>JAYKQN010000019.1:11475833-12924166 GCA_036785175.1 Eupleurogrammus muticus
ACCATGAATATTAAACCAACGATGTGAAGTATCACAAATGAACGAGCATTGTTCTCCGAGTGCAATGGAATGTGGTTTTAATTTCTCTTTAATTCTATGTGCTTTTATAATGTTCACCTTTTCCCAGTTGTGCCGGGCGGGTTTGGGTTCATTGGTGTGCATTACAACTCCGCTCTAACAATGCGGGGCCTCCCCGGTGTCAGCACAGTTCATGAATCCTAGCCCCTTATGCACCAGGCGATTAGTATGGTGTTCTGTCTGTGGGGCTTTGCCAGAAAATGAGTTCTCTTTAAAACATATGCCCCCTGCTGATTCTTTTCCTTTCCTGATATGAAATTCCAATTTTTTTATAATGAACACACCAATTTCCTGTACAGAGAGAGAGAGAGAGAGAGGGAGAGAGGGGTGGGAAAGGGGGGGGGGTAAAAGTTTTCCACTTGGTCTGTTTTGGATGACTGCGGTTATCTGAAATTAGCGGGAAAGCTGTTGTGGACATCACAAGCGAGGGGGGGAGGGGGAGAAAAAAAATTAGATGAGTGTCTTTCATTTTGGGGCTAATCAACATTCAGGTATGAGCACAAAAAATCAGCTGGTGTAATTTTCCACATCGCATACACACGTGACTGGTGTGCCAGAAAATGGAATTAACCAAAACTGTAACAAATTCAATTAAGTCATTGATTTCTAATAAATTGGCTTAATCACCAGCTGTTGCCAAGCGAAGATTGTTGTGTCACAAGTTTGTCATGCTTGTCGGTCGGAGCCTCTTTACAAAAGCAATTTAATCCATTTAAAAGCTTTTCAAAACAGCGTTTTACATTTAAATGGAATCATTTCACTTCTAATGACTAGATGCGGACTGCGAAGTGACAACCCGTCTCATGAAAATCTGACTGAATAAAACATAATAAGTAAGGCTGGATGCAAAAGCTTTATTCAAATTCAACATGAAATCCGGATCATATCGTACATGTAATTGACATATGTGCAATAAATGTGATGATTTGTCAGCATCCCGCACTCCATCCACCACCAGTGTTGATAATGCAGAGACGGCTTCTTTATTTTTGGTGTATCTTCATTTTTTTGGGTGGGGGGGGGGGGGGGGGGGGGGGGGGGGGGCTCTTCATTTATGAGGGAACCGTTTTTTCCGATCGAAGTAACCGGAATCATCACCAATCTGAAGAGATTGAAATGAGAATTCAGTTAAAAGTTTGTTCTTATTTAATATTTCATCTAAATAAAAATCAAGTACATATATCAAGTGAAAGCACACTAGAAATACATGTGCCAACATTCTAAAAGATTAAATTAGGCATGCACGCATATTAAATCATGCAAAAAGAGAAATATAAATACAGTCATTGTACAGTTTCTATATTGTGGCTCCTTTGGAACACAGTGGCACATGGTGGTATAGTGTACATTAATATTGTACAATTGAAGATGACATTGGTAATAAATAATGTATAATGAGCACTTACTACATTGTATGGTTTAAGTCTCTCTTGGGTTTGGGCACTCGCCTCTTCAGGAAGAGACACCACACCTCCTGTGCCCATCATCTGAGTACAATAAAATAGAGATTTTTAGAAGACGAAGTCATGGCTGATATGAAATCTGAACCCAGCGTAATATTTACAGCATTGTAAAAACAAAAAAAAAAAAAGAAAAAGAAAATCTCCGGGAAGCTTAACGGCATTTTTATTGAAGTATTCCTGGTAAATTGTGCTTTAAATTTTCATAAAGACAGCACATTTCCTGAAACTGTAGACCTGTCCATAAAAGGAGGGAGGAAAAAAAAGGAAAGTCACTCACCCTGATGGTTGCCTCCAGCTCTCCCACACTTCTCTTCCCACCTGGTAGCCATCCGTAGGACCAGTGCTGGGACAGCGTGACCTGCACCACCAACGCCAACAACAACACCTGCACCGTCACTCTGCTGCTCGAGTCCATTAGAGCTGCAGAGGAAGCCAAAATTATAATAAGCTCATGGACCGGGGGGTTATAAGCATTAAGAAACAACGTTTTATACGGCGATGCATATTGGGAGTAATTCTAAGTTAATGGACGCTCTACAGAATTTCATTGTGGACTGACTCACCTCTGTATTTTCTGTTAGCATGTGTTGCATTAGCCAGAAGGGGGTTTTATAGGTGTTGTAGAAGGCTGCTGTCAGGATTAGAATTCCCTCTCTGCAGGTGTGACACATTCACTGACTAATGGGACACAAAATACTACTAATGTGGCTCGCTAAGTGCTATTCTGACATCACCGCGAGGGTTCAAACAGCATGAAATATATATATCGAACGCACGCCCGCGTTTGCGCCGCATGCGTCTTCGGAGCGGTAGGCAAAAAAAGACAATGTTGAGATGATATAGGATATTTCTCTCCATCTATAATTTATTGGAATCAGCTTTCAGCAAACAAATGGTTGTCGAATTTCATACAGATTCAAAAAGGCAGAAACATCATGTAAACAGGATGCTTGTGCATTTACATTTTACATCAGCTGCAAGGCCTCGCTGTCATCGGCCCGATTTCTTATTCTTTCCGCATGGAGCTTGTAAAATACTTATTACAGGTTGTAAAAGGAAGTCAAAACAATGCAGCACACCGCAGTGATGATTAATGACCACAACAAGAGTTTATGTACAAATAAACAAAATGATCAGTGAGTGAAGTATAAACCCCATCTCATGGCTTTAGAAGAATGGAAGTACAAACACAGTAGAAAGTTCTTTGCCCGAACACAAGACCTCAAAGCTTACTGTTTTCCAAAAAAGTAAGCAGAAGCCTTGCAAAAATATATGCTTTTCATTTTGCAGACATATCAGGGCGTCCTTGTTTAAATATGAAACTAAGACTTACTATCATAGTCGAAATATGTCAAAATGCCTGTGCATGCATATTTCATATTTTGGCTGAGCACTGGTTCTTGATATCAATGCCACTCAGTGTCCCAGACGTGCAGTTCATAAGGAAGAACAAGGTTCAACTGCATCAATTATCGACTATTTAATTTAAATTCACATTTCTACAGTGTTTTCTTCATGATTTCTTACTTACTTGAAACAACTAATATTTCGGTACGTCTGTTATCCCTATAATACTCTGAAAAGCGATTTTTTACAAATATGAACATGTGATCAATGCATGAGACCACCGTTAAAAACAATACACTTTTAAAAATGTATTTCTTTTTTTATATCTTAGTTAAACATAAACATCTGGCTTATCTCTATTAAAAGTGTGTCACTTGGTGACAAGTATTTCATGATTAGAACCGTCTTTCTAATCCATATGGCACTGCTTTTTAATGCAAACATGCATGTGTGGAGTTATCAATGTGTATCAAATTTCTTTTTTTTTAATTTTCTTTTTAAGCAGGATGCGATGCTAGGCTGCCAAAAAAAATGTTTGCACAAATGACATGTTTGGATTAAAGTGATAACAAATTATTTTCTGCTGCTTTCCAATGTGGGCTAATTGCATCTTGCAGCGTCAGGCACCAATCTACTAAGTAATATTGCCACGGGCAAAAAAAAAAAAAAAAAGAAAGTTGGTGAAGTTAAATAAAATTACAACAGGCAGCAGCTATTAAGTTATTCACAGACAGAAGTGAGGTAATTTGCAGCGTCTAACGGGAATGACACGTATCTTAAACGTCGATGTTTTTGTTCGAGCTAGAAGAAGACCATTAAGTATTTTTCCACACGTGTCAGACAGTATATCATTTTAGCAGAAGCATTAATCCTTGCATCCTACTTCTCAAAACACACTTTATTCTCTTCACTGCAATCAAGCATGTTGAGTAGGGCAGCATAAAATACAACACTAAAGTAAACCAAAGGCATTGTGGTCAATAACAAAATAAAGCAGAAATAGAGAGAATGTGTGTACTCTACAACACATTAGTGATGCATTATAGGTAGGATGTGAGCAATACATACTACAGTGTAAATACATTATTCATATAGATAAATTGGATTACAATTATTGAAAATTTATTTTCACACATTTATGCAACATTAAACATTTTCAAGAGCCCAACCGACCCAATAAGTAAACTATGATAATTTCTATATTTTACATGGGACTATTTGAAAGAGATGAGACTCTCCTGGAGCACAGATGTTTTCACTTATATTACAGTATGTTACAACATTTGTCTTCTTAGATCTGTGATCAAGTGCAAAATGTAAAAAAGACTTTGCTTTAGAAAACAACATTCAGGGAAAAGAAATTGCATAAGTTAATCTTGACAGAGGTACACGGAACAATATCTGACAGGCGTTATTTAAAATTGGCGTAGTCTGAGAAAATGTCCACGAAATCCTGCACCACTCTGTAGCAGAAGTCGTATTGCTCCTGAAAAGTAAAGCACAAGAAAAAAAAAAAGCAGTTAACACGTGCGTCCATGTGCAGGAACAGTCTCAAACGACTTGAATGAGATGACATTTTCCTGCACAGCGGGTTCGGTCTAATCTTGTTTTTCCACCTACCACAGTCTGAACCATGTGTGGTCTCTGCATGCGTAAACTCTTGACTGTCTGAAACACATCCAGGAGGCCTTCGGCTTTTACCCGCTCCAGAATGTTACTGAGGGCGATGAAGGTGCCGGTCCGACCCGCACCGGCACTGGAACATGAAGGACAAAGCCATCAACAACACACACTGCCTCATGCACACAATTTAGAAATGCAGCTCAGATGTGGTGCAGGGAAAATTTTAAGAATAAAATAATTTTTAATATCTTTAAAAACAATGCTGCAAGAAAGCTCTCGTAATCTCTGCAGCACATCCTTCTTTCCCCCCCCCCCCATTTAAATGAAAAAAAAAAGTTTTCGAGAGAAAAGGTGACCTTTGTGTAATAGTGGTAATAATCATCCTCACTTAAAGAGTGGCTAATCCAAAAGCTAACACTAATCAGTTCGGAAGCTCAGCGTTTGACTGAGTCAATGTTTACAGGGGTGGCGGGATGGAGGGAAAAAAAGACTGAGAGACGGTGGAGTGAGCTGCGAGAGCGATTCGGAGGAAAGACGTTGGGGATTGCAACGGGTTAGCCCCATTCCCGGGGGGGCGGAGAAAAAGCTTTAAAAAGCCCCTCTTAGACAAGTGGTGATGAAGGAATAGGAGAGAGTGATGACACCATTTCCTGTCGTTAGCTCATCTTATCAGATTAATCATAGTGGGAGTCAGAGGAGATTTCACTTTGAGAGGTTTTAATTGACTGTGAATCAGTGGATTGGATCAATCCCACAGGGGCATGCTGCTTTAGAATCACTTCACCTGAAGCTAGGTTCTGATCAAAGCTTTCACAGCTAAGTCTTTATAAGGGATCACATAAGTGGTTTAGGCATAAAACACCAGGTCTACCGAGGCAAAATGTAAAATTTATTGTAACAGGCATTTGGAGGAAATAGGAGTCTGTAAAACTGAAATTCCTTCCAATATCCCATTCCGGTAATTGGGCAACAAAAAAAGTTGCAATGGAATGGGTTGCACTGTAAAACAAGTACAGGCTAATGCATTTACATTTTTTTTTTTGTGTGTTTTACTTTTTTTTTTTTTTTTTACCTTTCGCAGAATTGCCAAACTGAAGGTCCTCACCTGCAGTGAACAATTATAGGCCGGTTCCCAGACTGTTGCTGCTGCCTCTGCACAGAGGCAATAATGTCAATCATCCCCCTGCCCTCAGCCGGTATCCCGATCTCAGGCCATCCGTGGAAGTGGAAGTGTCGGACATGTTGTGACTGCTTTTCCTGGGGAGATGGAGAGCTCACTCTGTTATTTTCATGCAGCAGAAAAAACACAGCAGATATAACAGCGGTTTTTAATGCATTTGGAGAAATGTGCCAGAGAAAAAAATATATATATATGAGAGGCATGACAGTGTATTTTGAACACTACGCACTGGTCTGTAGGTGAGCAGCATGTCTTTGAGAGTGAAGGTTTCACTCTGCGTATCTCCAGTCAGCTCCACGCTGTAATCTCCAAATGTTACACTGCCCTCTGATGGCCAGTACTGGAAACACTTCTCCTGGTAGGGAAAAGGTCAGATGGAAATACAATTAGGCTCCGTTTGACTGATTTATATCCTGTTTTTGTTTTTCATGCTTTCACAAGAAAAAAAAACAATATGAAACTATTAGATACACAAACACATATTATCAAGGAAGAACAAAAAAAAGCAACAAGACAAGGACGGAATAAAAAGTGTGTTTACTGCTTCCTCCTGCTCCGTACCTGCTCCCTCTCCTTCAGCTCGGTGAGCATAACGATCGAATGGCACCTCCACTCCCACACCATCCTCCAGAAGTCCTCCACTGTGTGAGACAGGGGGCCCTGGGTCGCGATAAAATAGTCCTTCTGCCTGTAGCCCTGGAGGGCAGACCATCCAGTAAACAAGACTTGAGAGTGCAGCAAACATAATATTTTGAATTGTTTGTAAAGGAAACAATGAGCTTTATATATTTATATATATATATATATATATACACATACACTTCTATGGGAAATCTATACAAGAGGTCGTGGGGGAGTGCTTACATCAATAAAGGAGGCATTGATGTAGTCGGTGAACTCCTGTCCCCGTTTCACTGAGAGTATTACTCGGTTGAAATCATCTGCGAAAAGAAAAAGGAAAAAAAAAGAGGAAAAATAAAACTTTCCGCAAGTGGTTCCTAATAAAATTAAAGTTTGAAAAGACTGATGGAAAAAAGAAAAAAAAAGCCAAGTAAAACTTTAGCTGTGTTGTTAGGGCCAAATGTGCCAGAACCCGTATTGGTTTGCACCGTAAAAAAAAAAAAAAAGCTGTATCCTGACTTCCTTTTCCCACTGTTCTCTTGACTTCAAGTCAAGATATACACTCTGTTTAAATGTAATTGATCACACAGACGTGATCTGATTAGCCGGACAGATCCGTGCGCGGCGATCTCTCGTCCCTGCGATAACTTTGATGTTATGCGGATGTGATGTATTATGAAACCGTCGGGGGGGTGTCGGAGAACTCCTTACACGGAATGATCTGAAGCACGCGGTTCTTCTTCATGTTGGCGGGAAGGTTCCCAGTCCTCATGTTCTCCTTCATTATCCGCACGTTGGTCAGCTTCTGACGGGAGAAAACGCGGGCGGACGTACATGAAGAGAGAGGGGGGAGTAAGGAAAAAAAAACATGTTTACATCTGTGCACAATGGTGTAATGCTAATAAACATGATGATTTTTTTATTTATATATATATATTTTTTTATTTTAAAGCTTGCAACCAAAAGCACAGGAGCAGGACTTTTAGAATTTTCTAAACAGTAGAGGGGGAGATGAGGATGCAGCGGGGATGGTCAACCTGCAAGTGGAAACAAGACTTTTCCATCACGCCGCTGTAAATTCTGTGTGACTTATAAAGTTTTAGTTGGTTTTTCGAATCGCTGTTATTTATGTTGCCAACCCGGGCACCCGTACCCTGAACTCCTCCTCCAGGCCCAGCCTGTCGTGGGGAGCCCTGGTGTTGTGCAGCCTCTGCAGATGGCCCTCCAGGGAGCACACGTCCAGCTCCGTGTCTCCATACAGGTAGTACTCCAGCAGGGCCTGGTAGATGAAGGAGTACTGCATCTGAGGCAGGGAAAAGGAGGGGGAAGGACAGGAGTGGTTGTGTTAAGAGTTTGCAAAAAAAAAAAAAAAAAAACGAAAAAAACAAACAGAAAAACTACTTCACACACAGTTTTAGTATCAGAGACAGCTGTTGCCGCCTTCGATGCCCTCGCCTTGTTTACGCCGCGGCGAGCCGGGCTGTCAGTCCGAGGTACAACAGGTCGGGAGAGAGAAGGGAGAGACAGGGGTCAGCACTTACATCCGTCTGGATGAGCTGACAGCGCTGCTCCCGTATTCTGCTCACGAAGCCGAAGACGTCCACCCTCTGCTCCATGTGCATCATGTCGATCATGCTGTCAATGACAATGAACGTCCCGGTCCTCCCCACGCCGGCGCTGCCGAGGCAAACACAATCAGAAGGCGCAAGGTCTTAAAAATAAAAAAAAAAAAACACACACACACCGGAGCGGCTACAAAATAAAAACGTGGCAAATAAGAAATCTATTTGACATTGAATGTGTGGTTTTAAAAGAAAAGAAGGGGGAGGGAGCATCTGTAGCACAAGTGGAACAACATGGAAGCGATGTAATGTGAAGAGAGGAAAAAAAAAAACAGACGTGATTTAATGATAGAACAATATTTTCGCATTCCTGTTAGGCATGGGCTTTATTCTTGAACATAGATGTCAACTGTGGACGGCCATGAGCGTGTCATGGGCCCGCGATGTGTAAAAAGTGCTTCACCTCTGAAGCCCCCGAAAACACTACTCATAGATTTACAAGGGTCATTTCAGCAGACGGCACCTCCGGGAGCGCCAGGGCTGGGATTTCCACAGCGGGTGGGTGGGGGGCGGGGGTTGCCTCTTCAATGGGCCCCATTCAGGAACAACAGGCACTCTCCCCGAGCACCTGTTGCAGCAGTTGCTACAATCGACTGCAGATTTCTTTGTTGAGGCTTTGCACCAATCGGCCGGACAAACACATGCAAACTGGCAGGCAGCTCTGAATAACTACACAATGTTCCAATATATAGGATGTAGTGTTGATGCTTGTAGTCATTCAACTAATAAAGTATTATTTTATACTTTACTACCGTCACTAGCTATACCATTATATAAGAGAGTTCACCTTTAAGCTCTTGTTCAAATACAACCAGACAATCTTACCATATTTTTTTTCTCTTGCAAAACAGGTAATTCCTAATTATAAAAGGAAATTCACCCTTTCTATATTAAATCAGGTCTTTGCAGATGCACCATGTGTACCACTTCCATTTAAAATCTATTCATATGACTGTAGATGCTCTCTTTTTTTTTTTTTTGGGCAGGAGGGGATTTCTTTTATAGGACACGTCTTACCTGCAGTGCACCACAATAGGTCCGGCATAGGATGGATTGACAGCCTTGACCTTCTTGAGGAATTTCAGCATGCCGATGGGCGAGAACGGCACCCCGAAGTCTGGCCAGCTGGTAAAGTGGAGTTGGGTTACCAGGCGTGGAGCTCGGGGGCCATCGCTGCCCTGCTGTGAAGCACAGACACGCCAAGTTTATACGTGCGCATGAATAATGTTCACGTCGCAGCGATACATCACTCAACCGGCTTCACACTGTCTCCCGCCGATGAAATACAGGAGAAACGACGAGGAAAAGAACTAATCTCCACATCAATTGAGATGTGTTCCCCCTTTTTTTTTTCTTTTTGTGTCATGTCGCAATTTGTGAAAGCAAAAAAATATTTCATATCTTACGAATACTCTCTCAGGAGAATCTGGTTTCCTCCTCTTGAATACCCGGTTGAATGTAAAAGCAAAAAGTCTGCCGTGCTGCGGCACCACAGCACAGTCACACTTCTCACAGTCACAGATACTCGCCTTTCTCTGGCTTCAAATGAAGAGGGAACAAAGTGGATCTTGCTTTGCAGTACACTGCTATTAACACTGCAGTAAAAGTAACTGAGGAAATACAGGTACAGTATGTGTATGAACTCCTAACCTCTATGCACCTGAATGCTGCATTTCTATTGTGTTTTTCATTTATTTATTATGCGCCCTATTACTGTTTACTAAAATATTCCATTTTCCCCATGGGGAGCATTACTTCTTTATACCAGCTCCATGCAGCTTTGTTTGAGGTTTAATTTTTAATAAGAATACTGATAATATGATTATGTATTTTATAGCAATTAAGGAGTATATTAAAATATTATGATATTGAATGTTTGTATGTCTAATTAGACAGCATTCATCTTAAATGATTTTTTTTTTTTTTCCGGAACAATGTCTGCTTGGTATAATTACATTTTGCCTGGTTTATGCTGTGCCAGCTGTGTGTTCGAAGCCACAAACGCTCTAACATAAAATTAATTAACCTATAGATTATATTCCTAATATGTGTGTGCTGACAATGTGCTTGAAACCAATTCATTTCTTATTAATATCATTATTGTCCTGATTTGTCAGGCCACGTGCTTACTCACATATTGAACACAGAATTTTCTGATGGTGTAGTCCACCAGCACGGTGAAGTCCTCCATAGCCACTCTGACGTTCCCGTACATCCAGCATCCTTTTTCTGGCCAATACTGATAACATTTATCCTGATAAGAGAATCACAGCAATTAAGAAGTCATTACTGCTGAGCCTCCAAACAACATGCAGAAACTGTTTATTATCATCTGCATAAATGGGGAAAAAAAATGCTTCACAATCCAATTCAAAGGCAATGGCAAGGACTTTGTGCATTTCTCGGTCAGTCAATACAATCTTCACAGTGACGTTTGAACTCATTAACTAGATTCTCAGACTAATTATCATGAAGCCTCTCAGGATCTTATCAACAATTATTCCATCATTGATCCCCAACGCTTCCATTCTGTCGTATCAAACTTGCTGTTGAGCTCTCAATTGATCATC
The DNA here is from genome assembly GCA_036785175.1 of Eupleurogrammus muticus. Classification (NCBI taxonomy): domain Eukaryota; kingdom Metazoa; phylum Chordata; class Actinopteri; order Scombriformes; family Trichiuridae; genus Eupleurogrammus; species Eupleurogrammus muticus. Next base: position 11,486,338 of record JAYKQN010000019.1, read on the forward strand.
CCTTTGAGGCTAAATTTCATGCGATGCTAAGTAATCTGCAGGGTGACACTTTGTATAGATTCTCGTTTGGGGAAGGGGTCAAATAAATTATACCGATGACATTGGGTCATAAGAATACAAAAAGGATTTCGCTAAGGGTGCAGTGGAGCTACACAGATAGTATGGCTTCATTCTATAGAGACAAACCTCTTTTCTTTCTTTCAGATTCGTCAGCATTACTATAGTTGCCGTTTTCTGTTCCCAAATCATCCGCCAGAAGTCGGCCACTGTCTCAAGCTTTGGACCTGAAGCAGAATTATAAAAAAAAAGAATATATCATATTATTAAATGACTATTTAAAATAAAAAATATAAAACACTGGAATCTGGGCTTACCTTGAGCTGCAATGAACTTGCTCTTCTCTTTATAACCCTGTGCAGGAAAGCATGCTGTTATTGGTCATTTATCAAAGCCCCCAGAGTGGTAACAGCTTAATTGTAATCAAGACTCACATCAATGTAAGATGCGTTTATGTAGTCTGAATACAGATGTCCGTCGTGACTATTCAATACCACTCTTGAATGATCATCTGCGGGAGAGAGAAGGAAAAACACACACGGCTTGTAAATAAAGTCTTATTTTCATTTGGGCCCGCAAATGTTTTACCTCAAGATTTAGAGATCGATAAAACTTCGAGTCTAAAGGTTACATTAATACTGTCGGCCGCAGAACATAGATCCTCACTCACATGGTAAAATGTTTGGGTATCTGTTTTTCTCTCTGTTGTGCTCTCTGCTCGCCTCCTCAAAGGACCCGTGGTGGTAGTAACAGGGCAGCGACTGTAAAGAGAGAAGCCCAATCCTCGTGAGATGAAAAATAAAGCCACCGGTACACAGCCTGCCGTCGTAACATTTTATTACTATTTTTCTGTATTTGTGCTACACTTGCGGGACAAAGGCCCCCCCCAACTCAGTGCGCTCGGCCCGCAACAGAATAAACGGGCGCTCACATTGAACTCTTCTCTGAAGAGCTTGCCGTCGTCGGCCGAGCGGATCCGGTTCTCCTCCTCCAGCGAGTCCATGGGGATGGGGAAGTACCTCTTGGATGGCGAGGGAGACCTGGGGAGGAGGACCACTGTCTGCTCTCCTGTGTTTGAGGGGATATATGGCGGTCAGAAAGCTAACGGTTCCCAATAGGGAACATTACAAGCTCTCATAGCACCTGCAAAAACAAGCCGCACGGCCATTAAGATTTCCTACTTCTGCGGGTACATGACAGAAATGATTTCTTGAGTCATAAACATAGTGCTGCTGTTCCTTCCCGAAACTGTCTTAACTCAGAATTTGGCCTTTCCGTTTATTTATATATTTCTTACTTGAAGTGAAAGTTTATATGGCTCCCTACGTGCTGGGAAAGCAAAGAGCCTTCCATAACCTTTCCATCTACCTTACAGTCCAGATCATGAAACTTTCCTAGTCAATAAAGCATGGGAATCTACAAATCAAATAAAAAATAATTTAAATAATAATAATAAAAAAAAAAGCAAATGGCTACATTACACTTTTTATGCACCGGTAATTACATGGAGTGCAGCACAACAGTACCTTGTTCCTCCAAGAAGCCATTTGGAAGCTTTTTATCCACCGAGGTAACAAGAGCTTTCCTGTGGTTTTTGAACCTATAGCAAACGACATGAGAGAGAAATAAGGATGAAGGGCGGAGCTCTGGAGTGGAAAGGAAAAAAAAAAAAAGCTCAAAAGAGCTGACCCAAATCTCCACAACGGAGCCCGTTAAGCACACACGCAGGCAAAACACCAAGAAACCAATATCAACCATGTGAGAGACGAGAAGCTGTTCCTCCTCATGCCGGCAGCCGGGCTCTGGCCTGACCTGACCTGGCTCTTGTTGTTTTTATGCCTTCGCTTGGGGTGCAGCTGTTTACCCATAAGCCAACGCTCACCGCCTGTTCCCAAAGCCCATAACCCCCCCACCCCCCAGTTCCGACACACTCCCCCTTGTGTCGCGTGCCAACAGGAAGGGAGAGGAAGCTCACCTCAGACAGTAGATGGTCAGCAGGACGCCCACGATGAGCAGCAGGGAGATGACCAGGGTGGAGGGCAGCACATGGTCGCCCTGAGGGGTGGGGTTTTCTGCGCGGAGGACACAACGGGTCGCGTTAGTGTTGACGCCGTTAATGCGCCCAAACAAACGCTTGACATTCACGGGAATGGTTTTGACATTTCGGGGGAAAATGAAAAAGGTCGATACCGCTCTCAAATTTGTCCGTTAAATGCAAACTTGCCGGCTGATGTCTAAAAGGAGGCCTCTGGGGCTCTGGTGTATAAACCTCCTGTTTCTACCCTTGAATAAAATTTGTCCCCAAATGAAGCAGCACGTGATGGCTTATGTTAACATTTTAGCAGCTTTGATGATGGGAATGATCAGGTGTCAATGATCTCTTAAATGTCCTCCTGTGTCTCACAAGAGAGTTTTAGTAGGAAAAAAAAAAAGAAAACCAAATTAATGTTCTCGAATGAGGTTTTGTGTGACAAACGTTATTTATTGTATGCATATATTGTATTTAATGAATAGGTTGAATCCTGGTTGAAAACCAAATAATTAGAGTTCAACCTTATGTGTGAACACGAGGAGTCAGACTAAATAAATTGTAGAAATTATTCATTTTTATGAATTTGATACTGTAATATTGTCATTGTCTTAGCTAGCATTTGTATGTAGAATAATGATTTTTGGCACTGCAAACTTGGAATTGTATTTGTATAGAGCTCTTTTTGTAATTTATTAAATTTTCACTTTAGGTAGATAAGTGTGTATTGTATAAAGGCCTAACTCGCCTCAGCTATAAACCCCCATTTGTTTTTGTATTTTACATATACATACATACATACATACATTTACATATATATATATATATATATATATATATATATATATATATATATATATATATATATTACTACTACTTACTTTTATACTTTTTATATAAACATTTTTTCTCTCAGCTTATAGCAAACAATATAATGCTTTTCTGGTATGTCAAACTACTACTTCAACATTTATTTCTACCCATTGCTTAGTGCAATTTCTCTTAAATCCTTATAATTACCTGCAGTTTGGTTCTCATGAGATGAATTATTCACGGCTATAGAGATCCCGATCAGAAACAACACCATTGTCACTGTGGATGAAAAACAGATCAGTCAGAAACAGAAGGAAAAAAAAAGAAAAAATCAAGGCCATGCAATTCCTCGTAGGCTCCACTAGAAGGCGCCAGACCGACATGAAACGTCTGCTCGTGAGGCAGGAAAAAAAACAAGGAGAGCTCTGCTTTGATGAGGCCTGAGAGTGATGTGGTGATGTGTGTGTGTGTGTCTCTCCGCTGAGCAGTGAAAGTCCTTATGGGAAATCTGCTCGCAGCCTTGTCCTGTCAGGTTGACTTGAAAGAGCGGCAGCATCTCAAATAACCCAATACTCAGACATCAAACCGAAAAGGGGGGCATTAACCCACAGGTGACAGTAACCATATCCCCTGTGGTCTGCGGATTTGACACTGTAGTTGAGATCAATGCAGGTTTTTCTCTCTTTTTTCTTTTTTTTTGAAGCCATGTCATTTCTGCTGTCTTTGATGCACAGCACCGTGCAGCATTACAAAACATCCTCCTCATTGAAAATAAGGCCCGCCGTTCCTCAATAGTATTTGTCCAAAAGGCACGTGTGTTTTTTTTTTCAAGGAAGATTGATATTGATAAACAGGCTTTTAGGAAGAATGTATGTAGGTTATACTGTTGGCTTTATGTGGAGAAGCAGATGGTGTTTTCATTTTACTGCAGCTTTTCCTTTTTTACCCTCCCTCCATCACACGGCCTCTCTTCTTCCCTTCCTCTACAGAGAACCATAATTTATTTCTAAACCACATTATCACTCTTCCATTTTTACATTATTGCTGGAGGCTATTAGTGATTTATATGGGACAGGGTGTCTTTCTAAAAGGAAAAGAATACATTAAGTTTCTTACAACTATACTAGCATTATAAATCAGTCCTGATCCATTATCTTTGCATCTTATTATCTTCAGAATTGCATGAGACAAGTTCCCCAATCTCACATTCTCTCCCAAGTCGTTCAAAGCGAGAGGGTGAGAAATCACAGGTTAAAATTGGACAAACCGGCCTAAATGGCTTTGATGGAAGAAATGAGAGAAAGAAAGATTCAAGCGTCCTAATTTATCCTCTGTTCTGAGTACCCTTCTTGTTATAGAGGCCACAAGATTGGATGGAACAATTTATTGTGTCAATTTAGTTCCACTGGAAGTGGGTCATCTAAGGGCCTAATTTGTGATTTTTGAGAGAATGTCTTGCACATAACCCGGGGGGGATTCGTATAAATATATCTCTCAGCAATTTGGTAGGAAACAGAGCTGCATAATGTGCTAACAATGTGCTTGTGACAAAAAAAAAGTATGTTGCAACTTATAAAGTATTATTGCACAACAAATTAAGTGCCTTGGATTTTGCACATTATACAGGAAAACATGGTACATCACCCGGGATGCTGATACATGTGTTTGTACACAGGCATAATCAGGGTAAAAAAAAAAAAGAATCCTTTTATGAAATGTACATTACGATCACGATTTTCCACCCAAACATCACTAATTAAACACATAAGGATGGGCACCATTCAATGATACCACTGCGCCTCGTTTCACATGTATGCATGCCTGCACATACGTCCCACAGCCAAAGGCTATGTGTTGCATATGTGCCACACTCTGTCGGAGGAGCCAATTCTCTCCCCGGTGTTAACAAGCTGACAGTGTCAGCACCTGTTCCCCACTCTACCCCACTGGGCACAGTCACATCCACTCACACGGACCCATCCTATAGCTGTATGCGGCCAGGCACGCTGTGTATACAGGTCAGCGCACAGGCCACGGCGTATCCGTCATCTCCTGGCAGCTACACACAGCAGCACACGCGGGCCAGGAAATGGAATAGAATTGAAATAAAAAAAAATATATAGAAATGTCAAAATGTCTGTGTTGTTGACTCCATTAAAAAAAAAAAAAAAAAGAAACAACGATAACCTCTACAGCGCTACCAAGTGATTTCCTGACGGAGGAAATGTTAAGGAATCAAATAATAATTGAGTGCTATACATTGGCAGGAATTTGCAGCGAGGGCCTGGTGCCAACAAAGGGAATTCATAAAGTGTGTGTGCCAAGTGAAGGAAGCAAAAAGACCGGTGTGCTTCGTCAGTCAAATGCCACAATGCCATATTTTTCAGAATGAAGGGAATAAAAAAGTTTTGTTGATATTGGTAGTAGGTGATGGAGGCTGGCCCTGAAAATGTCTGTCATCCTACACACAGTACATCACCAAAAGCCAAAAATCATATATATATATATATATATATATACACACACACATACACATACAAACTTCAGTTCAGCCTTACAAAGCTTATAATTGTTTCATGTAGTTACACAAACACTCTCATGGTGACACACTAACAGAGTTAGAGTTTTATTGTTACATCCGCCGCATTTATTCAAGTTATGTAATGACTTTTGGTCACATTTTATTCTGGAACAAAGTCTTCATTTATCTTCATGAGATTTATGGCGTGCCGTGACATTCTTCATCACAGCTGGCGCCACTAACTATACACTATTTATATATCTTAATTAGCACATGACGACATCTGTACAGAAAAAATGATTTGCTTAAGAGGCCCATTTCAAACAAGGTAAAGCTGCTGCGGTGTAATTGGTTGCCATCCCCACCAGCTATCCGTCTGTTTAATGAACAACAATGCGATTACTTCATCCTCCAGCACCTGCTTCACATAAATGTTCCAGCGAATTAAATTATACCGCATCACTTCGGTCGGGAGTGCAGAAGACAATTATGCCACCCATGCATGATATAATGCTGATTCAGAAGGCACAACATGCTGGTTGAACCTTCATATTACTGAATAATGCACTAATATGCATTATTCAACACAGATCAGCTTTGCTTTTGTGTTTGCGGGCAGGGATGAGATGGAGGTCAGAACGTGATGTCACAGGCATTTTAAGCTAATTAAAATATATTTTTGTGCACCTCTCAGTAATCAAAGCTCCCTAAAAAAGAGCTGATCTGCTTCACTTTGATAAATCTCTTGCCTTTGCTCTCACATGAAAAGTGGCTGTAAATTGACCACACCAACCATAAAGCTTTTTTTTTTTTTCCCCTGTGGCAGAAACTCGTCTTCATCATTAGTTCAAACCAAACTGTGCAGGGGAAGGTGATGAATTATCTATTTTAACCAAAAAAAAAAAAACTACAAAGGTGACTAAAGCCTGGCAATTTAACCTCACTGATGTGACCAGAGGGCAGATTTTTTTTTTTGCAACTACAATAACCGGAACATCAGTTGTATCAAACGTCAGTATGGCTGCTGAGAGAAAAATGTTTAAGCAAACACTGGTGCATAATTCTGACTATGTCAAATAAAGAAAAGCTTTCATAACTCCAGGCTGACCTCCTGACCTATTTTAAACATCCTATATAAATAATGTAGTTATAGTTATATGAATCAAATAAAAAAAACATAATGTGCACATATGTTTTACATACTGTGTAAAAACATGCAGTATGGGATATGCTTAGCAATACGAAGGAGAAAGTCTTGAATGAAGTGAAGTATAGCTTTAAAATTATTTTAGAGCTTGTAAACATTATTAGATATTAATGAATCTATTGGCAGGTTCCGTGCTCTAGTAGAAAAACTGAAAGTTAAAAAGATAAAAATGATAAAATACTTCAATATGATTTTTGCCATATTTCAATATGTTGACCCTTCTAAAGACTGTAATGCTGTGTCGGCCGTGGCCACATATGGTGAAAGTGTTGCAATTCACACTCTCTCGCCTCATTCATTTGTTACGCACACAGGTTCCTCTAATTTCGCAGTCCACCCAAACACATCACGGCGGTTAGGTCTGATTTACAGTCCCTCTGTTTGCTTTCGGCCTGGCGTTGCTCTATATGAGCCAGCCCATCCACATTCACAACACTGTAGGGTCGCAGACAATTTTCTGTCTTATTAATCTTTGTTCCTTTGTCCTTGAGTTTTCTTTGGTCGTAGGGGGAGGTCTCCTTCTGGTCCTGGCAGAGCGAAAGGCTGAAGGCTGAGGAATCTTAAATCCAGGAGCCAGTTAATTGGGCCAAACCATGTGCTTGACAAGTCAGGGGGGGGTCTGGGTTCAGCTAATTTCGCTTGAATTTATTTGTACTTGCTCCCCATGCCGTTTACCCCCTGTAATCATCTATGTATGCTCCCTCATTTCTCATTATGTTAAGTCAGTTTGTTCAGTTAAAGCCTTGTTTAGTTATTATATTAAATATTGCTCTATTTTGTTGACCTCTATTATAGGCCTGGATGTGAGTCAATTAATACCCAGCTTTCTATTCAGAAACATCTGTTTTCTTGTTGCTTCACTGCTTGGCCCCTGACGAATGCGTATGATTCATTCATTCATAGCTGAAGGCACATGAAACAATCGCCGGGGCAGAGAGGCATGTAATCTACTGTCATAGGTTAAAATGATCTGGGTTGGGCAGAGTTAATGTAGTGAATAATAAAAAGTTCCACTCATACAGGAAGTTGATTCTCCATCCTTTCTTTGCAGCGTTACCGCATCATGTTCTTTAATGAACGTGCTGTCATCCAAAGCCCTGTATTTGTGAGCAATCTATTTCAACTTCACATGCATGTTTTTCTTTTTTTCTCAAAAGGTGTACAGAGAAAACACGGAAACGGCAATGACGAAAGGTTGACACCTTTCATAAGAGGCGCTGCAATGAGGTGCTAATAGAAAACAGCTGCCAAGGATTATGGTTAGTTTTTATCGGTGGTCTTAAAATCATCAAATTAAAGTGAATACACTGTCAATAGTATTAGTAGTATGTTTTACATTAGCACCTTGCGCTGTTCAATTGGCACCAGCACTAAGACGTTTGTTGTTTTCATGCAATTAAAATATAGTTTGTATTATGTTGTGTCATGGAAAAATCCATATTAACTCTAATTATCCTTACAGTTCTGGCTTAATCCATCATCTATACATGCTGATTCTGCTTAAAGTTATAAACACATTAAGCCTATATTAAGCCTACATGAGTTTTAGTGAATGGTCTGTATAAAAAACACATCTAGCTATAATCCAAGATGATTTTTTTTAATGTAATATTATCTTTTTCAATTTGATTATTTAATTTATTTATTTATATGCAGCTAAACTATATATGCACTCAATGACCTTCTCACGCCTCAGTTTACTGTGTTACCTCATAGTTACAGGCCTGTTCATCAGTGACTAAGGCCCTGGGGAGGTTATATAATCGTGCAATAAAACCACTGGGCAAGAGGCCGATAAGTTTGCACCATTGTCACATCCTGTTAGACCTGAACATGTTAAATTTTGACAGGTAGATTGCATTTGCAAACAGCAATCTCATCCGCGTGTGTTGACACTGCAGGCTCCTAAGGCTCCTCGGGCTCTTTGTGACATGGTACAAGCGTTTCAGGCCCTTATGCTGTCCAGTAGGAATACCACTGCAGGGGAGTGCAAAGCCTTGTAGCTCCTTTAGCCAGATGTCCTTCTCTATAAAAGGGACCTAACACATGGAACAATAAAACAAACCAAAATCTTCATTTTTTATATCAAACAGATTTTTTGTCTTTTTTAGGTCAAGTCAATGGTGAGTTAATTTTATCTGTGTAGTCCAAAAAATCACAAATCACAGATCTGCCCCAATGGGTTTTGCAGGTTGTATTAACATCATCTGTCCTTAAACCTTCACATTGTATAAGAGGAAGAGTTACAGAGGAGGACAGATCACATGTGTACAGGATGCAAACAATGCATTTACAACAGGAAACGTTGAGTATCACGCTAAATAGATTAGGAATATATTGAATTGTGGTGGATGTGGAGGTAAGGTGACAGGATCCACTGCAGCTTACAGGTAAACCAGGACAGAGTTAAAAAATCCCACTTTTTTTTAAGGTGATGTGGTTACTCTATGCCGTCTGTATTTGTATGTGGAAGCATGCACACCGTCTGTGTGTGTGTGTGTGTGTGTGTGTGTGCCATTTATGGGGAGCATTTACACGCAGGCTGTGCACACGCTGCAAATGTGGACAAATTGTGCCGTCGTTTTATAAGGTCAGATTAATGTCCTAAATTGTTTGAGCCTGTCTGTTACCATGTGTTGTGTTTTAAGATTGTTATTTTTTAAGGCCCTTCCAGGGACAGGCTTGGAAATTAGCGGAAGCTATAAATGCCGTGATGCATTGCGTTGGATAATTGCTGCGCAATTTTCTATGTATACTACATCTGTCGCTATCAAATAAACATTAAAATGGAAAATGAAATGAATAATGTCTGAAAGTAACGTGGGTATGACATTTTCTGCGTGCTTCCATTCACCACGCAGTCTAACACAAACACTTTCCATGATAAGTACAGTGTAATTAAACAAGTCCACAGCCATGCTGAGCCTCTATTTAGGCTCATGCTGTGATTTGAACTAAAAGCGAACATCAGCACGCCAACATGCATCATTTCTGATGTCAAACCATAGGAGCAATACTGCCAAGTATGAATAGCAAGTTTCAATACATCAGTGGGGCATAGGGGCAAAAAAAATATGGATAGAACATATATGGCACAGATGGAAATACTTTAAAATCTGAGAATAGCTGTTTATAATATAAGTAATGAGAGGTTATACTGTATCTCAATAACCATATACGTCAAACAGTTGCATCCAAGTGTCAGAGTCTGCAGCTCAATACGCCCCCAAAGATGAATCCATATTGTGGTTGGCACAGCATTGATGGGATGTCTCGTACATGTCTTTTGTTGTTGTTTCTAAGGAAAGAAGGAACGAAAAAAAAGAAAAAAAAGACAGAATACCAGAAGCAGCCACCACTTTCACTGTCACCGCCAAGGAAAAGGACGGAAGTGGAGCACAAACGCGTGTCAGTAAAGTGTGGCAGCAGAGAGGAGAGGAGACATGAGAGGGGAGCGATGAGATGAGAGGAGAGAGGGGAGAGAAATGCAGCCTTAGGAGATAAATGTCTAGATTGGGAGTCTGGAGATAAGCTCCATAAAGGAAGACATCCTTAGTGCACGGAGGCAGCGAAAGGGATGGAGCCTCGCTGTCACCGCTCTACTGTCGCTTCAAATGCCGCTCGCTCATATTTCACATTTGAAGGACAGCTTTAAAACAGTGCTGCCTTCCAAAACATGCCTGTCAAAAAAAAACCAAAAAAAAACATGACATTACAAAGCCTCTGAATGCCAGTGTATCTGTCACCTCCTCAACCGTTCACTGTCTGCCGCCTGGCTGTGGTCAAAAGAATCTGAAGAAATGATTTCTAATCCAATTTGCTGTAGCGAAAAAGGAGACGCTCGAAATATCGGATTATTTCCCATTAATGGATTGCATTTCAATTGATTCCCCGGACGGGCTGAAATTGTATTGTGGTCGGGGGGGTTAACGCGAGACTCACCCTTCCAAGCAAAGCCGGCGTGATCTGGTATCAGTTGACCCCGTCAGTCCATAGCAGCCATTTGATCCCGGTTCCTTTTTCCACGGATGGATTTTTCCGGGGGTTTTCTACCCTCAGTCCGTCTCCTACTCACATCCTCTCTGAGGTCTCAGCAACTGCACCAGATGAAGAGGAGATTTGATGTTTGCTTGTGGTTGCCTGAAGGTGTTTTAAGCCGCGTCCAAACTTCAGATCGGGATCGAGGCACATGTGATCATCGGGAACCTGGTAAATTAAGCAGAAGACAAACTAAGCAAGTATAAAATTTGCAACCCAACCCAAAAGCCTTTGCAATTTTTTTTGTTTTTTGTTTTTTTCAACATAGGGAGATTCTCCCTGACTCACTGCTTAAGGCTGAGTCATGAGAAAACCACCCTGAAATGTGTATAGGCATAAGACAAGTGATAAAGGTTTGTCTTCCTGCCTTACATGACTATGCAATGCATTACAGAACTTTTTAATTAACTGGCTGAGTGTGCAATTATTTATACTGTGCCTCCTGTTTGTGTATTGTTAAATGGTCTCCTCTGCACCAACCTTACAAATTACAGAAAACCCCCCCTTTCTAAAAATTTAATGACTATGCGATCTCCCTCCATGCAAAACTAATTCTTCTCAAATATTTTTTTATACATGAATTATTTACACATACATTGCCCATTTGCTTCCAACAAAACAGCCTTAACCAAGCATTTCTGACGCACACAACAGTCCCTGAATGTGACTGTAGGGCAAAAAACCCATCGCAAGAAGTACATTGGAATTAATTCTTCACTATTTACACAAAGACTTCACTGTGATGTTTTTCTGTCGCCTTCCTTGAGTCTGGGAAAGAAGGCATTCCCCTCGTGCCCACTCCCTCCTACTCTCCCACTGCCCACAGGTGTAAGACACAAAGCCATATTGTTAACACTTGGCCGAGCAGAAAGCCGAGTAGAGGAGGTGAATGAGTCACTGGACCAGGCTGGACGGGCCCACTTAGTCAGAACGATGGTGAGGAAAACTAATGAACGAGGTATGGCTAAGACTTTTTTTTTCCCAACCTCAATAAAAAAGCTGTGCTCAACTTTTCCAAAAAATGCATACATACTAATTAGTGATAGATATCAATTAGGTTAGGGGACTTGCAAGTGACAAGTTGATTAACGAAATTCCAAGCAGCAGAGGTCCAGTAAGGATCCACAGGGTTCAGAAATGAACCATGCAGTTCCCAAATCCGTCTTTATTTAAGTTCCACACTCCCAAGTTTGCACGCCAGTTTCCAGAAGCCCTGAATGTGACTGTAGTTGCCCTGGATGCCCCTGCTTTGCATAATTTCCCCTAGACCTCAATTTTATGCAAATGTGGAACTGTCACCGCGATGCCTCATTTCTCAAAAGCCGGCGCCGCGCTACCAGAATGCATTGCATGGCCTCCTTCCCTAGACAATGAGCAGGAAGTGTCGAAACTGCAGATGTAGTGCAGCTATAACTTCAGTGATTCTACCTCGAGAGTCCCTGCCTGCAGGATGTCTTTCATACTCCTTGCCCAAATTTAGATCACTCAAGTGATCTCATTAGCAAAACCCTGCAATTAGCCAATTGACATTGGTACGCGAAACGGCTGCAGCGATCATCTAAAGTTCAACGTCTCTAACGTGGCTGTGGCTTCTCAGCTGGAATTTTAAATGTCTCTCCAGTGCATTTATCACGCGGAAGCGGTAAATGTTCTGGTTACACAAGGTCGCGCTATAATCACGTACTGGGAAATGTGACTTCTGACCTGACCCACAAACACAAATCTTGTCACAGAATCTGTCAATCAAGCGGCGTAACCGGGCATAAACGGCGACATCAGCGCCGATCTCTGGCTCCTCCGCCGCCGCGCTGGGCTGTCTGCTATCTTATGCTCTTACTTAAAACGGCTAAGTTATTATGCAGTAGGTTTAAGAAAGGTTTGTTTACCACTTAGCTGTAAAAATACATAAATAATAAATAAAATAGGTAATGTTCTATACTGAAGTAATAACACGCCTCAAAGAACAAGGCTAAGCTTTTTGCAGTTGAAATATATTATTATTATTAATGTTAAAAAGCCTGTTCTAAATGATAATGGGTATAAAAAATGTATGAACTGCTAAGTTATTCATATCGTATTTCACTTGCCTAAAAGTCCCCTGGGAGACTTTTTATGAAACCATCTTCATATTTTCACACAGATTATTGTTCTCCTTTCAGCCCTACACTTTCGGCCCCCCCCCCCACCAAAAAAAAAAAAAAAGGAGCAGGAGACATGCTCAGGGCGCAGTGACTGCAGGCACAAGCACTTCCTTTCTGTGCAACTCTGCCCATTGACTAAGAGGGGAAACATGCAGGCCATTAAAGTTTTATGAGAGCGCAGTCATCACCCAGCACTCTGTGGTTCAATCATTAATTCATACCAAAACAGGCAACACGAAGTTCTTTAGCTACCCATGGTAAAAAAATATATAAATAAAGTTTAAATTCTTTTAATCGTGATGGGCATGGAAGCCTTTTTTTAATCCACATGCAAATCTCGGTCACCCACATATTATTTGACGGCATTAGCTTTTCATGCTACTCGCATGTGGCCTTCCTGACAAATAAATCCAATATTGATGACTTGCACCCGAGAGGCACACGTGGTGAATCCATGGTTCCCTCTATAAAACGGGGAAAACTAGGGCTTCAGAGAGCGCACATGCATGCAGTCATGCGGGATCCTCGAGCAATCTGAGACTGTGTTTTATCAATTCCCTTAGAAAAAAAAAAAGGATTCACAGATGTGTTGTTTGCACATTTGTATCTACTGGTGAGGTCGCCCATTGAGAAATTATCCAGACAGACGTGAAAATGCTGCTTTTTACAGCACAAAATATATGAGTCATGTTGAAAAGTAGTTTTACAAAACATTAAACACATCCCTGCCTTGGTGCTCACGTCAAGACGCCGCGCTATATATTTTTACTCACAGAAACGTTGAACCTTAACTGACTGGTCTACTGAGCACATCAGTGGCTGTGCCTCAAACAACCATGATTTGAAATGGGTGACTATTGCCAAGGGAAGTAGCTGGGAAATACTATTTTTATACCTCCATATCAGAGGATGAGCAAAGTAATCTCCAGCCTCCAGTTAAAGGACTCCGAAAAAGACACTTCTAGGACACAGTATAGGTGAAACCAGGGACAAGAGATAATCGTTGCAATTACAGCTCCACCACTCATTCTACCACAGCGCAGCTATGGATAATATGTCTGGACCTTACACTATGGAGCCAAGGAAAAGAGGAAGTAACAGAGCCACTGCCATTATACATACATTTATGTTGGGATATACCGCTCAGATTCTTAGGTGCATAAAAGACACCCCACAAGTCATGGTGGAACACAGCAAGTAGCGAAGCTTTAAATACATGCAATTTATTAGTGAAATAAGAAAGAACCATGAATCGGAGGTTAAATATAGGCATAGAAACTAGGCACTTCACATGCACAAATGCAGGGCCCGAAAGGTCATAACAGAGCAGAGCTCACGTCAGCCAAAACGCTGCATCAGCCGTAACTGCAGAGACAGCTCACGTGGCGTCCTCTCAGTAAAAAAAAAGCACAAGCACGCATGCATCAGGGAGGCCATGCTCCTTATTTCAGAACAGTTGCCAATGGAAAAACATGACGGCTACAATCGCCAGTGATTAGCTTACATGACTGAGCATTGGGGGTTAAAATTATAAATCTGTGTTCTTTTTCTCGTCCAGCAGTCCAGGAGTTTATGCATGAAGCATAAACATCATGTGCACTGAGGGGATACTGAGATAAGTTCACGCAGGACATTAGACATTTTTTTCTTTAATCAGAGAGAAGAGAAGAGGAAAAAACAAACTTGAGTTCAGAGGACATTTAGCTTGTGTGATATCTTCCGCCACACAGACTCTCCCCCATCGCTCTCTTCCTCTGCTCTTTCATCTCCTTCAGCCCAAGTGTTCAGCACCAATCTCACACCCGATGACGCCGAGCAAAGCTGAATATGATTTAGCCATCCTTTATGATCTGATGGAGCACCTATGGCGAGCACCGAGGCAGATGGCTAACACTAGCGGAGAAGTGGTTCGATCAACAATGACTCAAGTCTTCCTGCCAAAGCTAATGTCCCACTTAGATGTGTCAAAATATCACCACTCCGCATGTGTGTTAGTCACACAGTCCTAATCAGAATCCCTAAAGGCTAACGCACCCATGCTATACCAGTTTAAAACAGCCCATTGTGGATCAATTTAACACCATCAGCATCATTCCCGCTTTATTATTGATGCGTATTGAAGAGCCATTATGAAATGAAGCGTTGTAGTAGTACGTGTCTAAGAATAGCTCGTGTATTCCCAGGCCTACGGGATGTAGCCCACTACTCAGATCAGAGATGAGGAATATGAGGTAATTCTAAAATTAACGTCATCTTTTATTAGGCCGTTTAATCAGGGGGATGGAACTGAAGGTTAACTTGTCGTGGAATGAGGGACACTTCTGATTCACGTATGGACACTTGACATTTCCATCAGTTTCCCATACTTGCAACATTTATGGCAGAGGAGCTCCTTGTTGTTTCTTGTTATCGTATCACTACCAGGGAGTAGTACTGCAGGATGAGCATGTACCAGTGCTATTGTTCCACACTGATGGTTCAGAATTAATCAAAATGATTCGATTTTGGGGAATAAAAATCGTGTGGACAGAATCGAAGGTTGTTCTTGTGGTTTCACACATTTGCCCTTGCATCAAAATAAAATCAATTGCCTGTCATTCTCTGAGCTGATGAATCGACCCGAATGGCAACAGCATCCCATGACCGACACGCATGCAGCCATGAGGCCTGTCTACTACATATAGGAAAACGTGGACCCTCCCCCCTGTTGCGTTCTCTGTCTAGACCGGTGAGGATGCCACACATCCAATGCCCCCCCCCCTCTCCTCCCCTTCCCTTCCCTCCCTGCCTCCCTTCCTCCCAAATTAAACTCTGATCCGGAAATTGCAATGCAAAATAAACACATTGGACCAGGTTTTGCCCTCCACAACATGTCAAAAAAGGAAGGGGGGGGGGTAAGATCCCAGCACCCACATGGAGCATCCTGGTGGTCGCAGGGCGTGTTGATGTGCTCCACTAACCCATATTCACTATGGCCCATAGCGTGTCAAGGAATGGCAGCGGAGATGACAATCCTCTCGAGATTTGCTTGTGGCCATTATTATTTATTACATATCTTTATATATATTTATTTTGCTTTTCTTAAAATGCCGTGTGATGCATGAATCGCAATGTAGGACACCTAAGCTGCACTGACTGTCGGGAGACATCTCACCAATGAGGCTGGATAAACCGACAGAAAACAGTCGGTGTTTACGCACGGATTACGCAGCCCGGCTGTTTTTATTTTAGTGCATCCCCCCCCCACCTCTCTCCTCCTGCATCTTACCGTGGTACCTCTGCGATGACCTCGCCTCACACGTCTCCGGCGGCTGATGATGATGATGATGATGATGAAGGTGTCGGTGTCGGTGCGTGTCCTCCTGTCCTAGGCTGCTTACAACCGACGCTCGCGTCTTCTGGCAGGATGGCGTTTTTTTTTTTTTTTTTTTTAGGCGGACGATGCTGTCAAATAACGTGGCGTGGAGAGAAGGCGCGCGCAGGCTCCCCCCCGCGGATCGCGTTTTTTCCCCCGCAGATCTCTCTGAGGATGCGCTTCCCTGCCCGAGCTGAGTGGTGTGATGGCAGCCGAGTGGAGGCTGGAGACCCTCCCCCGGGCAGGGAGGATCAGGTGGACACTCCGCATCCTCCACATTCCTGCATCACTGCAACATAAAGGGCATGCTTCTTCTTTTTCCTTTTGTTTTTTTTTTTATTCTAATCTTTTTTTTTTCTTCTCCCCTTTGGTCGTTTTTACGGTTGACATTTGCCCATCTGACGTTTGTTCAATATATTTAAGAAAACCTTAAGGCTGTAACATCACTGTGTCCTCTAGAGGGTTATATTAGTTCACATTGAGTTTATCTCAATTTTAAAAAAAAAAAAGGTCATGCCATGTGTTACAATCTCAGTTGTAGGTTGTATTTTGACGGAAATGACTTTTTTCTGTTTTTTATTTTTTTCTATATATTGTTCCTGTCAGCTCGTTTCAATAGATAGGTGAATTTTAACCTATAGCAACAGCCATTCCGTGGCATAAAAAGAAAACAACCACAAACAATAAAAATAAATGGACATCCCGTCTTAAAACACTGCAAAATTGGGCACAGGTTTGTAGACCTTAAAACTAAGTAGAGCCATCTGCTGGCAATGATGAACCAGTCATGCTGCCTTCACGGACCTCCAAAAAAGTCGTAAAAAAAGCAAGTGCAGACAAGTGAATTAAGGTCATAATGTTCAAACACATGTTAGGCCCATGTGTGGGTTTGACATTATGATATAAAATGATTTTTTTTTCTTCTTATTGCACATTTGACATTTCTCAGCATATTATCACATTATACAGACTGTGTCCGATTCTGCAGCTGCGTCACAGGAGGATGTGCACAGTCAGATGTCGTCACCATTACACGCTCCTACGTGCGCAGCATGTGAAATGCCTCCTATGCATGTGCGAATCAGAAATATGAGTTTCAATGAAAAAAAAAACCCTGAGGGCTGTTAAAGGGCAGCTGTGTAAGAGCTCCTCTGTTGGATGTGCATCCACACGCGAATACACACACACACACAAGCCTTATATAATACAGGCAGCTGAAAGGTGAAGAAATAATGCTGTTTATCAGAGAATGTGACTCTCGATTGCGCTTCTTACACAGTTCAACGTTCCTCTATCTTGTATATTGACTCTCAGCAGGCATTCGCTATGTTTGCTGACCTTTTGTGGAAGCCAAGCTGATTTCATGAAATATTTGATATTTAAGTATCCAAGGAAGAGGCAGAGCAAACAATTCACAAATAATTGTCATGATATTCAAGAAGATTTCATGATTATCTGCCTAAACCTGAAAATGGCTTGAAATTGAAACCCCCAATATTTTCCCCAAAATCCACAACTTTTTAATGTTATGTAGAAAGTAGGTTGATGAAATGCAATTCCATCAATATATATATATTGTATGAATACAATCATCTTCAAAGATAAAGAAAATAAATATCATTTGAGGTGTTCATATGAACCAAAACAAAATCAGCAGTGTATATAGTAAATAATACTTAAACGTTTGTAATTCTGAATAGACATGTCAACTCTTTAACTCTTACCAAAATAATATTCATTAATAATGTTGTCACATCAGATGAACAAGTGTAATCTAAAATATCACCACAGGCATGTCAGTGTTGCACAAACACTTTCATCTGCAAACCATCAGAAGCTTCCAGCGAGACATATTGACAGAGGAACCCAAAAAAGGAGAGACCTACATACCATTAATGTGTCAACACTTTGATGCACAATGATTTATCGTCACATTAAAGCCGCGTACCACTGTGTCCCACAGCCAGGCCACCCTGCTGCCCTTAGACCAGCACCGTGAGGTGAGAGCCTGAATGACCTGGAAGGTAATCTGTGCTGTGCAGGGGGGGTGCTGCCCCTCCTGAGAGACTTGGACATTGGTTTTCCTGTCATTAAACGCCTGTGTCTTCACACCGATGTTAAAGCGACCAGTTAAATTCACCTAGGGGTCAAAGACAACATAACATTACCTGAAACAAGAAGAGAATGGAACTAAAGAAATTAAATAAAATGAAGCTACAAATCAAAAAAGTACTGACAAACACTAGGGAATTTAACTATATCCAAAAAAAAAAATCCAATGAATATAACCTGACATGAATATAACATCAGGATGACAGCTACAACCAACAAAATTCAACAAACAACAAATTAAAGAGCTGAATACGAGCAAGAAAACAGCACTATCCTCAAGTGCATATAATCTTGGGTGAGATCTTAGTTTCTACTCTTCCTTTGATAGAATATATATTACTTGGGAGACTATTCTATGGCACTGTGGACCTATAGTGGACTGTTTTTTTTTTTTTTCTGGGTAATTGGATTTTTGTCTGGGTAGAGTCATCTGCACACCACCGCTCTCTCTAGTGGAATGAGCATGAGTCTCTAAACTATAAATTATCTCATTAAATATACATTTTGGAGTCTGAGTTTGAATGACTGCATGAAAATATATAGCCAAAGGTAGTTGGCCGAAAGTCTCCTCTCAACACTGAGCCAAGTCAGATAAGGAGATTTGGTCATTTGAAGGTGTAGTGAAATGTGCGTTTTATACTTTTAAAATGTGACTCGTAGTCATTTGACTGAATGGCAAAAACACTGCAGATGGACTCGCACAAAATAAAATCTGGATGGCTGTTCTGGCAAAAGAGGATCGGGATTTTATGACAAGCTGCATGGTATTGATATTTCTGTCATGGAAACAGATGCAGGAAATGCCAGCGAGTGAGTGATATTCCCTCGGCAGGTCACCATTTCTCATCTATTTTCTCGGTATGACTAAGTGTACACTCAGAGGAGTCGTGATGCTACTATGTTTATTTTTTAGACTCTGATGGCTTCAAACTAGGCTTCACAACCATTTAAGGATTTACTGTAAAATGACTAATAATTATAATTATTTTTAATTATAGGACTCCTACCAATGTACACTCATTTCACTGAAAGATATATGTATGTATTATGCACATGTCTAGCACCCTTAGACATACAAATATTTATTAACAGAAAAAAGAGTTTGGATGAATGAGATTGAGATATAAGATTTTTTTTTCCAAAAGAAATATGTAATATGGATGTCAAAATATACTTTGCATGTATCGGATATTTACAAAATGTTGATTACCAAGTATACAAATAACCAAATATCATTAAAGTGATGTCATGTTATTTTGTTTTCGTTCTTCAACATACAACCTGTGTGAACACATATGTTGCTGCTATAAGAGGATAATTAGAGGTACAGGAGGTATCCCTAAAAAATAAAATGCAGGAATGCAATGTAAGGATCTGAAAAAATTCTGCAGCTTTGAAAGATGCACATGTCATGAATTTATAACTTCTGATAAAGGCAAAGTGAGGCAAGGTGAGTTTAGTTGTGTAGAACATGTCTACAACGAGGTGATTCAATGTGTTTAACATAAATATAAGCATTAAGACAATTAAACCTGTATAAACAGTTGATTCAAAGGAAAAAGTAAGTAAACGGAAGATGGAAAAAAACAGAAACAAAGTTACAATGCTGCATCAAAGAATTAAGAAAATTAAATCTGCAATCACAAAAGTGAGACAACTCTCACTAAAACAGCATGTTTTGACATTTGTTTGGGCTCTAAATGCCATCATTTCCCCTGGAATTTCAAGTTAGAATTTTAAGCTGCTGTTTTCTGCATGCAACACGTAAGCTGCTGCTTGAGTCTGCATAGTGTGCACAGTCACAGTCAAACGACTCCATTGAACCCGTAGCTCAAGTAGCACACAGCACCCGTCAGCTGAGGGCAGTGTTGCTCCATATATGCTCAATAAACCTCTTCTGATTCATAAAGTTTTGTGTGTGTGTTCAACAATGACCCAATCACCTGCCTAATTTACCTCACCATACTGTATAATTGATTTATTTTACTTTCAGCCTATATTAAAGTCTAAAGCGATCCAATAGTCATGCTCAGCTGTAATTAAACAATGCCTGCTGAAAAGAAAGAAAGAAATGAAATCATTCTGTACTGACACTGGCTGGAGACAGTGGTGTATTGATTTCTTCAGTCCTTTTCAATACATTTATGTAACATTTTATTGTGAAATTTTCTGCTTTCACAGTCAAGGGTTGAACTGCACCTTAAAAAAAATGTCCTTTGTTTGCCTTCTTCTCTGGTGCAGTAGTCAGATGCAGGAAAGGAGGACTCACAACCAGAGGAAAAAAAAAGTTCAGACTATAGCTTGGATTTAAAATATTTTCATTATTTACGAGGCTGTACAGACAGCGAAAAACCGTGTCAAAGTGCATAGAGTGCGGGACACACTGAGAGGGGAGTGGAGCTTTTAGCGAAGACTAAACTGTAATGAATGGACGACGAGGCACAATGGTTGGAGGTACATTCACCTCCTCAAGGCTCAGGAGACCTTTGAGGAGGAAAGTGTTTTCCACTTGCATCTCAAATAGACTTACACCCTGAAAAGAAAAAACAAAAAAACTTACCGACCTTCATCACTTTCAACATTTAACCAACTAAATCTGATGCAAGACAATGAGACAACTTTTTTTTTTTTTTTTAATTCATTAACCACATTCAGGGAAATGCCTCCACGAAAACACCTGCACACATCTGTAATCCAGAGTCCTCAAGAGCAGATGTGCGGTCCAGCCCGGAAGATGACTCACATCCTGCTTAAAGGTTATATTTGTTTGGAACTGATGAACAGGTTTCGCCGCAAATGCGGCACACATCCACAAACTTTGAAGGACTTTGCTTCCGGGCGACTGTGCTAGTTCTCCTCTAATGCACCTGTTTCTGGTACAACAGTGTTTAGAAGTGCACACCCTAAAGAGTTTAATGCTTCTCTAATGCATTTTTTTTAACTCTCTAATTGGTTACATACGTTTTTAAACAAAGAAGGCTATTACTGCCTTTTTTTTTAATTGTGATGCCATCTTATAGACCAAAGCAACTCATGTCTGTCACTGAAAGAGCACTCCGTACTGATTTTTTGGCCATGACATCATGTTTCTCCAACCTGGGGCTTAAACAGGACTGAATCGCTTTTATTTGAAAGGGCAGCCAATTCCCCGCTTAAGTAGAAGGGACCCTATTAAAACCTTTCTTCTCACTCCATTACAACAGCAATCCAGAGGGCAGTGTATTACATGTTGTCGAGGTCACTCCTACTCTAGATTGCCACATATAGAGGCCTCCTGAAAGGTACTTTATCATGATTTACCATAACTTGCCTAGTCTTTAATTATGGTCATTATAATAACTTTGGTGTCATTTCTCCTTTGTGTGGGCACCTTAGAGGACACATTTGCAGTTTATTTTTGTCCTGGGGGGGTGCTGGAGGGGGCCCCCTGAGGACTAAGTCTGCCGGTGTGCCCTTGTACTTGCAGCAGCATCCACAGCTTCTCACTAGCGGGTGTATTGTTTGGGAAATAGGCCACGATGACAAGTTGTTCACTAGTGACCGCTGCTAGTGATATAAATTTTTCTTTCTCTCCTGCCTGTTGGCTCTAGTGCCAGACAAGGTGCTGCTGTGAGCTTTATGACAAAATGCTTTATCCCCCATTAACCTTCACAGAGTGGGTATCAGGAGGGGATTTCAGGTGGAATAAAGCACCAGTGTCAATAGGCAGGTGTGTCTTTGAGCTCAAAAGCAGACAGCGGGCTAGCGCGAGGCACCCTCCGCCCTTCATTTCTCCTCTTTCCTTTTTCGAGGTCATTCCTTAGCTGGGCTCTGACAGCAACCACTGATAAGAAAATGATTAAGTATCATGGGCTCGACCACGATCCAATTCGTGTTCCTGGTTGCACTGCAGACTACAAAAAAGCTGTGTCAGAAGCTTTCTCTTTAATCAGGATCTTATAACAGATTTTTGATTACTCTTCATTTAAGTTGTGCCTCTGTGTGTGTGCATGTGTGTGTGTGTGTGTGTGACTTACATCCTGAAATCCACCTACAGTTCCATATGTTTCCGGCACATGTTAGAAATTCCAGAGTGTGAACACTGACTCGAGATCAAGGCTGAACCCTCCAGGGCATCTTAAAATTGATCACAGTGGGTTCCTGCTGTAGAACGTCTTTCTGTGGATCTGCTCACATACACTGATATACAATGGTTAATTCCATCAGGGATCAGCTGTGAAATTCCCCGTGTGATGCCGCCGCGCGCCCATGAAAATGGAAAACGCGAGTGGCTGACCTGTCGATGGAGACCAATCTGCCTCCTCATCAGGGCTCTTCATTAAAGCAGAGCATCATCCATTAGCCACGTAATCCTCCTCACCCGGCGCCTCACATGACCTCAAGGTGAGCGGTGTTTGATGAGACCGAAGATTGGGCTGGATTTTTTTTAGCGGAATGGGGCCTGCTTTACTAGACAATGGGGACATCATTTACACATATGCTGCCTGCTCTACACTATCCTGCAAGGAGTCCAGGTCTCACAGTTCTCAAATATTGTTGCATCCAACCCATTGTCCCGCGCACATCACCGTGCGCTTTATGAGCCAGCTGTGTTGGTATATATATATTTTTTTATTTCTAAAGCCACACTGGGCAAACTTCCTTCATAATCTCATATCACTCACCAACAGCTGTTGTGATCTTCGTGCCACTTGATGGCTCCTCTACCAAGGACCTGGGATTTGCTCAGAACTCGGTAGAGCAGCTTTGTCCTATTTCGTGCCCTGGTCATGGAATAACCTCCAGAACACACTACAGTTTAATGATTTTGTTTCCCTGGTGGAGTTCAAACCTCTGCTAAAAAATAAAATAAAAAAACTGTAAAATGAAGACTACAAAATGCTATTTCTAGACTGGATTCTGTCTTGTGCATTGTTTGACATGTATTTTTTTCTTATGTTCTTTTATACTTCATTAAAATTCCAATTCCTTATCTGTCTTTCATTCATGCATTTATTCCTTCATTTAATGATTCAAACATTTATTTAAACCTCAAAGGTCAACGGTCATAATTGTTCCCTCAATAGCAATTATGGCGAAGTACAACATAAAAATATACATTTCAACATAAAACATATATACAATACAACATGAAAATATACAATCAGTGCAAAACAGTGTGAAACAGATGCATATAGGAGTTAGGTAGGAGGTTTGTGGGTTTTGATTTGGCTACTTTCTATATTTTGTAACCTTGTAATGGTGTGCTATCTTGGCCAGGTCTCTCATACAAAAGACATGTCAAAGGACCAGTGTGTAAGATTTATACTATTTCTCAAGGGACTTCTTTGTTAAATAAGGTTTAAAAACAACAACTACAGAAACACCTTCTGAGTATTCACAAAGGGGTTCTGTTTGCAATATTTCATTTCCTAGAATGGCAAAGGCATAATCCCCCCTGTTCTTACCCTAACCGTAATCAATCTCACACGTCATGTCTAACCCTGATCTACCCAACCAACAAAGGCAGCACGTACCAGCCAATCAGAGGCAGAGTTAGGTGGCGATGACTCTGCCGTCCTAGGAAAAAAAAATCATCTCACAGTAACAGACACTTTGGCTGCTCACTTTAATGGGTGAAAAAGTTGTCTTGAAACAGGACCCACGGCACATTCCTCCCTTTACACTTCTATTCCCTGCAGGGTCCTGGCTTACATTACAGCCAATAACAACCAGTCATTTTAATTCATACCACTGCACAGGGCGCCTTTTTCTTCCAGCGGCGTCTATAGAATGCGATGATTTTTTGCTCACAACACAGTAGTAGCTGCTTAATTGAGCTGGATGCATGTCAACGATTTAGACTTAGAAGTCTAAATCACTTAGAAGGGATCATCAAGATTCAGACAAGCACCTGGTCTTTTATGCGGCTGTAGAAGGCTGGCAGGAAAAACGATTACCGGCCTCATTTGTTCTCTATAGACAGTTGTGACCTTTCCAATTGGCACATCCTGTTACGGATATGACAGCTTTTCTTTCCTGAATCCAGGAGTGATCTTGCATTTAATATGCACATAAATTGCGTTTTCGCCTATTGGGGGGAAACTCGGAGGGAGAACATACTGTACAATCAGTATGGCGGTTCTTATTTGACATTGAATGTTTCAGTGGTCAATGGAAGTTTATGATGGTCCCATTGTCCTTGCCGTTCAGCCAGCAGATGATTTCTGTGCATATGCTGAAATGAATTAATGTCCAATATGGTGAATTTATAACAATAAGACAAATGATGGAATACTAACACTAGATCACCACTTTACCAACCATGACTGTATGTGCACCTTTTATTTTGTGCTTTATATTTTGCTTTCATGGAATTATCCTGCAGAAATGGACTGTGAATCACATTGTCATTATAATAAATAAATAAAATAGACATGCTCAACATGGGAAAATTCAGTTGTTACACTACACACCAACAAAATCCCTGCTTTGCCTTTGTGCAATGTGGGGAGGTTGCATTACAAAGTGCTTTTTTTTTTTTCTGGTGAGCTGGTGGGGACCAAAGCGCAAAATCATTGTTTACCTGAATGGATTACCTTTAGCTGGAATCGCTGCTAGGATGTGCAATCACTGGGAAATGTCAGTCCTGACCGTACTGGAAGGGACTGTCCAACAAAAAAGCCGAAATATTGAGTGGTATCCTCAGTGGAGCCTCTGGAATTACAACAAACACTGCTTCCTTGCATGCAAGCACTGTTGTACAGTGTCTGCAGGAACCCATATTAATTCACATATTTCCTAATGTGTTATGTTTCAGAACATGTAATTAATTATGCTTTACTTTCATTTATTCATGCTGATAAACTTGTATTGCACATGGATTGCATGGCGCTGGAATTTCAGTAAAAGGAGCATTCAGAGGGAAATGGGAAATTGAGGAAGCTCAATTATTTTTTGCTTGAACTTTTGCAAATTTAAAACATTAAAAAATATCAACAGTGGAAGGGTGGGGGAAACTATGAATTTTAAGCATGTTGCAAAAGCAAATAGTTGATGTTTTTTTATTATTTTTTTGCATGACACAAGAGGGAAGGATTCAATTTGAGTTGGTTATAGCGAGGGATTCATCCCTCGACTGTGAAGGAACAGAGAGAAAAAGGCGGCGATGAATGCATTCCAGACGTCCTCTCTCTGGGTCCTCTTGTTGTTTTTCCTCTGTTTGTTGTGCCGTATTGCCCGGGTCGATCAATGTCTGCTGCCTCGCCGTCTGTGGAGGCCATCTCGCGTGTGATCAGATCACACAGGCTGTGTCTCACACGCCCACGCATACTCTCAACTCATATGCAGGAAATCCCCCCAACACACACACATACATACACACATACACATGGACATTAAGACATGTAGACATAAAGTAAGGACACAATAAGAATTAGCTCATGGACACACACTCCTCTTTCTCTCTCTGTCTTTATAGTATCTCTCACACACCACTGCTTCCGCTTCAAGGTTTAAGCCGAAGGCCCTTTAAGTCATTTTTATCCAGGGGCTCTTCTGTCCATCACCGCTTTCATATCTTCAACAGCACCAGAGCCCAGTCTATACCTGGGCCTTAGTAATGATGACCACAGGCACAACAACCATCTGTAATGTGTCTGCTCCTCCCTTCGGGGAGCCGGAGAAGGATCTGCTGTCACTCTAGAAGGGGAAACATCTGTTCCCATTAAATTACTGTGGCCCTGCCATGCAACTTATCTCCACTGCACTCCATTTTACCGCCTGAGTCCTGCGCCTGTCAACAAGGGGATAAAACAAGATTAGTTAAATGACTGGGAACTGAGGAAGTAGTAAGGGAGAAGGAGACGTCTCCTCCCTTGTCTGCTCTCTTACCAATTAGGAATTGTGGACTGTCCTCGAGTGAAAGCGAAAGAGGGATATAATCACCTCATCCATCAGCTAACTTGTCACAGCGCGGCCTAAACCCATTACGAGCGATGCTGCGAGTGCCCTGCGAGGAGGCGACTGTCCCTGCCGAAGGTTTCTCAGCGTTTCCTAGTTTCGTAACGGATGTAGCGGCCACGATGTGACTTCATTTGCTTCGGACTGATCCCCTTCCTCAGATGTTGCCGCTGTTCCAACACACTGGCTACGTTTAGCCCCGCTTTCAAACATGCAGGAAGAGTCCCCCCAGGGTTCTATAGAACTCCCACTATGTCTCAGATAGACTAAATGAGACTGATTTAGTCTGTATACGAATGTCTAGAAAAAAAGGTGGGTCATCTCAAAATTTCAAGGCAACAAACTTCAATAAAAATTTAATTCTGGAAATTGAACTAAATATTTTAAGTTTTGCTTTTGAGTTTGCTCAACTCCAAACTCAGATTTTTGTTAACTCAACAGTAAGTTCTACTACCTCATGATTTTGCATTTTAATAACATTTAATCCTTACTTCATCCTCCTACTTCAAATTTTTTGGTTTAATTAAATTAAAATGACAGTCGCTAACTGCTAATGACCAGAAAGCACGACATTTTCTATACCCGCTTCCTCCTCACTAGGGTCACAGGGGTCGACTGGAGCCAATCCCAGAACATTACAGGCAAGAGGCAGATACACCCCAGACAGTCTATCACAGGGCACACACACCACTGTGTTGACAATGTGTAGCTCGCGTTCTCTATTATGACAAAATGAAATTCCTGTATCCTTAATTGTTAAAATAAATGAAATTGAAAGGTTGTTTGAAACTTATGCTCCTAGCAGCACCACAACTACAACAGAATGTGATTGTAATTCTAACTTGTTGTTAAGTTAGCACAAAATACAAGTTGGATTTTTTACAGCGTGGTGGGGTGGGTGGAGGGAGTAATCGGTTTGATAAAAAAAAACTGAGATTTGTTTGTTAAACACAGCATTGACACATGACGATGCGGTTAACAGTGGAGTTGATAAGTCTCGACCAGGCACTAAAGGGTAAATTTCCCATCATGCAGTGGACCGTGACTTTTGACACTCAGGGACAAGAACGTTGCTGTTTGTTCAGAACCACAACTTTGAATCAAGTTTGAATCAGCAGCTAGATCACATGCATTGTGAATGCATGATGATACAAAGTAAAAAGAAAAAAAAAAAGAAAAAAAGACGAAAATAAGTACAAACAGTATCTCAAGCTGCAACATCTTCCTGTATCGGGCTGTGGATGAAAGAGCTAGAACTCCGTTGCACCCAATTTTGTTCTTTCTGGCAAAGGGCACATAAATAAACAAAGTGCAGCATCATCTGCACGGCTTCTTCAGTCAGCATGAATTAAATATGGCAGAGAAAGGTTTTGTGCGCGTGTTCATGTGTGGCTAAGTGTTCCCCTAGACACCAACCTTTGAGTTGCATCCCATTGTACTTTTCTCCTCCCGACAACTACAAAAACGGTAGTGCAATCTTCACAACTTCTTTTTTGTTTTTTTTTGTTTATCGCTGCATGTTTACAGATGCTGCTGGAGGTGAAGCAAGGCAGAATATGTGTTTGCATTTGTGTAAACCTGTATCCTCTTTCTGTTTTTTTTTTTTTTTTGTTGCATTTGCATGCTATTTCAGAAAGGCATATGTGAGAAACAATATGAGCTGCCATAGACAAATTATGGCTTCAAACACATAACAAACATGCATGCTGTTGTGGAAGATTACTATCACTGCGTGGAACGCGGGACTGCGTTTTAAATACATGCTTAACAGCTTGGAGTCTGACCATAATGTGCAACCGCTCGCGGCAGAAACAGATTGCAAACCACACATCACATCATCATCCGTCTCTCTGTTTTATTTAAATTTCAAGAGACACTCGGAGGAACAGCTTTGCGTTGTGATTTTCTTGTCTGTTTTTCAGTCTGGGAACAGGAACAGGATTCCCTTCTCCTGTGTTGGAGTAACGCGACCAGCTGATCGCAGCCGAGCCTCACACAGAGTGAGCTAATGCCCGGACGTTGCGAGGAGTTGCAGCCGTCCTGTCGGCGCTGTCGTCCTATCCGGTGGGAGCAGGTAAGAAGGAGAAGAAAAAGAGATATCTGGAGGGTAAAAACAGCAGGCGAGAAGAGAAGTAATGAAGTCTGTGGGCTGAGAGAAAACCCTGCTGAGTGTCATGACAAAGTGAGGCGCCAACGACAGGGCTAAGAATAGAAATCCACAGAGGGACGTAAACAAAATGAAAACAATCAAGCGACTTTTGCGTAGCTCCCCCCCCCCCACACTCACACACCAATAAAGCATCCTTGATAAAGGAGACGGAGGAGAAGTATGCCGTGCCGCTGCAAGCTTTGCACAAACATCAAGAGTGAATTGATGAGCAAATAAAGAAGACAGAAGGCTTTAAATAAAAGCCTTGAAATTGAATCATTACAATATAATTTGCTGAAACAAGGTCAGAGCAAGGGCATTTGGAATAATTAATACTATAGTGGGAATTTGCACATGGTCCTGTATAACATTTAACTTAAAAAGCTGTTAAACTTTGTTTCTGAGAGATATATATATATGTTTTTTTTAAATGGAGCCGATCCATCGCTCCCATATAGCTGAGATTATACATTATTGTTTACTTCGGCTTTCCAATAAATTGAAATAAGTAATCCCTTTTTATGTCTAACTTATTTATTTTCCTTTCTTTGCTTTTATTGTTTTTTAATTGCAACCCTATTGCATTTTTCCTTCTCGTTTTAATGTATTTTAAATGCAATCTTAATGCCTTGCTAATGTCTTCTTTCCTACATACCTCTAGGCTCCAAGCCACCGTTAAGCACTTTGAATTTTCTTCTGTATGAACGCTGCTGTATGAATAAACCCGCCTCCAGTTGGGATGAGCGGTTTCATAATTATTCATAAACCTTTTAATTATTCAAATGACTCGGTGACCAGTGTCAGAAGTTTTGCATTTTACATCAGCGCCGTGTTTCCACCGCTGCTCAGTGCAGCGCACGCCTTGAAACAGATGGAGAAATGCATACTATACACAACACTAAATGATGCTTTATTTATTTTACACACAGTGGGCAATACAGCAATCACGGAAGCAACAGGACTGTAAATGCAACTCGCTTAGCAGCCGCCAACCAAGGGTGTCGCTAATGGGGTGGAATTTTTGAACTTTATAGCCTCTTTAATTGTTTCTTTAAAAAATTCCCTTTTTAGAGTACGAGCGTAAGAATAAGTCATCTCTGAATATTCATTAAATCACGATCACCATCTTCGACGCGTTCGCTTTGATAAGGACATAATTGTCTTCTGGGGTCTTCAGACAGTGGGCTCCAAGAGATCCTCCTCTTCTCACAAAGTAACGATTGGCCCTTGGTGTTGGCCATGGATAATCAATGTGTAATTATTCTTGTAATGTGAAACAGAATGAATATGCAAAGGCAGAGACACAGGGGCTCAATCTTTCTATTGAGTTTTAATCACTCACTGATGAAACACTGTTTTGCTCCCGTTTCCATGTGTGAATAAATCAATGACATAAAACAAGATAAGAGAATCTCTCTCTCTCTCTTTCCCCCTCACCCTGTCTCTGCCTCTCTCACTCCGTCTCTGTCTCCTTCTCTTATACATCCATTCACCCATGGCCCCCTCCATCACTCAGATCCGTTGTACAGCAAACAAAGTGAGACATCCTGACTGGTAATGTGACATATATAGAAGATTTTACTGGTTTATAGCATCTATCTGGTAGCACTTTTGTCCCTCCTCTGATAAACAGGATTCTGTAATATGCATTTCACCTTGAAAAATGTTTTTGCTGCATCATCACGGTATCATAAACAACAATTACCCGGCTCTGAAGCAGTCTTATCATTCCACTTCATAAAAAATACAAAAAAAAGTGAAAATGAAACATTGGTCATCTTGATAAGACAGCAGCCTCCTGCTTTCAGTGTTCATAAATATTTATTCTGAAACAAAATACTACATCATTGTTCTGTACCACTGGCACATTATGGAATTTCCCTCAGAGCAAACTAACAAATACTTTTGTGCCCTTGATGTCCCATGGTGCGCTATAGACATTTATCTTGTGCACATGCAGGCACATGAGCACTCATGCAAAACGACTACCTCGGCATCCTCCTTGCTCTCGTAAAGCGGGGATGTCACTGAGGAACACAAAGAGTGAGCAACATAACCTCTGCTGTGGCTACAGTCGTCTTTGCAAATTGCTCGCTTTTAAATTATTCATCACAACACATTTGACAGCCAGATCCCGGTGTGCTGCGGAGGCTTTTTAAATATTCACATCTTAAAGCACCGGAACACACTCTAAACTCCATAAAGTAGCTATCAGGGATTGCATGACTCACGCGCAGGATGCGTCAGTAAAGCTTTAACAACAGAGGAGAATCCCACTGTCCTGGGAACCGGACGGATCTGCGCGCTCATGCATTATTTTGCTCCGGCGGCTGGGCTTGGTCCACCTCCATTCAGACGCATTTCCAGCTGACCTGGCTCGGGTTGGGGCCAATCACAACTGTTGCAGCATTGAAGCATTTTCTCAAACAACCAGGATGCCTTCTGCTGATGTAGAACTGATGCTGATGTCAGTGAGGGCGTTTTCACACCAACAGCTAGCCTGGCTAACACCAGATCTCATATCAATGTAGATTGATATTCTGTCTGGAAGCCACACATTCATTTGTTTGTAATAGAGGCGTGTTTTATGGAGGTCCAGAGCTTTTTATTTGCTGCTACAAATGTCTCTCAAATGCGTCTACATGTAGCCGATATCCAGGCCTATAGATGATGACGATGAAATAGTTTGATGCTAAAAGTCAATTATTTTTCAAAATAAGCTTGAGGTCTAAATCACTTTCGAAGGCTGCATCGAAATGTAAATTACTGTCTGCTGCCATGTTGGATCCATGGTTAACAACCAAGTTGCTTCTGTGATTGGCTGCCCCCTCCTCTGTTCTGTGATTGGCTCTCTCGCTGAGAGGAAAATTGGTTTCTTTGGTCTCCAGACCGAATTACACAGCAAAGCGAGTTTGCATGCAATAAAGGATGGGTATACCCAAGCTAGCCAACAGCCGCTGGTGCACACCAACACTCCTGTCGAATCACAGGGGCTTGGTTCTGATCATTTTGGCGCGGCCCCTCTGGTGAGATTGCAACCTCAGGTCCAAACAAAGGGATACTAATTGTTTCATAGCCTACCTAGTGCGTTTTTCAAAGAATGCTCATCGCATATGACCTCTTCATGAAAGTAACCTCCTATGTGTTGTGGCTCCAGGTGCAACTCCCTGAGTTTAAGGTTTTCCCTATCTACCCCCTTGGGTGTGTGTGTGTGTGTGTGTGTGTCCTTCCTTCCAGAGGTGGGGTATATCTACCTAGCTCTGTAGCTGCTACCCGGTGTCACATGGGCCAAACCCTCTTCAGCCTCTGTAGTTTTGTCCCTTGACGTTGCTCCCTACTTTGTCTTGCTTCCACTTCTCCCTCCTTTCTGCCACTGTTCTGCCTCTGCCAACCTGTTTTTTGGATTTCCTCACGGCTCTCCACTCCAGTCATCACCTCCCGGTCTCGCTCCCCGCTGCTTCCTGGTTGTTCTCTGGTCGGACCCTGCCTCTCCGTCTGGCTCCCTGCCTCGCCGCCTGGCTCCCTGCGGCGCCCCCTCTGACTTCCCCAATAATCTCTTATTGACTGATTATCTCTGTGTCTGCTCAGGGGTCCAACCTTTTGTTCATGTAACGCTCTGCCTGAAATGAAGCACTATGTGTATTCGGCGTCTCCAGATTCTTCAGATGCAGCCGTGACTCATTTTGAAATTGGATATTTTGCTAAGAATGGCCAACACAGAGGACGCAATACACAAAGATAAGAGCAAGCAGCAAAGTGTGCATGTGGTGCTTCATAATGAGTCAGAATTGGTGTTTATTTCTACTGGGAGATAATCATTGATGAAACATCAATCAAACCTATTTTTTTATTACAGATATAAAAGTGGAACACGCTGGACTCTATATGCTAATTAGTGAAAAATGTTATATCCTGTTGCAGACCAAATAATCAAACTAGTGGTGTAAAAACAAAAAGACGAAATAACTGCACTTAAAGCTTCTGTTAATGTGAAAACGTGTATATATTATAATTCCTGCTTCCTGTTCAGCGTCACACATTTCATTGCTCTGGTTGGTTGTAGGCTTATATCCAATTGCCAATTGGTCCACCGTCGAATTGGTCTTACAATGTCAGGCTAGAATCTGCATGTGTCAGCAACGCTCCAAGTCAGCCACTGCGCTGTATGAACAAATGTTAAATGATTCTAAATCCGCCTCCCACTCAGATTCTCGCCGCTGCTGACGCTCTACTAGAGGGAGGGGGGGAATTCAGGACTGGCTATAATCCTGGAGTTGAGGAGTTTTTGACTTTACTGATGTATTACTCATAAACATCTCTATCACAAGAGACATTTCTGGGCATAGTTCTGCTGAGAAATCCCTGGATCCACCACAGCTCCAAAATATGCCTGAAAATATATATATATAGCTCTCATAAATAAAGGTTTCTTTGATAAGATACCACATACACACAAGCAGTCCAATATGCACACTCACAATTTGCATGTCAACTTCTGCAACACACAGTGGGGTAAGAAACTGAGCAAAGTCATTTGATATTTGGTTATTAGGATGAATTAATTAAACGGACTGGTTGGGGTGACATTCAAATTTAAATCTTCCTCAAAGCGATATCTTCCTCATGACACTAGTAATGTTTGCATTTTTTTTTCTGGGCTAATGATAACATTATGCCATGTGAATACATTCAAGGTTGGAGAGGTCATTAAGTAATATTCACTGTCTCTTGTGCAATAATTCCCCAGAATGACTATTTTCTATTTATTCAACTTAACGTTTTATTAGTGTGGTCTACTGAATGTGATGTTTGGGTTTCACGTAATTACATGGAATGATTAAGGCCTTTTATCATATTACCAATGACAAAACATTCACAGTATCTCCAACTAAAACAACTATATTTAAACAATAACACAGTATAATTCTTCATGTAATCCTGAATGCTGCAAAATTAAATAAAAAGGAATAACATAAAAGAGAAATTTAGCAAAGCCAAAAAAACTGCAGCACATTGTTAACACTCAAATTATACCAATCAAGCTTTTACTGATATAGTGAAAGGCATTGTATTATGTCGCTGCTTCATGTCCTTGCTGAGGTCACCATTTTACCCTGAAACGCATCAATTGATGAATTGGTGGTGGCCATTGACTAGAGCACAGTAATCAATTTAAACTGAGGGGCAAATAACCAGCCAGCTTTATACTGCTCCGTGTAACACTTTGTCACAACATAATTGAAATTATGTGATTTGTAAATGCAACAGATCTGCAAAAAATGGTAAATAAATATTGCAGACACCTTCATCGGCAATGCATAATTACTCAGACATATAGCAAATACAGTCAGGTAGAAAATAAAAAATGTATTTAAATGTAAATTTGAACTATTTCTATTTCTCCATACACATAAATCTCTAACCTCAAACACTTTATTGTACTCGATTTGTGCTTAAATTTGAAGTCTTCTGTAGGCCTCAATTTTTTTCTCTTACTTGTTACATTGTAAACATTTAATTTATACATTAATGGAAAGTATTTGCATGCAATGATTTACCTTTTAAGTGGCGCTGAAAACCTGACAACCTTGATTAATGTAATGGAGGTAATGCAATTATCCTCTATTTAGATCCTGAGTCCTCATTAAAGATCATGCAGCTAATTTAAAAGTTAAGTAACAGATATGCCATGATGAACAATTGAACACTGGTCATGCAAAGAACAATGTAATTGGATGAAAAAAAAATTGATTAATTTACGAAATTACAGCGTATAATAGGATACAAAGAAACACCATCTCGTGCTAATAAATGCCTTCAAAAGTGTAATTACACAAACACAATCAGGCTCAGAACATTATCAGTGTGTGTGTCATTTCAAACACTAGTTGCCATCAATAAAATGTACATTTAACCTTCATAGATCTGAAAAATATTATATAGAATTCCCAGAAAAAACTGAGTAAAAGTCAGATACATATTATCATGTACATGCAAAAGATTCAAGCCAGTTTTACAGTAGAAATGGACACATGATGTGATGTGATGTAACACCTGTTGGCTCCAGTAATGTTCATTACAGCACAGTTAGTTTTAACCACCATTAATGAATTAATTATTGTCTTTCATTAGTGTGGAAAACCCTACAGGGATTTTTTTTTCCTTCTTTTTAATTCATCTTAAAAGTTTTTGGGATAAATTAAACTCAAAATCGCGAAGGCTGGCCTTTGTCTCCTGTGAGATGTAACCTGAGCAGATCAAATTAACAGGCGGCTCGCTGAGGATTCCTCCGGTGACGCTCACCCATCATGTGTAGAGCAGCCACCGGGGACGAAGTGAACAGCAATAAAAGAAGATGAGTGAGGGATTTGGATAAGTCACACAGGATCACCCCATTATATGAGCTATTCCTTTTTTTAAACCCTCATCAGCATAGCAGGGATTTCCAGTGCAGCTTTACAACAGCTCAGGCAAGACTACAGTCTCCCCGGAGAAAGAGAAAATCTCTTTTTATACCACTGCATGACGCAGCCGTCACTTATCAGCTCATGAAAATAAAAGGCCGGTTTGGTTTATGAGCTTGCACACATGTAATTTTAAAATGAAATATACAAATACCTCCAATAAGGAATTACATATATATATATTATTAGGTGTCAGAACATTAGGTGTCAGATTCTTCTTGTGTATTGACAATAGGAAACGCTATGACAAGGGCAAGAGTCAACTGTTTGTGTCAAGCCGTGTCAATTCAATAAAAGCTTAGAGGTCACGAAGTTCCTGTGAATGCAGTTGGACCCGTGGGCGACTAAGACAACATTACACAAAAGATCCCATTTCAGAGAGTAATTTGCAAGCCAATGTGTTTTTCGAAATGTGCGTGACCATTACGGTGAAAGTTGCTGCTACAATATGCACTTTATTGATCAAAAATGTTGTTACTCTTTTGGATTGCTGGGTGGATGTCACTGCCAACACGGGAGACTTCTGAAGCAGCTCAGGATAAAAAGAACACGGCACGCACATTTTTATTTTGTAGGTTTTTCAAAACGTGGCAGTAACCAAGCACCGCAGGCTATAAATGTGTTTTCATTGCCTCTTATACATTTACCTAGATTAAACATAATGTAAAAGGGAAGAATAAGAGAGTTTTTACCCTTAATCAGCCTTTTTGCCCTATTACTTCATATGTCCACTTCAAAGAGGATGTCTTCGTGAAGAATCGTTGCATTATCATGACTGTTCTACTTAAATATTTAAGTTCCTTCCTTGGAGAAAGAGAGCTGGTGTCCAGACTGAAGTGCTTGCCATGTGCTTGAAGACAAAGTTACCCATCTTACACAAAAGAGAAAGGCAATTAAATATTGATTGGACTTCTTAGAGAGGAAATTGATGTGGTTGGCCGCCGACAGCAGAACAAAACCCACAGACAAATGTTGCATGTTTCCTTTAATCAAGTCAAAAATAATGAAATAAAGCTGGCCATCAGCTACAGGGATGTCTTTAGATTGAATTTGCTATAAATTACCTATTAGCTGGTCCATTGCCAAGCCTTTATAGTACAAGTGCCTTTCTGATGTCTTGAATTGCACTTAAAAAACTATGATAATTAAAGAGATATTGTCCATTGAATGTTTTGGCAACTGACCAATGGAGCATAAAAGAAGAGTTGAAACATTAGCTGTAGTTTGCAGTATTTAAAGGAGGGATTCCCACTAAAGGAATGCTATAGGTTCAACACTGGTAAGAAATATAAATTACATGTGTAGACATCTTGTCTTCGTATAGCACTTGCATCATGGTTACTTTGGCTACTAGTGACGACACTGACAAAACAGAAAATAAGTAGTCACAAATAGGTGACCAATCACAAGCCTGTAGAGCTGGTATCATCCACACCACCCAGCACTTTTTTGCACGACTTCTTCACCTCCTTTGTTTTCATGATTTCATAGTGCTGGTGGAGATGATCATGAGTCATGATCATGAGTCATGAAGCATTTCTGAGCTTCTCCCTCCTGACTGTCCTGACCCCTGATGCCACACCTGTGAAGGTGGATGGCGAGTTTCTCCTTTTAAATCTTCCTATCGCTGTTGGGACATTCCATCTGAAACTTATCCCAGTTTCAGTTGGATTTTCCAGTTCAAACCACTCATTCCAATCACTTTATTGGACCTCACAAAACATCTGAGTTGTAATGGTAAACTCTTTGAAATCCCTCAGTTTTGCCTTTGTTTTTTGTTTCTCTTGTATGTAACAGCAGACTCAACAAACCTCATGACATAATCAGGTATCAGAAAATACCAACACATTCTGTAGATAGTTTAATTAAAAAAGTAATCTGTCTTCATGTTTTATTCCATATAAACACTGAATAGCATCTGTACGCTCACAGGTCTGAGGCCCTGGGACTGTTCACCACCCTGTTGTTCCTCTGTGTCTCCACCTCAGTTAGTACAAACTACTTCATATCTGTTACACATTTAACAAAGAAATGACTTAGATCACACATTACGCAAGTGTTGGCCACTTTACATTAGTTACTTGAGTGCAGAATTGATTTAAAAATGCTTTTAATTGCCTACAAACACCACACAGCCTGGCTCCGCTAAACATTTGCGTCCCCTGGCTGCAGTGAGATCCTTGACAATCCTCAGGTTTTCTGACTAAGGCCTTCTGACTATCCTGAAATCTTGGCTAAAAACGATGCAGCTTTTGCAGTTGTGGCTATAAAAAGCGCAGAGTCAGTGGATATGTTTTAGCTGCTGTTAAAAAACTAATTTGTTTCGTAAGCACTTTGTTTTGTAAGCACTTTGTTGTATAATGTGCCTTCTTCACCTTTATATTGTTTTATAATGTGTATTTGCCTTCTTTACCTTTATATTGTTTTATTTTGTGTGATCTAAATGTCTTCATATTATTTTATGTTACTTGTTTTTATTATTAATTACTTTTCTTCAATGATGATATATATATATATATATATATATATATATATATATATATATATATAAAGCAAGCATTATAATTAATTAAATTAATTAATTTATCAATTTTACAAATTAATTGCATAGCAATATTTACTTCAAAAGCAAAATTTATTTTATATAATTATTTTTGTTGCTATCTTTACCACATGTCCTAAAACCTTATCTTTAACCACAAATAGAGGTGTATAGTCCTGGAAAATTCCTCAATGTTTCCAAAGTTAAATTCCTAATTTCTTCCTACTGAAGCCAGTCATTAGTTTGGGTTTGGGCTGCTTGTTTGTGTTCAGACCAGAACCAGAACCAGAACCAGAACCACCAACAGCTGTAGAGTTTCTGTGCTCACTGGGACATATTTTGCATTTAAATTGTATTGTAGGGTTGGTGCTTCTCTGAAATGCAAACTCCTTTCTGCACAATTTGCAGTAAACTATGCCATCGACAACTCTTCCATCGGGTCGTTCTTTTAACTACTTTGACTAACTAACTTCCATGTTGTTTGGCATGCAAACTGCAATAAAATGCATTCAAATTATTGGGTTAATTTCCCTCCTCTAATATATATACATATTTAAATACAATTTCCATTATGTAACCTGACCATTCCCCGAGCCCCTTGATAACTGTCACTACACCTCACTATCAACCACAGACTATGGTGGATGTGCTGGTTATGAACAAGTAATGTGTAAGCCCCCACCCCAGGTGAGAAGGTACAATAGAGAGTCTCTATCAAGTCGGTGTCAGGTAAACAGACTGCAGTGGAGACAACAAGGGGCAGAGGTTGGCGTCATCCTGAGAGGCAGTGCAGAGAAGAACAGGAGTAGCGGAGCTGAAAAGCTCTTCAGCGGCACAGAGATGCTGGGAAGAAGAAAACACATTACAGTGAACAAACAGTTCCAGCTTGGTGTTTTGAGCAGAGCGCCTAATAATGGCATGAAATGTGTTTCCAATTCCATCTCTGCTGAGACCATAATCACATTATGCATAACATTTTTGCATCCGAATACAACGGGCCTTTTTATCTGCCCAGTGGGACATTGCAACGTGTGGGGGCTCATTTTTCAAATACCAATCCTGCTCCTCTCTCTCTCTCACCCCGGGGTGGTATACACCCAAAAACATGCATCGTACACATTTATATACATTTCTGTGCGGTTTTAGATCTCTTGGAGCTGCACATGGCGAGGGTGCGTGACTCTGCAGTCATTTTTTTCCAGCAAGACAAACGCCTACATAATACATAATGTTCAAAATTAAACAATGGTAGCCTTATATTAATTAAGGGCCAACAAAAGCAATACACTGAGGGAGAGCTCACACTTGACCAGAAGTCAGCACTGAATGGAACCATGGCTCCTGATTCTGTGACTTTCCCTAAGCACTGTCTGTGTTCATTATGCACCCTGGTCACATCACTTAAGTGGGCTAAACTCAGCCTGTCCCATTGCTCATGCATCACGGCTATTGCATGAATCAGGACTCATGTGGAATCCCTAAATGGAACATTAGCATTTATATCAACTGCCTTTTGTGTAGAAAGAAAGAAACCGGAAAGGAGGGAAAATAATTACATAAAATAAAGAAGTGATAGGCTAAATTGCATGCATGTTTCTAACTTGTGTTTTTCCACATTTCCGTGGTGATACCTTGTGCTATTGCATTCATCCCCTTCAATCCAAATGCTGCGAAGATGCTACCATGCTGCATTTTCTTTATTTCCATCCTACCTGAGGGGATGGCATTTTTATGTACGGTACCTCATGCATTTTAAAAATGTTCCAATAAGACTCATAAGTATATGAGAGGTGAAACAAGACTGTGGTTCTATAAGGTCGGGTAAGGCAAGGTGGTATTTTGATACAAATAAAATAAAGTAAAAAAGTCTTTGCAATGAGGCATCCAAGGACACAAACCCAAGACCAGGTCTCTAAGTTGATCTTATGCAGCTTGTTGCTTGTTCTGTCCAAGGATATCATCAAAACTTAATTTGACTTTTACTCTCACCTGCTGTCATATGCAATATTCTTAACCATGTATCCCAAAGATCAGGGAATTGTTTTGGCTTTGTATTGTTGTTATGTTCTCTGTCTACATATTTCTTGGTATAAGGTAACTGTATACTTGAGTATATGGTGTACATACATACGTTTACATCTTTGTACTGTTCCTGAATTGGAGTAATGTAAATTCTCTAATATAGACCAGTATTCCAACAGTGACCAGTCCACTCTAACGTTGGCCTGTCTTATTGTTAGTGGTGGTAAATAAAAGCTGACAATGTGTCCCACTTAAAAAATCATGCTGTGGCCACGGTGGCCTGGTCATGTGACATGTATGGGGGCCAACGGGGGTAAACGTAGGCTAACATTGTTACCATGGCAGCTGCTGAGCTTGATGTAAATGCTGGTGTGAGTGATGAGGACATTATGTGAAGAGAAGAGGAGGAGGAAACTGAGAAGGAGAGGAGGGTTAAACAGAATCAGAGGCTTTTTTTAAAGGATGCTTAAACTTTGGATCAGTATGCTGTTTAAACCAGTCAGCTGTCTGTGGCCAGTCAGCTTTTTAAAACATACTTTATAGGTTTACTTAGACACAAAATCTTTTTTTTCATACTATCAACAATATAAAGTTACAATATATATTGCTGTTATGATACATTTTTGATTGCTATATATAATTATATTTAATAATGTAAGAATTATTACTCTGCTTTGATAAACTAAACTTTATAACCTGAGCACTTCCCTTGCAAAGTTGAGACATAAAAGCACTGATTCCATTGATAAGTGTCAAACACATTTCAAGACCTAAATGAAACCAAAAAAAAGTATTAATGCCCATATAATCCACTGCATCAAAACAATTTAGTGAATCAAATGATAATTCAGATACATAACAGATATCCTATTTCATATGGAAAGCCACCGACAGATCTACACCAAAAACAACCTTTTTTTAAATTAGGACAGAGATATAAATATTTAATATAGACAAAAGTTGAGAGTTAGAATTTGTTTTGTGGCAAAAATCTAAATGTGTTTTTTTATTGAAAACAAATTGATATGGAAATGCATTTCTGGGTTTTTACATTTCAGCATTACCCCAGCCAACCCTTTATCATCACCACTCCAAGAATATATTATTGGACATGAATGACAAGTTGAGTAAGGCAAAACAGTAAGTTGGCACACAAACAAACGAAAACGATTTAAAGGGAGAGAAGTCTCAAAGCCCCATTAAGACTGTATTATTAATCATTTCAAATAACTGCTCCCTCACAGTTAGTGTGCACCACATGACAGGCCTCTGAAAAGGGAGATTATGAGTTGCAGGCAGAAGTAGAACTTTAACTGTGTTGATTCTACAATGATCACACAGTTACATGAGAGTGAAATTTGTGATTTATTTTAAAGCAAATGTCAATATGTACGCATATTTAATATGTATTGTATAGATATTCTATTTTGTATTGAAAAAAAATTCAGGATGGTCACACTAGGTGGAGGGGAAATCTATTGTATGTTTGACAAAATGTTGCAACACACTGCAGAGATGAAACCTGACCAAATGGAGCATGCACGAAAAGAAAAATGGATATTGGTATAAAATATCAAATATCATGAACACCCTTCATTGTTATTAGAGTGAGCTCAGCGCTCAGCATACACACTGAGGGGAGGCATAAGACAAAATGAGGGCCTGAAATGCACCATGAACCTCCAGTTAATGAACTCTCACTACATGAATGATTGTCTGATAGTGGAGAACACCATTTTCACATGTCCTCAGTTTCCATTCTTCATCATCTGGGGGGGAGGGGGGAGGCTGAGCATTAAAGAGGAAGAAACTCTTTTGCTCCTGAGTTTAAAATTGTGCTGTTATGCTGGGATTCTCTTGCTGTAATGGAACGTATTTCACCTTTTTTTTTTTTTAAATATTTTCAAGTTATTGTATTCCGTATGTATTTTGCACCATTTATTTTTTGTTACCTTTGAGACTGCTGGACGTGTCTCTATTCAATAGCGGAGAGAAAGAAAAAAACCCACTTATTTATAGGTAAACACAAGCAAATCAGCAAACATTTTTATTATTTTCTTCCAATCTGTATTCAGAACCAAGCGCCTCTACCTGCATGTATCATTCTGAATCCATGGATAGTAATGCACCAACAATGTTTCTGTCAGATGCACCTCCCCCCTTGCATAAGCAGTTGCTCTGGTGAGATTGAAGGTGTTTTGTCTTAGATTATTCTTCATTACCAAGTCCTGCCAGGTATTGAGATTTCAAATAAACATCTTTCAACCTGAGCTCATCTGACAGGGCTTTACACTGGCAGACAAGACTCTAATAAACTCCTTCTTAAGGTCTAATTCAAACTGTGCTCTTTACATACACATTTAGATTAGTGTTCAAAATCCATACAAATATGATCAAAAGCCTACCAGTTCCCGATATTTTCCTGACACATCTTAACCTTATTACTGCAAAATATAAATATTTTCCTCCAATTGTAGCAGAGAGCAGCAGTGTAAAACTGCTGTGCTGATCTATCTATCTATCTATCTATCTATCTATCTATCTATCTATCTATCTATCTATCTATCTATCTATCTATCTATCTATCTATCTATCTATCTATCTATCTATCTATCTTTATTCTTCCATGTGGTATGACTTTTGGTGGCGATATTCGTTACTATGGCAACATAGTCGCCATTTTTGTGCAAGATTTTGGCCCCATTTTTTCCGTATGGGGACGAGTGGTTATGTCATCGTTAGAGTGGAGAGGCAAAAAAAATTCCTCTGAAAAAAAAAATTCCTAACTCATGGCCATGGCCACAATTTTCACCACACGTTAATAATTTTTACATCAAAACATCGGCACGAGCCTTTCGATCACTCCAATGTGAAAGTGATAAAATAAATGCTCTGCACCGTCCCAAGCTATGTCCTGTCCACCATGGCGACGTAGTCGCAGTTTCGGTGCAACTTCATTTCCTATTAATTTCTATGGAGATAGTCTGCAGCACATATGATTTGTGTTAATAGATACTGTAATTGATATCATAATCATCACAGAAACAACACCAGCTTGGTGGCTGAGCTGTTCACTCTATCAAGCTGAAAGCTGATTGGCTACTGTTTTTTCCTTAATAACTTTGGATCTTAATGTCTTGAACTTGGCAGTTATGATCAGAGGCATTCTAGGATGCCACCTATCATGTCAGACTGCTGTATTAGCCCACAGACCAGAGTCCCAACGCCCAACGGCCCACAATTCACAATTTCTGCGGGAATTTGTCTTATTGTATTATCGTGCAGTTAATCACCCAATAATCTAAATGGGTGGGTGAGACATCATGGTTGGCAAGGTGAGAAAGTCAAAAACTTTCTAAAATACAGTTTTAAAAAGTATTTATCAGGTCTCTTAAAATGTACATTTGTGTTTATTTGCAACTTTTTTAAACACAAAAATTTACTCCACCAAGAATACTACTCTAGTTGATAGCATGTGTTTTTTTTTTCTTTTTAGAAAGTCAAACTATCTGGTAGGAAGTTTTTAGGGTTACACCACATTTCAATATTATATATTATAATTATACAATTTATACAACTGAAAACACTGTATTTAATGAATTCATTTATTTACTATAAAGTAAACAGAAATACTTCTACTGTAAAAAAAATAAACAATTACAGGCAGTTTTTGGAAATTGATGCCAGTTAGTTACTGTAAATTATAAAGTATAAAGTTTTTATATAATACATTTTTAATGTTATTTCATTTCAATTATTCTTAATTGATTTTTAATTTCTTCTTATTTTTGAATTTTGAGTTTCAGATTCCCCCCTTTCTAATCTAAGCTTTTAATGTTTTAAGTAAAGCACTTAGAATTATCTTGTTGTTGAAATGTGCTGTACAAAGAAACTTAACTTGCCTAGTTTCAGCTTCCTACAACAGACCACAGAATGTGTTTACTAGAGACAATCCTCCCAAGGAAGACAAAGGGCTTCAGTTATTTCATCATGTGCCCCAAAACGATAGTGACAAGAACCTTTATTGGCAGTAGTAATCATGACTCTCCACCGGGAGCAAAGGAGGAGGTCAAACAATGTTATTACAGAGTCCCAAAAAACAACTGACTGTCAACTGTAGTTTATTTCAACCATGGC
Source organism: Eupleurogrammus muticus (assembly GCA_036785175.1). Classification (NCBI taxonomy): domain Eukaryota; kingdom Metazoa; phylum Chordata; class Actinopteri; order Scombriformes; family Trichiuridae; genus Eupleurogrammus; species Eupleurogrammus muticus. The sequence goes on from JAYKQN010000019.1 coordinate 11,529,866, forward strand.
TGCAATCCCCCAATAACCTGTGATCATTATCTTAATAAGATATCGAATGTACCTCAACAAAGAAGTAACCTCAAACTACAATGTTTCCCTAAACTAGACAAAGTAGAAAGAGATGCTGATAGCTTAATTTACATTTAGTTTCTATGACAACCACATATGTCAAAACTGTCATGTGGTGTAAAAATAAAAACCTGGTATCAGATCGTTTAACTCTCTTAAAAGGTTTTTAAAATATTCTAGGCTAACTACATATTTAAAATGTATCATTCTTTTCTTTTTTTACACTGTTTGACATTTTGTGTAAAAAAAAATCACAAAAATTGTGAATTAAAAAAAAAAAATGATTTAATGAATGCTTCTTAAAATTGTAGTTTTTGACTTTCTCATCTTGCTAAACATGATTTGACACAAACCTCTATACACAATCGTGAATAACACAATAAATGGCATGTGGGAAAGTCAGGCTGGGGGCATCAAAAATGTTCTTTAAAGTGCCAGAATGCAAAAATTTGAAATTAAAAACATAATAAATGCAATAATTAAAATAAGGAATTAGGATGGGAATTATTAGAGTAAATTGGACCTTCATGTGGTTTGTGCAAAATAGATGCAGATAGGCCTACAGCCACTCAAGAAGCCTCTAGCTTCTCTGCATTCAGCAGCTTCAGGGCGGCGGCTGCAGCTCTGAGGCAGACCAGTCAGCTATCGGAGCTAGGGTTCGATCCCCGGCTCCTCCAGGCTGCATGTCAACTTAACCCCAAAATTGGTCCCGATGGCTGTTCCATCGGTGTGTGACTGATTAAATCCTCCCGGTGAGCATTCGATCCATCGTTTGAATGCCTGTGACTGAATAAATGCGCCTGTTGTCAACAGGCTCTGCACTCATGCAGTTTACCATTCAATTACCTAGTGTAGCGGTATGTCTTCCTGAGTGGCGGCAGACAGTGATGGATTTGAAAGGCACAAATGACAGGATCAGAAAACAGTTCTGGTTCCGTCAATAACAAACGACATACAGTGTCTGTCATTTCATTTGGAGGTGTTGGCGCAGTGCCGTGGATCCTTTGTTATCCTTCCTAATGATGCCTTGCTGTACTGTATCACCCCATTTGCATTTCTAAAAGCTGTGATACACTTCTTATAAATGGGATGCAAAAGGAATGCAAACATTCAAAGTGATATATTGCAGGTCTGCAATAATTTCTTTGTTGTGCAACTAGACTATAACAAATTGTGCCAATAACCTTCTCAAAATAAAACGTTTGACTATATGAAAAAAAACAAATAATGCATCAGATCTGAGTCTATCCTTTAAAGTGGAAGTACAGTTTTTTCCTTTTTTTTTTTGACTTGGGGACAAGACCCACATAAAATTTTGGAATTGGACTCCGGGGAAATTCAACCCAGATATCGCCAATACATAATTGATGTGAATAAACATAATCTCCATATCAATGACTTTCACATTGGCTTCAATCTATTCATTTTCTCATGGTCTCCAAAGGCCTGTGGGATGTTTGTCAAACGTGGCAGCTATCCAAACGGTCCCTTTGCGACAATGGCATGTGCGAGTCACTGGTTATTATAATGAACCCAGTTATCTGTCAGAGATAATATTGACACACATAGCCAGTGGTCTGGGTGAAACACTGAGGCAGTTCGTATCGTTCGCGTGTCATTTAAATCAAGTCGGGGGCAGTTAATTTCACTCTGTGGTGCCTGGCTGGTAAATGAGAAACCTGCTGTGGGTTTAAGTTATACGAGTGCTGAATCTGGAATTGTAATGATAAGAAAGATGCTCCTTCTAATGCACAATATTAGGTGTGTTGCAGCATGAAATGCATATGTATCAATTATCTCTTTTCTGCAGTAGCAGTCTTAAACCTATTTCTGCCTGATATGGACTAACTCCTAACTCCTCATGTAATAATGGCTTAAGTTGAAAAAGACACAAGTATCATTACAAGTATAAGCATACAGTAGATTACTAAAGATCTCAAGAGGAGTCACATTGAATTTAGAATGTTTTCCCCAAGTTTAGCATGTTTCAGGTTGATGTAAAAGCACTAAGCATTTATATGGCAGGAGTGCAGATTACATTGGGCATCATATCTCTCTAATAAAGGTAACATGTACAACCACAATATGGTGGGTTTCTAATTTGACCTGAAATGGAATGCAAAAAAGTAACAGTTAGCATTTGCGAGACATGTTTATTAGCCTCGTCAATAAAAGACATTTAATTTTATCTCGTAATTGATGGTATAAGTCATGTCAGCTGGGTTTCTGATGAGTTCTGAGTGCCGCTAAGAAGTGCCTCTGCAATCCATTACCAGACCTGGCATTTACAACATTGCTGCTGTAACTTGAAACAATTTACAACTGCTTAATCTTGTACATCTGTATTTAGACATAAGAAATGGCATTAATTATAGCAGCAGCCGGTTTGTTCGGGGCATCTATTCCCCTTCCCCACTCGAAAAAAAAGGAGCCAAGATCATTTCAAAACACAGGTGGCATCTGAATATGGATGTAATGTTTAGCTATTCATTCACCGTTCCACAATTCCCTTTATGTATGTTTGTAATTAATGGAATAGATTTGAATGTGGGGGGGGAGAGGGTTCAGCAGTCATGTGTTTCACAGCGATAAGCTGTAAATAAATAAAAGAACTTTTTTTTTTCTTTAAATTAGACACCAAATGACTGCATTTGGGGTGGAATAGCTGAATCTGGCATAAGGCTCAACCAGCACATTAAAAGATAAAGGGTTATGCTATTCAGCAGAGGCCTGCCTGGCCCTGGTTTTTTAATAAGGGCTGACTGGGAGCTGCAGAGATCTGTAGCGCTGTACATTTCCACTGGGACCGCACTGTGTATCGACCTCATGTGCTGGCTCTGAATACACCCATGATTGAGTCTCGCTTTCCTACTTCCCTCACTAACCCGTACACACGCCACGCCTGGTTGCACCCTGGTTTACAGGCTGTAGAAAATTAATTACTGAAATTAGAGAAGGAAGCCACAACACCTTATTTAATATGTCTGAAAGACTTTCTCAATTGACCCAGGCATTGTTTGCTTCACGGCGCTGGCGTTTCTATCTGTCATTATGATGCTCTCGTCGTCATATTAGCCACAGTGTGAGCATAATGACATTACACGCGTCTTATTTTCAAATTCAGACGATATGACCACAGCTTCACCACTTTTAATTTTGGTCAAGTCTTGCCGGATTATTAGTCGTTCGTTATTCGTTAATGAAAAATCAAAGATTTTTGATTTCAAGGGTGGTACAGAGCAGTAGAAACTATCGATTTTTTCTGCTCCCAGAGTGAGTGGGTCACGCCGCCTCCACGGAAATCCCATTGTCGGCTTTGCTTGTCAGATGTTAATTTCAACCCACTTGTAAATCCCTACGGACATTAGTGTTTGCTTTATCACTCGATAACTTGTGAGACCCCTCACCTCACCTCTGGGACTGATTCCTCTCCATGTTCTTTGTGCATTCATTTCCAACACACTGTTTTTTTTTTATTCTGAGTTTGCCTGAGTTTGATGTGGATATTGGAAGACAGCACAAAGCGATACCAGCAGCATTATCATCATGTTTCAGTACAAATTTATTTATGAACCTATATTTGTCTGAAACCTTAGTCAAAATGAACAGCAGCATCAACCTGATTCGAAACCACCCAGGCTATTTGAATGCTTTAGATCTGCAACGCCACAGGATTTCAAAGGGAAGCTGCTTTCTTTGAGACTTTTCAATGGGAACTGTAAAAATAGTACGTTTGCTCACTCTGAGAACATTTCCCAAGCAAATCTAGCCTCCTTTTTCTAAATCATTAAATCCTCATGTTACCCAAGCATGCTGGGTAAAAAGAAAGACAGTTAAAAATACATCTCATCTTGTCTTGCTTTTGTTTTTCTGCTCTTCTACGATGGCTGCCAACTCTTCTTCTGGGCTCAGAAACACATTGGAAAATTTGGGTTGCACATTTAAGCGACAAAGACGAAGAGTTTGATCCACTTGAAGCATGTAAAGTAAAACTGTCTGGCAACATATGAAAGGTTTCTATCCAACATTCTCAGCAGCAGCATCCGAACATTGCAGCTGTGCATAATTACGCAGTATGGGCCACTTGCCTTGTCACAGTGCTAATCCATTCCTGTCACACGACTGCCTGACTGTGTTTTTTTTTCACTAATTAGAGTGTATCCTCATACTTAAGTAATTTACTTTAACGAATTATACATTATCATTGACAAAATATTTCAGAGACACAAGAATGGTCCTGCACTTCAGACACTAATCTTGTTTTATATCCAGTATATCAACTAGTCTATGTGTTCTGAGCAATCAATACGCATCACACTGATAAATGGCCACTAAAATCATTCATGTCTGTTTGGTCTAACTCGCGTTATCTTCAAGAGTATTTTCAAAGGTCTAAAATCTCTTTGGAGTTGCCTCTGCATCCACTACATGGAGAGTTTACATTTTCAGAAGGGAGAGAAAGGGTAGGAAATCCTTTATTGCTTCATCAGAATGTTACATCTCTTATCAGAACTCTTATGTTGAAGTCTTTGTATTTTATTATTTACCCTGCTGACGATTCTCTTCTATAGGTGAAATGGAGTTGAAACTAAAGTTGACACAACTTCTCAGATCAGCCAAGAGCCAAAACAGAGGCAGAAAAACCTATTTTAAATAGGAACAATCTGCTTTTGTGAAATTTCAATACCATATCAGTTATAAACTGAACAATGAGCTCCCTCCACTTATGGAAACCTGACACAAGTGCACTGCAACAGAAGAAACCTTATCAGGCATAAATATCTTCTATTTGGTATAATTAGTCCAGTAGAGTAGAGTAGAATTATCCTGTTCCACTGGCAGATCATTTTTATTTTCTTGTTTTTGTCTGTTTAGTGTTATTTATTATCATTTAATATTCTTCAAAAACATTCCAATGTTGTGTTCTTAAAACAAGACCAAATTGACCCAACCTGAGAAACATGATAGACAAATTTTCTGCCAGTGGAATAAGAGAATTCTACTCAATATTAGACTAATTTTACTAAAAACCAATCTGAAGCAAATCTATTTTTTTGAAATTTCAATAACATCAGCTACAAACCGAACAATGAGGCCTCAAAAGCGCACTGGTGAGTAGAGTTGAGTCTAGCTGAGCCACTACCATAGTGGAGAAGCTTCAATAGACCTTTTATTGTTTCTTAATGCCCACTGCCCGAGCTCTTGACCTTTGACCCTGCACACCAGTTGCAATGTTGTGATTCTCTGCAGAATTGATTTAACAAGCCATGTTCTCACAGCCAGCTCATCAAAGCAACAACAAACAGTCTGAAACCCCGAGAGTCACATCATGACACACGGGGCAGATCTGTATATAGACGTGGTGGCTTACTTTAGAAGAGGAAGGTTGGATGGACCGCTGGAAACCTTGTTTCAAAGAATGGAGTTTACACTGTTTCGGGGGACAACTTTCCCTAAGCTTGATGTTTTTTTGTGCCTAAATCTAAAAAAAACAAAAACAAAAATATGCATCAAAAATGATAGAAGAGGAGCCATGTTCATCAGCATTCTGATGAGTTTACCATGTGTTTTGAAAAAAGACACATATGTCCCATCCCTATTTATCATGAGGTGACTCAAGTGAAACCCATTAAATTATGATTTTACTGCACAAGAAACAGCCCAATTTCTGCTATATATCCTACATATAAAAGTTAATGCTGCATTAATGACATCTATGATTATAGCCTGCTGAATATGCGTAGAGCAACAATTCCATTTGATTTAGATGAAATCAGCTCATTAATAACAAGACCAACAATCCATCACCAGTGGTGAGAGCTTTTGTAGTTCACACCTATAAATATGGCTCTGACTTCAACATCCTGCACTTTCTCTAAACCCCTTTTGGTGTGTGATCCAAGCACTAGACTGTTTTCACTGTCTTCACCATTCAATATCGTTGCTGCTCGCCTTCTGTTTCACTCTGTTTTCTTTTCCCTGTGCTGAACTGCCCTCTCTTTCACCTTACATAAATGTCTCATTTCAAGAATAATAAAATAACATTTAAGTATGCCACGTGCTCTAGGACAGCAAAGGAAATGGTACAGTGATGATGAATGGCATTCATGACAATAGCATGGATGATTGGGTAAAGCCCATTAATTTGGAACATATCTAAACAAGAGGATGACCTAATCATATTTTACACTTATTATAGTAATAATCTAATTGTAAGAATAAGACTACTTTATATTAAAATTTAAATGAATTAAAAAATTGAAATCAGAAGACCATCCTTTCTTTGAAAGGAAAATGTTAAGGTTTAATTAACAATCCGTATGTTAACCTATTAATGACCAAAGCAGATTTTTTTTAAATTTATAGAAGCTTGCATTAGTGCACCCAAATGCGACTGATGTTATATTTACCGAACTGAGCACCTCTGGTTCCAATGGACCGTTCGGTGAACATATTAACCTGCTGGTCTGGGTGTTATATCAACATTAGCTCCCTGTCTTGCCTGCTGATGTTAATCCAAGGAGTCAGCGAAATAAACATTATTAAGCATTTCAGTTGTCAGGTTAATTAAATACTAGGCTGTCAAGAGATTTAACAAATTGAGAGATTAATAAATTGATCTAATTAATCCCTTTTAATCTCACTTTAACTGCTGAGGAAAGCCCTCAAGTTGAGATATTGTCATTTAATTTCATTACATTATTATTGCAGATCAAAAGATTAATACAATAAAGGGACTAACCCTAACCCTAAGTCCATTTTTGTTTTAATCAACAGAACAGACTAAACAGACTCTCACAAGGTACGGAGGTTTTCTGGAGAGACCAGGTACTTGCGTGCGAGGGCTGACAGCTTTTCATACGCTCCTGAGTGAGCATACCACCACAGCAGGGAACAATCATCAATACTGATGCTGTAGTGCTGCAGCTCTCCAGACTATTCTATCTTCTTCTGAGGCAGAGTCAGAGCGCAGCAGGAGAGCACTACTTCCTCCTCCTCTAAACTGGTTCATCATCCTCTCTGGAGCGCTGTAGAGTAGTTGTTCTCCTGGGCTCTGCTGCTTGGAGCATGCTCTCCAGACTGGTCCACACCTTTATGAATGAATAATTGTATTTAATGCAGTGCAGTAAGAGCATTTCTTTTATTTTTTATTTTATAAAGCATGTCTTTTGTGTGGAAAGACATTTAGTCATTTTCTATACCCACTTAATCCTCACTAGGGTCTTAAGGGTCTGCGGAGCCAATCCCAGCGATACACCCCAGATAATCATTCACGCCATTCACTCACATCTATGGGCAATTTATAGTCTACAATTACCTAAGCATGTTTTTGGACTGTGGGAGAAAGCTGTGGGAGAATGTTTTCAATTTGACATCCATTTGCCACTGTTCAGTAAATTTATCAGCAAAATGCTTAGTTTCCATAGTTTTCATTACAGTCAGTGCAAATGTGTTGAGGTTCCACTCACCATCAATTAAGTATCCGTTCATCCCCAAATAGCTGTGGTTGCCAGCTCCAGGTCCACTGATCTCCGGTTATAGCAACATAGTTGGATGAACCAAAATCTCAAGTTGTTTTTTCTTTTCACGAAACATCTGATTTAGGTCATCACTGTAGTCCTGCATGGTAGCTTGTATGATGGGTCACTGGACACATGTCTGAGAAGGTTTGTAGTCATCTAGGTCAACTTTAAACTGTAGAGTTGTAGAGAAAAGAAACTGGACAAGTTGCTTTTCTCTACAACACTACAAATCATGGGACACAGTTTACAACACCTTGTCTTCCACTATGTTTATCAGCCTGCAGTTCATCACAATCCAATTGGCAAGAACATTCATCAGCCTGTCAGTGGCAGACCTGCTTACATGTGGGGTGTTCTTGAGTTTAGTTTAGTGAAGAGCTTTGCTATGGCTAGCTAAATTGCCAACGTCTTTGTGGATGACGTTAGCTCTGGCTGCACTCATGACTGGATGTGGCAGGCCAAACTTAAGCTGCTTCTGTGATAAGCCAACTCTTTCTTACAAAGAAGGCATGTCACTCCACCTTCATCAATGGTGCCATCGGGGCATTTGTTAAATGTGGATTTACCATTCATTGGAGCGACAACTCTCACATACTCCTCAATTTTCACATCTCCTCTCTGTTACTCACAGTTCCTCACCTTGCCCTCCCTACTACAATGGGAACCTATTAGTTTATGCTAAATAGGCCGCAACACAATGACAGCCAATCAATGTCCACTTCAGGGTCGGAAAAGAATGACCAGTTACAACTGTTTGACCACAAGAAGCCCCACACATATAAACAAATTATATGAAAAAAAAGCAAATCTCATTCAGAAACAGTAAAATTATAGATTAAAAATTTAAATGAGATGACTAAAAAAGTATATGCATATAATTGTGATAACTTTGTTATGAAGGGTTAAGTTTGGTTATTAGCATTAATTTCTAATCATCAAAGATGATTATTTATTATCATTAAGATTAATTATTTATTGATTTAAATTAATTCTAAATGGGGAACCTCCGGAAAATCCGGACCAATATCCGATTTCAACAGTCACAACAGTCTTGTGTATCAGTCTTCACTTAGGAACACCAATTAGATTAAATAAGGTCAGCTACAGAGTGTGGAACAACGTCCGCTAAGGGTCAGGCTGGGACGGTACACTCCCGGATACTTGTCTGTGGGGGAAAGATGGAGCCTTTTCCATGACACGTGATCTGAAAACAAAGAAAGAAGAAAGCATGCAGATGCACGCAGAGTATCATGTGCCAATATGCGTTAATAAGTTGCACGTTCAAGTGTTTGTGGCATAAAATAGCATTGCACTCAAATCATCTGATCGTATTAACAACAATGTAAACAATCCAGAAGCGGCGACCCGTTCCAAACATGTGAAAATACACAACTCAACTCTAACCGGGGAAATAAAAGTAAAACAAGTTAGTGAAACCTGGCAGGTTAAACAAAGGTATATGTGATATACAAAATTGAAACGAGAACAGGTTAAACAAACTAAGAACAGAAACAAACAATAAAACAAGAAAGTGGAGAACAGGTAGGTGAAATAATAACATAACAGATAATATTCACTGCCCAGAAAATAACCTCTTACAGTGATTTCTGGAGTTGCATTGATTTGGAGTTCGTTGATCCGGCTCCGGAGTGTAGTGTCCTTTGCTACAGTCCGGTGTTAGCTTCCCTCGCTAGTTTCTCTCGCTGTCCGTGGTTCGGAGGGAGAGGGTCGCTGAGAGGAACCAGAAGGGAGAAATTACTTCTTCGTAGGCGGGCTTCGCTTGCATACGCGGGGAAAACCTTAACCTTGTTTCGGCGGCAGTCGTCAAACAAGGGGGGGTGTTCTCTTGTCGGCAGATGGCGTGGATCTTGGATTCTGCATCCAAAACATCACTGTTGCACCATTACAGTTAATAAATTCATATGTACACTAGTGGAAATAAACACAAGAGACATAAATATTCTTATAGGCTAGTATTGGCTCAGAGAAAAATTATTTATCCAAAGAAAAAAAATGCCTCTGGTTCTACTTATTAGCATACCACACAAGCCAAAATCAATGATTAATCCATAATTGTGAGTGTTAAGCCTCTAATCAAGTATTGCCAAAACTCCAATCAATTTCATTATCCAATGAAATTTGCAAAACAGGAGTGGTTGTCCTCCACCAGTCGGCTAACAGCTGACAGCCAGACAGATGGGGGGTTGGCCTGAATAGGCTGATGCTAAATAATGCAACTATCACCCTCGACCTGGCTCCTAGAGTGGTGAGGATCAGAGTGAAACTCTGGAGCCCGTTTCATCACAAAACTGCACCTTTGTCAAATCATTTCAGACCTCCATGTATGAGGTATCAGTGGAAAGCTTAGAATCTTCACTTTCAGAATTGTTGTTTTCCCATGGCTGGCCAGATATATGCTATAGTTAATGTAATTTAAATCATTTTTTGCTGTATGCTAGGCCGGGCCCCAGGATTCTGGTTCCAGGTTTCGAAAGCAAAAGCAAGTTTTAAATTTGGGTTTTAATGATCTTCCTAACGATGAACATCCACTTGAGGCGATTGGGAGGATACAGATTAACCTGTGCTGCATAAAAAAAACATGCAAACATAAAATGCATTGGAGCTAGTTTTCTTGGCATTGATACTGCTTTGGAAGCCTAACATTAACAACTTTTTCAATCAAACTGCCACTTTGAATACAAATCTCCGACTGATGGGTTTTGTGTTTGTTTTAATGGTCATGTTGATGTGCGTGTATTGTAAGCATTTCCCTGTTGGCAATAACTGCATTGAATTTCAATAACATAATCAAAAAATGATTTTATGTCACCTGTGTGTCATTTCACTCATAAATCAGTGTGATAAGGTCAGCCTGATAATTTAAATGTAATTAAATGAATGTAACCAAAAACCTTAATGTAATTAGCCAGATATTAAAGCATGATGTGGTGGGTGGTCATATAAAGTACAATGAACATCACACGACTGAACGACAGAACAGTTAATTAAGTGTCTGCCCTTTTCTGTTAATGTCCTTATTAAATTTATTGAGTTGAAGTCCAAATGGAAGTAATGGCATGCTCTGAATGATGAACTGCTGTTCACAGATACATTTATAGCTGAGAGGATTAAGTCGTTTTTAATGTTTTAATAAATATTGTCATGAGTGCTGCAAGTGCAGAGTACTGTATAATATTCTGAAGTGGGAAAGGCTAAGGCTACTAATACAATATACAGAGTGCAAGTTATTCAAATAAAAAAAATTATAATGAAAAAATACATATATATAATTTAATTTGAGTTAGAATGTCTGAGAATTAAATGTTCAAAATATATTGATGAAAGACTGAAGACTTTCATTTAATAGAAGAAAAATAAATATCATACATGTATGTGATTAATGCACATAATGTGAAATGAAAGAGGTGGAAGCAAACAGGACAAACATGTTGGACATCACATAAATCCATTCTGTAAATATAAGAAGACTAACTTAAAGTGAAGCAGTTCTTTTAAATACTATAGATAAATTGTATGGCTGCTCGATAATGGAAAAATCACTGACACGCTTATTTTCATCCATCCATCCATCCATCCATCCATTGTCTATCCCGCTTATTCCCTTTCGGGGTCGCAGGGGTCTGCTGGAGCCTATCCCAGCGCATTTATGGCGAGAGGCAGGGGGATACACCCCAGATGGTCGCCAGCCAATCGTGGGGCACACACACCATTCACACACCATTCACACACACACTCACACCTATGGGCAATTTAGATTTGCCAATTAACCTGAGCATGTTTTGTATTGTGGGAGGAAGCCGGAGTACCCGGTGAAAACCCACGCAGACACGGGGAGAACATGCAAACTCCACACAGAAAGGTCCCAGACCCAGGCCCCAAGGCGGGTCTTGAACCTGCGACCTTCTTGCTGTGAGGCAGCAGTGCTACCCACTGCTCCACCGTGTCGCCCACGCTTATTTTCAATAATATTGAAATAACAAATATTTACATGATTATTTTTTAGATATGTTGTTGTGTTGGAAAGACTGGTGGATATCAACTTGCAGTAAATCTTGCACATCAGGTGCATCTGCTGCATCAACGCAAAGTGTTCCCTCCCTAATTTATTTCTCTCAGGCTCACCCTATCTCCTTCATGAGCAGCGTGGATGTGTTTCTCATGCGCGTCTTTTTCAGAGATTCTACATTAAGAAAAATTTCAAGGAAATTGTTTCAACATGAATATGCGAATTTGGAGAATGTTTCACAAGCAAATTAAAGCCTAAGTATATCCTGTCAGATAAGTCCATAAATATCACTCTGTGACAATTCCATTAGCAAACAGCCTAAAAATATCCCTGACAACTGTGATCCAACACAGGCTAAAAAGTGAAACATCATCTCATCTGTGCCCCTGCAGCCTGCCTCTACCTGGGAGAGGGAGACTTGAAAACTTCCCTCTTTCAAGGCATACTGCAAGCTTTGGTTAAGCCTTTTAGCCTCAGGTCTTTTCCCCATCTGTGGTCCCTGTTATTCTAGTGTTATGCCAAGGACCACGGTTGGATGGGAAAAGCCCTGGGGCCGAAAGCATAAAACACTCTGTAGATTTAGGTGTAGAAATCACGGGAAAAAATGCATACCCAGTAATTTTGTCATATGCATAAAACTTCATATACTGTATGTCTGCTCCCACCTCACACCTAAAAAATTACTTATTAATCAGTGGCTTACAATAACTGACCTGTTATTTGGTCTGTGGCCTAATAGTACAGATAATTATCTTTATTCATATAAAAAATTCTTAATTTGCAAGGTAACCTGAGTGATGGTTTGATTTATCCCTGATGGTTTTTCAAGCATATTACGAACAATTTGCCCACCTTGTTAATGAAGAGCAATATGGTGGTGATGATGGTATTGATGATACTGATGATGACGATGTGGCTTCATCCACCGTCATTGTGACACAAAAAAACGCTATCCAGTGAAGAATACTGCCAGATGTTATATTAATGTATTGTTATATCGATATCCTCTGATGTGGAATGGGTGTGAATGCGTGCTCAAATGAAGTCATTGTAATGTCCCCATGCATCTGTGACCCCCACACAGTGTGAAACACCGGCTAATACCAAACAAATGAGCCTCAGCTGAAAAAAAGGAACATTTAGGATACTTTTCCAAAGACCCTCTTCTTTAATGTAATGAATAGCATCAAAAGGACCTAGTGGCTGCTATGAAGTAGCGTGCCATTTATGGGAATTGCTTTGTGTATTGTTGTGTTCACCTTTGTGTAGGAACACCTGTTTTGTGATTTATCGCTATTGGAGCCATGTAGCTCCATTACATTGTCACGAGGGAGAAACACACATTCCCTTTTTAAGCATCAACCACTTGAATTCCACATGCAGTGTGTGTGTGTGTGTGTGTGTGTGTGTGTGTGTGTGGGTGTATGTGTGTTTCACATGAACTCTAGTGAAGCACCATTAAGCCAGAAAGAGGAGCTGGAGCGTTGCTTTTTCTCCTAAGATCTGCTTTTGTTGGACTCAGAGAGCGTGTATCTGGCTTAGTAAAGGGAGCAGACTGCTGTGCAATTGATCTCTAACTGGATATCCAAAGCTGCAACATCAACAGTAAAGAAAAGACGGAGAAGTCACAATGAATGAAATATGGAGCACTGCATTCTTGGAAAACAAATTTCATTGGCTACTAAAATATTTAGAAATGCATCTGTTGGTTAAGCCTTGAAGCAACAGCAGCAGCAGACACGTGATTGTTGACAGTTCAACAACAAAAAACACACAAACACATAGACAAAGATAACCTCAACAGAGACTGAATATTACAACTGACCACTGTTAAAATATCATACAGGGATTTACTGAATTCAACTAACGTTTTGACCAAACCTAAACATATAAGTTATGCATATTATATATTATAGTTATATAATATAGGTATATTATATATATATATATATATATATATATATATATATATATATATATATATATATATATATATATATATATATATACTATGTATTTGAAAATATAGATGATAAACATGTTTGATTGTTTTTTTATGACAATAAGAGCAATTCAATTCTGGACAAAAGGTTAGTATTAAATTCAGTCCAATCCCCTGTACACAAGAGTGATGAAAACGGATGTAATTTACATTCATAATTTCAAACAACTGCCTGTCCAGTTGCAGGAATCAACAAATCTAAGTCCAAGAAACAAAGACAAGGGGTTTATACACCATGCAATATTTAGTCACAATAACTTTCTGTTGCTTTATAAGAAGAGATATTATTTGTTGACTTCACAGTTTTATCACAGACCTTTCTCACAATCATGGTGCTGAAACAACAAATGACATTTTACAGTGCAGTAACGTAGGGTAAATGACAAATGGTGTAGTGTGAATGATTTAGCAACTGAAAAGACCATCATCATAAAAACACAATGCTTTCCTTTGTGTCTTATCTAGTCTGTGAAACAGCAGTGATGTGCAATGATGAACACATTTTTTTAGACCAACACCTATTTCAGATTTCCATGAAAACAGTCCACTGGACATGAAAACTGCTTTAAACTATAAAAAATGAATAGTGAGTAAAAAAATAAATAAATAAAATTAAATAAATAAATAATAAAATATGGCAAAAACTGTCTGTGAGCAGTGCCATTTTTAAACTCATAGTGTAAAAGCTCTGTTTGCAGAACCCAAATCAGAAATTACACTATGCTACAATGGCAATATTTTACAACTGCAACTGCAGGAGAATTCCAAATGCATCATCTTTACTAAAACACAAAAAGAGGAGTCTGATGTACATTATGTAAATGTATTTAACTGAAACAGAAAAATGTGTATATGTTCCAGCAACAATTTTAATAATTATGCATTGAGCTGGCACCTGGCCAACCTTGCTGGACTCTGCTACCATAGTGATATCAACGCACTTGACAAACAGTGAATGAGTAAAATAAATTTGGCAGAATTTCCATACGCACACATCTCACTGTCTTCTTTCTCCCTTTGTTCTGCTCTACCATACTTTGAGTGTTCAATTTACTGCCTGTCTGCATTTGACAAAAAAAAAGCCAGCCTTGAGCTGCAAAAATAAAAGGGAGGAATCTGATCTCCTATTGTTATGCCAGCAGAGTGTGTAAAACATTGGTGCTCGTCTGAAGTGAAACACTCTCAGCTGCCACAATGTTGAAGTCTTCTTCATAAGACCATACATAAACACCGTGCTTCTGTGACCTCTGGATCTCAGGAAACGTGTCAGAGCTTCAGAGACTTAACAGGTAGCTGCTTTGCTTTCAGTCGTTCTACATGTTGACACATCAGGGCTCCAGGATTTATTGACTAAACTAACTGGTAGATAATTCTGCTAAAGCCTGTCATCAAAATACTTTGATTGAACTGAGAAAAGACACAGAATTCTGTTGATTAGGGGAAGCACCATTATTTTGCACCTAGGATCATTCCTACCTATTGCATCAAAAGTTAAAAAGGAAAAAAAATGCAGTGCAAGAATTGAAAACTTAGCCCGATATTAAGTGGAATTATCTGATTCCACTGGCAGATAATTAATCTTATTTCTGATCAATATTGGACTAACTGTACAAAAAACAAAATATCTTCAGCTGTTAAGATTTCAGTTTTTTTCAGTGCAGTAACATTATCTCTGATGTTATAATCTATCAACATACAAGAAGGAACAGTGAATTCATTGGGTTGCTAAAATTACTTTTAATAGCCACAGTGAAGTATGTGCTGTTAAAACTACAGTCAAATATATTGCTGCAAAACAAAAACAGCTTAAAAGAGTAATTTATTTTAAAAGGAAAAAAAAACACTAACCATAACCCAAGCAACCTTTAACAGAAATAAAGTTTATTTTTGGTTTAGACAGAAGGTTGGATATCACTTACAGGTACGTGCACACGGAAAGTAAAAAGCTAAAGTCTTTTTATCAGAATGCTATTCATCAGGCTGCTCATCAGCCTGATAACCTGCAGCCAGGCCCCCCCCTCAGCCAGTGTAAAACCACAGCCCCCCGGTACGCTCATGTTTCTCACTCTCAGGATTACCACGTAAATCCTAAACAACTTCAGAGACTTTATAAATAACCTGCCCAACCGTGAAAGACAGATTTAAGCATGCCTTTTGGCGGATACCACTCATAGGAAAAGAGCGGAATTATGCTGAAATGTATTGCGGGCTGGAAGCCGATAGTTCGGAGTCGTTATTTCTGACTTCCAATCTAAATGGGTCCTAGTGCGTCTGTCGGGTTTATAGCGAGTCTCTGAAGTCCACAAGCATCTGCTTGGACCTATATATTCCTGACCACAGTGCCATTAGTAAGAGAAACAGCATATTGTTCAGTCAGTTTTATTTATATTGTGCCAAATCCCAACTAATGTTAACACATGACACTTTTCATATAGAGCAGATCTGGGTCTACGCTGCAATTTACAGACCCAGCCTTCCACTGACAAGCAGGTAAAAAAGTCAAATGTCTGGCTGTTTTCTGCTCATTAAATCAAAGCACAACAGCTTAAAATTGCATAGACAGGTCCAGTGTGTGCTCGGCAGTGTGTAAGGTTGTAGAACCTTATTTGTAGAACATGCGATGTCAGGGGACTTTACGTCCAAACTCGGGCAAAATGGATCGCGTCCAAGTTTCGATTACAGCCAGCATTATGTCAATAACAAGCTGAAACTACAGGATAAAACACAGATTTGGCTTTGTTCCAGATATAAGGGTCAGCGACAAATCATGTTTGAAATGTTGAAATACGGTTTAAAAAGCATTCATCAGGTCTCTCTAAGTGTATGTGTGTTCATGTTGGTTTCTTGTCATTTTTATCTTTTGTTTTGTACAAAAAAATCACGATTTTGTGTGATTTTTTTTTTATGAGATGTCAGATGGTGTATCCCTAAAAGAATGGTAAATTTAAAATATTTAATCCACCTAGAATATATATCTATTTTATAGCTCGTGTTTTTAAACTTTTAAAGCCTTCTTAAGAAAGTTAAACCCAAGTTTTTAGGGGTTACACCACACCATAATCAAATGTCAAGACTTTAATTCAAATTTTACCTGTTTTACCACTTGATTAATGTATATGCCTGCTATTTTGTTATATATTGTTGGTCTATCACAGGCTATGTGCTTCAGCTTAAAAATATTATCATCCACACACTGCTTTTAATGTCTCCTTTGGTTCAGGCCACCAACATAGGCATTCGTTATTCTGATTATACTTCTGCCCAGGTTGAATAAGCAGTATTAGACCCTTTGGCAGACATTTTTATAAAAAGCAGTGGTATTACTCTGCCATTTAAAGATGGCTCTGTCCCATTAATCATTGCAGTGTGGCAGTGAGCCGCGTCACGTGATAACAGGAACCTGCATATGAAGCAGCTACATGGATTCAGCCCTCATTAACTGTATTATAGTCACATGTGTGCTTTCCCTGTGACACTTAAAAATGTCTTTGTTGGGGAAAACCTTAAAGGTTGCAAAACTCAGGATACCAATTAGAGCAAATGAAGTTGTCCCAGGTGCAACAAGAGTGAGTGCATCAATTAACCAAAGTCTATACACACCCACACATTCCTGAAAGGAGATTTCTTATCAGGTACAACTGGAAGCATCTGTGGGGGTGGGGGCGTATAGGACCTGAAAGTAAAAGAGGATTATACATTTTTATTCTTACTCCAAGTATGAGATAGGCTGAAATTAAGCTAGAATCATCTATTCAAGCAGTGTCCAACACTTGCTTTTGAGTTTAAGTCACAGAATAAAGCCAGAGCACAAGTCATTGCGCGTGTGTGTGTGTGTGTGTACCGGACGCATAATATCCATGTTACAAGGCTGACTCTGTTTACCCAACTCAGTGCATACTTTACATTAGGATAGCTGACAAAGAATCAAAAGAGCATGTGGCAAAAAATACCAGTCTTGAATTTGGTTAGTAGCTTCAAGAATTTTAAGAACACGATTAACCCTGTGTTATCCACAAAGTTCACTTTGTTACAGAGTAATTACAAGTCACAACAGGAGGCCTTTTTGGATGCATAATTTACAAGCTATGAGTGCAGTCTAGAAGCAAAAATCAGCAGGGAAGGCCAAATTAAAGCATGCAAAAAAGCCCATTGAGCGATTTATTAGAGTTTTATCGTAGTATGCGTATAGCATGACGTGTCTGCTACTGCAGTGCTGTCTCATAAAACAATGTGTCATTCAGGATTCACAAGCACTGCCTCGGTGGTGAATAATTTACTTTACTTCACTGGTTGCATGTATAGCCTTGCTCTTGTTTTTCTCCAATGCATACTTGTCCAGGAGAATGTCTTCAGAAACCAGTCATTTCAATTAATATTCAAGAAGCCAGCCCTGCTTTGCACAGACATACATCATTGTCCACACCCAGGCATATTGCTCCCTATAGATTTGTTGTCCTTGGGTACCGACAAAAACAATATGGCAATCATCAATTCCGCATTAGCATTTTGATGCCCAGAAACATATTTGAGTGACTGCATTCATACCAGTATACACCATCTGGTGCCTCACATAGAGAATGTATCACAGCACAGAAGTATCAAAACATTGGATTTTTAGTTTAAACAAATTTATAAGAACAACTCACTGGCCAATAAACTGCTGGGATTGATAAAGCCGTGAATAGAGATGCAGTTATCAAAGAATAATCATATTTTTGTCAAACATCCTGGACTCACAAAAAACAGCTTGTAAGCTTTCTGTATCTTTTATTACAGCTCTTCTGAAAGAAACTTTGCAGAGACGATTACATGACACTGTAATGGAATTCTCCATACATAAAAGATCCATTTATCACTGTCTTAATGTATATGATAATGGAATAGCGAAGGGGATGCTCTAAGAGGAGTGGTTGTGCCACTCTGCAATATCAAAGTGGAAGATGCATGATTAATGACTATTGGGGGGAAAGTACTCAAGGAAATGTGCAGGAGGCTCCTTTTTGGTTTTAATATATTTAGCTTGGCTTGGTGTGTGTGTGTTTGTGTGTGTGTGTGTGTGTGTGTGTGTGTGTGTGTGTGTGTAGAGGGCATATTATATAGGAGATCATCAATGTTTTTGTGTTTCATTTGACAAATTGACAAACACTTGGTGCTACCTTGAAAGGTCAGAACCAATTTCACATAACACAACAGATCAATCAGAATAGAAAAGGTAAGATTACATGAATAAGTGAACGGATTGATTGATTCTTTTCCGTCTGAGTAATGAAAACTATAGGAAAACATTTATCATACTTTACTGTATTGCAGCTCACGACAAATGCGACAGGATCGAACAAGTTCCATTACACAGCAGGAGTTAAACACAATAAGAGTTATGCAGCATTTATTGTTACCATAGAGCACAATCGTAGCATAAAAAAGTCTTGTGTTTTTCAGAATGGATGGCTAACTAATTTAGTTAAAACCATCCTGATTGTGAGGACTGTGGTCATATTTCGCAGTAAGTCTGATGTATGCTCTGTAATTCCATATAAATAATAAATGTGCAATACCTGCATGACCCCTGGGGAGGAGGTCCACCTTGGGCTGTGATTGGCTGACATGGGGAAACACCTGATATATAGGAGGCCAAGATGGCAGCTGTCCTGTGGACAGAAGGCAGTCCTTCTTGGTGCCCAACTGGCCATGTGTTTGCATTGTAAAGTTTCTTTTGAGTAGGTAGGGGTGGACTGAGGTTTTTTTTTAACATTTTCTCCTGTTTATTTAGTTAGGGACATAAGTTGTTTCTCATTAGGCTTCTTAGTTTGGATATGTTAGTTTCTTTCTTTCAAGACAGGATCATTATTTGTTATTATGACCTTACTCCACCCTGAAGCCTCTTTACCCAGTATTACATATAAGATTGTTATATCTTTATGTTCACTTACTTATTGGTCAAAAGTGGTTTATTGGTTAAATCAATTTTGCATCCATCCATTTTCTATACCTGCTTTATCCTCACTAGGGTACAGGGGTCTGCTGGAGCCAACCCTAGCATACTGTACACAGACAGGTCACCAGCCTATTGTGGGGCACATACACCATTCACATCTATGGGCAATTTAGAGTCTCCAGTTAACCTCAGCATGTTTTTGTGGGAGGAAGCCAGAGAACCTGGAGAAAAGCCACACTGATACAGGGAGAACATGTAAACTATATGCTCTTGCCTTTAACCTCCAACCTTCCAACCTGTTGTGAGGTGACAGCGCTACCCACCATTCCACCATGTCACCCCTCTTTGAAGTTACCCTGGCCAAATATATAAACGCAACAAAAGGCCACTCTAACATATGATGGCACTGGTGTCACCAGATTTGAGCAAGCATGCAATTAGTATGCTGGAATGTCACCCACCGAGTGTGTTTGGGATGTTCTGATTCAGTGTACGACAGCATGTTCCAGTCTCTGCCAATTATCTAGCAACTTCGCACAGCCATTGAAGAGGAGCAGGCCAACATCCCACAGGCAACATAATCAACAACCTGATCAGCTCTATGCAAAGGCGACGTGTATCTGTAGCCCAGACCTGTGAAGTCCATAGTTCAGTGCCAAAAAAATATTTTTTCATAGGGAAAAATAGAAGTGTCCTTCTATTGTAACCATCCCAAGCCACAGCTGTGCAATAAATATGCTTAATTTAATAGGAATCTTGATACGCCAGATCTGTCAGGTAGATGGATTAACTTGGAAAAAGGAGATTTTGGGAGCAATAAGCCTTTTGTGTGCATAGAGTGTGGAAAAAAGGTTTTTTTATATTTATATTTGTGTTCAATGTTGTTAGATAGTGTTTTAAAGTAATAGTAAATGCAGAGAATAGATACATTTAAATAATGTGTGAATGTACCATGAATGCGCTACAGCTGCTAAAAGGTCTCGGTTGGTGTTTCTCTGTAACCTTGTGGTTAGTGATGAGTTTCAGGCCAGCGGCTAAAATACCAACCCACTGCAAGTACATCAGCACAGGCATCCAATAGCTTTCCCCACAATTGGCTCAAATGGACTTGAAATGGAGTCATTTGGCTCTCTTTGGCTGTACAAGCACATGCCTGTCTCTGGGAGATGGCTCGAGGGGAATTTTAAGTCTCTCTGTCTGCCCTCCATTCTACATATAACAATAAAAAGTTGTCTGAATCGTGCCACAGCTTAAAGCGGAAAAAACGCATTAGGAATGTAATGAGAAGAATGGCATATAGGGTACTCCATCCTGGTTGTCCAAACAAAAAAAGGTTAATAGCTTAAGTGTTTGGAGCTCTTAGGAGAAAGAGCTGACCTGCCACAAGCTGTCTGGGGCAGCCCACAGCCTAACTTAATTTCCTGGCTACTGATCAGGATGGGATTGGATCAACTTTATTTGATATAGGTCAAGAGAATAGCAAACATCTGGATCCAGCAGTGGGTCGTGCATAAACCCCATCTAGAAGTGACAGCCAGTGGAATTTATCGTCTCATCCCATCTAATTATTGTTTTGAATTACATGCAGTGATCTGTGATAATTCTTTATTCGCCGTCAGTGACTCTGCAGCAAGCCTCTCACATACAGACACAGGGAAAGAGAGAGAGAGCTGTAATGTGTGGATGATGATGTACCACTCTCACCATTTTAGCCCTTCTTTGCATGCTGCAAAAGCAATATCTGATTCTCAGAGATTATTGGATATCCTTACGATCTGCAATTTTCTTGACAAACGCCTTCACAGGTAATGACGTGCATAGTGTTCATTAAAAGTTATAAAAAGCAAATCCTGCTGCTGTGACTATCCACAGCGCTGTCTTTGTTGCCAATGCGAGGATGAAGGTTGCATCCGCATTTATTTATAAATAACAACCTAACACTGCAAAAGTGGTGAAAATGTTTTTGGCACTGAGAGATATTTACGAATGGGGCGGGGGAGTGAGCAATATTGCTCCCCTCTATTGGATAGTGTTGTGCCTAATGAGATTATGCAAGAATAGGCTGAATGTGATGGAGAGAAAGGGAGACTTCCATGATTTACAGGCCTGACAGGAACAATTAGGAGGGCATGCTCAGTGTGCTATTACTCAACACAGACTAAATGAAAAGCCTGCGTTTCATTTACATCAATGCAGCCATAAGGAGAGCAAGAGGAAGTGTAGCTGCAAAGAGACACTCTATTTCCAACCGAGGGAGCCGTAACAGCTGAAATAGCCCCTGCATTTATATGTGGTCCCTTACAGCCATACCGATATGAGCACCCTTTCATCTAACTAACGGTGGTGGGAAGTGTGAGTGAGTTGTCTGCAGTATACTCAATATACCCAAGTCAGGACTTTTAAATCTATTGAGTATTTTGAGTTTTCCAATACTGGGTAGTGTGCAACTCTCAGGGCCAGTGTATCCTCCCACTGTATTAGACTGAATGATAAGGAAAGCTCATTATTATTATTAATTACTTACTGTGATAATTGTGTAAATGCAAGATGCAAATGATTTCATAGTATAAAGAAACATATTCTTTTTAGTTATTTTCATCTATTTTATTGTTATTTTTCCATCACTTTATATGTTATTCATATGTTTTTTTTACTTTGCACAAGGGATTATAAATCAAATTCATAAAACAAATCATGCCCCAGTGTAAGAATGCAGACATTGAGGTGGATGGGAGAGAGGGAAGCACACACACCCTCCACCTCGATGCCTGCACACGTTGATGGTGTAGCACACACAATTAATGATCATCCCTTTCTAAAATATAAAGTGAAAAAATAAGGTGGGTGTAGCACCCACCTTATGATCCATTATAAATATTGCCAGAATTGCCAGTACTTTAACATTAATTCTTAACTACTACTTGCTGTTAATAATGTGATTTTTTTCCACAGTGATTTACTGTTAATGGAGCGTTTTTCCTTTGCTCTATTGGTACTTTTAGTGAAGTGGGATTACACATTCGATTTTTTTTTATAACAGGTCTTAATTAAACGGTATTACTCAAGGTTGTTACAACTAAGATATGTCCTTTTGTAGAAGACGGTTTTACACAAGAGATAATAAATCAAGCTTATAACAGACAACACATTTGTCATATTTCAGATGTCCAGAAGTTGTTAACAGCTCCACCAATTAGTGGTCACTCTGCCTTTTAGCACCTCATCTTAATAACTGATCAATATTTCAGTGGACCGGCACCCAGAAAAGTAACGTGGATCAAGGGTATTCTAGAAGATTTGTGTCCCCCCACCGCCCCCCTGTCTGAGGTGACCCTGTGGAGTCAGAGTCTGCAATTAGCAGGGGTGAGTGTGCTCACAGGTGTGTTGACCTCATCAGTGTAGGCCAGGAAATTGTGCGGAGCGATACAAGCTTTCACGGTGTTCACTGACTTGTCAGGCATAAATCCTGGCGGTTGGCCGCGGATTCTTCAAGCCTGCCACCCAAACGCCGGAGGTGGTTTCAATCACTCACCTGGCTCTGGAGTGACGGTAAGTATAAGTCTGCTCTCCCATGGACATGTGGGTATAAATGAATATGAAATCAGTATGTGTTATTGTAGCCGTGAGCACAGCACACACATTTGGGGGAATATAACGCATGCTGTAGCCCACTGTATATGCTTATGAACGAAGCATAAACCATGTGTTGCTCCTGATGGCTGTTCCGCTGGCATGCGAGTGATGAGATCCTCCTGAAGGGCAGTCAGCCATGTCGTCAGTGTGTGAATGGGTGAATGAACAACCGCACAGCGTAAAGCGTTTTGAGTGGTCGAAAAAGTCTAGGGAAAGGTGCATTCATATCAAACATTGACTGCTTCATCTCCCCAGTGGCAGAGCAAACCTCTGCAAGATTATACAGAACGCGGTGACGGGTCTTGTCTTCGGCAAGCCCGAAAACACCACAGCGTCCAGCCTTGTTGCTGTCCACAGCCAATTCACAACCCTGACACTCACTTGCAAAACAGCAAGTAAGACAACTCCCAGGTGTATGATGCTTTGGATAAAAACGCCCGGCCAAAATGAAATTGTGCCATTGTACCGTAAAACCACGAATCAATCAGCCCTTTGGTTTTGTTCTTTCATTTTACGCCAGCAGGACTCTGGGCAGTTAAACGACGCCACGCATGTCTAGTTCAGAGACACCAGCCATGCTGTAAGTGTAAAGGGCCGCTGTTCAATGTAATAAAAATGTGTGTGTTTGCCATGCAGTGCAGCGGTGAACTACGACTGTTAGGCTGATAAATGACATGACACCACTGCACAGGACTGCTGTTTTCCTGTTGCACACTACAGAGTCTGTAATTAAGAGGTGGTAAAGACTCCAGGTCGAAGGACTAAACGGGTTATAGTATCATTTTAAAAAGTAAAATCCTGAAAATGAGAAGAGAGGATGTGTGTCTGTGCCACAGAATGATTACTAGTATTGGCATCGGTTGTCACCCTTTCCTTATAACACATCCAGGCATAGGATATTGGATATTTATATGACGGGTGTGCAGGTAGATGGAAGCCTACAAACAGGACAGCACAGCGGGAGGCAATTAGAGCAGCTGCAGTGTTTCTTGGCTGGCCTAATGGGTCACGTGCGAATGCAGCAGCGAGGGACTTCCAGCAGCTCCCGTCCACACATCTGCTGAATAAATGAAGAGATCTCTGCGAAAAAGCACAGTGTTTGTTGACAGCTGATCACTGTTGTGGGGAAAGGATGTGTGTATGTGTATGTGTGGGTGTGTAAGTGTGCGTGCTTGTTGAATGGTTGGACAGAGGAGTAGCATACTGATCAGAAGTGGCAACCGGTGTTTACAGAGTACAGAGTACAGACTGATCAGGAGTCCGTGCACACATTCATTTTTTGTCATACATTAACTAGAGGAAATAGAGGTCTGAGCAGGCCTGTTTATGTTTAATCACACGCCCACCTGCTCCTGCAGGGTTTTTTGGACAGAAGCGTCATCCCATCCCCATGGTTGACAGCCAGAACTGTGCCTCATTTTTGTCGTATGACAGCGTTATGAGATTTTTTTTTCAAATATGCTATCATCAGATCGGATCCAAGAATATTACTATTCTGTTGTCTGGACGAAAGTAAAAAGAAAAAAAAAGTTAAACAAACCCACCTACTCACAATAAGTTTAAGTTGTATTGGGGCAATCTTTGTTGTTTTCTACATTGTCTACATTTACCCGTCGACATAGGGTAATAAATATTAAATATATACCTTAATGATTTACTTATTTCTTTAAAATTCAGACCATTTATAAATATCTATATGACGTATGTAACAGTGCACAATTGCACAGGTATCACTGTCAAAGCAGCAGTGTTTCCTGGCTGACACCTGCACATGAATAAAAACCTGCATTCTACATTTATAATGCCTACTGTGTCCCGCTCAAATGCACATGAACCATTTCTACTGGCAGAATGTGTTTCTATTATTTATGCATTAGTTGTGTCTGTATTTATTGATATTCTGATTGTGAATTCATCGGGACTCATTATTTAATAAGCCAGAATATGGTTACAGTGTATTTTGAGGGCTGGAAATTATTTATTAGGCTGAATGTTTCAGGGAAAATTGAAATTATGTAACTCACATCAAACCAAATGATGATGAATTATGGAAAATATAAATGTTTAAAATCAGTTTCTTGCTGACAGAAAGGCTACCCCTGAATTCAGTAACATTTTATAGGCTGAATAATAGATCATGATATATATATATATATATATATATATATATATATATATATATATATATATATATATATATATATATATATATATATATATATATATATATATATATATATATATATATGTATAAAAAAGAAAGTTGTTTATGGTTCATTTGATGATCTGAACTACAGTTAAGAGTTTTACCCAGTGCAGATCGTTAATCAGAAAAACAAATGCATCACTCGGGACTGATACCATTGTGTTTACACTGCAATTTGTCTTTAATCCGGCGTAAAAATGCAGTGATGTTGTGATGGATCAGCTCAGTCCAATTTAGCCGCAGTGTCCAGAGTCTTGTTTTCCTCAGACATCTGTGCTCACTCCTCAGAGCAGAAATAACAGACTTGAGATGACCTGCATAACGGCAGGAGAGAACAACTTCAGGATATGTCGAATAAGAGACTTTGTGTTGTTTGCAGAACCCCTTATCTGCACATTAAACATCCATAACAACAGCCTGTCATATTTTCATCCGTGAAATTTGCATTACTCTGACTATTGGTATTAAGCTTCATCTCTGATGATAAATGATGTGGATTTAAAATTGTCTATGCACTTCTCCATAACATTTTATCTAAATGGGTATGTGAAGTCATCCAAGAGCTGGATGTACAGTTGTAGGCGACTAGTGTTAAACAATCGACTGAGTATCACTTACAGTTATCTACACTGCAAACACAGGAGGGTGATTAATTAGTCTTTTATCCCTTGATGCACCTCTGGGATTGTCACACAGTCATTTCGTTGCGCTGCAATGATAATAAAGCACTTGAACTTGAACTAATAGGAACAGTGACATTAGCTGTGCCGCACCTGACACGGATACACGCCACCAACTGAGAAGAGTAGTTTTTTGGCAGCTCAACTTCATCTCTCTCTCCTCAAAGAACTTTTAACTCACAGCTCTTCATGAGCGCGTTATCCAATTCCTCCAATTCCCTGCACTGCATATACTGTAGACAAGTTTTGGATGGAGCAAGTGCATACCATTTATTATTTATAATTTGCTTGCTCCGAATTGTATATTAAAAATATCTGTGTGCGATCATTGTCATTGTTTCTAAGCAACCAAACTGGATTTTGCTAAAAGAGCGCAGGACCACTTGGCTTAAAATTCTCCAGCTGCATTATGATTTTCTTCACCGATTTCACTTTTGTTTTGTAGGACAATGACTGCAGCTTTTCCAAAAGAATTCCCCATAACATCATGTATACTGTATTTAAAAAATATAGTGTTAATTTTGTTTTTCAGCAGAGGAACATGCATTTCTTATTCATGATGTTTAAACTCTGAAATTACCACACTATACTTCTGTTATTGTGATGCAATGAATTTACATGCACAAAGAAGTAAGCCTTGTAGACTGCAACACATGACGCACTAGGCCAAACAAATCAATGTAACCAGCTTCCTTTTTGGAAATAGGGTGTTGATTATGAATTTATGTCTTTCACATGTTACAAACTCTCACCTTGAGAATAACAGATGACACTTGACATCAGAGACCATCATTTTACAACCCCACAATCTGCCGAGTCTGTTTGAACACAAGACGAGACGAGAGATTGTTTTTGCCAACTCCAAATATCTCACAGGGTAACAGGGAGCGGAGCAGGTGGAGCTGAAAGGCAAGAAACAGCAGGCAGTGGACGTTGAAGAATCTAGATTTATTTGCTCAACGCGGGGACGAGAGTGGAGACAAACAGAACAAATGATCCAACAAAAGACTGAATTGAACAACAGGACCACGGACTGAACTAACAAGGTAATAAGGAACATTCGACCAGACGGGGGAGCGGGCGATGGGCTGGGTCTAAATGCTGGGCTGTGGAGGCTGGGACAGGACAGGTGTGTTGGGGTGTGAGCGACCGACGTGGTCGCCCCACAAAAGAGATCAGGGCAACCAGAAAAAGAAGTGGAGACAGGAGGCAAAGGACCCTTCTCACATGGGGAAACAGAACAAAAGAAAAAAACAAAAGAAGGGGCGAGAAGCTGATGACACAATAAAGACAGGACAGTAAAGAACACAGTATTAGTATGCAGGCTGCAGCACACATCTCCCTGGTTTATACACCCTGAAGCACTTTTTCTACGACTCGGATCTATGATACGTTACTGCTTTTTCCAAATTGAATTCTTACCATTCAGGAACATAAAACTTCTGAAGAGTTTTTACTGTGTTCTGCCTCTTATTTAATCTATCTTGTGTAATTGACGGATATCTCCTATATTATGCGTATAACATGTAATTATAAAACAAACCCCTTTTGTAGGGGGCAGGAAAAAATCGCAGATTGTATGGTTACATAATTGGAAACCCCCTGCGTGTTGCCTGTGACCTGTGTCACACAGACCTAATTACCTCCATCCAATTAGAGATAAAGCTGCAGCTCGGCAGCCGGCCTGCACCTCAAATGTCCCTTTTTCTAACAGGATTCCATTATTATTTTAGATTTATTTTCCCCAGATTGTGCTTTCCATCAAAATCCGGGGCCTCCCGAAAACTATATATATATATATATATATATATATATATATATATATATATACATTTTGGCAGAGGATCCTGCTGAGTCACAGCAGCTGAGGGAAGAATGTGAATGTGCAGAAGGGGTGAAGCATGAGGATGATTGACTGTTTTTCTTCCTGCACACACAATGAGGGATGCTGTGCCACTGTATAGAGTAAATATTTGTTTCAAAGGGCACTGGGCACTGATACATTCAATAAGCATTGTATGTCCAGTCTGTGGAAAGAGATCAGTAGTGGGTGTTCAAGAGCACAGTGCGTAACCCCCAGTGATGAGTAAGGACTTCCACTATTGCTCCTGACAGACCTGACAGCTTTTTTCCAGTAATGCCAAGCTGCAGCTTCATCTCAAGGGTGTATGAACTGAGACAGATTATTTGGTGAGTGATTCAGAACTGTCATTATTAAGTCCTCAATGTGATCTGCTGTGATTCAATGAGGCTGACATGAACACCGGTTCCGCCAGACAGCCTTAAAACTATCCCAGAGAACGTGGCGTCGGTCAAATGAAAGCAGCATAGCCGAGCATAAGCGACTTCATATGGTACGTGAGCAGTTTTTATGATTATTAAGAGCACATGGAGAAAGGAGAATGTGGTGAGTTGGAGGATTGAAAATGAAACAAACAAAAAAAACAGTGAAGACACAGTGAGGACAGTTAGGCCGTGTTGAGACTGCAAGCAAATCCAATTTGTTTTTCAATCTCAAATCAAATCGTACAGTACCTCAGACTGTCACCACTGTTATTTGCAAGTGATCAGTTTGGATTTGTGTGTCCAGACATCACCAACTTATCGACATGGGTTGTCGTAGCAACGACGTAGGTGTCAGTGAGGCGACGTGGCTTTCCAACGGAAAAGTGGTAGATTCTGTGGCGTATTTTCCACCCTTTAATCTGCCTAAAACTAAGTTTTCTAAAGAACTTTAGTGTACATTTGGATATAATAAGTAACCTGCAACAAAGGTGGTGTATTAGAACAAAAACATACAGATACCTTGAGGAGTGTCATAAAGGTTGATGAACAATCTCAAATTTGGATTGTAGTGTATTGTCTAGAGAATGGAAGCTGGTTATGCGATGGAAAAAAAAAAGCCCAAAAGGGTCAAAAGGCCTGAAATCCTGATCAGAGATTGAGAGCCATATGTTGTATAGAAGCAGAAATAGGAGTAAATAGGTTTGACCAGCTATAGACACTCCATATTTGAAGGGGGTGGACATAAGAACAGTGTATAAAGAAGACGTTTGGGATGAATAGATAGAGGTCTCAGATCGGCACAGAGGCTCTCCAAAATTCAGCATAATGAAGAGAGATCTACAATTTGGCCCACATTCAGCATGTTGTTGACACCATTCTTTTTGAAATAAAATTCTATTTGCCCAAGAGAAGAAGTGGCGGGTGGTGACTTCTTTTCATCGGCACATGAAGAAACCAAAATTCCACTAAGAGTGATCTCCTCTCACCACCTGTCTCTATATAGCCCTCCATTTCTATACCATCAAAAAGTTGTTGTTAAAGTTATCTGCATGAGTCTGATTTGGGCTGGGAGTCCGAACAGGGCCTTGTGGGGGATGTGGTTTCAACTCTGGAGCAGCTGACATATTCATGCATCGTCATGACTATAATTTTACCTCTGCTTCTGTAACCCTGACAGCAAAGTCAGTGTGTGTGTGTGCGTGTGTGAATAATTGATTGTCTATAATATAATATATAGAGTCTGTGATCTGAATGGGGATGTGTTTGTGTTGTGTGTGTGTGTTCGTGTGTATGCCCTCTGCTCACCGTGTGTTGATGGCTGGATGGCTACAGGTCATCACACATCATATTCAGCGTCGAGTTGAAACAGTCTGCCATATGGTGAGCTGAATGCTATTATTGTTATTGCTGCAGAGATATCACATCGTTATTTTTACTTTATCTGCGCAGATTAAACATACATTTAGATTGTTTGTGCCGTATTATTTGCGGGCACCAGCTGCCTGAAAGAGTTCAGTACCATGCGAAACACACACTTCACTGGCTTAAGCTGTTTTCCATTTCACAAGAGACAATGAAAAGACAAAGAAAACTTCTCTAATAGTGTAATTTGCGCACCGAATAATCAGCGCTCAAGTGAGAAGCAGAACTATAATGTCATCTAACAAGTGTTTGAAGAGCATTTCAAACTAGGAATCTAAATGGTTTCAGAATCCCTTCACATTTTATGGACAGCCAGCCGTAGTTGAAACAATATCTTTCAGGAGCCTTAAGGTTCATGACAAATAACCAGAGGAGTGAAAGAAGTATTCCACTTCAGTAAAAGCTCAGTAAAGTGTCCCCTCCCTCTGCTTAGAGGGGAGCTTCTTTCTGCTAAATGTAGCGTGATTGCTGATGATTGGTCAGTGAACATGTTGTGATCACATATGAGAGGGAGACATGAAATTTAATGAGAGTTAAGTAATTTGAGGCTGAGCAGCGTTGTGAAGGGATCATCACATGAACAGTGGCAGCTTGCTTCTCTGTGCCTGAAGCCACAGCCCAGTGTAATCACATTCACTGCTATAAATGGCTGTATGTCCTACTATTTAACGGCTGAAGTTCAATAAGAGTCCACAACTGGAGATTCCTCATTGTGTGAAGTACTTTTGCACCCATCCAGGAGAAGTAGTCTAGCACATTCTGAAAACAACTGTACTAATTTATAACATTGCTGTAAAAATTTGCCA
Organism: Eupleurogrammus muticus; assembly: GCA_036785175.1. NCBI lineage: Eukaryota > Metazoa > Chordata > Actinopteri > Scombriformes > Trichiuridae > Eupleurogrammus > Eupleurogrammus muticus. Next base: position 11,560,446 of record JAYKQN010000019.1, read on the forward strand.
TACTTAGAAAGAAACATGAATCTTGCATAAAATCCCTACTTTATTATTTTCAGAAAACTGTACTCAAAGAATGTACTCCCTCTGCAATAACTTACCTTTTCATATGTGTGATGTCATCATATTGTATATTATTATAATTTGAAAATGATATCTGTTATAATTATAATATATCTGAAGTTGTGAAATGTAATTAAGTAAAAAGTGCTATACTACATGATGGCCTACAGTAAAATTTAAATACTCAAATATAGTACAGGTACCTAAAAAACATACTTAATTACAGTACTTGTACGAATATGTAGCTAGTTACTTTTCACCATAAATTAAAAAAAAAAAAAAAAATCATCAGGAAAATAATTAAATGCAATTTCACCAAACAAACAAGAAGAATAGTTAGCCACAGGCTAAGATAATTTAAAAAAGCAATAATATATATTAAACAATATGTTTTCCATTATTATTAAAAACAGACTTTTCTTATTACTTTAAAGAGGGTTATAATATATGAAGGCATTGCCAAACGTAGCAGCAGATTACCGTGCTCAGAGGAGCAAATGCTAAATGCCTACATGCCTGCGTGGTCTTGGCTGATGCAGACTAAATCAAATTTAAACACTCGGTCCGGATGTGGCCGACAAGGTTAAATACACTTACACATGAGTTATGTGTGGAATATTGCATTCTTCAGTAATCAAGTTACATAAATCATATGGCTCAAAGATGCTGTGTCAAGGGTTAATCCCCTGATATTTCAGCAGTGCACAACATAGTGTGTATGTCTGGTTCACTACATGGCCAGTGGGATTAGTTACCACTGAGATAGCATATGATGCCAAATGGAAAAGCTGATGAGTAACAGTGATTTCATTTGAATGAGCAGAGATGACATCTTCACGCATGAGGAAACTTCAAAGATACTTGGTGAGTCACAAATGATGGCCCGCTGAGACCGGAGTTCTTATATTAGCCAAGATATATCAAAGTACTAACGACACATGTGTGATTAACAGTTTTTTTCCTTCATCGGCCCTATTAAATATTGTTCGAAGCTCATCTCGTTTACAGATCTGCTTCCATATAATACGTTCCGTTCTTCCGCGCTATTCCCGAGAAGCACAATTATGTTTGATGTGATAACACCGCTGCAAAACAAATGGATGTCTGAAAATATCTGAATAAATATCCAGTCGCAACAATACGCGGTGCCATGGAAACAAACATTGTACAGTTTGAAGTGGTGCGTGCGACTGTGGCTAAGAGATCATTTCTCATTAAAAGCTGTCGACCAAAGCCTGCTGTTGGTGTTGACACGGACAGGGAGCAAACAAAATCGGGACCATTATGTATTTAATGATGGAGACAGAGGTACTCTCCCCCACACTTGAGATCACTAACAAGATTTATTTGTGTTCTGAAGTACCAGAATTTGTTTCAACATAGTTTTACATCTCTCTCAAGCTTCTATCTGGAGCTCTACAACGAAAAGGTTGGTTTGCGTCTGTCTCATTAATATTAATGAGGCTCTCTTCTGATTGGCTGCTCTGAATAGCTGTGGTTTAGGGGGTAGTAGATGATTGTGTAGTTGTGTTATTACAGCTTCACGGAAGTTCCGACAGCTCGTTTTGAAATGCAGTTTTTTAACAAGGGGCTGTGTGCATTTCTCTGTGGATCCAGCACTCTGAAACAAGAGACAGTATTTATATAACACCTAGAAGTTCCTGATAATCAAAAAGCAATTCGGTCTCACTTTCTACAACCTTTGGGACCAGTACGTCAAAGGACAATACCTGTACCATGTGTTGGTTAGTAATGGCAAGTCTACTGTTACTGGAATATATTTTCTTATTTCTTGTTATTTATTATTTTCCCTTAAAATAAAAACTCCCAAACAAAACAAAATCTTCTAATCGAATAATCAATTCATCAGCTTTCACCACTGTGCAAACAGTGCCACCTTCTCTGAAGGATAACCGTTACGATAAAGCTTAGCCCCTTGTCTAAACTGGAAAAAAAGGACCATCGTATAACAGTGAAGAGATCGGTTTCTGTTCCCTGTCATTCATTTGTCGATCCAGAGACCACATGCTGCTCCGAGTCCCCAACGCCAGATTAGCTGTGTTTGATTGTGGTCTCAGGAGGGCCGGGCACATGGTGCATATACAAATAGATTTACAGGCAACTAATTATACTGCAAACACTTCAAACAAAAGGAGCCGCAAAGGAGGGACCTGTCATCTCTGGATGAGGTTAGGGAAGCAGTCAGAACAAGTTTCAATTAAACTTGCATTGGATCATATTATGAATTGGTTTACATTAGAGGGGGGACTTGTACTCACTGGTATTGGTGAGAAGGGGGAGATACAGAAACCGCCACAGTATCGTGACTGAATCATTAGTTATCCAGTAATCATCTGCTGCCAGCAGGGAAAATGTGGGTTATGTAACAATCCTATATTGCATTGATTGTTAGTTTTTTTCATGTATAAGTGCTTGTGTTGTATAATGGAATAAGTGAAATAGCATTAGTGTTGGCTTTACTGTGGGAGTTTTAACAGATAGTTAAGCCAATTTTCCAGAGCCATTAATAGTGATTATTAGAGCTGTTTTTAATGCTATTTGTTGGGATAAAAGTGGATTGGCACTTTGGCAAAAAACACCTCTGATATTGAATCCAAAGGCCTGTTATCTCCTTAACAAGGACAATATAATTTAACATTGTGGCAGTTTGGAGAGCGAATGTGTTCAACAAGGTGTGCAGTTTTTGTGTGTCTATCTGCGGGTGGGTGTGTGCATGACTGCAGGTGCTGTAAATTCACAAATAATATGATTACTCTGGACTATGAGCAGTGGTTATCATCTGGAAACGAGATTAAGAGTCTGCTGCTATGATCGTAGCCCTGTAAAGGTGGCAGTGGGGGGTTTGAAGAATATGTGGAATATCTACAGCAATGCTATTGGTGCGCTTAAGTCTGATTAGGTTTAGTACAAAAACACACTCAGTTAGGATTAAGAGAAAGATCATAGTGTGGTTAAAGCATTGTTGGAATGTGGTATGGGTTACATTTTGCACCTCAAAATACACTAAGATATCAAAATCGAGAGAAAAAAAAGATTTTTATTCCTTTTAATTCACATCTCTGGTAACATTTCTCTGTTATTTCACTATATTTGGCAAAAAATAATAATAATAATATCAAAGCCACATCAAAATTATTCTCCATGACAGTAAACATGTAAAACAGCTGCTGCCTGATTCATCCTGCACACACGACACGTCCACTTTTCAATGTTCTAAACAATTCCCTCACATACTGCATGTACCTGTTCATTCTGGGAAGATGTCAAGATGCTGACTTTATATACCCTCAAAATGCTGTTTCAGTTGAGCTTAAAAAGCAAAAACCTTTCAGTGCGAGTGGGTATTTCCGGAGCGAGTAGCCTTTTGTTTTCAGGTTAACGGGCTGTCGGACTAAACCCAGGCTCAGACTCCAGGATTGTCGGGACGATTTGGCCTAGATTCACGCCTCCTGACAATCGGGGGGGGGGGGGTTTGTCTGGGACCTTGGTCGGTACTGATGTGTGGCCCAGATTACCTGGTAATGTGAGAGGGTTGCAGATCCAATCTTAAAGCTGAGTGACTCACAGACTATTTAAAATCTCACCTCCAGTTCCCTCTGATGACCCGAATTGACCATGTCTCCCCAATCATTATTTCCAGGCTCATTTTGCCTCCTACGTTTGTTTTTTTTGTTTTTTTTCTCACTGCAAAGCATCACCGGTAGTGTACAGAAGCTTGATTTTAGAGAGAAGAATGTCAGTGAAGATTCTCCTTACGTGCGTTGATGCAACCACATTTTAACAGGGATATTTAAACTCTGAGCCTGGCTTAATGGGCTTTCAGTCCAATGGGAAGTTTTTCCAACTGTTGGAGTTTTCAGAATAATGGTTTGAACAGACCAATGGCGTGGCACCATTCCAATTCCCATGTGTTTGCTGCGTACGGGAGGAAAATACTCATGAATAATTTAAATAAAAGATAAAAATGAATGTTTACTGCTTCGCCTGTTTCATATGCTAATACAAACATTTCGCTTTCACCTAGGGATGCACTGTGGATCTGAGAGAGGCGTTTGAGAGTGTGCACTTCCGTCACCTTTGAGACTGAGAAGACCTCAGAAGAACCGGAAAATCACCTGGAAGAAATGGAGTAATGTTTCTGTCTCCTTCAATCTTTAAGTACACCTGCTGTTTTCCTGTTTGCACTTTCCCAAGGACCCCGTTCAAACACACGTTTTCTCGTTTCAGTGGAGTATGACCACTTTAACGTTTCTATGTGTACCGTCCGCTGGAATCCAAAATAATAATAACAGTTAAGCTGACAGTCATCACCAAGCAGTGAGGGCCTTTTTTTCCTTTTTAGATAAATCTGGACACTCCCCTCACAACTTTTGGCAGGTCAATAAACAGAGTGGTAGAGAAGGGACAGGGGTAAAGTGGTGGATTTTCCCTACTTGTCAACTCTGTGTTGTTCCACTCATTAAGTACAGTGAGATTAAGCTGGTGTGGCGATAGGGGTCGGGGGGGGGGACGGGGGGACGGGTTTGTGGCGAGTCGGATCAGCATGCATGCAGCAAGCACATCCACAAGCTCGTCATAGGCCTATGAACAGGCAGGGCTGGGAGGAAAACAGGCAATTAAATCAATACGACACCAGTCAGCAGATCACTACTGCTCCCCCTTGGCCTTCTGGAAGGAAGAAAAAAGAACTCATCTTCAGTTTCAGGTTGCTTACATAAGCAATTAATGATAAAACTTTGGTCTTATGGAGTATGGTGGAGTGTTTCAAGATGCCATCTTGTGACATCCTAACTTCAACCTTCAAAGTTAATTCGATTTAAATGGGGAGACTTTGAAACACCTTTCAAGGTTTAAAACATTATCTCTAGGGCAATTTATGTGCCAATAAATGAAAGTCAGTATAACTACCCAGGAAATTGAAAGCATTAGTTCAATGAATCCTCAGTCAGCTTGTTGGAATTACCTCTTTACCTTTCCAACTTGAGATTTAGTGAGTGACACATAGTGAGTGACACATACATGTATATATGTATATATATATATATATATATATATATATATATATATATATATATATATATATATATATATATATACATATTTTTCAATGGTTGGGCTTGTTATTAACATCAGAAATGTCTTTATAACACTGCATAAGTTTTAAATACATGCATATAGTTATATAAGTATATATATGTATATATATATATATGTATATATATGTATATATATATGTATATATATATTGTATACTTATATAACTATAGTTAATAATGTTTGTAAGAAATCACATGCAACTCTATCAAAGCTTGCCTGTGACAAGATGGCCGCTGACGAAGACCTTTCTACAGTAGCTCAAAAGGACAAAACAAACAAAAACAGTTGCTTAAAAAGATATTTCCCCAAGGCTCTCACACGCTTGGGCTACTCAGTTGGTTGCAGTCTGCCCACTCACCACTAGGTGCCACCAAAAACTTCCTGCACTAGCTTTAATTAGGGTATAGGAAAATTGAACCGTTGTTTGAAAAGTTGTAGTGCCTTTGTTTTGCCGAACTTTCCAGTACTGAGTTTAGCAAAAGTTGCAATAACACTACTCCCCACAATCTTTAGAAAACCATTCAGAGGTGTAATAAAATAAAGTCTGTAAATGTATCACTGCTAATAAAAAATAGGCTTACATTTATGCCTGGCTATTTCTATTTTTTTATGGTAAACAAATCCCACACACAGAGCCAAACCACCAATGAAATGATCCTCGTTACTTTGCACACTTTGAAACGTCGCCCAGCGAGCCTGTGAAGCTCCGTGACAAGAACGGCGTTCCCACACGTGGCCCTGGCAGGCTACTCTCTGTGACTGTTGTTATTAGTCAGCCCGTCGTAAACAAGAAAGTTCTGAAAAAGGAAATGCACGTCTCCAACAACCTTTTCTAATGCAAAACGTGGATGGAAACGCAGTTAGTCAGAGAGGTCAAGGACGCAGGGGAACGTGATAAATCCGACTTCAGATGCAATTCCTGTAAGTAAGGAGGATCAATTTAGTTTTGGTTTTTGCTGCATGTGTTTGCTGAAAACAACAACAATCTGCAGCAATATCATCTTGTCGTCATTTATATATAAAATGCAAAAAGTAAAGAAAAGAAGCCTCTTTGGCACTTGTTGCAGCTCAGAGGAATGTAGGAAATTTCAGACTCCTGCAAAATCAATATTCCCATTTTACCAGTGAAGCAGGTTTTCTCTGTCTCTCGCTCTCTCTCTCTCTCTCTCTGTCTCTATTATTCCTCTCGTCATTTCATTTTCTGTGTCTGGTCTCAGATTCTCATTAACACCGCTGCCCTATTGGCTCGTCGCCTCCTCTGTTCCTCTCTTTGTGCGGCGACACAGCCACTTCTCTTCAGCCCCCCTTCACTTCTCATAAACAATGTGTCAAATGTGTCAAAGTAACAGGAAGGCGGGGGTGGGTGGGTGAGTGGGGGGGGGGGACAAGGAGACATCCAATTAAAAGCACAATGCTTTATTATTTCACAGCTCCCCCTCTCTCGAAGCCCTTCAGATTATATAACAGCCCGGGTGTGTGTGGAGGACAAGTTAACGGGGGTCTTCGCCGATGATGCAGCTCCTCGCCGACTCTGGACTTTCCCCAGCAGCTTGCGTACAACCTCCCCCTCCTCCTCCTCCTCCTCCTCCTCCTCCCACTCCTCTCCTTTCCTCCCTTTTCCACATCCACCCACCAGCCCACCCTCTCCCTGCCTCCTCTTACGCACATACACACATACACTCAATCACGAATGCACAGGGATTGCAGCAACGGCAGCGGCGCCGCGAGATGGAGATCTCCGCTGCGTGTGTGAGTGCCTGTTCCCGGTGAGTGCAGGGACGAGAGCGGATGAGTGTCAGTGATGCTTGAATCAGGTGTGTGAGGGAGAAGAAAGGGGGAGAGAAAGGAGTAAAAAAGAAAAAAAAAGGGCAGAAAAAGGGGGGGGGGGGTGACAGTGAGGACCCGATGAGGTTTTTGAGGCAATGTCTGTCTGCTTTTTTTCCCCCCTCTCTCCTCCCTCCGATAACCTGAATCTTTTGCCGGATGTGCCACAACTCCTCCAGCTGTCACTGCACCGGCTGCCTCTCACTCCGTCCTCCCGCAGCCCGTGAGAGCTGCTCCCGTGGCTGGACGGTGCCCCGGCGCCCGGCGAATACATGGAAGCACGCTGGCTCCACGGGGGATCTGTGCTTTCTTGTCCTTTGCACCTCTGAGCTGTTTCTCGAGGTAAGAGTTAGACTTCCTTTTTTTTTTTTTTTTGGAGTTGCACATTATTCAGAGGCATTGTGACAAAAAAAAAAAAAAAGAGTGGAGGAGGATTCAGCTAGCGTGCCCCTCAAAATGTCATTTGAATCAATGTGGATATCAGGAGAAAAGCATGAATTATCATGAAATACTGTGAAGTGCCATGATATGATCCCTGCATGCATCAGATATGGCTAAATCAGGGAGGGGGCATTAATGCACTCAAGCAGGGGAAGGTTTAGTGACTAATCAGGAGGATACGTGAAAGGTTTTTCTTTACGATTATACCATACTTATTCCAACTTATTACAATGCGAGTCTATGCAGGCCTTGACAGACGTGCGGTATTTATCTGATGAGGCAGGAGCTGATGATGGAGATTGCTGTACTTGTGAATTGTCTGGGTTCCTCAGTGAAGAATATTGATGACAGGATCCGAATCAGAAGACATTATATGTTGCACTTTAATGGACTTGGAAAGACTATTTATTGGAAAAGACATATCGTATTGGCTGGTGCATGGCTGCATGATGAATTTTTATGCGGTGACTGATATGATCCTCAAGGCTGAATTTGTTGAGTGGTGGGTTCAGACTTATCATGACTAATGACATGTGTGATCTGGGAAGCTCAAGGGTACTGCATCACATACAGAGCTGCACTTATATTTGCTCTCAGTCATTGCCTCTCCCCCTTCTCTCTCTCTCTTTTTTTCCCAGGGATCCATTTCACAGACAGTGCTCTCATCCAGGAGATGGGAGCTTTTTAAACCTCTCCCACTATAACAGAAAGTGCTTCTCAGTGATAAATCTTTTAAACCAATGTCATATAGCAAACTTTCACAGGTGTAGCCTGCAACCCGCATAGATACGGATAGTCCTGGATGACAGCTGGAATAAGACGTGTGTGTGTGTGTGTGTGTGTGTGTGTTCCCATGACTGTGGAGTACTCAAGACTGGCTAGAATTGTTTTCAATAAATAAAAAAAAACAAAAAAACACACACACAATACAAAAACCATGGCTGCAACACAGTAGTGTGTAGAGGCAGAAGCTGTTCTGTAGACATACACTGGGTAGGAATGCACGCTACTACACATACACGCATGCACACACACACACACACACAACCTTATGGATTGGACGCAGGCACAGGTACAGCGCATTGATATCTCGTCCTTTACATTGTGCTTATGCAGGCATAGTTGGTGCAATGTCACGCTCCATAATTTATGCAAATAGTAAAAAAAATATTCCCCGTGCAAAGCGGAATACGTTGGACGGTAACAATGAATCAACTCGTGTTAAAATGATAACATTTACCTCGTGAAACAACCTTGCGTAGAATATATGGGTAAAACGGTGCTATAGCGACGGAGGGTATCCTGTGTTTATGATGCATTTATTACATGGAGGTTATGTTTGAGGAGACAGGGGTTCCACCATACTAACATTACTTAAGCATTAATGAGAGAGGCTAGACAGCATGATTTGATTTAAATATTCTACGGATGCACTTCAGTAATTATTGTGTTCATATAGGCTGACAAGGATGGAAGATGATCTAAGCAAAGCTGCCTCCCTCTCTTTCACTGCTTTGTGATGGGGGCATAAATCATGAGTCAGCAATGTTATAGACTTGCTATTGCGTTGAAAAGGGATCTATCTCACCATTAACATTCCTTTCAAACAGCCACATTTCTGCTACAATGTGATCATATTTAATCAATCATGTTACTGCAACTAAAGGTTGTTGTTCCCCCCCCCCCTCTCATGCATGCAGAGTTTTAGCATAAAGAACTGAAGGGCAATTGGAATAGACAACGTGGTCTACCAGCGTACATAAGGAGATTTCAGAGGATTACTTTTGCAATTTTAGAGTCAATGCATTATTCATAATCCTTTGGATAGCTGAGGCCAAATCAGGGAAGGACCTCAGGTCATTAGCAGGGATATAGCTCGCTTTGAGAAGAGGAGGAGGACGGCTTGGTGGATGAGGCTTATGATGGCAAGGAGGCAATGGAGATCCTTGTTCATCTATTGAAAACATTACCTTCACTTCAGTTTCTATTTCATCCCGCTTGCGATCTCCGCGTATTTGACTTCCAACAATAATAAGTCGCTGAAGAGATTTTTCTTCATTCCCTTTGTGCGAATCACCATTTAGCTGCTTAACATGCCTCACATGACTGCATAAGAAATTGCATGCGCTTAGAGGAGACTTCCTGCAGATGTGATTACCTTTTCAGTGGTGTGAGATTGGCATTTCTGAGTGTGAAATAGTATAATCCCACATGAATCAACCTTGAACAAATTCTCTTTATCTGTGGAACCACTTCAGACAAACTAAATCAAAGTGCATACCAAGCTATGTTCCAGGGAAAAAAAAAAATACCACCCCCAATAAAAATCCAGCTCATCCAAATTCAAAAACAAGTGGGTGTGAATTCATGACACAGCATATCATATTGTTATTGCATAATGGGATTGAGCCGGTTGCTTGTTTCTTTTCCCTTATCTGGCACTAAATGCATTGCAGTGACTAAAGTGACACGAGAAGCTGCCGGCGTGCTGTTAGCGCTCGCCTCTAAATATATTCCATTTCATCAACAGTTTGAGCTGAGGTTAGCTTACAGTGGAGCGTCTGCAAGGTGAAACGCATGGCAGGAGTCCCGCGGAGCATGGCTGCACGCTTTTTATTATTAGTCCTTGTTTGTTGTTGTGTGTGTGTATGTGTGTGTGTAAGAGAGAGAGATGTTCCTGTGTCTGTTTTGTGCACATGCTCCTTAAGAAGCTGGCAAAGGTGCGGACGAGGCCCACACACACACACACACTCTTACTGAAACAGAAAGAGCCTCTGCTGTCTGTATGTATGTCTGTCCTTCGGGTTCCTTGACAATCGTTCATCTGACCGACTTCACGCTCGGTGAGTGTGAAGTAATTTGGGCGAGCGGTTCTCAAGACAGCTGCAAACAGCAGTACCGGAGGCCCAGTGATCATTTTGACATTCACTTCCCTTTAGACGCAAATGTACATATGCATGCATGTACACATAAACAATATAGTTACATTGAAAAACATAGACATTTTTATCAATAACAAATGCGTTTTCTTTTATTTTAATCACACAGAGTTGATTATACTTATTTAAATTGTTTTAGAGACAATGCCAAATCTGTCATGTGGTGTAACTTGGTACTTCATACCACATAGTTTAACTTTCTTAAAAGTTTTTAACAAATGAAAAACAAATGCTATCAACTAGTTTTATATTCTGGGTGGATTAGTTCTCTAAAAAAGTCAATTTTATGGACTTTTTATTTAAAATGTTGAAATGTATCATTTTTTTTTGATTATACCATTTGACATTTTGTGTCAAAAATCACACAAATTTAATTTTTTGTGAGAAAAAAAATACACAAATGGACTTTTAAATGATAAGAACCCAACATGACTATAAAATGGACTTTTTTAGAGACCTAATAAATGCTTCTTATAACTGTACCTTAAAATCATTTTGGCTTTTCTCATCTTGCCAACCATGAATTGTCACTGACCCTTTAACACACCGTGTCACTGGAACTTTACATAGACAGATTGTATCAGGAACTAAGATTAATCAATTCCATGTGTGTCCCTTTACAACAAGAAGAAAAGCAGTGAAACTGACAATGAGGAAATGTCTCCTCAGTATATATTTCCCTGCCGGAACAATCACATTGATGGATTTACAATGCCTCCGCATGATAAAACATGATTGCTTTCAGAGAAGTTGGGACACCATGAACCTTTTGCATCTGTGTAGTAATAAATGATTCATTGGAGTTTATTTATCGCATGGTGTCTTGTCATATGAAAATGATTAACCAGCTCTTTCTGATGTTTCCTTTCAACCATATCAGACATCATTTCATTTCCTTCGTGCTGCTCGGCATATTTCGAGCTATGAAATGTGTTTCATCAACGATGAGACAGAAAACGCAATATTTGATCATGTGGACCTTAATTCATAACACTGCATGGGAAGTGACTATAAACAAGCAGTACTTTGTTGTATACTGAACGTCATGTTGAGCTCCTCTTATATGATTGATAAAAGCGGCCTGGGATTTAGTAGACGATCAGTAAAACATATGTTTAGAAATGTGGAAAAAAAATGGAAAAACTTTGTAATAATGATTCAATTATAGGTGCTTTAAACTATGATGAATTAAGAATGAAAAGTCTGTAACTGGGCGACACGGTGGTGCGGTGGGTAGCACTGTTGCCTCACAGCAAGAGGGTCGCAGGTTCAAGACCCGCCTTGGGCCTGGGTCTGGGGCCTTTCTGTGTGGAGTTTGCATGTTCTCCCCGTGTCTGCGTGGGTTTTCCCCGGGCACTCCGGTTTCCTCCCACAATACAAAAAACATGCTCAGGTTAATTGGTAAACTCTAAATTGCCCATAGGTGTGAGTGTGAGAGTGAATGGTGTGTGAATGGTGTGTGTGCCCCACGATTGGCTGGCGACCATCTGGGGTGTATCCCTGCCTCTCGCCTTAACGCGCTGGGATAGGCTCCAGCAGACCCCTGCGACCCCGAAAGGGAATAAGCGGGATAGACAATGGATGGATGGATGGAAGTCTGTAACTTATTATATGAGCAATGTTTATGTCATTAATGCATCATTAGCTTGACAGCAGTTACAGTAGATACTACATATTGTCTAATGAAGCTCCAACAAAGTTCTATTTTCATTATTTAATGATCGAATTTTTACATTAAACCAAATGGTGTAACAGTAACAAACCTCACTAATCATGTAGTGAATAAATTGTAAAGTCACTCAAAAAAAAGAGACTCTTCTCATTTGTTGGATGATTTATAACAGATTGAACTTCATGTGAAGGGCTCAGGTGAAGTTATATGCCTTCCATCCTCCCACCACCCACTCACACACTCACACACTCATATACAACTAATGCACAACATTTCTTCATCAAAGGAGCATAAAACAAGCACCAAAGGAATAGCAGAGCATATCTTACTCTTTTTGGTTCCTCCCGATGGTCACGTTAGTGGTAAAGTGTGATCAAGACACTTGCCCCCACATGGCAGCAACAGTGTGGATGTGTGTTTGAAGGTTCTGACTATGTTTGTGTGTGAGCTACAGAGGGACCTTATGCGCATTGATCAAGCACAGCGCAAAACACACCATTAAGGACATTTTGTTTGATAATGGGAAGTAAAAAGTGGGAAATACGTCACCTGCTCCTGAGATCACTTTATAGCCACCGCTATGGTGTTGCTATTAAAAAAAAGAATTTCTGAAGGTTACGCATAGCCCCTTTAACACTTCTTGTGGATTTTAGATTTTAACACTCAGTTTCCCATCTGCAAATATGCTCAAGTGATTTCAAGCCTTCCGCAAACATATCGAATCACGGCTGAGTTGCAAATATCCCCGTCAACTGTTTCTTTCTTGAAGCCCTTGATGCAAAGTTGTAACAAAGAATATCTGTAAATATTTGAAATTTAAGGTCAGTTCAGTCAGCCGACACATGAATTTATAATTTTTTTTTTGTCATCTTGCGCATCACAACTCGGATTGGGGAAGCGATGATGAGAAATGTCATCCAGGGGAACTCAGAGCCTACAGGAAACAGGTGGGGGAGTTCAACGGCAGCTATCATGTAGGATGTTGTATAATAATAATACATTTATATAGCACTTTTCTCTGTACCCAAAGTAGCTTGTGTATGTGTGGGCTACAGCAGCTCTATAGTCATTACGCTGCTATAGGGACCTCAGACCACAAGGGGAATATCAAATAGCAAGCAGCATCAGCAGCCCCGTGGCCATATCTCAATAAATGCACAAAAAATTCCATAAAGTGATCTGAGACAGATCTGAGATAGATAAATCTGCAATATATATATATATATATATATGTGTGTGTGTGTGTGTGTGTGTGTGTGTGTGTGTGTGTGTGTGTGTGTAAATATTACATTATGTTATATTACATGACATTATTAGTATGCATTGGTGAGAACATTATTTCATTAATTCATGGCTATAGATTATGAGCTGAGTGCATCAATGTGGAGCAGACAGGAGGAGTGCAGCAGTTTAGATGTAATTATGATATAAAGAATAATAAAGCAAGCTGTGGCATCAACACATTTGTTAGAGTTGGAATGTTTCCCTAAGGTATATGGCAGCCTGAATATGATACGGCAAATGTAAATGGGACTATCCTATGTTAGACAACATTGTATGAATTTGCAATGATCCAATTTGAAACATCATCCAAAGGGGGATATAACCCATGAAACCAATCAAGTCTAAAACATGCATAATATGGAAACATACAGAGTTTTCTTTTTTAAACCAACATAAATTTGTAACATAAATGTGTCAGGGTGCATTTTCAAAAGTAAAAGCCCATAGAAAAATAGGGTTTGCCAGCAGATCTATAGGAGAGCAATAAAGCAGCGGTGTTTTCAGAAATCTATACCTGTAGTGGAATGATCCTGTGAAGCACACCTAAAGAGAACAACATTAACTCACACATACTAGAATACCTGCTGAGCTTTGGGAAGCGAAGCAGAGGTGAAAGTTCCATTCATTTTGTCCACAGACATTGTTAGGAGACACACAGTTTGAGTACCTTTTATACAGCCTGGATAGAACTGAAAGTCTACTGGTTGTATCAGATATATAACCGTAGCTGTGTAAAAAATAAAAGCTGAAAAGGTACAAAGCTTCAAACTCCCAGGATGCATCTCCATCAAACATCCAATCACAAAGCACACAATTCTGTTATAATGGTGGAAGCAGGAGATTATGCTGGTTAGAAAGCTGTTTTTAAAATCTGCAGCTGGAACTAATTATATTTGGGATTTGGAGTGAATTTTGAATTAATTTAGCAACTAATTTACCTCTGACAGAAAAAAAAAACATCTTAAAAGGATTTGAAAATCTTAAGCATCTTGCTGTGTGCCATGTTATTATCCTTATTATTTTTTATTCTTGTGTACTTGTTGGCCATATTTAAAATTTTGGCATATAATAACATATATAGAATATTGAGAAATACAATGCTTTAAGTTTTGGATATTATTTTTTTAATTTTGGATCATACAGTACGCCTTTATAATGTAATCCCAGAATGCAAAATTAGGATCCAAAAACACAATCTGCAGGGCGCGATTTGCCAGGCGGATGATAGGGATTTTCCCCCCACTCTAATCTATATATCCCTGCCTCTGCAGATTTATTTTTATCATCGGTGGAGACAAAAATGTCTCCCCTCATAGTGATTGATGCTGTATATATACATATATATATATATATTTGAAGTTCCATATTTAATTTGTTGAAGTTCATAATAATTATTATAATTATTTGCAACTATTACTGTAACAGCTACAAGACATGGCCTAATATGATTCATAGTCTATAGGGGCAGAATATGGTTCTTTCCCTTTCAAATTTTCACATATTATTATTATATTTTCATGAATATAAGCATTAAAAAAAAGTCCCCCCTCTGTCTTTTTTCATAAATCAGACCCTGAAAATCTGATTATGTGCTATGATATCTTCTGATGTGAATCTAAACCAAATTCCTTTCCACTAAATCTTTTTTCTCTCTCTTTTACCTGTTCTCGTCAGGAAATATGGTGAGCAAAGAGGACACCAAATGCGTCATTCTCTCGAATTCCGACGAATCAGATTCGGAGGCAGCCCCGTCACACAGCCTTGATGCGCAGTCTGGACAGCAGGTGAAGAAGAGGAACAAGGCCTTACAAGTGCGTTTCAAGGATATCTGTGACGCTCAGAATGAACATCAGGGAAGGCGCTCCAGATCCATTTCCTGCAAAGTGACACACAGAAAGTACATGACCATGCCTGCCAGACGCTCCATTCCGAACGTGACCAAGAGCACGGGGGTCCAGACGTCACCGGACCTCACCAAGCGATACAAGACTTTCCCTTTTGAGAGGAAAAAAGGACACACGTTTAAGCATACCGCTTTGGTGGAAGATTACAAAGGACAGAACAATGGGTTTTTGAGTGATATAAAAGTGGGAGTGGAGGACGGGCAGCCTGTCGGGGAGCCCTCCAAGTACAAGGGTAAGATTGTGGGGCAGACAAAAGCCCTGCTCCACCACACTGATGACAGCAGCGATACAGAGGATTTGCTTTCCAGCGCCAACTGTATGGACGGACCCTCTTGTGCGGATTCTTCACATTTCTCAGAAGAATGCCTTCCAAACAGTCCGCCCTCCAAAAGTGAAGCCGAGTACCAGGTTTGTGAGACACGGACCAAACACAAAGGATTATCCAGAGGAGACACGGACGCCGGCACCTCCTCAAAGCGCCAGCTGGCGAGGTCGGAGTTTGCACAGGACAAGTCGAAGGGCACGGGCCCTGTCGCGTGGAATTCTTTGACACAGGTGGAGTCTTTGGGAAGCCCCTCTGTGAGCTGCAAGAGGAAGAAGGGCACGCAGCTCAACGAGCAGCAGTCACAGACGCTCCCCCACAGTGCCAAATGCTCGGCACAGTCACAAGGGCAGTGTCGGACAAGGCACGTGTCAGCTTCCTCTAAACTCCAGCAAACGGTCGGGGGCTATCAGGGCTTTCCTCCAGGAGATACAGGAGCCTCGGGCATGGGGAGCAGCCAGCAGATAATGCCCTTATCTGGAGACAAGGATATCAAAGCACAGCTGCAGGCCATGGAGACTCTCATCAGCTCCAGCCAGGAAACCATCAAGGTCCTGCTTGGAGTTATTCAGGAGCTGGAGAAATGTGAAGCACAGAGAGAGGGGTGAGTGGAGTAAGATTATATATGCATGCACACTTAAAGGGTAACACTGGATTTTAACATTTATGTCATATTTTTTAGCCTTTTTGGGGGAAACTATGTGACTTTTAGAGGTGTAAAAATTCAATGCAAAAGTTAAATGATGTACCAAACCGACCGTTAATTTTATTACGGCTGCTAAATCCTGCTTTTTTTTTTAATTTTATTTTAACTATGCCAGCTGAAACTATCTGTCACAACGGTGTCTCCAAGCAAGGGTTCTGCCTGTAGGAGACAAATAAAAACACACTCCATAGTAGTAGGTGGCGGTTGTGAGTCACGTCGCTGTTTGCCAGCCGCCATGAAATGTGAAAAGAACAAGAATGAAGGCGACCACAACAAATATGTTGGGGGAATTTCAACAGCCACCACCAGCCACAACTGACACAGTTACATAGTCTTATTTTTACTGTCAAAAAATCCAACAGATTGTTAACAGACCAACAATTTAACCTAATTATTTCATTTGGCCTTAAGGCCAAATTGGACTGTAAATTTTAGCAAAAATCTCTCATAAGACATAAGACAGCAAGTGGAGTGGGTGGATTCTATTTATTACAATTTTTTATTCTTGTTTCTAAAATTTGTGTGACTTGTTTTTAAAGAGTTATTATTATTTATACTAGTATGATGATCATTTTGTCATCATTAATAATAATAATATTAATTATACATTTGAATCTCACAATCAAACTAAACTAATCAAAACTTAATTGTTATAAATGTTCATTTTTTTTGTTTTGTTTTATAGTCAGGTTTGTTTAAAAGACATATTAGTGTCTTGAATTCTTTAATTAACTTGTTAAGTAGTCTACAATGTAATCATTTGTAATGGTGGCCTAAACTATAAAAGTAATTCTCATGCTGTACGGGACAGGAATTATCCTTTTAAAAGTGCCATTACAGCGGTGTCATGCAGTATAACAACCCCGCCACCAAGGTCTAATGAGGCATTTCAAATATACACTACAGCACACGTTCTTTGTGTAATTTTAACGGAAGAGCAAGTGTGCCTCCAACAATTCTTTGTGATGTTTTTTCATTAGAGACGAACCTTTAATAAAGACAAAGTGCATTAACAAGCTTCATAAAATCCTCAAGCCATGTCCACAGCCAGACTCGTACAGCGGTGCAATTTTAAGTAATCAATGTACATCTCAAACCCATGGCAACACAAAGCAAATTGTATTTAGGCCTCATCCATATCCAGTGGAGCACAAGGCACCCTAGTGTGGCTCTGTGGAACTTGGTTTTAAAGGCCCAATTAGTACAGCCCAATTAGTGCAGCCTCATAACACTTTGCCTTTCATCTCCACAAACTGTGCCTGCTTTAGTGCCTTTACTGTGTTGTTCCATCAACATTATTAAAGAGTGCAGTCGCAGGACACCAAGTCGGCTTTCCACAGTATGCTTCCCTTCTTATTTTAAAAGGCTGGACAGTCAGATAGACTTCTTTGAAGGTGTGCTTTTAGATTCCCCCCAAAAGCCTTGTGTTCGCACCGAGAATAAATGCATGATTTAATTTTAAAGCACTGCTTTGCAGTAACAAAAAGACAAGGTAATCGACTGGTCCAGCAGGTGTACATGAATTTGTAAGAAATTTCAGTTCACAGTATACTTTGGGGGGAAAAACATTACTAAGAAAGTACCTAGTAACTACTGATTTTACATGCTGCCACTCATGTGACACCTTAGCCAATAACAAACGTCAAAACGGACAGTCCAGAGGGAACTCCAAACAGTGCAAAAGCTTGTGATCTGTTTCACATCTTCTTAGGTTTTACAAAAAATAAAAGCCTAATGTAACTTACTAATCACGTTCAAAAAGAAACAGCTTCACAGGATGGATGGTTTTCTTAAGATACAGTTAACAATGTTTGATAGCACTCATGAGCAATATGCCTGAAAAAGAAAGTTAAATAAATTAATTAAATTAGAAATCTGATATTGTAGTTCTTTACACAATCAAAGCATTATTGAATATATTGTGTTTTCAGGGCCTACCAATCTTTGGTGCATGCATGCAAGCATGCATATATGTATATATGTACTGTAAAGTAGTGGTTTTGAGTTCTGATCACCACCATCACACATTTCATAACCACTGCAAACCATAACCCGCTGTTTATGTGTGATACCACCTACAATCTATTCTGTATTTATGATGTTACATAATATTGTTCTACATATGCAGTCATCAAACACAAACGTATCATTGGCAGAAATGAATAGAATAGTTTGTGACTGCCCACATCAACACCCCCCATCCCATGTAAAAACCCACCTCGACATACATTCCATAAATAACGCATAAAACACTGGACGCCGCGTGAAACAATGGGGCCTGACTCGCAGCAGTTGTTCACAGGTTATAAAACATAAAATAATATGCAGTGCTCAGGCAAGCAGAGCGCAGCAGGCACGTAGGCAGGGGGGGGGGCGACGGCGGAGGGGGGGGGGGGAGGTCGGACAGTGAAAGTGGACAGTCGAGGGCAGGACACATCCCAGGACAGCTGACGTGGGAAAACAACGCAGCAGCGAGTCTGTGCCAACAAACACTCAGAGAACGACTTTCAGAGGTGCAGGGTTTTTTTACTTTATGAAATAATTACGTGACATTCTGTCGCCATGAATATTTAACCCTGAATAGGAAAAGTAAGTGTTTTTTTTTTTATTTGGAAGGGGGGGAGTTGCTGAGTACATGCAGTGATTATAAATTTAGGTTAATATGCTTTGATTATTAGAGCGAATCCCTTTAAATTACAAGGCTGCAGATATAAAGCCAGGCAGCAGCACAGCACTAGTGTAGGCCTTGTCTGTGCAGTGAGTTACTGTCCTTGCTCACAGCTGTTCCAAGAGACTTCATTCGAGAACAGGCCAGGATGGATGAACTTGTTGACCTTGAGCCCCCATCAGCATTTTCGATCCGCACAGAAAGCCGCTCTGTCCCCCCCCCTCAACCCCCCACCCCCCCGATGAGGTCACCTCTCATGTCACGGTGAACAGTCGAGGTTTCAACCCCTCCACATGTCATCCATCAGGGTGAAGGGTTTCCGTGACAGCGAGCAATTACACGTGTGCCTCTAACACAGCCCCTCCCATCATCCCCGTCATGCTGCAGCCTGCCACTGAATGCGATGATGTACGGCATAAACACCCCATATGCACGCCTGCCTGCGACCGTAAATAAACTCAAATGTAGATGTACGAATGAAAAAACTAGCGATTCAGATGGAACCAGAACCTGTTGTGTATTTAATCTGTCCTCTCTGACGTGTCGCTGTGCCGCAAGGGATGGCTGAGTTGGTTCTTTGTGGAGGCCCTTCAACATAACACATAGCTCTTATTGAGTACAAACACCAGCCCCGTGAGGTAAATGTACTTATGCCACAGACAAAGGGGATCCAATCTATCCTACTATCTGAGTGTTCTTTTCATGCTGATTATGTCTGTAGCAAACAAAGTTGAATGCAAATTAAAAAAAAAAAAAAAAAAAAGATGCATAGGGTACAGCACAGAATGTGAGATATTGACTTTTCATTACGTATGATTCATGCAGCACTTAGTGGCTATTTGCTGCTATTGCCTATAGAGTAGAGACTTAGAACACATTTTCAAACTGTGCCATGGCAAAGTGAGGTAATCCTTTTATGTAAGACCAGGAGGTCGACACACTTAATTAACCAAATCTGTTATGTGGAACCACGGGATCAACCCTGCTGCATTTTTCGACTATTGGGGACAAACAACGCTGGGTGAAAACAGAGCTGAACAAATTTGTCTGATAGCTGATACCCACAGGTGTTGAAATGCGGAGCTGATGCCATGTCAC
Source organism: Eupleurogrammus muticus (assembly GCA_036785175.1). Classification (NCBI taxonomy): domain Eukaryota; kingdom Metazoa; phylum Chordata; class Actinopteri; order Scombriformes; family Trichiuridae; genus Eupleurogrammus; species Eupleurogrammus muticus. The sequence continues at coordinate 11,580,479 of JAYKQN010000019.1, forward strand.
CGGGGATCATATCTTTTCATCTTTCTGTTCACAGACTCTCCTACCGAACAGGACAAGACACAGCAAATTGTGACACTTGTCGAAACAGCGCATGCATCATTTACAGGTGGGCCCTTTTCTCTACCCGTGTGCTGTTCATTTGGCTGTTCTCTGCACGATAAATCAGCATGAAAACTGAGTTGTTGTTATTTATTTATTTTTGGTGATAATTTTTTGTGTAACACATACAGATACCGAGTTGGCTAAAACATTTCCTTTCTTGTGAATTGTTATTTAATGTGTAAGAAGAGGCTGAATCCGAAGAGAGAAGAAATGCATGAGAATAATTACCAGGAATAAAGAAAGAATAACTAAACAAATGTAAAAGTGCAGCGAGTGGCAAAACCATATGTATTTGCTGTTGCAATGTAGCTTGTTTTGCAACAATGGATGCTAAAATAAGTCATACACTAGATATAATTTGAGGGTATCTTGTGATAATTCCATGGAAAGAGTATGAGTGTGTAATGAATTAGGTAAGATAGGAAATAAAGTTTGGATATGAGGAACAAGAATTTCATCAGATCCCATGAAACATGTTTAGTTAGAAACTGCTTAGAAACACAGACTGGCTCAATATAGTCTTTTAGAACTCAAGGTCAACATTACACTGATTTCTTTTTGTCAAATTACACTTGAGTCTTGTTGTGGTGCTCTGATATGATATGGGAAAAAATGGATCAGAAGGAAGTGGATAATTCACTCAAGCTGTAATCTTGTGTCATTTGTCCCTGCAGTCCTAAATCCGCCACTGCCCAACTCCCTTTGCTGCATTGTTTTCTAAAACAGCAAACAGACAGGTGGTAAATATGTTCAAGGCCAGAAAATACACGTTGCACTTTGGTTTCCATGTGCGTGAAAGCGGTTTAAAAAAAAAAATCATACATTTTACATGTAAACAGCTTATCGTTTCTGAGCGTGCTGCATATTTTCCATCACGCAGACTATAACAGGGAATTGTTTTAAGCTGCAACCAGGCGAGGGCTGTGCATCCCTACACATACCCTCCTTTTGGATTATTTTGGGGTTCTATGGATACGAGCAACATTTTAAACATGACCTGAATTGGACATCGACTTGTGATGAAATCCTACTGCAAGGAAAGGGGAAACAGTCCTCTCCTGGACAGTTCTTTAGGGACTTTCAGCTTTATATCACAAGATGCTTCCTCTCTTCCCTCTCATGAAAAACACACTGTTTCAAATTGACCTAGATTGTGGCTGATTTAAAAAAAAAATAACTAAATAAATAAAAGGTCTCGAGTCCATAGTAGATATTTATGGCAGGATCTCCAATTTCATATCCGATTCGATTAGAAACTCATTGTGTGTCTCGCTTGAACCACTCCAGATTTACTCATGTGCCTTTCACCGATTCTTATTTGTGTTTAATTTTCTCTTAAGCAAAAACAAAATTTCCCAAGTACTCCAGACATGTCATGTTGTATGAGTCATGTACACACACACACACACACACACACACACACACACACACACACACACACACACACACACACACTTGTTTAACTAAAAATATGTATATGTTTCCCAAACATAAACTGAAGTAAAACTGAATTAATAGAATAATGCGTTATGTAAAATGAGCATTCCATTCACCCTTTTTCAGAAACAATTGTGTTTGGGTATGACAGTTTTAATTCAGAAGTTGCTAGGAATATATTCTAGAACAAGTATCTCATGCTGTTTTTGCATCTTTGTGACTGGTAAATCCTCTTGACTGCCTATCTAAGTCACTTTGTTTTAGGGGATATGTGACATCATCATATGAAAACATTTCCTCTTTATTTCTAACGTCATGGTATGACAGTTTTGACAGCTGTGGTAATATTTTTCGGGGGTCCCATGATACTCTTGTTCACACTTTTGGTCTGCTGGTTTCCAAGAGTAAGATGTTAAGCTTAGTGGTGTGAATTTGGATGACATTTTTGCAAATTAAACTTGCAAAAAAACAAACGGTGCGGAAATGGAGGCCTTTCAGTTTGGGGATAGTGATTATGCTAATCCCGAAGTTGAAGCCATTTACAGTAAGTTTGTGCAGTTAAAGTGGGTTTGCTGAGTTCACTTTGGAACAAAAGTATGAGTAAGCCTCAAGGGGGGAAAAAAAAGAGAGTTGATGAGAATACAAAAACACTGACCCAGACATGAGGCGGGATGCCCAAGGAAGAAGTCAACTCAAGTCAAGAACAATTTATTTATATAGCACAGTTCATACGACAGGCGTAGACTCATGTGCTTGACGATAAACGGTAAAAACGGGCAACAATGATAATCTTACAAGATATAAACTTACAAGAAGGTAGGAACGTATAATTGTTATTTAAAAAGTGTGCAATAATACTGATTATAAAATAAAAATTGTACCAATTATCGTTCATTAAAATAAAAGCTTGCAGAAAGTGGTAGAGAATTACAGAGAATTAGGCTGCAATGACAAACCCGATTACTGTTTCATTTTCCACTTCTGCTCTTATGTACAAGCAAAAGTCTAAACGACTTTCCGCTATGAATGTCTCTCTCTATGAATGCAACAGGATAACAAAGACTGACAAGAGTGATGCAGCGTTATAGCTCTGTTACCTCCGGGTAAAACACAGCAGCCATGGACAGGAGTGCAAAAGCAAAATGAGGGTATCTTGGGAGGGGGGGGGGGGGTTAGATACTCAAATCTTACCTCACCTGTCTTTGCAATATTCTAATACTGCTTCTACTTTAAAAGAAATGTCCAAGCTTTTTGTGTACATTGGCAAGCTTTGCTTAAGATTCATTGAAAAAATCATGCAAGGCTGTCCAGATCAAAAACATCAGGTACTTCCAGAGTCCTAGACTCAGCTGCATCTATATTCAAAGTGTTTTTTTTTGTGTTTTTGTTTTTTTTTCCAATGAGCAGATACCCTCTCAATTTCAAGGACTTCAATGAACTAAAAAATAATTTATATGTTACTGTCTACACCCAACCTCCACCAAGAGATTATCTGCCAGTGCCTCAATCTCTCCCTACCCCTGTTTGATTAGCCGCAGAACAAAGAAAGAGAAAGAGGAGAAAAACATTACAAATCTCATCAACGTGTTCCGCCAAGATTTATGTGCATCATGACACAGGCGTGCACCATTGATTTAACAGACTTTTACTCTTCTTGCATCTTATTTCCCCGTTTTTAGCCACAAAACAAACAGACTCATCATCATGCATCATGCACTCAATATCGAAAACACATTACTGGGTATAGGTGTTTCTATAATTCACACACAGTCCATGTATGAGTGCAGGAGGAAGACGCGGTGAGGTGCACGATAGCCCTGGCTTCGTGCATCAACATCACAGTCAGTTCACTGCAGCAATTTTACACACAAAAAACAGAAAATCAGAAAATGAAAAGTAAAAAAGCACTTGGTAATATCTGTAGATACAGTAAAAGATATTCTTTCCACAATCCTTTGGTCTGTCACATCCTGACATCCATTTCTGTAGCGTTATTCAGAACTCCTTGTGAGGTAGTGAAATGTTGAGTGGGCTTTGATTTGAGATTTGAGTTGGATTACAGCTTTTAAAATTGAAAGATGATCATAGAAAAGTTATGGCTCCCTTGCACAAGGAATGATTAATACCTCTGATTTAAATGTTTATGACAAAGTAGAGGATTTACAGTGCTCTGGAATAGGGAGAGGGTTTTTTCCCCTTTCAACTGCTGCACCATGGCACTTTGTCATATTGTGTAGTTGAGGTGGACCCAAATGCAGATAGAAGCGGATGGAGTGAAGGAATCAAATAACAGAAATAAAGTGCACATAAAACTTATCAGACAAAGATCGAATGTAAAACAGGACCTAAATATATAGAGACTAATAACAAAAAAAAGAAAAGGTGAGGTGAATAGATAATACGAGATGAGATAATGAACAAAAGGGAAAACACGGAAAGTTAATTTGACCAAAAACACAGCTCCTGAGAATGATTACCAGGAATAAGGAAAAATACCTACACAAATGTAAAAGTGCAGTGAGTGGCAAAACCTAGCTTAAGTAATACACGCAAAATATAATGTGGGGTTTTGTGGTGATAATTCCATGGAAAGAGTAGGAGTGTGGAGTGAATTAGGTAAGATAGGAAATACAGTTTGGATATGAGGAACAAGAATTTCATCACATCCCATGATTAACCAAACTAACATGTTTAGTTAGAAACTGCTTAGAAACACAGACTTGCTCAATATAGTCTTTTAAAACTCAAGGTCAACATTACACTAATTTCTTTTATTGTCGTTTTGAAAAGACACCGTTCATTTGTTTTTGTCAAAATACACTTCAGTCCTATTGTGGTGCTCTGATATGTTCTGGAGAAAATGGATCAGAAGGAAGTGGATATAATCTTCTTAAAGACCACAGTGCATAAAAAGCTCAGTGCAAAAACAAATGGTGCGGAAATGGAGGCCTCCACTCTGTGCTGTAGTATCGAGGTGCTAAAGTATTAACCTGCCTCTGATATATCACTGTGCTAAGAAATGCACAATTTGGGTCCAGAGCCAGGTCCGGGACTTTGTCTTACTCATTGAAATGGTGAGCAGCATGTGTGAATCTATAAGCTGTCTCAGGGACATCATAGCACCTGAGTAATCAGAGACAAGTCCAGTTATTATAGACAAGTACAAGAATCGCTTTATCTTATCTTGTCTTCATCTTGATCTTTAAAATCCCGTGTAGGGATTTAAGAACAGGAGAGATGTGAGCTACTTCCTTTGAACTAGTTCGCGGCAGTGTTTTATCTGAGCTGGAATGTGTGTATAAAATTAGCAGATACCTGTGAACGGCGCATTGGGAGACAAGTGTACTTCTAATATAAGCTAGAACAAGCTTCATCTGTCAAAGAAAGAAAAGGTGTGACCTTAAAATGGGCTCCCTGACAGTTCTCAGCTGGTTTGGTTTGTACTAAACACATCAAGACTACTTTGCTGTCCTTGAAGAATTCTGTTCAGGAGTGAATACTTATTAGGCACGCGATCATCCACAAACATTCAGTATGCATTTCTATGCAGAAGACAAACAGTACTACATCTTTGCTTTACCTAATGATTTGAGCTCTGTCAACAATCTGTGAAATTGCACTTCAGAAGTGCAAAAAAAAGCTCAACATTTTGGAATAAATACAATACAGAAATGTTGGTTGCCACTGAACAGTCAGCATGAACCCGATTTCACAACTGGCTACACATTCACTTAAAATCAAAAATCAGAGGGTAATCTTTGGTAGTCATTTCAATTTAGAAGCATGTTTGAACTGTAAACTTTAAATATGAGAACTTTAATTAAGCACCTCTCGTGCAACTTTTAGGAATATTTAGATAATGAGATTATGGTGGCACTGAACAGATAAGGATACATTATAGGCACATTAAAATTAATGCAAGGAATGTTTAACTGCTTCTTAAAACATTCTCATAATGTCTGATAATTCTTTATGGTAGATCACCAGCCACAAGATTAAATATTTATTTCTAGTAACTCTAAGGCACTGAATGCCTTTTTTCAGGTCAGAGAACAAGCGACGGGGCAGCAGGTGTCGATTTGATTGTGGATTTTGTCCATTCAAAGTCCCCGAAATCAAAACAAAATACAAATTTCTCATGGCCACTTCCATGACCATATATAGTAAACAAAGCCTTATTTCATTCTTAGAGCAGATGGTGGTCCACTCTATGTTTAGAGTAGTGGGATGCTGCTCTAGTGCTGTATATCTATCTATCAATTCTCCGTTATCATAATTTGTATGTATCACAAAAGGATCACATGTAATTAATGTGTTGAAGCATGCAAAGTGGGACATCACAAAGACCTGCGCACTGTGACAAAGGCAGTCAATCAGTCAATCCACCACTTTGGCCCAGATTGGAATATCGCAAGAACTTCTGGGTGGTTTACCATGATATATTACAGAGAACATTTAGTTCCGAGCCTGAATCCCAGTCATGTTAGTGATTCTCTAAGTTTTTTTGTAGAGCTGCTAGTAGGTAAAGTTGTCACTATGAGAAAATATCACCCTCTGTGGCCTTTAGGGTTTTCAGTTTAGATATTCAGATCCCAGACCATGTGTCCTACTGAATGAGGCAATCCCTTATTTTCCTCTTGTAGTTTGAAATTTGCAGTTTGAGCATATATTTGGCATGCATATTTGATAAATATGTCAGTGAGTCTATAGGAGTATTATCAGTCATGTGATTTTCACACTAGACATTAAAAATGACTCACTGTGAATTAGAAAAGCAAGGTAGATTTGTTGTTTATTGAAACTGAAAGGTACACATTTTAGACGTAACATGGTTTGTAAAAGAAAATTCTTGTTTAAGAAAAGTACAAAAGCATAGCCTGAGTTTCTCTTTGTGCTTCATTGGCTTTCCCTTTGTTAAGTCAGCACGCCATAATTCATTATTTCAGCGGAGGAGCTTAATTAACAAACTCAACTTTCAATTTCTGATGGAGAAAGTGCCATGAATCTATTGTCACTAAACCGCACCATGTGGAATGGTAATAAAATCACAATGGAGATAAAGCGGCCGATTATCATTTCATCTGTGGTCTATATCATTACATAGTTGTTTATTTTAGCTCATCCAATTGTTTTTTTGTCAGACAGTGAATGGAGCAGAGCTGTAGTTGTCAAGCAGGACAATCTATCATGTTCCTATCAATCTCTCTGCCAAAAGAAATTGTTATAAACATCTAAAATTTTGCAAATGGTGCTGTTTAGCATTCTTCATCACAGCCCTCTTTCAAGACTGAATGATGTCTGTATGTGATTGATGAAAAAAATAAAAAGCATGTCTTTATTGTTTATCGTTGCTCTTTATCTTAGGTGTAATTCTACTGTCACATTAAACTACCTCATTACTCAAACTGCTGTATAATCCCATCCCTAGTCCATTAATCCACTGATTTAAACTGCTAGGGCAACAGTAATCAAGTTGGCGGACAAAAAACATGAGACACATTATTGAACAGGCCTGAATACTGTGAGGTAAATTAAAACAGACCAAGAACAGCAACCTGGAACCAAAAGATCAATTATTGTTTTGAAATTAGACAGTGTGACCATGACGTTAAATCTCTAATCTAAATCTTTATATAAATATTAGAGCATTCCAGCACTAACCTGGTCAAACCGCGCTGATCATGTGAACACACAATTTGTTTCACTCTATGTCTAAATTCTAAATTATAGCAAATAAGGAAAACATGGCAAACTCCCATCCAATTAAATCAGAAACTATAGTCCAGACTGATGCAGAGAGAGAAACAGAATGCAAGTTACATGATCAGGATGGTTTTACCACCTCAAATATGGACGATTGATTCTGAATTTAAGCAGCTATTAAGATCATGTACTTAATCTGACTCAGTGGGTTTCATCCAGGATTCATCTTTTCCCTGACAGTCTCCACCCATCCTGTATATACTGCAGAATTGCTGCAACAATTCTACTTTTGCAGGTTCAGCGCAAAACCAATTGTTTTTTTTGACCAGGCTTTGGGGAACTTGTTCTGCCTCTATCCCAGTGCAATGGAAATCAATGGCATTTTATTTGCAGTGTTCACAGTCAATAATAAAATAGTCAGAATAATCAACAGAACCGTTTTAAAGGGACAGTGTGTTGTGTGGATTGTCTAAAGTTGCCTTTTATTTCCGTTTGCTTCCATTTCATTGGGCGAATCAACCATTATAAGGAACCTCACTTTAACGGAGGTCCATTACTAAGATGTTTCCTGTTACCATGGCAACAGGAAAATAAAAGGCAGATGGTCTGTTTTAATAAAGTGGATGTATAGATATTAATATGTACACGTGAGTGCAGAGTCACAATACCATTTTCTTCAGTGTTGAATTCTTTACTAGACTTGCATTTCCTTAATGATTATAAAGTAGTGAGTCTAACCTGGATCAGGTTGAAGCTACATTACATTTTAGATATATTTGTTTGGCTTTAGCTGGCAAAACATATAAATATAAACTCACAATTGGATCAAATAACATTAATGTGGTTAATGATCTGCAGTTGAAAAGGCGTCAAGGTTAAAATACCTTATTTTTTTAATGTTTAGACATCTATATTCATACCTTGGCTGAACAGCATTCAGTCAACAAATTAATACATGAAAAAATGTTGTCAGTGAAATGCTGTTTAGACTATGCACCCAATCTGAAAAAAAGGAAAATCACTCTCAAACATTTATGCATTCTGCAGCTGCTCTGTGACCCTGCCCAATCACAAATATCACCACATAATCTCCAATCTTGTAAAAGCGATGTTCTATTAGACGACCAATCGCACCATAAGTGATAGAGATCATTTTTCATTGATTCTACGTGTCTAGAGCTTCAAAGTGAAAGTGAATAGAAACTGTATTATAAAAGGGGGACATGCTGAGGTTTTATTCTAAGCTGAAGGTGAATTCACTCTTTGTTATATTTGAATGTGAAAGGCGAAACGTCATTCTTTTCTTTATAACTTTTTCTAGGAACGATTTTTCGCTACCGCTGTATTAGATGGCAGAGAAAAAATGGCAAGCTTCTTAACTTTTAAACTTACTTGGGCATTTTTTTTTTCTTTATGAATATGATCACGCACACATTGCACTCACACCTGCTGAGATCCAGTCCGTTGGCATTCTTTTCATAATATGTTCTGATTGGTTTACGCCTGCATTGACATGCATTGTTCCATATCCAGAAAGCATAGCCAGATCGCATTTTAATACAATGTATAAATGGGATATTAGAGTACACGCTGTGTTTACCCTCTGCTCTTCACAATGGGCAATTCAAACAAGAGCTATGTGACCTACCACTGAGTCAAACTAAAGAAAAGATGCTCGGATCAAAGTATTAAAGGCTTTTCCTCCTGTGATGCTGTGTTGAATAAAAAACAGCATTGGAGTCAAAATGTACGATGTAGTGTTTCAAATTTGGGACAAATGATGACTTTGAAAATCAATTATGTTTCGATGAAAAGACGTTTTAGTATGACGTGGTGCAAAGGAGCTCATTAGCACTCGTGTCGCATGCTGGGATGGCAGAACTGGAGTTGTTTTGGTGAACAACGTTTTGTCCCCATTAATGAGAAAGGCTTTTCCAGTGCTTTCCAACCAGAAAGCCGTGTAATGGAGAAACGCCAGTGGCTCTTTGATGTGATCGACATGACAGAGGAAGAATTTTTTTCATCCGATTTACATAACCTGTGGGAAGTTTCTGCTTCCACTGTTACCTGTCAATGGAGGAAATAACTGTCACTCTTTGGTGATTTAATCTACTATACCCCGTCATGCAGTCCTGAAGACGTAGGGCTTTAATTACTCATCCTGTCAAGTAGGGAGTTTGAACTATGAATGGCCAAAGGGGAAATCAAAAAAAGGGAGGAAAAAATGACATAATGCTGTAGCAGGGAAAAGAGATAGAGAGCAGGTATGTACTGTTGAACGGAGTATGAGGAGCTCAAACGGCATCTCACAGCAGCAGAATCCCTGCCAGGAGCAACAATCATCGAATGGTGCTCAGCCCACCACGACCGCAGACAAACAAACGGCTCACCACTGATCACAGCAATAGCTACTCACGCTGCAGCTAAATAGATGATTAATCTGCTTTGCTGAATGCCCCAGAAAAGCCTCCCCGACTCCAGCTGCGTCAATCTTTTTTGTGTACAGAGATGATCTTAGATATACTGCTTTTGTTTGCCCAAGCACCTGCTCCCCCGAGAGCCTCCTGCACCACACAGCTCCGCCTCTGGCTTCCCACCAAGGCATTTATCCACAGTATACAGTAATTGCAGTGATCTGCCAAGTGATTAATTGCTTAATGCTTTCTGAGGCTATTCTGTGGTGCACTGTGCTGCTGGGATTTTTGCTATGCTTTCTGTCAAGTCAACATAAGTTATGTAGCAGTTGTAACCGATCGGTTCGTCACAAAATGCAAAATTAAATCCCGCAAATGCTGTTATGACTGAGATTGAGATAACGGAGAGGGTTTTTTTTGTCATTTGAGGTGAAAACACACAAATGATGGACATGTCATGACAAGGAGCTCTCCACGGAGGTTGTAATAGAGCCCTGCTCTTAGCTGACATGTATCCTAAAGCCGAGGGCAGCTCCCAGGATTCATTATGTCACTCTGAGTAGAGCGTATCCTTCAGCAAACTAATTACACTGCCCATCACAGTGGTTACTCCATCGGCCCCAGCTTTGTACTTTAATGTCTATTTGTCTGCCTGCAGACAAGGGGCGAACTACATGTTTGACCTTGACATCTCATCTCTTGTGGCAGTTTCAGGTCTTTAAAACTTTAATCCTCAAGAATGACAGGGCCAAGCTGTGCAATTCTCACTGCAAAAAAAAAAAAAGGATGACTCAAAATGCCTCCAACCAAAATGCAACCAGAACCATTCCGTTATATGGTAGGGTTTTCTGAGGGGTTACACTTTGGCAGGTCCATAGCTGATAATTTATTCTCTTTTATTTTCACTATGATGCTTTTAAAATATATTGTATGCCCCAGGAATAAATACATTAACAGAACACTACAAATCAATAGCAATAAAGTGAAAGGAGATGGTGTATAATACTGCATTTATCCTACGCTTGAATACAGGCAGTTAATCAGGGTCTGCTTGGCCTCTCAATAGTTTCACTTAGATGGGATTAAGCCACACATCTCTCCCAGCCCCGGGGAGATTTAATCGGAGAGAGAGTTCAACTCTGGTGCCAGAACAAAATCAGACAATGACCAGCCTAGGATTACACTGATGGATGTGGAGGTCTGATGTCCCGAGCAACCTGCATTCTGGCTTTTGTTTCGTTTTTTTTTTTAAATATAATATAATAGGAAAAGCCGTTTAACTGCACGCTTTACAAAAAAAAAAAAGAAAAGTAGAGATATGACGTAAGGAAGCCTATTACTCAGATGACTCTCTGAAATACAGATATGTGCCACAAGAAATATGTGCTACCAGGGCGTCTGTCAGGGCAATTGAACTGTTTTCCTCCCTCCCAGCCTCCATCTGGACATCAGTGGTTTACTAACATAAAAAAGTCAAAATCTGAGTCATAAATGTTACAGCCACCAAAAAAAGAAGACTAATCACCGACCTTTAGATTAATACCCCTCCCCCTTTAGCCAGCGAAAAAATCTACAATCTAATAACAAATCCTATAAATATTACAAATGTTGTAACTCGTACAGTGGACAGAATCTGTAATATTCTACACATTGTTCTTGTGCTGCAGTGTGGAGCTGGACTTCAAGCTGCAGGAGGACAAGCTGCAGGCCCTGATGACCAGACTCTGCCCCCTGGACAGCCAACAGTGCCCCGCTCTGCCTTACTCCAACGAAGTGTTCACGTCCACGCCGAAGCGCAAGTCCAAGACAGAGTCCAAAAAGCATGCCCGTTGGAAACTCTGGTTCCTTTGAATAAAACATGAAGGCTTTGGAAACTGCCTTTTACTGTGAATACCCCGGCTATTCTCAAAGTGGACGAGGGTACTCAGAAGGGGAGTGACTGACCCGTGCGAACGGAGAATGGATACTGTCGGAAAACCCGGATCGTTTGGGGCTTTTTCCGAGTTGAGACTGCACATCAAGCCAGCTGGGGGACAGCAAAGACATAAAAAAAGAAAAAAAACATTTTAAATTCTGCCAAACCTTTTTGTGGCATGTTTGCGGAGGAGGATTGACTGATACCTGTGAATCTAGGTGAGATTGTTTTTTGCTGTGTACAAATTCTTAATTTATGTTCTGGGTTAATGCACTTCTCAATTCTATTAACATTTTTAATGCATATTCTCCAATGCAATGCCCTCTTTTTTGGTCTTCTTCCCCTTAGAGCATATTACTTGGCAACAAGAGGAGGCGCCACGTGGAGGGCCTTTCATGGGTGAAACCATCATCTCTGAACGGACATCAGCCCCAACCTCCGGCAAAGCACAAACATTTGACTATTGAGGAGAACATGCAAAACAGACTGAAACACAGTGCAGTACATGACAGTATGTCAGCGCGGTTCTCATAACAACCCTGTCCTCGTCCTTCCTTATCTGTTAACATCCTGCTCAGCCGGCCCACATTAATAACCCCTGTCTCTTCCCTCCCTATAGAACTCAGACCCTTTATCTCTCTCTCTCTCTGTCTTTTCTTCTATCTCCTTTTCGGCTCACTGTGCAACCAACCAACTAGCCAACCAACTTTTGCCTCAGTCCCTCCCCCCCCGTCCTCCGCTTTTGGCTACACTGACACGTAATGTTCAGAATTTATATTTTAGAATATCTGCATCTTTTTAGCAAAGTACTGTTCACTGAAGAAATATTTTATAGGAAAAAAAAAAGTCCGCAGTGTTTGGGTTCCTCCTCTTGAAGCAGGTGCAGCTCTTGGAAGTCTCCTGGGTACGGTCCGATTTTTAACAACACGTTCAATGTTTTCACTTTGTCTAAGGCATATAGTATTTTTATGATGACTTAAACAATGTTTTCATTTTTTTTGTTCTGATTTCACAGCAACAAGTAAAAGCTATTTTGACATTTCTCTTGGAGTCCATTAAGAGTTTGCCTTGCCTCTCGGTCACACACCTTGTGTCACAGCAGAGCTCTGACGTGAAGTTTCTGAGCCGAATCTATTCGGCCGTAATTTGTTCCATGTCCAGTCAACTAAAGTGCTCACGTGCGGAGTTGTTTTTTTTATAATATTGATCTTCCGGAAACCACATTGTAAAATTAACTACTTCTACTTCTACACTTCTTTTCTTCCACAATCAATTAAAAAAAAAGAATAAAACACCAAACACCTCTACCAACCCACACAAATAACTGTGCACTGAACCTGCAAGATTAGAAGGGCTATATACAGTGCTAAAGGAGTAATGGTAGCAGTCTTACAGCAGATAAGATTCGTAGCCACCGCCTTTGGTTGAAGAAAAGAAAAAAAAGAAAAGCAAAAACACTGATGATGTAGCAACGATACTGAGCTTGCGTGCTGTTACAAAAACAGGTATTAAAGTAGTTTTATAACAGCAGTTATTGTGGAGATTATTGTCAAGTGGCGAAGAAACGTCAGGAAGACACATACTGGCCTATCATCATTAGAAATACATTTTTCAGGTCACCGATTTCCATGCAAAGATATGTACATAAAGAAAGTGCAATTTAGTGATTATGTGCTATATTATGCATTTTTATACTGTTTCTACATCACAATTAAAACATTTTCAACTGAATGTTATTGTGCTTCCACTGTATGTCAACTGAATGCTGAAATCTAGTCTTCTTTGCCCTGTGTCAAACAGCCCACATTTGACATATTTTGTGCTTTAGTGGAGCAGGGTTGGACCATGACCAGGGATCAGCAGCAGTGCGGTTGAGCTCCTGCTTTTCTCTTCTAATGTGATTAGTCGTCATTGGCAAGAAAAGACACAACCTTCAAGCCAAGAACAGGGCGGTGGGGGTTCCAGTCCATCAAACTGAGTGACCTGATCCAACATCTAACCCGCTATCAGCCCCCCCATACCCCATGTCTGTTTCTTTCCTTTCCCTCCCCGGATTCCTTCTCTTTTCACCCTTTTTTTTTAATCGCTGTTCTTGTTCATTTGATTCCCACAGCGTTTCCTTCCTCCTTATTCCACAGCTCACCACACTCACGCTCGTTCCTCCTCCCCCCAGCTCCTTGGTACACGCATGGAAATTCCCACTTTCCCTCCCTGTTTACAAATGGGAAATTCATTGATTCATCAGCTGCAGATGAGGAAGAAAAGCTTTCCTTTTATTTTTGACATAAATGCCTTTATGGCTGTTTTCTAAATAGCAATAGGCAGAAATCAAAACAATTTTAAAGTGGTGCAATAACGTTTTTAATATAAATATTTATCACAACATTTCTGAAATTAATTGAAAGTGTCAGTATATTTAGATATTTGAATTTTGCAAATTATCCATAACATTAGAAATACAAATAAGTCCGATGAAATTAAAGGCTACAGTAAGCACAGTCCATCATTGCAGCACAGCCTATGAAAGTTTCACAATCATGTCACATGATTTAGGCATTTAAAGGGCGAGGCGAGTTCATCTGTAATGCACAATTCAACAACAAAGCAATTCGAGTTTGAGTTATCAAGTAATACCATAAAGAAAAAAGCTGTGTTTCATGGCCCTCAGTGGTGTTTTCACAGCAAACTGATGGCTGTTGTTGCTTTTAATGCTGGATTTGTTTGAAGGGCGTAGTTACTATTACTAAAGAGCATCATCAAATTTTACCACATGCTATTAAAGATGCTCGATACTATTTTTGTGTGAGACTTTCATGAACACGGCATCAAGAGTGTTGTAAGTACCTAACAAGGTCTTGGATACCATGGATGCACATTACTTATGAAATTAGCTCTACGTTATGTTTGAGTTGCTGTTGAAACAGGCAGCCTCTCCCCGATCAGCGCTTTTTGTGCCGTGTTGCGAACTGTCTTGAGGAAGACCAGGAAGTTGGAGCCGCCGGTGCCCACGCCTCTGAGCGGACAGCCCGCGGCGCGGGCACGGTTACCAGGCATAATGATGTACTTGGTCACTGTATTGAGGTGATAGTTCCGTAAATCGACCAGCGCCGAGACGCAGGTGTTGTAAGCCTGGCAGAGATCAGAGCTGGAGCAGGACAAGATGAAGTCTCGCAGAGACGGACAGACTAAAAGTGTTTCTATCAGCTGACGGTGGCCAGGTGGCATGTAATCCCTCATGCGTGTCAGGAAGGCTCCTGGATAGGGGGAATCAATGAATGAGAACAGGAAATCAAGACAGAAAGAAAGCAAATACCCTTTTTCCGGGAAACATTTTTCTGTCAGAGCCATCAACCGACTGCACAAGCAGCATGAATCATTCATGGGAGGCTTCTGAAGGGGTCAAAGGTCGAAGGAAAACGCATCTTTACCTGTCTCATCCTCATGCTGGATGCACAGCAGAGCATCAAAGCACTGAATTGTTGAACTCTGGGCGGCACTGCCACCTGATAATAAAATTGGCTCATTGCTCACGCCGTCATACAACAGCCCATTTGGGAGCATGGGGTTGTCCCTCCACCTAAAACAGTTCAAACCAATAGTAGAAAGAATGTTTTCCCATTAAGCATACTGCATTTGGCTAAAGAACAATAGATGAACAGAGTGAAATATTGATGTGTGGGATAAGACTGAACCAGATTAGGACATTAATATCAAAAGCATTTACAATTATGCATTGTAATGGAACTCAAACTCACCCTGTGAGAAAAAGTCTCAATGTTCCATGAAACTCAGTCGGGTCCACATAATCTTGAAAGAGCACACATTTCAATTTTATACACAAGTGTGTACATTAATTAAATTAGACCGGGGCAAGCATTAATTCACACTTACTGTGCATAAGTTTGAAATTCTCCTTCATCTTCTTCAGAGACTGAGTAATTTTGCCCAGACCAATCTGGATGCCTAAGAGATCAAAGCTTTTCATAGCATGCATCACCTCCAGAATCCCCTGGTTGGAGTTGAAAGTTAAAAATTCATCCGACAGGGAAATAGAGTAAAGAAAAATGACAGTACAGATGGAAAGTGAACACCAGGCTGAGGCTGAGAAAGAGTTAACATGAAAAAAAAGAGGAAGGACAGCAGTTTACACGAACCTTTATACCACAACTGGCAGCCATCTCAACCAACAGTGAAACTAGGAAAAATCCTCTGCAGCTCTCATCACCAGGGAAGGAAAATATCAAATCCAGGTTCCTGTTTTTATAAAAGGATCCTTTCAACATATGAGCGTGACTGAGAAAATCAAATGACTATGAAAAAAAAACACATGCATAGCATTTGATTCAAAACAGAGCAGCATCACCTCTCTTTCCTTTCTACTCACCCAATTTCCATGTCCCTGAAATGAAAATAAAAGAAAACCTGTTATCAGAAGAAAGAAATATCTACTTTTTTTTCTGTATGACAGTTTGAAAATCAGGTTTGATTGAAAAGTTACAATGAGGACAGTTTGTTGACTGAAAATAAAGTTGAGATGTTGGAAAAAAAAAAAGACATTACTCACCCTGCTGGATCCTTCAACTTCCAGTTGGCTAAAACTGAGTCTGCATAAGTCAGGATGGGGGGAAGGCCCAGCCTGCGAGATACCAGCCAATAAGGCACAGCCAACGCTTTGGGGAGAATCTGTCAGACAGCAAAGGTGACGCTTCAGTTCAGTTAGTTTTAAAAGTCACCTTCTTAGTACGCAGTTCATTCAAATACCTATTTATTTCCTCTTGTGTTTTACCTGAGCAGGCTCATGTTGTCCTTCCTGCCACACGTAGCCCATGCTGATGAATCCAAGCGCTAGGTGAGCCAGCCTGAGCTCCCGATGGTTACTCAAGAAATCAGAATGTAAGACAGGCATCTGGATTGTGAAAAATGAGGTGCACATTTTTTTTTCTTTATCTAGGAGCAACATCATAAAGGCACAAATCAAAATATGTCCACATTTACATTGCACTTTACACTGTTTCTCAATTACGATCATTTTTGGAAAGCTTTGTTCATTCTCACCTTGTGAACCATGTCCCTTAGTTTACGGGACTCTATCAGATGTGTGAGATTATTTGCCAGGTCCAGCCATGCTCGATAATAGTCCGGAAGAGTCGTCTAGACAATAAGAAAAAACAATGGGGTTGTTTTCTTTTGAATTGATTTTCTTATGTAGAGCGTAATCACTAACATCAGCAGCTAAAGTTTCTCCATAGTGCCTGACCCAGATGTCAGAGAATGACTGGTGCTATCAATCAAAACTATTCCAGAGAGAGAAGAGTAGAAAGCCAAGAAATGGCCAAAACAAAAGTACAGTAGACCATGTTTACTGGATTTAAGCCATGTAGTACTTTGTGTAACAAGAATATTACATCATAGACCCAAATACAGAAGCTCCACAGTGGCCATAGTTATGCCAAAAGAATGTAATGTGACTTGAAGAGAAACTCCTGCCAGTCCAAGTTGAAAATGATGATAAACATTCTGTCAAGAATCTGACAGAATAAACTACTCAAGGGATATATAAATGAACATATATATAGCTAATTTCTTTGGTTCTATTAACAGCATTTTATAGTGATTGTGTTATTGTTATTACTGTATTTAGACCAGCTAACCATTTTTTTAGATCTTTATTGATTGAAATATAAAAGAAAAATAACAATCAATAATTTAGACATGAGAGAATGTGTGTATTTTATGAGAAAAGTTAACAATAAAACTTACCAGTGGTTCTTCAAGGATGAATCCAAGTTCCTCAGAAATATCAAATGCCTTGGCGTCTGCATGTAGTGTTTCTCTGCTGTTACTCTCCATATGTTCTGCTTTGTGCCTAATCGCTGAACAAAACTTCCTCACAGCCTGCTTTCATTAGCTTTGTAACATCCCTTTTTATGTGCATGCTCCAAACCAAGGAGCCAATCAGATCTCTCGTACTCAGGTCACATAGCACAAGTTATACTTTCATTTTCAGCCAGTGCTCTGATGGTGTTTTCCACCAGCTACGACCTGGTTGCCTTCTGCTAACTTGAATGAAATAATGTGATAGTAGTAGTGGTAATGTGTACAGCCTACTTTAATTTGCATTGAAAAATGCTTACATAAGCTACAAGGATATCACTTGTATGGGTTTGACTTTTCAAGGAAACAGTATTTATAAGGATCCTTGAAACAGATGTATGGCTGTTTGTGAATTTGCCCTACTGACACCAAATTGTGCTTAAGTTGGGACATTTAACAGCACCAGTGTTTTTATGAGCTTTGCCAGAAGGAAACTATGGTGTAAGGAGTTTTCTGTATATAAACTGAGTTGCTTGGATGCTTCTAACCGCACTTCATTCAGATGGTTTGTGCTGTCTGTATGAGCTGAAGTCAGAGTTCTATTGAGGAGAATAAAGAAAGCCTTCATTCTAATCACCTTTGATTTAATTTGTTCACCTTAGTGCTTGTTAGGTAAGAAATTGTATGAGATCCATTGGAGACTGAGGAGCAGTGATAAGTCGACATCCGGGAAAAATACTTATTTAATCTCCAGCTCAATACGAGAAATTCACAGAGCGAGGACTGTGCCAGAGTCTCCTGACTCTGAAGCAGATGGACAAAGCCTGTTCCTTTATTCGGTGAGCTGTTGATATTCTGATTCTTTATTGAAGTTACTGACTGAGAAGTGTGTAACATATAAAAGGGTTTAAAGGCCTGAAGGGTTAGAGAGAAAAAAGTGTTGAGAGGATGCTCACACCAAATGAGAAAAAAGAAAATGAAAAAAGGGGAAGTTGAAAAGCAGACATACCGCCTTTTTTAAACTTCATTAAAATTGTTATCCATCCTTCTGTGATGCAGTTGGTGCCTGTATCCTCATCCCAACCCCAGCTGTCTTTCACGCCTGCCACCACCTGCATTACCTGTCAAACAACCATCTGGATTCAACCCATTCGCCTCCACCATCAACACCTTTTCCAACAAGCAGTGCTCATGCTCTTTCTGGAAAACAACGCCTATCCGGGCATGATCACTGAAGTGGTCTCCTAAATGACAGAGACTGACATGCAAAATCACTGGCTGCGAACGGAAGACAGGTGAAAGCACAGCTGATTACTCGTCTGCCGTGCCAGCCATGCAGGAAAACAACAAGCTGCTGACAGAGAAAAAAAGAGCGAACCCAAAGATCACAGCGTGCGGATGAAGCAGCTGAGGATGGCAGGCAGAGCTGGCTGTGGGTACCAGGGGAAAGGGGGGGGGGGCAGCCACCATGGAATCACACAGAGAGAAGAGGAGGCAAAGAGAAAGATGATGCAGAGATTTGAACAAAGGGGAGGTTTCCAGATTGGGGCAAAATGACTGTTCCAAATATGGGCAGCGAGGACATTGAGCACAAGACCAACCGAGGGAGGCCAGACACCACATCAGATTGAGGTCAGGAGAGAGCAGGAGGAGGACAGGAGGGACACAGCTGCTAAGCTGTAGAAAAGCGAAGTGATACACATACACAGATCAGGGCTGAATAGTGAGTGTTAGATGAGCAAACCTTTGAACTGAGTCTCTTTTCCGAAATTGAATCAAGGCAACTAGACTTGTAACTATCAAGGAAGATGTTTCACCGCTCATTAAAAGGGCTTCATCAGTTCATTGCCATTGGCCTGACTAGTCAGAACTAGTCTGACCTATGAACTGATGAAGTCCCTTGGAGACAGGCAACAGTCTTCCTGGACAATTAGTTGCCTGAATGAATGAGAATGTTCACAGATGAATTTAAACATTAATCTATTCTACAGAAGCATATTAGCAATTTACCTATTTCGCAGAAAATACATTTTAAAAATTTGCCTCCTTCTCGTGCAGTGCCTCGCGAAAGTACTTGGTCCCCTTGAATCTTTTGCCAAATTTCAGGCTTCAAACATAAAGATATAAAATTGGATTTTTTTTGGTAAAGAATCAACACCAAGTAGGACACAGTCATGAAGCAGAGCGAAATGTATTGAACTTTAACTTCTCTACACACACACCCTGCACCTTAAGTATGCATTGGCTATGTATGTGTACATGTGTGTATGCGCGTGGATATGTTTGTCCGTATATATATGCAAATATGTAAATATGTGTGTATGTGTATGTATGTAGGTATGTACGTGCATGTATGTATGCATATATGCTTTGCTTATGCATACTTTTTCTTTTTTCTTCCTATTTATTAGTATTTTTCTCCATTCTATATCCATAATGCATACTGTGTATGCGGATCAACAAATTCTACGAATTTTGTACATAGTGTTGTGTATTATTATTTTTTATTTTTTATAGTTTTTATCTTCTTTAGCTTTTATTTTCTTTCTCTTCTTTACTCTATACACTGCAGTAACAGACACATTTCCCCGTTGTGGGATCAGTAAGTCTTATCTTATATTATCTTATCTAAAAAAAAAAAAAAAATGAAAAGTTGGGGTGTGCATAATGGGGTGTGCATAATTAATTATATTATTATTTCCTGAGTTTACACTAAAGGTAGAAAGACCTTTTGCTAAGATATTAGCCGCAAGTCTTTTGGGGTATGTTTTTATCAGTTTTGTAGATCATTCTTCCTCGCACAACCGCTCAAGCTCATTGGATTAGATTGAGAGCGTTAGAGAACAAATAGTTGTCCTATGGACGGATTATCGACTTCAGCTGTGGATCTCTGTCGGTCATCCAGAGTGACCATTGGCCTCTTGGCTGCTTCTCTGATCAGTTCCTCCTTATTTGGGCTGAAAGTTAAAGTTAAAGGGACACCCACGTCTTGCAAGGTTTGCATTAGTCCAATACGCTTTCCATTTCAATATCATTGCTATCTTTGCTTTTTTTCTATCCTAATCCTGCTTTAAAATTCTCCACAACTGTATCTCAGACCTGCCTGGTGTGGTCCTTGGTTTTCATGATGCTGTTTGTGCTTTAAACCTCTGAGACTATCACAGAGCAGCTGCATTTATACTGAGACTTGACTACACACAGGTGGACTCAGTTTATCATCATCAGTCATTTAGGTCAACAATGGATCATTCATAAGTCCTCAGGGAACTTCTGGAGTGAGTTGGCTGTACTGACAGTAAAGGACAGTAAAAGAATAATATCGCATGCCCCACTTCTCAGAAAAAAAGTATAAAATATTGTATAAATTTTGCTCCACTTTACAATTGTGTCCTACTTGGTGGCTTCTTCTTCACAAAAAAATCCAATTTATATTTTTATGATTGAAGCCTGAAATGTGGCAAGAGGTTAAAAAGTTCAAGGGAGCCAGGAACGTTCGCAAGGCACTATATGTTCTGATAATGAACAGCTTGATAAACACTCATTTTTGTTGTCTCCAAATTGTCCCATAAATCTCTTAGGAAGAGACCTAATGCATTTCACTCATCTCCACACTTGACGGTTACAAATTATTAAAGCAGAGCCCAAGCCACAAACAGTAAAGTACTGATTATATATCAATGGCTCCTCCTCACTTCACCAGACATTCAAGCTTATGTTTTGAAGCAATAGAATCGATGGTACTAAAACCAGCAGTTTAAATGCCATTTTATGTGTTATATTGTATATCCCATGAATCAGATAGTCTGGACCATATCCTATTATTATCAAGAAGTGCAGTGCCCATTGAAGTATGTATTCCAATAAAAAAGTAGATTGGATGTATGTGACTTTTGCATGTCTCACACATTGCTCTGCTAACCATAATATGTGTAGTAAATGGTGAAATGATAATAATTCCTTTTTGTGTTTTCACATTGTTTTAATATTTACAACAACTTATCTATCTATCCATTCATAAAATGATAGTGTTGGGATTTTCTGAACACATCTTGAAGTTTCAGTGTAGTTTATAGAAGGAAGAAAAGTGACAGCATGTGACGTTTTCTTGCAAAGTTTGCTTTTTTTTGGCGTTGTCTAGGGCCACAGTAGCCCCTGTTGTGAGGAATAAAGTAGCAGCTAAACCAGGAAACTTAGTTTCACTATGTTGGCTGCATGATTGGCACAGGAAGACGATGGAGGTTTCAATGGTAATGAAGATGATAGGATGTAATTGTAATTGTGGTCCAGAGCTGTAACATTAGAATGAAAGCACTGCTGCAGGATAGTGGTTTGATCATAAGTGTATAGAATTCATCCTTTTTTTCTAAAATATATTTTTTTTGGCATAGATGCTAAGAAATGCTTCAGCAAGGACTGAACAAAGTTCTGCAGCGTGTGAGGTAAGCACACTACCTAGTACACACTACATAGCATGCCATTTTAATGATAACAATAGAATAATGATGTTTTGATTCCCCATCTGAAAAATTCACCAAAAAGGATATAAATATCCATCCAAAAAATGTCACAACAAAGGACACCCCCCATCATGCCCCGTGCAAACTGTATCCAAAAATTAAGGTTGATAAGATAAGCAAGGCACAGTTGCAGCAGTGACATTGATAATGACCAACAAACTTCCTTCAAGAGATACTGAGTGGCGGCAATTGGCCTTTCTATTGAGGCATGCATGTGAGGTACAGCTTCTAAAAGCTTTTAGAAAAACATTTCCATACCAACCTCATGGCAGACGCACTGCAGCAATGATCCCTGACAACTGGCAAGGCCATCAGATGGGACATGACCATTATGCCGTATCATTAGAAGCTGGACTGACAGCAAGTGTCATTTATTAATGCATTGCTCTTCCTGAGGCCTGCACTGTTGCTAAAGGCAAATCGATCACTGTCTCCACAGCCAGCAGATATACATTTGGTGTAGAACATGATTTGGGTAAATAGAGATTTCTTGAAATGTGAGTATTCTTAAATGAATGTTCCAACGAATGATATGCCTCCTTTTTATGCCTGCCATTCTCCGTCCATCTGTCCATCAGCTGTTGATGTCTGCCACAAGGGGAAGGGGACATGGCAATCTCAGGCTCACTTCCTGTTTCAACTTGTCTAGGACACCACCAGATTATTATAGCTCTCCAGTCTTTCTTAAAGGCTGATGAGAATCGCTTCTGGAAGCAAAATGGTTGTTGAACACATGCTGGCCATGTGTCAAAAGGGAGGGATGGACACTTAAGAAGAAGTGGCTCAGTCATTTCAGCACATCCAAATAGATTTCATAGAAACTTATCAGAGTGAAAGGAGGAATATTTTCTAGTTATTGTAAATATGTTCAAAGGCCAGAAAAAAGATCCTGACTACAACAGATCTGGTGGATTCCTCAATGGGAAATTATTGTTCTGCTGTAAGAACAATCCAACCTCCAGCAGAAGCTAACACTTACAAGTGAAAAAAGTGTCCCTAGTCCTGCATTTGGCATTCTCCATCTATCCAAGCTAGCTAATAGTGATCAGAGGGTGGACACACCTCACACAGTGGTTAAGGGTATCAGTGCACAGTGCATTGACCAAAGACACACACAGAGGGATGGGTTCACTGCTCTGAATCTACAAGGACACACAACCTCCCAATGGGCCTATAGAGTAGGAAGTGGTGCAATAGTGCCCTCTTCTAACAGGACTATGCGAAGCCCCAACAAGAAAACCAAGCGCTGTCTGCCAGCAGAAGAAAGTCAATCAATCAATCAATCAATCAATCAAGCAGCAAAACTGGAGGCACCAGGTTGTAAATTATGGTGCATCTACCGAATAGACACTCAGCTCCCACAGCTTGAGGAAGTGGGTGCTTTTCTGCTAACAGCTTTACGATTTTCAATTAAAGGGTTCCTGTTAGCTACATTGTTAACCATCCATTTATGAGAAAGCATGAGGGTAAATGCTAAAGCACTAACAAACTTTACTAGCAACACAAGTCAGCAGGACATCAGCCATGCTGCAGAGACAAATAGTAGTAAAAACAGAGCTCTCTTTAGCCATTGTGATAATTATGATTAAATAATTATTAGCATTATCATCTTAGCTATGTGGACCCATTGTAACTTGGGACCGTGACATTACTTGACCGATGAACTGTAAAAATATCTCTGCACATACCGTACCTTTGCCTGCGCAATTGGTCAGACATAATGTAGCAAAATATGCAATAGTTAATTCCTCTAGACATAATCTCAATATATTAACCATTACAGACCCTTGGTGGTGGCCAATATTTGAGTTGTTGTGAGAATCCTGATGCACATGACCACTCCTGAGCAGCAGGGGAAGACTATTGCAGTTGATGAAATTTTTCCTCCTCATGTCTCATAACGACACAAAGTTGTTTTGTTTTTTGGTTCTCCCCTAGCTAACACCACAACCATATCAATATACATTGATAAGAGGTCTAGTAACCGTCTGGTCATTTGTTCATTTTGGAGATGGTTTATGAAAGCCCAAACTGTTGGGTGGGCACTACAGATGTCAAATGCATCTGTATGTAGCTTATGGCCAATCCTATTAAACATACCAATGACATACCCAATGCCCAATGATGATTAGATAGTTAAAAAGCTAGATTATAAAAGTTGATAATTTTTCAAAATAAACATGCAGTGTAAGAATAGTTTCTAAGGCTGGATTCACAGTTATCAACATTGTCACTTCTGTGAAACTGTGTTTCGTCATCGTCTTGCTGCACCCTTCCTCGTTCTCTGATTGGCTCCTTAAATAAAGATTCTTTGTATCCAGACTGAATTTCATAGCGAATGAGAGTGAATTTGCATGCATTGAAGAATGTATATACCCAGGCTACCATGGCTCATCAAAGCTCCCCAACTTCTCTTTATTCCAGAACAGGAACAGGATACTAACACATGTGCATGTACAACCAAACTGAACAGAACACAGAATCCAACAACCACTGGACTACTTAGTATGTGTACCTAGTACTTTTTACTGGCCCATTCTTGTTTTAATCCAACAGTCTCTTCTTCTTTGGCTCATGTTGTTCCTCCTCCTGAACCGGATGGATTATATGGACCCAAATGGATTTGCAGCAGCTTTACAATGAAGGCCCAGTGAGCTACACAGTCATGTCCAAAAGAATCGTGTTATCTGAAGTACTATATATCAAGTGAGTGTCTGCTTTCTTTGTGTTACGTATTGGTCCAAGTTGAAAATGTTGAGAAATATCCTGTCGAGAAAAAGACAAGAAAATAAATTTCCCAAAGGCTTCATCAATGTAACATCCTCTTGTATTCCTGCAGATACATTTCCTCTCTAATAATGTTATTGTGCTGCTTTCAAATGAGTTGCATGCATTATGCATGAGCCACTTATGTTATCATGCATACAAACATTCTGCTGGATTTCTTTCCAGCGGGTAAACCTGCTTCAGACATGTGGCTTATTTGTGGAGCCTGCTTTGTCCTCTGACGGTTGGAGGTCGAGTTCTTTCTCTGCGATTAGATGGAGTCTGGAGTTAAAACCTGCACAGTTACAAACGGCCGCATTACTGCAACACTACAGTGCAATCGCCAACCCCCCCTTCTTATGTGAGCGTGCTGGGCCCATTGACAGCATGCTTTACTGCCATTGCCAGCAATCGCTCAAACTGTTTAACCCCCCAAAGCAGCAGGAGAAGCTGGTAGGAAGGAGAGAGGCGTGAATGCTGTGGTGCTCAAATTAATTTTCAAGGCCACTTACCAAGTCATCAGACACAGGGGGCACAAAGGAACAGTGAAATACCCTGCTAGGAGAGAAATGATACAAAAAAGAAGGGACCTGAAATCATGACAACAGGGCTGTTTGACTTCTAGAGATATTGTGTGTGGAGTTCATTTTGTACATTTGTACAGTTTCATTTATAAGCCCCTCATACATGGATAGATAGATAGATAGATAGATAGATAGATAGATAGATAGATAGATAGATATATAGATAGATAGATAGATAGATAGATAGATAGATAGATAGATAGATAGATAGATAGATAGATAGATAGATAGATAGATAGATAGATAGATAGATAGATAGATAGATATATGGATGGATAGATAGATAGATAGATAGATAGATAGATAGATAGATAGATAGATAGATAGATAGATAGATAGATAGATAGATAGATAGATAGATAGATAGATAGATAGATAGATATATGGATAGATAGATAGATAGATAGATTTGGGTTTATACTAAAACACTTCTAGTTCAGTTCATAAAAC
Organism: Eupleurogrammus muticus; assembly: GCA_036785175.1. NCBI lineage: Eukaryota > Metazoa > Chordata > Actinopteri > Scombriformes > Trichiuridae > Eupleurogrammus > Eupleurogrammus muticus. The sequence goes on from JAYKQN010000019.1 coordinate 11,606,181, forward strand.
TCTCCTAGTCTGCAAATGAGGTCTATAAAATGTAGTGTATTGCTTATTTACTTACTTGATAATGGTCATTGAGTCATTCACTCAGTGAAATCTAGCTTTTTACAGCTGAGCCTCATATCTAAGACCACATCACTTTTTATTGTTTAAAGCTATTATGAAAAAAAAGCACCACTTTTTCAGTGCTTGTGGGTAAATATTATGGTCTCCGGCATTCCAGCTAACACACAAATTGTGAAATAAAACTGCCCATTTGTTCTGTTGTGATCTGGGCCTGATTATAGGGAACCAGTAATAATTTCTTGTTTGCTCTAAATCATGAAATGGACTTGCTCCAACCGATCAAACTGACTATCTGTTCCAACCACTCGACCCATCAAGGTCAGGTCCTCTGACCATCTTGATTGTACAGCAACTTGGTCAACCGTTTTTAATTATCCAGAAGATTGAGAAGCATCTACCAGAATGGATTTGGCAGGAAATGGAATATAATATTCATACATATGTTTCAGTTCTATGGAAATAGATTAATCTTATTACCAATGAGCTCTCTTTTTTCTACATGTGAAGTTTCTCCCTCTATGTGGCAACACATTATTTGTAAACTGTCCCCAAATAGACAAACCAATGCTGGCTTTAGAGATGGCATTTTGCTTTTTTTCCACCACTGTAGTTTTTTAAATTCTAGCTTCAAATGTGTAAATACTTAAAAGTGACTTACTCATTCACTTTTCTGTTTGACAGTAAGAGTTTTAATACTTTAGCCAATAATTTAAGTATTAAGCATTATACTTGTGCCTCATTATTAACAGATGTGACTTGCAAATTTTGAATCTATGAAATATTGCTTTAATAAGTTTCAAGAAGAGTATTTCTTTTATTGAAACACACTCAATGGTGATAATTATTTAAAATATATTTGAACATTAATTATTCTCAGTGGATTTTTCTCAGATTCGTCACTTTGAAAGTAATTGAAAATAATTATGATATTCAGCATGTGAAATCTAAAATATAAAGTTCTTGTGACTTCAGGCAAATAAATGAAACTGTAAATGTTCTCTATATAATGTCCTCAATTCCTGTTTTTCATGTTTCCACAATTTATATTTATTATTATTTTTAAGTAAATTTCACAGTAATTCAGCTCTATATGTTGCTTAACTTGGCATTAACCCTTTGTATGTGTAATTAAAAAGGTGCCAATGCTGTACATGAAAAAACCTGATTGATGCTTCTGTAGACAATTTACTCAACTTTTTATTGCAACCCAACAAATTCCAAAGCAGATTTAATAATTAAGATCAGAATACACTGTATATAGTAAAGAATTATATAGTATTTTGTAAGTGTGTGTATATGTGTTGTAAAGTGGAGTGTCAAAAAAAAAAAACTATAATCCAAAACCAAAATCGCATACAAATGCAAAAAAAAAAAACTGTGTTGGAGAATCACCACAAAAAGAAGCAGGAGCAAAGACTTAAGACAAAAGAAATGCAAAAGAAAAATGCTGAAAATATTAAAAAATATTTTTTTTTAAAAAGTGTTTTTATGTACTTTTTAAACACTCATATTTTAACATATCAGAGAAGAACAGCATTGCTGAATAGCTTGGCATATTTTAATTTAATTTACCCATAATTATCAGACATCAACATCCTCCCCTCTTGTTGGACACTTAATGTCAGGTGATCAGAGAGGCGACAAGCCGACTGCAGACTGAGTTCAGGCCAGGGAGATGGTGAATCTGAATCTGAAGAATCTCCCTCTTGTAGTTTTGCCGTTTATGCGTGTGTTTTGAGATTTGTTTTTCTATTTTACATTTGTTCTATGGGTTTGTAAGTGTGTGATTCTGCTTTGTTTCCCGTGATTGCAGCATTTTTCCCTTGCAGCATTATTTTCCCAGCATTTGCTTGACAGCCGCCATGAATCTCACACTATCGACTACTACCTTTTGCGCCAAAAGCTGTGATTGAACATAACCTGCTGAAACATAAACTGTTGCATATAAATTCAGTTTGCAGTAGGCTGCTTTTAACCCAATCAACCAACTGAGGGTACACCTGTAGTTTAAACCGACGTGTCAGAAACAGTGTCCAGTGTCAGATTTAACATCCATGGGTCATGGATTAGGCCACTGTCCCCCCCCCCACCACCACCACCTCCAGTGTCAGGATGCCAGATTAAACTTTCTATTTGCTAGCAGCACTTTATACAGTTTACTGAAACATTGTCTCTTTGACGCATATGTTGATGATTTTACTAATCGCCTACTCATTATTCATCATTAATGTTTTGTGAGCAGCCTATAGTGGAGGACTGTGGCGTAGCTAGGTTTCATAAAGCTGTTCAGTTGTGTGATGTGAATGAATCAGATGAATGGTAAGCCATGACGTGCTGTAGGCTGCAGCCACTAGGCCCACAGTGTTCCAATTTAATCTTTTTAATGATTAATCACTGGCAATGTGCTGCAGATTGAGTTATTGTTATTATTATTATAGTAATTATTATTGCATTATGATCATCCGAGATAAATGGCAATGTACTGAAATCACAGAAGTAAAAAAAAAACTGTGCACAAAACTGTAGTGACTAAAACTGCAAAATGAGTGTTCAATTTTTTTTGCACCCCAATTTATTTTTTTTTAAAAAGGTCTAGAACTTAAATATTGTAATGAACCGAATGACTGAAACATTGAAAAAAAATGCTGCAGTAAAGGAAATAAGTAGCAGACCTGCCACTTTCCTTTTAATTTAAAAAGAAATTAAACATATGGATGAGCGCTTATGGATTTTGTTGTTTTCAGTTTAGTACTCCACTGACTCTAGGCTATTGCATTATGTAGCTTTTATCTGTGAGCTTAGATCATGCTGTCGTAGGTTCTGCCTGAGTTGAGAAAAGTGTGACTCCGCCGAACAAGGAGCAGTATAACAAATTATGCCCAAGCCAATTTATCAGTCTCCTGTGTAATCCACAGTAGCTAGTACATCACCATAAGATGTCACAAAAGACAAGAACACAATCCATTCTACTCCTGGTCATGCCTCTCACATATGGGACACGTCAACAGGGAAGGAAAGAAAGACTAAATGTTTCGTACAAATAAGAACACATCCATTTGTAGTTTAGATCATCAATATCAATTTGCAGCGTGCGTGCACAGCACAACCTGAAACATCCAGTTCAACCCCCCCCACTTGCTGCGGACACAGCAGTAGTGCGTCATTAGTCAAAGATGGTGAAGGTGTCTGGGTTGCAGAGGCAGCAGGATGACCTTCTGTCCCTGCCAGGATTAGTACTGAGCTGATGCCTGAATAGGCAGATGCTTCACCTTGTCTGTTCCTCATGACCTACAGCATATTTCAAATGAGCTGTCAGAGTCCAGAGCGGAGAGGACAGTCCTGGAGGTGGTTGGTTCCTGGTCCTGCTCCAGGGACAAGACTTAAAACTGTTCAACGGGAGCCATTGTTGAAGTGATCTCTTATACAATAAACGGAAAGATTGCATAATTGTCTTAGAGAAGCTTTCCAGTTAATCTTGTACATATCAAATTACTGATTTTTTTTTTGTTCACAAGTTTCCTGAAATTCTAGGTTTGAAAAGGCAAATGAGGCATTCAATCAACCAATCAATCAATCTTTATTTATAAAGCACTTTTCATACACAGAAAGATGTAGCACAAAGTTGTATTGTCTCAGTAATTATGAGCTAATCTGCATACACTTCCAGAACAGAAATCTAAACATTGGATAAAACCAGGTTCACATTTCTTGTTTCATTTTGTTAACATATCAGTGTCAAAAGTATCTACAGAGGGGATTTTATTTATTTATCAGTCAAAATCAGAACATACCCTTTTTGTACTGTTTTTAGGAATACAACATTTAATAAATCAGGCAATGAATGATGTATGAATAAACCATCCTTTAAAACCCTTCAGAATTTAGTTAGGAATAAAACTGGCAAGTTTGTTGTGGCTGAGTGCTACTGAGGTGCAGATACGTGCTCAGAGTGACAAAAAAATAATAATTTTGAGAAAATGGCCTTTAAAAGTTTTCCATTGTAAAATTCCAGAAATTTTCTTTGGAAACCAGTTTATATAGACACAATATGTAATAACTCCTTCGTACCATGTCAACATCTAAAACACATCAATATTGGAGCAAGAAATAAAGTATTTTTTTGATTATTGTGTCTCGCCTTTAAAAAAGCAATATTTTTATTTTAAACTGAAGGAAAGAAAGTGGCAATCTAAACCTAGAGGCCAATAAAGAAATCAAAGTTTAAATAAAAACATTTGCAAAGTGTCTTTTGCAAATATTTTATGAGGGAGGAACAAATGTCACAAAGTGTGTTTTTGGTGTGTAACACTGAATTCCTTCACCCTTTAACATATGAATGTGAAATTGGCTTAAAAAATAGAAGAAGAGGAAAGAAGATCAAAGGCTCAGTTCCATAATCGTGGTCCAAAGTCAATGAGCCTTGATTGCACTACCAGTCTCTGTTTTCTAGCCTGCACCTCATATCAAGGAGCCAGTGAAGGATCTCAGGCTGCGTTCAGGCACACGATGCGATGTATGACACCTAAAATCAATTCATATATAAGTGTAACAAATAAGAACATTTAGAGGTGCTGATGAATGCAATCTTCATGGTTTACCTTGAATAAACTCCCTGATGTGCTTACAGTATATGATTAATGCATCCAGAAGTCACAGTTTAGCATTGACTGTAAATCCACTCTGTGTGTGCTTTAAAAGTATTTTATCTAATGGTTGCTGGCTGTGATAAAGTAGAACATTTTTACAACAGGATTTTTGCTGACTTTCAAAACTGTGCATTACAGAATCTCCTGCAGCATAAACAGACAGAGCTCCAAAAGTAAAGAACTGTATTTGTGTAACACCTTTCATACCTAATGAAGCTCTAAGTGCTTTCCAGTGTGGTATTATGAACAAAACACAGTAAGTGAGTGTAACGATATTAAAGTACGAGAACAGGCTGGAATAAAATCAGATCTTAACAGGAGGGTGCAAGATGATAAATTAATAACATTACATAAATCAGATCAAATCAAATAAACGAGTAGTACAAACGGTAGAAGAATGTAATAAAAATGTGTGAATCACATTGCTTCTGCTTGTGAATTATATTTGTTTTTCTTTTTTGCTGAACTGTGCTACATATTCATTACGCAGATTAGAAGATTCCATACATGAATGTGAGCACAACACAGAGAAACTATACATACTATAGCAAATGGTTATACAGTTTGTGTTTCTTTATGGAGCTCTCAAACTCAAAATCAAGCAGCAACAAGGATTCTGTGGCTAGAACTAATCCCACTTAATCAATGCATGAACATTAGAGCTTAGGTCGACAACGCCAACACTATAGCGCATATGGAGGGAGGTGGGATGTAAGAGGGGGCTGCAGCACAGTAATGGTGTCTAATGGCTGTGCTGAACCTATGCATGAATGGGTGATTGGATGTTATCGCCACACAGCTGCGGATGATCCAGTGATTGTGAAGCAGGTCTGAAAACAGCTGAATCCAATCAGCTGTGCTTCATTCCCGATGCACGAGGACGAAAACAATCTATTTTTCAAACTAATTCTGTGACATAAGGAAAATGAGAAGAATTGTGATTAAAGATAAGAGGATCGATTTAACACTCTTTTCTTTTAGACAATTTCTCTGACTTTTGATGCACAAATGCATGTTAAAGGCTCTATATCTGCACTTTTCTGAGTTTAACTTACAAAATGGGATGTAGTTGTGCTCTCTCAACTGCCTCACTGGAGCTCTAGGAAAAAGCACAGGTTGTTTTTGTCTCATAAATATGCATGAACCTCTTGTCTGATTGGCTGATTTTTCACTCAGAAGGTTTCAATAAAGGGGGTGTGATGCTGGGGGGCAGGTGGGCCCTGCAGAGAACCCCTAAAGGCGGGGGAAGCTACTGCATCATCACAAAGTCAAGGAAGTACAAACCGGTCCTGTCATCTTTGACATGAAGTCCAACATCCGGGTTGCAAAGCTGCCATATAACGCGTCAATCCATTTACCTCAGCAGTTGGAGCTGAGAATGGCTTGACTCGTGAAAGTAAAAGTAACAAATTAGAAATTATTATCAAAAACTAGTTCAGTGCCAATAGGAATTATGGATTCCTACAGAAAAGTGGAAGCCTATTTTTCATGTGTGGGCAAATGAGGATGTTTGTATGTTACATAGTCTTAATAGACAAATTGTACATAGGATAAGACATGGACATACATTGAGATAAAGTGAGACATGAAAATACTGCTATTGTACGAAAAAAAATTACAATTTATGTTGAGTATGAAAGAAGTTATGAATCTCAATGTACATATCAGTTTTAAAGTTGTGTCGTTAGACCAAGTAAAAGCTGACATTTTCCTGATTAGTCTATTGATCTTGGAGGGAGGCGACATGAGGAGGAGCTGTGATCTTTACACTGCAATGAAATCAATGCTGCAGGAAAGTGCTATTTTATATAATAAGTTTATGGGATTTTAACTTTACATGATAATAATGATGTTTTGCATAGCTATCCAAAACCATCCATCGTGGCATACACCAGCTATAACTGAAAGCTGAGGTTGATCTGACAAACAAGCAAAGAGATATGCAAGGCACAGACACACAGACACACAGATGTCCCTCCATTTCATATATAGACAATGTCAATGCAATGCCTGTTAAAGCTGTGTATTCCTATAGAAAAGTAGATTGTGCAGGTCCCACACACTGCTCTGCTAACCACAGTGTGTGGAGTAAATGGTGATATGATAACAAATCTTTTTTGTTTTTTTTTACTTTGTTTTAATATTCACAACAAGCTATCTATCTAGTGTCAGGATTTCCTGAGGGTCTGTTTATAGAAAGAATGACTTAATGAGACGCAAATAAGACAGACGTTCTAATTAACAGGATATCACTCCAGACAGCTTCCACTCTGTGGAGTAGCCATCTTGGATCGGAGTCTGAAATCCGACTTCGGGGGGGGCCATGCCAGGCGAAACTTTTTTAGGAACTTCGAAAATCAACAGGGCGAGCCTTAATCAGCCCTGATTACATGGCATTGTGAGGGAAGTGTAATCAAATTTTTGTTTTTTTCCTCCGGGTTCACACACTGTTAACAGTGTGAGCGCTAACTCCGTGTTCTTCCCGGCGCACACAGCCATGAGCAGCTCCGTCCACTTTGGGTCAACACTTTTTTTAACACAGCAGGTATAGTAACACCTGTGGCAATTAAACTAACCCTGGCACTGCTCCAATGATGACTAACACCCAGCTCTCCTTCTGCACCTGAGCCCCGAACCACACCCCGCCACACACACACACACACATGCGCGTTCTGTAAAGAACAGCTGGTTATCAGTCTAGACGCCTGTAAACACTTGCTAAGGCAGGTTATGCTTTTTACTCGTAATTGGACCAGTTGCAGATGCGAAATGCAGAACATGCAGAACGCATCTTGCCTGTGAATCAATTGATTGTTGCGCCTCACGCAGTCCAAAGTATTCCACAAATAATTTATTCATGTGTTCTGGGCTGACAGCAGGTTGTAAATAATCATTTGGCTCATGCGAGTGGTGGAAGCACATTGTCTGAGGGATAGACTGCTGTCTGAGATTTCTCAGCCGTCCTCCTATTTTGATTCCGAGACAAATGAATAGGCAGGTTTTGACAGATTGTCTGTCATTCACTATCTGATAGCTTGTGTACACCTGCACGTGTTCATGTTTTTTGGGTTTTTTTGTTACAGATAATTCGGGACATTGTTGTCATCTCGCAATACAATGCCAAAAAATCTTCCCTCAAAGACAAACGTGTCTCGCTTTAAACATGACAATCATCTAGACTGCTTGCATCCAGAAATATCAGAAATAGACGTCTGTCTTGACATGGCATGCATGATCAGCTGTTTATAACTTTAGACTTTTTCTTATTCTGACTCAGCACAAAATAACCACTTCATTCAAATGCACTGCTCTGTATCACAGGTGTACATGAAGACAGCCGGTCCCGCTACAGTGGCGCACCCTCACGTCTCTTTGCATATTGACTTTTGTCATTACCTCACATGAGTGATGTTAAATTGAAGCAAATGGCGCCATGAACGATGAGAATGATGTCACCCTTCAGGCGATAAAGACTGTAAGTCAGAGACCTTCAGTGATTTTATCTAAAAAGCTTCCCCCTTATCTAATACATGAGGGCGTGTGCGCATACATGAGATGCATTTATGATCGTTTAATTAGTCCGGCTCTTGCAAATTGATTTATTTTGATTTCATCCCCCAGCCTCACCAATTAACCGCCCCCCCGTAGGCTGCTGCTCTGTGACACGTGGGCTGCAGATGTTCACCCTGTGCGATGCGGCCGGGGCAGGGGCAACTGTTCCTTCTGCAAGACAATCGTCGCAACCTCAGTGCACAGCGGCAGACACTCATGTCATAAATCAATATGAGGCACTCCAAAGAAAATTCGCAGCTTGTCAAGTAAACAGATTATCCATACTTTGAAGTTTTTCGCACGGGAGAGAAGCGCTCTAACTACAGCGGAACAACCTGGGAGATGTCGATGTCAGGCGCAGTGCATCTTCCCGTTGCTGTCTCTCACTCAATCACCATTGTAGAGCTGGAAGTGAAATGTAATTGCCAAGCATATGGGCAGATGGCACCTTTACTGCGTGTTTATCATGTCATACTGCACATTCAGCTCTTTTATAATTGGTGAAACCTCTGCCAGTCTGCCCTACATGATGGGGGTTTAGGCAATCATGATTAACAGATTCCCATCATCGCCACAAGATGTAATATGTGTTTTTTTAATGGTTTATTGCCTGCTCCTGTGCAGCTCAGGGCTGTTCCATCTGTGTTCTATCAGGGTTTTTTTTTTTTTAATTTTTCCAGAAATTTAAAATGCATACATATATTCAACAATACTGCCAACAAATGTGCCAATAAATTTAAAATAAAACAGCAATGTTGTCATTGGGTGATTAATAGGACTCCACTACGAGCTATGCGTAGCTAATTTAGCCCAAATAAAACATGTTTTTGCACAGGCGCAGATGTTTATTAACTTCTATTATATAAGACAATGTGAAGCTGAATGCAAATATGAAGAGCAACACAGGACATTCCTGAGTGGGAGAAAGGTTAAAGCTTCAAACCTGGAGGCCGCTTCACCCCCTTCCATGATAACGCGGCACCGTTTTTTCCCCAGTGGTGCTGAACTTCACACGTACAAGTTAAACACAATGAAATGTCAGTTGAAAAACATTTTTTTTTCTAAATTTACAAATCAATGAGAGAGAGAGAGTCACATTGGCATGAATGTTAGTTTTATTTATTTAGCTAGAAAGGTCTCTATATTCAGAAAGTCCTGCTTTCAAGATGGCCTTATGTTCTGTCATGTGAAACCTTTGACATGACAGAACATACTTAATACATAGAAGCTACACAAGTGTGAAAGAAGAGAAGCGTACGGACCACCATACCATCAATATCCATAACACGGTCCAGCTGAAGTCAAGGTTATATAAAACAGCAACGTTTTTATTCGAGCCAGTTCATAAAAGACCTTTTAAAGATACTCGTAGGGGGGAAATGCTTCTTTGACAGCAGGGGAGACGAAAGCCGTTCTACCAGCTCTGAGTGCACCCTGGGGACATTTAAAGGATCCGATTGGTAGGTCTAGGTGCTATAGTTGCTGGTATGATAGGATAAAAGGCTGGAGAAATAAGTAAGTACTTTGCAATGTGTGTATTTTTCTGGTATCGAGGACCATCCTAAAGATTTGTACAAAAATGCAGTGGTGGGTGCATGTAAGTGGAATGAAATAGAGAAATATAGGACTGTTGCTCCTCACGTGACTATGCTTATACGTGTCTAGGTTGTCCTGAGTCTGACCTGCGGCTTTTCATGAAAACATGGTTTGATAATATTGCTCCATGATTGTATACAAGCGGATGTATCCTCTGATATAGATGAGAAGTCCAGCAGAACAAGAAGGGAGTCTACCTCAAAGATAGTTGGTGCTGTAACTTTGCAATCAAAAGAGAAAAAAATCAATATGGATTATGAACTGCAAATGTCTGGAGCCCCTAAAGGGACATGGGTGGGAAAAAAAGATAAGGATGAAATTTTGCAAGATCTCGTAAAAGTTTTTCTGTTGTTTTTTCTTTTGTCCCTTTAAAGCAGTGTCAGTGAAAGGGAAGTAAAACAGACACAAGTCTGCTGTAGGGGCATAATACATCCGTGTGTGGGAGAAAAAAAACAATCCCTTTGGCTTATTGTTTTCTCTTCTGTTTAAGTATGTAATAATAATTGCTGTGCTTTGATGTTTCGGTGTACTTGTAAAGTATTAATAAAAAAAATCATTTTTAAAAACTGCATGTGTGCAAGCGGTTTGGAGGATTTCTACGTTTTTAGAGAGGACCTCAAGATGACAGTACCATTTGTTCAAATCTGTTACTTCATTACAAGAAGCATTCTCCCTGTTTACTGTTTTAACCCTAATGGATTACACACTTTATCAAATTTAAGCCTGTTTGGTTCAGTAACTCTGATGATGATGTCCCTTCAAAAAATCTCTCTCCATTTGCTCTGAGAAAATGCCACATTAGCTCCAGGTAAAAGAAAGAGTCCACAGGAAAATAATGATTACCGACCGGCAGCTTTAACCACTGTTATGAAGTCATTAGAGGATCATAAGAGAGGAACTACTCGGGGGGGCCGAGCCACCACTGGATCAGTATCAATTGGCCTGAGACTTCTCAGCACAAGCCGCTATTATTTACTTCGTCTTGAAGCACTTAGAAAGTCCTGTTGCATAAGCCGGACTGTGATTTTATTGATCTTAGTTCTGCTTTTAATACTATTCATCCACACACCCTGCTTACAAATTACTTCGTTTGAAGGTTAATCAATTTCTGATTAAGTGGTTTTACTCTTTTTTCATCTAATAGGCCACAACAAGTGAAATTTAATTCGGCACTCTCTGAAACAGCAGTAAGCACTACAGAAGTCCCCCAAGGATGCCTTAGTTTACCATAGTTGTTTCCTCTGTGTACAAATAATTGTTTTAAGCTCCCAAACCTGACAATTTGTAGTGAAATTCTCGGATAACACCTCTGCCTGTTGGTTCGCTTGCAAGTAACTTCACTACAAGCTATAATATATAATATATAGAGTGTCAATGGCTTTATCACTAATTTACCTGGTTGTTTTATCTCTGCCTAATGTTTGCATGTGTCCCTATTTAACGCGGTTTTATCGTAGTGTCTGGTTTTATGCAGCAGCAGCTCCCTTAATCCAAGACAATGTTCTCCTATGGGAGACAACAAAGTAACCTTAACCTTAATGCAGCGTGAAGCAGGGATGAAGTCGCGTGTAAATCACATCGCCATAATCTTATAGAAATGGGCTTTGTACGGTTGCCGTGAAGCTCTTTCTCTGTTACAGCAGTTCATGATCTATAATTCTTCAGACAAGTCAACAAATAGAGGTGCAGAGTGCAGTTTACTATCTGATGTATTGATGATATCAATAATATGTAGCATAGCTGCTGTCATAGTACTGAGATTGACTAATAATATTATTAAAAATGCGTTTGTCTTACAGACAATCATATATATACACCGTTTCATAAGAGAGAAGCACAGCTGTAACTTCCAGGTACTGACTATGATGTTGGGAGCCTGATATAGGATTAAAAAGCCTCTGCAATAATATCCGCAGCAATTTTTTAGAAAGTAAGGCTCCATGTTATCTGGGGCCGAAGAGTTTCCACAATCAAGGCTTAGTCGTGCTTTGTGAACTTGTTAAGTTAAGATAGGAGCAAAAGTGTTTCACAGGGCAATAGGGATAGACTCGGACTCCTGCATTAACCCGGGATCTGAGATTGGAGCAGCAGAAATAAAATGACTATAAATAAAAGGGTGGTTTCAAAAAGGAAAGGAAAACTGATTGGCATATTAAAACCTGAGGAGGATTTGATGAGCTTCCAGAACTTGGCAGGAACAATTTGATTTTTTTCCATTAATTAAGTGCATTTATTTCCTAATGATCTCTATAGAGTCCAATCAGAAGAGTTATTAGTCTTCTTTGCTGGGCCCCAGGCAGCATCTCTTTGTCTAATAAAAGAGAAAATAGATTTATTAAACCGTGGGTTGTCTTTTCCATTTATGCTAAACCGTGTAAAAGGTTTGCTATCACATGTTTATCGCATATGCCGGCAACATGAATTGGATTCAAATTTCTAGGCGAGATCATCATAGTCATTTCTGAGACAAATGGCAAGTCTGTGTTATTTCAATCAGGAGAGACAAAGTGATATGAATAACGATTATGTTGATTTTAAAATTATGTCATTATGAAGTGTTGGTGCTTGATATTTAAGATTGAAGGGGCGTCATCCCAGCTCATATTCAAGATAAACCACCCATAGATTGCAGACGCTGGTGGTGATGGCAGCTGATGATTCTGCCAAGAAGATGAGCCGATGACCAGATGGAACTGGGAAGGAGCTGTTGGGGAGGTGGAGGGGTGCATAAGTGAGCAGGAACACATTTCAGTGTGGATTTAACCCAAATTTGTCTTTATTTACCCTTACGAAAATTAACCATGGTTTTACCATGGGAAATACCGTGGTTTTACCATGGTTTTTTGGGTCATGGTTTACCATGGTTTTTTTGTGGTAACCATGGTTATACTATGGTTTTTATGTAGTAACCATGGTTCTACCATGGTTTTTGGAAGTACCATGAACCAACCATAGTAATACTATGGTATCCAAAAACCATGGTAGAACCATGGTTACTACATAAAAACCATAGTATAACCATGGTTACCACAAAAAAACCATGGTTAACCATGGTTACCCAAAAAACCATGGTAAAACCACGGTATTTCCCATGGTAAAGCCATGGTTAATTTTCGTAAGGGTAATCAGGGTTGGCCAGTTTATTAGCGGCAAAAATGGTCACAAATGTCCTTGAATTGACCTGAAGATTATGATAACCAGTCCCACATCTGGTCTCCATTTAAAGCCGAGTCTGATTTACTCTGAAGGAGGGGGAAACATGCCAAAACAATAATATCTTTATTTCCAGGAATATTTAATTGCAGAGAGTTCAAAGCAGTCAGGTTTGCTGATGGACTGGATAGGTAGCGCAGTAAAAATAGATTCTGTAGCAAAAATCAATGTATGCTTCCGGGGATCAGTGAAAGGACTGAGTAGGTTTGTGAAAAAGAGGGAATGCCTCAGAAAGGAAATGTTAGACATTAAACTGACATTAGACAGGACAGGCCACAAGCTGCCATCTTGAAATGGGGGGTTAGGCGGCATATTATCAGGTGGTACGGAGCATTGCTCGTCATTGCAGTGTCAGCTGTCATGGCAAACCCTGAAACACACAATATTGGATATTAACACCTCACTTGAAACTAAGTGTACACAGAGCTTGAGAAATTTCACACTCATTTGTGTGAGTATTTCAGCGTTGCTTTGGGTGAGTCCTGAGAACGTTCAAGGTAAGCAGCGGCTGGCAGCGCTTGTATCTCTGCCAAAAGACTCCACAAATAATGAAGAGCTGCTTGACACTGTGCCATTAAAAGATAAGGCCTGTGGCATCGACGTGAAAGAGACGCTCGTGACTGTTGTTGAGAAGGCAGATTTGCAATTATGAACCCTATGGCAATAGCCACGGGCGGTGCATCAGCAATGCTGGGCTCTGCAAACGGCCTTGTAAGGGCTGCCAACGCTGCATCATCTGCTGAATCTAGAACTGCAAGAGAAATTAATAATGCTGCCCGGTGCACAGTTTCATTTGACAAACTTAAGCGCTTTCAGACCCATCTTCAAAAGGGAGAGCTCACACGGTTTTCCAAAATGGAGAATAAGCTACACACTATGCAACACCGGCTGAAAATCTGCAGCAGAGCTGTGGAGGACTGATTTTGCAACTTGAAATAAAAGCAACCACAGGCCAGAGCCCTCATCAAGCCTTTCACTGCTGAATCAGATTGTTTGAAAGCCCCTTGAGTGGCTTTCAAACAATCTCTATTATTAACAACAATAAACTTTATTATTATAGTGCATTTTTAAAGCAGAGTTACAAGGTGCTTCACAAAGACAATAAAAGAGGGAAATAAAACTAAATATACAAACAAACATTAAAACACTTGAACATTATAAACCTGTGCAAATGGCAGTCTGTATAGGTGGTTTGTTGATAGCATTTCAAACTGACTCACTTAAAACACAATTCAATTAAAACACTAAAAGCATGAGTCCCTTAGTTTATAAGGTACAGTGTGTAGTTTCTGGCAGCAGCTGGTGGAACTGGACAACAAATCAATTTTCAAGATTCAATTATATACTAACCACAACATAATTATGAATATTATATATACAATTATATATATTAGATATGTCTGTTCTGCTATTTACTGCTAAAATCTGCTAAAACTTACATATCAGATTGTGTCATTTTTCATAACATTTGATCCTCTGATCTGAGGGGTCTCAGTGCAGAGTAAGCAGTTTAAGACTCCTGAAATGTAAAGCGGAGCCAGACCATGAAGGGGATTTAAAAGTAATCAATAGTATCTTAAATTAAATTCTGCAAAAGAGAGAAGAAACCGCAGATTTCTGGAAAAGTTTAACCAGGGACAAATATCCTACTGCTGCATGCAAGCATTGCCAATTTTTGGATAAACTTATGTCTCAGATTGAATCTGTTTCTACAATCATACAAGTGAAGTCAAAGCATCACTAGGTTGACACGAGTTCAATGCTCAGTGTTCTGCAGCCTTTTGTGACTGTACAGTGGATGTTATTCAGTATTCAAATGATCATCTGCATAGCGACAGGTTTGCGTTAAATTTGAAATTGTCCTGTGGATACATTTTTAAATACATTTGAGGCTTTTAGTCATGCTTGTGACCTGGTTCTATCAGTGGCAATATCAGGTATTTGGTCAGTCAGGTTGATCCACTGTTTTGGTCTAGACTGAAATATTATTATTCTATTCTATAATAAATGGATTTCCATGACATTTTAAACAAATGTTCAGTGGTCATTAGGTATAAATGTCAGTTTACCATAGCCTACTTTGGTGCATGACTAAAAACCTGAATAACTAATTTCCTCAGATTCACCTTGGGTTTAGTGCTAGTGTTAATTAGCAAATGTAAGTATGTTCACTTCCACTGCACAGACTCGCTCCCCGGGCGTCTGCAAAGCTTTAACTCCAGCCCCTGATCACTGCTCCCCAGACGTGTGGTTTCTTCTGTGCCAGTTCATGGAAGACGCTTTGTGGTATGCTTGCTTTCTATCCTCCCTCATCCTGTCTGATCCCAGACTTTATCTTTTTCTTGCAGTTTCTTCCCCTTTTACCTGTTTGTATCTGCTTACCTGCTCTGGCCCTTTGAGCTGGACGGCCTCCCATGGTTCCCAGTGAGCATGTGTTTCTTTAATTTTATATTTAAATGACCTTTTAATTTCACCTGCCTGTGTCGACAGTCTGCATCGGGGGTTCCTCCTCCTGTCTGTTGCATCTGCATGTGTGACAAACTTTAGCTTTCAAACTTGTCTTGGACAAATATTTCTGCACCTTGCATTTCGAACACTGCATTAATCTTGTCTCTTTGACATTGGAAAAAGAAAAGGTACACCAAATCTATGAGAGCTCTCTGTAACCTTCCTCTATCTATAATGCAGTCAATTTCTGTATGCATTTTCCTCCCATATCTCAAGAACCATTCATTCAAATGACCTCACAATCGGTGGGCGTATAGCCGAGGACCCCCAGAGACCCCCGGGAGTGCAGTATCAAGGTTGAAGCCAGTCAGATGAGCGCTCCTCATGAATGCTCCAAGCGGGTCTTGACAATGCTGCAAGCAGCACTTCTGGGGATCAGGCAATCAGCCCACTGTGACCTGGCAAGCGTTCTGACCTGGCAGGTGCTCCCAACCAGTACATGTCCAAAGCAGCACTTCCGGTGGCCAAGCAGTCGTTCCGCTCCCGACCGGCACTGTAGTATTTCTAATTGCACCACTACCTGCTGCCAGTACCTGTATCATTAATCAAATGAAAAGTAATATCATCATTGACTAAACCACCAGCATTATGACAGAAGGGTTCTGTAACCTCTCTAAAGACCAGAATCATGTACAGTATAATATAATGGATTCACTGGCTTGCTGGTTCATTTGGAGGTTCATCAGTCAAATCAGTTTCCAGTAGATTACTTCCTCTAAGTGGGAGCAAGATCTTATTAAGGCTGACAAACTGATTATGAGCTCTCCTGCCTCCCGTATACCTCCAGTATATACACCACATTTCTGCCACTGAGATTGTGTTTACAGTCGTATTTGTTTGTCAGTTTTTTAGTTAGTAGGGAAAAAAGGTCTGTCCATGGAAATAAAAAAAGCTGCATTTTTTGTTGACAATTTTTTTTTGTTTATCTCACACTGCATACTCGTTTCTCTAAAGTTCCCATTCTTACAGCAACTAATCTAAAATATTGTGCAATCTTGGCAGGGTTTTGCACTCGCTTCTCTCTTATATTGATATGGTGGTATAAGAGCGGCCTGGCACTGACTGCTGACCAAAATGTAAAAATGCCATCAGTGAGCAAAGCAACAATATTTTACCCACAGCAATAATGCCTTTCACATTTTATGATCGCGCCCAGTTTGTTTCAGGGGAATCACAGGGAGCTTTGCATGCATGACACCAGCACTTTGTTGCAGCATGAAACGATTTAAATATGTGATGCAAATATTACAGGCTGCGTATGGAAATGTAAATGAAACATTTACATAAAACCACTAAAAAAATAGCAAAAGAGAAGTGGAGAGACACTGTACTACGATTAGTTCTCCTACTTATCCATAAAGTTATTTCAAATTCATCTCCAAGTAGGCAATGCACAGATAACAAACTGGAACTTTGCCAGTGTTTAGCATTCGTGACTACTTGTGTGTGTGTTTGTGTGTGTGTGTGTGCGTGTGTGTGTGTGTGCAGACCGGGAGTCTCCGTCCTTAGGCATGGCTGTCACAGGTGAGGAGTGTAACAAACAGCCTCCATCTCCCCAATCCAAACACACACAGTATATGCACTCAGATGTGAGCTGGCACGACAGCTAATCCTGTCCAATCAGCGTGTCACGCTTCCGTGCTAACAACAGCCCCGCGACCTCGACGGGAGAGACGGGGAGGAGGTGTAGCATGTCTAATCTGCCGAGTTCAAGCAAACTCTCTAAACGTTGCACTAGTTATTAAACTGTTGGAATAGAGTATAATAGGACGGAATAGAAATATTGCACAAAATTCACACAGTTGATTATTTCTAAGTACTGGCTGAGCTGCTGTATAGAAATAACCAGGATGCTAAATCCTCCAAAAGGATAAATAGACTGTAAAGAAAGTGACAAAGCAAACTGAAATATAGATGTGTATATTGTGACTTTTTGGGAGGAATCAGTCACTTCGGCATTGGCTTTGCCGCGGCGTAAAAGCCATCTTTCTTTTCCTTTGGACGTGCCAAGCACATTTGTACTTTCTTGTTTGTTTCTCTCCGTGGAAGTTTATGAGTTTGTCTCTGCGAGGGCTGTCGGGTCAGCAGAGCTTCGCGCCTTATCCTTACCTGCCTGTCACTAATAAAAGAAACTCCTCTGTGGTGCGTCGGGGGAGCAAGTGAACGATATTTATACAAGTGTAGCCCCACGTTGGGTTTTATATTAAAGTTGGGAAAAGCAATGTGTAGAAAAAACTGCTTAGCAGATATCCTGATAGCAGGTACCCGGGTATTAATCTCGCAACCTATTCTCAGACGCCGTAGACTCACTGCTTGAGTAAAAGTTCCTGCCTCTTCTCTTATCCTGCAGCCAGCACCAGCACTTATTTAAAAAGCTGCCTCTCACCTCTCTGCACCATTTAAGATTCCTTCATAAGAATGCAACGCATTCACAATGTGGCTGTTATAAGATGGATTTCCACATTGTGTGGAACAGAATTTCCATTGATTTCAGTGACTGAGCAATATGTTTTTTGGTTGTACCCTGCCGCGACACACAACAGAACGCTCACGAGCAGAACAAAGCATCCATATTCTATGTGAGCCTTCACGGTGCAGTGCAGCCTGGACGTACGCGCGGAGCCTGGAGAGTCTAGTATGATCCAGGCTGCTAACACGTCTGTAGGTGAAAAGAGAGCTAAAAGTAAACTGGGGTTGAAATCTCTATCAACTCTGCTAACCCAGCTAACGTCGTGTGCTCCCTCGTTTTCCTACTTTGTTGTGATTTGTGGATTAACCAATGGACATGGTCAACATCATTAACCCTGTGAGCCATGGGAAACTGTGTACAGATTTTGTTTCAAATAAGGGTGTTTTTTTGTTATTTCTTTGCAAGGAAACCTACTCCAGAGCCCTGCAGAGTGTTCTTGCAAAGTTTGGATACAATCGATGGAATCATGTGCCATGCAACTTGGGACTGGACATACAGACTGGTTAGATTAGTAGGATGTAGCATATGCACAAGACTGTTTAGACTGTATATCAACACAGATTATTGCATGAAGAAGGGTTTACTATTGTTCCCCTATTTAGCAGTATACAATTATATAATGGTATAGATAGTACATTTAGTGTATTTATACCATTATACAAACATGTAAAGGGTTGCTATAATGCATTTTGCATTCATAAGCAAGTATATACTGTATGTTTATGAATGAACTATAAGAACAGGCTGCTGTATAAACGGTAAAACACAGCTATAATAATATGTCTTTCATAGGAGATTCTAAAAATTTTAACAGTTTTTTTTATCTGCTTTACTACATTATAGTGATTTTACCTGCTAAATATGGTGATTTGGAGCAAAGTGTTTTAGTGTTTTTGTTTTGCAGCGCCGATAATCTTATATGATTCACAGCACACCATCAGCCGGAATGACTTTTGTCTTTGAAAACAGGAGACGGAAGCAAGCTGTGCCTCCGAAAGTAGTTCATCTCTTAAATTCGAGTGTCAGCAGCGCAATGAGGCTGTGCGCCTGTAGCGTCTTTATTAAGGAGGGCCGGCCGACGCGTTCTGTTTGTTTCCAAGTCAATAACATCTAGGGAAAAAGATAGCCTTTGGCTCAGAAGTGTTTGGTTTTGCTGATCTGAATCGAGTATTGTGAAAGACTTTGTGAGGGACATACATTAGTAGCGCTTAACACTGATCCATTGCCCTTTAAAAACGTAACAGTAATTTTCATATAGAGCGAAGGACACAAAGCTGCTAACGTGAGCCGTTAGAATTGTTTTAATTATGTTTGTTGCTTTGCTAAAGAAGTCATACAGGTTGTACTGCTTCAGAGAGATTTGTGTTTTATGATGTAGCTGGTATTACCTCTTTTTGCATGATTCTACCCTTTAAGCTATGATGTATTTGCATTCACCTGCATTTTCATACACTTTGGAATTTTTCAATGTTACCCCATAGGCCATGACTGGGAAGCTATGTAAACATGCAGTTTACATTCTGCAGCGGCCTCGTCATCACTAGAGGATGATTAACATTACAAAAATAACCAGAAACGCACTCTGAGCACAGACTATTGATGTATTATAAAACCTGGATGTGGCTTCGCCCCTTCAGCAGCAAGCCCGGGATTTCTAGTGGCCACATGTGGTACTGCAACAAAAATCCAATGTGACCCAAAAATATTTTTTCCCGTGGACCGCAATAGTGAAAAAAAAGAGAAGCCTGTAAAACTATTAATAGAACACCTACATCCAAAACCCTGTTAATTTCTAATCTTTGTATATCATGTTTTTTAAGTCCAACCTTTCTAATGGCCAGATAGGCTCTGGAAAAGTCGATTTTGCCAGTTGTGACATCACATGGAGAGGGGGCTCTACTGCACAGTCTCTATGGGTTGCACGACAAAGAATTTAACATGGAAGTCAGAAAGTCTTTTAGTGTATGTGCCAGTTGCCACATTGAAGTGAACGGCAGCCATTTTTTCAGTCTGGTATCCAGTTCTTATAATACATGCATGACCTCTGCCAAGCATACTGTGAGTCCCTCGTAACACTTTGTCCAATACATTGTAGGTGCAAGATTAAATAAGCACCTGTTTGTAACTACTAACAGAACATTCATAGCAATCCAGAGAGCAAGACTTCTTCCAGATCATTACTAAAATGTAATCATTTATTCATGGTACCATTCTCAACATTCACTCAAAATTTAAGAAAAAACTTTGTTTGGTCCGGTGTAAAAAGGCAAAGGCAGAATAACTAGGCGTCTTCTTCTTCACGGCATCACGGCGCTACCTTCGTACGGCAAGACGAGAGACGGCGATCTGGTGACATGGCGGAGTGTGAAGCCGGTATTTATGGCAGGACTAATCACGGTGAGCGGCAGGTGGTCGCCTGGCTCCCTCACACCTGTCTCCACTCCTGCAATTACACACAAGGAGGAAAGAGAGAGAGAGAGAGAGAGAGAGAGAGAGAGAGGTGGGGGGCACGCCACCAAGAAGGACAGTGCAGCTAATTTAACGGACAGTCTGTACTTTTGTGAATCACTCCATTCCCTCCATTTTATATCACCTTTGGTCTAGCTTCAATTGAAATTGTTAATGTCTTTTTTCCAATACTGTTGTAGCAGCTCCATAACGGCTGTCCAACTCCAGTTTACGACCTTAAGAGTTTTTTTTAACTTGTTGCATTGCATATTCATGTGTAAGTACTCTGTGTCCTATGCTCGTGTGGGCTTATGTTTGTGTTTTATTCTATGCAGCCAATCTTTGGTGACATCCTGTATTTTGGCAGTACACAAAGAATCAACTATGATTCATTAGCAGCATAAACAAACTGCAAAATAATGTATTCTCTCTAATCATCTCTTTCTGAAAAATGCACAAACTCAAACTCAAAAAAAAAAAAAACACAAACAGGAGGTTATGTACTCTGACGTTTGTACTTCTGGTTCACTCTGTCAGACGGTAACTGGAGCCATCAAAGAGGATCTTCTTTCAGAGATGACAGCGTAATCACAGAGCTCCTGGGATATTACAGGTCTTCAGAGTCACCGTGTGACAGCCGTGCATTCAGTACCATTCAACTTCTGCTTGTTTTTCAATAACTCACGAAACCCTGTGTTCCTATTGTAGAAGTTTGTCAGAGCAATCAAACGATTCTTTTGTCTTGTAGAGGCCACGACCAGGCCCTGCCAACACTAACACTGGAAGGTAAAAAGATATAATATCACATGCTATATATCTACTTCTATCAATGTCTATGGCAGTACAAGCATTATTGCTCTTTTCAAGAAGGCTTTTGTGTTTGTAAAATATTTTGCAAGAGCCAGTGTGTTCAAATCAATCGAAAATGGTGGATTTATTATACAGCCACTGGCTGCTGTAGCCCAACCACCTCAAGGTTGGACGTGTTGTGTGTGCTCTCCTGCATACCTTCAGTTTCTAACCAGTGCTTAGTTGAGTTACTGTCACTTTTCTATCTGCTTGACCCAGTCTGGCCATTCTCCTCTGACCTATGGCATCAACCAGGCATTTCCACCCAAAGAATTGACACTCACTGGATATTTTCTCTGTTTGGAACCATTCTCTGTAAACCCTAGAGATGGTTGTGTGTGAAAATCTCCAAATCAGCAGTTTCTGTAATACTCAGACCGGCCCACCTGGCACCAACAAGGTATAAAGTCTTGTTTAAACTGCAGCAGATCATACTGACCATGTATATAAGATTAAATGCACTGAGTTGCTGCCATCTGATTGGCTGATTAGTGCCGCTGGACAGGTCTACCTCATAAAGTGTGTGTGTGTGTGTGTGTTAGGTTTAAGTTTAGGAAAGAGAACAAAAGACAATCTTGAATAAATACAAACAAAAAAAGTCAAAAAGTGACACAAGGCAGAACCAGATTACTTTATTAAGATGTTCAGCACATCTGTGGTACTCATTGTCTTGTTCAGAGATGCTTTCAATGGAACAGATGTTTGCCAACATCCCCGTGATTCCAGACACGCATTGCACACGCGATCACGCCACATACTGAGCCAGTCGGCTGCCACAGTATTTATGACAGCGTAATTGTTAAATCAGACAAACTATTGTGAAATCAAATTTATTGCAAACCAGCTGCTTCCTCTTCCATTTTAATCAGAAAATCTGTGCATGGTGTTTGGAAAGAGCTGACTTGAACACAAAGTAAGCCAATAATTAAAGTTATGTAGCTATGTATATTTAATTGAATTGAGACACTTAGACCTATATGTTTGACCTACATTACCATGTAACTCATATACTATAATGGGAACCACATTTTGACTGAACCATTCTAGGTGTAACAGAAACTTTAACATTATTGGTATTGCAAGTATACAACAATACTACAGGCGTATTACCATCAACACTACCAGATGCTAACAACTGGCAATTATTGTTAGGCTAACTTCTAATGCTAAAATAACAGATTACAAAAATTATGAAGTGACAAAATTTGCAAAAAAAATGTGTGATGTTCCTTCTTAACATATTTTAAGTCAACTGAGCTGCTAGGCAAATTAGCTAGTTTGCATATGATGATATTCCAGTTATCATGTATGGTTAATTGCCAATATTCAAACTTTATTTTTAGTGAAAAATCCAAAAACTTGAAGTAATGTATGCAATTAAAAATAAATAAATTAAAGAACTTCATATACCTTAGTTGCCTGATGCACAGACATAGGCTGTTACTCTGTCCATTAAAATGTCAAAACTAACTACCTATGGAGAACACGTGGGATTAGGCCCCTCTCAAGGTGACTGAACTAAACCTGAACAAAATAATCAGTAAAACAAATACCACTGGCAGCCTCCAGAGGGCACAGGAGGGAACTTATAGTGACATTTTATAGTCACATTTTCATACAATCACATTACATTAACATATTGCTTGCAGACTGAAAACTGGAGGGAGGCCTATATGTACTCACCCTCCCCAATTTGTTTATCAAAACTATAAATGTCCCACTACACACAATAATACTAGGATTGACACTTTTATGAATGGATGACATCTGTACAGAAACTTCAAACTACCAATTTTGCATGTTACTTCCTCAGATTTCATGTGTTTTTAATTACCTTTGGGCATGCCTTTTAATAACAAGGTGCTGATGAGTTTTGCTGATTTATACAGCTTCTGATTTTCCAACACAAATGTACTTCAAAAGTCAGTAATATTAGGCATTAGCATCCTATAATTCAAATATACAAAATTAGATCTAAATATTACATTTCCATGAAACTCATTTCCATGAGATAATTAGATATATTTAATGCCAGAATACAAAATATAAATATGACTATCCCATCTAATGCTAAAGAGGAGGAGTAGATCCAGGATGACTACATTTCCATGAATCTCATAGAGTGCAAAATGAATTCATTCCGCCAAAATAAGATACATATCAGAAAGTAGCTGCCAAAAAAAAATAAATACAAGAAAGAGAGTGATAAATACACCTATCGTACATTTTATCATAATGAATTTAAAGTGTTAGAGGAGATGAAGTAAACATTATTAGAGAATAGATAAATAATCCTGTCTCAAAAAGGGAGGAGAGGGTAAAAGGTCTCTGCCAACTTTACAATGGCACCTGTAGACACAGAATGATACACACAGTGTAGGTTAGACATACACACATTACAAAAATAATCCAATGCCTCATTCAGATGGGTTTATAGTGGTTTACCCTGCACCAGCTGGCACCCAAGAGAGAAGCATTGCTGTGAGTGTGGCGTCCTCAGTTTTTGCCCAATTTGTTCGTATTAAATAAACATGGAACATTTCACTAAACACATCTTGCTGGTGAATAGTGGCTACTTGGTAATTCTAATCTACCCCCCGCTCTTTATTAAACACTAGTGTAGTGCCCGTTCGGAGCAGGCCGATTGCTTGGCCTCCGGAAATGTTGCTTGCAAATCGAAACGAGTGCCAGTCTGAATGCATTATTGAAAGTCTTGTAAGCAGTAGCTGAATGAAAAAGCCAAAGCCAAACATGGATTAAAAAATGATATAAGAGAAGAACTGAAGATAACTAAGGAGAGCTTTAGTATACCCATGACTTTTGTGATGAACAGAAGGTATGCATGTATGCACAGACACATATCTTCAGGCATTGGTGGGAATCCTATTTCACAGATTTTCTCAGGTACTTTCAAAAAGCCTGAATATTTGAGTCCAACGGGAACTTCTGTGTTTATTTCAAGAGATCTAGCCAGGTGCACTCATGCATAGCAAAATTCCAAAAAAGGAGTACAAAAAGGGTTTAAAAGGGTGAGGTGGGAAGAGGGTACAGATTACCTAAAAAAAGACCTGGCTCAGCCCAATAAACAGAAGCCACATACAAGAACATACCATGTAGTTATCCTCAAATAACAACTTTATCGATCATCAAGCCACATCAGTTGATGGGTCGGCTGATGCTCTTGTATGCATTCAAATTGGCAAATCCCATGCAGGGCACCTTATTTAAGCTGCTTTATTCTGCCAACACTTGCTACTTCCTCTGCAAGCCGCTTTACAACCCACAGCCACCCCAGATCCTCCTTTACATGCGGTGTCTACCAGTGTCATTTCTGTTGTCATTGTTGCCTGCTCTGTTCTGTACCTGGGGCCTCTGGTACTGCTCTCAATGCCTTAGGCTTTCATTGTAAACACGTGGAAAAGCAAAGAGATCCCTGAACAGAATAAAAAGATAAATAAATATAGAGCAAATGGCAATGTTTTTTTGCTTTGGGGTTTTTTTATGTCTAAAGAGGTCATGACTGAACACATCGACATATGGTTTGGAAGAGCTCGAACCACCAAATAGTGGGTGACCATTCCACCTCTGAGCCTCAATAAAAGACCATCTATAATTTTGATGATAAAATATTTACTGCTTTCACCATTTAGCATGTTCATATGCTACAGTACATGTCGGGACCATCTGACCAACCATCTGTCCACAGCATCATCCACAGAGAGTCACACCGTTCAAGTCAAGCTGGTTTTATTTGTATAGCCCAGAATCACAAATCACTGATTTGCCCCAATGAGTTTCAGAGTTTGTCTCATCTCTACATGGCTATAAAATTATTGCTTTAGCCTCATTTCCACTCTCAGTGTGGTACAGTAAGGATCCATACAGGTAGGTGTACGGTTTAAGGGAGCCTTCTAGGGGTATGTGAATCTTTTCTAGTGAATATGCTCTTCAGTGAATTTATTTAATCAGGTTAGCTTTCTCAGGTAGAAGTTTAAAATGCTTCGGCTGGAGAAACCATTCATGATTTTCATTCATTTTACAAACTTATAGTAGAAACAACTAATATGCACAAGCTCCTAATGTCTAGTCTGAACTTCACTCTAGTATGCAAAAGATACCAAGTTATTTATATGCAACTATCTTTAATTAAAATATAACCACAAATTTATGGATTGAATGTTGTAAATGTGTGCTAGGTACCCCAACCCAAAAAGGTTACTAAAATAGCAACAGGTATTGGATATTGGCTCTCAGGTTCTTAAAATGCTTCTTTTAGTGAAAACACTAAAATGAGCATACCATTCTGTCCCACACCACAGTGTACTGCATTGGAGAAAGAGGAATTTTGTATTCTTGCATTTACAATATGTGACTCAGAAAAGTGTGGCTATAAGTATTTGAACATCACCTCATTTTATTCACCATCTAGAATAACAAAATGAAACATCCCTTAATGGTTTTAGTTGAGAAACTAGGTAATTTATTATCAAGAAACTGTACTTTTCTTTCTTTCTTTCTGTGATGTTTAATGCTAGCCTGCTTTAACTGGGTTTTACAAAAAATGTTTTGAATATAGTTCTGCTTTTACTCTCTCTGATCTCTTGTCCACATCTGGGTCTACCATTTTCAGAGAGATATATGTGTCTTTTTCGAAGAAGCTTTGGGAAAATGTCTTTGGAAAGGGTTGGTTTGAGTAAGCAGTAAAAGCGGGAACAAACAGCCTTATTTATATTTCATCTCTATATATGTTTCCCTTTTCTGCGACAGTAAGGCACCTTCTGGAGCTGTTGAGAGCCTCGGACTCCATTAATAACTTGTGCCTTAGATACCTGTAATGCACGCCCTGAAACCTGAGAGCCGGTCACCTGTTCTGCTACCTGAGCCCTGGCCCTGGGGAACGGGGAGGAGGAGGAGGAGGAGGAGGAGGAGGAGAGAAGAAGGGTAAACAGGCTTATTCAGCTGTCTTCCTGAAGGACTCCACTCACATGGATAAGGCCTGAGGTAATGCTGGGAGCTCCAGACATCCCTGAGGAGCTTTTTTGTTTTGTTTCAGGCATAGCTAAACCAGAGGTGTGTGTGGATAATAAATTAACTGACAATAATCAAGATTCACCGAACCATGTCCACTATTCTAAATTCCTCCAAGGACACAGACTCGACCTTCTCATTCGTTTACAGGGCACGGCAACTCTTGGTGCGGCTCGCGTAAGCCCGGGGGGTCATTTGTATAACCATATTGACTCAGTTGATGAGTTTGCGCTTTGCTCCTTGATCCCCTGTCAGCTGAGAGGAGTTCCCCACGGGCTTAAGGAAGGACCACGGAGCGTTACCCGATGGCTGCGACAAACGCCTGAGTGGAGGAGAGAGACGCGCCGTGGCCTCATCTGGGAGAAGAAAGAGCAAGGCAACAGTTGACCTCTTGGCCTTGATTCTCTGCTTCTGTCAGGTAAGAGGCATGCACAATATGAGGGCTGCTTTTCCAATGTCATTTTAGTACCTTAGGTAAGTATTTGAGACTGGAAAAGTTCAGGTGAAGCGATGACAATTGTTAATTTACCATCAGGCCAATATTTGCACAGCACATATTGCATTTATGATACTATATAACAGTTATTTTAGATAATATATTCACTGCTAATATAATTGCCTAAAGACCTACAGCAATGGGAGGTTATTCATAATTTACATAGTTTCTAATCATTCTTTCATCATTTGTTCTTGTCAGGTGGTAATAAAAAGGAAAAAAAAAAACTCCTGAGGCCAATGGTATGTTTCCCCACTGTGAATTAAATCAGATTATAGCCCATGTGAGCACATTCCAGTGACCCACATGTGGTGGATGGTGGGGCTATAACAGGCAAGAGTGTGCAGAGACATGAAAAGATATTGCACGGTTAAATTAGAAAAGGCCCAGGATGAGAGGACTACTCAATGGCAGGAAATACAGTAACAGCAGCACGTATCACACGCCGGCCTTTTTGTCCAGGAGCGGCGTGGCTGAGCCTCATTTTGACACTGGTCGTGCTGATGGGTTTCTGTCTCATGCACCCACAGCGCTGCACAGCCCATCTGCTTCCTAATCAGCTGTAGGTCCCACTGCCTCCCCCTCCCCTTCCGTCACTGTCAGGTGAACAAAGGTTTACTCCATCACTGGTTTCCACGCATGCAATAAGTATACAGTCGTGTCAGCCGTCTACAATCCCTGCTCACTCTCTGCTGTCACTCTCCTACTCCCTCACACACACACATACACACACTTGCCCTGTTTCTATTCCTCCCAAATGCGTATTTTTCGCTGTGTCTCTCACAGACCCAGGTGCAGAGGGTCTACTTTTAAAGAGTACAGCTGCTGGTGTTTTATATTTTTATGCCGACAAATCCCATGACGGCGCCAAAAAACAATGCATCCATCTTACTTTTTGACTTCCCCGCACTGTCTCGTTTCTTTCAGCCCCGAACCCATTCCTTCCAATGGAAGACCTAAATCTTTAAAACCAGGCCACAAATAGATACATTTAATACGTCTGGGTACTGTAGTTTAGCTCATACAGGAACAACTTGTGCGTTCTTTATGGACTATATTCATATTCTGCATGCTCGGAAGCACTCTCAGCCAGATTGAGTTAAGTGGGACTGATTCAATAAACTACAGTGTGTGCCCACACACTGTAGTTTATGTTGTGTCCTGATTCATTGTCAGGACATAACATGTCACTGTGCAGGGAACACCATTTATGTGCTTTTAATAGTTTTGTGTTAGTGTTTTTGAAAAATGGAGGTCTATGGCACTGACTCATACTGGAAGCTAGAACAGGAATCAGCTACACTGGCAACATCTCATTCTATTTATTGGGTTTTCATGCGCTTTGTTGAATATAACAAGTGTTTAGAACATCACCAGATTTATCCTTGCATCATTTGGATGCACACTTTTTCATACTCACCATCACTTGAGGGTTGAAAGGTAAAAGGTGGAGTAAGTGATGTTGTTTCCATAAAGAAAGAAAGGAACAACCAATATATAATTGGTGATATATGCCCACACAAACACAAGAGTTTCACTTTTCATCTTTGGCATAAATTTGACTTGTCTCTAATTTCAATTGGATTGAAGATTATTTGAAGATCTATTTCCTCATTTGGTGTTTTGATGATGGCGGTGTAAAGTGTTGTGGATCACGCTCCAAAATCTCGCCGGTGTGATCTGGCGCCTACAAAGGACACAGCTTGTTATTCATGGGAGCTGCCTTTTGTTGTGACACCATCATAAAGACTTGTCTGTCCTTTTAATGTTCACTCTTGTTATTTTATTTATTCGACACCCAAATGTAGGAATGTGTCTCTCACGGTAGGTGCTCATAGCCTGTCTCTGTCTCTCTCTCTCTCTCTCACACAAATAAACCCTTCTCAAATCCTCTTTTGTTGAGAGCAACATAATAATAATGTTGATGTTCCTCCAATTTTCACTTGCTGGCTAGGCAAAAATAAATCAAAGAAACAATGGGGTGAAACTGAGAACATACATTTCTATTTCCATGTTGTTCAAGCCCGTCCCATGTGACTCACCTCAAAGTAGAGCATGCGGGGTAAATGTAATTACTTTTCCTTGTATTATATGCACTGTACCATTGTTAATAGGGCAGCAACATGGCTTCAATTTGCAAGGTCTCACTCTGACATTGTAGAACATAGCATTAATTCTCAGAATGCTTGACAAGCGTATTTAATGTGTACATCAGGCCTCTGTTTGTTATAATCTGTGTTTTATTGGTTGTAATAATTGCACTGGGGTTGTATCAGCTGAGCTATCAGCAGTGCAATTGGTCTATCATCACTAAAAAACTGAATTACACTGAGTGGTAAATAAAGTGAGAAGATAAGCCTTTTCCCATTCTTTCTGAAACAATAAGCCTGAACATTTAGGCTATTGTTTGGTGTTAAGGAATTATCCAAAATGTGCTAGGCAAGCAAGTCAGATAACTATATTAGGAGAGTCATCATCAGCTGAGCTGAGGAGCAAAAAATGCCACGGAGAGAGATTATTCTTTCATCAGTTTGCCTGCTGGAGGTGGGAATGAACACGGCTCCGATTATGAAATAAACGATGGGAATGATAAAGCGAAATGAAAAAGCGATAACATAGTGTGGGCAGAAAAGGCTATTTTCAGTGACAAGATAGCCGTGCTTTTGTGATGAGTAGGTAAGTCTGATAATTGTTTGAATGTGATTAGCAGGTCTTTGAAGTGGACTCTCCTTTCATGCTATGGGTGGTGTGTGTGTGTGTGTGTGTGTGTGTGTGTGTGTGTGTGTGTGTGTGTGTGTGTGCCGCCTAGTTAGTCAGAAGCTGCAGTTTTTCCTGACGTTCACTTCTTCGTCTGATGTGAACTGACAGATGAAAAAGTAGAAGACAGCCAGTCAATGTCAGTGGGGTTCCCGAGCCTATCGACACCCAACATCAATGAGGTAAACAGCTCTGGGCGTACTTCTCTGTTTACCCAGGGAAAGTTACTAAACTCTGTCTGTGCACACACTGAGTGCTGGCATTCTGTGATCAGCTAGTGTGTCATTTTTATTATTGTTATTTGAGAATGCAAATGGTTTATCCTGAAAGACACACGGTGAAACACAGATTTAATTTGTACTTTTCCTCAAATTGCTCTGGGTTCCCTTGTCGTAATCCAGAGAATGCACATGACTGCTTTCGCTCCTTTTAGTAGTAGACCACTGCCAAACACACACAAAAAAAAAAAAACCTGTATAGTACCTCTGTGGTCTTTTTAATTCTTTGGGCAGCTCGCAAAAATCTGTCACTGTGAACCTCCAGTGGGCCATGAATACAGCTTTTTGCGACCTGCCCAGGAACTACAAAAAAAAACTGCAGAGGTACTGGGTACTGGGTAGGGGATAATGATAATGACGGTGAAAGAAGCTATTGTCAAGGCTCAGAATAATTCACCTACTGTTACTGTCGCCGCACTGACGACAGTGCAGGCTGCAGCAGAGCAGTGTCTTTGTAATTACCTTCTCTGCCAGAAGCTTCACAAAAGTCCTGCACTATTGCAAAAATAAAAAAAATAAAAACAGACTGGACATAGCAAGAAAAAGTTATCTGGGTGAGAGAGGGAGCGTCCCTATAGAAGACGATGGTTACACAGGCTATATCTGGTATTCAGAATACAAACTGCTGTCATCAGGTGGATGCTACGAGGCACCAATTAGATACATAACTCGGACAGGTATAAAATCTCTCTCATCCCTCTGTCAGTGATTCTCCTTAACTCAGAACATGCTGGCAGCAGGGTACGAAATGAGGCGCTGTGTCGTATGCATTTGAATGCATGTTAAGCCTGAGCTTGTCTGTGCTGTGCAGTTTGTGTCCGTTGTACTTGTATGTATTTTTTATGTGGCAGCTTTTATGTCCAAGACAAATTTCCCTGGGGACTAAAAGTAATCTTGATCTTGAATCTTGAAAGACATGCAGGTTAGGTTCGTTGGGACGTCTGTGTGAGTGTGAATTGTTGTCTATCTATTCTCTATGTGTATTGTCTAGGGTATACCCTGCCTTCCAATGTTTTAGCTGAGATAGCCTCCAGATTCCTGTGAATCTCTAAAGGATTACAGCATATAGACATGGATGGATGGATTTTATCAAAATCTTTTTTAACCCTATTATTAGATTATCATAAGAGATCTATTTAATCATCAGTTCCATAATTTAAAATGCCCGTCAACACAGTGCAACAAAATACAGTTTCTTTTTTTGCAAAAAAAATGTTCACAATATTTAATATTTCCATTACTCCAGTTTGCAACAACAACCACACAAGAAAGAATATCACTTGTTAAAGCAAATTACGTTTGTATAAACTCTCTTTACACTGAGTTTGTTTGAACACGAGAACCATTTGAGGAAAATGTGTTTTTTGTCAGAAGCCACAAGCTGTTTTCCCTTTAAAGAGAGAGAGAGAGAGTGAGAGAAAGAAAAAAGAACAGATTTAACCAGCAAGGTCCGCTGCATTCAAAAGCAGCAGGACAGAGATAAAATTCAAGCATCTGCAGCAGTATTTTGTTCTCAATCCCCCCCCCCTCCCATCCATTATCCAGGTCTCCTACCGCCCCACATCATTTAAAATGTAGGCTAATTGTCTTTCCTGAATAATAATGTTGATTATTATTCTCTTTTATTTCATAAAAAAACGAAGCATGTCAGCATGCCAAATAACATATTTGATTTCATTATCATTAGTTTCCAGAAACCAAGAATGTCATGCGAATAAAAATCATATCTTTTATGCATTATATATTTGTATTGTTATGATGTCTAAGTCTAATGTGTAAATCTGCAGAAGTAGGCCTAAAAACAGGCGCACACAAACACTCTCTTAGAATACCTTCAAAAGTATTGCTCCCAGCGCCCCCCTGATGTTCTCTCCTGGAGGGTGGTACTGCCCCCGTTGAGAAACACTATTACGTATTCAATTTTTGTTTGATTTTTCTCAGCTGAAATAAAAAAATATAATAAAAAAATGGGTCTAGTCTGGTGGTATTTTTTTTATTCAGCAGACAAATATTGAATGTTCATTTTAAATGTCACGGATAATTTGTCCCCAAGTGCTGCCCATCAAGTTACACATTGTCATGGCAACAGCAAACAGATCAAGAGGAAAAAGCCGAGCGGGAGGGACGATAACGAGAGTCCCTCCTGTTACGTCGCATGCATTCCAATGTATTTGCATTGTTTCGTGTGTAATTTAAAGCATCTGTTGCACGCTCCAAGCACAACTTGGACACAAACCTTCCTTACTCTCTGTCTTTTCACAGGCCTCGAGTAAGGGTATCCCTGCTTGGCTGCACAGGAATGTCCTGTCATGGGGCGAGTGGCGGGGGCGGAGGAGAAGGAGGCAGGACGTGTCTCCAGGAGCAATAACACAGCCTGCCTGCTCCCCGGCTGCGGACAGTGGGTTCCACATCAGTGTCTTCCGACCTGACTCACCACGCTGCAAGTGTCCCCGATGTGGCCGGAGGGAGCCCGGAGACAGCGTTTTCATCCATCATCACGCAAACCCGGAAGGTCCTGTCATCACTCCTCCACCTCCGGGGAACCTGTTTATCCGTCTTGTCGGACACAGCGTGTGGAGTTATTAGTTCCAAAAAAGCTTCAGAGGGGAGGATCCTATCTACACCCACGTGCAACGACGAGAGCCCTAAACTCCCAGCCAGACACGTGCAAATGAATGAGCACAGGCCTGATGGACTGTTGGTGAAGGTACAATTTATACAAGAAAGACTGAGCTACACATAGGGGGACAGTGAAGAAGCCCTGAGAGGTGGCTCATCAGTGCAAATGTCTCCACAGGCCTCCTACCGCTCCTGCATCCATCATGAGGTGTCTCTGTGGTCCATTAGCTCTGTTGTGATTTTGGACAAGACACTCACCGTTTCCCTTGTGGAACTCGATGGAAGAGGAGCGGGTCAACCCACTCTGTACAAATCCACTTTGTCTGTTCGCCTGGGTGCCTCATCACGCCGCAAATCCTCTACAGACAGCAGACCGGCGAGAAGGAGAGAGGGTTACGGGCGACCCGGAGGGGCAGTGTTGGGCAGTAGCATACGCCAAGACAGTAGTTCAGGTCACTTAAGAGGCCCTTTATCCAAACAGCGGGGGCGAAAGGTCGAGCAAACAGCACCCACTCGTGGTGTTAACGGCGAGGCTGGCGGCTCAGACGTGCAGCGCCACAACACCACTTGGGGATTATTGTCATTCAGGGGGCCGAGGCCCTCGAACGCGGAGGCTTGCAGGCAGACGCGGAATGCAGATGAAACAGTCCTCCCTACACCAAGCAATTTTCACAGGCGGCACAATTTCAATATTGGCCCAGGTATGAATTTCATCACCTTCTTTGCTTCCGAATTCAAGTACCCACGCCAATATATTCCTTTCAGTAGCTCGTATATTCTAAAGCTATTGTAGATAAGATCACATTTCCGAGACCGTAACAGGAAGCTGAATGTGGCGGCAAGGGTGGAAAGTCTAATTTTTTTCACTCTGACGCTCACCTTTTGATTTATACCTCATGCATTGTTAATAGACCCTCACCCACCGCAGTTCCGCTACAGTACAGTGACATTGTTTAAAATAAATCCCAGCTGCTGCATGCACACACTCCGTTCAACTGCAGATTCAAATCAAGAACAAACACTTTTATTTATCCTCCTCTGACTTCCAACGATTCCATAAAACATCTAAAATAAGCAACTGTTACTGTATATTACCGGGTTGTGGCAAAATGTAAAAAAATAGATCGTATTTGTGTGATTTTAATCCAACTCCGGTGTCCTGGTTCATACATTACGATTATATTAAGATTAAATGAGTGTGTCAATTTGCTTGTGCCACTCAGGAGTGGAACAGGAATCACTGTGTGATTGTTGCTGAGTCCTCCCGGTAATCAGAGTTAATGTCTTATTGATCAGCACAAATGAGATCTTTTCATATTAAATTCAGTCCTCTGAAGGTAATTCGTTCAGTTGTGCCATCTTCAAGGAATGGTTTGGCATTTTCCGAGATGCGCCTTTTTTTCCTTTCTTGCCAAGAGTTAGATGTAGCCTACGCTAAATATGAAGCCCTGGCCAGAAGCTATTATCTATAGCTGTCCTGGCTCTAACAGGCGTAATGATTTGATATTGATATTGCAGCTCGCCAGAAGACTCCACACAGGCTCTTCAGTTATGCTCTACATTACTTATAGTGAGTGGACCTATACAGGAATGGTGCAGCCCAACGAATTCACCGCCTGTAGCGGTTTTCTGAAGCAGTCTTACTGCTAAATGTACTCTCTCACTAGGAAAAAAAAACCCACAGCAACACAACACTTGTTAATTATTAAAGAACTCTCTCCACCCATACCATGTATTATCTGTAACATCCCACAGCTGTTTTGCCCCCCGTGTTTTTATTTAAACTTTTGTTCGTTTCACTTGCTACTTCATTTATGCCAGGGCCTAAAGGGCAAGACATATATCATGTAGATAAAGCTTGTCCGGTGACATTGCATATTTGAGTGTGCTTCCTGGAGCATGTAATGATGCTCTACCTACCTGCCACATGGTCATGGCTGGGTATTCATTGGAGATATATATATTGCACCAAAGGTAGAGGAATGGGGTTACAGGTTTTTACATTATTCATAGGCCACTGGGGATAGTGTGTGTATGTGAGAGCATGTTAGGGTCATTTTGAGCTTTATTCGTTTTCCTGCTTGTGCATATCATAAAAAAAAAAAAAAAAAAAAAAAAAGTTGGATGAAAATTGTGTTATAACTCAGTGTGAAAGGGGAATACAGTGTGTTGCATCTGGATGGCGCCAACTACCAAATATCAACAAACTATACATGTATATGTCAAAAATCAATTTGAAATAATCCCTCCCTGTGAAAATGATATGACGTGCCATCATAGATTTCACACTCATTTCACTTCTCCCTGTGTCTCTTAAGTGGACTCCGGGGCACGGGGCAGGCCGGCGGGGAACGACGAGACGGCGGAGCGACAGGAACGTGGCGTTTCCACAGGGCCTCCAAAAGTCTCAGCTTGTGATGAAGACATCGGCTATGATCATTCCCCAGTGAAGCCTCGCTTGCTCGAAGGCACGCATAAGACTCTCAGTCTCAAAGTAGGGGCTGCATTTCAATTACTTTTACTGTTAATAAATGATTGATAGTTGTTTGTATTTTTTTTACTCATTCAAAATAACCATGCTAAAGATGCTTAGTAATGCTTATCTTAATGGTTCATAATTGACCTTGCCCATTGACCTTTTTTTGTTTTATTTAAGTCATACTCTATCTTATGGCCTTCTTCAGCACAGGGACTAAGCTCAGTTGCCATTAGCAAGCTTAGAATTAGAATTTATATGTGTACATAAGGCTATAACACAATATCACCAAAGTTGTTCATTATTCCTATTGAATGTGTTTCGAAGACTATTTTACCTATACCATGGAGATTCATTAATGCAGCCTCGAGTACAACAAAATGATGCAAGCCTCCCCAGAGTTCCAAGTTTCTCCTTCTTTTCTGCTTTTGATCTCTTTCTGGTTCTTTTTTATTCATCTGTTTTGAACATGCAAAACCAAAATAAAAAGAAAAATAAAACGGTAGAAGTTTAATCTGTCAAAGTTAAGAACAAGCAAGGAGCCAAGACTAACACTTTTATTTATAGATTCGAGAAAATCGTTAGGTATTGCAATTGTGCATGATCAGATGTAGAAAAATGCAGTGTTACAGTATGTGCCATGCAGTATATAAGCTCACAACCCTAGGGATCACAAAGTATATTAGACTATTTCAATTAAGGTTTCCCCTCACGGAGAATCATAACGCGTTGGAATAATCACTATCACTGCAGTAGCTGCATCTCTTGAGGGGTGATTTTTACACTTGGAGAGATTTTCTGCTTTAGTTGGTGTTTGACACAGCCGCTGCCAAATAGCCTAGAGGGGGGAATGAAAAGATCTTTAACAATTGCATGATTTGTTTTCTTTCCGTCTGCCTTCATTTTATTTCATTTCGGCTTTTCTTTCTATCCAGTTCATTTAACAAGTTTGATCGGGTGAGGTTTTTGAGGCTTTTTACAGTATTCAGATTTGGCTCACACGGGGAATCTTTACCTTTATCCCCTCTAAAGCTGAGAATAACATTACCATATTGCTTGCACCTCCGAGCTATTACAAGGCTGTGAAGAGGATTCTCCAAGGTTAAGGAATAGATTAAGAATGTTTTCAGAATAGATTCTAACCCAATGAAGATTTTCCCCCTCTTTCCACAGGATTAATATCAATGAGATGTCCTGCATTCTTCCCATCAACAAGCAGCTTACTGTATATGTGTATACCCCTCTCCACCCCAGGAGGCTTTGGAGCTCCTCAGGCCAGACTTCATCAGCCGATCCCAGCTCCGGGTGAAGAGGTTGGAGCAGAGGGCAAGGATGAGGCAAGCCGCACAGGACTCCACCCTGGACCTGGTGCAGGGCCTCAGGGATGAACAAGGCAAACAAAAGAGGAACTGCACCACACCGGATCCACTTAGCAGTAAGTACAGCGGAATATCGCTGCCTGAGACACGGAGCGATGTCATCCTCCCCCTGCTCAATAAGCCAATAAGCAGTTGTCGGTTCTGCCGTCTGGGCGTCCATGATGGTGGCAGAATGCCACCAGCTGCAGAACATCCCCGGGAGTTGTGAAGGTGGAAGCGTGGCATCTGCTCTGGTGGCAACGGCCAGAAATTCACAGCTCAGCACTTTTCAATCATGTCGCCTTCCAGGAGTCAGTCCTAAGTAGGCTCTCACCTATTAGGAAGTATACCAGCACCTTATTAAATCATGTTCACTTTGATAAGGTCTAATACATTCACAAATAATTATTTTTACCCTGTCTAGGATTTTACATATTCTTATTATAGTGCAGTGGCATTTATCCAACTTTGCCCTCTGGTGGCTATTATCTAGTACTGCAAGTCAGTTACAGCATATCTCCTCTAAATTTCTTCATGCAAGGAATACACACATACTGAAATTAAAAAAATTGCAGTTTATAATGTTTGCTTAGATATTTTCTTCACTATACATCGACTATGTCTAGGGAAACTGGTTTGCTATATAAGAGTTACCATGCATATGAATTTAAAAGTTGAACTGATAAACAAGTTACCTAAACGGATACAGACACAATAAAAAGGGAAATCAGCTGATTATTATGCTGAATATGATGAAGCACCAATGAAGGCATAAAAGTTGTGTCAGTCATCGTAAAGTAAACTGTTTTTATAGAAAACAACTGAGGTAGATAATATATCCACATCTGTGCTTCTGCATCATTGGGTATGTAATGTAGTATTTTTATAAATTGCTGTGATAACGCTGCACCATGCCAGAAATGCTGCTATATATTCCGTGTAAACATTCTGTCGGTGAAATTGTTTTGTTTATATTTCCTTTATACTGTCAGACTTGGAGTAAACTCACATAGACAACCGTTCAATTAAATGTGAGTGAGCAGACACCACATCCAACATTCTCTCTCCTGCCTGCTTTGGGGAAAAGTTGGATTTTAAAGAGCGTATTGCAGACAGGGACTGAGATTGATTCTCTCCATAGGTTGGGTAATATCAGAATTTCTTAAACGCATTCTGATTATTTCAAACATCCATCACAGGAGCTTGTTTACAGAAAATGTATCCCCACTGTACTAGAGACCCCGAGTACGCAACCTTTTAGTTTTACATTAATAAAATAGGAATGCATAATGGTGCAGGTAATGGAAGCACTCCAACTTAGTTTTAGAAGGTCATGAAGAAGTCATGGACTTAGCTTTGAATAACTCTAACTAATCTCTGACTGAAGTCAAAAGTCTAATTATGAACAATGAGCCTTGGTGCTGTTGACCTTTTTTGACCTGAGAAGCAGCACTCTGGTAATTCATTTCAGTTCAATCAGTGACGGGCAGAACAGTCACGTTTACAGTGGTAGGACTGCAGTAGAAATGGCTATGTAAGTCTAATGTCTGAGCATGTATATGTACACATATATGCGTATGTGTGTGTGTGCGCACACACCATGTGCATGGGCGTGTGTGTTTTTTAAATAGTGAAGTATGTAGCTGTCTAACTGTCTGAAAAAGAGAGATCACACACAGCCCTCAGTGATGATTTACATATTCAAGATGAATTTACATATTAATTCTTATTTGTAATTCTAATTCCTTTGTGTGTGTGTGTGTGTGCGTGTGTCGGTGTGTGTGCGTCTGTGTCTGTGTGTCTGTGCGTGTCCTAGATAACCTTTTCAAGCCAAGAGAGAGGTCTATATCAGGCAGAGAGATGCAGCTGAGGTCGAGACGGTGAGTTCTACAGGACCAAACCCACGTCACACGTTGTCACTCCCTCTCTGCTCGCTCTTTTGTTCGATTTTTTTTAATATTATCATTATTCAGCACAATCCATCAAGCTTGTTTGTCACATCTGTCGTGCACACTGGATGGTGCGTAGGAAACATACGCCCACATTATAGTACTATATGGATACAATAGATGTTTGATGCCCAATGTCCTGACAGGAGCTATGTGCTACCCTCTGTACACCTTATCTCTTTCTCTCTCTTTTCTCTCTTTCCTTATCTGAAAAAGGCACACCTGATCAGGTGATGGCTCGCCATTGTAATTTTTTCTTCAAAAGCAACGCTATCTGACTCGGAGGATCTCTTAAACAAATTGGCTGTAGTTGTGAGCGTGAAAAAGGAGCATGTGTGAGACCTGTTTATCAGTGGACCCTGTTTTTTTTTTTTTTTTTTTCCTGGCTGTGGTCTCACTTGATAATACAGTTCCTTGTCTCTCGTATGCCAATATGTTGGCATGGCTCAGCCACCCTCGGACTTCTGATAGCGTATTCCCCTGCCCTGTATGAATTTGCCTTTTTCTGTCCATAGGATTTACAACAAGCTGCCAGAGGTGACAAAGAAAAAGGAGGAAAAGGAAAAGAGGGCTATATCACAAACCAACAGATTGAGAGCCGAGGTCTTTAAAAAGGTATGGGTTGGGACATTTATTATTGGTATAAAATATTGATTGCATGAAAGCTGTCGACTGGGTTTGAACTCAAGGTTTATAGCACATATTTACTCAATATTCATTTTGGTGAATGGCAAGTGCACTCATTCTATATATCAGTAAAAGAAATATAACTCAAAATGAAATTTAATTCATTATGGGGGAATTTCATTCTGTTTAACATTGCACCAGGGTCTCATTTTAAAATTCTGAATGCCAAGAAAGTTAGAGGCAGTTAATCACTGTGGTCCAGTCCCAATTACTTAACACTCAGTGGCAAACAGTGGTTGTGAATCTTATTTTTACTTTCTTTTTAATCATAAGAATCAATTTCTAAATGCAGGCCACGTGTTTAGAACGTCTTATCCCCACCCGCAGAATATTTTAAGGCTACATCATGTTACATTTCCCTAAATAAGTTGGTTAATATTTTACCTATTGTTAATATTATTGTTATTGATTGATATTGATTTTCAGGCCCTGTATTTAAAAAAAAATCAAATAACAAAGATGTGATGAAAAAGTGCTCACTATATTATAATGTAGTGGTGAATCAAAGTGTAGTCCATGATGAGCTAAAAGATGGTTGGTTGGTTGTCCAGCAGAGGTCACTGTTTGACAGCTAAAGCAAAACCACCTTCTTCATTTATCACACATGACTATGCATGTGCGTTCAACATTTGGAGGTATTATTTTTTTCTATGTTCTATGTGCTATCTTACAATTTTCAGTACTTGATATTGGTTTTACTTAAAAAAAGATAGAAACTCTTTCTTCCATGCTTGAAACAAAGCCTTTACTTTATCAGAACTGTTCCTATTATACTAATCCTCGGAGCATGACCTTCTACAACTGTGTTTCGGTATTCGGAGTCATAGAAGCCACAGCTCAAACAGTGACTCTCACATAAACATTAGTTCTAGGCACCATGATGCATGGGAGCTGCTATTGGGGCATGTGGCAAATTAATGATGTTCATTTAAAGACATGCAGTGTCAGGCAGACGCGTTGAGCTTCACTTACAGATGAGCCGTCTATTGCCTTCCCACTTTAAACTCCAACAATGAATTTGGTGTCAGTCAGGTGAGATGTGAAAAATGTGAAAAGATGTCTCCAATCTCTTACAGATAATTGCACAATCGTCACGGCTTCACAGTGCCTGAGCGCGCGCGTGTGTGTGTTCACGAGTGCGTGTGCGCGTGTGAGCCAAGATGTTATTAAAAAACTTCACAGATGATTGGCTTCTCTCTCATTTGCTGAAGATTATGTAAACTGTGACATCATGATAAATTGATCTTGTGCAAACTCTTTTGCTTCAGGCCTTGAAACAATTTTCATGTACAAGAAAACAGTGAGGCACACTTTATTTACATGGCCAGCAACTGTATTGAAGTATATGACGTGTAGTGGCTCCACTGCATGAGGGAATATTCTGGCTCAGAGAAAATAGAGTGGACACGATGCATAGACGTCACATGAAGCTCTGGATTAGGTTCGACCAGAGTGAGATTTGGGAGAAAAAGGAGTGTGTTTCTTCCTGGACAGTGCATTTCTCTCTGTTTATGAGGCCTTATTTCTGTCTGAAAACACACACATGGAGAAGCCAAACCCAGAGAAAAGTCACAGTGGTCTGGTGGTGGTGGGTAAAAGGGTGGGTGGTTTTGAACACTGGCTAAAATGAGATTCCAGCTGTTGGATATTACTGTAAGAGGAGGATGATTGCATAGCAGAGCGTTTGGTCAGACAGCAAGCTAGAATTATTCCCCTACATACCTGGGTCTGGCCACCTCAGGGGTGCAATTGAAGGAAGTGAAAGCCAATTTAGTAGCGGGAGTTTCTCCTGTGAAACCTGAGCTGCTCTTTGGAGATTGAGGGAAGGGCTGTCTGCACACAGATAGATCTTGTTGGAACTGTTATTTTCTTTGTTGTTTTTCTTGTGTCTGCAGAGACTTCTGGAGCAGATCCTTCAAAGATAAATGAGACACACTGAGTGGTAAATGTGGATCATTCGCCGATTACATCCCTCACTCATCCTGTTTCCTCCTACACGTACATTAATAAACACGTTGCATTTAATTCTTTTATGCAAATTTTACCTCTGCTTAATGTATGTGTACATGTTGTTGATGCCTTGCTGTAAAATATACTGCTGTGTATTTGCATCCTGAATAATGCATCAACAGATTGAAACACAAATGTGATTTTTGACAGACATGCTTTTGCAACCATCACAGTTACCAGGTGACAAGAAGACACTTAGGTTCCTGTTCTGCAAACTAAAGCATTTACAGATGACACGAAATTGTATGTGATGCTCAAGGCATGCTTTTAAGTTAATTGTTGTTGTGTGCAGACATTGACAAAGACAACCCTCTCACTTACCACTGACACACTCATAATTTAAAAAATGAGACGGGTATGCAGTTGAAAAATGAAAGCGTTGAAATGTAATCTGTCGTTCTCCCATCACCCACTGATAAATGTGATACATAGTAAACATATAATTTTGCCTCTTTCGTTCCACACTACAGACCCACTGGTTTGATTCCTTGTCTGTATTATCATTTTGTTTCTCATATGTCTCGTGAATGAAATAAAAGTATTCCAAGGTCATTTTTTTTCAGATTATTAACGCTCTGAGCAAAGCACCTTTACTCTGCCATCAGTAGGGTGGGCATTTATAAAAAAAAAATGGAGAAAGGGGGAAACCGAGTGCCTTGATTGGCTTCGCGTCTGCCTCCAGGCCCCCGGACCCTCCCATCCGGAACACTCGAATTCCAAGCTAATCGAACTCAGGAGACACGCGGCGCCTGTGAAAGGGGCCTTTGTCACAGAGCTTCCAACCAGAGATGACATTGTAATAAGAGAGCAGACGTCTGAGCACGGCAGCCTGGGACCGCGCTCCACATATAGCCTGTAAAGGTGACTGACATCCTTGTGGCATTTAAACAGAGCCTGCTGGGATGAGGAGAGATCAGGGGGAAGGACATGTGCCGCAGGTCCCAGGACAAACACGCAGTACAAATACATACTGTACTGGTGGACTTTTCCATGAGTGGAGTAAACACTGACGGTTCTAATCTCAAACGACAGGCAGGGTTAAATTCTGAATAATGTTTTAATTTTATCCTGCTACTGGATGCCGCTCCTCCTCATTAAAGGACGGGCTAGTTGCATGTAATCTCATTCCGTTATGGCCCATAGCAGGCAGCATGGTGTAGTGAGCAGCACACACACTCATCCACTGACATCATTGATGCCTGCATTACCGGCGAGGCCGATAACGGAGCAATCCGCATGTGCGAACAGCTCTCCCAGCCACGGGGGCTGGTGTAAGACGATGAGCGGAGACTGACAGGCGGCTGTATCTGAAGAGAAGGGCCCATGCCACTCAGCCTCACTCTCTGTGAGGCATCATGCGGCTGCATGTCACATCGCTATCTCCGCATAACGTGGATTGTGTGCTCCGAGGCCCCTCTGCACGGCTCAGCGAAGGCCTTGACTGACTCAGACGCCATGAGGATAAGACTGATACGTCTGACTTACAAAGGAGAGCAGCAGTAACTGAGCTTACATGTGTAATTATCAAGCAGAGCTGCTGATTACCCGTGTTTAGTCATTAGCCATTTCACTGGCACTCATATTATCTCATCATCTAGCTTTCAGCCGTCTCATTCTAGCAGTGGCTCTGTGTCCAAGGAAACTGATTGTAAAATCAATACAGATACTCTCGCCGGCGGAAATCTACAAGTATTTATCACATGTTGCCCTTAAAAATGGTTTCGTTGACTAATCGTGAGGGCGAGCAACAGGCCAGGAAAAAAAAAACAGTCATTTAAAAAACGCAGACAAAACAGGACCAACAGTTGAGGCTGAACAACAAAGAATAAATGTTTTTTTTGTTGTTTCAGGTTCAAATTTTAATAAGTGTTTCAGATTCAAAATGAAGAATACATAATGACACTGTAAGATTTCAAGGACCTACCTGATTCAAAGTCCTCTGAGGCAAAGAAATGCACGTTCTCAATATATTTGCCATGAGCAGCTTGAGTGGAGATGTATATTGAACTGACGCCGCAGGCACAGACATCTGTGACGATTTGGCCTGCAGCACATACAGTAAAAAACAAATATTAGAAAAACCAGACCAGGTAGTCTTGGTGAAATACGACAAAAAAATGTGTCTGCGTGCGTGAGGACACAAAGTTAAAGAGGAAGAGGTGACACATTAGCTCAGGGGTACTTCAAAAGTACAAGGCAGTACACCATTCTTTTTACGCTCATAGTTTAATGCAAAATTAAAAGTTTGCACATTTAATTTCTTGTCTATATCTTGGCCATCATCATGGAACCTCAAATAATAGCTGATAGGCTTCTTTTACATACAGTGGCACCCCACTGCTGTTCATGCAAATCTGGCTCTAAACAGTTTGAAGGTGCCAGAAGCACAAGTAAGAGTAGAATAAATGTTGATATCTTGTACTACAGAAAAGTTTGCGGTTCATAATTCCTCCTGTACTTCCTGCTGATTTCACCGTTCATATAAAGAATGGTGCAATAGGGGCCTCAAAGCACACACCGTTCAAATTATTCAGACTTATAAATGTGACATGCAGACATGGGACTGGCAGGACCTATTCTCCTCATACACAAACTGTCAGCCTGTGTTCATCACCTAGAACCATCCGTCACGTCAGGAGAGCCACTCTCCCATGTGAATTGCTCTCTTACGGCCTAGTTGGTAACACAGACCTCTGTGTAATCAATAGATATTGAAAAGTGTGCTGTCTATTACATAATAGCTAGCTAGCCAACAACTATCATACAAATGAACCCCCACCAAATAAAAAAACAGCCGTAAACTGGTTGTAGCTGAAAGGAATGAAGCCCTAGCCATGACCTTGATGACCTCATTTGTTCCCTATAACGGGGTTTGAGGGGAGATAAGGTCCCCCATCCTAATCTCAAATCCTCCCTATCAAGTCTGGAGGGACAGAGCAGTTGTTTAGTTGAATATGTTAGTCTAGTCTCTCTGACTCCTTGATCCTTTATCTGATTGAGGCGAGTTTGAATCTTTGGCCCCCTCCGACCACGGCTCTGAAATAACAGGAGCCTAACTGTGCCTTGTATTGATAAATCCATGGCGCTGTCCGTGGTGCTGAGGTAGGAGACAGAATTGTAATTCTTTCTTTCTTCTTGCGGGCCCAATCTTGTTTCAGTTTCAATTTGGGTGTATATTCTCCAAACTATATATTACTCAATATTCTATTATATTGTATAGTAAATCCTCTATAGAGTAGTGTCACCTTCATGATGATGTGGGGATAGTGGGGATCATGTGAGAAACACTGTTGCCTGTAGTATTCTTACAATATTCTTATAACTTGAAGTTGAAGATGTCTGCACTTTTCTGTGATGCATTTCAGGTTTGAAAACCCTTAACATGATGTATTTGCAATTTAAAGTATTCACCTCAATGTACTTTCACAGTGCTCTCTCAATCGCCTCACAAGGTTGTTTTTGGTCTGTCTCTTAAATCTCCATGAGCCTCTGATCAGGCTGGCTGATTTTCACTTGTGAGACTGAAAAAAGCGGGTGTGATGGTGGGGGACAGATGGGAACCCGAACAGGCCGAGGGCGGCATGAAGTTAAGGAAATACACATGAATCATGAAGAGTTTCTAAATACAGGCTGTGTATTTAGAAGTATATAAGTATAGTAGTATAGTATATAAGTTAAGTATATAATGCAACAATTATACTGTTTTTTTT
This sequence comes from Eupleurogrammus muticus, assembly GCA_036785175.1. Lineage (NCBI taxonomy): Eukaryota > Metazoa > Chordata > Actinopteri > Scombriformes > Trichiuridae > Eupleurogrammus > Eupleurogrammus muticus. The sequence continues at coordinate 11,650,891 of JAYKQN010000019.1, forward strand.
TTTTTTTAAATAAAACCTTTACACCTTATCTACAGTAAAAACCTATTTGTGATATGAGACCTTTGAATATTTAGCTGGGAAAATTGCCCCCCCTTAAAAAATTACCCCCTGGTTATATTGTTCTTTTCTTAATGGTAAACACGTCCTTTAAATGTATGTTTGTTATCTATCAGATGTGTTTTGTTTGCCCAGCATATTTATTTAATATATAAAACAATATTGGAATATGAATATATTCTGCAGCATTTGACAGATTGAGTTGTTCTATCTGGTTTGAACCTCAACCAAATGCATGATTGTTTCTCCTGGCTGGTGTAAAGGGAGGATGGCTTTAAACAAAGCTGTAATGTTTAAATCGGTCTTTATCTGCAAAAAACATGTTTTTTTTATTCAATCAAATTGTTTTTTCCTAGGACTTTGCATGACCATAGCACTACAGGGTCCATAAAACATCTTGAGGTGACTCACCCAAAGACAAGGACAAATATGTGTCACTATCTTTTTATACAGAGCAATACCTTATGCAATAATCTACCTCACTATCTTTGCTGTACCCAAAGTAAACAGGTAATAAAAATAAAACTTAAATGTCACCAAATGTGGATTTGGGCATATGTTGCTAAAATGTTTTTTTTTCATTTTTAGATTCATGAAAATGATTAAATGTTCATTTTAATTGTTTTATCGTCATGTATAGCGCAGATGTGTGATGATTTGTGATGTATTTTTTCGTTCGTCTTGTTTGGTTTGGTTTGTGGAACCCAGAAAAAATAATCGGTTACTAATCAAACAATTTTAACCGTGTTTTTGAGTTAGAGAATTCAACCCTTTTTAACCTCGGTGTGCATTTCAACCTGGGCTTTTTTCCCCTGACAGAAACAGCTGACCTGTCTGACAGCTGAGACGGGGATGAACCCGTCCGGCGCTAGGACCCGACGGAGTCCGCGGCGCACATGGCAGTGTGTGGCCGCTCCGGTACGAGGGGATGGAAAAGTCCGTTTTCACTACACTCTCCCAACATCCTCCCCTCATTCTGTCTTTTCTGCCTCCCTCCCTGCCATGTCCCCTCTCACATGAGCCACGCATCCGCGCACGGACATCCGCATGTGTCCGCACGCCTCTCCCCAGACCGCCGCGCGTCCAACGTCTGGCGTAGTAACGGAAAACTTTTTGACAGCTCGCGTCTCGGAGTGACAGCCTGCAGCATCTCGCCGGAATCTGGGCGGTGAAGGGTATTTTTTATTATTATTTGTATTATTATTTGTTTGTTCACCATCCTCCCTCCTCCTCCTCCTGCTGTCACCTGTGTGGAGAGCCTGGTCCTGCTGCATTAAGAACGCGGTCCGACCGGAGCGCCTCTCCCCCCCCTCCCCGGCTTCGACGCACCGAGCGCGGGCAACATGCGGAGCTGGCGGCGGAGGCGGATGAACTTTGCCTTTCTGGTCCTCGCCGTCCGCATCTGTTGCCTGTCCACGGCGACGGAAAATGCTGACAACACGGTTTACGACGTACGGGAGGGTAAGTGAAGGCATCATAACTGTTAGGGCATAAGTCATTTGTCTCGTTGGGTTGTTTTTTTGTTATGCTGCTGTTGAGCCACAGTCTGGTCAGCTGGGCTACATTTATTTTATATCACATTAGGGGACACACACACACACACACACTTAACAGAGAAAGACAAAAACAGATCTGTGTTCAGAGGTGTTCAATATGTTAAACAAATTATCTCCCCCCCCCCCATAGATAATAAGAAGCTATAATATGTATAATATAACTATATTATAATATAGGACCGTTTTTTTGACATAAAGCTGCTTTTATTGCCATGCATTTCACATTATGTGGCAGACAGAGTTTTGTTGTCTCAGATCCATCTTTGCTGCCCAGATGGAACAATAAAAGGAAGTCAGACCGCTGTGATGGGATGGACAGATGAGTTTAACATCCAGGGAGGATACGGCAGCCTCATCTTTATGCTGCAAACATAAAATAAACAGGATGTTATTATTCAGCCGCTAAATTTAATCTGCTGAATGATTTATAACAGGGTGTTTTGTGTTTGGGATGGAGCACGTACGTATGATTCAAATCCTAGTTTCTTTTCTTGTTTTTTTTTTTTTTGTTATGTGTGTGTCTGGGTCCAAAAATACAATTTTTTTTGCAGATTCACCCTCTTAAAAGCAGAGGTTCAACACTACTGTCAAACTTGTTTATAGAGACTTGACAAGTCAGCAGGATCTAACATGCTCCAATTGTAAAAGAAGCTTTAAAAATCAACACAAAAGGACATCTCTTGATCTCAGAAGATTTAAATATAGTACCTTCCCTTTGTACCCAGCGTTGCATCAGCGCATTAGAAGGCAACCAAGATAAAAATTAAATATCATGGATTTATAGCTGATTGTATTCATGAGGCAAATGGTAACTGAAAAGGAAGGCCATTTATTTTCTTTAAAAAAAATGCACACAGAGCATTGTTCATTCTTAGTAGTTCGGTTTAGACAAAAACGTGAAGCTAGAAGACGTGTCATTACCAGTGCCATACAATTAGGCAAAAGCCTCCTAATAATGCTCCACGCTGGCAGAGGCGTAAGTAGAGAGCTGCTGTTCAGGAGATGATTACTAGGGGCTGGTTCCAGCTCTCACTCAGAGGGTTAGCTGATATACAAATGCAGGGGGTAAAAATAGTTTTAAGGGGTAGCGTGAATATTGAAATAGGGCAGCATGCACCACCGCTTTGATGTCAGCGGGATATTGACTTGAGCTTCTGTCCATCTCCGTCAAGGCTTTTGCTTGCTCCTTGCTAGAGACACTTCTTCAATGCCTTCATTATGCTTTATTTCGAGAGCCAGCATCCAGGCACTCTGCTTCTAGTCCTTTCCCTACAACATTGTTTGGATCAGTCTATCTAATTGGAAATAGATTTACCGTCGCAAAAAACATTTTTTTTTCCGAGCCGAGAATTGGTTTGTTTCGTTTTAATTGATGGTGAGCTTGGGATGAAGGGGATTGAAAAAGTTGTCCTGGGTGTATTCATTTCAGCTCAATTTAGCAAACTAGCTTGCATAAGCGTAGAGGATGTAGCTCTGACATTGCATTTAAGGTCCCTCTTCATTTTTAAATTGAAATTTCAATATCCCTAACAAGATATATCTGCGGTTTTATGCACCAGAAATCACATCAGTATATTTTCACATCTTCACTCTCAAGCTGTTTTCTCTGGAGCTCCAGAGAGAACAGGTCGTTGCGTGTCAGGAACAATAATGAGCCTCTCTTCTGCCTGGCTAATCTGAATGGCTGTTGATGGGGTGGGCGGGTGTCCAAAGACAGTTCAGTTGTGACATCACAACTTCACAGAAGGCCTAATGGCAAGAGCCTTTAAAATATGGGATGGTATTTTTATAATTCCATCCAAATATTCTTTATTAACAAAAAGCAACTAAAACCATTTTTTTTTCTTCTTGCGCGGTATGTCAGTGATTGTCAAATAATAAAGAGGTATAGGTGAGAGATGAAAATCTCTTACCCATCAGTGGAACATCACATCAGGTATTCAGCAGCGACAGCAATAAGCCCGGTAGTGCAATGTGGGACTGAATAATATAGTGTTAACGTGTTTTTGTACGCAGACCCAACAGTGGCCTGAATCCGGCCCAACTGGGCGCCAGGCTCGAGCCAGAACTGTGACCAATGCCAAACTCGGGTTTATAGGCTGCCACTTGCCCAAAGCCCCAAGGGCTGCAAACTGAAACAGACCTGCAGCCCAAGTCCAAACCGCCGGAAGCCGAAGCCAAATGAACGGCCATGAATGGACCGGCTAAGACTGACACCCATTTCCCCTCCCCCTCCTCGCCAGAACGCGTCTCTGTGCGCCAGCACTCAGCTGCAATCGGCCATCTGGACAGGGTTCAAAAATCGTGTTGTGGTAGCGTTTCCTGAAGTGACGCATCAGATAATAAGGACTTTGGAAAGTGTCCTGTTGAGTGTGCCCTGGCTTTGCCGCTGATTTAGAAAGAAATTGAAAGCGCTGTATTAATTAAAGCTTTCTATGAGATCAAAATAAAATCCTAATTATAGAGTACATAAACAAACACACACAACACTCCCAACAAGCTTAGGTTTAATTATTGATAAAACGCTGTAGAAAATATGTCTTTTTAAGGATTCTACACCACTGCAGCATTCATGTGATTTGTCTGTAGACATAAATGTTGAATATTGTCTGTCTCCTATTGCCTGCAAACTGGTAAATTTGACACCTTTATTTTAACACTTCAACATCAAAGAATACTGGAAGAAAAATAAACTAAAAAAAAAACCAAAAACATTTCCACTTGCTTAAATCCAAAATAAGCACCTCTGTATAAATTTTAGCAGAATTACATTTCTATCTGTCAATCAGTGAATCTACGAAGTTAAAGTCAGGGGATCAGTTGACTATAGTTCAATCGCACGTACCCTCATTAGCCTTCAAGAAAGTTGTTTATATTTATGACGGGTCTATAGAATACATTTGAAAAGCCATTTGCAAGTTCTTAAATCAAGCGTTATCTCCCTTCAGAGCTCAATTACTTTCTGAACTTTTGCAGCATAAATAAAAGAAGTCCCTTAAGGGCACCAATTTAAGCGGGCTGTTTATAGATCTTCCATGAATTGCTCTGTCTGTGGCTCTCTGTGTCTGAAGGGCTTTCTTTGTGTCTCCTCTGAATATCAACAGCTTTTCTGCAGGTCAAGGGCCAGTAGCACAAAGCGTCAACTTCTCTCCTGAAGTTCCACACTTAAGGTTTTCGCACAGAACACCTTAAAGGGTTTCTTCAGCCGAGGAGAACGTCTTATGGTATATACCGCATTGAAAGAGACTCTAAAGCGGATGCATTCTACAGTTTCCATGGATACCATTTCTCACTTGCGCTTGTAATCACTTACAGACTTTAGTCTATAGATGGCCAAGAAAGAGCAGAAGAAAACAAAAGAAGGAAATCCAATTGGTCAGAGGAGCACAGAATTGTGTTTCGGGAGGAAAACAATAAAGAAAAATCCATTTAAAATCGAAGTTGATCTACAAAGAAGAGCAAAGAGCTAACAACTAATGTGAATCTTAAACACAGAAGTGACCATTTTAAGAAAACCTTAAGGAGAAAACTTAAGGCTCTTTGTGCAAACAGCCCCAGATCTCATTTCTGGGCAGAGGAAACTCAATAAATAATTAGAGGTAGAACCAAATGACCTGGATTAGATTTGTGGCTATCATCTGGTCAGGCCGCAGCATCAGACAGAATTAATTAGAGAGATTAGAATGTCGGTGCTGTGTAAACAAACTGGCCGAGAGGAGAATACGACGCGCCCCCGAGCTGAGTGAAACGCAGACATCCACTCCCTTCGCCCCTCTGAGAAGCAGAGTCCAGCGTTCAGCAGCGTTTCCTGGGATGTAACTCACACCTATCCCCCTGTCCGTGGAGGAACGCTGACGTATGGCCGCCATCCGGTTAAAACAACCCCCTCTCTGCTAAAGCCATTTAGGAAATAACCTCACCATGGTCCGTCTTTCAGAGCCTCGGGGTGGCTGTCGCTTGACATTTTGAGGACAAGCTGGCATTGATTTGTTGGCCATGAGGGAACGACAGACACAGTTAGGAATGTCTCCTTCTGTTAAGCATCATTGGTCATTATAGCCATCAGTGAGATTTAGCTTCCTCCTGCTCACCACGCGCCTCCTCGCCCAAGAGATGACAGGAGCCCAGATATAATAGATAAGCCTATGCTCTAAGACAGCAACATCAGCTGATACATAAACCGGTGGCATGCACAATTTATGAATACCGCTGTATTATAATCTTGAAGAGCTAACATGCACACATGGAATAATGCTCTGAGGGTTTCCAGATATCATGAGTGAAGTGAGTGCGGCAGGCAGGACGAGGCGGAGAGAAGAGAGAGAGAGAGAGAGAGAGAGAGAGAGAGAGGGAGGTGAGAAGATTTATTGTGAAACCTGTGTTTTAGACAACAACAAATCTGCAGGCCCCCACCTACCCGCGGAGGCCCTCGGGAGACAGCACTCAGTCACGGGTGCGATGGACGAGTTCGGGTGCAGTCCCCCACCCACCCGTTCCCCTAGATCTGCATCAGCTGTCAGGGAAACCAAAAGAGACACTGAGACGGGTGCAAAAAACAGTCACAAAACCCCTCTCATTCATTTACCAAAGTGATGGAGTGTGCCACAATTTCCTGTGAAGCTCAGGTATTTTTGGGAGGATAGATTATTTTTTTCTAAAATGAAGAAAAATGTGTGGCTCTTATTCTTGTTGAAAAGAATAGGAACATAGAGTCACCGCTGTCACAGCTTATCAGTGAAGTTGTTGATACTTACATTAGAATGCAGGGCGAAGACAGATATACTTGAGAGAGGCGCACGCATGTGAGCATTTATTATGAATGAGGTGTAGTGGAAGATATTGTGGAATATTTTGGCACAGTCATGGCTTGTTTATTTCTTTTTGCTTGACAGGATCATCCATCTGAAGAAGTGTTAGTTTTTTTTTTTTTTGCCTGGACAAGAGCGAGTAGAGAACAAGAGCACGGACTGATGCAACAGCGTGATTCAGGTCGGAGACTCACGAGGTTGCACAGTGGGCTAAACCCCCAGTCGACCTATATTAATAATTTCACGGCAGAAAGGTCATCACACCTCTGTGCCCGAGTTATTTTAGCCGTTGATTGGAGTCCAGCCGTGCTCGTGAACCATCCGTCTTTATATTGTGAAAATTTTGATGAGAGAGAATATTATATGAAGTTAGGACCTTTTATTTAAAAAAAAAAGACCTGAAAAGCAGAGGTTTGTTGTGTGTGTCTGCAGCCATTTGAGACCTCCTGAACTTTATATGTGTAAGTGGGTGTGTGTTTCATGGGGTTGGAGGTAGCCGCACATACATTTGTATGTGATTTTTTTAGGTATATTGGATGTGAAAACATGTAAATGTATACAGGATTTGTGGATGAATATGATGACATAGACAAAAAAAATCCATATTAGTAGGAGTTTGTATTACCACCCAAATGCCTATGAGTTGACCTATAGCATGTGTGATGAATTCCTGTTAATCCCCAAATCCTCCGAGCCAAAACCCCCATAGCTCTGACACTTAATGCCCAAATCTCTGCAAGACAAGGTGGAAATTGGCTTTTCCACTGTTGCCCCTGCAGGATGGAACTGGGACATTAAGGAAAACCTCACTACCCCACCCTGCCATTCTCCTGTTACCATTATTTCACAGTGATCCGCTGACCTTGCAGCTTAATCTATTGGGCCAGTAATGGACTGCTGTGTTTGCACTGGATCTGGGGGGTCCCACCTCCAGGATTAACACCTCCTCAACTTCACCGCTAATTACTACAGCATGTCATCACTGGGGAAACTGAGCGATGAGAGAGTTGATATAGGAGGGGGATTGTTGAAATGAAGCAACCAGGGAATACTCAAATTCTAAGATCCTGCAAACGGCATTAGAACTCGTTGTTTGCCTTTGTGCTTGTCAGCCTTTTTTTCCCTCTTCTCTGGGATCCCTGGTTCTCACTCTGAATAAGAAGAAGATACATTTGTTCTTCAGTAGAAGTCAAATCTTACATCTCCGTCTTTTCTTTGACTCTGTTTCAGACTACTTCGTAGCCTTTACTTTTTTTCCCCCCTTTTTTCTGTCTTTTCTGAAAGCTGTGAGAATCAGAGTCAGGAGATAATTATATGGGTTCATCACTATGAGTGAAGTCAGTCATTTGCGCTCCCATAAAAACATTTATCAAAGTAGATTTAAATTTTCATGGTTTTCAAAACCCTGTTTTCCTTGTTAATTCAGTTGTATGGTTGAGCTTCACTGTGCAGACTTTGACATTTGAACGCTGCTTTCATATTCCTCCGCTAAAAGAGGAAAGTCTCTGTGCTCATTGAAAATATGATTCTAAGGGTGGGGAGCCTATGAGCAGGATTTGTGTCATCACAAATATTTTATGAGCCAATCCTGGCCCAATATTCCACTTGCACAAATGTGATGTGGAATCTTGAAGCCTCCAGTGCACTTAACGCTGAGAAAAATCTTTACGATGAAGAAGGAGACGTCTTGTACCCAGAGGGTTCGGAGTAACAGAATACTCCTTTTTAAGGACGTATTCAAGTGTTTAAAATACAAAATGGGAATAGGAAAATTAGCCAGCTTACATTAGCAATTATAGTAGCCTAGTTATCCAGTCTGCTAGTTGGCTGGCTGCCCGCTTTTATTTAGTAATGTGATCTAGCAAGAAGATTAAAGTGGGATCTTCGTTATAAAGTAATACAAATGTGTGGTAAATTGTTAGTTTATTAGTGTTTCCTGCTCCGCTCCTAGGTCATAGGCAGGAAGGAGACATGTTTGTTTTACTCTAGTTGAGGTCTATTCTTGCTTCGGTGCTACCCCCTTCACAACTGCAGCAGTTCAGAAACAACACACAGAACTTTACTTGGTCTTTTCCATTTACTGTGAGATCGACAACTTCACTGCTAGTCTTTGTTCAACCACACGTTACACACACACAGTGTGTAAGTCATGGCGTCAGTAAAATGTACCCTATCCACTAAGTATAATTCCATTTTCACTTCTTTATTGATCTATATTCAGAGTAAGCATCCCAGTGCCATGCAGTGGACACTGAAATGACTGTGACCATGACGGATGCACACCCCCGCCACCCTTTGGACTTACTCTAAAACAAGCAAAGCTCAGCTGTACCACAGCAAATTGAATGCACTGATTGACTTTGTACTGTAATTGCAAACCCTTCTCATTAGTAGAGGATGCTGACTTCCGTTACGTAATTGAGGGAATCTGTGAGTGGAAAAATGCCAAAACCTGCTGGAAATCTTTGATGCAGTGCATCGAAAAAGCATTTCAGAGCATGAAGGGGTCAATGACCTTAATACTCCATGTGTTTCATTCAGTATGCACAATGGAAGACAAATGAACTGCTTACCACAGGAGTAAATAGGAATCAATTGTCCGTGGTTATAGGCACTGGCTTGTGAAAGAATAGGAGGACACCACATGAACCAAATTGCGACTAAAAGTTGTGAGATGACATTGCCAGGTTCAAATCCAGGGAGCAGCAACAGTGACTGACAATAGAAGCAATTTCATCAAAACCTTTGGAGAAAATGGAGCATTAGATATAGCAGAGGACACAGATGATGTGCAATTTGCAGACATTGCTGCAATTCCTGAAAGGGTACGGGAGGAGCTAGAGCGGTGAGAGATTTCTTTCTTTGCCCCCACAGCAGCGATGCGCTGCTCACACTGTTTTTCTAATTGCCATAAGTGATCTGGACAAGGCTGCGTTGCAAGGTCCCTCATTGAAATCGTTCAGAAGTGTAATGTCAATATGTGTTGCCATTTAGAGTTCAATCAACCAAAATAGCTGTTTCTTGACACCCATAATTCTCAGCCTGAAGGGAAATTACCAAAGAAAATTTCACAGGTATTCTAGTGTTTGGGTCTTTCTAGTCTTCTTACACACATTCATAAACTGATGCCATACAGCACCGACTGCTGTTTACAATGTGAATGGCTTTGGGTAGCAGCTCACAAGGATAGCAGCAATCACATGTGAACTGCTCACCATGGGAGTTACACAGGAATCATTTTTTCCTGGATATATCCAAAGACATTGCAGAGAAGTTCAGTAGCATTGGCATGTGAAAGAATATGAGGACGCCACACATGCAAATATGTGAAAGTTGTTGTGAGATGATGTGGTGAGGGTCTTCTTTTTTGAGAGCACACAAGCACCACAGTGGAGAATGATCTACAGAAGTACCTCCAGGGTCCTGAAAAGACTTTGGAATCATTTGCAGTATTTTGTGCATGGTCTCTGGACAAATAAACTACTAAAAAATTGAAAGCATAGCCAATGGTCTAAAGATCTTTTCTTGAAGTACAGTTCCACACTGCCTTCAAAGTAGGGGCCTGTGGCATGGCATTTTTTTTTTAGCATATTTCTTTGGCTTTTTTTATAACAGTAAAAGGGGAGGCAAACAGAAATGGAACGATATGCCAGAAAGGGCTCCCAATGCGGGATTGAAACCGGGGCCGCCTCTACCTGCTGTGCCACTCGCCTCCCGAGTGGAGCAACATTTTGGACAGACTCATGTTTTAAAACCTCCTTTACTGGACTGTAGCTTCACTAATGCTTGAATTGTTATTTCGATGATTTAGTTATTCGTAATACAAGAAAGTCTTATACAATGATCAGCATTTTCACATGTTAAAATACAACTCCATGGTGGCTTTTATCAAGCAGTTAAACTTCTGAACTGAACAATACTTGCATATTTATAGATCCTGGAAGGGAAAAGGTAGTAAGGGAAGGACACAGTGTCATTTTTAAGGATTTAGAAATGATATACATTTTTTAGCTATATGAGACAAATTATTATTACATGTCTGGATGGGCTCTTGTTCACATCAAATGTTCACAGCTCATTGTACTGAAGCAAGGCAAGATTTTACAAGCGCATTTCAAAACAACAAAGTCACAGTTTTTGATCAAGAGTGTAAATTTATAGTAATATTGTTATTTTCGTCACATGCTCTAATGATTCTTGAAAGAGTAACTATTGCGTTTGTATAATAGAAGCTTATGGAGATTCAAATAAATGGTTAAAATAGACACTGAATCCACCTGAGTGCCTCATGTGAAAGAAATCTTAAGCCGAAAGCATAATTAAGAAACTGCACATTGTTTCTTCCACACAAAATGATTGAAAGGTAAAATCAAGTTTAGGCAAAAAAGAAAAAAAAAATTAATGTGATAATTCTGCTTCTCTAACATCATCTTGAAATAAATCTAAAATAAATAAAAGACGAACTCTGAGAGGGCACTCAGGGAACCCTGCTAATGCCTGGAAATTACAGCTCTGGCCAGTGTCTTGTTGAATATAATGTTATTTATATCTTATTGCTGGAGAACAAGGACCAAAGTAGTGTGAGCTACAGTTCATTAGGCTGATGAAACACAGATGAAAAATACATTTGTACACTTATCCTCTATGTAGCAAGTATGCCTCTTCGGTATATTTCACTGGATGAATTATTTCATTATTTCAAAGTCTTTTCTTTTTGAGTTGCTTCAAGCGTCAGACATCAATTTATATGCAGCAGAGAAGCCTTGCACTTCATAGAGCTACAGCTGTGCTCCTTTTTTTTTAAACAATTTTGTCTCCTTTTGCATGTCTTTTATGACTCTAAGAACGTAACGTTGAACATGAACTGTGCCAGCATCAGGGTTTTTTTTTTTTTGCCCCTCCACTGTTTATAAAAGGGATTTTAACAAGAGGTATTGTAAAATGTTCCCTTTGATGTGCTGGGAGAAAAACGTGTTCATTATAAAAAAGAAAGCCTGTCTTTATTTAAGTGCTCCGTCACACAATGTGATAAGACTTAACAACCTGTAATATGGCAGACACCCTTTAGAATTAACTTTGACTTCTTGCTAATTAAATAAATGTCAGGCCAACCTCACAGGTGTCGCTTAGATTTTTTTTTAGCTTTTTTTTCTTTTACTTCCAGGAACTCTATTAAGAAAATCACAGGCTGTACTCTCAGAGCCGCCTCATTCACCATTCTCTTTGTTAAGGGCGCCTGTATTTCTGTATTTCCGAGGGCACGGTGCAGGTGTAGCATCCGTTGCCATATTTAGGTCAGTGGTGTGTTTTCATACAGAATTAGTAATTGGATATACACATAACACTCTCCCTCTGAGGTGTTTGGAGAGCGTCTTTGTTTCACTTTGACCTGCAAGATGAAAACACTTTAGCATGTTTAATCCTCGGGTTTCTCGTGTCAAGGATTGTAGAACCTGGAGCATCTGATGCAGACGAAAAAAACATACACACACACACACACACACACACACACACTAAGGTCTTCACTGAGTAGATCTTCCTTTCCTTGTAGCACTCTCTCTATCTCTCTGTCTCAGATATTTTGTAAAGAAAGTATGGTCATCACTCATATTAAGTGTATTTGTATTTGGTGTTCCAGCAACCTTCCTAATGGCCAGTGTCCCTTTCTGACAACTTGCTTGCATGAGTCAAGCATTTACTTGGTTCACCACGTTGCCCTCGCCCAACAAAAATGTTCAAAGCTTCGGATTCACTCGAAGGAATAGTTTGACATTCCGGGATGTTAGCTTATTTTCCTTTCCGCAGAGAGCGAAATGAGAAGGTCAATACTAATTGAATATATTGTCCGTTTAATATGAAGCCGGAAAGCAGGAGACGGTTAGCTTAGCTTACCTTGACTTAGCCTGAAGATTTGCTCCAAATGTATTAATAACTGCTAACAAGCACCTATAAACCTCAATATTTCTTCAATATTGTTTTTTGTTATCGTTATTTTTTGGTTATTTGCTAAATGTATGCAGGAAAATGAAGTGTTTTACAAGGGGACTACATGCTGTGATGTCCACTCTACTTAATGTCCCGGAGCAGTTGCTGTTTCAGGCCGTTATGCTAATTTGAGCTAATTAGCCTCTGGCTCCTGCATCATATTGAAGGACAGATATGAGAGTTTTATCGATCTTCTCGTTGGAGTTGTTGCAAGAAAACGATTATTCCTTCCTCTCCTTTAATACTTTTACGAATGGAAAACGCTGTGAATATGCAGAGGTGGATAACTACATGATGACATTTTGCGGTGGTCAATGTTATCCCTATAATAAATAATAATTTTAGAAAAAGTTTGTAATGTGCAATGTCCAATTGGTTGATTTTTTTAGGAGTAGTTAAATAAATCGCTCTCTGTCAACTGGCTCAACCGAAATGTCATTATAAGCTTCTGAAAGGTAGATTACTTTTCAGAATTATGGGGTATGAAAAGAAGCAGGAATGAAAAAGCAAACCTGCAAACACCTATCTCGTGCCTGTGCGGTGTTTTTTTAGTTTGGCTCGATACGTTGGCTGTTTTGTGATCAATATGTAGGATCGATACACCAGGCACTCACAGAAATGGTTCTGGGTCGGATCCAGATTTCCGTCGAATCCAATTGCAAAAATTAAAGTCAGAACTCACCTCCGCTTGTCAGCATTTTGCTAAAAGTTACTTTTTTTTTTTTTTTTCCTCGTGACATTTGTCCTTGTGTATAATCAGGCTCCCCGTACTGGGCTGGGAGAGGCTCTCCTGCGTCGGGTCGCCGTTGGCTGACTCACCTTTTTGAGAGCTTTCACTCATGAATCACGGCGGTTTGATTGGAGGCTGGGAGGGGGGCCGCTTCTGCAGTCGCTGCGCAGATATTGAACATTAAGTTTTCTCCGTTAGCAAGCCCTGTAATCAGAGTCAACATCCACCGATCTGTGTTGAGCACCGGTAACAGTTTAAACATCCAGCTCAATGTTAAATATGTGATATTAACAGAGTTGAATAGAAAGCTCTGGCACTGCTTAACAGCCTTGACTTTTCTCTCCCGTTGTCTCCTTTGTCTTCTCCCTGCTTGACTCTCCTGTTTGAGAATTCATTCATTTCCATTATGATCGTGTTTAACGCTTTCTCGTTTCAAAAGTAGATGAATCCCTTTTGTTATCGACTTTGGAAACAGCAGTTAAATAAAATATAATCACTTCAGTCTGAGTTTCCTATCACATGCTATTGTGAGATTGTGGTGCAAGTAAGAAAAAAAATCTTCCTATAAATACACAGTATGTTGCACATTTTTTATGTATATGATATTTTTTAGGATTATCAGAACTTCTCAGGGTTTCTAAAGCCCCGCTGTTGACATTTGCTCCCTTGGTTAGTCCCAGAACAACTCGCCTATAGATTTTCACTTGTCCTTCATCCCCATATTTTGACCTTCCTTAGATTTTTTATTCTATTATTTATATCAAGAGAGGTACTCAATGGTAACATCCATGATTGAATGGATACAGTATTAGACGTGAATGAAAAGCAGCGTATGCCATTTCTGCACATTTGCTTTTTTCCAGCTAATATTCATGCATGTGCAGTTGCCGTGGGTTTTGAATCTCCCCATACATACAGTCTCATCCTTCTCCAAAAAATATACTGTATGTAGTGAGGCAAGTCAATGTGAAAGTCCTCAGGAAATCTCGCCGGTGCAGCAGGAAGCATGCTAAATGTACGTAATGAGGTTGATATTGTCCAGAGTCCAACAGCTCCCCGCGTTTCGACTGAAGTAATTGTGGCTCATTTTATTTGTTTACATTGTTGGCTGTGTCACTTCCCTGCAGAGTAAAGTGGATATCAGCCCCCGTTTGAATCCACATCACCTACAGTACCAGACAGTTAATTAGTAATAGCAGCTCATGCTTGGAGTGGAACGCGAAAGAAGAAAAGAAAAGAAAAAAAACGGCAGAAAAATATCATCCTTGTTACATCATGAAAATGGAGTCGGCTATAAAAGAGATCCGGTTTTATACGGCTATTTAAGGAGAGAGTTGGGGAAAGACGATTTTGGCTGCTGTACAGATTTTTTTTTTTGATTTTTTTAGATGTGGGACGTGCAATTCATTCTCCCCTGGGTCATATATGGGGGATTCAACTGTGGTCGACTTGGCAATCCAGACACTTTCCAGAAAACATATGGGATTAACCCAGTTCTAGTTTCAAATGAATGAATGAAACCTTTATTGCCCCTTGGGTGATTTGATTTGCACGAGGAGCACAAAAGAACATCCATATATGACAGCACATATTGTAAAATAAAACATAAGCATCATAAAAACATCATAAAATGCATCATTTAGGGAAAATCATGAAAGATTCCCAAAGAAGATGAAGCCCATGAGGAGGATGTTCATGAATATCATATTTATATTCTTTTTTTTTTCTTTTTGAAATAATATATGTCGCGTCCTCACTTTAATCTTCATCCAATCTAATACTGGAGCTCACATATTCTACAGCAGGCAGCTCTCTCTCTCACATACACACACAATAATTCACACACGGTGGTCAAGTGCTAGTGTTTTTCACCACAAAGCCTTCAAGGGGAGATTAATCAAACGTATCTAAGTTAATTGCGTCTCACCACTCTCCGTGATGGCAGGTTTTTCAAGTTCAGCCGTTCCAAACAGCTACACTTTTGCCTTCAGATGTGGCCGAAACCTTTGGTTCCCTCCCTGCTTTGATATTGTTTAGTTAACACAAACCCATTCGGCCTTCAGAGTTTTAAATGAATTGGTGGGTCATCAGTGGAAGTGTTGAAGTCTTTTTATAACAAGGCTGCCTTTTATAGCCGCCCTTTAAACGGCGCTCCCGCCACAGCCTGTGGTCTCAGTCACGTCGCTCCGTCTGTCTAACATGGTTTTCATGCACCACTAAAACCAACAAACTACTGTCGGCATATGTTCACATACCCCATTAAATACAGGAGGTCTCTTTTATGCCTTTGTTAGCTCATTATGCTCCGTGGATAAATGGAGACTCCAGGCCACACCGAGAGCACGGGGCCACCGCCATCAAACACGGTTTGAAGTTGAAAGAGCCGCAGTCGTGTCGGAGTCACCGCTGAATTTCATCTTCAAAGACGGGGGCGGCTGAAAATGAAGGCTGGGCAGGTTGGAGAGGGAGAGTAAACAAATGATGTCAGAGTGAATTGCTGCACCGCGAGTGCAGTACTAGACTCTTGTCAAACCTCCTCTTCCTGTGTTAAACATGCATATTCAGTCACACAGATACTTTAGTTGCAGATCTCAAGGGATTGGGTAACAGGCCCTAGACCTCGGTACAGTAAATAGAGTCACAGCGTGTTCCCCGGGTCGTTCCTGTGGAACCTCAAACGGCCCCCCCCCCCCCCGACACCCCCGCACTCTAATCCATCGCCACATCCCTTCTGTGGCTGTGTAACATTTGCCGGGCTTCGCTGGGAAGCCCAGCCGGGCCCCACTCCGACGCAGGCATGCTCAAGTGAGGCCGTGGGAGCATTAGCGGCAGGCTCGGCCGTCTGCGGGAAGGGGGGGAGGAGAGGGATAGAGCGAGCGGGATAATGGACGACGATTCCCCCGCGTTCCGCTCCGAGCCACCGATCCGGTTTGTTGTATTTCATCCTATGCCACATTTACATCCCACACCATTTGCCTCCCAATTAGCAGAGCTAATTAGCATAATTATCTCCTCACTTGGCGCAATTTGTTTCATTCGAGGCTAAAAGGAGTGCAAGCAATGTTTAAGAGACAAAGCAGACTTCAACTCCACTTTCTGGCCTATAACAGTGTATAAGGTGAAGGAGGAATCTCATCCTTAATTCCTGGCTGGGGATATAGTAAAGGCTGAGTTCCTCATGAGCTGTTAGGGCATGTATTTATTGATGCTCGGGCTGTGGCTGTGGTCCCGTTGCAGAGGCCCTTCAGGGGACGGCACATCTCCCTGTGGAACAAAAGCTGGCCAGCATGGCACACAATCTTTAATAGTGCAGCATAATGTGTCTGAGGCTCTATTGCTTTTGTTGCAGGGTCGAGTCATTATTGCTGCGCTTGAATTATTGAGGGTTTTTTTTTCAGTTTTGACCTCACGCTGACTTGGCATGCCTGTTAAAGCCAAATCTACCGTGATGTTTTCAATGTGATGTTGAAATTCTCCGTTCGAGTCAAGGTAATTTGCACTGATGATGATTTTTTTTTTTTCTGTAACAGGACTCAGTCCAGACAAGGCCGACCATGGTGGGGATTCGGCCAAACCAGAGCGCTATGGGACCACCGTACCCCTGCTGCTGAAGGGCACGGAGCGCGGACCTCTCAGCCAGCTCACGCCTGGGGTAAATATTCCGTTTAAGGCCGTTTAGTTAGGACTAGCTGGATGCTAATAACCTGGCTCAGGCTGCAGCCGCGCTGATGTCAGTGTGCTTCCAAGAGCTTCAGCCAAGTACAGCTGTCTGGCTTTTTGTTTGATACAACCACAGCATACACTCCACTCCCCTGTTGCTTGCCTCCCCGCCCGCTCGATTCTCCTCAGTAGAAAGTCCCCTCCTCAGCTCTGTTTATCCCGTGTCAGTTCCCTGTTGGGGTTTCTCTCCCCCCCCTCTTGTTTTGAATAATGTCCTCTTTTGTTTGTCGAATTCGATTTCCCCCTCGCACTGCGAAATTATTCTGTCAGCCGTGCGCACGAACGCGGGCACGTCTTTTCTGCAGCGTAACGTACAGTACATACCAGCGCCGGTGCGTGATTTGGCGCTCTCTGGTCTCACGCTCGCGTTCTCAGGCAGGGAAAAAACAGCGTCTCCCACCTACTGCAGCTGGAGGAGAAAATGTTTGAGATTCGGCATCCCCTCCCCCCTAACCCCCGCCACCACAACTTAGGAAAACTTTTCCAGGGAAGGGAAATGCGTAGGTGTTGAGAATTCCCCGAGCAATCAAACATTTTTTTTTTCCTGGTGTAGGGAGGTTTACCATCTGAATTTGTTTCGTCTTCTTCTTTTTTTTCCTCCCCATCTACAGTATATTCTCCTCTCTCCAAGTCAGAAAAGAAAAGCAAGGATGTTAATTACTTGAATCGTCAGCAAACATGCCACATGGCAGACTGAAGGGAAAATGCAGCTTAAAGCTTTATGGAGTTAATTATGCAGCCTGTTTTCTACCAGCTCAGATATGTTGAACCACCAGTTACTGCTGACATAAAGCATTTTTGTTCGGGAGATATAATGGTTTTACAGTAAGCCATCTACAATCTGACCCTTTCCCAAATTAAACTGACCGCCAGGGCAACTAGTGATGGTCTTATCGGAGATTGTGCAGCGACTTAAACCTCCCGGGATAACAGATTTATTTAGCTGGTCCACAGGCCAGTGGAAGGTTATCAAGCATTCGTGAAGTATTGCAGAGTCATTACTTACAGTCTTTGCTGGACGGGCGACGTGACATAAACTGCTCACACACACGCAGTTTTGCAGCCACACACACACACACACACTCCCAAATGGAGAGCTGAAGACCGCCTGGAAAAGAAACGGCGTTGGTCAGCAGACCTAAGAAATGTCACGGTGAACAATGTCACTGTAGGTCTTTTAATATTCCTCAATGTGCACATTTAACATTTGAAATTTCTATGTTTCTTTATTCTTTTTCTAATGCTCATGTTATAAGAATAATCTAATGATACAATAGGCTGTGTGGGGCATAAATACCCTAATAAATAAATAATTTACTCAGGTTATTTTCTTTAATATTACTTATGTATTTAAATACTGTTTCTACTTTATACTTGTTCTCTTTTTCCAGAGAGAAATACTGCTAGATAAAGGCCTCTAACACAGGAAAGGGCTATTATTAGAACCAGTGTCTAATTAAACACTACCAGAAGACCTAAAATATCAAGCCATGTCTACAGTGTTCTGTGTTAAAGTCTTCTTTAAAAGAAGCAAATTCTCTCCTTACAATTTTAACCTGCTCAGTTGCAAACTTTATTAAACTTGGGTTTCTAACAATATTCTTACAGCCTGGTTATTATCTAAATTCCCAAAACATCTGCTGTCTTGCATCAAGCAATTTGCTTTATCCCACAATGTAAATTTTCTAACAAGTGCCACAGTTGCACTATATTAATATGTTTTTGCTTCCATATTGCGACATTGGAAGTTAGCCTGAACAATAAATTACTGATATTTTTTGTTGTGTGTTCAATATGCAGACCATAATCTTATGGTACATTTTATTGGTTTAAATAAACAAAAAATATAGTTTTTCTTCATTCTAATTCAAATCCTGTTTGCTCAAATAGAAATAGAGGTCTGGGCCTCGATGCAATTGAGTAAATAAAGGCCTGGGCCTATATTAGAGAATTTATAGTGAGTTCATTTTCACAGATAATACCTCTGTACTTTTACTAAAGCAATATTTTTAATTCAGGACTGTTACTTATTATTGAATATAATAATAATTATGATGACACAAACAATTTACTAAAGATCCTTGTGTCAGGAAACTGCTTATTTGATCCATTGAGATATGAATTAGGTAAAATTGGTCAAAATGAAAGTTGACCTTTATTGTTAACACAACCAGCAGTCTCAGGACATGGCACAGATAGAGGACATTTCTAAGCTAGTGTGTAGTGTAGCGGCTTTTGTGTCGTGCAATGACGTGAGGAAGCGCCGGATGCGGAAGCATTCTTCCTCTTTCTCACACACACCATTGTGCCGTGCCACATCCTGCTTTGTGCGGAGCCTGCGTGTCAAAGTGAGGTGAAGCTTCACACAAGTGCTCATCAACAGGCGGGGTGGGTGGGATCCGGGGGCACCTCCTCAACACTCATGTCGTTCTTTTTTTTTTTTTTTTGTGTGTGTGTGTTCCAGAGTTATCCTGCGTCACTCCAGCTGCTGGTACGTGCTGAAGGTGAACAGCTGGTCCTGTTGCTGGAGAAAAATGAGTGAGTTTTTCCTCTGATTCATTTAAATTTCATACTCGCTGTTGGCAACAGGACATAGGAAACTAGGTATTCAGTATGTTAATCACACACAGAGAGCTGACAGTTAAACCCACGCTCCCATCTGTGGCACGCTGGAGTTACTGTGTATATGCAAGAGGAGGAGAAGTTGTATGGGCCTGGGCTGTGATATAGTGTATTCAAGGAGGGAGAAAATAATATGTCCCCGAGTGATTGAGCTCTTTTATGGTTCAGCTTCTCTGAAGGGCCGAGAGATGAAAGCTGATAAAGAATACGGCAGAATAGAGCTCTGAGGACACTATTGCTTTTTCTGTTCTCCACTCCTCTTGTCCTCCCTTGACTGTGGAAAAATAACACACTGTGAAACAAGGTGTGGGCATCATACGGAGTTCATAAATATGTAGATACACACACGTGCCCGTGCACAGTCTGTTCCATATAGAGAGGGAATTTCTGTACAGTTAGAAATAAAAGATTGCGTACAGGCCAGGATGTATGTCCGTGGAAAATGTACAATCTCACGAAAATGAAGGCATCGCTGACTCAGGTCTTGTTCCTGCCAATGTTTCTCATTCAGAGGGAATGAAGACACAATATTTTACACTGTTACTGTGGGATACAGATATTGACACTATGCTGATTGGCTTACTATTCAGACCCCATCAACTCCAGAATAAACGCACACCTTTAACAACAGCGCGCTCGGCCCTGCTCGGCCCTTCCCACCCCCCCCATCCTTCACATGACCGCTAATGATCTCTGCATCAGCTGTGAGTCATCCGTCACCAGCCCGGGGCCCGGGGGCACGCTGCCATTCCCATCCGGCCTGTTCCCTGTCAGGCCAGATGTGTCCTCTGATATTGCTTCATCATCTCAGCCAGCTCGGAACAGGTGGTCTCTGACCTCTACGTGTGTCTGTTTTGTCTGGAGTGGACAAAAAAGCCACATGAAAAGGAGAACGTTACAGGCGCGCCGGCGCCTGGTTTTTTTTTCTGAATAATTTAACAGTAATATTTTATATCCGGCGTTTGTCCCGCTCTGATGTGTATATTTCAGTCCACACAACAGCCGCACACTGCACACTTTTTAAGGTTAGCTCAACGGATCCAGTGTAGTTGCCGGAATAAAATATGGGCGATAAAAGGAAGTTTCTATAATAGCAGCACTCCAGAGGTGTGGTACACACTGGCTGACGCAAGCCGTCAGGGTGGATGTGTTCACTGGATACTCCTCGTGGCTGCTATTTATTTTTTACTTTCCAATCTGTGGTTTATGTTTAATGCTGCAGGGCTGCATGTTAGGAATGAGCTTTAATGAAGCTCATTGGGGAGTGTGGAGGGTCATAAAAATGCCCTGATTGGCTCTTGTACTGAGTTTGAACATCGGTATCTGAAAACTATAAGGACATTATTATAAAGGTATTTTTAAGCAAAGATCAGGAATGTCAGTCAATCAGTTTCTATACCCGCTTATTCCATATTAGGGTCACACGGATCTGCTGGAGCCAATCCCAGCGCATTATAGACATAAGGCAGGGATACATCCCAGAGAGGTTGCCAGCTTATCATTGGAAACACACACATTTCACTCACACACTCATACCTATCAGCAGTTTAAAGTCTCCAATTAACATCAGCATGCTTTTGGACCATGGGAGGAAACTTGAGAACCTGGGGAGAACCAATGCAGACACATGGAGAACATGCAAACTCCACACCAAGGAACATCCATACCTTTAAATATTACATTAACTTACAGGGAGCATTCCTGTAATGAAATATCAATAATACACAATATTGCTTTAAATAATCCTTAAAACAAACAGGTGAGGTATAGACTGGGGGCATACAGTACAGTGTGTGAATTTAACTTTAAAGAAAATGTGATGTAAGCATTCCTAACACTGAAGGCTTTCTGGAGGTAGAAAGTACAAACCACAGTTAAAAATGTGTGCACTGGAAGTGAATAGATTTGTATGCAGAGAACTCATAGGATTAGTAGGTTTAGTAAGTAGTGCCTCTTTGTGCTGACTCATGACAGGTTTTCCAGTTAATGCTCATCCATTTATGCTTGAATCTGCTGAGCCTGTCCTATTTACTTATTTGGCACCGCTGCCAAGCACACCTGTTCCAAGACCAGTGTGAAATGATCTTGGTCGTCACCAATATAAACATGCTACCAGATCTAATTAATAAACTGCTGTTTGTTAGCTGCTTGGCTCCGTCCCAGGAAAACTTGGCCACAGCGAGACAAGTACAGATCTACCGAGGAAGGGGTCTACTTCGTCTGAGTGGACAAAAATATATTACAAATAAGAGAGATGCTCGTGAATTTCACTGACTTGGTGCCACTTTTTTACGAGGTCTCACCAGAGGTGTCATCATCAAAAGTTATCAAAAGAAGCAGACCGCAATGCTCAGTGCAGGATGTTTTTGCAAACTGTCTGTGCCAAAAAGGCAGTCCGCAGGAAATGTTAGTACATTTGTTGGCTTCTGCATGGAGCAGCTCATTGGGAAGTGGCTTTCACTGGCCTCTCCCCTTGGCTGCAGTTGTAACAGTCTTATATGCCGTATGCATTACTGTCTTTTTCCTCCATTGATTCATATTTTTAAAAAAAAGGCAGTTTAACATGGTTAAAAAGGAGAACATGTTTTCCCGTTACCCTTTTGGCAACAGGGACGGCGGTGTCATATACATTATTTAAGGCCTGACGTGTCGTACAGTGCAAACAGTGCTGGGCAGACATGCAGACTTGTGCCAGCAGTGGCGGCTTTGATGTATAGCATTGATCAATGGCACAGTTGGGCCAGCTTCAAATGATTTATGGCGGTTGTATGGGACATACCACATTAGTCTTGATTAAAGACTTCAATAGCTCTGTCCGGGGGACCAAGGAGCTCATGTGTGCCTGTGTGTGTGTATGTGTGAGAGGGAGAGAGAGAGAGAGAGGGGCGGTACGGTAACTTAGTAGTGTTCTACAGGTAGTGTTATAATTTATGGTTAATAGGGTGTGGTATTTTTGGGGATTTTTCAATATTTATGTCAATAAGATACATTGGTTTACATTTTGATTCCAGAACTTTGATAAACAGTGGCCACTGTAGTCACAACTGACAATTATGGAGTTATGGTATATCTCAGAGTAAACCTCAGGTACCTCAGGCCAGCAACAGCAGCTTGGATTGTCCACCACAAGCTATACTGGTCACACCAGACTAAATAAAACTGTAGCAGTAAACACCACAGAGTGTATTGAACTGAGCAAGGATGCATTGTGTTAGTCTTAGTTCAGCTTCATGTGGTAAATGGACTGTGTGTAATGGGAATGCGTGTAACGCCTTTCTCGTCTTTTGACTTTACTGTACAAGTGTTCATTCACCAAGTCGCACACATTCATACACTGATGACGAGCAGACAAGGTGACAACGGCTCATCAGGTTGTTACCTGATCATCTACACACACACTGACAACGCAGCCAACAGGAGCAATTTGGGGTTAAGTATCTAAACCAATGACACGTCGCCATGCAGACTGGAGGACCCTGGTAGCTGACTGTCTACCACCGAGCCATAGCAGCATACATTTTGTTGTTATTTCTTCTTTCAAAAGATCTAAAAAATGCAATGAAAACATTTATTTATTTAGTAAGTACCGCAACATATTGTGGATTTTTCATTTGTGAACAATTGAACTATTTGTGTAGCACCTTTCATGATATAATTCTTTCAGATCTAATATAAATTTGAACTGAAAAAATGCAAATGTGGTTTCTCTCTGACAATTTGTTTCATTCAGACCATCATGTTGGGCTCACAGTCAGCCGTCCTACCTGCAAACCACATCACAATCTGTCTTAACACTCACGCACCATAACTCTGTCTCCAAAGTACTCCGCTCGGTAAATTATGATAATCTTATTACCACAACGCGCTATAACTCCATCCTTGCCTCCGCCTCCCTCCAACTTTTGGACTGCTAAATGTGAGATCGCTGTCAAACAAATCATTTGTCTGTCACGATTTCATTGTGTCTCATAATCTAAACATTTTCTCTATCACTGACTCACGGCTTACCCCAGATGACTTTCATTGAGGCCACTCCCTCAGGCGACTCTCACTTTCATCATCCTAGATCACATGCACAAATTGGTGGGGCTGCTGTAAATCACACAAAATGTCCCTCGCGTTCCATTATTTCCGTAGACCCCTTTTAATCTTTTGGATTCCGAGCTTTTTGCGACAGATGGTTCCCCGCCAGTTCTCTGTGGGCCAGTCTACAGACCTCCCAAGTGCAATATTGATGTGGTCAGTGAATTCTCTGCTCTCCTCTCTCATATTTCTCTGAATTATGACAAAATTCTCATTCTCAGAGATTTCAACATCCTTATGCGCTGTACCGCTGAAGCCAAGACATGTGATTTCATATATTTACTTGATACTTTTAGTCTTAACCCATCATTCAGTGGCCCGGCCCATGTTAGAGGCCACACCCGAGATTTAGCTCTCTCCTAAGACCTCTTTATGTCCAATACTTGGACAGAAGATTTTCATCCATCTGATCACAGGGTAATCATTTTTGACAGTGACTTCTCACACACCTCTCCTGTCCACCCAGCTTCCTTCACTTCCACTCTAAACTATTGCACTGCCAGTAGGTTTGCCGAAAAACCTACAGAGATTCTCTAGTCAGTACCAGAATTGAGACACCATCTCGGCTTGTCAAACTATTAAACATTACTGTTTTGGCCGCCCTTGCCTCTGTTGCACCAGTTAAAACTAAAAAAGTGCGAGCCTCCGGCCACGCCACAGCTTCCTAAGTGCAATATTAGAGAAATAAGGAGAGCATGTAGAAGAGCTGAGCGGAGGTGGAAGCCGTATCCATTACAGATTCTCATTTCAAATTCTGAAAGGTATCTTGGATAAATACCAGCAGGCTGTTAAGAATTCCAGGGCTCAATACTTTTTCAATCTTATTGGCAAAAAAAAACATAATCCCAGGATACTTTTTAGTTTGTTAAACTCCATCACCTCCCCCAGCCCTATCCCCTGCTTAGAAGTATCTGTCTCTAAATGTAAGGATTTTCTAAACTTTTTTTTTAAAGTCAAACTACTTGACATCAGAGCTAGTAGCCAGTATTAATCCATCTGTAAACAGCATATCCACTTCCTCTGAGAACGCTGCAGCTCTGAACTCCCTAAATCCCATCATTCTACCAGAACTTCTTCCATCACCTCCTCAATGAGCGCCTCCACCTTTCCGCTCAATATTATTCCAACAAAACTTTTCAAAGACGTTATTGATACAATTGGCTCCAGTATTCTCTCAATTATCAATAGCTCTCTGGACACCAGCCACGTTTCCCAATCCTTCAAACAGGCACCAGTCCAGCCGCTTTTTAAACAGACAGAACCTAGACCCTTCTGTCCTCAAGAGTTTAAGGCCGATCTCAAAACTTCTCTGTCTTTTTAAAATCCTGGAAAAAGTAGTTTTTACCCGACTGTTTCCCCACCATGTTCAAACCTGCATTTTTGATGAATTCCAATATGATTTTAGGGCTTCACAGCACTGGGGCTGCAATACTAAAAATAACAAATGATCTAGCTGCTGTCACGGGTAAATATTATGTCCTTTTGCTTCTAGATTTAACTGCAGCCTTTAAAACCCATTCTTAATCATAGGCTAAACCCATGGGACTAAATCTCTAGGTATGCTCTACACTGGTTTTCTTCATATTTGTCCAACAAATATAAGTAACTCATCCTCACCATTTGCCCACATGTCCTTTGGTGTACCACAAGGTTCTATACTCGATCCAATCCTATTATCCACTTACATGCTACAGATAGGCCATATTTTTTTAAAAAACACAACATTTCTTATTTATTTTTATGTGAATAATGCACAGATTTACCTCCCCCTAGAGCCTCATAACAACAACTAACTGACCGCAATAACTGTCGTCAAGACATCAAATTCTGGGTGGCTGCAAACCTTTTCCAGCTCAACAACAATGTAACTCAAGTGATTTTCTTTGGCCCAGAGGAACTAACCAACAATATTTCTTCACATTTTGGCCCATTATCCACTTCTGCTACCACGTGCAAGAAATCTTGAAGGAATGCTCGATTCAGGGTGGAGGTTTGACAAACCTATCAATCAGGTCATAGAATTAATTTTCATGCAGCTCCTCACCATATTCAAACTCAGATCAATTCCCTGTACTGCTGAACTGGAGAAAAGCATCCTCCATATCCTCCTTCATCTATGATTGAAGTTCACTATATATTTTTAATATCATTTGGTCCTGTCTATCCCATCTCCACCTAGTTCAAAATGCAGCAGCAAGCAAAGTTGACAAGGTCAGAAAAAGAGGGATTACATTCCATTGTTGCCTCTCTACACTGGCTGCCTATCATTCACAGAAACAGTTTTAAAAATCCTCTTGTTTATGTGTAAGGTGTTACGTTGTTTCAGGCCTGCTTATGTTTTATAACTACTAGTCATATGGTCACAGAGGCTCTCGATCGCTGCTCCAAAGCTATTCCTTCCTCCCACTATCTGATTGTCCCCTATTAGTGAGACCTTTAAGAATCAATTAAAACACATTTATACTCAAGAGAATTTAACTGTCTCTAACTCAATCAGCTCAGGTATTCCTTTTTTAAGGTATTATTAACATCTTGGTTCAACGGTTTTGTGTAAAGTTGATTTGATTTGAATTGATACATATGTATTGTCATTGTAAGTCATTTCAATCATATTAATATTTTCATCTCTTATGCTTGAAGCACAGTGTTCAGTATTTGTTAATATGCTCTAACCAGCTTTCTGCAGAAGACCACGCATTTCCCATTGAGAACATTTCCTTTCATTCTTCTGCAGCAGGAAAGAAAAGAGGAAAGAGTCCTTTGGAAACGCACGGCCACATCTAAACAACATCATTATTGTTTGACAAAAAAAAAATCCCCATAGCAACATCCTCGGTGCGTTTTCAATAGGAAAAAAAAAATCCCATTTCAATAACACAGCTGACAATGCCATGATCTTTCTCAATGTGTGGCACCACAGAGGAGGTATATTATTACACAGACCGCTCAATGAGGAGCAGCTCGGGCCTGATAAAGACAGATCCCAGCTTTTCTTTGCACTTTAATTGGAAGAGTATGAGATCAGTTGAACTGTATACAGCTCTGTCTTTCAGCTGTGCTATTTATGTGGAAACGGATTGGCTGCTTGCTTGTTTGGCTGTTAACTTTGATGCCTAGTCGAGGTTGTAATGGGAGTATATGTAATTACTCAGTAATGATCAGTTCCCATGCAGTATATATAAACCTGTTTTGACCTAATGACCCAATTAAGATCAGAAACTTGATGGATGGTGGATGTTCAGCAGCAAGCAAGCTTCCATTTGTGCAGTTTCGCAGTTTATTTCTTCTTTTTCTCCTCTCCCCTGAGTCGCTCCCACTTACTGTGTTCCTGCATGTCTGTGATTAAATTTTAGTGATGCTTTCCTGTCGCCTGTCTTCCTCCCGCACACTCAGCATGCATGCTTCTGTTTTCACCGAGCAGCTTCTCTGTCACCACACAACCTGAGACCCTGTTAAAGCCACCGGGGGGAACGTTGGACCTCAGGCTGCTGTTTGCTGCCAACACATGTGTACTTGGACTTCGCTGCCAAGTCTCTGTGTGACTTTACTTTGGATGCCAAGGCATTTTGTTCTGCCTGTCACAATCAATCCATGCATTATTCCAAGGTTGAAAAGCCTCCCCTGCAACAAGGGGTTTCTATTAGCTGTTTTCCTGCACAATGCTTCATTATGAATGCCAATTTCATATTGTGAAATACTAATCCACTGTAGAAATAACAATCGTATTTGGTTTTGCAGCAAGGCCAACTGCAAAAAAATATACACAGATTTAGTTGAATTGTCTTTTTAAAAAAAAATATATATATATATATATATATTATGATATACAAAAGATAAAGAATGTATAGCTATATTTTGATATATATTAACATTCTGCCCAAACCTCATCTGGCAAAACACTAACAAAGGCAAACTGGATTCTCTGGCAAAAAAGTTGAAGCCGATTTATTATTTAATAAAAACCTGGGGAGATCCATTCATCCTTTGCTCAGAATTCTCTTTACTCTGTAGTGCAGTCTGGACACCAAGGACGCACTTTTCCCCTCAGTGAGAGAGCCAATCACAGAACAGGGAAGGGATGATGAAGCACAGATGTGATGGTAATTTACCTTTCAATGCAGCCTGAAAAAGTGTTCTAAGAAACTTGAAAATTGAGCAACATTTGATAAACTAAACTATTTCATTCTCATCAGGTATCAGGTCTGTTTAATACGACTGGCTATAAGCCATTTATTTGACAGCCATTCGTAGCACCAAATAAACAGCTTGAGGCTTTCATAAACAACACCTCCAATAGCAACAAATGAATAAATGGTTCCCAGACCGTATATATCAATCTACGTCGATATAAGGCCTGGTGTTAGCCAGGCTAATTTAAGCCAGCGAGAGTGCAGAGTACCATTTGGGAAAATACCGCATTGGCCAGTCAAATACATGGACATTAAGTGCCTATTCCTGGTGTAGAACAGCTAATTTTTTTTCTCTTTGATCAAGGTTTGTCGCAGCAGAGGATAAAGTGCTGCTGTGAGTAGTTCCCAGTTTCCAGAGCAGAAATAAAAATCCTCCCTCAGAGTATTATAAACCACGGCGCAGTGTTTTAGTGTTAATCCCTCAAACCCATGGAACCATTACTCAAATCATCCCTTCTGAGTCACATTTCATCACCTCGGCGGCACCTGGAAATGGCACCCGATGGCGGGGGCCTCGTCCAGCATCCAGATCGTGGCTGAGCGCGGTGGCGAGGAGTCCTCCACCCGCCGCTGGCACGTTGACAGTGTCAGGCTGAGAGACAAAACGCTTTGGCAGTCAGCTCCCCTCTCACACTGCGTGCATGTATGCAATGACAACTATCTCCCCAAAAAAACACGGCCTGTTCGTTTCAGTATTGATCCGACTGTGACTTTCCCCTTTAATATTCCCCCCGAATGACATTGCAGTCGTAGTTTTTGTTAAGCTTAGAGCACTTAGTAATCGCATTTTGCCTACTGCCATCTTTAATTAGTGGGCTAAAGAGTTTGTGGGGATAAAGCAGGAGCGCCCTTGGGGAAAGTTGCCCAGACGTGAAGGACAATAAGAGAAAGAGAGAGAGAGAGAGAAAAGTCTTAGGTGTTGCTCAGGGAATAGATTAGAGTGGTAGTTTTCTGACCAGTGGGATCAAAGCCAAGCATTGAATCCCAGCTAGTTCAAAGTCTCTCTTTCCTCTCTAAATCTTTCCCTATATTGGCTTCACTCTGCCTCCTAAGTCCCTAAAAGTGTGAATGATTTCTTTTTCTGCGTTAAGCAGATGAGGTCAGGAATGGCGTGCGTTCCCTGCTTTGCTGGAACTGTGCTTTCTATGAAACGGTTAAACGAGGCTCTTTTGTATCTCACGCTAATGCAGTATGTCAGCATATGGCCTCACTTGTTTGCTCACTGCCACAGACCTATTTTTAGGGGCTGGCAGCGGCAGGGCGGATGAGCACTTAAATATTTTCTCTGTGTGTGCGCATATGTTTGTGTCCATTTCCCAATTAATAGGGAGGAAGATTGAGTGGAACATTGACCGGTTTTAACTGCTTTTAGCAATGAGCGTAGGTCACCTGTCAATGGTGCCAGCGAGCGGAACAATTAGGATTCTGTGCGTATAAGTGATTTTAGTTTTGTTTTTGAGCACTTTACAGTGAGTAAGAGCCGCCAAATGAGAGTGCAGAGGTGATGCATTTGCAGCCCCCATCTCCTTAAAAAATGCAGCAGCTCTTTTTTTTTTTTTTTTTTTAAATTAGACATACACACTGTACGGTGTCACCGGGATGAATTATTGCATTGATGTCAGTGAATAGAAAATCTATTATATGCGTTGGAGTTTCTGAAATGTTGGAGCGGGCCCGCAGATGTTGATGTGGTGCATAATATCCATATTTATCCTGGGAATCATTTATCAGCATCAGCATGAAACACGTCCTGCAGAGTGTGGTACATGAGCGATTACATTACCTCGCCGCACACAGACAGATTTCTCAAGATAATAAAATGCATGTGTGAATTGTACATTATAATGCACTCACATGCATTTGTCTATGACATGATGCACCCATTAGTGTACAATTTGTCATCAGATTATATTTCCGGTGCCAGGGAATCAGCCATAGTCGACTACTTCTTAATAGTCTTTCACATGCGCCCTCCCACAATCCTTTTGTGATGAAAGGTTGATGTAAAAGGTTTAATGAGGAATCCTTTTCAAAGCAGAAATTGCTTTGTGCGTGATTCACATCTGCCTTTATATTTCAGCGTGGCACAGAGAATGTGTCCTTTTGTAGTGGACCCATGAGAAATAAGAACTATTCCGCTTCAGACAGCACAGCTCAGCATCTGTGTCACACTCTCACTTATCTGCTATGGGTAATGCTAGAAATATTGCTCACTGTAGGGATATTACGACAATGGAAATTAATAGTTTGCACATAGTGGCGCCAGCCATCTGCTGAAGAGAACTAATTAAATTAAATTCAATTATTTAGTCTTATTAATAATCAGTCTTATTTCTTATACATTAAATTATAAGTCCTCAAATACATGGATGTTTAATCTTGCTCACAGACTCAAATCTGCCATGGATATGGTTAAATAGGGGACAAATGAGAATTATACAAATAGAATGAATGAATGAATAGGACATTTTAATAAAAAAGTTATTCTCAACAAAAATGAACAAATGTAATTTGAGGGATTTCAAAAACGAGGTGGAATCACAACAAGAGGCAGAGACAGCTATGACTAAGGTCAACAACAACATTTTCAACGTATTTCGAATCGACTCTCAGACAGAACACATGGGAAGACAGTTAGTTTCCTGCGGTTTCCATAGGTTCCAGTGATGTCCGGTTGCCACAGTGACCGCTTTGCTTCTTCTGCAGAGTGAATCCAACGCTGGGCAGGCTCAGACCGGCTGAGGCCATAAACACACAGCAGGGGTGTTTTTTCGGTCCTGGCATGTTCAACGGCAGACTGAACACTTCAATGCTGGAGCTCGACCAAATGAAAAAAAAGCTCCTTGGAAAACTCTCTGAAAACAGTCTTTAGCAAAGTGGGAGGAAGCAATTCTAATTAACTATGAAACATGAGGCTTGAGCGCCTAAAGTGCAAAACAATTTGCAGGAGCAGAGAATTTTAACTATACTTATAAATAATAGATATTTAAATGGCAAACAGCATGCGACGGCTAAATTCAATGAACTGATACTCGGCTTGGTACTTTAGGTGTCTTTGCAGCCTTTCTAGTCGAGAGTGTATTTCTGGAGCTTTTAGCTCTCAGTAAAAGTGAAAAGGACAACGCTGAAACACAATGAACCATAATGGCTGAGTCTTTTCTGCAGAAAAACTCAAGCAACACTTCCACTGTGTGCGATTATTGCACATTTGAAGAAACTTAAAACAAAATATGTATGAACACCTCAAATGCAATTTACACGTGCAATTAAAGTCTACTTTAACAGTTTTAACTGTTTATTACACTTTTTGAGAAACTCTCTGAAGCTGTGTCGTACACTGGAGGTGTTCGTGCATATTTTGATGTTAACTTGCCCTTGAATTTGCACTTTTGAAGCAACTATGTCAAGTTAATGGAGGAGGAGGTGGCGGCACAGATGCTAAAGTAGGCCGACTACACCCTGATATTTTTTTAGGTTGTTTTTTCCCATCCATTTTTACACTAGAGAAAACATAACAGAGCCATGCGATGTGCAAACATATTGGTAGCTGTGAGCTGGATAAACTATCTTAGTGAAACAAAATATATAGGTGAGACGTTGATAGATGAGTTTAGATGAATAGTTGGGGGCAGTGGTTCTGATGAACTTTACTTACTAGGTTCATTGTTTTGGTGTTGGCAACAGTGTTGACCTGATTTGGGCATTAGGTAATAAAGCAGCAGCTAAACCGGATAACATTTTAGCTTTTTGAGAGATGCCACACTACAGTGCATGCAGTAGTTTTTTTTTTCCTTCTATAGCGTGCTACAGGAAACCCTGGCTATGCAATCAAGGTGTGGGATTAATTAGCTTTGTAGCACAGCAGATTATAGATGGCGCAGTAACACGTTGAAACGGACGCCGCTACTCAGCCTCATCGCGAGGGTTATTGTAGCCTACAATGCATGCGAGGATGCAGAATGTTTACTTTTTCTTTTATCCAGAATCACACAGGCAAGGCGAGGGGGCATTTGTTGTAGAGGTGGCTGCGCCTTGGGAAACCCTGCGGCTGGCGAAGCAGAAAGAAAAGAAAAAAACGCAAACAAAGAGTTCTAAAGAAAAGTTGTTAATTCAAACTGTCCATTTATTTTCTTTGTTGTCTTTGTAGTTCTGTTCAGTGTTCTTCTTGACATCTTTGGTGGCTTCAGGTCAGAGGTCACTGCAGTCGTACTCACATAGATAGACTATTAGACACATATATATGTTTGAGATGCATTCAAATGCAGTCTGCTCCTCTGGAGTCGCACAATGCTCTTTCTGTTACAGCTTAATGTGACAGACAGTGTAAATCAGAGAAGCAGTTCACAAGGTCAGGAGTGTTTTGCTTACACACACATAATGTAGTTCAGGAGGAAGCGTGCGTTCACAATAAATCCAGATGGGCTTTGGAAAACAAGGTAGAGAGGAAGCGCATCACATGACATCACTGATAGAGGGGAAGTTTTTGCACCGGGACAGCAGCACAATAAATCCAGCGGCTGTGTGTATAAACACATGAGCCGGTGGGAAAATAAAACCGAAACACACTGTTACGGACGGGGTTTGTTGTAGAAACAAACCTGCAGAGAAGCATATGGATGTATACTTTAGGTCATAAATATGTTCTCTTGTAACAGAAACAGGAAATCTGCAAGGAACACATTATTATTCTTATCATATGAGATGTGCTTCATATATCCAAACTGGTGAATGGAATTTAATGGATATTTTAGGAGTTATTATAATGCTGTTTTTGGCTGTTTTACCAAAATATTTTCTGAAAGCTGTGATGGGACAACATTATGAGCATATAGATTATCTAGCAGGTTGAAAACAAGCCAATGCTTCAGTCAGATTATCTAAATTACCTTCTGTGGAGATAAAACTCCAAATGAAAAAATGTTGCCATCATTTTTCATTATTATACACAGAGAAACTATGACATATAAAACAGGTCAAAGTAGGATGTGATGAATGCTCAAAACAGTTTTAATTAAAACTCACTATGATGTCTTATTAACAGAGTCAACATTTCGCAAATTGTCAGGAACACTCATACAAAAGGGCCCACATTTTGACCATAAGACTTATTGAAAAAAAGAGAAGTAGAAGTGCTGAAGTATTTGAATGGGAGTCATTTGGAGCCAAGGATTTTTCGAAACCACCATTGTGCCCCTGTCTATTTATGAATTAAATGAAATGTAATTTTTAATAAACACAAATCCAAGTTGTAACAAAAATGAATTTTCTATTCAGGTTAATATTACTTTCCATCTCTGCAGTATAATCTGTCTGATGCACACACTGCTGAAGATCAGTGACATTTTTTCAAAACCCCTGAATGGACCTTATTGAGAATCTAGCACTGGCTTTACAGTGTATACAGCTCACAAAATGCATTGTATTTCAGCCACTTATACACTCTAGACTGCTCACACTGGCCTTTGCTATCAGAGAAATGTCAAGTGTCTTACAGCCGGACCCCAGAAATCCGGCCACTGATTAAGTTAAAAGCACTTTGCTGTTTTACCACCCGTAGCCCATCCAATAATTGAAATATCCTCCTGAATACCCAGCAGCCGTGATGATGAGTCATATTACACTGCATCAGCGGCGCTGACGGATTGCTCACCCTGATCCTTATGTTAAAATGATACATCCACGCCAAGTGAAAGTTTCCATCTTCGCCACGTTCGCAAGGTAATGGGCTGGAGAATGACAGATTGTATGCTATTATCTTATTGGAGAATCAGCGCAGCATCCATGAAAGTGTAAAGAGGGGGCTTAATGACGTGAGACCTTTTTTTTTTTTTATTTTAAGAGGAGGCGAAAAATGGTTCATAGGCTCTGGGACCGGGTAGCTGATGGTCTGGGATGCGTGCAGCCAGACGAGTGACGCCTTTTTCAAGCTGCAAGCTGAACGCCGTCAAACTGCAGGATTTCTAAAATATGAACAAACACGGAGTACTTGCGGTTTTATTGATATGCACGGGTTATTTGCAGGAGGCAAGCATTGGCAGGGGAAGACACAAATAAAAACAAAAGAAAAGTAAAAGACAAAAAGGAAAGAAAAAACATCTTTAATAGTTTTCTTAATTGCATATTTCCCCTGAAGACAAAAAAAAGAAAAGTATGGCTGAACAATGAGGCTTCCCAGGGGAGCCACCATAGATTAATTGGACCGATAGGAACCCTCTGACATTAACATTTATGT
The DNA here is from genome assembly GCA_036785175.1 of Eupleurogrammus muticus. Classification (NCBI taxonomy): domain Eukaryota; kingdom Metazoa; phylum Chordata; class Actinopteri; order Scombriformes; family Trichiuridae; genus Eupleurogrammus; species Eupleurogrammus muticus. The sequence goes on from JAYKQN010000019.1 coordinate 11,684,874, forward strand.
ATTTGTTTACTCTTTTTCAATGAATAATATTAGGCCACCTCCCGTGAAGATCCCCAGTCACTCATTAGTGTGCAGCTTGTTATGGATGGGAATATTGAAGCAGCAAACAACAGTTCATCTCAGCGCCGGGCAGGCGTACAAAAAATATTTCCAGAGGTTGTTTGGAACACTTCTTACACACAAACTTTTAATAAAGATTTTATGCCACTGAACAACACTCGTTCTTCGAGTATCAGCTTCAGCCCAGGAACATTAGTTTGTGAACTTGATTGAGGTTAAATGGCTTTTAGTATTTCGTGTGGTGTGCATGCAAATAACCGACCTCGGGGCGGCGATACAATTCTCAATCTTTCGTTTATAGTGATTAATCAGAGGATGAATCAATTGGACGCCTATTGAAGCGTGATGTATCAGGTCCTATATTTCAGTAGCATCACACCGTTTTTTAATTGGTTTAATGAAAACACAAATGCTTTTTTTCCTCATGTACTCCAGCACATGCAGTCTTTTGCAGGGATCTCTCTGAGATGTGTTTTTTTTTTTTTAGATTCTGTCTCTTTTACTGGCATTGTCAGTCAGCACATGGAATGCTGTCATTGTTATACGAACACACAGATAACACTGTAACACAGTAAACCTTTCAGACGAATGAACACTTCCTTGCTATCGCTTCTTTTATAAAATGACCCAGATTAATTTAACTGCAGATATATATTTTTTCCCATAAATAAGCTAGTGCAATAGAGAAGATATGATGTAATATCGAGGACTGAATTTCACAACTTTTTCCCTAGAGGAACAAAAAAAGCGGTGGGAGCAGCTTGTGCTTACATGATTATAGTATTTAAAAATTAAAATAGGGATATGTCAGTACAAGAGAATTTTTTGCCAGAGTTGTTTAAGCAGCAGTTTAAGGACATTTATGACTATATGTCTTCTTAATCTTGTAACTGTTAAGGATAACTTACCACAGCAGATTGTTCAAGAATAAATGCAACGCTCTGCCATCAAGAGCTTGTATTTGTAACAGCTCGCCACCTAAAGAGTTTATCAGTCAGTGCTCGTTAGCGGTGCTGATGTCGCCTCCAGGCATTTTGAGACACTACCATCATCATCCAGCACCCAGACACGCTCAGTGCTCCATTGCCGGGGCGATAAAGAATTCATAGAGTCCTTTAGCCACACATTTTACATGCACAACGGCCTAATGTTTAGAGCTCGGAGCGTTAATTAAAACAAACAGCATCAGCGGTGCAATATGTGCAGCGGACGAGAACGGCAGCAGCCAAGATGGACATGTTGGGGCCGAAATTACAGCAGCTGACCCAGAGAGAATTTATTTTTATACGATTGGCCTGGATTCATGTACAGGGTTAACGCTTACAGTAGAATGCATTTTCCCTTCCACCGATTTGACAAACTATTCCCTTTTAAAGGGTACAGGGGGAATATGACCTCATGCGCTTTGTACAGTTATGAGGAAAAATATGTTTAGTGCAGGAATCGTTTTATTTAAATGTAGCGGATGTGTAGGCCGCCGGCTATGAAACACTTCATTCTTACTCTGGTGAACCTCTCTGCTGTCAGCCATGTTGTGGTAGAGTTTCAGTACAAATTGCAATACTTCACAGCCAAACCGATGTGTGTTTTTTTATTAAAAAATATAAAACACTGTTTTTGGGGCTCGGCGTTATAGTCCTTTTATTCCCCGCTTTGCACCTGCAGCTTTTGCATCTTCTGTTATCAATTTTTACTTAGACTTTTTAAGACTCCGCGCTTGTAAAAAAAGTGGTGCCAGTAAAAAGCGATGGGTGATAAAAAAAAAAAGAAGAAAAATCTGGAATCATAAAAGATAAGGTTACCATCAATGTGCAATAAAAAGAAAGTAAAACCCTCGGAGACGTCAAGAATGCATGCCGGAGGGAGAAGGCATGTCCAGGGAGAAGGAATTGACTCCTGTAATCTGTGTATTCAAGATGCATAATCTCACGCTAAGGTAACATACATTTATCTTTATGCATTTATTTTACATAGCATTACATCCGTTTTTAACTGTTTGCTCTTTCAAGTGCTGTAAATTAATCAGGAGAGTGGGATAATCCAACATGGGAACCTGCAGTACATCAATGTTATCGAAATGTCTCCTTATAGAGGGATGCTTTCTAGTCTCTGACCATCAGCAGCCTCCTACCCCACAGGGAGAAAAGAATCACATGACCTCACTGTCACTTACTATCATTTCCTCTTATTACTTTCTGTCAACCTCCATACATTATCTTTCAGGAAGCCCACATAATTGGTAACGAGTCACGCAGTTATGAGAGAGATCATATGGTCAGTGATGTAGCTCAAATCGGAAAATGTCATTTGAATATATTATCTGAAAAAGTCATATGAGTGTTTGTGTTTCCTCATGAATGCCCGCGATTTTGTTATTTTTAGTCTAGTATGATATATAGAGAGAGATAGAGCCGTCCTCCACTAGCTGTATCTCTACACCGTGATTCATTGTTCACCTCTTGATTTCCAGCGCGGAGAAACTTGTTTCTGCCTCCGCGGTTTGTTTTACTGATGTGATGACTTCAGCCTTGGGCACCACATCACACGCAGCCGGGAAGCCTGAGGTGCAGGAGACAGACAGGGAATGTGGTTTGAATTGAGTGAACCCTCTTGGTGATTGAACGGCATAAATGCAGCTTTTCTTCCCTTTTGTTTTTACGCTATACATTATAGGTGGTTTTACACGAGCGGACAAAAGGAGTGGATGGCAGAGATATTGTCAAATTGCAAAACAAGGGTAGCGATCTGGGAATTCTTTGTGTGTAGAAAATGAGGAGTCTGTGTTATATTCTGTACTGTCTGCCTCTGCATCTGTTACATGTAAATACTTTCTTAGCTGATTCAAAGGCATTAAATTCAACCTCCAAGTCCTTTTTTTTGTCATAATTCCCACAAGGCCTCACCTAAAGAAAATGCCAGCAAAAGTAAATCAAAACCTAGTATATATCATGACTATGTGCAGTCCATGTGGGATCACACTATTCATTTTCTATGAAGAGACAGCCACCTGGTGCATGATGGAGAGGGCACGGCGAGTTGATGGACCAAACGCCATATCTGAATTACCATAATTGCAACTTGATTCCTACTATATGCAAATTAGGACCGTCCATTGTCAGTTTCGAAAACATATTTTAGTGAACTGTATGGCTGTAAAATGGCATCATAGAAGCAGGTTTAGCAAAAACAAATAGGCCTCGCCCAACCTCACAGCACTTCAACACCATGTGATGTGACAGAGGGTTTAGTGGACCACTTGGTGTGTCACCCCCTGATGATTTGATAGAAACTTGAAGAGTTTGTTGAAGTTCTAGTTGAAGATCTAAGGCTGCATGGCTTTTTTTTTTGGTGTTCACTGTAAATGTGTGTGAACGGCATGGTATTATCACTTTCAAACAATTCAGCAACAAATCTGAGTTATGTTGAGTCCCAGCCATTGAAAATACCCTTTTCCACACCAACAGGAAAGGCTGTCATTTAAGGTCAAGGTTGTAATGCTGATGAAAAACCTTGTTTATTAAGATCACGCCAAATCTGTGCGCTATACATTGGCATCATGGGAAATTTCCACTACTGTCCATCAAACCAATGGTGGTCAAACTTGTAGTCGGTCCACTTTGGCTCTCAAGCTGGCTATCTCCTGACTGCATGCTTCGATTGGCTTGTGCATGATATCAGTCAATGCAAAACAACTTCTAGACCATGATTGGTGCATTATTTGCACATAGAAACCAATGAATGAGGCACTACCATGGTACAGTGTGTCTTAAGAGGATAAAGCCTGGTAAAGTGACACCTGTACACAAATGTCAACTATATGAACATTTTTTACTTGAAGCAGTGTCTCAAGAACATTGTTGTAGCATTGGTGTTCTGAATCAAGAAGCTCTAGAAGATATTGATCATGTAGTGCCAAAGAGACCACAAAAACGTCTTTTCCTCAAGCAGTTCTGGAACTGAAGTAGAGCTTTCTGCTGAGGTCTGAAAAACTAATGAGGATCAGACAGCGCTGTCACCACCACACAGACACAGACACACACACACACACACACACACACACACACACACATACACCTTCTGTACGTGTACTTACAGGCACGTCTTTGCATGACGGTGACATCACTTTCCCATCCTTGAGGGGATGCCTGCACGTGCTGCAGGACTGAAGAGCACCATGAGTTTATTGGTGAGACAGAGCAGACCTGCTCTATTCTTTTGCTATGGTTTTACTGGAGTTACTAAGTTAACAACAGTTTGCCCTGCAGACGTGCACACATTCATTCATTCAGGAGAATAAATATTTATTTCTTTATGCATTTAATGCAAGGTTATAAATCGGTAGGACGACATTATGTTGAGTAGACTAACTTTACAATTCTTGTGGAGTTGTAGAAAAACAAACAACTGGAGAGGCTTCTTCAGTTGTGAGTTTGCAAAAAAATAGGTATGTAAATCCAGAGTGTTCCACCCCAAGGACAAAACACCCAGGCACAAACTCAGTAATGTTGTGTATGCAATGCAGTAAGAAGTGCTCAGACCTTGACATAGGTCAGTCCCTACACCAACACATGGCTCAACACAGAAGAGCCACCTCATCAGGACAAGACTCAGCTGGACTTCTGCATCTGAAGGATGAGTCACTCTTTTGAGGACTCTAATGTCCTTTTATAGGACCGAGCGACAGATGGTTTGAGAGAGGAATGAAAGAAGCTACTCTATGTCCACTTAGAGAAACTTTCTCCAAACAGAGGTGATGGCCTAAGACAGTCTATCTGCCACCTAGAATGCTGTTTGCAAGTTTAAATTTATTACACACCTGGACGGATGTGACTTTGGTTTCATCCAAAAGCAAACATTGGACCACCCACACTGGGTTTAATTACATGTGTTTTCTTGCATTAGTCTCAGAACTGAAGAAGCTTCTTAGATGAGAGGTGAAAGAACTGAGAGCCTTCACAGATCTATCTTTACAGTTATGTTCTGTTATCATTTAGCCTACACCTGCCTATCAGTGTGAAAGCACACACACTGAAAAATATGTGGCATACCTAGTTGGTAATAAACAGCAATACCTCACGAGCACGGAGTAAAATCCTGTATATACCACAGTCCATGGTGGTTCCTGACAGGCTGAGCAAGTGGCTCAAAAGCAAGCATGAGTAAAAGAGAGAAATGTCAGACATTATTTACCTGGACTGTAATTATCACAACTGGCAATTAACTAACAATTAGAGAGTGACACGTGCTTTTGAAGGTGCTATGCCTCTCTTGAACCACAGATGAGAGGTCTGTTTGAATGTAGATTCACTGTCCTGCATGTTCCACGTTAGGCCTTGCCTTCATTATCCACGGCTTGTCTCTGGAATTTTTATACAGCTTTCAGTGCCAGGGCTCACTTCTAAACCAACTGTATATTTTTCCCATATGCTATCTTTCATATAGAAGAATAGGAATGATGTCTGGGTTCTTGATGTCATCCATGCCATTTCCTTGATTGTCTTTTATACTTTGGTGCATCTTTTTTTATAGACCGGTCACAATGTCCTCCACCTCTAATACCACTCTGCCTCTGTAATTATGTGGACTGGCTTCCTAAAGGTGTGGATGTCATTTTTTAGAGTACCCGAGATCTTTAAAAGCTTCTCCTCAATTATGTCACTAGAATTTACACTTCAGAGATGTGGTGATCACAGCCGGCAGACGCTCGCCACTGTTGGGAGAGGTTTGTATATTGGCAAGCGGCCGGAGCAGGTGTCGTTTTTCATGACTAAATGTCTGTTTAGTTTAACTTTGCTTTTCATCAAAAGGAACACTTTTTTTGTTGCCAATCATTGCTACAATGCTGCATTAAATTGCATGTAAAATAATGAAAAAATGTATGGGAGCAGGAGCTTATCGGAAAAACACATTGGCTCTCAGTCAGCCATCATTACGTAACCCCAAACGTAAATGAATGTCAACAATGAAGTGGAAGCAAATTACAAAACTCCCCCTCGTTTTTCGTGTGTTGGGGGCCTGACTCTATCTGAGTCATTGGTACATTTGTATCTGCAGGGCCATTCTGGGTCTAACCTCTTAAATCAACTTGATAAAAATAACTATTGTCAGGTTATGTTTTTCTTGCTTTCTTTCGCTCATGATCAGAGCATTATTTCAGGAAAATGGCATCATCTGCACCTTTATGATCTCACTGAAGAAAGATTTGAAGGTAACAGCCAGCTCTCTTTGGGGTTCCTTACTAAGCAAAGAGGTATCTCAACTCATTAAGGAGCTATCTTTACTTTGGTCCAGTCAATATTTAAATAGGCTTGGCCCATCAACCTGCTTGTTTGATATTGGTCTGCTGCCTGCTAGAGTGTTTATATTGGAAGATTTTAGTCTGCTTTCCTAATATGTTCTTCCTTATCCCCGCTAGCAGCATGGCTCAACAGTGGTTGAGCCGGTCAATCAGTCAGCTGTTCGGAGTGGCCGTCCTTCTACCACTTCAGTCCAGACTGAAATATTATGACAAATATTGGATGGATGGCTATGACATTTTGTACAGCCATTCATCATCATAATGAATTTGGTGATCCCCTGACGTTTTCCTCAAGTGTGTGCGAAAAGTCATTACAACTTCCGGATGCATTGCAGTGAAATATTGTTGAGATATCCAGGTTGGCCGGAGGAGGAATGCTAATGACTTTGGTGATCCCCTGACTTTTGCCGTAGCACCACCAGCTAATCGGGCTGTTTATCAAGTGAAATATCTCCATAATGATTTTGTGTCCCCTTCTTGTTTCAGTAAGACTATCATCAGGTCAGAATTTCAAGGCATGACTGAATAAATTAATTGTATGACTGACTATTATATAATAGTATATAATAATGTGTGGACTGTCACCAATAAAAAAAAAACAAGTGAAGGCAAGCGATATTCTGCAAAACAAAAGAAAGAGAGTGAAAGAAGACGCTCTTTTAATCTTGCAGTTCAAGGGATTTCACTGTTTTGCTCCCTCCAGTCCTCCCATCCTCATCTGTCTCTCCCTGTTTTTTTCTGGCTTTGTGCACTCCAGTGCACCCGCCACAGCCGAGCCTAAGCTGAAGGGACACTGAGCTGTATGTAAATCAATTTGGAATGCAGCCGTATGTGGAAATAGAATTAGGGTTGTCAACCACACCTCTTTAGTTCATCCGCTCCTCTTCATCTCTCTCTCCTTCTGTAGTAGTCTGCTCTTTTTTAAGTTAGGCATACAGTACCATAAGTAGCAGCTATAGGAAGGCTTAGGGTCAGGCTTGTGGGGGGAGAGGGGATTAAAAGAAATCACTGAAGTTAGCAGTCTTCAAAGGAAGCACAGAGACTGCAAGAGGAGTCACATTTCTCTCAAATGGTTTCATGCTCAAGGGGCTTTGTGTAATGGTGAATTATTACATGAGGCATGGAGTCACATATATGTAAATGAGCCTCAGTGCTTCAGATACGCATGAAAACATTGTATTCTCTGGGTACCCGAGGAAAAAAAAAGGATAATATTAAAATAACTGATTCATGTAAACAGCTTGTGACACATCCAGTTTCGGTTTCATCGATTATGCTGGAGTGGCGGCTCGGTGAGTGCTCGGGGTGATTTGTTTCTCCTCAAATAAAACTCATCAAAATACATGTTTGGTGCAGCAGCAGCAGCAGCAACAACAGCTCTATCTGCCATAATTTCAGATATGACAGAAAGTCATATCTGTTAGGTTTTTTTTTTTTCCTATGCTGCAAGGAAAGGAAGATGGATTTTGTATGGTCCTTTGTAATGAGTTTTTCAGCTGTGTCCTTGCCTGTATGGTCGCTGCATCACGATCGCCGTATCTCTGTTAGCCATTCACTCGTGGAATGTTTCCTAACACACATATGCAATGTCGAGAGATGGGAAGGGAACGGGAACACGACACTGGAAATCAAAGATTGACAGCGCACGAACATTTATCAAAGACAATGTGTTGCAAAATTACGCTTATTCTGTTATTGCATCAGATGATCTATGTGGTTGTCATTTGATGTAGAGCTACTGACACGCCTTTTCCAAGCACTTCTAATAAAGCAATGCAAGTTTAATTCTCAAGAGCAGTTTGTCAGCAGCTTAATAAAAGAAATGAGATATTTAAAAAAAAAAAACAAATAACAGTATTTCCTGCCTCCCTAAAGTGCTATTAGAAGAGCCCCTCATTCATCTCAATTAACCTGGGTAACTATTAGTGCATCGTTAATTAGATGTTAGACTGTGGCTAATGAATCGCAGCACACACTTAGGAGCTTTCAATCGATGGTGATTGACTCAAGTAACTGCAGGAGCTGCACATAACATCTTTGAAGGTGAATAAAAAGCTACATTGTTCAGTTAAAAGTATAAATTATGAACAATCAGTTCGCAAGTCACGCCATGCAGCATTCTACTATGTAATATATAATGTAGGTTGTAGAATAAATTGACAGGCCGAGGCTGGGACCACTAGTCATCCTCGTGCAGGGTGTTGGCAGATGTTTATTAAAAAGATCACCATCTTGCATTTCAATCTGAGGCTCAGCATTTATGTTATATTCATAATGTTCACCACCTGTCTTCGAGGCCAACATACTGGAATTCAATTCAAGCAGCACTTAAAAAAAATCCACACTGGGCTTCTATAGAGAGCGATGGCAATTTTCCAATCAATTATCATCTGCTACTCTCCATATAGATTTGATTGGCAGCATGTTGCCGTTTCTACAAACGTTGGGTGCTATTGCTAAGAAAGAAGTCATAAGATGTAAGTATTCTAGTATTCAGAGAAAAACTGCTCCCTAGATGTCTTAGATAATGACATTCTCTGTCTTTTTGAATACACTTTTCCCACAGGAGGGATAAATTCCTGTTTTTAATCGGGTGTAGTCAATCCAGCAGGCCAGATTTATTTCACTGTACCGGGACAGTAAAAAAAAAAGGCAGAGAGGGGAACATTAAGGAAGTAGGGGAAATGAGAAAGAGGGGTTGTCTGGTCATCGGCGGGATCATTTTCAGATGCATAAGATGCTCAGTCGCGCGCAGCGGTGCCAAAAGGTAACGAGCGACGGGCAGAGGAAATATTCATGGCCTCATAAACTCTGTGTACTCTTGCCAAGGAGTTGATTACAGACGGATTCCATCATGCAAAAGGCACAGTGTTAATACAGTATGTGTAGAGGCACCTGGGGGCCTCTCTCCCAAACATGCCTCTCACATACAGCATCAACACTCACATCACACAAATCCTGGCTCAACTGCATCCTCTGCTTCAATTCGCCTGCCTTGTTGGTAACGTCATCGTTACGTCGGGCTGAGAAGTGGCTGTTCATCACTGTTCCCTTCCAAAATGCAAAAGTATGAAGATGCTTTTTTCTTTTTTTTTTTTTGCTTTTTTCATTACACCACCCTCTGAATGTGTCATCGATCTTTAATGAGACATACCAGGCTCTTTAAAGTGATTACTGGCTGCTGGCTTATCTGGTAGAGAGCTCGCTAATGGCATGATAAGGGGCACATTAAAACGATAATAAGCTTTTAATGAAGTTAAATGTGGACAGCCTTTCTTTTTTTTTTTTTTTTTAACAGGTCGTACAAAATGAACTTGAAATGTCCAGATAAGATAGTATGAAAACATGACAGGCTCAATTTGCTCCTGTCTATTTCTGTATTTTTTTTTTTTTTTACAGGATATGCAGGTTGTGTGGGATGGCGCAGCACTTGTATCATATGAGTGACTCTCACTGTGATTTGGAGTTCCAGTTACTAAATCCTCTTTATCTTCTCTTCTGTCTGTAGGAACCACATGTTTTGTGCAGAAAAAAAAAAGTCAGCCAATTTTACTTTTATTCCTAGAACTTTTTTTTTGTTTTTGGCCATGGTGGCTGTGTACCTAGCAAATGTTGTATGAATCGATTTCGCTTTATTGCCGATGGCCATAAGCTGCCATACCAACGGTGCTTGGTAGTATATCAACTTATCTGATGTGTCCAGCTTGCATTTTGGTTGCTGACCAACAAAACACCAGCAGCATGAGTGACACGAGCACAAAGGGCCCGCGACAATACTCAAAGACTGTCCATCTACTAAGGTGCACAATACGCTAAATGAATGCAAAGTCCACGGTGCAATGAGATTTTATGCGTCGGTCATGAATTTTAAATCAAGTCACATACAAAAGCTATAGAAATAATTGTCACCCTTCTGTATTTTTCTCACACACACACACGCACGCACACATACACGCACGTAGACGCTCATCCTGATATCATCCTGCCTGATGTCAGTTTAATTATGCAGCTGCATAAGATGGGCGTTCCTACTGCTGCTTTGCCAATGTATGAGGTTGGGCTCACTCTGTCCATCTGCTCATGGCCCGAGGAGGAAAGACAGACACGCAGACACACAATTTAAAAATACGTCCACTGACGCACGCGCGTGCACGCCGAGAAACACACATGCGCAAAATAATTACCTCAGCAGGGATTCTACTCAGTCGGGCTAAATGCCCGGGGATTCAAGGACACTTACGAATCACCTAATAAATTCACAGACAATCTAGCTCCAGAAGAATTTCAACTGCATTATCCCCCCCCTCCCCCCAAATCCTTACAAGCAACATCCAGTGCACATAAAAGAGTCAACCAAGGGTCGAATTTTCTCTGTGCGCTTAAAACGCAGCAATCCATATTCTCAGTGTTGAAACAAAAAAAAAAAAATGCTTGATGGTGTTTGATGTTTCAGTTTCCTTTTTTTCTCCCCGTTCTCTCTTCTCAGGGGTCTTTTTGCAAGCCATTACACCGAGACGCATTACCAGGAGGATGGGAGTGCAGTCACCGGCGCTCACAACTTTACGGTACGGTGGCAGTCGAGTGCTTCTGACATTTATGGTCGAGTTGACTTGCAGTGTTGCTGCGCAGCCAGGCCGTAAAAAGTGACCCGTTAAAATTGTTCACAAAGACAGATGCTTCTTTTTTAAGGTCTTCAGTATATTAGATGAACTGCACTGTGTCATACGTATTAGTTAGCGAATGAAAAGAGATGGTGGCTAATTGTTTTTCTTTTACTGTTTTCTTTTATTTTTTTATTTCAGCAGCACAATGTGACCCAGACAGTATTTGAAAGGCCCCGGCTGTGGCTGAGCGGGACACTTAATAAAATAATGTGGCCTGCTTGTTGATCAGCTGTGTTTTATGCAGGCTGATTTTCAGCCAACATTACCATCAGGGTTTTATTAGAGAATCGCCCTTTCAAACAGCTGATCTGTTCTTAACTGTTTGTTTTATTCCATTCTAGCACGGCAGCTCTCTTGCTCCCCAACGTGAAGAAAAAGTGAACGTTGATTTTTGAGTTGTGAGTGCTCACCAAGGCCACTCACTGTGGCACTTTGAGGAATCAATTTACGCCGCGAAATGAAAAGTAACTCGATGCAGAATTGAATCTTTATTCTGTGATCATGGTATTTCATTCTTCGGGTTAGGTTTAAAGAAGCTTTTATTAAGATGGCAACAGACAAAGCTTTCTCTCTCAAAATGTAAATGGTCATTCGGCTGATTCAGTGATTGACATTCCTATTTCTCCCCTAAAGCTATGCAAACAGTAGTTAGAAGTTTTCATCCACCATTTTCTTGTTTGCATTTTAAGAAATGCTGATGGAAATGCCAGGATTCAGTAAAAAAAAAAAAGGATTAAAAAATGTTTACACCTGGAGGGGGATTTGTCAGTGTATCGATAAAAGGGAAATGAACCTTATTTCTACAGTTAATAAAAGAAGCGAACATTAATCTGATTCTTGATGGAAAACACCATGGACCCTAAGGAATTTCTGATGTCGTTCCAAGCCGTGGTTCAGCTAGAGTGCTGAACCAGGCTGCACACATTCTGCAGCAGCGTGTGACATGCAGTGAAATAACGTTTTTCCCAAACCTTTAAGCTACAAATGGGGAAATAAACTTTTAAGACCAGATGTTTAGGGGTTAACCAATATGTATTCCATCTCTGTTCCTCGCTGCAAGCTTTATAGCTTTATAAAACAGTTCACTCTGAAACCATTCAAGTGCCATTAAAGCCCCAGACAGACACGCCGATGATAACCGAGGAAGACAATCACGTTCGCTGCCTGATGTTTTCTTTTGTGAAAGGTGAGCTAATCTAGGTCAAGCATAGCCTAAGCACAGAGCCTTTGTTGCTGCTCTATTTTTGTACCATGTAATGAATCTTGATTCCATTATCACCTGGCTCCGTTGCTTGCGTTGCACCAGGCAAAGAGAAGTGGTTGGGGAAAGCATCACCAGATGTATTTCCTCTCGCTTGTTCAATATTGGAAATGAGGAATGGTCAGCGTAGCGACTAATGCCGGATGATTTAGGGCGGCTGGAGGGCTGCTAGACAGTAAATGGAGGTCTGTATTTCCTCTTAACGGGAGGCTCTTCCTCCTCTGGCCTTGTGCTTAGACGACAGTGTTTTCACAGTGTCTGAAGAGCCTTAACTGTCTTCCGACTCTTCTACTCAACCACTCCGCTGGAATAATGAAGGAAGAACATTCACCAAATTACTGTCACCTCCCATCTATGTCAGATTTCCGGCAGCTCTTCAACTGTGTAGGTTGCGTTTATTTTTAACTGGGCTGTTTGCGCGGAGGGAAATGGAAAAGAAATAGAGAGAGAGAATGCTTTACAGTACAGAGCCAGCTTATTTGAATGTAATACATTTTTAATCATATTATCCAGTGGGTGAAGCCCTTTTTTACATCAAATGTTTTCATCTACAGTACATAAAGGCTTTATTATATGAACAATTTATGTCTTTCAGAATAACTGCTACTACCACGGGGAAGTGCAAGCGCATCCAAAATCTGACGTCACCCTCAGCACCTGCTCGGGCCTCCGGTAAGAACCCCTCGCCGCCGTTTTCTGTATTCAGGCGGCGTCTCGAGGCTGCCCTTTAAGTGCTATTTGCCGCCGCAATGTTTATACTTACTTAAGTCAATCTGCGCGGCAAGCCATCGCTCTTAAGCCTTTTAAGCGTGCTGTCAGTGAGTCGCTGCGCGACTCGCAGGGAACAGGAGAAAATGTCACACCTCATTGTGTCCGTCCACAGAGGCATCCAGCGAGTAGCCGCCGTCGCCCGGTGCTGGCTGGCAGCGAGCGGCTGCTAATGAGCGGCCGGACCGGGCCTAGTTTTCCATGACCACCTTTTAACAGTGCAATAAAATATAATGTTGAAGAGAATTAAAGTTGTTAATCATGCGTGGTGATGTTCTTGATCTGAAGCAGGAGCACATCTTAAGATGCGTCCATGTTAATGCAGACGCTTACAGAAAGAGGGGCGATGATGTTGATCTGATTGTGAACGGGAAAGGGATTTTTTTGGAAGCGGCGTTTAGCAACTTGCCTCGATGCCAAGAAAAGAAAAATGTTTTATAGCTCCATTTGGCTGTGGTGTGTTTGTTTTTGGTGAGGATGTGGGGGAGGGGTGCTACCTCAGTTGTCACATATTCCATTAGAGGGGGGACACGTTCGATCAAATCCTGCTTTTGAGAGATAGGCTGTGCGTCGGAAGCTTTGTTTTTTAGAGTTGCGCCGCTGTCCCCGCAGAGGCTTCATCGCGCTGGGGAACAGGACATTCATCATCGAGCCCGTCTCCGGCAACGACGCCGGGGCCCACTTCATCTACCGCGTGGAGGAACTCCAGCTGACCCCCGGAGCCTGCGGCCACAGCCTCAACGCGTCCTCCGGTGCCCCCGAAAACCACATAAAAAGCCCCTTCCAGTCCTTCCACACAAGGGTGAGATCAGTGTTGTGTTGTTTCCTCATCATAAAGCTCGCATCAGAGCCATAGACATCAGGAGGGGTTTCATTTTGTCTTTTTGTAGTCTTTAATTGTCAAACGGTTTCCAAAGGGGAAGATAAATGGGCTTTTGACCAAAGATCAGCAAACTGGCCAGAGTGCCAGTTTGGATATGTTCCCTGAGGGTGTTGCCTTGGGCTTGTGCTCAGAGCCCCAACTTGAGAGCCAGTGCAGAAGGTTTGGCTGGTGATTTGCATGGAGCAGGTGCAGCATCCATCTGCTCCTATGGCCAAAAATAAAAAAATTAAAAAAAAACACAATCGAGGCAGGAAGTGAAACACGTCGACAGTCCTACCTTAAACAAATAAACGTCCTGGCTTTTTCCAGGCTTTGCAACATTCACAACGGAATAGCATGAATTTGCATTATTGAAAATGCACATATTTGCTTCACTTGCTGACAACTAGGTGAGAAGATCAATATGAGTCTCATACCTGTGCAGTAATAATGAAGCTGCAGCCAGCAGCTGTTAACCTATATTCACATGAAGACTGGGGAATCGGTGCTCCTGCATCTCTGAGGCTAATTAACACATTTATTCTCCATTGCTTAATCCATACAAAAGTCTAAAAGTGTTTAATTCAAGTTTTCTTTTTTTAATTAAAGGGTCGCAGATTAACCAAATAAAACAGCATTTTCAATTGTAACCATATAACCCAAATGTATCTCAGGATTTGTTGGGTACTGGAAGCTTAAAAAGGTTCATCTCAAGCCTCTTTATCGCTCCACAGGAGGCGATAGCACATCAATTTTGTTGTGCACAGCATTTGCTTCACAGACGAAGCAGCCAGGTTTATTTCAGAAGTCGGATGGATTTCTGTTTATTTGAGTGAATCTCAAGCATTCCTAACTTGCAGCCCCCTCTGTTTTCACCGCAGCATAAAAGGCACACGCAGAAGACAACCAAATACGTGGAGCTGATCATCGTGGCAGATAACAGAGAGGTAATACATCTGCTGCATCCACTTCCATTCACAAACACGGTGTTTGAACAAGGGGAACTACACGCTGAAAACACAATAAACATTTCATGCTATAAAAAGGGGCGGGGGTGGGGGGGTAAGCTGTAGTAACAGTAGAGCAGGTCCCTCCGGAGCTGCAGAATTGGGTCAGTGTGCAACAAGCAGTGTGGTCTGGTGGCTGCAGCCCCGTTTTTGACAGGAAGTAGTGTACGATCTCCCAGCGGGGGCGGGCAGACAGGAAAAGCGCCGTATGAATACAGAAGACTCTCCGAGAGAGCGCTGACGAGCTCATTGTGGGGGTTTCCTCCTGGCTGCCGACGGCGGCGACCTGCATGGGAAGTCAGGAAATAGAGGAGGAAAACAAAAGGAAAAGGGGGAAAAAAAAGAGGAGAAGGTCATCATGGCTCACATTGGGAGCGCAGCCGGAGAAGCTCAGCACCAACACAGGTGGATACACAGTAGGGTGGGTCTGACTTTGTTGCAATTCGGAGCCAAAGGTTCGCAGGCCGTTGGATCTGCCAATATACCTGCTCCCTGCTTCTTCTCCCTAACGCCGGGAGGCTTCTCTAGATCCAGATGGTCGCAGCTTGACAACCTGCCCAACAGACAGGGAAAGCATATTGGCTGTGAGCGTTTTAGGCATCTCTTTCACACGAAATAACAACTTTGCCGTGTTCCTTCGTGCTTTATTTATTTATTTTTTTCCAGCTCTGGAAACAGGCAGCGGCCGCAGCATCGGTTATGTCTTCATGCAGCATGATTGCTCGTGGGTGTAAGTGGTCCAATTTCTACCGCTGATAATGTGTCATTTTGTTTTCAGTTTCAGAAGCAGGGGAAGGACGTGGAGAAGGTGAAACAGAGACTGGCAGAGATAGCCAATTACGTAGACAAGGTAGAGCATCCTCTCCCCTCTGCACAGGAGGGATAAATCACTTTTTTAAAATAGAAATAAAGCTGGCAGCAGAGCTTAATGGGATGACTACGTGATATATGAATGTCCTCTGCTATTAGTCTGCCCAAAATCTCTGCCAGAGTTGTGGATCTGTCACGATCAGATACTGTAGGCAGACGGATTTACTTAAGGAAGCATGAGCAGGGACATGGTGAACGGGTGCTCTGATCAAGTGGAAAACACAATGAGACGATTCAGGGCCGCCGTAACCAAATGTAACATACTCCAGTGAATTGAATAGCTAAAGGTTAAAAGGCTGCACAGCAATCTCTGGTATCAGTTTCAAGGTCTTTTGACTATCAATTGTGTTATAAATAAAACAAGGTATACATAATTTGCAGACATAAAAAAACAGTGCAAGAAAAGGCAAGTGTAAGATTAAATTAACTTAAAATAATACAAAATTGTAGAGCAATGCACAAATAAAAAGCATGCAGTGCATCAAGTAAATATTTTACTACTATAGAATCACATAAATCTTATACAGGCAGGTTACATGTACCTGTTTTTATATTAAAAATAATCTTTAAATTGACTATGTACATTTTCCTCTTTTATTACTTTGATTGTGAACAGACATATTAACCATAAAGTAATTTAGAATTTATACTATAGTACATATATATTTCAAATTAATCTTTAAATTGTCCATGTACATTCTCTTCTTTTAACACTTTATATGTAAAAAGACATAATAACTACTGAACGCCTCTTGGCCTTTATACTGATGGCCAACATGCATGCTGCTTCTCCTTCAGTTCTACAGGGCCCTGAACATCCGGGTGGCGTTGGTGGGGCTGGAGGTATGGAGCGACTCCGATAAATGTCCCATCACTCAGGATCCTTTCGCCACCCTGCACGAGTTCCTGGACTGGAGGAAAGTCAAACTGCTGCCGCTGAAACCTCACGATAATGCTCAGCTCATAAGGTGGGAATGAACAAACGCACAAAAAATTCTGAAAACATCTTTAAGGATTGTACAAGTCATTTTGCATGCCCATTATCTACAAAGTCGCTTCTACTTTCCAATAGTGTAGACTCATTTCAAAGAAATTCTTACACAAATTTCCAGTCAGAAAACACCATCTATGTGTCAGCTGAAATGAGCAGAAAAATGTATTTTCATCCCCCATTACCATGGAGTAATCGACAAATGTTTACGCCGCACACAGCAAATAAAACGGAAGCCACATCGTCATTACACTCAACCCATTACATTTACATCAAGCCACATGTGAGACAGACGGTAAAACGTGAAATAATGATGCACCATCATAGAAACTGCCTGTAACCTGGTAGGAAATGAAGGCAAAAAACTTATGAGTGCTTTACAAAAAACAGCTGCACTAGTAGTATTCCTTCTCACTTCTTTAATATTTGTATCAGTGGTAATTTCATTAGATGAGACTAGGCAAAACATATTTGAAATGAAACAATGTTTTTTGTCATGAGAAAAACGAGATGGAAAACGAGATGAAATCAATGCCCTTAACCACCACCATCAAATTAAGACGCATTTTTGTTGACCAAAAATGTCCCTTTCAATTTTCATGACAGACTTTTTAAATTACAACTCAAAAAGTGCTTCATTAGGGGTTGTGTCACCTGTACTCCCCTCCACCACTGCTGCCAGGTGTGTGTGTGTGCGTGTGTAAAAGGTTAAAAAGAGTAAAGCAGTAAAAAGCTTTAAAGATCCCTCAAAGCCTGTTTAAGGATGTGTATAAAATGTTCTACTTTTAACAAGAATTTGTTCCTGATAAGTTTTTTTGAATAATAATTAAATTATATTGTTATTTTAAAAATGTCTACACTGTACACAAGCTACCTCCTACCTCGGTGGGTTAAAGTTTCCACATTAGTCTGAGTTGCATTTGTTAACTTTCTAATAATTTGTCATGTCCCGAATTATACGCAGAGGTGCGACCCTTAGAAATGCATTTGTAAAGAACACAGAGAAACTTTCCACATTAGCAAGTTACCTATGTTACTTCATGTCATGTCAGCAGTGTTTTTAGTTCACGCCTGTAATCTTTTAGTGAAAAAACAACAACTTTCCATAGCAAAAAGTCATGCATGCGATATGATTAACACAATGTTTTTCCTGACAATGAGTCATAATCTTTATTATGTAACATAACACATCGTAATTATCTCTTTCTCATTGCATTAGGTTTTTTATCACTATAGTAAAATACTTCAGATTTTAGCTGACTAAAACAAATATGAGCAGACCAAGACTTAAAGTGAACTGAAAAACGGCGGACAAAATGAACAGTGACTCACGTCTCCTCTTCACGCTGCCTCTGTCTCCTGTTGACCTCCTCTGCAGCGGGGTTTATTTCCAGGGCACCACCATTGGCATGGCGCCCATTATGAGCATGTGCACCGTGGAGCAGTCCGGAGGGATCGTCATGGTGAGTGTAAAAACACCTTTCGCCCTCTTCTTCCTCTGCGTAGCCGGACTGCATCAGCGTGGTCATTGTTCGGGTCATGCTGGCTAACACAATTCAGCCTTGATTTACGCGGGGGGAAAAAAAAAAAAGTAGAAGGGCCTTTACACACAGGCCTGGCAAGGAAAGTCCTGCTTTTAAATATATTGATGTTTGTGCTGGCGCTCCTGCAGCATTCATGCCCCCACCATTACCGCAAACACCCACGCACAAAAAAAAAAAAGCGGATAAGTAATAATATACTCTCTAAGGCCTCGCGCTGCAGATACACACACCCTTGTAAGGACCTTGTAAGCCTCGCAGTCATTCAGTCAGGCTTTTCTTCTTTTTTTTTTCTTTTTTTTGTGACATCTCTGAGAGATTCCCGGTGGGATAGAGGGGGTAAATCAAAGGCCACAGCATTTCAAAAAACACACACACATTTACATTTTTATGAGACGTGATAAATAGTTTGTGCCGGCTCTTTACGGCGCACCCATTTGAATCAGAATGCGTTTTTTACACGCAACCACGCATCACCCGCCCTATCCCCCACCCCGACCCGGGTACACTAAATTATTACACATTGTAAATTAGCCGCCTGGTGGCTTCCTCCGCCTGCACTCGCACTTGACGCCCGCTGCCAAATCACAAAGTGGTTATCAGCCCAGTGCCATTAGGCCCCGGCCCAGATGTGTAGCCCCATTAATAGAAGTGTTTCATGCTGGCCCTGGCTGCGGTTAGGCTATTCCAGATGTTTGTCTTCCCCCATTACTTACAGATGGCAGATGGCTTGGATCAAGATTAAAGGCCCATGTAACCAGTTAGAAGGCGGCCACATGAGATGAGCCATTTCTCGAAACCATACACTGCTGTGTGCTAATCTGCCTCTTAATTCTTTATTTGGTCCTCGTGTTCTTCCTGTTTGCACACTGCAGCGCTGTCTTTTTTTTTTTTCTCCCCAAGCAGCCTTCTTTATGTGTAGATGGTTAGCTATCAATATACACTTTTCTATATGGCATTCTTGCCCGGGAGATGAGTTATTTTCTCACGTTGGCAGGAAATGGAATCACAAAAACCATCAGAGCATAATGCGGGTTGCAACAAACTCTATCAAATTCTCAGCATCACAGCAATGGCTTATGGATGCCTCCAAGTAATGACTGTGGCTTCCAAGAGTGTCATCCATTTCTGCTGACTCTGATATAACATTTTTTTTTTTTTTTTCACAAGAAGGACTCCGCTATAAGTTACACATACATAAGGACACACACCTCTGATAAATACGGGAGAAGCGTTTTCCACAGCATTCTTGTTTGCAGCTCCCTGTAATCAGAGCAGAAAACAGCTCAACTTTGACACGTGTCCGCACCTTAGAAAGGGAGTGTGTGATTTTTCTTATGTGCAAATGGGAGAGAACGATCAAGAAACCACAGTGACATATTCTGCCTGCATGTATCTGTCTGAAGAAAATGCATAATGGGATATAGGTGATGGACGGTATGTATGTAGTGAAAGGCAACACCCCGTGCTCCTTATTTCAACTAAGTTTCAATAGAAAACTGTCCCAGTGTCACTTGTTTCTATCTGTGATTGCATATTTAAAAGTTGTGTGCCAGTCCCACCTCGACATACAGTACAGTTTGCTACGTCTATCAGTCACCCTCCAGACTCTCTCCTCTCCCGTTGCCTTTTCTGCCCAGTTCTCCATCTCAGTCCTGTCAGTCGACAAAAACAAACTCCTCCATCTCTCTCTCTCTCTCTCTCTCTCCTCTCAATCGTGTCTCTGTTTTCCCGGTGAAGGGCAGTTGTTGTGCTTATCAATGCAGTAGCATAACGGCGATAGGTTTATGGAGTTATGATTGGGTCTGCAGGGGTAATGGAATGGCAGATGAATGCAGGCCTCCATGAAGAGAATGAGAAGCAGGGGAAGGGCGAGGAGGGAGGGAGGGAGGGAGGGAGGGAGATCGGACACTGGCTGCAACTGCTTTTTTTTGACAATCCACGGCTTAAGAAAAGGTCTTTCTTGAAATTTCCATTTCCTTTCTTCTCATTCTTTTCCTTTTTTCTTTTTTTTTCCGCGAGTGTATGTGGACTACAGTTCTGGTTTTGGGCTTTTGCTCAAAGCCCGCTCAAGTATCTTGACAGATTAGACACAAGGAATGCGCTTTGATGTGCTGTATTTATATTCTAATGGTGTTGTTTTCCTATCATAGGATCACTCTGAGAACCCGCTGGGCGCAGCAGTGACTTTGGCCCATGAGCTGGGACACAATTTTGGCATGAACCACGACACCCCCGAGCGTGGCTGTGGCTGCAGGATGACGGTGGATCGCGGGGGCTGCATCATGACCCCCTCCACGGGGTGAGTCCTGTTACCTTTTTCATACTAAGAGGGCCCTTATTAAAGAAATCATGAAAAAAGACATAATTCCGGGTGGAATCTCAAAAAAGGTTATACCTGTAGGAAACTTAAAAGATCCTTCCAGGCCTGTTTGAGGATGTAAGGACCTTGTCCCACATAAAAAAAAAAAAAATCCTGAATCTACAAACTGTTTCATTCAAAAAAATGTTACCAATGGACATGAGATATCTCCTACTTCCTTTTTTTTTAAGTCCATCTTTGGTGTTTGTGCACTGGAGGTTTGAAGCTTCCGCATTAATCTGGGTTGCATGCTATTGGCTTCCAAACAATTTGTGATGTCCCACATCATGCGCGGAGGCCCGACCCTTAAAATTGGATTTTTTTGAGGAGCACAGACTTTTCCGCTGAATGTGAAAACAGCCTTCAAGTGTCAAACTCTGCACATACATCATTCTGCACAGGCCAACCCTGGGAAAAAGAAGAAAAACATATTTTTGAGTGGAGAGGAACTTTAATCTCTACTGCACCACGCTATCACTTGTCGGTAGTGATTTTTTTTAGCTGTGTGTATTGTAGTTTTAAACTGGTGTAATTTTTTTTTTTACATTCACATGCTCCATTCATTATTTATTTACAGCATTTTTTTTTGCCAAGGACGGCTATAGCTTTTAAAATCCCCACCTCAGAAAATGGCCTCAAATGGGAACTGCAGGCTGTTTTTGATGCATTTATTTTGTGTCATTTAACAAACAACCATCCACTTTGAATCCTATGGGATTCAAATGTTTAACTGTTCCATATCATGCAAATAGCCACTTTCTTGGTTTTCTTTATGCCAGAAAAGGTTTATGGGTATATCCTGTGCATGAAAGAGGAAATGGTTAAATTTTTCTGAA
This sequence comes from Eupleurogrammus muticus, assembly GCA_036785175.1. NCBI lineage: Eukaryota > Metazoa > Chordata > Actinopteri > Scombriformes > Trichiuridae > Eupleurogrammus > Eupleurogrammus muticus. The sequence continues at coordinate 11,706,394 of JAYKQN010000019.1, forward strand.
TAAATTAGCGACGTCTTTTGCATCTGAAGCAGTCAAAAGAAGATGAATTGGACACCACTAGTTGCTCAGGCTGGACCATTTTCATCTGCACACGATGCTCCATTGTTAATTGTTGTTGCATGAGGGAGGGCTCACACACACACGCACACACACACACACACAGACACACGCTGGCCTGAGACTTAAGCAGCTGCTCTCGCATTCTACTCGCGTCGCCTGGGTCGCTGCGATAACAGCGCAGCTGCAACTGATGGACTCTGTGACTGTTAGTAAACAGTGAGCAGATAAGGGGGACCCGGGGCGTAATACCAGATTTCACCCTGGGTCCGATGCCTGTCTGGTTTGTCTGATGGAGAGTCCCCTAAGTCCCGGGGGGGGGGGGGGATGTGCTCAGGACAGAATCTGCAGCACTGGTGGGAAAAGACAGACAAAAGACAAGACAGGCTGAAATCACTATTATTATGATTCATATATATTTGATGAGTTTGCAAAATTCAAACTTACAAAAAAACTGCATGCACAGTCCCACCCACAGCAACAGACACCAACCCGAGTCTACATATACATACATACATATATACATATTACAGGGGGAATTAATAATATACCTTTTGGTAACTTTATCGAGTTTTAATTATAGAAACTGACTTATAAAAGGTTCTGGTTGAGCCTTGACTCTCTCTGAGCTTTTCAGAAACCCGTGGACAAAAAGAAACTCCTCCCGCTGCGGACAGGACCATAACATTTGTCTGCGGGTGCCAGATCATGTCTGCATCTTAAGCCATTCCCGTCCCCGACAAGGGTTTCGCCAATTTTCTGTTGGTCAGATGGATCTATGAAGTGCTTCGTCCGTACACTTTGTTCGTGCCTGCTGCCAAGACATTACTAATATCTGTGAGCCCGGCTCCTTCTCTCCTCACACTTTAGCGTGCTCTGAGAAAGGATATGTAGCCGCATGGGTGTTACCAAAAAACAGGAAACGGTTCATTTAGGCGAGCTGACAGAAAATTGGAATGCGCACAACAGTCTTTGATATTGAGATATTATATGTATATGAATACAATTGAAATCCTTTACTACACAAATAGAAAAGATCTGTCAAAACTGGGCTCCTCCAGTTTTCCAGGAAAAAAAATGCATAATGCACATCAAGCGCTGCTCATTCAGTCACACTCAGTGTAATAACTTTTCTCTTTAGCCATCGTTGGCCAAAGATATCGAATGATGTCATGCCGAGAGTTTTGGGAAAATGACTTGACGATCTAAATTGGTCAGAATGAGTCACAGCATTATTGAATTTTGTGTAATAGCATAGGAAATAAAGCACGGCCGTCACCACTACATCACTGTGAGATCAGACACATTAATAGTAGGGAGGTGATCGGTGACCTTTCAGTCGGAATCCCGCTCGTCTGTTTGCCCTGCAAAGGGTGCCGGATCAATCCATACGCAGTGACATTTTGCCTGACAATTTTGTTGACCCCGAGTATCAATATTTTCCTGTTTAATTATTGATATTTTAATTGTGCATTGACCCTCGTTCGCGGTAGCGTCGGCGCTCAGTGAAGATGAATACGGGATTTGCTGAGTTCATTGATTTCAATGACGGTGTGGTGAGCTGAATATCAACAAGTAGGAAGATAATTCGAGTTGGCGCTGAGTCTCAGACTGAGTTACCAGTCTATTAGATTCACAAGTACAGTCCAGTACAAAAAGCTGCACTTACCAATGTTTTTGTACCAGAGGAATAGTTAACAGAATGCAGTGGGGTTCAACAGTTGCCCATGGGAAAGTTGCCCAGACTTTATATTCCAGTCTTTATGTTAAGTAGAGCTAGCCATCTCCTGGCTCTGACTTCCTTTTTAGAATCCAAATATGGAAGCAAATGCACAAAGCAAAAAAAAAATCATATTTCCCAGAATGTGACATTATTCCTCAAACACTGGATCCAATAACTGAGCAGTCGCTCATAAGGCGTAAAGGAAGTTTAGCACTTTTCAACAACAACAAGGCAATTCATGACAGCATGCAGACACTATATGAAAGGAAACACGGGGCATTATAAAAGATGCATGAACAGGATTTAGAGAGTAAAAACCTGCTGAAGATTAAACAAGGAGCTGTAGATGAATGAAACTGAGTAAACAGCAGAGTGAAAATGACAACAATCATCACGAAGAGGTGTCTCCCTCCTCTGCTGTTCCAAGACGCTCTATAGGCCGTTTAATAAACCACCATATAGGATCCTTTGGAGGATTGTTGGGAAATTTCCAGCGCTTTTTTTTTTTTTCAAATGATTGTTAATGCTCAGGCTCTGTGCTGCATGGCCGACCAATATTCAATGACACTTTGGAAAACAAAGAAAAACAGGAGAGCGAGAAGGGAGCGGCCAAATTTGTGATGGTAAAAACGCTCACACTGACTTGCATTCTTACTTGATTGTCTGCATTTCATGCGCAGCCCTCTGAGGTTTAAAACATCACGCGCTGTGACAGCTCTGGTAGCTTTTATAGGCACAGGGTCAGCGGCTGTCCAGATTTCTAGCGTACTCGACTCGGCTGGAAGTGTGACAGGTTTACGGATTTTAAAAATGCTCCATGTTGGCAATGTTGATGTTATTAGCTGTTGTGGCTGCCTCACGACCTCACAACGCTCAAGTGTGTGTGTGTATGTGGGTGTGTGTGTGTGTGTGCATGGCACACGTTGAATACAAAGCAATGTCCAGACAGACAAAATGCATTAATACTTTGTTTATTTTACCAGACCTTCTCAATTCCAAGGGCAGTTGTGTTTTTTAGGGGCTTTTTTTGTACTGAGTCCATGTTAATTTCCAACCTTGGTGTGTAAACATGTTCTCCATAGCAACTCGTCAGACTCACTTTCATCTTCGCCATCCGCTGGATGTCAAAAAGGGGAAGGAGAAAAAAAAAACATTTAATACGGTTCTAAACTAATAACGGTGCTCTTACAGGCCAAGTTTGTCATGGAGTTTCGGAGCCAGCTTTAAAAGATTTAAATTATGAATTTACTCAAGTTCAAGCTTGAGTTGTTATCTCCCAAATTGAATTTTCTGAACTATCAGCCCAAATTTAACAGTTTCTAGTTGACAAAACCAATAATTTCTGCAACCAATCTAGAACTCATTTCCCCCACATCACAGATTCTGGACTTTTTTTTTAAATGTTTTTTTTTTATATTGCCAACCTGCTTTGACCCTGAGCTCCAAGGCCTTGAGAATGTTAAACACGACGTTGTAAAGCGACGTCGCGACCACCCCCTTCGACTGCGTATTTTGGATACACTCGGCTCAGACTTGCTAATGGAGGCGAGGACAGGCTGCATCTAAATGATGTGATTATCAGTGACGCTGCCAGCTGCAATCAGGGCCAGGGCACACAGAGAGAGATCCGCAGAGAGGTGCTTTATGCATGGATAGACAGGCGGAGCGAGGCAGCAGCGGAGGTAGGCAGCGAGGTGAGAGCGGGAGACAAACAGGGCGGGAAGAAAAAGACAATGAGGGAAATATTCGGTACACATGGATGTTTTTAACAGGTGTATGAGGCATAGCGACCGGCCACAAGAGATTTGTGTCACGAGTGGAAATAGGAAGGACAGAGGAGAGAAACAGACGTTACACGGATGATCTGAAGTTGGGGAGTGTGTGTGTGTGTGTGTGTGAGGGGGGGTGGAGTCCTTTAGAAGTTTAAGCTAAGGGCTGCATCATGTGAACATGTGGAGAAAGTTTAAAAAGTTCTTTCCTGGCATCTTCATCAAAACAATATGAATTGGGGGGATTGTGTGATTTTCCCGTCGAAATGACGGAGTGCAAGTGAGTTGAGAAGGTAAAAAAAAAAAAGTCATTATATGAAGACATTTTTGTGTGTAGAGACGGGAGGAAAGCTAGTGTGGGTAAATGTTTGCAGTACATTTAGCTTGTGTTCTGCTTCTTTTCCCTGATATTTAATCACCGCGGGGCCCCGGCCAGTGTTGCAGGCTAACATTTGCTGAAAGGTCAGATGTGTCTCTCCTGTTTAAATCTGACTAAATGCATGTCAGTCTGTGGTGTAGCTCAGAGAGCAATAGAGGCAGCTTGGCATCAGTCAAGAGAGCCTACGAATAGAATAGCCCTCATGTGGCCAATGCCTTTACCGTCTACGGACCACTTCCACTCTCCTTCCAGACTGACCTTTCCTCCGCTGAACCCACTGGCCTCACCTCATGTGTTCAGTTGATCAACCTGGGCGGGAATCGTCTGTTTTCCACGTGCAGACGGTCTGCTTGTGTGAACATTGAACAGGATTGCAGAAAAACTACAGGGACCATTTTCGTGAAGTTTGGTGTAGGGTGTAGTTTTAACTAAGGGTGAAGCCATTACATTTTAGGGCAGATCCCATGTACAAAATGTGAGTAACAATTATTCTAGTGCTTTAATGGCTATTAGTGGCTCCTGCTGGTCATTGGAATGACAATAGTTCAATGAGCTGTTGACAAAAGTCTCCAAGTGCCCTTTTAATTGCTGTTAGTTGCTTAAGATCATCTATCTATAAAGCCAGGAGCATATGTGTGTCTGTGGCTCGCATATCTTTCTAGCTGTATGTCAAAATCCCATAGATTTACGTATCACAGCATTATCCTGTAGCAGCACTTTTGGAAGCACTCTTCCTCATTTTGCTTCCCAGCACTTCCGCTTCAATTCACAGCCGTTAGCCAGTTTAGCTGCTACTTTATTTTTTCATGGTAACACAGGCTACAGTGTCCAGTATCCAACGACCAAGAACAAGAAATTCAATAAAAAATTTCACACCACCTGCAGCATCTCAATTCAAGATTTGTTGCCTGACTCTCAGGGAATCCCAGCACTATCACTTAACAGAACAGAATCTCGGCCTAAACTCATTTATTTATGAACACATGCAGTAACATGCTCAGGTCGTTACAGTGTACAATCATATGAGATTTATCCACCAAACATGAAAAATCATCTTAAAGCTTCAACCTTTCTATAGGAATACATACTGCCTTCAGGCACTGCACTAGTCTACATAATTGACCTTTTTCTCGCAGGCATTTTTGACAGATCACAGTTAAAGCACAGGCATTACCTATAACATTTTTAATGATCACTTGTCTTGTTGTTGTGACAATGATGTTAAACGACAAAAAACATGACAATTTTAGCAGCTAATTCACCCGTGCTATTCTGTCACATGTCCAAATGTATTTAGAGATGGCCTAGCACTGATAGTGAAACGGGCATGGACATCATCTGAAAAGTCCTCTGAGCACCATGAAGCAGAGGAGGAAAGGGTAAAGGGAAATTTAAAACTGTGTGTGCACAAATGTGCATGTAGGTGGATATTTTTTTTTACTGTCAGCAGTTACTGAGAAATCAGAGCTTTACTTGATATTGTGCATTTCTCTCTTTCTTTGAAAGCTTTGGTCTAGCTCACCCTGTGCTTACCTTGGGCTAAAGGTCTGTAGTACAGCGGTGGGAGTGTGTGTGGCAGCTTGCTGTGTGTTATATGTATTGACTGTACCCCTCAATTTTACACTCTTTCTTGACTTTCCCCACTGTTATTATGTTGTCTTTTGGAAGCCTACACTTCTGCTTTCTCCGACAGGCAGACTTCTCAAATTTTACAGTGCCAACCTATATCTTCTGTACTTTCGATGAGGTGCTGGCACCAGTGTTTTGCAGGTTCACACTTAAGCAGATCTCAAAGTTCAGCTCAGACAGTTTGAAATGAAATGCACAGTTCCAAAAATGCACCGGTTCTTGTTCTAATAGAATTTTTTAAATTTGCCTTGCTCTAATAGGTGTTTTTTAAACAAGGGTGCAAAGGGCACAAAAAATAATGACGGATGTTTGTATATTAACAAAAAAATATATAATTTTAATTTTATAGTAACCCTCGTCGCCATTCTAGTAGCTTTCTGAGTTTATTAGTTACACCTGAATATGTCACGGAGCTCCTTGTTCAAAAAGTCTACAGACACACACAGCAGTGTCCAATGCACCGGACAACAAAATAAATGAATATAGGAGACGCGGTGCATGAGCGTCGTAGAGCTGAACAAAAGTCACGTTCTTTAATTGCAAACAGACGCGATCCATTCACCAAAAAACATGAGCGTGTTCACTAGACGCGCTGCACAACACCAGCTGACACTACCGCCATCACGAACGTTGGAGCAGCAGAGACGACAGATGGTGGAACGCAGCGAGGCACGCATCGCTGGAAATTTAAACAAATCCCTCTGAAAATCATCACACTGCACAACATTAGCGAATGGACCTGAAACAAAAGAGCGGAGTAGAAAACCTTCCCGTAGGTCTAGCGCCCGCCGATGAGATGAGGGGGCCACACATTTTCAGCATCTCTGTTGTGTGAAATCGAGGAGATTGGAATCTTAAACCTGCGCGTTACTCTCTACTCACTGTGAATGACATATTTGTCTTTCAAACATTAAACCGACGGCCAGAAAAGCTGCTAGCCGGCTAATTAAATTTTGTGCAACTGCTGCGCGAAGGCAGATTAGTTCCACCCCAGCAAACTACACCTGGAGAGGGTGCAGGCCTTTAAGCTAATAATAACCAGGGAAACCTACACTTTCTGCTCGCCTAATTTCCTGGACAGCAGAGCGGCTGCGTGGCCTCAGCTGTGATAATACGTACCTTCCACGTGGCTCAGTTCCAAACTGAGATCCTTTTTCATTTCAGCTGCTCTGACATTATTTATTGCTCATTTAGGGTGTGTCTTTCTATGGGTTGACTCCAAATCTTGACCTCTTTTCCTTATGTCTAAGGCATTGCCTTTAGAAACTGCACTTCTTTCATTTGAGTTGTGGTTTGAATCATGCATGAGAGATTAAATTTGATTTAGAATATGACAACATTTCCTACAGTACAGAAAGCCACTTTGCTCATTGCATTCTACAGAGAAGCTCTGCATCTGAGTCATGTATGAATAGTAATTTAATGTTTCTATCGACAACAGGCGGATGCTGTGGCTGAGTGTGCGTTAGCGTTCATTTGTGTCTGGACAGGACACGCCGTCCTGTATCTGCTTGTTGTCATTAGGCGCAGCGCAAGGTAGCAGGGTGAAATAAGATTTTCTTCACAGTAATCGCCGCGCAACGCTGTCGGGCTGATGTGGGTTTTCCAGGACGGAGGAGGGCACCCGTTACCTGGAGGGATGTCGGCTCAATTATCAAAGCGCAGTTCACACGCAATCACCGGCCACATTGAAAAAGTCCCACGGACGTATATCATCTGAAATGGTTTTCTTGGCTCGCTCCGTTCTTGCTCAATTAAATAGTCAGGCATAGATGAGAGAGAATGTCTTCATTTCTCACTTGAGAGTTGTGGGAAATTGGCTTTTTTTTAAATGTCATTTCAGTGGTTCAAAATCCAATCAGTAGTTTCTGTTTTTGAGATTCAACTTTGGCTGATTTTTTTTTCACGTGTGTGTGTGTGTGTGGTTCTAATTTTTATTCACGAAACTACTTGGGAGAGCTGTGCAACATGCCGGCCGTGATAGCGGACACATGCTCGGTCAAGAATCCCTTGGATTCACCTTGTTATTTTACCGTACATGCACTCGGTCCATCGCGCTGATACTTTCCATGTGGCTCTAATGTGGTCCAAAGAAATCTCATTTTCCTCAGTGAAGAAATCCATGAACCGACAACCATCCTAACATTTACCATTAACGGCAGTTTATTAAAAACAGACTTTGTTTAGCCTCCTTCAGCCTTCTCATGTGGAATCCAAGCCCTCTTCTTCTAAGATGTCTGTGTTCCGTTATCAGTGGATTGGGCTGCTCTCTGCCACAGTTTGATCTGCATAGGCTGTTTATGCTCGATTTGATGCATGGGTCCCTTTGCTCGGGACTCTTTTTTTTTTTTTTTTTTTTTTTTTTTTAACGGTGTGTGTGTCGGTGTTGGTGTGTCTGTTTGTGTTAAGCTGGGAAAGTGGTAAAAGGGTTTACAAGTGGGATTATGGGAACAGACAAGTGCAGATGGAAACAGGTAGATTGGCTTTTGGTCAGTGGGAGATGAATGGGGCCAACTCTTAAAAGGCGGACGGATGCAGTGATTGCACCCCAGGGTGGCCGTTAGAAGAGGATGTTTTTTTTGTTCTATGTTCTTGGGTAATCTAAAAAAAAATGTCTTTCTCATTTACTGCCTCCACTTCCCTCAGGAGGAGCATCACTGTAGTCAACTAACAGCAGTGAAATATCCATGCAACTGCAGCAGCCAAATCCCCCTCAATGAATCACACACACTCTGCATAATATCACACGTGCACAGGTGAAATCCATGTGTGTTTTTTTTCTATAAGGGTCATCACACCGATGCTCCAAGGTGAGCCGTGAAATGCTCATTAACACACCGAAGCCTTTGCCGTGTCGGTCCCTTTGTGACGCCGCTTTTGTCCGCTCGACGGCACGCACAATGCAAAGCCAAGGTTGGTCACGGACGGCGTTGTGGCTCTCCTGCGGTAAACTGCAGCCAGACGTCAGAGCCGGACACAAGCTGAGAGGTTTAACAGTGAGATTTTCTGTCCGTTCCAGCATTTCATCTCCCTCCTCAGTAGATTTTCCAACTCTTCTTCCAAGCCTTTTTCTGACTTCTGGGCCGTTTCTTCTCCCCCCGTCAGGATAACAGCGCTCTTCTCCCTCGCACTTGCATGCATATTATTTCATTTTTTTTTTTTTTTTTTTTCATGATCTGTCTCTTCCCCTATTTATTTCTGGTCCTTTGGTTTTTCGGCTCACAGAAGCTCACTCTAGCAGGAGGACCATTCCCTCGGGCGTCACAGCTGTTATTGGCATATCGCTCAGTTTCATCTTTAAAGTCATAACATTTTCTCTTTTTTTTTTTTTTTTCCAATACGAAATCCAATTTCTTTTCTCACTAAATTAGACATTAGTCAGCACTTCAGGTAAGCAAAACCCGGGAGTGAAATTAATTCTGTAGAAGTGATGTGGTTTGGGGCTTATGACTTTATCTGGTTTCACTCATGCACACACACATTATTCACATCTGACATAGCACTCATCACACTCCTACCTTCAGTTGGCCCACACTAGCCTGGACATGCCCCTCGAAAAGCAAGCTGCCCGATATAATGATTCTCTGGACGTATGATGTCCTACTTATGTATCGAGTTAGTGCTAGTTCAGTTTTGAACTAGAGCCCATATAATATCAGTAGGCCATTAAATTTGTGTGAAAAGGCCTCTTGAATGAGCAGGCTGAACAAAGAGCTCTGTTTGTATCTTGGCTCGTGGACTTTCTGTGACTCAGCAGGACGATTCCACTCCAAATCATTTTGCTTTCTGAACAGTAAAAGTATACAGGATACAGGATTTATTTATTATTATTTTTTCCATGCAAATTTTATGGAACTTTTTAACATTGCGTCGTGTCCATTTTTTCATTGCGTGGCCAATTTCCATTCTTCTCCTCGCAGGTATCCGTTCCCGACGGTGTTCAGCACTTGCAGCAAAAAGGACCTGGCTGCCAGTCTGGAGAAGGGCGTGGGCATGTGTCTGTACAACATGCCGGAGGTCAAGGTGCTCTACGGCGGCCAGAAGTGCGGCAACGGCTACGTGGAGGAGGGAGAGGAGTGCGACTGCGGGGAGCCCGAGGTAAGGCCAAGAGAAAGGTGTTTCATCATCACCTGCTCCAGTGGAGTGGATCCAACACCGCGCCTGGAAATGGAGAAATCGATTTGGAACGTGCAGTTAATGCGATTCTGGCAAACCCCCATGGGTGGTCCGTTCTCCGAAAAGATCTACGGATCTCATTTTTAGTCCCTTCGAAATGTAAAATACGCAAAGGTTATGACTAGGTTAAGCTTTGGCGACAAAGTATTTTAATGTACCCAGCACTTTTTTGTAATTTGATATTCCCCTCACAAAAACCCTCCGTCCTGAAAGCAATCATCCAGAACCAGCGAGAGGCTCACCAGCTCGCTCGGGCCTCCCGAACCAACCGCAGTAAAGGAGAGTTGAACTTTATCTTGACATTGATGCTGTTATTGCAGCTTGAAAGCAGAGAAAACCTGCTGTGAAAAAAAATGTTTTATTTACGCCGAGCAGCGCTCCGCCAGGCCGCCTGTGATGTCATTTCCTCGTTGAAGGCTCATTATAGAACCCACTGTCCAACGGCGTGACAAAGGAAACAAACAAAGCTGTGATGGGGCCGAGGCGAAAGAAAGAGGGGGGAAAAAAAAAAGTTCTTTTGCTGTGCCACCCCAAAACAACTGGGCACGCTCTGATGCATGTATCCACCTACACATACACTGTGTTTCTTGCTGTCACACACACACACACATTGCAGGGCACCTTGGGAAGTAAAGTAAGACTCGCATGTGGGGAGGAAGTGTCACTCAGTTGCAGCCAAGGCGGCTCATGGACCATGAAACCAGATGATGATGCTGAAAGGTTGATGGATTTCCTGGAAACTTTAAATGATGTCATAGAGTTTTTACTTCTCTTCTTGTTTGATCCCTCCTGTATCATCTATCATTGTTTTTGTTGTGTTGTTTTTTTTAACAGATTCATTGTTAAATTACTAAAAAAATTCCATCAATGAGACCAAAGCGCTCAAATGAATTATTTTATACAGCCAAGATTTAAAAGAAAAAAAAGATACTCAGTAAGTTCACACAATGAGGATTCTTAAATACTGTCCAGGAGATTTTCATCATGTTCGTCAACAGCAGATGTAGTTTAGCCAGGTGTCATGCCATTGGAAATGTCAAAACAGAATGTTTCCTCTTATTTTCTACTTCAATTCAACACATAACTCAGCCATGTCCTTATCTAAATTAAGATGCCTGAGGGATGCATCTGTTGATTGTTGCTTCTGGAGCCTTTTCCGTTTCTTTTTCACGGTACTTTGGCTGCACTTATCTGACCCTCCATACTGGGGGGTGGTGAAGGCAGGAATGGGGAGAGAGCAGCATTTCTGGTAAGGCGTGTTTTCACTGTAAAATATTCAGTAAAGCAACCTGGTATATGCAGGTCAGTGCAGTAAAGAATGCACGGACTTGCCTTATATTTGTGAAAACAAAATACCCTTTAAACAAGCGCATGGCCCCACCACAGAAGGGAAAACTCCTCAGGTCCAGTCTCAGCTGTCTATTCCTGCCTGAAAGAAAAGGCTCACTAAAAACCAAACCAACCCTTAACAAGGGTGAGGGGTCTGCGACACCATCTATCCCCCATCTATAACATTGCCTTTTCATTTGTACGCAGGAGAATCAACAACTTAACCTCGGGTGATGCTTAATGATCGTCCTTCACCAAGGTTACATTCAGCCTTAACGTCTGCCAGTGGCATGAGATACTAACAATGATCAAGTGGCACTGGTACTTTCACACATACTCACGGAGGTTAAATACCAGGGTCTCACTCCATCGTCTTGTCAGACTAGCGCGGACGAGTCAGACAGATGTGTATGAACTGATGAAGCCCCGTAGATAAGAGGCCAAACATCTAGTCCAGTCGGCTAGGATTCAATTTGAGAGAGAAGTGGATTATAATGGGCGTAGGATTGTCCTGTCCAAACAACTGTCTCCCATTCAGAAATCCACCCAAATTATTGGTGGGTCAGAGATCTCTGTTCATATGGTGATATTATCCATTCACAGGCTCACTTCTCTAACCTTTAGGCCACCACTGTCTATAAGCAATTTTTTTTTCTTTCACTTTTTCTTCACCTGGTTGAATGTGATAGCTTTTGCCCTTTTTGAGTTGACTCCTCGATTTTATTCACAGAGTTTCACCTGCAGGATTTGTTCCATTGCTGAGAAGAACATAGCTCTGGTTTTGGCTTCACTTTGTGACATAGAATTGTCTTTTCTCCGACGGACTGTTCTTGGCTGCTCCTGAACATCGTGCACACAGTGACATTAATTAAACAGTTTTTTGTTTCGAAGTTGCCGCCATGATGGAATATCCCCCTGGTTCTGTGTGTGCGTGTGTGTATGTGGAGCTCAGCCCCGCCCTCAGGGAAAAAAAACAGGAGAGGATAGAGAAACAGTGTGACCATAGGTGACACCAAATTTCTTAGCATAGTTTTAAGTGTGTGTGTGTGTGGTAGGGAAAACCCTGACTACCTTCGTGTGGAGTCTCTAGTCAGAGCCAAGCTCTGCTGATTTCAGATCCTATTGGTAGTTTCACGTCTAGTTGTAATCAATCACTCAGAGGCAGCTCTAGATAGTGTTTTTGTGGAGCCGATGTGTACGACCAACAACGAACCATCTGCGTAGCTCACATCTGCCAACTCGCGTCGCTGCCAGCTCGGCCTTCCACAACCTCCGTGATCTCACCAGAGAGCGTCTGCGTGTTTGATCCGCGGGCCCACTTAGACGCAGCGATGAAAGCAACCTTCTCCCTCCCCTCTAAACAATAGGCTGATGTCATGGCCAAGATGTAAACAGGCGGGCTCATAAAAAACGCACATCAACTTAAATTCAGCTCAAATTAGACGTCCAACGATCCAGCTGCCCTCGGCTCTCAGCCTCCAACACATCGCGTCGTTATCCAAACGGCCCCACCGGTCCAACGGCCGCGCGGAGAGAAGATAAACGGCGCGGGGAATTGTTTTTCCGCGCAACAGTGCAAAGCGTGATATTACTTGGAAGGCCAAGCCGATGTGTTTTGGCGTCCGATGAAAGATCAAGCGTCGCAACACCTCCCTTGAAGTCTCTTACGGCATCGCTCCCCTTTCAACTCCTCCCGGGGCCTTCGGCAGCCGGCCGATCGCGCCGTTGGGGCGAAGCGCTGCAAATATCTGCCTCGCTCTCCTCTCAAACTGCTGCTCCGTTCGCATCGTTTTGCTCTTTTTGCCTCACTTTGTTGACCTCGTCTTTAAACAGGCCGCAGTGTTTCCCACAGACGAAGTAACATAAAATGGTGCAAGGACAGAGTCGCTGGGTGCTGGTGGTCTGCGGCTTGGGAACATGAGCGTTGCACTCACTCTCTCTAAAACTGCTGTGTACACAAGAATTCCCCAAATCCAGACGAAGATCTGAGGCTCCATCAATGCAGCTCAGTGAATGTCTAGGTCAGGGTGAGGAGGGCGGGAGAATCCCCGGACAGGAAGAAGCTCTCCCCTGACCTGGAGGTCTGGATCAGACAGGGACCGGCTAAGCGAAGGTCTCCAAAGCCGTGATCAGGTCCACATGTTTTTAACTACCCTGTTTTTACTCCTCCCAGGAATGCATGAACCCGTGCTGCAACGCCACCACGTGCACGCTCAAGGGAGACGCCGTGTGCGCCCACGGACAGTGCTGCGAAGACTGCAAGGTGAGCCTGAACAGGGCTCATTCTAAGTCTGACTTCTCTGATCATCAAAATGAACTGATGATTACAAAGCTTTACCCTGCAGAGGAATGGAAGCTCTTCATTACCGAGTGCAAAGCCCAAAACTTTGGGACACTCTGTTAATTCTGTTTCGGCAGGTTATTAAGGGACTCATAATAGTGTGTCCTCATATATCATTGAATATATTAGCTCAGTTCATTTGGATTTGGATTTCAATTAAGGAAAAGTACGATATATTATCTAAAGTTAGCTTTCAGTCGTGGTGTTCGCTTTGACATGGAAATGTTTTTCTTAACTTTCTCATATATGTGACCTCACTTTGAAAAGTGACGTTGGTTGAAGATGATTGAAAAAGTCTTGACCTTCATTTATCAATCCAAAATGGCCTGATCTTAGTGCAGAAATCACTGTAGGACAGGGTTCACATATGATTTATTAATTTTATACTCATACATGTATACATATGTTGCATTTAGAAGGCTCACCCCTAGAGATGCAATGTCATGGAGATGCAAAATATTATCAAGAAGAGAAAATTACTTATTGACAGCATTGTGTAGCAGAATAAATAAGTTAGTGGTTATTATTATGGCAGCCTGAAAAGTGGCACCATCCACCTGGCAGAATAATACAGTTATATAAATATATAGGATATATAGTATATAAATACAGTCTAGTAGTATGTTTGCAGCATGTATTCCAGTGTGTGCATATATGACCGCTTTGCACATCTGCTGGACATACATATGCTGGTTTCATATTTGAATGAGCCCCCTGCTCACTTTTAAATTTCACTTATATTTAAAAATAGTAGTTTTTTAAATGAATGTAAAAGGTCACAGTAGCGTGAGTTTAAATATGCCAAACATAAAATCATGTCCTGTGATTATTTCATTTAAATTTGATGAAATTATTTTTTTTAAAACGAGGAAAGTGGAAATTTTAATAGATTTTTATCACATCATATTGATTCTAAAAAAATATGTGCATATTCTTTTTTCTTGTTTCACCTTCACAGTGCAGGGAAAACATGAAAAACCACCGCAATCATCACAAAAATGAAACATCTTTCATCCCTGCCCCTGTGTTCACAACATGAATACCCATCAAAACCCTTTCTTTAGATGTGTCCTGGGAAAATATGTATTATAAAATCCTCTATAAATTCTCCAAAATAACGTAACGTGCCTTGTGCATTGCGGGACTGTGTGAAATAGGCAGCGGAATAATGAAAAAAAAATAATTACAGCACCCATTAGTGAGAAGCAGGGATACATAATTGAGCCTTCACCTGAAAAATCAATTTTAAAATCCATCACTGTTGTAGCCTGTAGCCATGTTTCTCTAACAGTGCCTCTTTTCACACCAGATGGACAAAGCTCTGTAGCTCTGTTCACGAAAACGCAACGCAAAAAAAGCCATTAACAAATGTTGCAGATTTCTCACGTGTTTTCTTTCTTACAGCTCAAGCTCGCCGGCACCTTGTGCCGGGAATCCAGCAACTCGTGTGACCTGGCGGAGTTCTGCACCGGAGCCAGCCCCCACTGCCCGGCCAACGTCTACCTGCACGACGGGCACGCCTGCCACGACGTGGACGGCTACTGCTACAACGGCATCTGTCAGACCCACGAGCAGCAGTGCATCACCCTCTGGGGACCAGGTCACTCCAGCGGATGCTGCTGAACAGACACGGAGGGAGTCCCGCTCCTCCTTCTGGCCTCGGTTTGAATTTTCATGTTTTTGTCTCTGCAGGAGCCAAGCCGGCCCCCGGGATCTGCTTCCAGCGGGTCAACTCTGCGGGCGATCCGTACGGGAACTGCGGAAAAGATTCCAAAGGCTCCTTCGCCAAATGCGAACCGAGGTATGAATCAGCCGCGCCGGTGCATTAGCGGTACAGAGAAATTAGCGATAACTGTTTGGTTTAAGTGGCGTCATTAGCAATCACCATTATGTCGGACGAACTGAACTTTGCATGGGCGAACAATGTAATTCCGCAAAGATTGCAGCTAATTACGGTCTCCAAAGGTATTCATAGATTATTTCATGCTATTCTCTTTGGGTATTTGTTGTCAAGAACCCTTTGGGTCAAATTAAATAATCAAGCACTTTGTTAATTGGTGTAATTGCTATAATGACGGGTGGACTGAAGCACTGCAGTCTGTTCTCAGCAGTCTTTCATCCGTTTCTATATTAACTTTCCTCTTCCAATCGAGCCTGAGATTGACAGGCCTTCATGTTCTTCATGCTGTTCATCAGAAACTCCTTAAAAAGAGTCTACAACTAGTTTTATACTACATACCCTTTTATGTAATTTAAATAAACAATCTGACATTAGTAAATGTTTGATTAATGCTTAATCAATTTTTCAGAAAGCAGAGTGTATTTTTTTTTAAATATTCACACTCTGATGCATGATAAAAATGCCTATAACACATCCTATAATGATAATACTTGTTAAGATATTTTGTTGAAAATTCAATTAGCAAAAACATTTAAGAATTTTTATGATTTATTGTAAATCAATGGTCATTTTCATCACAATATTCCTATTTTATTCACAACTGAAGTAGTAGTACTCATATTATTTATACTTATATTTATAGAATTGTCATTTACCTTGCAACCTATCACCTATCAGTACTTATATATCAGGGCACCTTACAATATTGTTTTTGCACATTGCCTGGTTGAAAGTTGACTTGTTATTTTTTATTATGTTGTGTTTTAGCCCTCTCTTTCTTCATTTCTTCATTTCTTTCTTTCTTTCTTTCTTTCTTTCTTTCTTTCTTTCTTTCTTTCTTTCTTTCTTTCTTTCTTTCTTTCTTTCTTTCTTTCTTTCTTTCCTTTATAAATAGACTGTTGTAACAACTACATTTCCCTGTTGTAGGATATATAAAGCACATCTTAATTTAACCTAACCATTGGAACATTAAACAAAAAATATCATAACATAATCATAACCCTAAAAATTAACTAACAATGTAATAATGCAAATTGACTTCAACATTAACAGTGAGGACATAAATCCCATCAACTACAGCTGAATTACTGTGCATTTAAAGCAGTACTGTAAAATATTGTGGATGTGGGCCTTGCATTTGGGTTTCCTACATTTGTAGCAGGTTGTCCTGGATTTTCAGTCTTTTTATGGAACAACTGTCCCACAAATGATATACTGGAACATATCATGTACAGTTTCACAGTTTCGAGCTTCCCTCTATTCCTAACCTTTACCTCAATTTAACACTCTGAACTTTAAAAGACATTTATAAATATTGATCATATTTAACCAGTAACAGGCTAAGTGCTTAAAGTACTAAAGTATAACAGTGTAAATTATTTTCAATTTTGTGTGTTTTGGATCACTTTGGGAAAAGTTACATGATTTGGGGAAAAAAAGTTGTGTACACACTTGCATGTCTTTATCATTGTTTATTGCATTATTTCTGTGTCTGTTGTGTTCAGGGATGCAAAATGTGGTAAGATTCAGTGCCAGGGAGGAGCCACGCGGCCGGTGATCGGGACCAACGCTGTTTCCATCGAGACCAACATCCCGCTTCAGGAAGGAGGCCGTATCCTGTGTCGGGGAACACACGTTTACCTGGGTGACGACATGCCGGACCCCGGGCTGGTTCTGGCTGGTACAAAGTGTGACGACGGCATGGTGAGCACGCGTTTCATTTTATAAAAGAAAATAGCACACAGTTAGTTGTTCCTCCAACATAATCTAATGATTCAACAGTAGGTCTGGTGTCCATAAACATGTGACACATGTTTTATACGCATTAGTACTGGGATGTCCTCTGGAGTCGGTGGTGGTGGTGGGAGAGAGGAGGATGTTGGCAAAGCTGACATCCATCATGGACAACCCCCATCACCCTCTGCATGGGGTAGTGGGTGCGCTGAGCAGCTCCTTCAGCCAGAGACTCAAACACCCTCGCTGCAAGAAGGAGCGCTTTCGCAGATCATTCATCCCGACAGCAATAAGACTTTATAACATAACATAAACATAAACCTCACTGTAGTCACTGTCACTTTTTCACTGGTCACTTTTTTTCTCTTCACACACACCCTGCACCTTAAGTGTGCATTAGCTATGTATGTGTACATGTGGGTATGTGCGTGGATATGTATGTCCATATATATGCAAATATGTGTGTATGTGTATGTATGTAGGTATGTACGTCCATGTATGTATGTATATATGCTTTGCTTATGCATACTTTTTACTTTTTTCTTACTATTTATTAGTATTTTCTCTCCATTCTGTCCATAATGCATACTGTGTATGTGGTTCATCAACAAATTCTGCGAATTTGTACATTGTGTTGTGTGTTTTTTATTTTTTATTCTTTATAGTTTTTTTATCTTCAGCTTTATTTTCTTCTCTTTATCTGTAACGCTGCAGTAACACACAAATTTCCCCGTTGTGGGATCAATAAAGTCTTATCTTATCTCTTATCTTATCTTAGATCAGAAATGCACACGCCTTTTGTTGCTGCCACCATGTTAAAATAAGAATCCTTTTCTCTAAGACCTTTTCCACAAGATAGATTCATGTTTTAATGACATACTTTATTTTCTAATCTCACCAGGTATTAAATAGCAGAACATATACTTATAATATACACATACTGGTTATAGGTTTCATGTTACATTTGTCTCAGTTCACAGTTCGTTGAAGTTAGGTTCGGGATAATCTTTGATACATATATGTATTGATAATATTTCAGACATATCTGGTATTTTCCACAATATAAAAATGTTGCTTTAATGTCTTTTTTTCTTTAAAATTCATTATCAGTAAATATGCTCATATCTGGAACAAACTGCAAGTCAAAGGCTCCAGGCTGCAGAGAAAATGACATCAAGTATATTGTTTTTGTGCACTTTTTACACTTTTCTCCATTTTGTATAAGCTTTGATACCGCTTACCTGATTTTTTGAAGTACAAAATTCCCACTCAGTGCAGTTTTACAGTGCTCTCTCAAGCATCTTGCTGGAGCTCCAGAAAGCACAGGTTGTTGTTTTTTTTAGATAAATATACACAAGCCTCTCTTCTGATTTTCCCCTTGGAAGACTGAAGACTTAGATGTGATAGTGGGGGAGGTTTGGCCACGTTGGAAACCTGTACAGGTGGAGGTAGCCACCGCATGACATCACAAAGTCAAGGAAGCACAAATGAGCCGCGAAAGAGCAAAGTTTCTAAATCCAGGCTGTGTGCATTTCTCTGTTTATTATACGTTTTTTTTATATAAATCATCGACGTTATGTAGAGTAAATACAACATCAAAGTAGCTATTTGAATGATATGGGACCTTTAAAGCCATTCAATCACACAATGCACCCTATTATTTGTCCGTAAGGTCCCCAGAAGAATGGAACAAGAGTGACAGCCTTTTGTTCCAGCGCCGTAATAGTAGCGTTGAGTGATTTCTGAGTGCTATAGTAGAATTGTTTCCTCTGTATCTTGTCAAATGACATCTTTGATCTTCAGCCTGTACTGTAGGTGAAAAATCTCACGCTTCGCATTTATGGCACTGATATCAGGGCCTTTTTCCTGCCGAGCAAGTGGCCACTTTGCCTCCATACGAGTCACTTGAGATGAGATATCAAAGCCTGTTCGCAGCTTCTAATGGAACCCTGGTTTTATAATAGAATATTATATAGGTCTTGTATGGTGTGTCATGAACTTCTTCTGTTGCTTCATCTCTATAAGCAAGGAGGTAACCATTACTCAGACAGCGCTGTTGCACCAGTACAAACCTTGGATGTCAACTTCTATGCTGTGCACCTGAACCCGAACATTGTAAATCGTCTTATTTTCTCCGTCCTCTGACATCGAGCGAGTGTCTCTTCATTAGTGTTGACAACAAGAAGGCTGCGATTAAGAGAAAAAGAGACATGACCTTGGTGCTGAAGGGCTTTCGTACATTCTTTGAAACCCATGTGCGCGATGTTGCTTTTAATGTGAGCTCCCTATTTTCTGGGAAATTTTGTTTGCCTGAAGGTGAGTCTTTGTCACAGAGGCTTGTTACTTTCCATTCCAATCAGGCCGTTACGTTGGCAGCACATGGCTCACCACAATGGCAATCCAAGGAAGACTGGAGCTCAAGAGTGCCTTTGTCTGAACCAGAAATTATTGTCCACATAAAAGCAGCACCTGGATTTTTCTGGGCTGACATATTTGTTTGTTCGCGAGCTCACAAATCAAAATTGTGGCATCTGCGTCTCACCCCCTGAACTGCATTAACAGGTGCGTTGCTATATATATATGTGGAGAGCAGCTACTGGAGTATAAAAACTGTTCAGTTTTCTATACGCATCCATCAAACCCCACTACAGTTCTAATAAACCAGAAGTGGAGCACTTTACTGTGTCTTTGTCTTATTCCCTTAAAAAAAAAAGACCAAATTGACCCAAATCAGGGGGGAAAAAAATCTGCCAACGGTATAATATTATTCTCAGTTAAGATTTCAGTTTTTGTCAATGTCAGTTAATTAGAAGCATTTTCTGTTGCTTTTAAACTATGTTAACAATAAATACATTCATTAGCAGCATTGAAGTTAGAAGAGACTAATAGTTATTTCTATAACAACTCATTATGGATGTTTGTGACTTTGTTGAGTTTTTTTCCAAGAAACGAGCCGTGTTCCAATTAGAGAAAAATCTGAAGAAAAATACGATTTGATTCTGTTTGACGCTCGTTATCATCTTGTAAGCCCACAGGTATCAAGGTTAATTCCATTCAATGATGTATAAAGACGGAAAACGTGTCAGCGTCATGATACAACAAAGCACATTACATTCAACGTGTCACGCTGTACATGACTCGTGCATGTTTTGTTCTTTTTTACTGTCAGAAAGTATCGCCGCACTTCTCAAATACGGGACTTGACTCATCCTAGTTTCCCATATGCATGAATGAATCCTCCCAGCAACAAGCAGAACAGCTTCTACAGACCACAAACAGTCAACAGTTGATTCATCCTCTTTATTCGAAGCCTCGGCCAGGCTGTCAGTCCCGCTACCAGATCCATCCCATAATATTACTTCCATTAATGTCAGATTCACTCACCTCTTGTCGCCGCTCAGCCTTGAGGTTCAGTTAAGCATCATTGTGTGTTTTTGTGTGTGTGTGTGTGTGTGTGTGTGTGTTTTTCCCCCCTCTGTCCTACCCAGCAGATCAGCAAACTTTTCAAAACTTCCTCCTCCTCGTCGTCACGGTGACAAAACCTTTTTTCATGTTTGTCTCCCACTCGACGCACAGCGAAGCGTTAGCTCCTGCCAGGCTTTTGATTATCAGGCTCTTCATCATCGGGTGTGTTGCAGCGAGCTGGAGGAGAAGCACAGGATGCTATTAAACCCTTCTTCATCCCCCATTAGGGTTGAACAATTAATCAGAGTTTTATCTCAATTTAGGTCATATAAATTATATTAAAAAAAAAAAAGAAAGAAAAGAAAAATTACCAGTCCACATTGCTAGCCAGGAGCTCTCATCTGAAAACAAGGAGATAATATAAACATTATTCTGTCTATGACTGCGTACGCAGGCATCGGTCATGCACCTGCTGCTTTATGGATCAGGTCTCAATAAGACATGATCCAAATGCACTGCAGAACTGCAACCCGTTCACAACATTTTCTTTTAAATCGACATTATCACGCTCACCTTCGTTGGTATTCCAATTTATTTTTTTTTGCCTCTTTGAAATGCTCAATGATGCTTTTCTCCTTTAATAGGTGTGCCTGAACCGGCGGTGCCAGAACGTCAATGTCTTTGGTGTGCATGAGTGCTCTGCAAAGTGCAATGGACGTGGGGTGAGTGCAGAGCGTCTATTAACTCAATATTTGGTGCTAAATTATGGACTATAGCCTGTGTAGCAATCTAACAGCCCTGCAAGGACTCTGTATGCATCCATTTAGCCACTTTTTGACCAGCTGAACAGGATGAATACTGTCTTAATGCCGTATAAATGGAGAGCAGGGCAACAGTGTATTTACAGTGCAGCCCCCGTGAGTTATGGCAGCTGCTCTTTTTCTGTACAATCAATCTTCATTGGCCCGCTTAGGTTAAATCAATCCCATTTAACAGCATCATTTATGGTCCACTTAAAGAATTGTCCATCATCTTTTGACTATATGGTGCGGCATTGCAGACAGAGACTGCAACGGCAGTTCTGTTGCGGCATGACTTCCTGCCTAGGAAAAAGAAAAGTTTGTCTTTCTCTCTGCATTTCTTATCAATTATTCAAAAGCGGGTGCTGTTATGATTTTATATGCTTTGTTCTTCTGCTCCATAAGTCAAACACTCACCAGGTGATGGATCAGCTTACACCTGCCTCTGATCTTCCATGTCAATTAATAGAGAATTTACAAGTTATAATCAGAGAAATCAAGGCTTTGATCCCGAAATTGTTTATTCAACTTTTTCACATACTATATTGCCAGAAGTATTCGCTCACCTGCCTTGACTCGCTTATGAATTTAATAGTATCATAAGACAAGTATAGTTGTCCTGGCAACCGTCAAACCCAGACCCATCCATCAGAACACCAGATGGAGAAACGTGATTCATCACTCCAGAGAACTCCACTGCTTTGCATTGCGCTTGGTGATGTACGGCTTGGATGCAGCTGCTCGGCCATGGAATCGCATCCCATGAAGCTCTCTGAGCTCTGTTCTGTAGCTGATCTGAAGGCCACATGAAGTTTGGAGGACATGGAAGCGACTGAAGTGACACCTGATTCTGATTATCCGGATGGCTGAGCGAATACCTTTGGCCTTGTAGTGTACATGAACAGACAGATAGATGTGTATCCTTTTGTGTTCATTTGCCATAAGAGATACTCTTTCCTTGTCACAACATTTTGATTGCATTGCTCATACCGCGCTGGAGTAGCATTTCTCTTCAAATACATAAAGCCCCCGTCGAATCACACCTCATCAAACCCCCCAAGTGCCTCTTAACCCCGTCAGCCGGTGTGAAGGAGTGTCCGCGGCCTGGAGGCAGCGGAGGCTCTTGACCGTACGTCTGTGCCGAATGCAAATCCCCCACAGCTGCACGGCTCCCTCAGCACCGCCCTCCTCCCTCCTCTTGGACTGACGGCCCGGGCCGTGTTGCCTCACCAGGGGATCCTCCCGGATCAAACCCCCGCGCTAGAAACCCGAGGCTTCGCGAGGGCTGACTCTCCCATGCACATGTTTTATCTATCATGACCGCTAGCGCACACACATCATGCGTAGACAGAGTCCTTTTATATTAAAAGTGCTTTATGCCAAACTGAGTGACTTTGATGGGTGCTAGTCCTAAAAGTGAACTGGCTCAGTCGCTGCAGGAGGACAAGAAGGAAAGAGCGAGTGCAGCGTTGGTAGTAATTTACAGGAAATCCGTCCTTGTTTTGCAGGTGTGCAACAACAAGAAGAACTGCCACTGTGAAGCACACTGGGCTCCTCCGTTCTGTGAGAAGGCCGGCTTCGGAGGGAGCATTGACAGCGGGCCAATGAGACTGGCAGGTAGTGTGGGTGATTTAACTCCCCTCCTCACTCATCCAGACAGACAGACAATAGCACTAACTCAGAAATAAGCAGCAACACAAAGCTGCACCAGCTGCACCTTTGTACATCTCTATCTTGCAGAGTCAGTGCTGGATTGATGTGTGGTTCGGAGCAAAAACTATCCTAGAGCAGCACAACAACCCTACCTACCAGCCGGCAGTACATTGCAGTGCACACTTACTTTAAGGGAGAAAGGGAATGAAGTTTAGTCAGAAATGAGCACATGTGAATGTTGCACCTGTGTTGCCGAGCGCGGCCCGGCTGTAACGGTCTTTTTGCGTTTTGTTCTGTTCATCGTCGTGCCGTGCCGTAGATGTGCGTGTGTGTGTATTAATGTGTGTGTTGTCGTACATGGCATCAGCCGACAGCGTGGCCATCACCGTGACAGTCCTGGTCACCCTGCTCAGCCTGCTGGCGGCCACTCTCATCATCTTCCTGAAGAGGAAGACTCTGCTACGCTTCCTCACCAATAAGAAGAGCACCTTGCAAAAACTCAGGTGAATTGTCCTATTTTATTTTAATTTTTATTCGATAGGGGCGATACATAAAACATTGCCACAAAAAAGGGGGAAATGAGATGCATATAGGATGTTTAGATTCAGCTAATTTGCAGTCTTTGTCCCCAGTCAGGCATTAAAATACAATGAAATATACTGAATGTAACATTGATTATCTTTAAAATGTTTAAAATAACTTTAGAAATTATTGTTCACACTTCTGCTGCTTGAGTCAGTATTTAATTTCACACTAAAACTTCTTTAATTGTGTTTTGAGATTTAATTTCTGAATTCTGCAGGGATTCCAATAGTGTGTACTCCACTGACAGGATGATCGGCCAAATGTTGTCCTGCATCTTAGAATTTGACCGTTCAGCTTGTTTTTTTGCTCCTTGTTGTTTGTCCTGGAGCTGGACTCTTTTTTTTTTTTTTTTTTTGAAGATCTGAGACATCACTTTTGGGGCCAGTCTCTTTCAACACCTAAAAAACATCTTTTAGGAAGGAACTTTATCAAATTGGGGGTGAAAAAAAGTCAACAGATTTTTATTTTTCAATGATTTTGCAGCTCTGCCATTTTTGTGGTTACTGATCTAAAATGTTCAAAGCTTGTTTGTAAAGTGAGAATAGACGTGGTAGCTGAGTCAGTGGCTCAGCCCCAGGCCGCCATGCAGTAGGACATAATGTGAAAAAACCGTGGCATGCAGATTTAAATGAGCTGCCTTAAAACAGCGACATGACCTCATAAGTCCCAAGCAGTTCAGACTATAATAATAACAATGATAGTGCTTAATTTCATTGGTACAGCATCTTTCATACTGGAAACGCATCTCACAGTGCTTTACAAGAAGAGATGACATGCACCGGGTGCTTCACATAAACATAAAAGCAGCTCAAAAAAAACATTAATGTAGCAAAAGATGGAAAATAAAACCCACTTGGTAGTAATAGTAATAAAAACGTGAAACTAGGATACATAAAATCATCGCTTTCCATTAGCCACACGCAGGCGGTGTAACACGGTCACTCTTACACGCCACTTTGACGGGCGCCATCCCGTGTCGTGTGCTCTTTAGTCGTAAAAGTGGAGGGAGTACCTGTAGGGGGAACTGCTGCCGGCTTTTCTTTTCCTACCAGCGCTTGGAGGGCTCTTCCCCTCGCCGCTGCACACACTTCACATTCAACTGTGAAGATATAGACCTCTGTCTTTCTCTTGCACGGTCACGTGCACACTGCTCGACACACAATAAATTCATATAGGAAATAGAATTCTGTCATTTTGAATCAGGAAACAATTGAGTTGATTACACAAAAAAATTCACAACCTTTGATATATGCAGTGAATCTTAATTAGTTGCATGTTTTCATACAAAAAAGCTCTTTGCACACAACCTTATCAGAGCTGAATATGTGACTGTAATGTGGTCTTGAAGCGTTTTCCAGCGGTTCATTCATATTTAAAGGGTTGTAAATCCAGTCCTTCAAAATAAAACGCACATTTTCGACAACAAAATTATGACAGGAGAAAATGCGGAGTTGGCCTGGATGGAAGATAAGAACACACGGCAGCATGTGAGGCTGCTCACACTTTGGAAAAACATGTCAGGGAATTCTGATAAAATAACAGATAAACAAAACATAACATTGTTGTGTTATTTTAATAATATAAACCAACATGTTCTTCTTTTTTATTATTCACATTTTTTTCAAGAAATACAGTATATATTAACATCACATTTCAATAAATCTGAACATGGATTGTGTCAAAGTTTGTAATGTAATAAAGTAACGCAACTGCTAACTTTAAGTAATTAAGTAACTAAGTTACTTAATTCTACTGAATTTCTGACCAGATATTTCTAATTAGTTAGTTAGTTTAGGACTTCTTCTTCTTTGGAAGGCAATAACAGCTGGGGTTGCAATTATTTTATTTTTCAATGCAAATATAATCAGCCCATTGTCGAGAGGAACAAGAAGTTGCTTCTTCTTACTTATAATAGTGCAGAGAGCCCAGCACAGAAGGCGTCTCGATGGCTGTAGGGACTGATTAAAGCTGAAAATGTCAGATCAGAGAGTACCAATTATTGATCAGCACATCAGACGGGGCTCGAATCAGGGCCTGACGCACAGTGTCTTTAATAACAGCATCTTTAATAACGCCCAGGCCTCGTCATTTCAGGAGAAGACGAGCTCGACTGCGACTTCACAGGTGGAGAAAAAGCACTTCTCTATGGCTTTACCTCTAGATTATCTAGTCGATCGCTATGTTGTTTTTTCATGTTCTTGTTTCTGTGATGTATTTTAACATACAATGAGTGGGCATACATAACCTGGTTGTTGCTTATAGATCCGTGGAGGCCACTAGACCCGTCAGCCCCATCCGGACCCAGTCCACATACAGACCCACGCCACAGCGCAAGCCGCCACCCAAACCCTCTGGAGCCAGCGTTTATAAGGTGAGTCACTCTGCTCCCACATTTACTGCGCACACACGAGGCGATTTGTTTGATTCCAGTAGGGGAAGAAAAGACATTTTTTTGTTGTTGGACATGAAGCACAGAGGGAGATTACCTATAATTTGTACGAGTCTTGTCAAAGTGAAGGCTTCGTTCCATTGTGGGACAGCGTCAAAACTGTCATGTGGCGTAACGCGAAAAACTACCACATCCTTTAACCCTTCAAAAAAGGTTTTAAAGAAAATAAAAACACATGCTGCCAACTCGTTTTATATTCTAGGTGGATTCAATATTTAAATATTTGACATTTCCTGCCAAGAAACGTGATTTTTTTCTGTTGAAACCAACATGATCATCTTCTCATCCTGTCAGCCATGATTTGTCACTGACCCTTAAATGTGTTCCTGTGCATATTGATCACAGCTGTTTACATGACTTTGTGATAAAGCAACACAAATAGCACGGGTTCATCCGGTTTATCGTGAATAACAGTTCATGTAACAGGAGTTTAGGGCTGATTTGTCCCGGACTAACCCTCCAATAATCGAGGAGAGGAGAAGTATCTTCTGGGAATTGGTCGGCACCGATGTTCAATCCCAGATTATCTGGGTAATGTGGGAGTTTCTCATCAGGGCCGCGCCGATAATTACACACGTGTTTGATATTTAAGAGTTAAAACCCGGATGATCACATCACTACTCGCAGTAGCCGAGTAGAGAGGCGCATCTGCGTCGGTCCCCGAGGAGGTGGCGGTGTTGCCAGGCAACAGGAAACATTGTAGCCCTGGAGGCTAAGCTTAGCGAGTTTAGGTCTGATGACGGACATTAACACTGACAGTTCAACTCTCACCTCCAGCATTACTAAAGCAACTTGTTGGACCTTGTCAGTCTCCATTCTGCCTCCAGCGAGATCACATGAGATCATGTGAGGTGCTGCGTTGCTCCCTTTCGTACGATAATCTTAATAATATCCTTCGTGGTATGTTATTTTCAAATGTTGCAGTGTGCATGTGTGTGTCTGAGATTGGAGGAGAAGAAAATCTGTGGGTTTTCTCCGTACGCGCGTGATGCAACCCGATTACAAAACCGTTTAGGATTCTTGTTGTCAGCCCGTCTGCCGTCCGCAGAGCATTTGAAACACGCCGTCCATTCTAATCATGGCCACCAGCCGGGCCGCTCGCTGACGTCCAGATGTCAGTCAGCATCACGGCGGCTCTGTGTAAGATCTGCAGAGTGTGGTGTGTGTGTGTGTGTGTGTGTGTGTTGTCCAGAGGCCAAACCCTGCCTGGCCATTTTAGGTGTTATTGGTCTGTTCTGGAGAGGCAGCAGCTGGTTTGGGTCAGACGCTGGCTTTTACTGTTTCAGTGCGTCATATCTAATAATGTTGTTTTCCAGGTTCACGTCTGACTTCTCCACAGTTGACTGATCTCACAGTAATGAGAACTTCATGGCTGTGTTTTTACTTCTCATGCCTGTAGTACACCTCATCTGAGGTTATAGCATTTAAAAAAAAAATCACCTCACACGTCTAGGATTGCACTTTCTGATCCATTTCATTTTTTGGTCAGTGTGGTGATCTGCTATTGCTTGATTTATAAGATAATATGATGTGGAATATATACATTATCCCACATAGAGTGAGTGCACCCCTCACATTTTTGTAAATGGGTTAGTGACAAATATGGTTGTCAACATGAGAAAGTCAAAAACTTTTTAAATTTCGATTTTAAGAAGCATTCATCACATCGTCTCTCAAAATGTACCTGTTGTGTTCATGTTGGTTTTTTGTCATTTAAAAGTCCATTTGTATTGACACTCCTTGTCCAAGGCAGTTGAAGCAGTGATGGGAAAAAAGTGGTAGCTACACAAAAAAATGGCACATTGGGCACAATTTGGACATTTTCAGTGTACCACTTTTGTTTTTGTGTTTTAGACAAAAAATGGCTGTGTGTAGTTATTTTGACAGGGACAAGAAATTTACACGGTAATACGATATAGTAAAATTGTTCCAAAAATTGTGAGATGCACATGCCCATTCCCATATTGTCACACAGACTGAATTGAATCACAGCAACACATTGACGTTCATTCTGAAAGGATCCTGGTTTGACTCTCATCTAGAAACTCAGTGACCCTATGAAAACCTCCACATTGACTTGTTTTATCTGTCTATTCATTGTCTAGAAGCAAAAACTAAATCTATTTCCAATCATACAGAACAAAGAAAAGCAGGAATTCCTTAGACAAGCTGGAACCACAGAGTTGTTGGCATTGTTGCTCGATAAATCTCTTAAACAAATCATTCATCGTGAAAATAGCAGCTCAGTCAAAAAATATAAATGTATTTTTGTCAAAAAAACAATATGATTGTTAAAATAACTAACAGATTTTTACATGTCACTGTAGGAAAATATACATATCCATAAGTAGTAGTGGGACATTATCACTTGGTGCCAGGTTGTTTAACTCTCTTAAAAAGGTTCAAGGGAAAAAAAACATGCTAACAACTAGTTTTATATTCTAGAAGGATTAAATATTTAAAATGTATCATTATTTTTCAGTTACACCATTTGACATTTAAAAAAAAATTGCATAATACTGTTTTTGTGAAAAAAAGATAAAAAAGCAATTTTAAATGACATGAAACCAACATATGAAAATAAGAGATTTGATAAATGCTTTAAAAAGTTTTGACTGTTTTTGCCAATTACAATTTGTCACTGACCCTCATGTGTACTAACTGGGACAATGACAAAACTTTAATGTGGTGTACACCTTAAAAACTTGGTACTAGATAGTTTAAGTCTCTTAAAATAGTTGCTATGAACAAGTTTTATATTCTAGGTGGATTAAATATTTATAATTTCTCATTCTTTTTCGGTTACACCATCTGACCTTTTGTGTTAAAAAAATCAAATACAAAATTGCTGAACCAACCTTATGACATATATTATAGAGAGACCTGACGATTGCTTCTTGCATGATTTGTCACTGCACCTGCACCTGTGCTGAGACTGGAACTACCAACAGCACCTTCCTGTCGTCCTTCCAGCCGTCCCTCCTGAGCGCCGAGCCTCTTCTCCCCCCGCACAACTTCCACTCGCACAGCCTGCGCCGGCTGCCCCTGTACCAGCCGCTGCACATCAGCCAGCCCATGCCGGCGTCCCTGAGCGGGGGCCAGCCCGCCCCCCCGCCGCCGCCGCTGCCGGCCCACCACAAGGTGCTGCCCACCCACGCCTCGCTGTCGCCCCCCAGGGCAGCACCTTACCTCAGCCTGCCCCGCCAGCAGCCATCACACCAAGTAGACCAGGTTTGTTGGAAAAAAAACTCTTTTTTTTATTTTACTGTACTTGTAATAATAATAATAATAATACCTGTTTTATATCAAGTTTGCACCTTCTACTTTGTCATAAATTGCACATCACAGCCTTAATGGAGCGTGCATGCAGCTTTGCATGTTGCTGCATAGCCCATTAAATTGAAGTTGTGTACACTTCACCGTACATTACTCCTGAGCATTCTCTAAACCCTAGGTTCCTACACCGAAGCCAATGTACTATTTAAAAAATATATATATTTATGGTGGAGCACGATTTAAGCAGACTACAGTTAATGGTGTGAGGTACAGCCACCTGTATGTATGTATGTATCTTTAGTGAAGGTTGTAGCAGCGTGTCGGGCGTCCCTGCACTGCGGCCGGCCCGCTCCAACTGGTATCGAATGCGTATCTCCATCCGTCTCCCTTCCTCGTGACCCGGCCCCTGAGCGTGGCGCCGACTAATGCCGCACTAGCAGTATTGAATGCGGTGGAGATAGTAAATCCATATGTCTGCTCCGGCGGATGATCCAAATCCTGATCCGCTACGTACCAACGCAGGGAGGATTCTTGTGTTGGATGACGGCTCTCAGCAGAAGGGAGGGGTGGGGGCACCGGCAGACGTGTGCCTCTTTTTGTAAAATAAAAAAAGTCATTCGGAAGAAATTAGCTCTGTGATATGGCGTTGTCTCTGCTGGATAAAGAGCGTATGATAAACCCAGATGTGAATCCGTGAGGGGTGCAGGGGTCAGACTGTTCTCGCCACCCTCTCAGGTTGGCAGCAGCAGCGACAACTAGCCTCACATGCACATCAGGCATCGCGGCGTATCGCCGGTACACAGGCGTGAGTTTGTGCCAGCTAAAGATGCACTTTAGCTGAAAGGCCGGTGTTTGCTGTATAAACAGGCTGCTCACGGCGCTGCCAACACAACGAAACCCTGCTACCTGCTAATATCTACCTGCTCATTTGGCTGTAATGAAACAGATGGCGCAAGTAGAGAAGCCATATGTAGGTCATACACACAATAGAGGACTATTGAGATTTATCAAGGACATCCATCTTGAAACTGAAAATGTATCGCAATTGCATTGACACAACCCCCCCCCTTCTCCAATATGTCTGCTTTTATGACTTTTTTCGCGCTTTGTGTGGTCCATTTGCCGTAAATGTCGAGGTGTTTCATGGGGAACGAAGCCAATTATGCGTTTGTAACAATAAAGCAAAACAGGAAAGGGGAACAGCATGCGGGCCGAGGATTTCGAATTTTCACAAACAAACTCGCTTGTTATTACCTCGGCGTGGCCGAAGGGGGGGAAAAGGAAATGCAGAGCAGATACCTGTAGAGTCAAATAAATGCGAGGCAAATTACAGGCCGCGGTATCATCACGCTGTTTGGGGGAGGGGGAGGAGGAAAAAAAAAGCATGCCTCTCCCAGAATGTCATCTTTTTCAGAAACCTAGAGAAATAGTTTTGCTTTTGGCCAGACCGCCGCGTATTTTTCAGCTCCTCCGGTGGGTTTTTAAAGGTGCTTGTAAGCCCAGGGCTCATAGATCTTTCCCAGGCCACAGAGAACAGCGCAATCTTTCATTTTGAATTAAGACATGTGAACACCAGCAGGACTCCAGTTGCGGGCCGCGCGACGTTCCCTGCCAGGAGCGGCATTAGGGATGCACATGGGTCCGGGATTATTCCCGAATCTGAGCGGATGATTTACATCTTTGTTTTCTCCTGTACGCTCCTGTTCTTTTTTTGTTTCTTTTTAGTTTTATCAGTCTCCACTTCAGCTTAACTGGCCATGATTTGCACATGTTGAAGTGTGTCAGGGGTGAGTGTGGAATTTCAACATCACAGTGGGTGGTGCACTGTCTCTGTCTGTGTGTGTGTGTGTGTGTGTGTGTGTGTGTGTGTGTGTGTGTGTGTGTGTGTGTGTGTGTGTGTGTGTGTGTGTGTGTGTGTGTGTGTGTGTGTGTGTGTGTGTGTGTGTGTGTCACTGAAATATTTTTAGTTACAGTTAGTCTTCACACAGTTCCTCTAATTGAATCCCAGAATGTTTTATTACTTCCAAACTCCCATTATGTAATATATTAAATGCTTTCTAAATGAAGCATAGAGTGAATATAAAGACAGATGCAGCGAGGCGTGACATCAAATCATGTTCTGTCACTTTTTTTTTCCCCCGTTTTGGAGCCAGAATCTTCCCAAAAAAACAAAGGAGTGCTGTGTGTTTTCAGAGGAACAGCACATAACATATTGTAATAATCTCAGGTAAAAATCCCAAATCCTCCTCCGGAATGGTCTGGGTCACACGGCAGCAAACACTCACTGATTTATGACTCTGTGCATCCATGTGACAAACTAAGTCACATCTTGGCTGCATTCATTCATATTTTAAAAAGCCTTTTAAACCTTTCCCATGCATGATGTAGATTTTTTTTCACCCTGTGTGCATATTACTTAAATTGTAACCCATCACTTTGTATAATATATACATATATATGCATATATGTGTGTGTGTGTGTGTGTGTGTGTGTGTGTGTGTGTGTGTGTGTGTGTGTGTGTGAGACGGTAGCGAGGCAGCTGGTAGTAGATGTTTATCACTGCCTCGTCTCCTCGCTGTAGATTAGTAACACATGATGGCACGTCGTTCCGATAACCTTCCACACTCAGCTGAGGAGGAGCTTTGGCATTCATGTGGCGTTAGCCGTGGGACTGGAGAGAAGCTGCTGATAACACAGTGCCCTCTAGTGAAACGCGTTGGCTTTTGTCTGCAGATAGCTTATCTACAGACAATCCATATTTAAAGGGAGTGAGAAGGTCGCGTCCAGGTTTCATTGGATCCAGCGTCTACACACGCTGTCCCCAAGATAAGGATAATGTGCGTCGTGGTGTTTTTCAATTGATGTCCCGTCTCAAATGCCACGCAAAAGGCTGCATTTGATAAATTCATTTATTTGAACAAAGCGCTGTGAATCTTGAAGATTAATCTTTTATCTTAATGTGTAGTTTTTTTATGTTTTTGCTTCATCGATAAATCAACAATATGTAACAGACCTGTTGCCCCCTGCACACATGTTGAACTAAATTTTCACGTGTCTCTTTCTCCTTCAGGATTTCGAGAAGCCCAGCCCGCCCCAGAAACCCCTCCCGGCCGACCCGCTGGGGAGGAGCTCCCGGCTGGGTCATGGTACCAAACTGGCAGGGGTCCTCCCGCCCAGGAGCGGACCCCTCCCCATACCCATCCCCACCGTGCCCAGGCCCCCGCCCACCATGCCGTTACCCAACAGGTCAGTGAGATAGTGACGGGACACGACTGCCTGCTCGAATCATTCAGACGTGCAGGAGGCGCCTGCTGCATGAATGTTCATTACCGCTTTAATTAGTCGTGACGGGACCCTTACAGCAAGCGCTTTAACACTTGTAGGATAATTGGCAGCCAGTGCACGAAGGGGAACGCTGGCACTGCGGGAAGGTAATGATATCAAAGAGAAGTGAATGGGTTTCTATTCCTCCTACAGTTATCCGTTAAATAATGACTTGCATCAGGGACACTCTCAGAAAACTCTAATTTGCTCACATGCTACATGTAGAGTACTATTACTGTGTTTGCCTCATACTGTGATAAAACATTTTTTAGCCTGATCAGACATGAGAAAACGTTCAACTCAAATTGGCTCATTTGCAGAGTTTTTAAAAAAAGGCTTTTATTTTACTTGGGCATGAGAGGTGATAAATCAAGCAATGCAGTTATTTCTCATAAATAAATACAATTTGTGCCATATTTTTTAGTCTTATCGCTCACATATTACACTGTCACTTAATAAGATGTGTAATTGACCTGTGTGTGTGTGTGTGTGTGTGTGTGTGTGTGTGTGTGTGTGTGTGTGTGTGTGTGTGTGTGTGTGTGTGTTTATTATCGGACTGCTGCAGCTTTTATGTTAATGTGGCAGCATCCAGTTCAGAACATGTTTGATAATGTTAGAAGGTGCAACATATTGTGAGTGTGACTCATGTGAGTTTGATCACATATGAGTTTCTGCACATTTGTGTCTAAAATTACATGCTTTGCATGTAGGGGTGGAAATTGTCTGGTAAATTTCCAGAAACTTTCAGAGATCTAGAAATCATGTGTGCATGTGATGGAGGGATGCACGGTGCATTAAGGGGGTGTGGCCTCAACAGCCCATGTTATTGAGATCAAATTAAAGGGATAAACCAACATTTCTGAACATCTTCCTATCGTCATAGCAAATGGTGTTTTACTTTTTTTTTTTTTGTTTAGTCCAGAGGAGCAGAGCCGCAAGCTGAGTTTGAATGTGGAAACCAAAAAATACCATTAGCCACACGCTGAGCAGCTCGCGGCTCTGCTCTGCTCTGCTGGTCTGGAAACAGCTGGCAGCGGCAAAACGAGGTAAAGCACCTGGTGCTATGACTCTGGGAATCATGACGATGAGCAACTTTTCAGAAAAAGATGGACTATCCCTGTAAATCTGTCTGTCAATATATTTTCCCCAACTATATTTAAGTTCCCTGTTGAGGGCCCACATCATATATTCCCATTAATTCCCATGGAAAGTTTACGACTTTAGAAATTCCCAGAATTTTACAACCCTCATTGCATGGCAACCCGCATGTTAAAATGTAGAGGAGACAAGCTCACCCCGTTGGTCTGTGCTGCCCTAATGACGCCGTCTCTTTCCGCCACGCCAGACCTGTGCCGCTGCTGCCCTACAGACCACCAAAGACTCACAAGGACTGCTGAGCCGTCGGCGTCATGGACGAACACATCTCCCACCACCGGGCGGAGACTTCCTTGATTTGCACTAATCACTGAAACCCTGCGAGCGCTTTCAGTGCGGTTGGAAGCGTCGCAGCGTTTCTAGCAACAGGGGGCTGACATCACACCACGGTGCTACGCCTCTAAAGGGTGCTTTGTTGTCCTTGCTCAGGTACCAATGAACTATTTATCTATTTAAATATTTAACTTCAGTATTGTGCACAGAGCACTCTGAGAAAGACTGGTTCTCCCCCACCCCGAGGAACAGTTTGAAGAAAACAAAAGGAACCTGGTGTTGTTGAGGATATTTCCTTTGCATCATTTCTTTTTTCTTTTTTTTGGGTGACTTTTATATATTTCGTTTTCTCAAACAAAATGGTGAAATATATGATGTTTTTTATATCCTGTGAAGTTGCTTGAATAAATAACGCGCAAAAATAAGTTTGCTTTGACAATAAAGGGAAATGGAGCACAGTTGGTGGCCCACGGAGCAGTGACATTCAGATTCACATTTTTTACGACGTGCTAAACTCCAGATATATGGTCTCTATCCATGCCTTCACAGCGCTATACAGCAGATATTACAGACTTTTTTATTTTAAAAAAATACAGTGGGAAAACATGTAGACATTAAAAGGTTTCATCATTTTAAAAACTGAAAGCCTTTGACTACATTTTTGTATTGCTGCATCAGTCCGACAGTTTTACACTCACGCTCATTCATTCCCTTATAAGTTCATCCTCATGCAGTGAAGCGCGAACACAATTAATACTTTTTACACGTTGAAACACTGCTCCGGAATTTTTTTGTTGGACGCTCAGCACGTTCTCCTGATTCTGGCAGAACTGAACCGATACGACAGACTGATTGTGTTCCAGAGGATTACACCAACACCAAATAATTCCACATCAACTCTGATGTTTGTGTGTTTCCGTCGGCCAAGCGGGATGACCTCAGCGTTGTGATCTCTCCAAGCTCTGTCCCCCCCGGCGTGTCCAACGAGATGTTTCGCCGGACCTTGTCCCGTGCATAGCATTCCGTCTGGCTTTTGTACGGCTCCATTATTCTTGAACTCTGAGATTATTCATGCGTTCACAGCGTCGATCATGAGATCCAGAGCTTATGTCTGAGGCTCTTGCCTCGATGTTATTTGCTGTTGACTTGTTGTTACACAAGGAGGGATTCAGCTGTTCCAATTTACAGCGCAGTTAGTTTTTTTTTTTTTTACTTTTTTCCTGTCATAGACTAGTCCAGGCGCTGCTCACGATCAAACTTTGTATCATGCATTTCATTTTTTGTGCAGTATATCCAAACACGTTCTCCTCACATCTGCAGAATGATTGGAGTCAGTGATTGCCAGCGTTTCTGTGTTGCATTTGTGTACATGAGTATGGAAGTGTTGCTTTTTTCACGTTCTGGAAGTGTTCAGATGTGTAACCGCTCTCCGCTGGAAAATATTTGTTAGTGGTGTGTCGATTAGTCGTTAAATGTTGATGCCATTTGTAAATGCTAAATGTACTGTGTTTATTTGCATAATTGTAACACATTTAAAGTGTAAATATTGTATGTCAATAATCATATCGCTTTTTTTTCTTCTTTTTTTTTACAAGCACAGTTATAATAATTGCTTTGGGGCCCCATTTACACTGGGGGGCTTAAAAATGATTTTTGAAAATTTCAGCCTATATCTCATAGGAGACAAATGTTTGAAGATAAGAGATTTTATCGATGAAATCACAGAGCCAAATAAAAGTTCCTTTATGAATGTTGGTTTTGATTTCATTCTTATTTTGAATTAAGACGAGACAATTCCTCAGTAACTGATAGATATCAGCATGAAAATTCCCCAGTTGTTTTCTTGCATTAAGACACTTATTTGCACAGTTTCTGGAAAAACTGTGCAAATAAATATATGTATATATATATATATATATATATATATATATATATATATATATATATATATATATATATATATATATATATATATATATATATATATATATATATATATATATATATATATATATATATATATATATATATATATATATAAGCTATAGACCTAGTTATAAGTCAACGATTTTTCTTTTTACATATTTTGGATTTGTTTGTGACTCCTGAAAATACAGCCCAAAAATCGATTTTTTTTGCCATATTTTAAGGAATAAAATGTTCAATAAATCAAGTTATGATTTATTGTACAAAAATTATATGGGCAAAAATTTTTGTAAAAACTTTCGGAATATAGTTAGGAATAAAAGTAGAAATATTGTGTATGCAAGTGATGATTAGGTGGAAATTTCAGAGGGAGAAACATATTTTACTAAAATGTTAAGAAACAACAGCGGCCAATGCCATTTTGGTTTTATCTTTAAACCTCCCTATACTTTAATAACTGGCTAATACAAAGGATATTTTATTTAGATGAGACAGGTATTACCAGTGGTCCTGGGTTTTTGTGAATTGATAGAAATCTGCAGATTCAACATAGACATAAAATAAACTAAAATAAAAGCCTAAATATGGATTATAAATGTTTTTGTTTCACTTGTCTGAAAGAAGACATGTTATGGAAACAAAATAGCTCAAGTACTCTAATTGATCACTGCGTGGGAAAAAAAATCCTAAAAAACAAGTAAATGTTAAACCCAAATTTCACCAAAAGACTAGATTTAAACTGCACTAAGACAATCAACCAGCTCAGTGTTTCATATTTTTAAGTATGAGATAGCCACGCCAATCTTAATAATCAACTTTATTAATTTCAGTTTTGATTTTTGAAGTGAAGTTTTGCTGTTCAGCACTGCCATCTGGTGGACAACTCTGGGTAATACAAACTGGTACTTTAGAGCAGGCCCCACTTTATCCATTATGTTGTTATCTTGACTTAATGTGCTCACTCAGACATCATTGCAAAGACAGCCTTGGGTACTGATCAAGATTCAATCTTCCTTTCTTAGGCTGCTGAATGAAAATGCTAAATAGAGTGAAGTTTAGAGCACCAACCAAAATAAAATAACAGAGTTGAGGTGTATAACTGCTCTAAATGGACCTTGCTGCTTCCATCTCCAAACACAGTTCAATCTCGAAATAACACAGGTCCTTTTAGGTGCTCTAGCTGGTTTAAAAGCAACAGTTTAAAGTCAGATTTTTAATGCGAAAGTAAGGAGTGAGTAAGTTGTAAGTAAAAAGTGAATAAAACAGAAATGATGGCACATTATCAGTTACGAGCTGCTGATGGAGCCAGTAATAGTGGGAATAGAAGACACTAAGTCAGATTAATGTAATCTTTACAGTTCTTAAATTAAACGTAGTATTAGTCTACCTTAGCATCCTAAAGTTATGACAAGAAATTTAACTGGTAAGAAACAGTCTCAATTCAATACACGATGCCTCTATGTGAACTACCCAAGCAAACAAGACCATTAGTGAGAGGGCTGTCTGTCTTTATTTATTGAGCAACATTGCTCATTAGTGAACATCACGCATGTGCCCACGTTAGGCTGACAGATCATTTTCTCCTGCTCAGCCGGGGGTTAGGGGTCTTCTTCGAGGGTAGAGATGTAATGAAGGAGGGAAACGTGCTGCAGATTCACTTTTCCAACCCGGATTTATCCCACCGGTCCGGGATTGACCCTCGGATGTCATGCCCTTGTTTGATATGCAAGTAAACACGCAGCATTGTTTCCATTGAAGCTTGCTGTCCCTGCCTCTCTCCTCTGCACCGTATGTGTTTGTTCAAATCAGCTCTGACTCTCTCCTGCCTTTCTGTTCTGAGGGTCTATGAACACATCTTGGGGTAAGACTGCAGCAAGTTTAGAAAGCAAAGACACAGCACTAGTGAACTTTTCTTTATATAGTTTGTTTTTCTGTCGTTGGCTACAGCCACAGTGGCCTGTGTTAGTGAGGAATAAAGTAGCAGCTAAACCAGATAAAGATCAGAACTTAACTCTACCTTTTTTCCAGTAAGTCAATGTTTTTTTTTTCTCCTCCGACTCTGACCTGTTGCCAGGTGCTTGACCCCATGATTGTAAGGACCCCCCTCCCTCCCTTGTCTTTCAGAACAACTGGGCGGAGGAACAGTAACATGGCATGGTAAAAGTGATTAGTCATATTAGCTGTTACTAAAAAAAAAAAGTAACAAAATTAGTAGTGTTTATATATTATCCCCATCACTGGTCCTCAATGAATCTTTGGTGGAGTCAAACCTGTAATGAATGGGCCACCCAGAGTGCAGGTTAATACCAGGTGTGAATAGTGTCAGTGTTCACAATGGAGGGCATTTGTCTTTGTTTGACATTGTTAAAGGACGAGTTAGTTTTACTCATTAAAAAAAAAAAAAAAAGAGCACATGTGCAAGCCAGAAAGGGAATAAAAAGAGGTGAGGTTAAGTAGGTTAGAGATTAAGTCACTTCCACACAACCCTGCGGGAAGGTGCTGCAATTTGGTGTAATTACATTTTGACCAGATCAAGATTTTTAATGACAGGAGGCGGTGCTCATGGGAAATGCAGTTTTGAAGCAACCGCCTGCAAAATGAAGCCAGCATGACACTATGAGAAAGTAACGTTGTGGCATGAGCATGTTAGAAATATTTAGACACGGACCTATCATTACACAAATGTCTGAATTTAATAGCAAACAGGGATTCACGTCAGTAATTTGAGGATAAAGAATACAAATTATTAAAGTTATATATTCCATTAATTACATGGTTATTAAGTATCATTATCGTTATCTTGTTTTGTCAGATATAATTAATCAATTTCTGAAAATGAGTCATGTCACCTTTTCAATCAGTAACCATTATATAATATTTTTATACTTATAATGATATAATAGTTCATATATAAATATCCATGCAAGACTAAACACAAGTTTATAAATAAATGTAGTTTATATACAGGTTGTGGAATTTGCGTGTGAGCCAGTTTTCATCCTAAACACCAGACCCCTCTGTGTCCCTGCCCATCTATCCCATCTGTGCATGTGTGTGTTGGTGTGTGTGTGTGTGTGTGTGTGTCAGCTGTTGATGACTGCACTTCTAAAGGATTAGTGGCCACATGACAACACTGGGCTGGCCGCCTGGTGAGCCTTTCATTTCCCTCACAGGGGCGGTCTGTGCTGTCTAACACTTCACTGGGAGCTGGAGATCTCCAAACCTCATTCCTGTGGATCCTGTCGATGAAGTTCTACATCTGACAGACCGGGAGCTGACTTGCGATGGCGCAGGACGTTGCCGGTTTATCCGGAGACGACTTCTTGGAGGGGAAATCGCCCTGTTGTCCAGACAAAGGAGCGTTGAGTCAGGGGGACAAAGAATACAATGACATTCTGGAGCTTAATCAGTTTGATGGGCTGCCTTATTCCTCCAGGTTTTACAAACTGCTGAAAAAACGGAAAGAGCTGCCAGTGTGGAAAGCAAAAGGAGAATTCATGGACACTTTGTCCAAAGGACAGTTTGTTATTGTTAGTGGCTCTGCCAAAACTGGGAGGAGTTCACAAGTGAGTATGGGGGCATTTAAGTTTTTTTGGGTGGGTTTTTTGTGTTGCCATGGAACACAACAGCAGATTCAGCTTTGTTACAGAGTTACTAATAATGAACAATATTGAGGAGCTGTGTGTGCGTGATGAAAACAGCTTATCTCACGTTGTTTTTGTTTACCAGATTCCAGAGTGGTGCGCTGAGTTCTGCCTGTCGGTCCAGTTCCAGCACGGCATGGTGGTCTGCACCCAGACCCACGCGCAGCAGGCTGTCGACCTGGCCTTGAGGGTGGCCGATGAGATGGACGTCAACATCGGCCATGAGGTGGGCTACAGCATCCCTCTGGAGACGTGCTGCGCCCAGGAGACGGTGCTCAGGTCTGGGAAGATGGGAAAAAAAAGAATAAAACTAACGCACCTCTCTCTCTCTCTCTGTTTCTGTTTCCTCCTCCTCTCCTGCTGGGTGAATGATAAAACATCATGAGACACAAAGCTAAATCACCCCGGTCTTTTCTTATAGTCAAAAGGCCTGAACAAAGGCTTGCAGGGGGCCTCTTTTCAAGGTCTCCTCCACAGCTGCCCGGCTACCCATCTGCCCACATGTCACACCTCCCTCATAAGTCAGCCGGGGGAACAAAGGAACTCAGCACATTGAGGGCAGCGAGATAAGATAAACAGGCGGCCGGCGAGCACGAAAGGATCCACTCCCCGGACTAATTATCAGAGTAAATTACACTAATAGGGCCAAAACTGAAGTGTAGACAAAGTGCCTTTCATTAAGATGTCAATCTGAGGTATGCTGAATGGATTTCCTGTTACCCTCTTTGGGCCTAGAGTCTTACAATTAAAGAAACCGGGGGATTTATGTTAGCTTATTATGAGTTTGGCAAGGTACGTTTGTGTGTGTGTGTGTCAGGTGTGTGGGTGCACATTTTCGCTCTCTCCTAACGTCAACTCATCACCCAGCGCAGGTACTGTACGGATGACATGCTCCTGAGGGAGATGATGTCGGACCCTCTGCTGGAGCGCTACGGCGTGGTGGTGGTGGACCAGGCCCACCAGAGGACCGTGGCCACCGACGTGCTGCAGGGTCTGCTGAAGGACGTGGCCCTGCAGAGGCCGGAGCTGCGCGTGGTCCTGCTGTCCGCGGTGGACCCGGGCCCCAAGCAGCTGGCCCACTACGCCGGGGCCGCGGCGGGGCCGCCACCGCTCATCCGCCTGGAGAGCCCGGTCGCGGGGGAGGCGGTGCACAGCAGCACGGGCGACGGCTACTTCTGCGCCTCGCTGCGCCTGGTGCTAGAAATCCACCGGGCTGAGGAGGAGGGGGACGTGGTGGTGTTTCTGGTCACAACACAGGTATATATATACCTGTGTTATATATATATATATATAATAATTATGTTCTATAAAATTAGGTTGGGGCCTTTGGTGGTTATTATAGCATTGGATATGTCAAAGGTTAGCAATGAAATTGATCTGAACGCATCAGTTTTTCGTGGACAAAAGTGCCCTGTCCACTTCCCTTAGAAATACATTTTTTATTCTCATTAGCATTACAGTATAAAACCATGCATTCTGAAATGTCACCATTTCATTTTGCAGAAAAGTAGTGATATTTGACATTTTACCCTATTTGACCGGATTCAACCGTTAACCTTGGCTGACGCGTGGAATTTCTTTTTTTTTTTTCAAATTAATGATTCAAATGGATGCACTGGCATTTAAAGGGGCAAAAATTGTGAAAATGATTACATATTAGGTTTGAATGAATTTACAGCAATTGTTTATTGCATGGACATTATAGCATTGACATATTGAAGGTGTCCACAGGGTATAAAAGAAATACGAGTTAAAGACAAAGGATTTTAAAAAATCAACTAAAAAGTTTCTGCAAAAATTCAGGTCAAAACCTGTAACACAGACACAGAAAGTTAAAAAGCATAACTAGACGGATCCAGCAGTCTGACAGTAGCCCCTCCTCTGACTCCAGGAGATAGACCTGGCCCTTGACATCCTGCTTCATGAGGGCCAGGGCTTGCCCCCTGACCTGGGGGAGCTGCTGCCTGTCGCTGTTCACCCCGGCCAGCCGGGGGCTCTACCGGTCCTGGGGGGGGAGGAGGAGACGGGCCGCGGCCGCAGAGTCTTCCTCACGTCCAGCCCCAACGAGGACTTCTTCTGGGCCGTCAGCTCCATACGCTTTGTCATCGATGCAGGGCTGGAGAGAAGATATGTAAGTCCATCTCATAGTATTAGAGTAGTAGATACTTTCACAATATAATATCTCAGTAATTATTTGGGCACCTGACTATTGTTAGGACTTTCCACATTTTTATTGGACCCTGTGCAGTTCACACTGTTCAGTGTGATATATTTCAGGCTGTAAACTGCAAACTAAATATTTGCATAAAAATGTATATTTCATATTGAAAATGAATATGGTTGGGAAAATGCCTTAAATCTGGAATGCCACTGTTTCAGAGTAAATAATACACATGGCTATAAATAATCGAGGTCAACCCACTGTGATGCTGCAGGTTTACAACCCCAGAATCAGGACAAACTCGGTCATCATTCAGCCAATCAGCACAGGCCAAGCCAAGAGTCGCAAACAGCTGGCAGGTCCAACCGGTGAGAGGCAGCTGCCAAAAACCCCCCCCCCAAAAAAAAACACTTTTGATTGAAATCTGTGGCTGCACATCCCCATCTGCTATCGTGCCTATTTTTTTTCCTGCCTGCAGGCAAGTGTTTTTGTCTGTACCCTGAGGAGAGACAGCTTCCCGCCGAGATACAGCCACACATCATGGAGTCTGACACCACCTCCACCGTGCTGTTTCTGAAGAGGATGGAGATCGCAGGACTGGGCCACTGCCGCTTCATCGACAGGCCCGGTGAGATTCACATAGAGCCACAAAAACAAAAATATTTTTATGCCTGTGTGTGTGTGTGTGTGTGTGTTGTGGGCTGAGCCCCTGCTGCTCCCTAAAGTTCACAGAGCTGTGATGATAATCACATGAACTCTGAGTTCAGTGCGTTCTTGTTTTTTTGCTCCGACAGAGGGGAACTTGTTTTATGGGAGGGCAGTCAGCCGTGCCTCAGCTGAACCGACAGTTTCTGTTCTGCGAGCATCCTTTTTAGAGCTGACCTGCTTCCGTGTGCTTTTGTTCCCCCTCCCGGATTTACTCACACACACACATACACACACACACACACTGAGCCTCCCATTAGTTGATTAGAGCAGAGTTGGTGTGCGTTGGGATGATAATAGGGAGCGTCTGAGGTGGATTTAGTGTCTGTGTCTCTTTGTTTCGCTGCGATGTTCATTGAAATCACAGACGTTTATGCCTTGAAACATTTTTTCATTTTGCATAGTGATACACGGCAGATGCTGGAGAGGATTATAAAAATTCTAATCTGCTGCTGCCTTTTTACCCGGATCATGCTCTGCAGGGTTCCAGTGTACTGTAGGGATCTTGCTGACAGCATACAAAACAAAACAACAAGTAATCCCCGGCAGCTTATTTATATGTAATCAATCATCCACATTGCCAGTTTAAATCAGTCAAAAAAAACAGCCACTAGAAATACGTCCGCTCGTTTGGTTTCCAGGTTTTTTTCGCATTTTGTTTCACTGAGGTTTCCTTAGGAAGATGCAGAGCTGAGCATATAATCCACAAACCTTTCCAACCCAGACCCTGAAGGCCTGATGCAGGCTCTAGAGGAGCTGGACTACCTGGCGGCTCTGGATAACGACGGCAACCTGTCTGAGATGGGCATCATCATGTCCGAGTTCCCCCTAGAGCCACAGATGGCCAAGACACTGCTGGCGTCCTGCGAGTTTGACTGTATGAGCGAGGTGGTGATCATCGCTGCCATGCTAACAGGTACAGTGCCTGCAGTCACGTAACCACACACACTCGCCTGAGATATAATGT
Organism: Eupleurogrammus muticus; assembly: GCA_036785175.1. Taxonomy (NCBI): domain Eukaryota; kingdom Metazoa; phylum Chordata; class Actinopteri; order Scombriformes; family Trichiuridae; genus Eupleurogrammus; species Eupleurogrammus muticus. Next base: position 11,749,754 of record JAYKQN010000019.1, read on the forward strand.
TGCACATCAAATTATCAGCAAAGACTTGGTCTATTACATAACTTTCCCAGAACCAAAAGCTGAAGACCGGGTATTTGTCATGTTATAATTTCTGTGGATTTATTTTTTTCCAGCTCCAACTTGCTTCATGATTCCCTCTGTGGACTTGAGGCCGGAGGCGGCACACTGCCATGTGAGGTTTCAGCACCCAGAGGGTGACCACTTCACCCTCATCAATATCTACAAAGCGTTTAAACAGTGCCAGGAGGATCCATGTGAGTTTAGGGTGCTCACACACACACACACACCCACACACACTTATACACACTCAAAATGAAACAATTCCACAATAACAAGCTCTTATTTTCATTATCACAGTAATCATAATGTTTGCCTCTGAAGGAATGGCATCACTATTACCTACTTACTAAATTTATTTTTTATTATTATTACAGTAAGGTACAGAGCAATCAAAGGGAGGAATCCAATCCCTTTAAAAAATTAACAGCTAGAGCTTGTGGGGGGGGGTGTTCATTTTATCATTATAGAATGGTGAACCTGTCTCACACAAAGAATGATGACGGTAATAAAACCTAAAACAACATTATAGCCTTACAAATTGGACTCATCCTTCACCCCTGTGACTTCATTACTGACTGGCTGTCTGTGATCCTCCTGCCTCCCCAGACTCCGACATGGAGAAGTGGTGTCAGGACCTCTACCTGAACCACACCGCCCTGCTGATGGCGGACGCCCTCCGGGCCGAGTTCACCGACACCCTGAGGAGGATCGAGCTGCCCGTGTCGGTGCCCGCCTTCGGGTCCCGGGCCAACGCCGTCAACGTCAAGCGAGCGCTGCTGGCAGGGTTCTTCATGCAGGTCAGAAACCTTTACTATACGGCTCATCACATGAAAAATAGATATATTAAAACACACCACTGAATGTGCTCTAACCTTTTATGATCCATACTATCAGAGAATATGGGTGTAACTCATCTATGTGTCAGTCAACATAAAAATTTGTACACTGACTTTGTATGCTGAAGAAAAGAATAAAATAAAGAAACATGCATTGAATTTATAATGAGACTCTGATTTCACACAATGGGCCTTTTTTATTGGATTATTAATTATAAAGTATTACCAGAGTGTTCTGCTGTGGTTTCTCTCAGGTGGCTCGGGATGTGGACGGATCAGGGAACTATTTCATTTTGACCCACAAGCATGTGGCCCAGATCCATCCTCTGTCTGGTTACGGTGCCAAGAGTCCCAAACTGGGGCTGCCGGAGTGGGTGCTGTTCCACCAGCACTCCTTCTCTGAGGACAACTGCCTTCGCACCGTCACACACATAACACCAGAGGAGTGAGTCGCAGCTTTCTCTATGTCTACATATCTTACAGCGACATTCAGTAAGTCGTGTGATTGTTTCGTAGTTGCATACCTGACCATAAACTGGTCTGCAGTCTGTCGTGACTTTGAAAGCACAATCCTCGCATCTTTACATTTGAAGAGGCTTAGAAGTAATCAGACAGACACATTCTCTGGATGTAACCAGATGTAAAGCCTCCAGTTCTGCAGAGACTAGTCATGCTGGTTGTGGTGGGAGGTATCCTAATCCTTCTCCTTTGGTATCTGCTGGTTAGAGAGGATTATGGATTGCACAGATGCCTGGGAATGTGGAGTTGCAGCTTAATGGGGGAAAAGGAAAGCTCTGCAGCCTTTGTCGTGCTTTCTTAGATTTCACATCTCGAAATGCATGAATCCCAGTGATTGCGCTACAAATAATATGAGGAGCAGATGTACTGCAGGTCTTCTCTCCAACAAAAGTGCCTAAATTTAGAGCAAGGAAAGCCTGCGTGCACATGATTTTTACCAACAATGTTGTTTCCTTCCCCTGTTAGGTTTATTCAGATGGCACCACAGTATTTCTTCTACAATCTACCGCCTAGTGAGAGCAAAGATATCCTCCAGAACATTTTGGACGGCGCCGCTCCTCACTGCCAAGAGAAGAAAGCTCCAATTTCCAAAGAGGAACCCCGGGAAGATCAGACTTATGACCGCTGTGTCTTACAGTGACTGTCCCGCTGCTCCCGTTGGCAGTGATGATATGAGGACTTATTGCACTGTACTGTACAGAAACACTCTGTATGAATAGTTGTATAATTTATCACTATTTTTCTTCATTTATGCCCTTCATCTTGTTATGATCACAATATGATGTTCTGTATGTGTTTTGGAGTACTGAAGTACACAAATATATGAAAATCTGCTGACTGCTGTCTGATTATTATACATATATTATCTATCCGTCTATTATCGCTTATCTGGTTAGGGTTGTGGAGGCAGCAGCTTCAGCCCTCACTCCCCTGTCCCCAGCCACATCGTCCAGCCCTTCCAGGGGAACCCCAAGGTGATCCCAGGCCTGCCGAGAGACATAGTCCCCCCAGCGTGTCCTGGGTCTTCCCCCGGGGCTACCTCCCGAAGGGACGTGCCTGGAACACATCAAGGAGGCGTCCTCAGTAGATGCCCGAGCCACCTCATCTGACTCCTCCTTCTTCTCCACCATGACAGACACAGAGATTCCACCCTTTTCTGGCCAAGAACCACGGCCTCGGATTTGAAAGTGCTGATTCTCATCCCAGCTGCTTCATAATTGGCTGCAAACCGCTCCAGCGAGAGCTGCAGGTCACAGTCGGAAGAAGCCAACAGGACCAGTTTATCTGCAAAAAGCTGCGCCCCGATCCTGAGGTCATTACAGTTCAGAGTCCTATACGACAAATCTGAAATAGCTGAGCCTCATTTAGATTGCCACCTCTGCCAGATCCTTACCTTCATTCCCCGTCCAGCAGATGTCAGACGGTCATCTACAGCACTGTTTTACCTCCAGTCTGATTAATGAGGTGCATGGACAGTTTGGACCTGCCTGCAGCTCCATCTGCTGTCTGCGTGTACGAATCAGGAACAGAGGAGGGACCTAGTTAACTCACAAGTACAACACTGTGTCCCCTTTTCAGTGACCCAAGCTGAACTGTGGGTTAAATGCAAACCTATCTTAGGCAAACAGTAGTTTATGATATATATTCAGAGAATATGATCAATGTTTAAAAAAGGGATCACTTAGCAAAATATTACTCTAGAATTATCATGTTTTACACATCCTCTGTAATAAAACCAGCCATTACTGAGCTGAGGCTACCAACCCAGCCCAGATGTTGTCCTCTCCTCAAGGTTTCTCTCCTGCCCTGATGAAGCTGAAGTTGTGCCACACCATGCATCCCCTCCACGATTGACAGATACATAATTCTGCCTTATATTCCTGGGTTGGTTATATTGTAAAAGTACCGATGCAACATTTTACCGTCATAGCTGGTTAAGGTCTTAACTGATTTATGTTCATAGTAAGTAGTTTATTCCAGTGGTTCCAAACCCAGATTAGAGTCACCCCAGATGATCACAAGAGAATTCTGAGAGAGGTCATGAGATGTTTCATGGGAACATTTTCTTCCCAATATTTGTTTTTATGATATATTGGTTGAATTGAACATTTAGTTAAGTGAAACCATCTGATGGCGCTGCATCTGCAACAGCTCACACTCATTTGACAACTGAGACAAGGAACCAAAACTGTAATGTTCACAGAACAAAAAAGATGGAAAACACTGGTTTAAATTACTATATGCTAAATTTTGATAGCATATCATGTCTTTAATGTAAAAATCTAACTATACTGTAGTTAGAAAATTAATGTACTGCAGTAGAGTAAAAGTACATTTTCCTCTCAATAAATAAAAGCAAAAATATGAAGTAGCATAAAATATTCCATTAAAGTACATCAAAATTGTAATTGAGCAGAGTTTCTGCCGAGTATAATTCCCTTCCACCACTGAGAGGCCCATACAGTCATGCGGATGACAAAACAGCTTGAGAAATTAAAAAACAAAACTTTTATTTTCATGTCACAGCAAACCATGCTGATACAAACTTGCTATACACGTAAATGAAGACAAACTAGCCTGTTGTGTTCTGCTGTGGTTTCTCTCAGGTGGCTCGGGATGTGGACGGATCAGGGAACTATTTCATTTTGACCCACAAGCATGTGGCCCAGATCCATCCTCTGTCTGGTTACGGTGCCAAGAGTCCCAAACTGGGGCTGCCGGAGTGGGTGCTGTTCCACCAGCACTCCTTCTCTGAGGACAACTGCCTTTGCACCGTCACACACATAACACCAGAGGAGTGAGTCGCAGCTTTCTCTATGTCTACATATCTTACAGCGACATTCAGTAAGTCGTGTGATTGTTTCGTAGTTGCATACCTGACCATAAACTGGTCTGCAGTCTGTCGTGACTTTGAAAGCACAATCCTCGCATCTTTACATTTGAAGAGGCTTAGAAGTAATCAGACAGACACATTCTCTGGATGTAACCAGATGTAAAGCCTCCAGTTCTGCAGAGACTAGTCATGCTGGTTGTGGTGGGAGGTATCCTAATCCTTCTCCTTTGGTATCTGCTGGTTAGAGAGGATTATGGATTGCACAGATGCCTGGGAATGTGGAGTTGCAGCTTAATGGGGGAAAAGGAAAGCTCTGCAGCCTTTGTCGTGCTTTCTTAGATTTCACATCTCGAAATGCATGAATCCCAGTGATTGCGCTACAAATAATATGAGGAGCAGATGTACTGCAGGTCTTCTCTCCAACAAAAGTGCCTAAATTTAGAGCAAGGAAAGCCTGCGTGCACATGATTTTTACCAACAATGTTGTTTCCTTCCCCTGTTAGGTTTATTCAGATGGCACCACAGTATTTCTTCTACAATCTACCGCCTAGTGAGAGCAAAGATATCCTCCAGAACATTTTGGACGGCGCCGCTCCTCACTGCCAAGAGAAGAAAGCTCCAATTTCCAAAGAGGAACCCCGGGAAGATCAGACTTATGACCGCTGTGTCTTACAGTGACTGTCCCGCTGCTCCCGTTGGCAGTGATGATATGAGGACTTATTGCACTGTACTGTACAGAAACACTCTGTATGAATAGTTGTATAATTTATCACTATTTTTCTTCATTTATGCCCTTCATCTTGTTATGATCACAATATGATGTTCTGTATGTGTTTTGGAGTACTGAAGTACACAAATATATGAAAATCTGCTGACTGCTGTCTGATTATTATACATATATTATCTATCCGTCTATTATCGCTTATCTGGTTAGGGTTGTGGAGGCAGCAGCTTCAGCCCTCACTCCCCTGTCCCCAGCCACATCGTCCAGCCCTTCCAGGGGAACCCCAAGGTGATCCCAGGCCTGCCGAGAGACATAGTCCCCCCAGCGTGTCCTGGGTCTTCCCCCGGGGCTACCTCCCGAAGGGACGTGCCTGGAACACATCAAGGAGGCGTCCTCAGTAGATGCCCGAGCCACCTCATCTGACTCCTCCTTCTTCTCCACCATGACAGACACAGAGATTCCACCCTTTTCTGGCCAAGAACCACGGCCTCGGATTTGAAAGTGCTGATTCTCATCCCAGCTGCTTCATAATTGGCTGCAAACCGCTCCAGCGAGAGCTGCAGGTCACAGTCGGAAGAAGCCAACAGGACCAGTTTATCTGCAAAAAGCTGCGCCCCGATCCTGAGGTCATTACAGTTCAGAGTCCTATACGACAAATCTGAAATAGCTGAGCCTCATTTAGATTGCCACCTCTGCCAGATCCTTACCTTCATTCCCCGTCCAGCAGATGTCAGACGGTCATCTACAGCACTGTTTTACCTCCAGTCTGATTAATGAGGTGCATGGACAGTTTGGACCTGCCTGCAGCTCCATCTGCTGTCTGCGTGTACGAATCAGGAACAGAGGAGGGACCTAGTTAACTCACAAGTACAACACTGTGTCCCCTTTTCAGTGACCCAAGCTGAACTGTGGGTTAAATGCAAACCTATCTTAGGCAAACAGTAGTTTATGATATATATTCAGAGAATATGATCAATGTTTAAAAAAGGGATCACTTAGCAAAATATTACTCTAGAATTATCATGTTTTACACATCCTCTGTAATAAAACCAGCCATTACTGAGCTGAGGCTACCAACCCAGCCCAGATGTTGTCCTCTCCTCAAGGTTTCTCTCCTGCCCTGATGAAGCTGAAGTTGTGCCACACTGGGAACTGATGTTCACAGATCGTGTCAGCCATTGTCCTCAGGTGGTCATGATGCTTCTGCTAGACCCCAACAGTGTGCGTTGGAAAGGCTTGGGAGTACATCATACGCTAACTGGGTCAAGAACTGGAGTCTAGCTTGTTTAGAATCCCACAGTCTTGTCCAGGTGATGCATGGTTCCACCTCATTCCAGCACATCGCCACACTTTCTTGTTCTATTTTACCTAGGCCCTGTCAAAGAGTGGTTTTGTGTGGCTACCCACTTTACCCACTGCCACTGTCGCCTACGCAGCACCATGCCTCAGCCTTGCTTCTCCTCCTGATCCTGTCACTACCTTCTCATTCTCACCATTTTGCTTGCCGAGCAGACACATCTCTGGTTCTGGTAACTGTAAACTCCTGTCAGACCAGTGCCCATACTGCTTAGACTGCCTGGCAGGCCCCGCCATCTGCACAAGAACTGGATGATGTTGCGTTCAAAGCCCTCCACGATTGACAGATACATAATTCTGCCTTATATTCCTGGGTTGGTTATATTGTAAAAGTACCGATGCAACATTTTACCGTCATAGCTGGTTAAGGTCTTAACTGATTTATGTTCATAGTAAGTAGTTTATTCCAGTGGTTCCAAACCCAGATTAGAGTCACCCCAGATGATCACAAGAGAATTCTGAGAGAGGTCATGAGATGTTTCATGGGAACATTTTCTTCCCAATATTTGTTTTTATGATATATTGGTTGAATTGAACATTTAGTTAAGTGAAACCATCTGATGGCGCTGCATCTGCAACAGCTCACACTCATTTGACAACTGAGACAAGGAACCAAAACTGTAATGTTCACAGAACAAAAAAGATGGAAAACACTGGTTTAAATTACTATATGCTAAATTTTGATAGCATATCATGTCTTTAATGTAAAAATCTAACTATACTGTAGTTAGAAAATTAATGTACTGCAGTAGAGTAAAAGTACATTTTCCTCTCAATAAATAAAAGCAAAAATATGAAGTAGCATAAAATATTCCATTAAAGTACATCAAAATTGTAATTGAGCAGAGTTTCTGCCGAGTATAATTCCCTTCCACCACTGAGAGGCCCATACAGTCATGCGGATGACAAAACAGCTTGAGAAATTAAAAAACAAAACTTTTATTTTCATGTCACAGCAAACCATGCTGATACAAACTTGCTATACACGTAAATGAAGACAAACTAGCCTCAGAGTTTGCATTGAATGCTGCCAAACTACTGTACACTAGTGTTTTTTGCGAAGCAAATAACATGTTTGAGCTTATTTGAAATTGTCAACATTCTATCACACTTCGGTCTGTTTCGTTCACAGCATTATTGGCATCACTGAATAATAAAAACACCAGTAATAATAAAATTAAATCATCTCGACATGTGCTGAATGATTTATCCCTTTTCTAAACTCATTTGTAAAGGTTATATGTGATGTGTGGCATCTGAAACAGTTTTTGTTTGTAAGAAATTAAACAATTCAGGTGATGTTTGGTATCGTCATACACAAATCCTACATGTAGGAGCTGGAAACAGGACCACACACTTCTATTGTAATAAGAAACTTAAATAATATATTCTGAATTTACAACTCTTTTCACAAAAAAATGTACATTTTTAAACCTTGGTGCAAATGTTAGAAAAAAGATGGATTCACTTTAAAAGGCGCAGAAGGTGAAATTAGCTTTGAATCGGTCATTCAGAGTCGGACAGTGTTGCCTGAGCATGTGTATATTTCTTTTCTGCTTGGAGTAATTTGGAGAGGACAGAATTCCAAGTCCTCTTCAGAATGAGCGTGGAGGTGAAGAGAGCCAAGTCAGTGTCTTGAGGGGTGGTCGTCTTATGGTTTGTGTTTATGTCATGAATGTGCAGCCTTGTTGTCACCTCCGGTTTGAGGGTTCAGCTGCTGCAGGAGCTCCATGTAGAGTTGGACGCGGCCGAGGAGGGGCGCGTTCTTCTCAGCCCGCAGCAGCTTGGAGTAAACATTCTTGTAGGTTTTCAGCAGCTCCTCGTCCTTATTGCTGTAATGAAATCAGATAAGCTGGTGAGTGAACTTTTATATCAGGAGTTCAGATGCATACATTTCACGCGGGTTTTCAAATCTCATTCACCTTGGTTTACGCTTCATGGTCGTCATCAGTTTGATGAGTTGCAGCAGCAGGAAGGAAAAACTTGGTTCAAACACACCAATTAACTTGACGACCTCCTGGAGGTTCAGTCCCGAGGTGGGACCAGTGGCTACGTCAGGAGAGCCTGCAGATTCAGCGGCGCCCGGTTCACTCAGCTACAGAACATGGAGTGAAAGGAATAAGATGGTGGAGGTTTCAGTGATCAAACTAGAACTGTAGCTCAGTTTAAAAAGGCTGAAAAAAATAGCATCGATACACAATGAATTAAATTATCAAGATTGATGAATGGAGTTTAGAGTTTTGTCAGAGAACCAGCACTTCCAGAAGCTGGGGTTCATGAGCCAAATCATGATCAGTCTGCTGTGTTTCAGTTCAGTGAGCTGGGACTGCGATTTTTTTTTTTTATTGAACTGATGTTAGTGAACTGCCCTTCACTACTCTGTACCTCTATCTGATCCTCCAGCAGCTCTTTATGAATGAGCTGGAAAGCGTGACGAGTCTCTGTCATGATCTCTAGGGCTCCATTCAGGCTCTTCAGCTTTGCAGCGCTGCTGCTCTGACCTGTGGAAACACAGGAGGAGACACAATACTAAAGGCTATGTATTCAAATGTTATCCGAATGAATCCAAACAAAAAAATAGAAAAACGACAGACATTATTCCTCACATTAAATAGCTCCTCACCTGCCATGGTGAACTCAGCAAAGGCCACTCTCTCCAGCAGCGTGCGGAGCAGCTCGCAGGGTGCGTCTTTGAGGCTGAGGAATAAACAAACAGCCTTGCTGTAGTGAAGCTCTGCCAGGCTCCGATGCTGCTTCCTCAAGTGTTCATCCCCCACCTGTCGCACAATTAGAGCCAGACACAGAGACATCCTTCAGTGTCTCTGTAAAGCCACCGAAGCAGGAAATCCCAGACATCCCATTATCACCTGTTCCTTGTTCTATTTCCCTTACATAAATTTAACACATTTATCTTTTGACAAAAAAACATGATCTAAAAAGGGTGAGCTCAGATTCATCTGAGTTATTAGCACAAAAACAAACTTATTGAGAATCAAAGTCAAGATTGTTTTTTTACTGGGGACTTTTATGTGGTTAACCACCTGGTTGCGGAAGCAGCTGTGGTACATGGAGGCCAGGCGGTGGTGGATGGTGGCGGCTCTGTACTGGTAGAGCGGCTGGCGAGCCGACTCCGTCTGCAGGTCACAGTACTTTAGGGATTTCATCATGGCTTCAGTCACCTCCCGCTCAATCTGGAGATGAATAATTCAAAAGTTCATCATATGTCCTCTTAATCGAAGATCCAAATATAAATGTTTAAAATGTAATAATAACATTAAATTAAATATAGTGTTCAGTTCATGTGCAGCCAAAGTGTTGGAACCCACCTGCTCCTGGGCCTTCCTGGACAGCGGGGCGTAGTCCTGCAGAAGTGTAGCCAGGGTGAAGTAGGTAGTGGACAGCTCCCAGTTCACACTGTCCCACACTGCTGGGTGGTTCATTCTGCTCGCCAGGGACTTCATAGCCCGCAGGTAGTAGTCTATGGACTGGGGTCAAAAAGTGTATTTATTAAGAGCTTGGTAGGGATGGGTCAGAATGTAGTAAGATGGATGAAGAGACAGAGATCATTAAGATTGCAAACAATTTGCTGGTGATCCAGTATATGGCACCTTGTTGTAGTAGAGCGCCTCTTCAGGCGAGAACTCCCCCCTGCTCTGGTCGGCAGTGACGGCGCAGTGGGCTTGAGCACAGATTCGCATCAGCCTGCCGGTGTTACACAGCAGCAAGGCTGTGTTGGTGCTGTCCTTGATGGCCTCAAAATCCTTCATGCCTTTCTCAAAGGAGGCAAAACTCTTTTTCCACATCTCCTGCTCTGCTACGGACACAGACTTCTTCACTACAGGGAGAGAAGAAGGAGGTCAGGCACGTTAAAGAACTGTAATCTGTACAAGCCAAACTATTGGATGGATTCCATTTAGTCAATATACCTTCTTTCTCAGTCTGCATGGCTGCAGCTTGGTTCATATAGAAGACGCCCATCTCGTTGCGGATGTTTCCCAGCCTTTTGAGCACCTGAGACTGCTGTTCAGAATCGTCGTCCTTTAAAGCCTCAGAGACTAGCAGTTCATACGCCGCCTCATAGCACTTAGAGCTAACAAACAGCTGGTACTCCGGGTCCATAGACAGGTCTGTTGCCATATTGAAGGCTGGTGATTAGAGAATAAAAGGGAATGGAATGATCAACAAGGAATTAAAACTAAAATGGACAAAACAGACAGAGTCTACCAACTAATCTAATGTTAATACAGAAGCGACTAGAGTCAACCAGTATATATTCAAAAATTTGCATAAGTGCACCATCTCTCCTCAGTGACCGACCTTGGCAGCTGCTCTCTCTGTGCAGACTGTGCAAGACCTCCTGGTCCTCTTTGGTCTGGTAGCTGTATTCTTCCAGGTAAGCTGCCCTGTTGTTGGCGTTCTGGGCCAACATCAGCTGGATGTCCCCGCACAGAGACAGGCACTGGCTGTGAAATTGGAGCACCGGCGGGTGCAGCGTACCGCTCACTGAACAATAGGCATCTATGGAAACAAACAAATTTTTTTTACAACAAGCAATGTACTGTAGTTGTAGGGGCAATATGAATTTTGAATTTTTAAATAGACATTAATATCAAATACATTTTTTGATTTTCAAGTTTTTCCAAAAAAAATGTTCAGGTGTAATTACATTTTTTTTATAAAACAAATCCCCCCCCATTCTAATAAATAACAACTATGTTGCCTTTGTGGAAGAAAAAAACCAAGGATGAGCATGACAATACTAAAACAACTATAACTACACTTCCAAATATCTCTGGGATACTGCAGAAGTAAATCACCTTACCATAGCACTGCAGGGATAACTTGATGTAGCGCAAGGCTCGGCCGTACTTCAGCAGGTTGGTGGCTGCGTCAGACAGGACGTAGTAGGCCTTGGACGCCTTGAGGAAGAGCTGCAGCTTCATTCGGTGCTGCCATGAGCCGGGGATCATCCCTGAGCGCGTCGGGTGCTTCTGGTCCGCCTGTAACGGCCCGACTGAGAGAGACAAGTGGGAGTTTATACGTAGGATGAGGAAGGGCCTGGTAGCGAAGCCATCCAGACACTGATGTGTGTATTTTAATACTGCATTCATTACAGTATGTCAAACATCCAACAACACGAGAGAAGGACTGACCTCTTTCAAGTAGAAGAGAGATGCCCTTCTCAGCAGTGCAGCTCCCGACTGCATTTCTGTCTTCATATTTAAGAGGAATGGGTGTGTTAGGGTCTGCAGCTGGGAGATCACTCTCCTTCTTGATGCTGCCGTCCACTGCCTTCAGGCCCTGTGCAGTTTATTGCAGCCATGTATTAACACTATATATCACAAATGTTTAGAGGACACTGAATTGTTTGCAGTATACAGTATGTATAGTAAACATTGTGCAGGGACTTGCCTTTAGTACGTAGCTCAGTACATGTCTGCATCTCTCCTCCTTGTCTTGAGAAATGGGGAAAGCACAATTTGGCTGTAGGGAACCATAAAAAAAGATGAATTTCTTGTTATGTTTATATACAACAATTATTGTATAAACCGATTCAGAGAGTGTCTCACTCGGATCAGTTGAGTGGACTTGTATTTCTCCGGGACAGACAGCTCTCCTACTGAGCGGATCACAGCCACGGCTTTGCTGTCATCCTGTGGTGTGGAGCAGTTGCTGTAGGAGCTGTTCTCATCGCTGTCCTCCATCAGCTCCTCGTCGTCCTCCTCCTCCTCCTCTTCCTCCCTGTCCTCGTCGCTGTAGCTGTCCTCTGAGCCGCCGGCCCGCAGCGACTCCCCTCCGGCTTCCTCGGGAGGCTCGTTGAGCTGGAACAGCTCTGACAGCATGTAAGCAGCCGAGGCGATGATCTGGGCAGACAGGAGATGGAGATGATCGGGACAGGAGGAGGGTTTATTCTAATCTAAGCTATGGCTTTCTCAGAGTGGTTCCCTGCTGTCTGAATACACAATGTGAAGCGAAGCACAGGCTATACATTAAAAACTAATCCTTGATAAATCATCTACTGAATCACTACAGTGTGTCTTCCTCTCTTTATCCGCCCCCAAAACTTATTTTGTCTTTGAAGTGCAGGTGAAATGTACATTTCCTGCTTACCTGAGGATGCCTCTCCTGATCCAGAAGTTTGACACAGTTTAAGAGCAGAGTTCTGATTGTGCCATAGTGCTTCCTGTTCTGCCTGGCCTTCAGCATCAAGTTGCTGGCAACTCTGCACCACAAAATGAAAAAAGAAAGAAGTTTCAAATTCTGTCGCTATTTGTCATCGCTATTTGTGTCTTCGAATAACACACTTGATAATTATATTTTAAGCAAAAAAGGCAAAGTTGAAAATGTCAGTCAAGTGAATTTCTTATTTTTCAAATATTAAATGGTAATTATTATTAATATTATTACTATTTTTTACTAAGCTGTGAACATTTGTTAATCAGGGGTCTCTGACTGAGCCTGTGGTCAGTCTATACATGTGTAGACCTGGCCATTCTTGTTAGCAAATAAAATACAAAATAACAAAAAAATAGTGAATTATTAAATGACAAGCCTTAACATCTCTTTGAAAGATTATATCCTACAAATGATGATATTTATCAAAATCTATTTCAGCCTTAAAAAAATAAAATTGAATGTAGTCTTCCCAACTACAGAAGTCCTTTAACTCCTGTTCTTTGCATCCATCTCCCAGATACCCACTTGTAAAGTAACACAGCCACTGGGAGAGTGAAGGGATTCTGGTATTTCTCTTCTTCAGCCTCTTCACACAGAGTCGTAAGATCATAAAGCTTCACAAAGTCGCTCCCGCTGGCTGAGGATCCAAGAAAAAAAAAAAAGAATAAGAGAAGACTGATGATAGATACAAGCAAAGCACTCATACAAGTTAAAAAGTCTGAGGCTTTCACAGGATTCACGCTAACTCATCTCCCACCTTTAAAAAGCCAGTAGGTGTGACCCTCTTTGGTGCAGTTAGACTTGAGGAAGGAGAGGATATTTTGTGCGATATCTTTCACCACCCGTGTGGAGAAAGTTGAGTTCTCCAGATGAGGGATGTCCTCTGTTTTTATCATCTCATATTTCTGCAATGAAGAAAATGACTATATGTTCAATACAATAAATCTGAACATAAGTTATGGGCAACGATCAAACGCAGCATAATTCTTTCTCAATACTGGCCTCAGGCCAACAGTATTTCACCTGAACAATGCCGTTGACGTGAAAGCACATGACAAGTTCTGGAACATTGCACATCAGATTGTCGAGCCAGTAGTCGATACCTGTCAGGATGTTGATTGGTTTATTGTTGTCCCTGAAAGGCAAATGGAGAAAGAAAAAAAACAGGGAACAGTATGTTTTTTTTCCTTTTAAAACCAGGAGCAGAGCCCATTAAAATGAAGAATCTTTTTTTCCCCAAGGATGAGCTGGCCAAGGCCAGGCAGCAACATAAATATAAAAAACACATAATTACAGACATAAAAACACTAGCCAGGCATATTAAAAAACAATGGTATATTAAGGAATCTGCTCCTAATTCTCTCTTTTTGGATCTGAACACATTTATTTTGATCAGGTCATTAAGTTTTAAGACATTCTGCAACATAATCCAATGCTGAGGGTGCAGAGTACACAAAAGCCCTTGTTTCCAATTTCCGTAAAGGCATTTGGAGCAGAAAGCAAAATGCAGTGCTGAGAGTGCAAAGCATATTGTCCAGCACTAGGATCCATATGTTAGATTAAGCAGGAATAATGTAGTGGAACCAATGTGCCATTTGGAATTCTAAAATCACCTCCCTGTTCCTCTTCTGAGGTCAGATAAACTCACTGAATAACAAAAGGCAACAGCAGCATTTTCAACCTAGTGGGTGTTAAGATGGCACCTTGAATGGGCAAAAAAATGAGTTTGAAATCCCAACCTGAGTCTCAGACTGACAGCAGGATAGCGGCCACCTCCGAAAATAGGCATGTTGGATCCAACCAACATGTGGATATCCTCAAACGTCCACATGATGTTTCGCACAAAGTCGTTTCTTAAACCCTGTCAACAAAAGTGACAAAAGTATAAAGACAAAAATAACAGTGGATTTAAATATATATTTATTAGATATGGGGTACCAGCTGTAGCCCACTGAAGTTTATGTTACCTGACTGTTCTCTCCTTCATTGAAGAGTGCTGGGAGGTTTTGCTCTTTGGGTACAGATGTCACCTGACCCCACGCAAACTGGCTGTCCACAGATACACTTTCCTGCACATTTGATCAGAGTTTTATTATTTTAAGTACTTTATATATGTGACAATAAAGATGAATTCCTAGCTAAAATAGAAGTATATATGTAGCTAAGCGACCTGTTTAGGAGCAGCTGACTCCTCCGTGTCAGAGGGCGTGCTGGTGAAGGCGGTGGGCCAAGAAGAGCTCAACTCATCTGCCTCATCCTCCTCCTCTTCCTCTTCTTCCTCCTCTCTTTCATTCAGGTCACCTGGTACAGGCTCTGCAGCTCCATCACCATTTATACTGCGGGGAATGCAGAGGTTGTAATGTAGTGAGACAGAAGACCTTAAATGTATTTGTGATGGTTTAACCTAGAATAACTCACCTGTAGTAGAGAAACTTTGACAGAATTGCTTTCTGATACCAGTGCTCTTTACTCTTCTTTTTCCTCTGCCATTTCTGATCTATGAGCCGCTGGTAAAACTCTTTAAGCCATGTCCAATCTCCTGTCTACAGCACATAGGAAAGAAGCTAGTATTCTTCAAACAGTACATGAATTATGGCCCAACTTCATCATATGGGAATATCTCTGGTTTGAAAAAGTCCTGTCGGACCTGAGAGGATTTCATGAAGAGTTCCTGAATGTCCAGCTCATCCAAGAGCAGGGTGCGACCCACGCGGTGAACCGCCATGCTGACATGGGACTTGCTGTAAGGAATTTTCAAAAGCTTCTTGATGTTCTGAATAATTAGAAAAAACCTGTTAATGCTGTGCATATTTTGGAAACAAAGATAGCAATGTTCACTTTGCAACAGCTGCACAAACCTCTGAGTCCGACACCACGTCAACGTCATCCCCAATACAGTCAATGAAGTCATAGGCCATCCCAAAACTAGAAGACAAGAAAAGGCATTTAATCAGTTAAGATGATGATTTTGTGAAAAGGACTATAGTCAAACTATTTCACCAATATTCACTTTGGTTTATATTATTCAACTAGATTGTACTGTAGCCCTGGCAATAAGCCTGGCTTCCTCCATAGTTTGACATTACACTCTGTTTCCAGCACAGACGAACCAGTTAATTATTAATCAGTCTTTATTAATTCCCTTCAAACCAGCAACAGAGGCCATCTGCCCGATAGGTTTCCGGTAATTGAGCAGAGTGCAGAGCATGTTGCCTTCAGTTACAAATCATTGTTAATATTGTTCAACCGGTTCACATCAACACAATAATATTTACTCAACCTGTATTGATACAAATTGAATTGAGAAAGAATATTTGGAATATCTTAATGCAGCCTGCAAAATTACCACAAGGTTTAATCAATATCTCTTTAGAACATTATAACTATTCTTATTGATGATTTTTCCAATGCAATCAAATTGATTAAACTGGCATTGTTTTCTCTTATTTTTGTATCATATTTTATAAATTGGTTTGTTAAGTCCTTGCAGAGCTCATGTAATTTGCGATCCACAATCAAAGTATTATTTTATTTACAATCATCATGGGTCAATATTGTTTAGCAGGTTATATTTTGGTAAGAGATATCATACTTGGTGTATCAAATTCATGCAAAATGTGATGAATACATTTACGTTCTTTCGTTATGAATCAACATGAGTCAATGAAGGTGGCTCAAGGTCTCACAATCTGAAATTTCCCTACAGAGACCAACATATGTTGCTGACAAATTAGAGGTCTACAAGTAAGTCGCAATTCACAAACTTTGTCACCTGGAGAAGGGCTTGCTTTTGCTGCTGGACCCTAACACTGTGGTGCCAGCGCTGCCCAGCTGGGGGTTTTCTCTTAGCCAGTTTGCAGGAGGCAGCTTCAGGTCCGTCTTCTCCTGCAGCAGGGCATAGCTGGTCGGAGGCGGGGCGGCAGAGTACTTGACCACAGCGCGGCTCTTTATTTCACTGTTGCCTGAACATAGGGCCGAGTCCTATAGAAGAAAATCATCATAATTTAATTAGTAATTATACCCAAGAATTATTGACTGAGGGTAAAATTTAAAGGATATACAATATATTTTATTTTTTCCCTACTGTTATCACTCCTGTTCATATCGATTATGAAAAGATTCCCTTTGGTGCTTTTAATATAAGTATCAAACAGTCATTCTGTGAAAAATTTCACATTTATTTGCTTATCTGAATAAGTTAAAATACCTCCTCTGCTTCCTCAGTATTTTTGCTTGGTGGAAGTATAGTAACAAAAAGAGGGCCTTTGGCATTTAAAGCAGTGATGTTAAAAGACATCTAGGCTTCTTTATTTTAATCTACATCAATAACATTATAAGTGACAAAACTGCCAAAAACAATGCCAGAACTATCATGTTGGTTAACCCTAAAAAATTACCAGATATTTCAACTCTCTTCAAAAAGTTTTAAAGAATTAAAAGCACATGCTATCAACTAGTTCTATATTCTAGGTGGATTAAATATTTAGTTTTTCAGTTACACCATTTGACATTTTGTGACCAAAAACAAATTAATAAATAATGAGTTTTGTAAAAGAAAAAAAATACATATCTTTTTTCTTGTCATTTAAATGACAAGATAGCAGAATGGACACAAAATGTATATTTTGAGAGATCTGATGAATGCTTTCTAAAACTTTTTTGGACCAACCATGATTTGTCACTGACCCATGAGCAAGTGTAATGATTATGGCAAGAAGACAAACATGAAAAATTGCCAAGCCATCCTTTACAGTTTTTGCTCAGCCAAATAATGCCAGATGTTGGTTTCCAAAGTTGACAGTTATTCCACAGAACTATTAATCTCACTATTTGTCTGCATGATGGCTGTCCACCTGGAGCCTAATTCTGGCCAAGGTCTCATCCTGTTAGTGTTCTCCACACTATTGGAAGCTATATGGCTCAGACCGTTTCTGTTCTGGTGGCACCTGGAAGCTGCCCGGGATCCTTGCTATTTCTTCCTTGTATGTAACAATGTAACAAATCTTTAGAATTCTATCCTTACAATTTATTGCAGAATTTAATGTTGAAATCTGTAATTCGTGTTCTATTCTATACTAAGTATATTATTTTCAAGTGAACATCCAGGAAGACACATCTCTCCTCTGTTTCTTTCACTGAGGTTTCTTCGATTTGTTCTTTTTTCCCCATTAAAAGTTTGTTTTTGGAGCTCTTTCTTATTCATTAAATTCTACAGACAGGGGGTGTTGTATTGCTGTAACTTACAGACTACAAAGCCCTCTGAGGCTGATCTGTAATTTGTGACTTTGGGGCTACACAAATTAAATTGACTTGAACCATTGGCATCACTAATTTTCACAACTAGAATTAACCGCGGCAATATATCCACTAAAACTGTAATAGAACAAGAAGATGGCCAGTCTATCGTTTTAAACTCTAATTCACATACTTTTTCATCCATCCTGTCTACTTACATGTTTGCTGCTCTCTCCTGAACAGATGGGGCCACTGACTTCATCCTTTGCATTTTCCAGGGGGGACCCGGGCTCTGATGTGCTCATACTGGACACACGGCTGTTCACTCCAGCATTCATGGGTGATCTCTGAACCTGACAACATTCAACCATCGAGATACTTTAATTAGAGTTCGAGAGCCAAGTTAGAAGAGTGTCCAGCGTGCTAGCTTAGCACGCTAGCTCCTCCACACAGCAGAAAGTGTTGTGACTGAACACAACACAGTTATCAGTTAAAGTTAACGGTAAATGACGCTCACGTGAGCGGCTGCTGTTGCTTTGTCAACCTTAACAAAGTAGAGTTCTTACATATTTAATGAAACACGCCTGTAGCGTCTCTTCGTCCCATCAGCAGCAGCCAGTGTGTTGTTGTTGACAGAGGACACGTTGAACAACTTCCGGTTTCAAAGTAAAACAATATGCAGAGCTCGTCTTCTTTCTTATTAAAACGCTTAAAATAACTCAGAGTTTTAAAATTAAGGTATATAATAGTTTTGTGTTATTATTTTCCTTCAAATTATGAGCGAAGTTTAAGAAGATATATTAGCTAAAATTACTTACTAAGAAAAAATAATGAACCGGAAGTGCTTGCAATGCTGACATGTGCCTTCTAGAACAGTTGAGAACATTCTGTTGGTGACTTTTATTCTGAAATATTTTAACCATCTGTTGCTGAGTTTAATGTGAGTCATTTATTTTAAGCAGTTTAATATATTCATGCTTTTTCATGGTGGGTTAATCATTAGTTTTACTTGTAACATTTTAATATTGCAGTTTAGTTTTTTCACAATTTAAATGTACTAATGTGGCTAATGTTACCAAACTGTAGTTAGTGTAATTTATATGAGAGTGGATTTTTTTTCGGTTTCGCTCACCTGTAATCTCTCTCAACTGTTGAATTTAATAAAATAGAGTTAAAATAAGCATTGCATAAGCTCCAACACACAAAATAAATAATATAAATATAATATGTGTATCGACGAAGTCTCTCTTGTCTCTAAAACTATATTTACTTTTATAAAACTATATTTACTATTATATTTACTTTGCACATTAAATATTTTAATTTCAATTTCTATTTTCCATTTTATATCCTAAAATGGAACAGAGAGATTAAATGGGGATCGGGGGTGAAATAAATGAATAAATAAAAAAATTAAAAATCATATACATTCATGCAAGAGAAAACATACATAAAATAATACATTCTATTAATTAAATAGAAAATTACATAAATATGTGCAATCGCTTTCACATTCTTCTATGAATTTTAGTTTATGGCCTTTTAAAACAGTTTTGAACATTTAAAAATTTCATAATTCAACTAGTTCTATACACTAGGTGGATTAAATACTTACCATTTCTCATTGTCTCTCGATTATATCATTTGACATTTTCTGTCAAAAACTTGCACCAAATTGTGATTGTGACACAAATAGACTTTTCAATGACAAAGAATCAACATGAACACATAAAACAAACAAAAACAAAAGTTAGATGAGCATTGAAAATGTCTTCAATCCAGATCATCAAAACAAGGGGTCAAATGTGAACAGCATATGACATCAATAAGAAATTGTAAGTAGTTGTGTCGATGAAAACCCACTAAAACCAGAGTTTGAGTCAGGTTCGAATAGAAGGAGTTGATGCGTGTTAATGTAATGATGAACCATTATACATGAAATAGACTACTTCTAGTCCCACGGCCTGTGATCGAGCAGCGCAGGAATGACAGTCAGCTGACTGGCCAGGGAGGAGCTGAGAGGAACCTCATTCCTGAGCGGACACGCTGCGACGCTTCAATCGATCGACCCTCGCCTGCGATCACGCCGAAAAAAAAAGAAGACAAACAAACGAGGGAGTCGGGGAGTGCGCAGCGTTTTTTGGCACCGTGAACCTGAGACAGATCCGTGCGTACATGACCATGGTCACCTGGAAGAATCATGTGCGCGCGAGGCTGCAACACAGAGACCAAACAGAGAAACTCCCATTCGCTGGCGTCTTCACAAACTGTAAGAAAGTTGTTGTTGTCAGTGTTCTTTTTTTTATATTTGGCAATAATTACGCATCCTTACACTTCCTGTCAAATCTTTCTTTTAGTATCTCGGTTGGAGGAGCGGTTTGAAATGCGCAAACAAATTCTAGAAGATGCCCAGTCTAAAAGGTTAGACATGCAGAATGTCACGTCACCTCTGAAGCTGCGATTGGAACATAAAATGTTCTTATGTAATCTGTTTATTTTTAATTTGAAGTTTTGAACGAGGTGGCGATACACCAAACACAAGACTCCTCCACCTCCAGCTGAGAGAAAGTGAACACCTGGCAGAAAAGGTGATACATTCAGCATCAGCCTCCCACCATAGTGTAGGAGGGATTTTAGTTTATGAGAAATCCAGGAACTTATACATGTGCACAAATATTTAACCAAAAAACAAGTATTTCATGTCATTTGGGTATAGCAAAGGTATGGCACTCACCATAACTTCACTATAGCAGACACATTTTAAATTGAGGCTTTTAAGGTTAAATACAACCCAAGCGATGTCTGGATTCCTAGTTGTTTATCACTGGATTTACCATTTGCACTCTACATTGTGTGAGTAGATGTTAAATATAACAGCTCAGTATGACTGAAACTCTTTTGATTTTTTTTTACTATATCTTCTGAACATTCTTAAAAGCAAAACTGAGGTTTGAGGCTTATTTCTCATTCTTCCAGTCCTCATAAACAGACTTGGCTGAAGCATATTTTCCAACTCGCATGTTGAGAGTGAGAATTATCTATCCAAGGTACATTTAGAACAGATGGAATCATTTGGCAATTAGTGCAATAAGAAGGCTGATTTTATCTTCTTGCGTTTGTCTCAAATAGATCATTCAATTCAATTTTTCAAATTTTTCTAACCCTAAGCCCCTGGAACCTCTTATATGGATAGTGCCATACCTCACCTGAACTGAAAAGACACCACTGCGTTTGTCAAATTATTCTTGTTTTGAGAAATAGGACATTGTGGTGTAAGAGATCCAGTGCGATCCTCCATCTGTCCTCCTTTACTGTTTGTCTCCACAGATGTCTCAGACTGTCTCTGACCTGACCACTGTCCTGTATTTGAAAGAGGCAGAACTACAGTACTGGCAGTCACGGTAACTTAAGCTTTTGAGTTGTAACCTATAGTATAATCCAAAACCACAAATAAATGATCACCCACAAGAAGTACATTAAATCCCCATTTACTTTTCCTGTCTGTGCCAGTGTGTCCCGTCACCGCCAAGAGGCACTAACTCTGGCTAAAGGGAGTAAAACCTTGAAGGAGATCCATTCCAAATGTGAGTTCACCATCGAGTGTCAAAGCAAAGAGCTGTCGGCCCTGCGCTCGGAGCAGAAAGCACTTAAAGAAGCAGTGGTGCAGTCTTGGAAGGAGAAAGAACGGCTCCTGCAGCGATGGATGGACGTGAAGAGGGAGGAGGCAGACAGGTTGAACAAGTACAATGACACACAGGAAAGGTAAGAGCAGTGGATAGGCGACCTTTGACCTCATCCATAAAGCTAAAATATATATACCTTCTTTAATGACCCATAACATCTACTTTTACAGAACGTTAACTGTCAAAGATTACCATTCCTTTTTTTTTTTTTTTCTCTTTCCCCAGGTGGCAGCGTTTGGCCAAATACTTAAAGAAGCATTTCCCCAAGGGGTTGGGAAACCCCCCAGATACCTGTGCAACAGAAACATCTCCATCAGCCACTCTGAGCAAGAATTAATCCTCACGATGTTGCCTCTTCGTTTGGTCCCGTTAATGAACCTCAGTGCTGCACACGGTTCCTCGTAGGCAAGTTGAGAGGATCCTTCTTTACTTTAAAAAAAAAAAAAAAAGTGTGGTTGACAAAAGATCTTCTTCAAGTGATGAGTTAAAATGACCAACAAGGCGATCAGCATGCGGAAAATAATGCAAGAGACTTTTCAAAAGCCAATGGCCAAAGTGACCTGGTTTAATCACATGGGGAGGCAGCATTTAAAACCTTTTAAAACCCTCTTTGTGTACGATGAAGCTTATAACATTTAGTTCAATTTCAATTGGATTTGGATCCCTGAGACACAGTACAATCACCTCTCTGTCCACTTGCCCGCCCCTGTAAAAAAAAAAAAGAAAAAAAAGAGGGTAATTGTCCACATGTGACAGCAGAACGGCGTGAAAAGTGACTCGTATGAGAAATTGACACTGTTGCTTTTTTTAATTTATCAAAGTGTCAATTTAAAGATGCAACTTGTTCTTTAAATTTACTGTTTAATATCTTCTTATGGTAAAGCTATTGAGAGGTGAAATAGAGCAGAAAGGAGTTCAGCTAGACCAAGAAACCTTTTGTTATAGATTTTATAATTAACTGTGCTGTTTTTCCCCAAGAAATGTCAATTAGATAACTTAAAACTCAAAAATTAAAAAAAAAAAAAAACTGTCTGTACATTTTGTGTAAATTACAGGAGGTTGTGTTGTTTTATAGCCAGGATGCAGCATTAGTGGCAATTGTGTGTTTGTTCCACTTTTAACTGTGTCTTTGCAATGAGCATTTTTAATTCCGAGGCAATACTGTAGAAAACTGAAAAGGTAGTAATCTGGGACCTTTTTTATGATTTCTTTTTAAACATGTTTTAAACTAACCTTTTTGAATCGTGAACATTACTAAAACGAAAACTACTCCGTCCCAGATATTATTGTGTTGTTGTTTTTTCTATTATCAAATGTTGTGGAAAATAAAGGCACTTAAATATATATATACTTTCGTGGTCATCAGTTAATTTAATTGTGCAACACAATTAGTAATGATAATCAAAGTGGTGTTTAAGTAATTAACAAAAACATGAATAATATGTAGGTCTTTCTGTCACTGTGTTCTCCATCAAAACTCTGTGCTTATTATTTTACATTGTCATTTATTTGTTTGATTGAATTTAAAACATCTCCACATGGAAAAAGACAATTTTCCTTATTCATTTATTGTTTGTATTTCGATATTTAAACAATTGTTTTTTTAGTGACCTTTTTTTGTTTGAATGCTCTGATGAGAATGTGTTTCTGCAGTAAAGGGAGGCACATGTTGGACAAGCTGTAGATCTAAAGAGGAGGAAATATGAGCACAGAGCTTATTGCATGTGAAAGAACTAGGAAGGCTTATCAGGAAATAGCCTGTCTCAAACCTTTGTCACTTCTTGGGAAATGTAAATTCAGACAAGCCATCACTACTGAGAGGTGAAATGGAGCAGAAAGGAGTTCAGCTAGAGCGAGAAACCTTCTTTTGTCCGATCTGTCAGCATCTCCCAAAGGATCCGGTGACTTTTCCCTGTGGACACAGTCACTGCATGGGCTGTATTGAAAAGCTCTAGGATGGAGAGGATCACAGAAAGCTTCACAGCTGCCCCCTCGGTGCAGACACGCCTTCACACAGAGGCCTGCGCTGTTGGAAAAAGTAGCATGTCAGCATCTTTAGTGGAGCCGGGGAAGACGGCTGGACTCCATGAAGCTGCTGCTGCTGCTGATCCCTGCTACGCTAGAGCCGGAGATGTGGCGTGTGATGTCTGCAGCGGGGAGGAAGAGGAAAGCCCTCAAGTCCTGTCTGACCTGTCCGGCCTCCTTTTGGGAGAATCACCTCCAGCCTCATTACGCTGGGGAGAGAAGGTCTTTACTGAGCAAATCTGTCTCCTCCAGTAAAGAAGCTCGGATTTGAAGCGGCAGTTCGGGTCCCAAGAGAAGAAAGAAGTGAGCCGGGTCAAGGGTCATTAGAAGAAACTGCAGCGGGAGGAAGATGACCTGAGGAGCTGGCTCTCACACGCAGACGATCACTACCAGCTCCTACACACATACTGCTGCACCCAGAGCCCACGACCAGAGATTGGATTCACTGGATCCAAACACAGCATATAAGCATCTGTTTTATTGTTATAGGGTGAGGGAGAGGAGTTTTGTAGTGGTAACATACAAGGATATCAGCATAAGAGGAGGACATAACAAATCTTGGGCTTAAGATTCTGATACTAACATTTACAGTTTTGGGTTTAACAGTGTCCCTGCTCCCGTCTCAGGGCCTCGTTCCTCTACACTAGGAGCGTACCTGGGTCCACAGAGTCCGGGCCATGTTCAGTCAGCCGCTCTATGCTGGGCTTCATGCGAACTCTCACTTCCTGTTTCTGATCCTGTGATGTGAGCATCCGGGCTTGTTGCTGCACGGAGATCAGCTGTCAAAACGTGACTGTTCGTTTGTAATGTTGATGGTTTTCTGACACAAAATGTCAAATGCTGTAAGTGAAAAAGAATGATGAATTCTACATATTTAACCCACCTAGAATATAAAACTAGTTGATAGCATGCGTTTTTATTTTTTTAAGACCTTTTCAAGTGCATTCATTATCTGGTACTAAGTTTTTCAGGACTAAGTTTTTTCCTGTGTATCTTGTATATATGCTTCTAACCATACTTTTCACCTTCACTGGCATTTTACGAAGAAAGTCTCTCTCCTCTTTGTACATGAAATGGATGTAAATAGATATACATTATTTAATATTTCATCATACAAGTAAAGCTAGTAGTAGTAGTTAAATTTGTTTCAATCTTAAGCAGTATACTATCATGTAGAAAAAAAAGGCTTTAAAAGCACAATCCCTAAAAAAGAGAATAATCTTATTCCTATTGATTTAGGTTAAGTAGATTGACTATTTCCTCCCAAATAAATCCCATGGAAACTGGCAGGGATTCAATTGAATGCAAACGAAACGGTAACTACTTGGTTCTTTAAAGAAACTTGGATGTCTGCCTGGTATTGAAGGAGTAGTTTATTAATTGATGGAATTGTAAAAAGTCAAACTTCTTGTTCACCTCAGGAGGACCCTGTGTTTGAATTTGAGTAGCTTTTTCATTTCTTAACATCAATAACTTGTATATCAGGCTTTTTAAAGATGCTTTTCTGAACTACACTCCTACATTCCTGTAAATCAGTAGCAGAAGAGCCTTGATGAGGCCCATAATTAAAAAATCATAGTTTTACAATTTACCTATAAATGATTATTGAAAATCTTACCATCTAAAGTTTGATAGTTCTGGTGCCCTGCATTATATATACAGTTTGTCTTTTACTCTCAGAATTCCACTTCTACATCTCCATGGCAAAATGAGCTCCCTTTTCAACTTGTTTTTGTTTGTAGCCTGTTTCCATAGCCACCATTGTTTGCATTAGTTGTTAAGTTGGCCTGTGTGTGTGTGTGTGTGTGTGTGTGTGTGTATTTGTGAAACAACTCAGTGAACTCCGTCATCTAAAGTTCTAAACTATCTTAAAATGTTAGAAGGTGGAAAGCGACATTACTCAGGGAGAAATGATGGCAAATGGGTAAGGAAGTCTTCATATATATATATATATATTCATCTCATGCAAATACAAATGTTTTTCATTTTATCTGTGTAACGTAAATTAGCTGTCTTTGTATTTTCTTTTCAGTTTGCTCATCCAGATTTACCAGGAAACAAGACAAGGAATCGAGAGACCTGCACGAGCACTGGCTTCATGCTGACTCAGGTTAAATCCTCGTTGCCTCAGGCTCTGGACTTTGAGCGCTATCCTAAATGGAAAACTCAGCAGGTCTGTGTGTATGTGTGTGTGTGTGTGTGTGTGTGTGTGTAAATAATGTACTGCCTGGGATGTCTGTTAGTTTTACATCATTCTGTTTTTATAGGTGTCAGCGAGGTCTTTGAAAGCCTTTGAAATATATATTGTTTGCACATCCTATCAAAGCTCTGCAAAGAGAAAAATGACCTGTTTCTTCATGGGTTACTTTGCAGAAATCCAGAGGGTTTCCATTCTCAGACCACGACAACAAGTATGCCATTAGAGACAGCGTAACTATTTTCACTCAAGTGAGTTTGAAGACAAGTCACTGAAAAATGAAAAGTTATATGGAGTATCTCCCAATTTACTTCTTAAAAGTCTATCTTGTCATGTTGGTGTATCCCAGGGTGCAGGACGCAGAAAGTGTTTTGAGGACTACAGCCAGCAGAACTCCCACTTATGCCTCTGCCATGACGGAGCTGACCGCAGCACCCGCGACACCGGGACGGGCCTCGCAACCTACCGGGCCGACTTCGTAGGGGAGCAGGCTGTTCACGTTCCAACCGGCACCAGGCGATTCCCACGCAGCCACAGGAAGAAGTCGGAGGAGGCCGCGTCGGCGCAGGCAGGGGAGCGGTTCATGTGGTTCGGACGAAGCGACCTCTCGGAGACCTCTCGGAAGTTCTGGCAGCTACCAAACGCCCAACATCTTCCAACTACTAATATACTCCCACATTTAGAGGGCTAGAGAACTCCGTCGAAAGAGAAGGTTTGGATGAACTTTTGTGAGGGTCCGGCTGTCAAATAAAAAACTTCATTAGAAAAACATTCATTCATCAAAAAATATTTTCTCAACTTTTTTAAGTTCTTTATTACAGACTTATTGTAAAATATAATGCTTGACTACGTTAATATATGCTGTTCTGAGATGTTTAGTTGTATTTGTTTGTCTGATTTTTACATAACTTTCTGTATTTAACTTCTTACAAAGTTCAAATGAAGAAACCAACAGCATAAATTCTCTAGGTACACAGTGAATAGTTCTTCTAAGTTCTAAACAGTCTTGCTTCTGTTTCTTAATGTATTATTATTACTATTAATATTATTGTGTTCTTCTTGATGATAGTTCTTTATGGCCCTGACCTGGTTGTTGTCTTACTGCAGAATAGAAATGGGACCAATTAAATCCTCCCTGAGACTACTGCATAGTAAAGTATCTAAAACTGTATTTTTAATATTTCTGAAAAGTCTCATATTTATAGAAAGTAAAGTAATTGCAACTGATTTAACTGTATGTTGTGTAAGGTAAAAGTACATTTAAAAAAAGTATGCAATAGAGCTAAAATTTCTACAGAGTACAGAGTCTAATTCTATATCATCAGTACATTAAGTGTGCTAGTATATGGAACTTAAGTCATATGTAATAACATGTAAGATCAAATATTGGAGCATTTAACACAAGTATAGATAATTGTATATTTATTTAAAGTATTTAAAGGCAGCTACTGTAGAATCAATGTGGAGACTGCAGGAGTTTCGCAGTTTGACCAGCAGAGAGCAGCAGCTCTATAGGAGTTATCAGCCGAGCTGAAGACACGATCTCCATCAGTCAAGTTGCGTGAGAAATGAAATAACCCAAACCCCTGTGTAATATGCATGGTCTGTGAAAGAAAATCTGGAAGAATTTTTTTTTTTTTTTTTTTTTAAGAAAAGCATCCAGCTATTTTTATACATTAAATTAGAACATGTGAACTGAAAGAAATAAGCTAGAGCGGATGTCATAATGCATGGGATCGGTTCACCACTGCGGATGGATGGGGATGGATGTGTGTGTGTGCTGCCCTTACAAGAAAGGAGGAAGCGTGGGAGCAAGTGACGGGCAACACAGCTCAGAGAAAAGCACTTAAGTGGAGAGTCCCCCCAACCACTCTCTCCAATAGCTGATGTTTCCTGAGCACTTTCTGACCAGCTGCTTTGTGGGATACATTCCCCCCTCCCTCTTCTTCACAAGCTTTCTTACAGCTGTACTAATTAACTGATCCTCATACTGCGCCGACCTTGCAGGAGTTTGTTTCACTTCTAAAAGGTGAAGTGGAGATCGTTTTTATATAGCGAGAATGAAAACTGTGAGACATCCATCTGGAGCTGCTGCCCCTCGTGATTTCACTTTGAGATTATCTCACATGTTGCTGCCAGAAAAAAAAAAAAAAAAAAACTCCCTGGATACAGGTGCACGGCTGACACCAAGCTGCAGGGTAAAGGATTTGTGATGCCCATACCTTTTGATGAAACACAAAGAAAACTGATGCACAAATGGAAAGAAAAAGTCTATTTTAACCCTATCTCTGCCCCATCTCCTAATTAATAAAAAACACCTTTTAAAGAGGTGTTGTAGTTGTTTATTAATGAAAAAACACCTGTGCCTGTGTGTGACAGTTGGTTCTGTCTGGTCTCGGCTGGTTGTCTGCCACTTGTGTCCCTGTGGGTGCAGTTTGCAGATTGCACTTTCCGTTGGACTTGCCACAACTTGAACAACTCCTCCGCACAGAAGCTACCAACAACACTTCATAATCATAAACTCTCATTAAATGTGTCAGAATGCTGCCGAGGCTTTTAATACTTCACACGGCAGCGAGAACTCTTCAGAGGAGTGCGCTGAAATACATTGTCAATCATTACAGTAGTTAGTATATGAGTGTGTACTGTATATATGTGTGCTATTTATATCATGTAGAGGTATATGTTAATACAGCTGCTTGCTTGGAATATCAAACCTTCTCCCAAGGACAAAAGACACATCTCAGTAAACAAGCATTCAGCCGCCAAAGCCGTGCACTTCATGAATATTAAATCAGACACTTTGAATCCTACCTCTTTGGTGTTAGGAGGCCCTAGTCTGGATTTTTACCATTTGCTGTGATTTATTCGCAGGTGCATGTGTCTCTTTGATGTGTCGAGTTGAGAGGTTTTGCACCTGTTATAGGAGGAAAAAAAAAAGAAGAGGAGAAAACAAGAGGTGGATTTGCCAGACAGTCAAAATAACAGCAAGAAGGGAGATTTGTGTTGCTATGGTACATCGGGCACGAGTGTGTGTGTGTGTGTGTTTTCTTTTTCTCTTTATTTATTTATTTATTAAAAATAAAAAAAAATAAAAAATAAAGAAAAACTGCCGTGCCACTTTTGTCAAACAAAATCTACTTCTCATCCCTCCCCCAGCTCTCGTGTCAGTTTTGGCATCTGTTCTGACATCATGAAGTTGTGCATTTTGTATATTGTCCATTACCTATTCATTGAAGATGTGACTTGAAAAGGGAGTTGCCATGGCGATGCCGCAGTTAAATCACATATCTCAAAGATTTTTTTTCTTTTCTGTTTATTCTTTTGCCAATTATAACTAATGTCTAGCTGCCCCAATTTCTTTTGATTCTCCCACCCCACCCGCCCCTCCGTCTTCTCAAGGCTCACAGTATGACTTCTCATTATGGCTAACATTTGATCTTCTTCAAATATTCAGCATCCTGCCCAAATCACAATTGTCACTGCAAAAGTCCAAAAACAGCTTTCAAACCCCAGCGTGGACTCCCTATAGGCGAGGCTGAGCTACCTGAGCGCATGGCCGCTTCTTATCTGCACATTTGCACTACTGCTTGTTGTCTGTGTTGTACATTAGTGTTGGTTTGTCTCACGTTAAGTACTTCTGTTGTACTTTTTTTTATCAAATTAAATCAGATCAGATCAAACTCCACTGTCGGTCCAGTTGCAAGACCTCTACTTCCCTGACAGCCCCTTTATTCAGGCAGCCAGTTGGTTAGTGTCCCCTGCAGCTAGTGGTCCTTGTTCCAGTAATGGTCAGGGGCCCTCCAGAGTCTGAGGGTGCTGATAAAAGTGGCTGGCTATCTCGTTTCCACAGAGGACAAGATAACATCCTGAGAACATTCCCATCACTCGAGGAGTTTGTTCGGCACAGATAAGAGCTCCCCTGCTAAACTTCAGGTTTCCGAGCTCCGCGGGTGTGTATTTGTGCCTTTTGCACTATGCATGTGTGAAGTAATTTGGAGCTTGTTAAGCCGCAGCCCGGCCCAGGCCTGCCTCCCAGCTGTGAGGTCCGCCGCCAGCCCGGCATCGTGACGCTGAGCAGAAACACCGCCTCAGAAGATCAGACCCGTCTTTGCACTAAATCACATCGCTCCATGTATTTTTCAAACCTCTGACACAGTTTGCATGCTAATTTGTGTGTAGGTGGTGAGCATAATTACATTAGGGTCGTTGTAAACACAAACCTACAAGCTGCATTCTGTTCAAGTATCCCACCCGAGAGTTTGTACGTGGATGGATGAATTTAGCACGCATAGTTTATGTAAAGAAAACCTTATCCCAGACTGTGTCAGTTTGTAACAGCAGCAACGGTTAACTTAACAACCTGTGCCAAACAGTGTAAAAGTGTAATCGTTTCATGTATTTCCTGCCTTTAGTCTGTGAAATGTACTGCTAAACACTGTGTTATTCAAGCGGAAGCAGGCGCTCACTTTTCCTGATCTTGTGTTTGGCTATATATTTAGAGTTGAGGGCAAAAAAATCGGAATAACCTTGAGAAACACACTTCTTCGCTCAAATGGTGCAGCTCCATTTTATTTTGGCTTATGTTGCCAACTATTTCATCACTACTGACAGTGAGAAGCGCCACCTCTTAGTTTCCTCCAGTCTGCTCCCGCATAACCTCAGCATCACAGTGTTTTAATCCCATTAGCTAAAATCGAGAAATCTATTCTAATTTGCGGATCAGGAACACACATCCTCCACGTCCTTTACACTGTTTGCCATACATGAGCGCATACTTTTAGCTTAATCAATGTTTCCTTTTGGTATTTACTCACAGTATAGGCCCACTGCTGCTGGTTAGTAATCAGTTACATACATCATCAATTTCTTATGTTGCTCTGCACTGGAAACTGAACATCTAACTTAAACATTAAAGTATTGAACAGTATTCCATTTGCTGCTGTTGGAGGAGGCAAACAAGTAAAATTACCATATTCTACACTTACATTTATTCAAAGTGGTAAATCTGCTATGGGAGGCATTATTATTAAGAAATAAGGGTATCCCAGTATGTTTTAGAAGGCTGCTACGAACATGTCGGAGGTCTTATTGTGGTGGAACATAATTAAACATTGAGCACAGGCTTTCTTTGAATCTTATTGTTCCATTAAATGGCAGGAAGATTCTGCTGCTGTAGGTGCACTTACAAGTGGAGGAGGTGCTGTACATACAGCACAATGGCACCGTCTGACATTGTTATCAAATGTAAATTACACTCCAAATGAGCTGCTCATTACAATACCCAATATGTACCATAGAGTGTATCCATCCATCCATCCATTGTCTATCCCGCTTATTCCCTTTCGGGGTCGCAGGGGTCTGCTGGAGCCTATCCCAGCGCGTTAAGGCGAGAGGCAGGGATACACCCCAGATGGTCGCCAGCCAATCGTGGGGCACACACACCATTCACACACCATTCACTCTCACACTCACACCTATGGGCAATTTAGAGTTTACCAATTAACCTGAGCATGTTTTTTGTATTGTGGGAGGAAACCGGAGTACCCGGGGAAAACCCACGCAGACACGGGGAGAACATGCAAACTCCACACAGAAAGGCCCCAGACGGGTCTTGAACCTGCGACCTTCTTGCTGTGAGGCAACAGTGCTAGCCACCGCACCACCGTGTCGCCCCCATAGAGTGTATAATAAGTTCAATTCCAAAAGTAACATGATATCCTGTCCACTACTCAGCTGCTGCTAATCATCAGCGCTCAGTTTGGCACTTCTCAAGAAGGAAGAAAAATTAGGTGAAATGTTAATTTAAAATCATAAGTGAGGTCCCTGCAGAGGTAGCCAGGTTCTCCGTTGTGATTTATACAAGATTATTTCTGAAATGGAACAGATTATTTGATGGGATGACAGATGGATGGCTGGGTGAATGGCAGTTTATTTGGATGTAAAGAAACAGACAGTCTTACGGTACATTTTGTACACATGCGGGAAGAAGTGAAAGGAAATGCCATGCAATAAGGTGATTTAAGCATGAGAGACCGATTCAAGGTTGCTGTGAAATATTCATTCAAATGAAGTAAAGAGTGGTGCAGCATAAGAATAACCCGTCTTTAAAGATTAACATAACCCTTGGAGGTGTTATTGTAACCAAGTCAAGACTTCAGCAGGTACAGAACAGCTCTCTCGCTCGGTGAGTTACTGCATTAAGTCCCTCAAATTTAGTAGCACAATCATGAGCCACCCGTTCACTCTCTGGAGTAGAAGAATCGCTTTGCATTTTAAAAAGGTCAAACACTCAGATCTCTGCCAGGAGGAATTGAGGGAAGAAATAATGTCTCTCTGCAGAAATATGCAGTCGCACACTACTGATCCTCTCAAATACCCACTGTACAGTGAACAGATTAGAGGTGTGTGTGTGCCTACATGTGTGTGTGTGCATGCGTGTCTACTGTCATCCTCCGACAACTACTGTATAAACAAAAGCAAATCATAACATCAAACCATAATGTAAGGAATGTTTTAATAATCTACAGCGCTGCGTTGATTTACTGGAACCAGATTCTTATGCGAGTGTTTGTAGCATATAATAAAACCACGGAACATATTACTTGTCAACATTTCAAAGCAATGAGAAATGGCAGAGGCAAATAAAGCCCGTGCATATCTATTTCCATAGTAAGGTGCTTTACTAAGTGACCCAGAAGGTTAGCATATAAATAGCAAACAGCCTTTTGTAAGATTAAATCTAGACCAATAAAGCAGATATTGAAAATAACTTTCATGCTGCAAACAATAACAGGAGAGGAATAATAGATAACTCTGCTGTTTGAATTTCAGCTTACATTACATGCTTCATTCCACATGTATTTAATCTTCTGCATCAATGACTTGGTCATTCATTGATGAATCCGAACACATTGGTTTGGCAATATTTAAAGGGTCTTTGTATATTATTTGCACAAAAAAGAGATGCCTTCATTTAAATTCATTTTAGACAAACTGCGATTCAAAAAGTCTCCTCTGTCTCTCCCTCTACCAGTCATCCACCCTGTCTCCTGCCATTGCAAATGAGCTTCTGTTGGTGTCCCCTGTTGGCTGCTGTTGGTCTTTGGAGTGTTTTGGGTTCATGCCCAGTAGTTACAATGTGCTGGAGACAAAATGACCACAGGGAGGGATGCTCTCAGGACAGGGCCAAGAACCCTCAGGCCTGGGACCACACATACAGAGGCGACAGCATCACACATAATAGACGATACTAAATGATTCTTTTTTTTTTCTTGCAGTGTTTTTCTATTAGTTCCTTATCTGGACTTTCTGGGAAGCTCCATTCACAGACTTGATTTGCTGGTAGTGCTGGAAAAGTATGTAGAAACTGAAGTGGCCAGGAAATCCAAAGATATTCTCCGCCATCTGTGCAGTGTTATACGACCAGAACTACAAGCGTGTGTGAATGGAGGGTTCACAGCCACTCAACTGCCTTGACTGGAACCTAAAAAAAACAGGGAAATATAGTAGATTGCATGTTTTAAGCATGACATCAAAACACAGCTGCAGTGGCTGCGATCTGCACCAGCGGCATGCAGAGGAAGACAGAAGTGAACATGCTGCTGCACTATGGAATTTCTGTCTTGTTTTCACACAATCTGTGGATATTACAGTTGTAGTTTAGTCATATTAGGAAAGGATCGCATTAGTCATAATAATTACAGACTCTACACCCCTCAGCTCAGACACCAAAAAGAAAGTATTACCCTTCACTTTAACATCTAGGTAGGCTACACAATGCCAGAAAATCTTGTTAGGAATAAAATGATAATTGTTTTATTTGTATAAGTAGAACAATTAAAATATTAACCATCAGAGATGGTAAAAATGAGTTTGGTTCAAATGTAGAAGGCAACATTCCTAGTGGAGAGGGTTATCAGCTGCTGGCAAATTCATGTTTGCTATATAACATGTTTTTTCTTATCAAATGGAGATTTATGCATCACTGAATTAAAATGGACTAAGCTATAAAAATATCTTTTACACAGAGATTAGTTGTTACTTAATATTTATTCCAAGTAAAGGAAGTATCAAGAAATATGCGCAAAACACCTGAAATGATACATACATAATGTGATAATGATAATTCCATATTATTGTTACTATGTCTCTGGGGAATATATATATATATATATATATATATATATATATATATATATATATATATATATATATATATATATATATATATACTTAAAGGTACAGTGTGAAATTCCTGGTGCTATCTAGTGACAGGGTTGAGACTGACTGCAATCAACTAAGTATCCCAACTTTTACAAATCTTTATAACCCCACTCAAGTTATCTGGAGGGCTGGACCAGAATTCACTGGTGCACAGGGACTTTGGGCCATAGTGTATTTATGAAGTGTCCATTTTTTTTCTCCTCATGCATTACTGAACAACTGTCATAGAAATGAACAGAATCACACCTCTGACACTGTATCCACATATTATTATAGATCAATGTGTGAGACCTGATATGGACGGTAAAAAAGACACCTCAGTATAGGGTAATAGTAGAATGTAATATAATGTAAGAACAACACTTGGGTGACAGTGGAGCAGTTTGTAGGTGTTAAAAAATAATTAATTATTGTGTTAAATTTACATTACATGATAACTTGTAGACACTGTGCCTTTAATGCCTCAAAGCCTCTTTAGCCAACTTAGTGTTTGACCTCTAAAAACGTCCTTACGCTGTAAAGGTGAAACTACAAGCAGTAAACCGCATTTCAGTTTAAAAGAAATAAGAAATACACCTAAGTGTGGCATATATAGACTTACACATAGCTGATCATACTGACTGATGAATTAACTAATACGATAAAACATCTCTAAATAAAAAAAATGACATCAGTGTCAGTACATGAGATGTATTAAATGTATTGTTTTAAACTAATTCTTTAAGTTTTTAACAGCATGATAGTGTTTTAGACCCTTTTGATCGAGATGTCAAATCAAAGAGGATAAAAAAAATCGAAATCTAAAATCAGATCGCCATGAGAATTGTCCCATCTCTATCAAATCAAAAAAAGGCTAGAAGTGTCTCTCATTGTGTGTGTGTGTGTGTGTGTGTGTGAGAGAGAGAGTGTGTGTATGCGCGCGCGCGTGTAAAGGGAGAAGTGGGCAAAGGCTCCGCCTCGCTCAAAAAAAAGCGAGAGAGGGAGAAAAAAAAAAGGAAAAGCACAAACTGATACACACACCTCTCAATTCTGGCAGGAGGAAAAGAAAAGGAGTGTTTATGAAGCGTATAAGTAAACAGCGGGATCACCGACAGCCGAGGCTACTTCCCCCCCGTTAAAACACCGACAGCACCGGGCACCGATCCACGGCGCCGTGGGGATCGTCCCGCTGCCTTCAGGATTAAGTTTGGGTTTTTTTGATGTCATCTAAAAGGTGGATCATTATCTCCAAAATCCCGAGATAACGAGCGAATTTTCAAGAGAGGAAAAAAAAAATGCCTAGCCTGCGATGCTATTCCTGGAGAGCCCCCAAAGCCGACGCTTGAACTCTCAGCAAACATCCGAGCCGAGGTAGGATTACAGATTATTGCGAAAAAAAAGGTGGTGTAAAAAATGTGTGTGTGTGTGTGTGTGTGCGCGCGCGCGCGCGCGTGTGTGTGAGAGGCAGAGAGAGAGAGAGAGAGCTCCGGTGTGGGTGTAGTTTGGAAAGCTGTACTCCTCCATGTGTCCCTGCGCCATCAGCGAGGAGGGACCAGGCAGGGAGGGAGTGTTGTAGGGAGACATGAGCCCACACTCCACTCCATAGGATGTGGCAACGGGCTTTGTCAACTTCCTAATTAGTTGGGCAATTATAAAAAAAAATAAAAAAATGTGACGGCGACCATATTGAAGGGGGCCAATTAAAGCTCAATCGCGATGTTTGTTTCTGCACATTCCCTTCTCTGTTCGCTCCTTTTTTTTGAACATTTGCGATCACGAAGGAAATGTCATCGTTTTGCACTAAGAAGAGTTTGGAGGAGGAGAGGGGGGGGGGGGTGTTTTTGTGCCACACGTATGTAACCAAAACAAACTTCACTTTAGTTTCTAGCAGAGGAAAATGAACAGGCGATTAATTAGTGAGCCAATCAGGCATCTGTAGCACCTGCATGTTAAATAATACAAATTAACCAAAAAAAAAAAAGAGTAAACCATCTGTTTTAGAGTTGTGGAAGGCGGAGTGGGCATAGCTTTTCAAAAAAGGCAACTCTCTCCACTCTCCCTCTTCTTCTTCTGCTTCTTCCCTCTTTTTTTTTTTCACTGCATTTGGAGGCTCCAGTGGAAGAAAGATTCAAGTGGAGGAGGAGGAGGAGGAGGAGGAGGGCGGCTCCATTGTCTGGCCAGTGAAGGGGTGGGGATTGAGGCTGTATGCAGATGTGCTGCTGGCAACGGACATCTGCTCTCCCCCCCCCCCCTCTTGGGCATTGTCACAGGCAAGGGGGAACTTTAAGTGTGGCTGAGTAGCGGCCTTTTGTCAGCGTTCCGCAGGCGGCGACCCGCACCCTTCACACACGGGGTGGGGGGGGGTCCGGTGTTTGCATTTGAAACGTCCGTCAGAACCCGTGGCGAGGGTTGCCTCCCCCCCCCCCCGAAAAAAGATATGTGACTG
Source organism: Eupleurogrammus muticus (assembly GCA_036785175.1). Taxonomy (NCBI): domain Eukaryota; kingdom Metazoa; phylum Chordata; class Actinopteri; order Scombriformes; family Trichiuridae; genus Eupleurogrammus; species Eupleurogrammus muticus. The sequence goes on from JAYKQN010000019.1 coordinate 11,786,050, forward strand.
CTCTTAGTTTGTCACAACCTACACACACACACACACGCATGCACCCCGTACATGTGACAACAACCTTCCTGCCCGCCTATCCCTCCCCTCATCAGTTGCTTCAACTCCGCCGGGGGTTAAACTTCCTCTCACGTCTCTGTGGCCTGCATGTGTTCAGATATGAAAGCATCACAGGCAGCGCCACAATGTACATGGCAGCTCCTATCAGGCCGTTTTTGATTTATCGCTGGGAAGGGAAAATGACAAGAAAATGCAAAACCAATGCTTTAATATTTATGATCTGCACCCGGCTTGTGCTTGATGGTAGCTATCAGTGTTGATGCGTGCGTGCACGTGCACGTGCTCGTGCGTGCGTGTGTTTGTGGATGTCTCATTTGCCTCCACAGATATTCCCTGGTGACCGGCGGAGTCAGTGTGCTGTGATTACGAACATGATTTGTGCTTGTAGAGAGCTCTGTTGTACATGGCTGATCTTCTGTACAACATGCTTGCGCGGGGACTCATTTGTGTGCTTCTGCTGTATTCCAACGCGCTGGATATGCGGAGAGAGGCCGTGGCGAAGCGGGGAGCAAGTGCGCCGATGCAGGAAGGGGATGATGTTTTTTTTTTTTTTTTTTTTTTTTTTCTTCTTTCTTTTTGAAAGCACAGGTGCTGCCCCTCACTTCCGCTCACCACCCGCCTGCTTGGTTACACGGCCGTGCTGTCCGTGAGAATTCACCCATAATACTTTTCTTGCCCTTCCTTTTTTTTTTTTTTTTTTTGTCGATGATTACTTCATAAATAGGTATAGCTGGGAGCACGGCAACAGGGAGGGGGGGAAAAAAAATCTGAATGACTGCCTGTTTTGAAGTCACCGAAGCGAAGCAATTACAATTGGTTAATCATATTCTCAGGGCCTAATACTCCATTTAACACAGTAATTTGGACGCTGCTGAAATAGCTCTTGTGAACTCTACTGAGAATTCTCATAATGGCCCGGCCACTAACGGCTTTTAAAAGTTCCCATAGGGGTTGCTTTGAGAGGATTTTACTATCATGTGATTGTGCTATGCATTGTGGAGAGGAGGTAATAGGTGTGAAATTACACTGTGCCATCTGCGAGGGGCCAAAACGTACGGCCTAATGTCACTCAGTCATACCGGTTTGTAAAATCACACAGCGAAGAGGATTTGGACCCCAGGTATATTGAAGCGTGGCTGCATTTAATATTTCATGGAGGTGCTTTCTTTGCTTTTCTTCCATCTGAGGGTTTTGTTGAGAAGAATACATGTATTTTACCAGAGCCAATTATCCAGTTCAGCTTTTAATCAGGCTCTATTTTTGCAGTTTTATCAGTTCAGTATCTTAATATTCCTGGTCTAGTTATTCCCCGTGACCCAAGTGAGGAATAAGTGGGTATAGAAAGTTAATGAATGGTCTGTTTATAAAAAAAAAAAAAATAGAGATCTTTTATGTAAAAAAAAAAAAAAATGAAATGATAGTTAGACCTGTAGCGACAATGGCTTCTCACACACTCACTGTTTGAGAAACAGAAGTCGAGTGCACACACTTTAGAAGAAGACGTTCGACTACACAATTGTGGAAGTGATTTGCTACTAAACTCCACTCCTGTTGTGACATCACAACAGGAGCCGTTTCTAAATGACTCGTGTTCAACCAGGTTTCAGCAACACAAAAGAGGAGGCCACAGCAACAGAACGAGTGGGTGGTCGTATTTATTTCACGGTTTGTGAGTTAGCAGGAGCACCAAAGGCCTAAATATTTACACAGAAGCAATAAAGATTTTTTTTTTTTCCCATAAAAGTCAAGTCAATTTTATTTGTGTAGACCTTACAGTTTATGCAGCAGTACATCTCCTGTCCTTAGACCCTTGAATCATACTGTTTCATGGGGAGAAAGAAATGGAAGAGAAATGGAGAGGGATTCCTCACTAAACTGAATACAGCTTCAAATTAGATAACAGAACAGTAAGAAGGGCCCCTTTAAAACTCTCCTGATGGATTTTTCTCTATGGGAGGCACTTTTTTTTGTTTCACATATCTCGAAACATGATCCTCAGATTGTATCCTTCCTTGCCATGAAGTGGTGCACTTTGCAAGTTGAGAACTGTGTACTTCGGACACATTACAGCGATCAGGCAGCAGTTTGTGCATCTATCGCTCTCTGAGCAACTGCTGTGTTGTTTGCAGCGCTGCCTAGTAACAGTCACACTTTTTCTCTGAAAAAGAACAGACATTTTTTTTAAATTTCCGCGTGTGTGTGTGTTTTTTTTAGCGTAATCGTTGCACTCGACAAATTCCCAGCACCTGACTCCCCTCTCTGTTCTGACACGCTCTGTTGTGTCTCGGCTGCTCCTGAGCCGCTCCTTTTTGTTTGTGATGGTGAAGGATAGTTTTGGGAGCTGCACCAGACAGCAGCAGGTGTTTCATTCTCTTCACTGAAGAGGCATGTGTGCTTTGAAGATAGTGGATGATCGTATTCTCTCTGTGCATGTGTGTGTGTGTGTGTGTGTGTGCAAGGGGGGGGGGGGGGGTTGCATTCCTTTCAACCATGGATATATAGGCAATATGGTGAAATAGGTTCATCCTCACTGGTTTTTGTTTTAAATGCAGCAAATGAAGTTATTTTTCATACTCTCACAGCAGTAGCTTGTTCCTGCCACATCCTACATGTTTTTTTTTTGTAAATTTTGCCAATCCAAAACAATGTTTTTTTTATAGGCTAATCATTGCTAGTTCAGCCTTTGCGTAGTAGCCAGAAAATAAGTGAGTTATAGTCCACCGCTGCATTTTAAAGCTTTTTTTAATTGAGACAATCAAACTGCGGAATCAAATCCACATCTTGTTGGCAAACCCGAACAAATCTAATCCAAACTGATCAAGTGTTGCTGGTATTTTCATTAGTGTGTGTTGCTTCAGACTACCGCTGCATCATTACTCTGCTTGAGTGTTTCCATGTGTTTAATGCTCTCATACGTAGTCTTAGAGCTTGAGTAGAAAATTCAGATCAACAATTAATAGCTTTTTTTTCTCTTTGAGTTAAAACAAAAAAAGGTCATGACTTGACATTTAATGAAATGGAAATGGTAGTAAGTTCCATAATCGATTGGTTCATTTTTACATTTATTGTCCAACAACATTCTTGTGATCTATAAAATCACGTGAAAACTGTTCCAAATGAGGAAGTTTCAAGGTGGCACTGTCAAACTGCTTTTTTTGTCTGTCTAATAGTCCACAAGCAAACATTTGAGTTACAGAAACCAGTAAATGTTTCATATGTTCAGTTTATTACCAGAATTCTCAAGTAACCATTCAAAAGATTCATTTTTTCATCTGAAGATGTGCCAAACATTTATGCTATTTGTACATGTTTTTTTTTCTCTCTCCGCTGAAACACATTAGTCAAAACCGAAGCCACGTTTTCAAAACTCTTCACACAGCCTGGCTGACAATTAATTTCACCTTCAAAACTGATTCAAACCAAATAAACATTGCACACGTCTCTTACAATATGCTCATTTTCGGAAGGTTGAATTTTTCTGTGACTATAGAAGAATAAAACCTTATTTGACTGACTCTACTATATATGTAACAAGAATGCATCAGAAACACAGCAATATGCTTCAATATCCTTTATTTAGTCTGTACCTACGCATATACTGATTTACTTGTTAAAAACAAAAAAGGTTGAACCAAAAAATAACATCTGCAATTTCCAAGGTGGGAATAAAAACTTAAAAAAAGAAGCATCCAACAGCACCTTGTCACTCACACACTGTACTGGAGGTTCTCATCTATTCCTTTTATTTGTGTGATTGGACTAAAGAGACTTTCAGCTGTGTTTGGAAAGATTACTGTACATGTTCTGGTAAGATTTTCTTTCTATTTCAATACAGTTGGTGCAGAAATGCATACATTTAGCCACCATTCTGTTTGAATGTGTGTTTTAAGAGCTTTTAAAACGGCGTCTAATCATTTAAAAAATTGTGCCTCAACTATCAGATCCTTTGCAGCTGGTGGCGTATGAATGAGAAAAGAGCTCCTGGGTTTTTGGAGAATGTGTTCAATGAATGCATTTTGTGTGAGGGCCATGAAATATGATTCCCAGTTTGGGTCCGCGAAAAATTCCGTTTCGCTGACTGTGTGAAGAGCTTTCGACCAGTGGCTTCAGCAAATAGTATCAGCCTTTTCTTTTTTTTTTTTTTAATTTTTAAAAAACTTTTTTCACATAAGACATTTTGACTTGTCCTGTTAGGAAATAGCATGTGTCAATAATATTGTTGCTGTCTTAGTGGGACACTGAATAAAACGGAACCGTTGTTTTCCTCCTAGAAGTAAAAAAAAAAAAAAAAAAGGATGTTGTGTATTCAAATATGGGAATTTCCCTAAATCAGTTACTCATTCTGATCTTGCCTGGCCGCCGTGTTTCTGAGGACGGGAGTTCGCTCACACCTGGTGTGAAACCTCACGCCGTGGAGCCCCTGCTCCTCTGTAATGAGCGGCCGTTCTCCTCCGTAGAAGTCCTAATTGCTCTCGCCTGCACGCATCGACATCATGCCAGGGAAGGAGGGATGGATCCGGGCGGATGGATGGAGGGGCGTGGTTTGGAGGTGATGATCTAATACGAATGTAATACAGTGTCCTTTCAACATGGAGGTGCCTGTGTGCATGCGTGCGTGCGAGTGTGTGTGTGTGTTTTTTTTTTCTGCTGGCAAATACACAGACATGCACACCTCCACCCCACCCCCTCCCCCCCCACTTGGCATAGCCAGAGCTTTTAAACACCTGCCATTAACTTTCATGCGAACCACAGAGGATTCGGAATGAACAGTGGCACCGCGTCGTCCAACTGTACGCTCGCACGCGCCTGCGTTCGTGCGTCTCTCTTTCTTTTTTTTTTTTTTAAACAAAGCACCATCTGCACGCAGCAGGCCATCCTGACTGCCTGCTCCCCTCGCCGGGGCCAGAGATGAGGCTCTCTGCGAGCATTGTTATGAATCCTGGTGTCCGCCGCCGCTATGCTGACAGCTAATAATGTCCCTCCTGGATGAGCGTAGGAACCAGGGAGAAGTGACGGAGACTAATGAAGAGAGGCAGGAAGTGGAGGAGAAGGACGGCCAGCAACAAGACGGAAAGAATGAGGTACCGGCGGGGATACCGTGTGGCGCTTTTCTGTCCGAGCTGGTGAGGTTTCCTGAAGAGGATTACACACATGCAAGCCCGCAGGCTCCAAGCACAGGCACATGCATTGTGTTTTATTTCCTCTTTTTTTTTCCTTCCGTCTTAGCCTCTCTCTCTCTCTCTCGCTCTCTCACCCCTGCATCTCAGGGGGGAGGTGGCACGAGGAAGGGGAAGGTTCCCATTGTGTCCCGGCAGAGATCCCTGTTCCAGTCTAGCTGACGCAGACTTGTGTCAGGAGGATCCATCCTGCTGATGTTGGGGAAGCTGTAAACTGAAAAGAGATGTCTAAAATGCTGAAGTGGGCCCTGGCCAGCGGAGGGATGGCTCTGTTGTTTGCCATTCTGCTGAGCACCGGCTTCACGAAGGGGAAAAACTTTTCTGTCGGATTCTGCTGATGAAGAGAAAGGGAGGGGGGGGTGTCGGAGTGTGTGTTTTGGGAGTTCCTTGTGGACACACGGAGCTCCGGCCATTGTGGGTCTGTGACATTGACATTTGGACACGGTGAGAGGGAGAAAAAGAGTTAGGGGCTGATTTTTTTTTTTTTTTTTTTTTTCCTCCAGCTGTCTCTTAGCACACAAAATGTTTTGCCACCGCTCACAATTCTCGGAGACAGCAGTCAGTGAACCTTCCAACCACATGAATATGCATGATAAGTCCGCTTTTCTTCTCCGCTCTGAGCCCCCTGAGCTTCTCTCAGAGACCTGTCGTGTTGTCTTTGATTGGCCCTGACATTTGAAAAGGTCCTTGAATATAAGGAAGGGGGGAAAAAAAAATTATGACAACTGGAGACCACTCCTTGTAAAAATGGCATTTTGAAAGGAGCATGGCTCCTGCATATTTAAATGCTAATGGCTCTGTGAATGTGCAGGCTATTAGGATGTTTCAATCTGGAGTAGTGCAGTATGTACACTTCCAGTATGCAGGCACACTGTCTGAGTGCTGCTTCTAATAGCTGTGAAAGGTGCATCAGCTCATTTTATTAACTGATTATGTTCAGTCTTTGTTGATTTGTTTTTTTCCTTCTTTTTGCTTTTATAAATCATCACATTCTTTCTTCATTGCAGCATGGAGATTATCTCAACACATAAGAACAAAGAGTTGGCTCATATACCCCCCCTCTCCCCCACAGAAAAAAAAACCCTCAGGGAAATCTATTTTTGAAATTCTGGCATCTGTGCTGTATTATTGCAATGGTTATGATGCAGATAAAGTTTAACAGCTTGTTTTACAAGCTTGCAGATGCTGTGTGGCAGAGTGGGGCTGCTAGACCTTAGACAGGGCCCCTGGGGTTCAGGCTGGGCAGCCCTGTAGTGAAGTGTTGGGTCCTTGGTTTATTAGGAGCTGTTTTTTTAGCGGCAGGCGGCCACAAGTGCCGCGGATCCCGTGTGGATTTGAGCCGGCGTGTATTCGGCCTCGCAGTCCTGCATACACCCTGAATTGTACTACATATAGTACACATTGTACACTTTTTTTTTTTTTTTGAAAGCCGTGAGTTCATTCTTTGCAGTGCAGGTTAAAACTGTCTACATGGCATGCTTTCCATGCATGAGCCTCTTGCATAAACACTGGCACGGGTCCAAACAGGGAAATTTGGCGTGGGTCCAAGAAACAGTGACTCCTAAACTGCACTGTAAAGTGAGAGGCTCCACTTCACATTGATTTGAATGAGCAGGGGACATCAGCATGTTCGCTGATACACACACACACACACACATGCACGCACACATTCATACATACATGCTCACACAAAGTGTTGCACAATGGCAGCGGTCGACTTGTTGCTTTACACAGGAAGTAGCGTAAACAGGGCGAGCCGTCAGCCCGCTCCTCATTACTCGTCTGTAGTGAAAGATGACACATTATCTGTGGAGCCGAGCGATGGAGTCTTATCACCTGAGCTTATCTCCGTTTATGAATATGGATATTACCGATGTTTGGTGAGCCCCGGGGCCTGTTTCTTTTGATTCTCGGCTGCTGAGAGGCTCAGTGGGATGGTTAGCTTTTCAACTCGTCAGCTTGTTCGCACAAAGACGTGTTTGATTTTCACCCCGGCAGATGTTTGATTCTTGATCCTGGACAAAAAAAAAAAAAAGGTTTGCTGTGAGTTAATGTTTCACTGAGCCAGAGAGAAACCACAGACTCTCAGTCCCTCCTACTCAGTCCTCTGTGAATACCCCCTCCCCTCGGGAGATGGTGTGAGGTTAGAAATAGGTGTCCCTGAGGTTTTCAAACAGCTCGAGCAAATACTCTTTAAAAGCATCATAGACACTAGTGCACTGCGGTGCCCGTTCGAAAATGTTCCTGTTCATAATTGGCCGACTTCCGCTTTGTCAAGAGCCGCTCATCCAGACAACTTCCCACTCCACGCTGCACTTCCTTTGGACCTCAGTGATACAAGCCAGTTATTCTCTGTTAGTACGGCAGAGAATTGGACAAGAAGACACCACTTGAACAATATTAAATCACGATCATCAGGGATATGCTTTTTTTTTTTTTTTGGATTTAGGGTAACTGACCAACCACAAACATATACCTTAAATTTCCAAATAAAGGCCCAGGCTTTTATTTGGTTTAATCACTTAACAGATCAGGACTTTATATTAGACCAGGCAGCAAATTAGGACAGGTGAATGATTCCTTTCTGACAAAGCTCATACTCCTCCAAACTCCTTTGTTAAAACAGAACGACTCCCATATAACTTGCGTTTTTATAAAGGTCATGTCATATACACACTAGTGCACTGCAGTGCCCGTTCAAAACATAACTATTCGTAACGGGCCAACTTCCACTTTTTCATGAGCCTCTCATCTACAACAACTTTCACACTCAACTTTGGACCTAAGCAGTATGGCCAAAGATGGTGACGCCCATCACGGATGGTGACGCCCATCACGAATGGTGACGCCCATCACGAATGGTGACGAATGCTTGTCGGCAAACCTAAACGTCAGGTGTACTTCACACAGACAGACAGACAGACTCCTTCCATTTAAGCAGGACTAGTGCAGTGTCTGTTAAAAGCCCACAGATTCAGAATGATGCTGAGAGGTCTGCATGAGTATATTGTGGCTGGCTCCTCATAGTCGATTAATCACGTTTTTCCTGCTGAGTTAATCATATCCTGAAAAATTATGAGCACATCTCGGGTAAGCACTAGATTTAAAGAGGCCCTGCTGCAGTATTGCATACAGACAGCAAGACTCCTTGTGTATTTTCACTTGCCTGGAAGGAAAATTATTGAATACATTTTTTAAATTTATTTATTTATTGTACAGGACATATTACATAGCCTGAGCCTGCAACAGATTTAGTTATTTTACTTTAGTTGTGGACGTTGATATATACACATATATGAAGTAAATAAAATGAAAATAAAAAATGTTGATGAGTAAATGAATGGCGTATGAATGTAGATGGATTTTCAGGTTATTAATATACTACGGACTTTAAGAGACTTTCTCCAACTGTAGTGACTTTTGTCTGTTTTTTATTCTCTGGTCTCTGCCGGTGTTTATTTGTTTCAATCACTTAACAGATCGTGCGTTTATTTAGGGCAGGCAATTAATTCCTTCCTAACAAAAATCTTGCTCAGCAAAAGTGGAAAAATATGGTAATTGACTCTTATTCTTTTATTAAACCAGTATGACTACTGTATAACTTACATTTTTCAAGTCAGATTAAATTGCAGTAGTTAAATGTCTCACAGCTGCTTCTTTTCAGCTTTCTTCTGCGTGTTTCACGTCAGAAATTTAGAACTTATAGTCGTACTTTTAAGTTTTTTGTTTTTTTTTTGCTGCACGTGAGCCATGGCGATTGGCATTTAAGCAACATTTACTCAAAATGGTGTTCTTTAAGAATTAAGGAAGACAGTGATGTGGTCAGAACTGAGGTGTTTGCACTGGTGTTGAACTTTTTTTTTTATATACACCTACACCCAGCATTTAAAGGGGACCAGATTTAATTGAGTGAGTTGAATCTAAATTAGTTAATTAACTGAAACTGCTATTATTCAATAAAATTTTATGGTATGCAAACTTATGTACAGTATGTACTACAGCACGGACACATATTTAACAACTGTAAAATAACCGTGATCTCAAGATTGATCAAAAATAATTGTGATTATAGTACTCAGGTCCCCAATAATACACCAGCTGAGTGTGAAGTGGATCAGATGGACAGATGTGTGTGATAAGATATGTGAAGGATATACAGATAGAGAGAGACTGAATTATAGTATGATAGTGTTTTATTGAAGTATTTATCTTTTAGTCTCTATACTACAAGTCTGAGCAGAAACATATATCTCTGTAATGAATGTATAGGATTTACTGGACAGGGTTTTATTGCCAGACTAAAAGTGCACACCGCCTTATATTTCTGTTTTGTAATTCTTCTAACATCTTTTAACCTAAAGTGACCATTTTTCATATAATGAAGTTTGGTGCCATCAAGGCAGGGCAGTGCATTAGGATGATAACAAAGCAGTACATTGCCTTGTCAGGGCTTTTGGTGATGCATGAGGACCGTGTTTTACCTACAGTACAATCACTTTATGCTGCTGTTGCTGATTTCCCACCCCTTGCACGGGCCTTCTCAACATTTTTTTTTCTTCCTGTAAATAAAACATCTCTCCATGTCCGACGGTGCCATGAGAAAAGTGTTTTCATTCCGCTGTGCACAGCAAGGTGAAATGATGATGATAATAATAGACAATATTTACGCATCGCTTTTCAGTGGGCTAGACAAAAATATAAACTTGAAATGATGTTTTCTGGGTCTTCCAGCCATAGAGGATTTTTTTTCCCTGCTTTTCACTCATATGATTTTTTTTCCTCCATTGATTAAACCTCATCCCTGACCTCTTTACTGTCTTTTGTCCACATCCACCTCTTACCTGGCTTTTGAAGTTTCTTCTGTGTGGTATCTGGTTTATACCAGCTGCTGTCCTTGGTCGGGGAAGCATGCCAGTGTAATAACCGTGCCTAATACACATAAAAGCAGACAAACACACCTCATATCTGCACACAGGAACAGACAGAAACACACATGCACACACACACGCACACACGTGTGCACGCAATGTTCAATTGGTCTTAATGCAAGCTATTCATTCTGGCTGAAAAGAGACTTCCACAAGCACGATACTCATCATAGGTGGAGTAAAGAGACAAAACTTGAACATCTCTGAAAAGCGCTTTATACAATGTTCTGTGCAGTTACTTTTCATGACTAAAATGATGAAATGGCCTTTCATGCTGGGCAGAGTTTCTTAGACCTCTATCCCTGGAGGCATGAGGGCAGGAGGCAGCCAGACACCCACCTTGTGTGTGTGTGTTTGTGTGTGTGTGTGTGTGTGCGTGTGTGTGTGTGTGCGTGTGGGCAGCGGCGGCAGCATTCGGCGGTGTTCTCACAGCCCAGCTGAGACTGACAGATGGAATCATTTCACACACAGACAGAAAGGCAGGATACAGGAAACTGGGGTGTGTTTAATAGTCCTGGCACTCGTGTGGTTGGTATTAATCTAGGTCAGAGACGTTGCGCTCATGGCGACTCGGCCTCTGGGGCAGACTTGGCCTTTCCTTAACCCCATTTACTCGACTAACTTCCAGTCTACTTACCTTACACCTAGTTTGCCGTTAAGGAGCTTGCGAGATGTTAAGTAGATTGCTGCTGCGCCTGGTTCAGATGGATTTTTCCCTTTTTCGGGAGCAGAGATCCCCGCGGAGCCACGCACGGAGCTCCATCGAAGCCCTGGGACCTTGATAAAATGCTCCGTGATGTTCGGCTCACAGCCTTGTAAGTGAGAGGGTTTCGTGTCATCCTAGTGACCCGTCATGTCGAGGAAATGTCGCCAGTAGACAGACGAATTTGGGGTTATGCAAGTTTATCAGTCTGGCACAGTTGAGTGAGTCACAGACACTCTGTCAGCGGAGCTGGACCCGAACCTCACACTCTGCAGTGCTGCAGGATGTCCACTCATTTCAAGTTTTCACTTCATGTCCATAGGGTTGTTTACATATTCTTTGATCAAATATTTACTGATAAAAATCTTGACGTGTTGACTTTAATTTTTTTTTTTTATTTTGCAGAGTCTGTGCTTAGCTGCTTGTGTTAAGTCAATGCTGAGCCGTGATGCATTCAGATGTTTGGCATGTTTTTTCAAGGAGTTCTTTAAAAACACATTTATATTCCTCACACTGATGTATTGAAAACATCTACATCCTGGTACTGAAACTCAGTGGTATATCAGTACCAATGGTACCAGTCCTTAAATCATTGAAATGATTGAAATTATACCCTGACCCCCTTTTTAATGACAGCAGGGGCTAATTGTTTAATTATCTGTAAGACTACCTGCTGCCCCAAATAACCTTTTATTTAATAGTTTCTTAAAAAAAGATGATGGTGCACATCAAAATGTTTTCTTCTTTTTTGTATATGCTATGACTTTAGTCGTGTTGTGGTGTCCTGTGTTCATGTGACCTCAAATAGACCCACCTATTTGATCGGAGTGCCTCGTACTGCTTTTTTTGTGGGTGATTTGTCTCATGGTGTCTCGATGAGCACCTGTTCTTTTCCACATTTTTTTCTACTGTTTTTGCACCTTTTTTTTGCAATTTTATGCAAACTACCAGCTGGGTTTAATATAACCGCTATCCATATTTCTATATTTTCACAAATACAAACACAAATCTGTATGTTCTGACTCTGATTAGATTATCAGATAAAAAAAAATGTGTTGCGCCGTAAGGATGAGTCTAAAACAGACTTTTATGGTGAATTGAATTCACACGATAAACGGGGGCTACTTTGTATTATAAAAGGGCTCATGAAGCTCTCTTTTAGTGATGATTCTATCGTGTTTTATTTCCTCTTGAAAGGCAAAGTTGTCAACCAACACTCGTTCCAAACCTGAACGTTTGCACTCACACGGCGAGCTCATCTTTACAGTTAATTTGAGGTTTAATTGCTTTTTGCAGTCGTTGCATATGCATCAGGTGCTCGGTAGGTAATTGGTAGGAAAAGACAGATCATTGAGTTCAACAATTATAACTGTCACTTACCAACCTCAACACCCGGAAATGTACTAAGAGTATCTAATTAGACTAGAAATATTCTGAGGGGGTTTTCAGAAAATGATTCACAATTTTCCAGTAAGTGGAGGCCAAGTTGTCTCTGTGATCCTGATGTGCAATATTCAACTATGTTTAGCAAACTTCAGGGTGGAAGGTATTTGTTGACATCTGTTTTCATTTTTCTTCACGCCTTTACCTTCAAGATGAACCCTCACTTTACTCTCTTTGAGCCGTTTTTCTATAATCGTTAGTCATGCTCCGTGTTTCTTTGAGGAGCCTAAATTTACTCCTTAAATGAGTCTGTTGCATCATCAGCTTTCAATCATAGGTTGAAGGAGTTTTTAAGAAATCAGCACCGTTCCAAAATATAAATTTTTCATTCTTTTCTTTTCTTTTTTTTTATGGAAGGATTTAAATGGCTGTCTCCCTGATGCATAATTCATTCATGGCTCTAAAATATAATTGTATTTCTGCCACTCGACTTTCCTTGGAATTTTTAGTATCAAGGCTAAATGGCTTTAAGCATATCACCTAAAAACATTTATCTGAGCTGTAAGATATGGTAAAATATTTAGACTGTTTAGACTAAATGATGCTAAACGATAAATTGTCCTTTTTTTTTTCTTTTCTTTTTGCCGTGGCATTGTGCTAATGAGCTTCGAGTTGAGGAAAGGTGCTAAAGAGCTGAAAAGGCAAGGTGAGACATCAACTGATTACACTTCCTCACAGGCTGTGCATTGCAATGTATCACTGGCAACGCTTGTATACACATTACACTGCTTTGTGCAGGTAGAGACAATGTCGTTCCTGTGAAGGAAATGCTAGAATCAACCCCAGAGCCTCTGTTACCCGGTGTTGTTCATTTAATAACCCCGTCCACTCATTATTTCAGGTTATTTGAACTGTAGAAAGACAGGGGAAATGGTAGTCATTTTCACACTTGTAGCTCTTTTTGTTTGGGCTGAAATCAATGGACAGGGGAAAAAAACAAGATCCATTTTTGCTTTTTTAAATAGTGGTCCAAGACATGTTCACACAGTTTTTTTTTTTTATATATACAAAACAAAACGGCAAATGTGTCACATAGAGTTCACAATGAAAGAAGAGAAACCGTGTTGCCAGAGCTGCTGCAGCAGCTTCATTTAGCATCACGTTGTGGATCACGTCTGCATTTTTTTTTTCTCACTTACAACTGCGCTAGATGTGCACTCACCACCTTTGGATCTAAAAATGGCACAATAGTAGAAAGATCCCGGCATATTATTTAAATATTTGTATTAAATTTAATTCAAATATGTATGCTCTTTTGCTCCAAAGTCTTCAGTGATCTGTGTTGGGTCATGGTGTTGTAGAGAAAAAAAAAATAAATTGCCAATTATCCCAGTGGATATTTTATGCCAGACTTTGTTTTAGTTCATTAGATGTAAGGAGCTGGAGAGAGAGAAGGAATGCAGGCCATGCCGAAAGCCTCAATGGGTTAGGCTAACAGGCTGCCCCGCACAATAATGTCGCCATTATGCGTTTCCTGGGTGACTTAAACGAATAGGCATTATTACAAAATTGTGCATTAGCCCAAGTCAGCAGTTAGTACTGCTGCAGCCTCATTTCATTTAGAGTTGAGAGGAGAGAAAGATGGAGAGAGGGGGGGAAGGGGTGGGGGTGGGATGGGAAAACGGTTCAGAGAGAAGGCGGTGTAAAGGAGGAACGGGGGAATGAAAAGGACGCTGTCTGCCAGCGGCTGACACGACGTGCAAAAAGGAGTGAAAAGGATACACGGAGAGACACAGATGGACTGACAGACATGTGGGGGGGGAAGGGGGGGGGGGTGATGATGGAGAGGTAGAAAGAGGAGAGCTGTTATTGTCAGTAACTGGTGGTTTTTTTTTTGGTGTTTGGAGGAAGAAAGAGGCTGGCAGGGAGGAGGAAGGTGTAAATCAGCGGTCTGAGCGACAGCTTTACGTGCCCCTCGGAGCCCCAACTATCCGATTAATGAGAGAAGAGAAACCTTAACCACCTTCCCCTCTCTGCCTTCTTCTTTTCTGCTATCTTGCACTTTCGGGGACATAAATCACAGTCTCTTAAGCAGTCACTTTACATAGCGGCTGCACTATTCTCCCTCAAAATGTTGACTGGTATCCCTGCCCGAGGACGTGCAGATTTAACGGGATCTGAGTGCGGCTAATGTCCACTCAAACTGCATTTCTCACAAATGGACCTGATTTCTAAACCATATTCATTCCAGTTGTTAAAGGGATGGTCTTGAGAATTAGATGGAAATCGTCATTATAGTTGAGTCAGCAGCTAAATGCTAAAACCAAAGTGTAAAAATGGCAAGTTGTGTTTTTATCAGGGTTTATGGGCTGGACTATTTTAATTTATTAATTAAGGAGCTTAATTCTTTGGGTTATTTACAGAGAAAAGCACTGTTTCTAGGCACTATATATCTATATTTCTATATATATATATATATATATATAATGTTTCTTTCTGTCACATGGGCAGTAGAAGAAAACATTAACACTACAATAAAACACATTAGAAATACATAGGGCCTATTTTTAAATTACATTAAAAAAGAAGTACTCCTCACAAGTGAAGCCGTTTTATGCAGTTTATCTCAAGTCCATCAGGTTTCCCTCTCACTTGACAGGCCCGTACTTTGTTGGCTCGTTCCCCTTTGTGCGTGTGAGCTGGTGGTCATTACGTTCACATACTTAAACTAGTTCACTGAGGTCACGGGCTGAGAACTTGGTTGATGATTTGAAAGCAAAAAAAAAAAAAAAAGAGAGAGAGAGAGAGATGAAATCTCCTCCTTGTAGTAGCACGGGTATTAGTAGAACACGTGTTAAGATCCAGTCGGAGCTGTGCTGCCTTACTTAACTCGGTGCCTTTTCACCTTGAGTCAGAACCACAGGTTTGTAAGTCTGGTGAGAGGGCTCCTCTCAGAAATTCTCTCACTTCGCTTTCACTTCTGAGTTCTCTGCTTAAACAAGACATCTGGTGCCTGCCTGTCACGTTCTTCCCTTCACAGAAGGAGCAGAGAAGAATGCACGCGAGTGATCGAGATGTGACATAAGCGCTGAAAGGAAGAGAGGAATGTTTAAAAAAGAAAAAAAAAAAAACCTACGCAAGACGTACTGATGCACCGGGTGTCAGATTGTATAAATTCATAACTGCTGTTGAGGAATGCAGCAGCTGCTGCGGCACTCAGGCTTTTTTTTTGTGGTATTTCGATATAAATTCTGCTTCTGTTGAGTGTCTCTGGAACTGTAAAGTGAGACACAATCTGAGGTCTGGACTGCTGCTTCAGGGCGCGCACGTTACACCCGTCACATTTCACAAGCGTTACAAAGCCCTTAACTCTGAACACCACTCGAGTCGGTGCCGCTAATGCGTCCGCTGTTCGCTGGAACAAAAGGTGCTTTATCCCCGGGGTCCGTCATGTGAGTGGCGTTTGAATTATTTGTTGAAAATTAGCACTTAAATCAAAGCTTAACTGGGCAACTTCCCCATTTCCGTGGCTCAAACAGGCAGCGGCTGTCTGACACCGGTGTGAATTTCTAGAAGTTTTAATGGGCTTCACTACATAGAAATCATGCTATATATATAACAGCAATAACTGTCACACGCCTCGGACATTCATTATTATTTTTTTTTTTTCAGTTGGCCTGTTGTGCCCAGAGATGTTGAGCGTTATGTCTGTGAAGATACAGCTTTGTGCTTTACTCGTACCACTAAAGGCAAAGTGATTTTCACTTTATTATCTTAAGAAAATAAACAAGTACAGGAATTAGATTTGGTGACATTGACACGCCCAATATATTTTCAGATTAAAATGCCTAAAAATGACTACCCTGTGTTAATTATGGCGTTATGTTTATTTATTACTATACAGACTATTTTCTTACCCGGAGAACTGAGTCATTTTAGCCTAAAATTCAGTTCACGCATTTTAAAAATGAACCAGAGTCTGGAAGGATCGATGAAATCTGTACGCAAAGTTACACCATGAGAGAGCCCTGTTCACAGCTGCCAGAATGAACATGTTCACACTAATGTTCATCAAGCGGAAAATACCGACTTTCAGTTCACGTTCGCCCAAAATATGAACAAGTTCATGAACGATTGTTCATTGAACGTGTTCTGGTTACATGGCTGCCTTCAATGTCCCCTGGTGCATTCGTCTCAGGTTGTCCACCTATACCTTTCATAAATTAGTGGTATAGGATAAAGATTTATACTATATTTTACTGATCTACTTTTTAGATCTTGCAGATGAAGGACATCTGCACCTTCCATTTTAGAAGAAACAACCTGAGCCCAGTAGCAGTGTCTTGGGTAATATCACAGAAGAGCATGGGGAAATGCGGATTTTTAAAACGAAACTGCTTTAACCAGTGTTTCTAATCTTGTTTCTCAAAGAGGAGACATCTGCAGATAATTCAGATGACCCTAACCCTGAACATCTGGAACTAAAGCTCACAATAACTTTTGGCTGGTAGGGACTCTCTCACTGCTCAATAACAAAGTGCAAGTCGCAGACGGCATGATGGAGCATGGGATCACGGCAAATGCTACTATCATTAGCCCGACATCCGACTTTAAAAACTCCCGATTCAGATGTGCAGATGTTTTTTATCATAAGCCGGATTATCTGTCGTCTCCTTCTCTTCAAAGCAAACGGACCCAGTGATTAAAAGTTAAAACTTTGAATAAAGAACCTTCACTTTATCAATCTGTGTTTCACAGAGGCCGGCCTGCACTGATCAAATAAAATCCTCATATCTGTGACTGAAATCCTTTATCCAGTCAAAGATGAGTTTAAAAATGTGTCTTAAAACTGGATTAAAAAAAAAAAAATCATGACAGCGTCAAATAGACAGAAAATTAGGACAACACAGATTTAGACAAGTTATCAGAGAAACAGAAACTTATAAACATATTGTGCATTTAACTCAAAAAGAGTCAAATGCACAAAAAGAGTTAAATGCACAGTTACATTTAACTCAAAAAGAGTTAAATACACGAGTGTAGGAACAATAAGATGTTCTAATTTTTGCAAAGTTTAATGTAGGAAAGCAGTTAATTTGACTGTGATTCTACACTCTGCATATATACTTCTCATTCAGGCATTATGGGGCGATGCCGGTTGTAGTCACAGTGAGTTCAACAGTGCATGAAATGCATCCAAGTAGAAAAGATGTAATCACCAAATAACATTTGTGGACTGTTATATTACAGAAATGGAGTGTACCGAATGTTCAGTCTTGTCAAGAAACCTGTGAACGCAACTACCCAGCCTCAAGTAATTCTGGTGTGTGTGTGTGTGTATGTGTGTGTGTGTGTGTGTGTGTGTGTGTGTGTGTGGCAGAGTGCCTGCCCCCCCGGACGCGGAGCCAGACAACCCTGGAGTTGTGCATAGCAGTTTGCGTTGTTGCGTGTGTGACTTCTCTCTCTTGTTCCCCTTCCTCCCTCACAGCGGCGAGCATGTATTTTCTCTCAGGTCAATCCGCCTTATTGTTAAGTTACATAACAGCACTTAGTCGAGTAACAATCCAGCGGCGATGGTGCCGAGGCCTCCAGGATAACTGTACTTCCTCTCTGGCACTCCTCTGGCTGAGAGCTCTGCTTAAAGTTGTTGTTGACTTTTCAACCCACTTAGTGGAGTAGACGCTTTTTTTTTTTTCTTTCTTTCTTTTTTTTCCTCAGCAAATGGAGTGGATCTCCTTCTTGCATGAGTCAAGTCTCTGGAATTAATTTTATGGAAATGAGGTCTTGTATACCGCAGCTTTTTGGGTCCTGGGTGTACTATCATGTAGCTCTCAAACTGCTGAGCACACCGTTCTGGGCTGAGACCACCGGTGATGACGGGAGATGAAGAGGAGTGTGAAACAATTCCAGGTGTACAGTAGATAATAGTACCGTGAGAGAATATGTTGGAGAGGCACATGAACTCAGTTACCTCACACATACAGTACGTTGCACAATTGGTGCAATGTGTTATTAACATTATATTATAATATTATAAATATAAATTAATATTCAAAATCAACATGAAACAATATTAAGATGTTCTATATATTATTTAAAATCAAATTTAAATCTGGTAGTTCGGCCTTTATTACTGTTTGCTTCTGGGGTCAGCGAGGTGGAGTCCATATCATGAGTGTCAGTAATAACTAAATGGCCAGGTGCACTCGTGACCTATAGCGTTGCCGCTCCGTGGCACAGAGCCGGAGAAGCCCATGCGTGTCCTCTCGCGTCTATTCATAGCTGAGGCGGCGTGACTCCCCCACCCACCCACCCACTCCCCCGCCTCTGACTGACTGCTTCCTGCTCTACCCTCTCGCTAAATTACTTCTCCTCTGACTCCCACATGTGGGTCCTCGGCTCTTTGGCAGGAGGCTTACCTTGTGGAGGAGGAGGAGGAGGAGGAGGAAAGCTGGAGCACGGTGGAGCCGTTGTGTTTGGTTAAAGAAAGACTCGCGGTGTGTGTGTGTGTGTGTGTGTGTGTGTGTGTGTGTGTGTGTGTGTGTGTGTGTGTGTGTGTGTGTGTGTGTGTGTGTGTGTGTGTGTGTGTGTGTGTGTGTGTGTGTGTGTGTGTGTGTGTGTGTGTGTGTGTGTTTGTCCATGTCGGTGGAAGACAGAGGCTTCAGAGTGTTGTTGACTGGCAGAGTAAATTTAGCACCTGCAGCGGCGTTGTTGCTTTTACATTCACTTAAAGCCGAGGTGCATCTCTCCCTGCTGCCCCCACGGCCGGGGAGGGGGGGGGGGTATAAAAATGCATCGCTCGGCCTGCCCCACTCAACAGAATGGGTATAATTGCAGCTTATGGAGTAAATATAAATCCATGATATTAATAGTTATCGAGCCATTCCATAAAATGCAGCAGGCTACGTGTGAGACTCGGGCCCGGAGGCGACCGTGGAAACAAGGGTAGGGTTATGAATGTGAAAGTGCTGAGCGGGAGATTCAGTTAAAATGTAGGAGGGTGATATCACACTGTACTCATCCTGTTAGATGGTGTTTTTCTAGTACTTTCCTCCCCCTCCCACCAGCACCCCTTTATGTCTTTATTCTGCTGATACAACCTCCTCCCCGTCTGCTGATTAAATGACCCACATTCCTCTGTGTGACTTGCTCTGCCCTTACACTGTGTGTGTGTGTGTGTGTGTGTGTGTGTGTGTGTGTGTGTGTGTGTGTGTGTGTGAGCCTACATTTCTGCATGTCATCTGGTGTGTGTGTGTGTGTGTGTGTGTGTGCATTATCGTGCCATCCTCTGTCTCTCTCCTGCCTACTCGCCTCTCCCCCAAAACTGTGCCGCGTCCCTCAGGCTTCAGCAGGAACCAATTAGAAGATTGCTCTTTAGAGGAGCAACATAAATGATTGGTAAAACGCCTCATTTGCTCACTCACTCTGTGTTTGTCTGCGTTTTTTTTTTTTTCTTTCCTCCTTTCCTGCGCTCCACTCGGTTTGGGGGCTCTGGTTCCAGAAGAGACGTGTGTGCGTTTAATCAAATAATAACCGGTGCCGTTTGAGAACAGCCTCCCTCTAGTGGCGCGTTCATTCTCTGCAGGGCAAATTCAATTCAGTCAAAAATGTCCAACATAATTCTATGATTGTGCCAAGGTTCAGAGGCAAGTGTGCAAGATTGATGTCCAATGACAATTCATATATGATGCTGTGATGCGTTTCTCAGGAAGCCAGTGAACATACTCCTCTTATACATGAGCATGGATTTAAAATATCTATATTTAATAAATTTGATTGTTTTTTGTTGTTTTTTACTGACATAACACACTATTCTGGTTGTGATATACCGCTTAGCATAGTATTTATTCAATATTTTGTGTCATGCCCTAAATTGTGTATTTTCATTGTGACTTGCCAAGAGACTGTGGCACAGAAACTTCCAAATGTATGCAGCCTTTATGTTTAATATTGCATATCGGTCCCTCATAAATAAAAAAGAACATTTAAAAAGCTGGAATTTTATTCGCTAAGAAATCTGTGCATGTGGTTCTGATTTTTTTTTTTAATTAATTTTTTTAAATTCCAGGTGTGAAGC
This sequence comes from Eupleurogrammus muticus, assembly GCA_036785175.1. Taxonomy (NCBI): domain Eukaryota; kingdom Metazoa; phylum Chordata; class Actinopteri; order Scombriformes; family Trichiuridae; genus Eupleurogrammus; species Eupleurogrammus muticus. The sequence goes on from JAYKQN010000019.1 coordinate 11,806,378, forward strand.
ATCAGCCAGCTAACGTGCGGGAGGATCGAGGAATTTTGGATTTTAAGGTGGAGAGGCGCAAAGAAAACTCAAGAGAGGAGAGAGCACTTCAAACTGCGACAGGATGGCTCTGCCCGACAAACACAAAGTGAAACGGCAGCGTCTGGACAGGATCTGCGAGGGTGAGCCAGACTCCCCTACACCTCTCTGTATCCTCTTCTTTCTCCCTGTTTTTTTTTTTTTTTTATCCGTCTTTCGCTGCACGTAGCCTCACGTGCGGCAGCTCCGCATTTGATCTCACCGGAAATCGATTATTTATATTAAGGGGCGCTTGTGTCTTTGTGTATGTGTGACCGCCCATTTCAAGCACGTCCTTATTAGTTCCACATGTTTTTATTGTAATCACAAAAAAAAAAAGATGCCCTCTAATGTTATATGGAAATGAAGTTTCCAGCAGTATTTAAGCTTTTCAGCCGACTGATACGAATTCAGTGAAAAGCCAGTGGGATTGTTTGCATAAGTGTGTTTGTGTGTGTCAAAAGAGCCTCGGGACCAGCCCATTCCCAAACTTCTGCTTTGAAGGCTGTTGAGGAGAGAGTGAATGTGGGGGGGGGGGGGTGATGAGGAAAGAGCGTGTGTGTGTGTGTGTGTGCGTGTGTGTGTGCGTGGTGAAGCGGAGGCTGGGTTGACGGCTTGAATGAGACTCGACTCCGATGTTTCCAGATTTGCTGGAGAGATGAAGTAGGGGGTTGTAATAAAGTGAAGCACTCCTCGGAGGCCTGGGATTGATTATAGAGGGCTGTGGGATTGATTTATGTGCATTTATGTGTGTGTTTAAGAGCGGGAGAAAGACAAAGCAAGATATTTTCCTCTCGCTCCCCCCCACCTCTACTTATTCTCAGCCCAACCACCAACAGCAGCCACTGAATGTGTTATGTGTATTTTGTGGATGCATGCGTGTCCAGAGCCTCACTCATATACCAGTAATACTTATACATCGCTATATAGTGCAACAATAGTGTTTTGGATTCCTGTTTGCGTAATGGTATAGCTGCTGGCTTCCTTTTTTATTGTTCTTTGTGGAAAAAAAAAACATTTTTCTGACAATCTGACACGGGAGAGGACGTATGATTCTAACTTTGCCAGCCTTCGCTAGGTTTTGTCCGTGCAGACGAGTGCAAACGCAAAATACCTTTTTTTTTTAAGGAGACACCGCCCAAAAAGGGCAATGTTCATGTCATTCGGCTGCAGGCTTCCCACCCCAGCTGACTGTTTGGGAACAGCTACAAAAAAAAACAACGCATGGTACTGGCCTTGGGCATTGAGGAACGACATGACATGTTGGACGGGGTGATTCCGTTCCAGCACGCTCTGCCCTCGACTGTCTGTTTTTAAACAGAGTGAAACACGGCACACCGCTGATTGAGCTTTCGCGTTTTCCTTTTTAACACACGTCAACGTGAATTTGAATTAGGCCCGTCCTGCTCCTGGAACCGATCCCGCGCGTTCCTGTTCCAATAAGCCAAACCGTAGTGTTTTCTCAGTAACGTGCAATTACTCCCTATTGAAACTCAACAGGGTATCGGGTTTCCGAGATGCTGTTCTTCATTTCTAAAGGAAAATCCAATCGAGATTGAGAAACACAATATAACCGATTCCTAAATGAAGCAATGATGCTGTCTGTTTCCACCCTCAGAATTAGAGCCACATGTGGCATCTCCAGCCTCTCCAAACCACCGTCCCCGCTCGCTTGGAAACACTCCCCCCCCCCTTTTCACACAAGAAGAACGACTGTGTCATCTAAGTAGGCAATATGTTAAACATCATAAAACAATATTTCTCATCCCACAGACAGCTACAGCACTGTCTCTGTCTCCTCTTATCAACAATGAAGTAATTCTACCAAAGACGATGGGGGATTTCTTTTTTTTTTTTTTTTTTTCCTTTCTGGCACAGTCACTCACCACAGCTGCTCTTCAAAAAAAAAAAAATGTGTAGATGAGGGTGACTCACATCAAGGAAGTTAAAAGATCAGAGGGTGGTGAATCACTCCGTTTTCACGGTAGCGCTAAATCTGCTCAACCATATAAAAAGGGTATTTCAAAACCAGAGGCATGGGGTGTTCTGCACCATAATGTCAAAGCCACCCACTATTATCTATAAACAGACTGCTGGGACCGAGGCGTGAAATAGAAATCAAAGTTCATATCACGCGTATTGACGAAAACAAGAACGTTGCGGAGTAATTGTGATTGTGTTGCACGGGAGAGAGAGAGAGAGAGAGAGAGAGAGAGAGACGCGGCGAGAAGAGGAGCTTCCCCTGTTCTCAATTTATCTTCTGAGGATAACTGTGTCAATCCAATACTTGTTTCACAGCGGAATGCATTGATTACATTACTTTGGCCATTGTGATGAGTGGCTAACTGAGCCGCGCCCGTGGCCCAAATTGAATTTGAAATGGCCGATCAAGTGTGGCTGTTTACTCTCATCAAAAGCGGTCATGGTGCAGGAATGCAGATCAGACCGGAACGGTGGATGTTTCACCGCTGAGGACGTGATTCAACTGTCCTTCCTCTTTTCATGTTGGATTTTTGTGGGTTTTCGTGTCAGACATGCAAGGCCCAAACCGGGGTGGGGACTTCCTGTATGTTCGTTTTTTTTTAACTAATCTACTCATTTTTCTGACTACGCAATGTTAGAAAACGGCAGGAAAAAACACCCCCCTCACAGTCTCATGATTTGTTTGCAAAGATTTTTCAATTATTTAATCCAAAGATAGCGAGGGGAAAAAAATCGAAGCAAAGAATGTTATTATTACTATTATTTGCTTGATAAATTACTTTTGACAGTTAACTGATAATGTAATTCCCAGAAAATTGTTTAGCAGAGCCAGTGAGTCACATCTTGATGTGACAAATCTCAATTTACATGACTCTTATTCTTATTATAAATATTGGCATTTGCTTCTTGTGAAATGGCACCTCTGCTCTTTTTCCCTAAAGGTTTATCTTTTATTCATAAATGTGCATGAGCAGCAATGATTAGTCAATTAATGCATTAGTCAGTTGTCAAAAAAATATTTTTCAACTATATTGATAATGGTGTGATCATTTTTAAAATTTTTCAAAAAGGTCTTGACAGTGAATGACTGTGAACATACATAGAACATTGTGTTACTTACATAACTTACATAACACACACACACACACACACACACACACACACACACGAACACACACTCCCCCCCCCCCCCCCCCCCCATAAAGAAGTATGTGACTTTTGACAACTTGAAACACTGTCCTTTTATTCCATAGTGTAAACTCAAAATTACATTACCTGGGGTTAAATTAAACAAATGTCAGGTAAATCAAATTAGTCAGGAGGCATTTCCCTTTTTTCCATCATTTGTACAGGTTATCTATGCCTGTTTTTTATTGAACAACTCTTTTTTAACATCCACTTTTGATGACTTTTTGAACAATGAGATATGGCAAACATTCAATGAAGTGACGACACTGAATAAGCATCAACTTGTTTAATGACTTGACTGAAGATCCTGGAACTTTTATTTATTTATGTTTGGCTGCATATTTATTGATTTTTTGATCAGTTTATATTACATTATCAAGTCTAACTTGTGCAGGCCAAATTACTATAAAACACTATATAAAACATAATAGCCTAGAGCCTTTATATTCTGACTTAGGCAAAAATAAATTTAAATTAAACGAGCTAAGTGAAATAGTCATTGTCCTATAAGGCATGAAGAGTATGAAACCAAATGTGGCAGCATCTTCAAGAGATAATTTATGCCAAAAATGTTTCTGTTTCTTTTCTGTATTCAAGTTGTGAAAATTAGGGTTATTGCAGCTGTCGCTCTCGCTCTTTGTGCATATGAACGAAAAAGAAAAAAAAACAAAACAGAAGTTATATCAACTTGTGGCACTCTGTTTTCATTCTGTGGCGGAGCACCTCAAAGTACGTCCCTCTCCTCTGCTGCACACTCGCACACAAACACACACACACACACACAAACACACACAGAGCAAACACACAGAGGCTCCTGCTGTCCTCTGGTTAGTGAGAGTTAAAAAAGCCCAACCAGCAATTATGTGATAATCACCCACCCAAACCAACACCAGTACCGCCCTGAGGTTTGCTGCTGAGATGTGTTTATTACCACCTTCCGACCACAAACAGAAGAAACAAAAAAAGAGTTAGCTGTGCAGTTAGTTCTGCTAGCACTGGAACTTGTTTTCCGCTCTTTTCCCGGGGGAAATATTATTAGTTTTTGCAGTGCGAGAGCTGGCGATTTGTCATTGCAGCTTTGTTAACAGGCAGGGCGGTGGGTGACGGAGGCAGCGAGCTGTCTCATTAGCTGGAGAGCTATTATCTCCTGGGGGAGGGAGGGGAGGGAGGGGGGGGGGTTCTAGTCAGAGTAGTAGTGTTTTTTTGTTGTGGTGGGAGCGGGTCGCTCATTGACGTCAGTGGGAGAGAGGCAAAAGACCCCCGGAGTGTGCATAAACTTCACCCTTTTGGATTGTCGCCCGAAACGCTTCACAAAGGAATCAGTGCACAGGCTGTTCTAATCCACTCAGAAAGTCTGGGATGGGCCCAGTTTTTAAGTTGCAACCCCTTCGCTCATTGTAAAAAAGGAAAAAAAGATATATACATATATGCTGCGCAGACCCTAAATGAAGTAGGCTTTGTTTCAGGCCAAGTTGATATGGTAGACAGGCTCTACAACAGGTATATAACTTGAAAGAAAATCGATTATAAGTCATTGACTAATTGTTTCAGCTGCAAAAACACACGCACAGGTGTTGTTCTGATGGAAAACACACTCATCAGCCTTAACTGATTTGTATGACTAAGCCTATTTCTCTGTCAAGTCTAACGGCGTTATTTAGTTTTGATATCCGCTTTCAAAATCCATGTGTACAACTGTTCCTTCTGTCCGTGGGTTTGATGAAGTGCCAAGAAGAGTGTAAATGCAATAAGGGAACTGTGGCAAACATCTGTTGTGAGCATCAGTTCCCCTACTCTCTCGTTCCCCCTTTCTCTCTCCCTCTCTCTCTCCTTCTCTCCGTGTCTCCTTCTGTCCACTCCATCTGTGTACCCTGTACCCAGCATGCATTGGCTCAAGTGGCGGCGCCAACCGTCGCCACCGCCGTTTAGCCAGAGCTAACTGACTGATCCGGGCAGAGATGGGACGCGAGGAGCGCGCGCGACGCGGCGACACGGACGAGGTCGCGGCGACAGCATGTTCCTGAATGTTGATTTACAAGTTGTGAATCTGTGCTTGGACGCAAACACCACAAGGTGGGGTAGTGGAATTTGTCATCGCCCGCTCCGATTGTTTGAGTTGGCAGCTGAATAAATATGTCAGAGCTTGATCATGCATCTTGTTTTGTCAAGCGTGCAACAGCGGGAAACGCTAAAAAAAACGGGGCCGGCACATAATCCAGCCAGTCTCGGCTAAAATAACATTTTAAGGAGTTACTCATGTCCTCACATTTAACAGACCTGCAAGCTTCTCCGGAGCAAAAATAAAATTGGCTCATATTAAACACAGAGGACAACCAGGGAGGCTGTGGAAGAAAAGGGAGGGGGGGGAGGGGCATCCTGATGTCATCCTCCAGGGGGGTGGATGGGGGGGGGTTCGTACCGTGAGCTTTTCAGCACAAGCTGCATCCACCTCTACGTCGGCCGCCCACGGCCCTCCCCACGTCTCTGGCAACCAGCTCCGGTATGAAGTCATCGTAGCGGTCTCTGGGTCTGACCCCCCCCCCCCCCCCCTCGGGCTTGTTCCAGGCTCCTCACCAAAATCCATGACCCCTTTATGGGCTTTGTGGAGCAGCAGGGAGGGGCATGGAGAAATTGTGTGCGTGTGTGTGTGTGTGTGTGTGGTGTGGGGGGGGGGTCGTCGGAGGGAAATTATCATTTGTAATAAATTAGCGTGATTTTTGCTATTATCATAAGAGTGCGACTGACTTTTATGCTCACACCATGGATGCAAATTTACGGCACGCTTTGTTTTTCCTCTCGTGCCTGCAGGAATGTCTTTTTTTTGCCTTTTGTTTGAGCTGGCATGTCCGCAGTTGTTGAAAGTTTGAAATGGGTCTCTGGAAAAATCTCATTTCCAAATGACCTTCTCGGCTACGACGCTAAGTATTATAACGACCTGCGGCTTCTCCGGATCCGACCGGGGGCCGAGAGAGGGACGGTTTGGGAGAGGTGGGGTGAATGATGCACCCAGAGGAAACGGCTTATGGGTCTCATAGCCGACATTCTGGAGAGTTTGTGGGCTTCTGCTGCTGGATACATGCCTGGCAAGTGTGTGGTGGGGGGGTTGGGGAGAGAAAAAAAAAACGTCTATTCAGAATGTTCCACTAACCGAGTATATGATTGTCATTTAGATAAGTACCAGCTTCATTGCCATCGACCTTCATTTTACAGTCCATTTAGTCCCTATGGAGATGCTTTTAGAGACAAATAATCCCACTGGAATCACATACCAGGCAGCTGTGTACATAATGTCTGTTAAGTGTGCATTACAATTCATCTGACAGCATTATTCCTTGCAGTGGTACTGGCATTGTAATCCCATTTCCAGTTAGTGCCTCCTGCCCCACACTCATGCATAAGTCAATGTGTGTTTAACATTCAAATCATGCCTTGGGTACGTGACGTGTCACCGTATAGGAGACAGTTGTTTTTATTTCTCTCGCAGTGCCATATTCGCTTTGAGTTAGTGTGTCATTTTTATTCATGTATGCATGTCAGAGCGAGGCTAAGGCTTTCGCAGCGGTTTGCGTGCGCGTATGAAAAGGGACATTAACGAAGCGCCACCGCTGTATCCACTGCACGCCAGAGGACGAGCAGAACAGGGTCAAGGGGTCAGGAGAGGATCCCAGATTTGTGTGTGTGTGTGTGTGTGTGTGTTTGTGTGTGTGTGTGTGTGTGTGTGTGTGTGTGTGTGTGTGTGTGTGTGTGTGTGTGTGTGTGTGTGTGTGTGTGTGTGTGTGTGTGTGTGTGTGTGTGTGTGTGTGTGTGTGTGCATGTAAACTCTCCTGCTCCGACCATATGGTAAATATAAGCCGCCACACATCTTACACAGTTAAAACATGCACCGGTGGGGGCACACACACACGCACGCATGTTCGCTTATATACACAAAAAGTGACCCACCTCTTGTTCTCCTGCTGCGGCTGCAATATTAATGTGCAGGTAAGAACTGAGAGGGCTGAGTAGCAGCTAGACATAGGCTTTTTATTAAACAGTGTCTTGTGTGACAGATCTGACTGTTGTACAGCGTTGTACTTGCTGCTTAATGCAATTTCTCCTGAGTGAAAGAGGCCGTACTAACCAGTAGCGTTTTCTGAAATCTATTAGTGGTTATTGCATCCTTTGGAAAGGTTAATTTACTTGCGGTTCTATATGTTCTAGTCATTTAATTTTTCACCAGTCAAGTCGTATTCAATGTAAGGTCTTTATAGGCTTCTGCTGGGGTGGTATTATATTTGTTCTAAAATCCCCAGCTTAATTCCTAAATCCCTCTGTTACAGTAAATCTGGCGTTTGTGTGCACAGTCGAGCAAGTATGGCAAATAGAAGAACATTAGAATTTGAAAGTCAAACATTGCTCAGTTCGAGACAAACGGAACGCTTTGATTTACTTTCCTGTCAGGATTAGATCTGCAAACTTTAAGTACACACCTCTGTCCCCATCTCGTTCTGTTTGAGCTTGACTTTATGGGGATATGTGATCTGCTGCACTGAGAGCCAGAGTCTCTGGAGAGCCGGGCTGGAAGAAGTAATGAGAACGGTGGATGAGGTTGGGGAAGGAATCCAGGGCTGCTGCCCTCGACATAGATGGCAACATGTAGTATGTGTGTGTGTTGGCAAAAAAAAAAGCCCAGAACACTTCCTAAATCTGAGGCAGCTTCCTTTCAACAATAATATGTAGATACTCTTTTAGATACATGAAGTCTGGCTTTTAAAATTAATGATATCATGAATTATTAGTTTCCAATTTGCATGAACTCAAAATAAGATGGGCAGAATGTGTCCTTTAGTTGATGAGTGACATACATTCTTGGGATTACTATGAAGCCTAATTGACTTCATAAAAAGCAGAAACCTGGTTGTTTAATAAAATCAAAATGGATTTCAAACGTGATTTTTTTTCCTCCCAACTTACGGCTCTGATTTAATTATTCATCTTTACAGTCGGGTTTAATTCTCCGACGGCTTGCTCATGCTTTCGTCCTCCTCTCCTCCCCGTTTTACTTCCCTTTTTACATCAAGCCGAATAATGTTCCTCTGACCTTACAAAAAAAAAAAGGAGGAAAAAATCTTCTGTCACATGTGTTATTGGTTCTGGAGCCTCTGTTTTTATCCCCAACATCTCATGCAAATAGTAGAACACCACGCGCTTCTTCTCTGATCTCTTCCTACTCTAATTAAACAACTGTGATTAAACGACATATGACTGACATGCCTGCACAAGATATGCGGGAACTTTTCCCAATACGCTGATGTTAACAGAAACTTTCATCATAGCCTAAATTATGTATTGCTGCCCTTCGTTACAGTTGTTTCTGAGATTAGATTTGGATGGAAATGAACACGTCCTCACCTTACACCTGTTTTCATGATTTAATAAACAGGGATCCTCTGCTAAAGGGATTAGGTTTCAGCTGCAGCTGGATAGGTGGCCAGGTGCACCTCCTGTCATATATTGAACATCAGCCTGGTTAATTGAAATGATAAACTATATATGTCATTGCATGCCTCATGACTATAAAATGCTGCTGCAGGATACACCATGGCATATTCTAATGAAAAAGAATAAGCCCCTGTTGTGTTACAGCTTGATAAACATGTCTTTTTGCGAGGCAAAGGTGCTTCAGATTAACAAAAAGAACCCTCCCCCTCTACACACACACACACACACACACACACACACACACACACACTGCCCTTCTTCAGTGTTTTACTTTTTTCTATAAAAAGCAAATCCAGATTACAGAGACTGTCTATGTAAAGGAGATCACAGGAGCTTTTGGAAAGAGGGGGAAGGTGTTGTATTTTGCTGAGACTGAGATGCATATAGTTAGAAATCCTGTACTAACGCAGATGACCAAATATAACAATATCAAAGCTGTAGGCAGGAAGTCACACTGATCTCCAAAATCAGTTATGTTCCTACTGACGGACGGGCCACACATTGCATGCGCTGTCAGTGATGCATTCTTCTGCATGCAGCCCGTCCCTCGTAATTTTCTAGTCCTCCAGTTAACACGCAAACAGCAGGTCTGAGTGATCTCAAATCAGGGAGAGTGGGGCGATGACAGTGAGCGTTACAGAGGCATCAAGGACATTTCAGAGCAAGTTGGGCAGCAGTTGCGTGGTGGCTCTGCCGCTAGCATGGGGCCTGGCGGATTAGTTTCCAATCAGGGTGGATTTGATGTTTACTGACAGCACATGGGACTTTATTTCATTTGTATTCAATGAAGCCGCACGCCTTGCCTGCTGGCCGCCCCTCCCCGCGCTTAGTTGACAAATGCTGAAACCTGTTGACGGCACCACATCTGCAGTTCCAGGTAGGTGACTCTCCGGGGAAGGGCGAGGGTATGGGGGCGGACTCTTAATCATTGGCATCATCATCATCGCCATCATCATCATCGGCAGCAGCATCAGCATCAAAAGATATGCTTCTGGTTTACATGACGTCACAGTGGGAAGTGGAATTAAACAGGCTTTATTTAGATGTAATCCCTCATAGCAATCAGCAGAGCGAGTAAAATGTCCCAGAGAAGGGAGAGATAAACCGTATTGGATTAGTACAAGCCCCTGCCCATCCCTACCTCCAGACCAACCTATCCCCTCCTTTTTTTTCCCCCCTATTCTTCATGTTTGCTGGGCATCTTAAGCAGGCACCGTGCTATCGTGTCTTCTTCTATGGACTACCTGTGCCACATCTGCTGAGTACAGTATTTGTGTGATTTGGTGTTTGTGTGCGGTGTCCTCTTTCCTTGCGTACAACAAGCCAGCATGACCAGAGATTAATTATTCAACGACCGCCAGCCAAAGGGGGAGTCACCTGATAGTGCGGACGCACAATATTACAACCTGATATCAGGTGAAACGGTATACCCTGCTTCATCTTCTTTTCTGCTTGCTGTACACGTCCCTCTTTCCGTTCCGTTTTAGTTTTCATGCTACTGTACACGAGGACCTGAAAGAGGACATTCGCAAACGAGTGGAATATATTTCCTGTTTTTTTTTTTCCTCTGTTTACACTGTCATTATTTTTTTCCCCTTTTTGCCAATGCTTGTCCCTAACAAGCAGTTAGGTCTTGGTCGCTCCCACAGTTGGGACACATTAGGGGGGAATGAGAGTCAGTGGGACAGGGCTGAGAGTGTCTACGAGCAGCAGGCGAGAATAGCCAGCCGGCGCAGCTCTCTGTCCTACGGAGAGGGAGGGGGGTGGTACGAGCCTCCACCACCGGTGCATCCCCCTGACCTGGATTTGAAACGGGACCCGTATTCCTACCAAGACTCTCTCTACGGACAGGTTAACACGGAAAGACACGAACCACGGGGACTTAGGAAGGGCTCTGTGCCAGAACTTAACCACTACGAACGACCACCCATGGCTCACAGAGGGTCCATTTCACATCAGGATTATTATTCCCACGACCCGGCCATTACTCCCCGGCCACCTGAGGGCTTTTACCGGCCGGAACATCAGACAGCGCCGCCTCATCCACTCAGTAGGTCAGGCTCTCATTATGGGATGACACCTGGGGCTCGGGCTGCATGGGAGCAAGGTCAAGGAGGGAGAGCGGGACCCCAAGCCCCTTCATCACCTCTACCTCCTCCTCCCCCTCTTGCAGGGGCTTATAGGGAATCCGGTGCAGTAACAGCCACAAAGATGATGCCAGATGGCCAACAGCGAATACCATCTCCTGCTCACTTTGTCATAGAGCCCCGGTACGCCAGTGAGCCCCCACCTCTGGCCGGTCAGTCGGTATATACTGATGTTAATGGTCGCCCATTGGATCCACAGCAGCAGGCTGCTACCTGTCTAGTGGTAGATCCTGCCAGTCAGGGTATGGTTCTGAGGCAAGAGTCTGGCTCACCCTACACCATTCAACAACAGCAGCAATTACAGCAGCAGCAGCAACAACAATTACAACAGCAGCAACTTCAACAGCAACAATTACAACAGCAGCAATTGCAGCAACAGAAGCTTCAGCAACAACAAATACAGCAGCAGCAACTACAGCAACAGCAGCTCCAGCAGCAGCAGTTGCATCAACAGCAACTGCAGCAGGAGCAGTTGCAGCAGCAACTGCAGCAGCCCCTGCCACCTCCACCCACAATGCCAATCTCTGACCCGACTATGGCGGCCCCGCTTCCCTCAGCACCTGTTCCAGTGCAGGCCTCAGCAGTCGCCCCCATTGCACCTGCCCCCGTACAGGCAGCTCCAGCTCCGGCCCCTCCTCCCCCAGTGGCGCCTCTTCCTATTCCCCCTCCTACTGCCACCGCCCCCCCTGCCCCACAGACTCCTTTGCCCATGGAACCCAAGAAGACCGCCGATCCAGAGTTCCTTGCCTTGCTGCGAAATGAGGGCCTCTCAGAGAGCACGATCTCCTCACTTATCCAGCAGGGATTCGACTCCACCAGCATGCTGGCTGTCATGGAGGAGAATGACGTTCGCACAGTCGCTCCAAACCTTGGACAGGCTCGTGTACTATCTCGCTTACTCCACAACAGCAAGCGGCCAGTCGAGGCTCTGCAACCCCCCTCTCAGCCTCAAACACCCATGCGTGGTCGGTCTAACAGCTTCAGCCATCGCTCAGATATCTATCACCAGCAGCAGCACCACCATCAACTGCACCCTACACAGGCTTTGACTCTGGACCCTCAACTGATGCCCCCACAGACCCCTGGGGCCTTGCAGACCATTTCAACAAGGATGGGTGATATGAGTAGGAGGCCAAGCAGTGCCCCCTCTCAGCACCTACTGGAAGCCGCTGGAGGCTACCCAGGCCAACCACTTCGCTCTCCCGGACCATATGCAGGACCCATGACTCCAAGACCCATGTCTGCTTACTCCTCTGGGATGACAATGCCCATGCAGGGGATGCAAATGATGCCACATCAGATGAGTGGGTCAACGCCTGCCATACCGGGGTCTATCCACTCCATAGGTATGCCACAGCAAATGCCTGTGTCCATGCCAGCATTACCGCAGCCACAACAACAGGTACCAAAAGCATACTCTACCAATTACACGGTGCCCATGGAGCTTATGAAGAGGGACAGGAACATACTGCCATTGTCACCAATGCACAGTCCTCACCCCAGTCCTCAGATGATACGTAAGGGAGGGGGACCTACAGACAATTCCCTTGTCATTGTGGGAGCACCTGTCCAAGGCCAAGGTGCCATGGTTGGTAACCAGAAGCTAAGTCGACGCACGGGTCCACCAGTCATTGTGTCCACTATGGCGTCTCCAGATACAAGTAAATCCTTTTTTTTTCTTCCTCCATCTTCTGCTGTTTGTCTGTCTTTCTTCTTATTACTTTTTCCTGGCTGTTTCACATGTTTTTGAAAGATAAGAAAATGCCTTATCTAGAGTCCTGCATTTTTTTGCATGGTTTATGTTCCCCTTCATTTCTCAGCACTCTCACGGCTTTGAAAAGCTCCACGAAGAATTTTGCTTTTTGTTAGGAATCATCTTTTTTCAGTTTGGTTGGCATTTGCAAGAAACATTCAGTATTTTGATAGCAGCAGCTTAAGTATTAGGTTACAGTAATTTCCTTTTAAATCCATAAATCTATTTCCATGCTCCTATTGTGATGATTCATGGATATGTGAATATCATTTGTCAAAAAAGTTGAGTGCTGTTTATTCTGGTTGTGTAGCTATTATTCATGCTTTATGAAATCTATTTAGTAGAATGCGGTTACTGGTGTGTGATGCTAGACCGTAAGAAAATCCAAACACATTGAGAATGTTAATAGGACATTTGAATTATTTTATCTTTCTGGTTGGTGCTGTCATTTGTTTGCTGTCCTGGTCTCATTACATCAGCTACAGATAAATGATATTTATTTTCTTCTTATCTAGCCAGTGGCAGGAGATCTAAAACATACTGCCTATCTCTTTTCCAAAACTTGTCAACATTATGAATGAATGCCATTAAAAGATAACTTTTGCATAGATGTTTTGGCATTATATCCCCTGTCCTGTACTTTTGGTTCCTCCATATGCTGTCATGCTAAAATTACACTCCCTGCTTTCTTTTCTGCTTATCTTTGTGAGAGAAAGATTGCTTGATGTGAACTCCTTTTATTATTTTAGCAATCTCACACGGTTCTTTTGTGAGATTGACATATTGCCCCATTAAATATGACAGAATATGGCATTGACGAGGTGCAATATAGAGGATTTGGGAGGAGCAGCTGTCAGCACCCTTTCTGATACCTTTTTAAATTTTAACAAGTGTGCGCTGCCTTCATGTTACAATCCATCAATCACTGTGTTCATGTGTGAACAGTTCACATTAAGACATTTCTGACTAGGAAAGTCAGATACTGTATTGAGTGCAGTGGTTTGGACTGCCTGTGTGTTAATTTCCCTTTGTTTTAGAGTGCTTTGTGCAGTATCTGTGATTGTATTTTCCACAGTCTCTGTGGCTTTTTTCTCATTTAGCTCTTAACAGCTGTATCTGATTTCCTTGGTAAGTAACTGGACCAAAAAAACAGCCCATGTGGCTTTTCTTCTTTTTTTTTTAATCATATAATCTTCCACAACTACGCAGAAGAAAGTTGGGTAATGGTGATTGCAGTGATGGCTGCATGTAGCTCTCGTAGAGGTGGTGTCAGTGTGACTGCGGCTGTTTTTTGATGAAGTCCCTCTTTGCTCTGCCACGCACCATCTCCCTGCAGCCCCCAAGCCCCTGTTGTTGTAAACATGGATGTCTTATTGCATTATGATAATAAGGGTGAATCAGAGTAGCCTGGAAAAGCTTTGCAGCCACTAGGGCTACGCAGCCTTCCTTCAGTGCTGCTTCTGTCAAGGTGCACCACCGACCTGCATGGAATAGAAATTAGCTGTATCTAGTTACTCCTTCAACAGATTTGCTCAAAGGAATCAGACATTGCATTTGAACTGATGTATGTTGTTGAAGAGAGACACAACATAGTTCAGCGAACTATGTATATATATATATATATAGAGGATTATTTTGAGCTGAATTAATGTTTGATTTAAAACTTGAAACCATCTGCAAATGTGTCCATTTGTTCCACTCAATGACCTAAACCCATTGATGTTTTTGCATCCTCATGGTGTCATCAACTGAGTCGTTTGTTTCTACAACCATATCCGATTAAAGTGTGATTTAATATAGCAGCGTTTATGCTGAATTAATCGTCTTTTTGCCGGTTGGGAGTGTATTCCAGACATTCCAGACAAAAAAAGCTGATTTCTCCATCAACACACCAGATCACTAGAGGCTGACTAGCAGCATCACTGCACAGATAAAATCGCATTATGGCGCTGATGGCCAACGTGTCATTGTGTCATTTTCTCTCTGCAGGTTGTAATGAGAAGAGAGGAGGGAGGTTTAATCCTTCACATCCTCATCCTCATTCAGTTCAGCCTCCTGGCTTCCCGAGCTACCATAGACTACATAGCCAGTAGGTTGAAATTAATTTGATGAAGACAAAGGCAAACTGGGAACAAATGTTTTAACTGAGCAGTTTTTGTCGTCCTCTGTGGGATATTCAGGTCTAAGAGGGCCGATTTTATTGAAGCCCATTGCTTTTCCTGCTGCTGGATTTCTTTGAATGCACAACATTCACACACAATGCATTGTTAGTCCACGCAGCACACAGGGAGCAGGGGGGGACCTCATTTGCATGTGGCTGACATTTGTTGCTTTGGTAATTTCATCTGTTAATGGACACGGCCACAAAGCTGCTCTGAAAGCATATTTCTAAATTGTATGTTGCTAGGCAACGTGGGGTTTTTGGTGGTATTTGCAGTTTGCTTCTGGTAAAAAGGTCGGTCCATTGATAGAAAACTGCAAATTTACTCCTTACCTTTTCTTTTTTTTTTTTAACAAAATGGCTGGCTGGTCTCATGCATCTAGATTCTAGAAGTATTGATTGATCCTATTCAAAAACTTTTCTTAATGTGTTTTTTTCCTATATTCAAAAATGTATTTTAACCCGAAAGACAGCAATAACACATTTTTCATGCCTTAAGATCCATTTAGTTACTGATAAGATAGAAGTTCCAACCACAACCAGGAAGAAATCCGCCCTGAACTAATAGCCCATGTACAAATACAGATGGCATGCCCTCGTGGAATAATCTTTATCAGGACCCCACCTATATATGAGTAACGTGGGCATTCCCCAACCCCACACTGGCATAACCACCGTCTATGGCAGAGTGGGACTTCCACCCCAAGGAGTGTGTTGGCTCCCATCCTTTGGATGCTGGCCAAAGCGACCTGATGCCAGAACAGGTCAGTTGTGCTCTGTGTGACACACTAGCCGTAATTTTCCCCCTCGCTTGCTCAGACCTAGCGTGATGATGGGGGGAGGTATATGGCATATTAGTTCTAGAAATGGCAGATTATGTATTAACAGGGTTTCAGGTCAAAACTACAGGCCGTTGTTACACAGAGTGGGAGAGGGATTAGGCAAAAGGGAGAGAGAGAGAGAGGGAGGGAAAGAGACACGGTCCGGCTACTGCTGGCTGATGATTACTAGTCCCAAGGTGGGGGAGGGGTAGTGGGCCACTGACAGCTGTCCGTCAACCTTGACCTCGCCAGGGGGATGAGGCTCGCTGTCAAATGCTGCATTGAGACTTTGTGAGGGTCAAACTTTGGCCTTAATCTGAGCTGACAGTCAAAGGTTGTTTTCATTATGTTGCTGGTCATATATTTATGGTGTATATATATTTTAATGGATTACCAGTGCTGCAACCTTGAGTAACACCACCAATTGGGTTAAATTGGGATTTTTTCAACTCAAAGAGGGATAGCCATAGACATTATTTTGAATGTGATTTTTTTTGCTATTTTATTAACCTTCCTGCAAGTAAATGTTTATTTTCTGTACAGACAGTGGAAGAATGGCAGCTGGAGGGCTTCCAATGATTGGATGGATTTGAAAGAGTTTTTTGGTTGAAACGGTAAAGATTTACAACTGTGCAAGAACCCTAGACTTTATACATGATAAACATAGCTTCAGTGACATCGCTACTTGGTTTTGTTTTCAGAATTATCTCTCCCAGGAACATATTTGGATAAAAAGTGTGGAGCTAGGCAGGAGCTTTCTGTAGCAGACAGCAAGATGCAGCGACATGAGCCTGTCTATCAGTAACGCAACTTAATTCAGCATTAATAAGGCTGCAGTATGAAACTTTTACATATAAATGTACATCCATGATCCATTCAAGCCCCTGCCAATACTGGTTAAGCCCATCACTACCAGGTTAATCTTTCGTATTTGACAGCAGAGGGAGGGAGGCATGAGTGCTGTATTGTGGCTTCATGTCTTAATGAAATGTAATAAGTTGTTATAGGGAAAATATCTATATAGCCATTGTTTCTGGCTGTAAGCGTGGTTATTTCAGTTGTAAAGCTGGCGATTTAAACATGCGTCCATGGGGAGCCAGCCTCAAGTGGCCGTGTGAAACACTGCATTTTTTTGGCTCTCACGCATTGGACTCACTTTGCCCCTTTGGCGAGAACATGTGGTTCTTTGGCAAAGCTGCGGGTGCAAACTCGTACACGTAGAATGATTTCCAGCAGCACATATCTATGAGACAAAGAATTATGATTTGTAACGCAACACCTGCAGATCACATCAACAACTCGTTCACTTTCTGGGTCACTTTTTTTGAATTATTACATCAACCATGACACGAGTTTTTACTCCTAATTGTAATGAGGAAACATCTTTTATTAGAACTGACTCACAACTCTGACTGTCTCAATTTCCACTCTTTCTCGTGGGTATTGTAGTGAGCCATCTGTGATGCCAGGATTGCGGTCAAAATAGGATTTCTCAACAGCAAATAATTACAGGTGACAGCCATAGCATAAGCCTATACTATTGTTTAATTATCCCACTGACTCCTGTGTTTTTTATTTAAGAGCATAGAGGATATGATCACCAGCATCTCCTCCCACTGTGTGTGTGTGCGTGTGCATGTGTATGTGTGTGTGTGTGTTGCCGTTGGCAGGTGGCGCTGGCAGCGCCGTCCGTTAAGGCACAGAGCTGAATTCCTCTTTCCACCAGGTGTTCCTCTTAATATCAGGCTGTGATTTCTTTTTTTTTTTTCCTCCCTAATGAAGGAGGAGAGAGTCTCTGGTCTCAATCTCTCTCTCCCTCTGCCAGGATTACATCTATGCAAACCTTCTCATTTTCTCCCCACCTCCTCCTCCCTCGCTTCTTCTTTGTTTAAATTGATACAAGTCTGCCTTTTGTCGTTGCCCCCCCCCCTACACACACATACACACATTTCATAGAGAATTAATCCTTGTAGGAAATGATTCAGCTATGACACTCCCTAACTTGAGAGATTTGAGCTGGAGAAGAAGAAGTTTGAGGTAATGGGAGAAATATGTTTCTAAACAAACGTCATATGCAGCTCAGCACATAAATCCATGACTATGGCTGTGGGTTACAGAGCCCGTCTGCAGTAGAATGAGGCGAAAACGAGAAAAGCGAAGATGGGAATTGATTGCATCCAAGCAGAGACAGCAGGTCAGAGGGGCAGACGGAGCGAGAGAGACCGAGGAACGGAGTTAAATGCACAGCGGGTTGCCGGAGTTTTGATTGGGAGAGATTGACTGCTTCAGAGGCAGCGATGGAGTCTCTGAAATGGTTGGAGGAGGGAAAATGGGCGATTATATAAATGGAAACTCTGTCATGCCATCAGTTTGGAAGCATAGGACAGGGGAGGGGGAAGCAATCCAACGCGGTGGTCCTCAACCATCTCATTTACTGTCACATACAAAATGAAAAGAGGGAAAGTGGGATCAGAGATTTGGGATTTTTTTTTTTCTTCAAAAAATGCCTTTAAATGATTACCAAAGAAATTAGCATGAATCCTTTTTGTAATGATTTGTATGTTCTAAATTAGAAGGCATCCCATAGTTCAAGTTTGGTGATTACAACTCACTGTCATTTATTATAATGCTGAACTGCAACAGTGGTTACATTTTTGGTTCAAAATGACAGTTCCATTTTTTTTTTTTTTACACAAAAAAAGAATTGGTGAACCTAAATGGTAATGTCACGCTGCCTCTGAGCGACACCTGACCATGACCACTGCTGAAGATGAAGGTTAAAAAAGGCTCATTCTCGGCCACTGTGCAGCATGCTTTTGGAGAGACTTGAAGTGATTTAACTGCCGGTTGCGGGAGCAGGAATGAAGGAAGGACGGACAGAAGAGGTCAAACAGTTGTGGCAAAAAAAAAAAAATGGGTGGGGGTGGGTGGGGGGACATAAGAAACAAGAAAGCATTGAAATGAAAAATCCCGACTCCCTCACTCGTCTCCTCTCCTTGTGCTGCCAGCCAGGGGAGTCATCCTGAATTATTCATTTTGAGAAAATGAAATCTTCATGGGTGTTAAACCAGAGTGAAGACGAGGGAGAGGCTGACCATGTTCTCCGTATACAACGTGTGTGTTTGTGTGTGTGTGTGTGTGTGTGTGTGTGTGTGTGTGTGTGTGTGTGTGTGTGTGTGTGTGTGTGTGTGTGTGTGTGTGTGTGT
Organism: Eupleurogrammus muticus; assembly: GCA_036785175.1. NCBI lineage: Eukaryota > Metazoa > Chordata > Actinopteri > Scombriformes > Trichiuridae > Eupleurogrammus > Eupleurogrammus muticus. The sequence goes on from JAYKQN010000019.1 coordinate 11,825,175, forward strand.
GTGTGTGTGTGTGTGTGTGTGTGTGTGTGTGTGTGTGTGTGTGTGTGTGTGTGATAGTGTGAGACCAGGCGTTGCGGAACTTGACACTTTGCTTGGCTGTGTTTGAACAAAAAGCGAGTGTGGAGATATGTTTAGAGGTGCAGATGAATCTCATTTGCACCCGAAAGGAAAAATATATGTATTTTTCTCAGTAAGCACGTCACACGCGCCTGTAAATGGGATTGTGTTTCACAGCGTTTTTAGACTCGCACAGGGAGGATGATCCGCGTGTGTGTGTTTGAGCTGCCGTCACTGGCTTTTTTAATTTATTTATGTGAAACAATATTTGATACCAATTTCATAAAAAAACAAAAAAGATAGATTTCTGAGCCAGCTTGTGCTAGTGCAGTTATTTGGTGGTGACGTCAGTATCTAGTTAAATGAGGCATGCAAGTGTGTGTGTGTGTGTGTGTGTGTGTGTGTGTGTTTCTGTGCATATGTGTGTGCATATCTATCCATATTTTTCATGGATGCATTAACACTATTTGTCTTAAGGCTGCAGCATTCATGATGGGTTTAATAGGACCCCTATTCAGACGCCTATTCTCTCATATCCTCTTTACAATCGTGTCTCTCTCCCATCAGGCCAGTTGGCTCAATTCACAGAGAAAGGGCGGAAAATAAAAAAAAAAAAAGGTGGAGTAGGACGAGAGTGATGGCGCTGGAGAGGTGAAGGGATGCACAGACGGGCTGTGAATGGGGCAACAAGAATTTATGTGCGGAGATCGCTTCCATGATAGAAAAAAAAAAAACACAAAAACACACACACCCACACACACAAAAGGAACATCAACATCTGTCGTCCACCTGCAGCTGTACCATCTTGCTTTCTCTCTCTCTCTCTCTCTCTCTCTCTCTCTCTTTCCCCCCCACGCTGCCTATTTTTCCCTTCTCACCCGTTTTTTTCCCCCCAGAATCTCGTTTGTGCTTCAATCATTTGGCAACGGGCTGGCTGTGCAGATCACAGGAGGCAGATGGGATGGTGGATTTTAGAGGTCAAATTATACAGTAGGCCCTTCTCCCTCCAGCGCTCTCTTTTCATGAATGAGGCTTTTTTACTTGGGGCCTGGTTTGTGGGCTCTGGTTACATGTTGTAATCAAACCTCCTCAATGGAACCCTTTAAACTCGGTGCACTCCTGTCGAGCTCACAGTAAATACAGGCGGGACGGTCTGTACAACACAACAAAACACGCGCTGTTTGTTGCCTTTTTGTTAAAAAAAAAAAAAAAAGAAGAAAAACAGCAGAGAATAGCGGGGGAAAAAAAATGTCAATCATGACTTCTCAGAGCTAAGCAATACGTGGTCAGTCATGATTTTGCTTAATAAAATGCTCAATTTACGCAAATATGAATGAGCAAAACAAATAAACCCCTTTGATTTGAGAAGCTACGAGCAGTAAGTGTTCGTCATATGTATGACTTAGAACGATTAACAGATTATCAAAGGCGTTCTTGACTATTCCTGTTGATCTTAATCTTAACTATTAATCTGCCTGCTTCGCTACTAATTAATTCATTTTTCCACCCGTTTGTTCATTCATGTTCGTACGCTGAGCCAGGATTATTGGCTCGGCTCTACCCTGCACTGCAGAGCTTTGTAGGCCGCAGGAGCTTTGTTTGATATTAAAGTTCAACTGATGAAGGGAGAGCATGAATTGATACATAACACACACACAGACATAGTTTAGCTCAAATTTGAGTCCGATTTTGAGGATATGTTGAAGCAGATTTAAGTGTGGACCTGCAATCAATGCATCAGTAATGTGGAACCATTAAAAAAAAATACTTGCATATTTATACGTTCCGGATGTTTAATGATGGAGAAGGAGGATATGTAATCTAAAAAGGTCACTTATTGTTAAAGGTGAGACTTGGATTGCTTTTTAATTCTAAGCAGGTCTCAGCTTCAGCTACTTTCACATTTTGTTCTAAAATGTATCATAAGTAAAGACAGCTTTTACTTGTATTAAAAGGAGGTTACTAAATAAGACTTCAGTGTCATCACAGTGGAGATTATTTTGCTGCACCAAATGTCATAAACTTTAGTTTGCCTTATTTCCTACAATAATCCCAAATCCAAAAAATGTTTATGGAACGGGGGGGATGTTAAATTTAGGGCTGGACTACAAAAATATGTCATCCCTGCAACACTGAGTGGCTATTCATTTTGCATTAGAAGAAGCCGCCAGCACTTCCATTAAAGTTGTGATGTCACAACTATACAGTCAATCAAATCGGCCAATCAGAGGAAAGCCTCATTAATAATATTAATAATGAGACAGACCCAAAATGACCAGTTCTTTTCTAAAGCCTCAGAGAGAAGCTTGAGAGAAGAGATGTAAAACTATATTATAATAATAATACTAATTAATGTATATCTTGTGAGGGATATCACGACTTTAAATAAAACCCAGGGAAAGTGGATATATGGGACCTCTAGGAATTTTTAATCAGGCAATCATGCTTTATTTCGGTGGGAAAACCCATATTGGAGACAAACTAGTTTTGAAGGCAAAGTATTCTCATATCGTAAAAAGAGATTTATATAAACTAGTGCAGTGCCCATAGGAAGTAGCTTAAGTAGAGTTTCATATTTATCCAAATAAGGGTGTGTGGGACTGTTGCGTAGTCTTAATAGAATTTAGTAATGTCTTCATTCTTTTTCTTATATAGTGTAACATCCTAGGAATGTGGCTATTATATATGTGCTTATAAATAAATGAGTTTAGGCCCCAATTCTGTTCTGATGGGTGAGAGTGCTGGGATTTTCTAAATTATTCTTGTAGTAAGACAGTTATGGCTCACAGTAGTCTGTGTTGGTGTGAGGAATAAATTAGCAGTTAAACCAGCTAACATGTCAGCGTGTGTTTTTTTTTTTTTTTTTTTTTTTTTGAGAGACTTTGCAATACATTTGTAACGTTGGCTGCACCATCGCTGCAGGAAGAGGCGGGATGAGGGAGCTTTGAAATGTATCTAAAGTGAGGAGGAGTGCCGTGATACACTGTAAAGAAAGGGCTGCTGCAGGATGACACTGTGGCATGTAAGTCAAGGATTTAACCTTTTTTATTTATTTTTTAAGATTTGTTTGTAGCATAAACACTTTCACTATACAGTAGCCAGATAGGAAATGGGAGAGAGGGAGTTGGGACTCAAAGTGCTCTACCCCTACACCACCAGCGATTTTGACTCCTAATAATAATAATGATGATTTGAATATCTATCCAAACATGTACAGCTTGCACACCATATGTGTGTGTTTATGTGTGTTGTGGCTGCGAAATGACCCCGAATAAAGCCCAGACTTCTCAACCCTCATCATCTGAATCCTTTTAAGGCGTCCCTGTGAGACAAGGTGGTCAACCCCCCCCCCCAACGCTTTACGAAACACCTTAATCTCTTACTCCTGCGCTTGTGTTCAATCTCAGGATCAATTAGAGGATTTACCTAAGTGTTACCATAAGTTCACTCAGGAGGATTTAGTGTTTGTCTGCGTCTGAACGCGCACAGACGCTGCACCGAGAAAGAGAAACGCATCTCCTCGGAGAGCTCAGTAGCAGGTGTGTGTGTGTGTGTGTGTGTGTGTGTGTGGTCACTCACAGATATTTTTGCATGTGGGAATTTTCACACCATCAGATTTTATTTAAAAAAAAAAAGCCAGTTATCACAGATGTTTGTTCGTCACCTGCGTCTCCCGGGCGTTGTGGGTGCGTGTCCACGCCTTTTAAGTGCGGGTGCGACAAGTATTGATGTAACATTATATCGCCTCTGAGCTGGGGAAGAAAAAAAAAAAAAAAGAGGCACTTCATGGCTTGTTGAGCAACAAAAAAAAGAGTGTTGGCGCTCATGGTAAATAGAGCTTGATGAAAAGAAGGGGGGAAAAAAATCATCGCGGGGTGATACTGTGAAGGAGAGTTTGTGAGGGGGGGGGAGGGGCTGGCACTCTTAAAGGGCTGTGAAGGCCAGATCACAAATAATAAAACAGAAAAGGAAGGGAGGGAGGGAAGGAGGGAGGGAGGGGGGGGGGGGGGGGAAGAGCGGAGGAAAATATGTTGATCGGAGGGGAAGGTCGGGGAGGAGGAGAGAGGGAGTCATCCGTGCGCCGCCAGGAGCTGCACCTCTCTCCGCCACTGGTGCTCTTCAAGGATCTTTTTTTTCCCCCCCTCCTCATTTGTCTTTTGCCTCCCTCTTTCCTTCCTCCTGCGTAGCTGCGGCACCAATTTGTTTCCCCCCTCTCTCTCTCTCTCTCTCTCTTTTTTTTTTTTTGGGTCTTTTTCATTTTTCTTCCCTCCACCCCTCCCTCTCTCTCCCTCTCTCTCTCGCTCGGTCTGTGTCTCTGTGGCTCAGCAACAAAAGGCTGACGGAGTGAGCCTGACGTCTGAATGAAAAGCCCAAACCTGGCGTGAAGGGAGGAGGAGAGGGGCGGCCGGAGCAGGGGAGAGGAGGCTGAGGAGCAGAGACACCAGCGATCGCGCTGAAGAGGAGCGGAGAAGTGCTGGTCGCCGACTGGAGACAAGAATAGAGACCCAGCTTCTTCTTCTTCTTCTCTACCCCCCCTCCTCTCCCGGAGATTAAAGGAGTTTTTCAGGCACCGCTTTTACCGTACCGGCGTCGGCGGGGTGGTGGTGGGGAGGCGGAGGAGGAGGAGGTAGGGGTGCCGGTCCTAGGTTCCCGCTCGCCACCCATCCTCCCCTTCGCCCTCCGCGGCCCCCCCCCTCCCTCCTCCTCCCCCGCGCCGCCCCGTGCCACCTTCCATTTCCCACCCCTCTCCTTCGAGAGTACCAGCCGTCTGAGGGGGGGAGAGAAGGAAAAAAAAAAGGCAGAAAAAAAAAAACAAGGAAAGAAATGGAGCTTTTGGGAGTGAGGTGACGAAGGAGGACAAATTCGGAAACAAGCTGTGGGAGAGCCAGCGAGAGAGAGAGAGAGGGAGAGAAGACAGCGGAGGAAGAAGGAGTGAAGGGGCGAGGGAGGGAGGAGGAGGAGGTGGAGAGGAGAGGATAACCCCAGGGCATACTGTGTGAGAATCCCCCAACGCCCACTTTTTCTTTTTTCTTTTTTTTTTTTTTCTGTGCCTCTCCACCACATTTCCTCTGCCATGTGCAGCTCCTGATTTGAAGAATGTGGAGACAGCATTTCCCAGGCAAGGAGCATGTTTCATGTCGTCCCTTCTTTACTTCTGTGTGCATGCACCCATCCAGGGCGATAATTAATAATAAAAAAAAAAAAAAAAAAAGAAAAAGCAGTGTGTCTGTGTTGGTGGTGGCGGGAGGTGGGGCCAGGGGGCTGTTGGGATTGGCTTTAGGACTAATGAGCCTCTTATGTTTTTGCAATCAAGTGTGTCATGAAAACAGTGTGTGTGTGTGTGTGTGTGTGTGTGTGTGTGTGTGTGTGTGTGTGTGTGTGTGTGTGTGTGTGTGCGTGTGCGTGTGCACGTGCGCGCCAGGACCCGTGCGAGTGTGTCAGTGTTTCCTCTGGTTTGAAGCTGCAAAAACTCCACACAGCAGCAAGAAGAGGGCGAGATTAGGAGGGCTGTTATTAGTGGTCATTTGGGGAGGTCAAAGGTCACAGGAGAATGGGCGAGTGGGTGGGAGTGAGGGCGTTAATGGTTGTTTCTGTGTGTGAGTGCGGCCTGTATCTGTGTGTGTGTGTGTGTGTGTGTGGTTAGACATGTACCCTGGTTAAGAGATGTGTTTTGTGGCTCGTTATTTTCTGGACTTGTCAGCATTTTGATGCTGACACAAACAGAGTGGATCAAACCGCTCAATAACGCCCGAACGAGAATCGAATCGGAAGCTTCATTCCAGCACAAATAACAGACGGGATAATAATAATCGGCTGCTAATTCACACTTTCTCCTCTTTGGCTTCTAATTAGCGGCGCGGTTAAAATACCGCATTGGATGTAAACTCTTCTCGCAGCAGGAGGAAATGCAACTTTTTCCCCCCCCCTGTGCACGGGTGTGAAATCTTGAAAAATTGGTCTTGATCTGCTTGGTTTAAATTTTTTTTTTTTTTTTCCCTCACGAACACAGACGCGTTCCATAGACTTCTTGACTCGGCGTTCGCGCTTTGTGATTTTTATCGCTGTCTGCCTGTGTGGAAGTAACAGCGCTTTGATACCTTATCTCCCTCTCCAGCGATTCTGCTTGTGTGTGTGTGTGTGTGTGTGTATGTTTGTGTGTGTGTGTGTGTGTGTGTGTGTGTGTGTGTGTGTGTGTGTGTGTGTGTGTGTGTGCATGTGAAGTGGACTGACAGCTGCTTTTATCTCAGGAGCCCGATTGTTTTGAGGCCTCGGTAGCGAGGCATAAAAAGCAAACATTTAAAGAGGAGGGTGATGGATGGACGGATGCTCGTCTTCTCTCCTACGTTGTCTGCTGACACCCACCTGTGATTCCCTTTTTTGTCAGCGTGTTTTCCTCCCTCTCTCGCTCTCTCTTCCATCTTTCCCTGTAATCCGGCCCTTCTGTCTCAACCCTTCTATCTCCCTCCCTCACCCCCTCCTGGCTGGGCGTTTTGGGTGGTGATAAGTTTTGGAGGAGGCAGGCAAGGGGGGGAGGACAAACAAGGTCTTTGTGCGTCCACACAGTGGAACAAGAGACATGGCGGGGTGGCGGCGGGGTGGGCGAGCCGGGCGCTGATAGGGTCCGGCGGGGCGGGGGGGGGCTGGAAGGAGGCACGTCTGCCAAAGAAAAGATTACACCTCCCTTCTTGTTCTACAGATGCCAGGGGATCGTAAACACGCTGGAGAAAGTGGACACTCCCTAGAACAGCAGGCGCCCGGCTTTCTCGCTAACACGCACGCACATTCACACAAACCCCCCCCCCACCCCGGGAGGAGGCTTCTGTGGCGCGGGGCGGCGGGCAGGTGGAACGTACCGGATCCGGAAGGCGATCCCGAGAATACAAGACGAGTGACATAAATAAAAACTAAAGAGAGCGTTGGCATAGAGAGGCTGCGGATGCCCTTGAATGTTGCGTTTCACAAAAATCTGCCACGTCCCCGATAATCGCTCATTAATGGTTATCGTCTGTGGGTGTGTGTGAAGCCGGGGGCAGCCAAACTCTGTGTGCGCGCACGCGTGTGTGTGTGTGTGTGTGTGTGCAGCACTAAGCCGTGCTGGCCCGCCGTTAGCATGTTTGTGTCCCTGGAAAATGCAGAGAGAGAAACACGGACAGTGTTTCCAGAGCTTATGTTGGAAGCCGCTCTTCTAGTTTCTCTCCATGTTTGGACGGCCTGTGGCCAGTGGCCATCCCAGGGCAACATTCTTGATCCCCCCCCCCCCCCCCGAAAAATCCAGCTTTTTGCTGCACTCGCCTGAGAAAAGAGAAGGCGGCCCCCCCTCGACTGTCCCGCACACACACACCTCCACCCCCAGCTTGGGAGTTGCTAGGTAACCAGAACCAGCTGTTGGTCCTAAGCCCTGTTTGAGCCTGTCCTGGCTCCGCGTCAACAGAGCCGTTTTTTCAGCGAAAAAAAAAGCGCGCCGTGAACCCAGCGACCGCCGAGGTGGCCGTGACATCATCGTGCCATGGAAAATCTTCCTCACTTCCTTTTGTTTTCGCAGTTTTATTGTTCCACTGACAGGGCGACCGGGGGGGGGGGCGGCGACCGTGGCATGTGTATCACGCGAGTCTCGGTGCGATTTAGGAGCGTTTACATCACCTTTCGCACACGAGTAGGAACGGAGGGGGTAAGCAGAGAGAGAGAGAGAAAAGAACAGGCCTGTGGGTGGGGTGGGGGTGCAGAAGAAGTCACCTGTAATTTCAGAAATTACATCAAGACACAAAAGAGATTCTCTTAAGTGTCTTTCCTCTTTAGAAGGGGGGGGTGGTAAAAGGTCTCAGCAGCTATTATCAGAGACTGGAGATGTGAGTATTCAGGGACGCACAATGGTGCAGGTAAGTAAATAGGCATCCCCAAATTGGCAGCATTTACCTCCCAACCAATACAAGCTCCCGGTAAATGTGCAACGGGAAGCACACTAACTTTCCAAATGAAATTGTCTTTTTAAACCAACTGAGGCAAGTTGGAAATCCATGCAACCACAAAAGAGCACATGATCCGCTCCGAACGAAAACAGACGTTGAGGAGTGCAGATAACTGTCGTGGTGCGATGTTATTAAATACCAATTTGAAAGATTGGATTCCAGGACCTCAGGGGGTGGGGGTAAGAGGGGGGGGGGGGGTTAAAACGCAGATTTATTTTTCTTTCCCTGATTGTTTGCGCTCTATTTAGGAAATTATCCTCCTCCCCCTCCGAACACTGACTCACCAGCGTTCTGAGCCGCTTTTCCACGATCAGCCTTTCCAAAACGAGAGAATTAGACACCGGATCGTATTCCCTGAGGAGAGACATATTTCTATGAGCGCCGCTTGTTTTGTTTTTTTTGCCTCTCTTCTTTCCTTTTTATTTTTATTTTTTATTTTTGTTTAAACTCTTTTCTAACATCTTAAAAAGATCACTCCTATTTCTGTTGTCAGTGTCCAAAAAGGCGTTTTAGTTCAGGAACATCTGTAATCCATTTGTGGTTTGCGAGAAACGCTCTTGCCAGCGCTGCCAGAAAGTTTTTCATACTTCCTGGAGAATCATCCAGTTTGTGATTAGTGTTGGCCCGAGGGATAATATCAACCTCAGTCCACTCGAGCTCTTCCCTCCGGGGACGTGAGAACACACGGGCCCCCCGCGGACCCCCCGGCGGACGCGAGGGCCTGCCGTCACACCGCTGGCTTTTATTTCTTTATTGCTCGGGCTGGCGTGCAGACAATGCTGGCTGTTGTGCTGCGATATTCGGGTACAATAACAGGAAATTGGCAGAAGCGTTTTTTTTTTTTTTTTTTGCATTTCTGTCCGAAAGGACTCGTAGCCAAAATATCCTACCGCCTAATGTAAACCATCTTTACTCGTGTTGTTTCTGCTGCTCACACCAGTTTACTTAACAGCAAATGGGCACTTGGAAAAAAAAAAAAAAAAACACACAGCCCTGTGGTGTACTTCTGGTGTTTTGTCGACTTCGGGGTGGGACCCGTGCGTTTTGGACCGGGGGAAAGTTCTGGCTTTGATTCCGGGCTTCCTGTAGTCCAGGTTTCTGGGTGGGGCGGCTGGCGGCCTGCTGCCAAACGCCACTGATGGCGAACCCAGCCGACGAGGGAGGGAGGGAGGGAGAAAGAGAGGGAGCGAACAGCGAGAGAATTCCATGCATGACATGAGTTAAGTAAAGGAGAAAGAGCTAGAAATATAAATTATTCTCATAAACCTCCGATTGGCTGGGTATTGCATTCTGTTCGCTTTTCCTTCTCCCCTCTGGGCCCCTGTGCCTGTTTAAAAATCCATAATTTGCCATCTGAATGCAATGGAGACAGTAATGGTTTGTTTTCTTATGATTAGGGAATAATTATGTCATTATCTCAATATAATGATCATGAAATAACTCATTTATGATCTTAACAACCAAAACTGTCCGCTGGTAATCATTAACTGTTGTAAAAATGGGCCTGATCGTCTTATAAACAGTGAATCCTCTTATGATCGCCAGACATAAGGTAACCGCTGTTGATTTAGTTTCTGCTAATATTAAACACCAGAGATGAGTGTTATTACATCCTGTAGTGTCCACATAATATTCCACAATAATGTTGACATATATTATTACTACTGAAGGGAGTGATGTGGCTGTTAGTTAGTGAGCTTCAGTTTAGATGAATTGACTAAGGGCAGAATGTCATAGTCCACGTTTAAGGTGAAATTGCATGATTTTTTTGCACAAAAGAGCAGATGTATTTCCTAGTGTATTGTATTCCTATCAAATTTACATAATTATACAAAACTCTGCAGAAAAAAAATGGTTTCTGGGACGCACAAGAAAGCAGCAGAAATGCTGACAAAATGTGACTGCAGTAAATATGAGGATTATAATAATTTAAAAAAACGCAAGACGAAAAAAGCAGTTGTCTGTCTGAGCGATCAATAGTAATATTACATCCCATACGGGCCTATGTCAGGCAAAAAAAAAAATATCAATTTTCTCCAATTTAATGCACGACATTATGTTCTGGAGCCATTAGGAGTGTGTGAGTGGGGCAGCTTCCCTCCATGGGAGGAGCAGGCTACCGCTCCTGTTGCTAGAACAGCATCAAAAGACAAAATATTACACTTAGTCGAGGTCAAATAAGCATCATCCGTAATGCAGAGTGCGTCTGACAGGACGAGACCATAGCCCCAAAAACACCCATTACCTCCAAAGTGATTGCAGATCCTGACAGCAGATCCTGAGATTTCTAAACCTTTAGTTAAGTATTTAAAAAAAACATGTAGGAGAAACTGAGACTGTTACTCGTCAGCTTCCAGCGAGTTGCTCTCATTCTTTGAAGTTTGAAAAATCCGCGGGTGTGTTGAAATCAGCAGCCAGGTATCCAAGTCATTAACACCCGCATTAACAGCCTTGTTGGGAGCTAATTATCCACAGATTCATCAAGCCTTCAGCGTGGCGCCACACTCTGCCTTATTAGGCTGGAGAAAACCTATTAGCCACCAGGAAATAATTAATCAGCAGTATTCCTGACTGAGGATGGGCCACGACTTTTACAATTTTTTTGAATAGTCGTTATATTCTAAAAGACCAAAACATGAGATTGTTTTTTTCAGTGGCATGTAGCAATTTATGATATTCTTCGTATTAATGTGGCATAGTTGAAATCAGTGCTGTGTCATTTTCCCTCATTCTGTAATGCCAAGATCTCACAGGTTTTGTCGTTTACATTCCTCCTTAATGACTTCTTGTTATTATTTTCTGTTTAAATCAGTTTTTAAAAATAGAATTACATTGCGGTCCTTGGGGGGACCCCTGTTAAAAGCCCTGCGCAGGTTTAATAGACGGAGCTGTTTATTGCGTTCATGTTTCCAGTCGTTTCTTAAAGCAGACGTATGCAGCGATCCTGGAGGAGTCCTTCGCATCCCAGTGAATATCAACCACTTTTTTTCCTGAAATGCCCATCCCTTTTTTTGACCTACTTCCACTGGTGACACTGCTTTTACCCCCCCCATTCACCACCAGCTGCTTCTCGTTTATGTGTGTGTGCGTTCATAAGCGTTCACACAGGGCTGCGTCTGTTTTAGATGAGTGAAGAATGTCTTCTTCTTGGTATAATAAAACTGTACAGGAGGGTGGCGATGAGGGAGGGGGAGCTGCGGAGCCACAGGTGCGTGCACGGCACCATAGCTGACACACACACACACACACGCACACACACGCACAGGTGAGAGTAATGCATGTTCTTACCGTATACTCTGGGGAAAAAAGGAACAGTGAAATCGAGGTCACTTATCCCTCATTATTTATTTTTAACCTTTTGCTTTTCCTGCCCCTTCCTTCCTTCCGTTCTCGTCGTCCTTCCCTATCCGACGTGCCGTTCAGGCTTTTACGAAGTACGGCTTTCACGACGAGTGCTGCGCATATTGTTAATGGCTGTAATATAATGAAAAGGTAATAAAAAAATCATCTCTTTATCTCCGAACCATTTTATAAAGTGGCTCACAAAGCAGTCGTAAAACCCACAAAATCCCCATAAAATCAACACGTAATATTGAAGAGTGATGTGAGAAGAAACACAAAAGCAACCAAAACCATATGAATTCAAAAGGATAACAAGGTCAATAGTAAAATGCATGAAAACACGGCTATAAAAGTGACTTTTAAGTGATAATATAACAACTATAATCTGTCTTATGATTTAAAGTCCTTGGAAATCAGAGAGTCGTAATGTCCAAAATCTGATCGTTTGTTCGTTGAATGTGGACCAAGTTGGATGTGGTTTAGTATAACAGTTTCGTAAAAGTTTGAAAAAGAAACAAGACTGTCTGGGAAGTGGTGATACAAACAGGTTTTTTTCATTTCAGGTGTTTTCAATCATGTCCTTCACAGCCCTCCTCCTCCTCCTCCTCCTCCTCCTCCTCCTCCGGAGAGAGAAAAAGAAAAAAAGATCTGGTCTTAGATGAAACGATACAGGTTTTGTATCATGTTGTCAAAGCCGCTAAGCTGTTCTTGATATTATAATTCTCTTTTTAATTAATCCCCCATTTTCCACGTCTGTGTGATGGGTCGGGTGCAGGTAGCGGAGGCTCGTATGTCGAGAGTGTGTGTGTGTGTGTGTGTGTGTGTGTTAGTGTGTGTGTGTGTGTGTGTGTGTGTGTGTGTGCAGATTTGCGTGTCGGGAGTCCAACTCTGCATTATTTACACTCTTTGCTTTTTCAGCTTCACTTATGCCATGCGCATACAGATGATGTGTTTCCCTATAGAGTCTTTTCTGATAGGAAAGTTTGAGACCTTTGAGTTTGCACAGAGCAGTTTAAATTTTATGTTGAATCTTAATTTTAAAGATACTATCACCATCATGGATTTTAAAGACCCATTTGACACCTAAGGGTGGGTGTGGTTCAGATCTTACAGATATTTTGACACAGGGACAGTGTTATCAACGAAATAATTTAGAACTGAAGATTGCTAAATTCTCATTTATGTATAGGATGTATGGGACTATGGGATATCACCTTTTATATATATATATACCTAACTGAGGCCCATTTTTCCAAACCAGTAAACTGTGCACCGAAATGTAACATTTTCAGTTAACTCTGCAGAACACTAAATGAGCTTCCAGATATGGAATTTTCCAACATTTTACACACACACTCTCTTTCTTTCCCCCCTCCCCATTGCACCCATCTAATGTGCACAAAGTGCATATGTTAGCATGTTGTCATCGTACAGGCCACAGCTCTGTCCTCGCTTCCCAAAAAACTGGAGTAAAGACAGACAGGACGGAGCGAGCAGGCTCCGACGTCCTCTCCAGCAGCGCAGATGCCACTAAATAAAATATTTCATAATCCTGCCCAAATCCTCTAATCACCATGACAACAGGCAGCAGGGAGCCAGAGAGTGGTGGTGTGTAGACCCCCCCCCCCCCCATCTCCTTTTTCTTTTCCCTCTTTTTTTTTTTTTAGTGGAATTTTAGACCGCACTCATGTGTTACACAATCTCCCTTTCGTCGAACGAGTGCTTCACCTCGACGTGATGGGAGGAGAGTTAATTGGTCGTTTAGCAGGTGAATTAATCAGCATCGTCTCGCTTCCACTTCCCCAGCTGTTTGTGACACTTTTTGTCCCCGTGCCGCAACTCGAGAAAAAAAAACGGATCCCGATTTTGAACGTGATTATCGATCATCTGATCTTCCTCAGTGTCGGAATGCGGGGGGTCCTGCCGGGTGTGTGAAGGGCACACTGAAGACGCCCACACACACACACACAACCACACACACACACACAAGAGCACACATTGAAGGCCTGCCAGTTTCTGTGCGGTGATAGGATAATGGAGGTGATGACCTCATGGGGTGAAAGGACCCGTTGCCTGGTAACAGTGTGGATAACAGCGAGAGAGGGGGGTAGTATCACCAGTATTGTGTGTGTGTGTGTGTGTGTGTGTGTGTGTGTGTGTGTGTGTGTGTGTGTGTGTGTGTGTGTGTGTATTATCGACCAGTGTTGCCAGGTAAGGGAGAGGATGATGGTGGTTTAAAGTAGAGAGCAGCCAAGTCCAGTTTAAGGGCATCGATCCTACTTGTGTGTGTGTGTGTGTGTGTGTGTGTGTGTGTGTGTGTGTGTGTGTGTGTGTGTGTGTGTGTGTGTGTGTGTGACTGATGCACACACCCAAGTAAAACACAGCCTGCCTCAGTGGCAACACTTCCTGCTGTGGGATGTATTTCCTACATTTTGCAGCTTCTCGTGCGGCTCGCTTCGCCGTGTGTGACCTACATGAATAATTGAGCGTCTCTCTCCTGTGTCCCTGCAGGTATTCGGCCCCAGATCATGAACGGGCCGATGCACCCGCGCCCCCTGGTGGCGCTGCTGGACGGGCGCGACTGCACCGTGGAGATGCCCATCCTCAAAGACCTGGCCACCGTGGCCTTCTGCGACGCGCAGTCCACGCAGGAGATACACGAGAAGGTAGAAAACAAACGGCTCCTTCTTCATCGGTTCGTTTCGTCGCTTTTGTTTTTTTCGTTCGCCGCTACTTTACTTTTTTTAGTTGATTCGTGATGTGTGCGAAAAATGTTATCAACTCGAGGTCTTGTGGGAAACTTCCAAGAAGAAGAATTCAAACAATGAGTGGATAATAATAATTCCAACTCCTATCACGCTTCCTGATATAACCGTTGCAGCCATATGGTTATTATAGAGGTTATATGGAGGTTTTTCACAGCTACAGCCGTGGACCAACACGCGTGCTGCTAATGACGTTAATGAAGGTTCTGTTCCACTCAGGCAGCCGTAATCACTGTGATTAGCAACACCTGCGCCTACCTTCTATTTCCTGTCAAAATGGCGGCTGTGAAAAGAGGTCTGTACTAAAATATTGAAGTCAAGGTTCGCTTCTCACCCTGTTTCCAATAAATGTACAAATACATTAAAAGCAGAAAAAAACAATTTAAAAATTTAGGGAAAAAATGCTTATTTCATGTGTGTGAAATTCTACTGTTTCTTCCTATTTAGTTTATACTGAATGTAGATTTCTTACGGTATGATTAATTTAAATATCTAATGTTTCTAAAGGCCCGATATGGAATGCTAAAAAATGGTAAAATTCTGTGTCTAAAAATGACTATGACCAACACAGGACAATGATCACCTTAAACACGGGTTTGAAAAGACATCGAAAACATAAAGTGTTTCTACTGCCTTCACTCACAGAGTTGTTTTTTTAAATCTAACAACTCCCATAATTCACCACGTCAAAGGTTTTGATTGATAGACCCCGGCAAGAGTAAATGAAATTAAAATATTGTTTGTTTAAGAGTTTGTGTGTGTGTGTGTAACATTACTTCAAATTAGTGTCACATATGTTTGTAATGTGTCAAAAAAGGTCAGAACACATGATGTAGCAGCAGTAGTACTATTAGCAGTACCACAAGTAGTAGTAATAGTAGTACCAATAGTAGTTGTAGTATAGGTAGCAGTAGTAGTAGAAAACTTAGTAGTAGCAGTTGAAGTAGTACTAGCATAGAACAATAGTTGTAGTAGTAGTAGCAGCGATAGTATTAGTCAAATTAGTAGTTAAGTAGTAGTAACAATTGTTGTCCTAGAAGTATTATATGTAGTAGTAGTAGTAGTAACATCAGTTATAGTAGTAGTAGTAGTAGTGTCACTTCCCACAGTAGTATCAGTTGTAGTAGTACTGGTAGTCACAGTAGTAGCAGTTGTAATAGTAGTAGTAGTAGTTGTCATGGCAGTATCACCTCTAGTAGTAGTACTATCAGTTGTAGTGTCAGTAGTAGTAGTAGTAGTATCATTTGTATCAGTGGTAGTAGTATTGGTATCATTTGTAGTACTAGTACCATTAGTAGTAGTAGTAGTAGTAGTAGTAGTACCAGTAGTAGTACTACCAGTAGTAGTAGTAGTATTGGCATCATTTGTAGTAATAGTACCGGTAGTAGTAGTATCTATAGTAGTAGCAGTATCAGTAGTAGTAGTAGTAGTAGTATCAGTAGTAGTAGTAGCAGTAGTAGTAGCAGTAGTAATAGTACCCGTAGTATTAGTATCAGTAGTAGTAGTAGTAGTACCAGTAGTAGTAGTATCAGTATCAGTAGTAGTAGTATCAGTAGTAGTAGTAGTAGTACCAGTAGTAGTAGTATCAGTATCAGTAGTAGTAGTATCAGTAGTAGTAGTAGTAGTAGCAGTATTAGAAGGAGCAGTAGTAGTATTAGTAGTATCAGTAGTAGTAGTAGCAGAAGTAGCAGTAGTAGTAGTAGCAGTAGTAGTAGCAGTAGTAGTAGTAGTAGTAGTAGTATCAGTAGTAGTAGTAGTATCAGTAGTAGTAGTAGTATCAGTAGTAGTAGTAGTAGTATCAGTAGCAGTAGTAGTAGTACCTGCAGCCTGCTGACACAGAGCAAAGTGTGAGTGATTCTGGGAGCAGAGGACTCAGCTCGTTCCTCCTCCTGTTTCCTGTGTAATGTTTTAATAATATTTCCACTGGCTCGCTCTGCTCTCCCAGTTCATTTTAATGGTTTCATCAGCGACTCTAATCCCCCTGGGTGTTGAAGAGCTGCTTTGTTAAATAAGGAGGAGGAGGAGGAGGAGGAGGAAGAGGAGGAGGCCAGTAATAGAAATGCAATATAGCCTAATTGTCTTGAGCCAGAGTGGGAGAAACATTGGTCTTATTTTACTGTCTGTACACTGGAGCAGTTTAACAGGCCTGCAGTCAGGAGAGGCTTGTGTTAAATAAATCCTTTTTTTTTCTTTCTTTACATTAATCCAGTCTATTCCTTGCTCTCCTGGTTTACATTCACACTAACGGCAAGCAATATCTGTCTCTCTCACACACACACACGCACACACACACACACACACTCAGAGACAGACAGAGGAGCCATCTGGGTTTATAGACGTTGGCAGTGTTCCTGCAGCTATAACAGCACAGTGGCAGGTACAGATGGGCTCTGATACACTCACACTCCCAGACAGCCTCACTGCAAGTTACACGTGCACCGTTCTAAGGAACCTGTCACTTAAGCAAAGTAAAATAAAGCACTTGTGCTCTTAAAAGTGCAACTGCAGGCCAGTGTTGTCCGGCTGTGCGGCCCCTGTTGAGTATAACTATAATAATAATAATAATAATAATATTCCTATATCATTGTGAAATAGAAAAAAAACAACATGAAGTGGGGAAAATTTAGTTTTAGGAAAGAATATAAAATTAGATATGCTCCGTTCATTATCATATTTCAGTTTCTAGATATATAAGCGCCTTAGATCTTAATCATCATCTTTGGGGGATCCTCTACCTTTTTTCCTTTTATTCCTTTTTCGTGCAGTGTGCTTTGGTGTCCTTGTCTCGGTGTCATGACTGTGACATGTAAGCCTTTTATTTTGATTTGATACACAAATAATTCAATCAGAATTCAGACACAGTGCACCTCCTCATGACCGTAGCCTGCAGATTCAATACAAAATGTAATATTGAAGGAAAAACTTACAGTGGCCCCTGTTGAATGCGCGTGAAAAGAAATATATTAAAAAGCACTCATGGTCTGTTAATACAAAAGGGAGAAGAATGAAGATTTGAAGTGGTGTCAGCCAGTGAGACTTTCAAGCCAGGGAACTGAACATGTAAAAAAAAAATAGCTGAGTAAAAAAGAAGATCAAAAAATGTACTATTGTATATGACAAGATATTTTCTTTTTTTGTAGCGTGTTGCAGTTTAAGTGCAACAGTCCCACCGGTTAACAGACTGAAAAGATGAATATAACATGTATGAAAGACATGAAGTGTTTGATCATATAATGAAAGGTGCAAAAAGCACAGAAAAAGGGAACAAAGTGCTAACAGGAGTGTAAAAATGATTGGTTATGTTTTTAATAGACTTCATCCAGCATATTATTGTAACAGTTAGTCTCTGCTTCGGCATTCATGCATAATCCTAAATGGGTCATTTTAAATTTTGGGAAATAATTTTTTTGTTCAACTACAGTTGTGTGCGAGCATAGCTGTAACCAGAGCTGCAGCCATGTATTATGAGCACAACCATAGGCTCCATGTGTTTCCCGCCCTAGGTGCACACGTGCTGTTGCACCAGAGCGCTTTAGCTAATTAAAACAATACGAAACCCTTTCGCGTCGCTTTTTCCCCCCCCCCCACCCCACGCGAACCCGCTCAGCTTACGTTCCGTGTCGCTTCCCGCCGCCGTCTCCGGTTGACCCGCCCGCCGGCCTGTAGGTAATGAGATTAATGCGCGAGGAGAGCTCCCACTCCAGCTCCGGCCGACTCCACGAACGCAAACGGAGAGTGTGGAAATTCATGGCTATGCTAATTAGGCCGGCTCGGTTAGGTTAATTCGGTTAGAGGGGTTGTGAATTTAAACCTGTTATTTAACGGCCGCTCCTCGCCGTGCTTTTTTTTTCCCCCCCGGGCGTCTCGGCGGTTGTCAGTCTACTTTATGGCCCCGCCTTGCCTCCGCTTTCTACCCTGTTTGCATATGTCCCGCCGGAATGAATGAATGAATTGTGACAAACAGCGGCTTTTTGGCAAGAGCTCGTTATAAACCCACAGACAAGCACTCGTATTTTAAAGCGCACATAAACAAACCATTTGCATTTAGATGAAGGATAGCATACATTATCCCGGCTCCAGGAAGCACGGCGGTGGTGGCGAGGTGGCGCGGGCCGCCCTGATCCTGTCGACCACGAGCTGTTTGGGCAGAACGTTCCCAGAAATCAATTTGAATATTAATGCGGGGACAATATTGACTGAGAACAACGGCGACATTGTAATGACAATATCAAAGCGGGCGATTCCTCAACACAGATGATGACTGGTGACAGGATTGTGATGCAGCATGACAGCGATTGTGACGGGGACGTGCCGTGTCCCTTCAGGTGCTGAACGAGGCGGTGGGAGCCATGATGTATCACACCATCACCCTGACCAGAGAGGACCTGGAGAAGTTCAAGGCGCTGCGCATCATCATCCGCATCGGCAGCGGCTACGACAACATCGACATCAAGGCTGCGGGAGAGCTGGGTAAGACTGGGGGTTTAAACTGTGTGTATAGACACAGTAGTAGGGGGAGAAGTACTTAGATTAAAGTCTTTCATCCAAAAGTCTACTTGCATAAAAGTATTGGCAGAAAAATGTACTTAAAGCCGTGGTTCTCAAAGCTATTCACATCACGGAGCCTTAAACTCTGATTCTTCTGATTCATTCAGATAAGATTAAAGTGTAGGAAACACAGATTGGGTAGGAATGAAACAGCCTTAACAAAAACAAACAAACAAATGACTCATTTTATAAATGATTATGACAGTGAATTTATTTAATGTTCCATTTAATTTATTGAATTTACACTATATTTCTAAAGTATTGGCTCACCCATCCACATCCAGTCATCCAGACCTGGATGATGGAGTCTGGTGTGGATGAACTGGACTGGTCTAATCAACATCACTGTGTGACCTCACAAATGCACTTCTTCCCATGAACACACTCCTGAACCTTAGGGACAGCCTTTCCTGGATGGACCAACATCGTATTGAACCCTGTAGACTAGGAATGGGATGGCACTTTAAGTCATATGTAAATCAAAGCAGATGAACAAATACTTTTAAATATAGTGTACTTGTGTATGTTTTGCCTTTTTCCACATAAATGCCACATTTATTTGTTTTTCATTTTTATTTATATATTCATCCCCCCATTTTCTACCTGCATTTAAATCTCAGAATATAAAACAAAATAATATATGTAAACAAAGGTTTCAAATTATGAATTCATGTAAAAAGCAAAGCAATACAAAATAATAGGAATTAAATATGTTATTGGGATATTAAATAAAGGATTTTTTTAAATACGGTACTCATTACATACTTTCATTGTTTTACTTATGGATTGAAATCTCCTTAATCTCCTAATACTCCTTATTCAAGACTGCCCTGTCTAGTATTATATTTAACATTACACATTATATACTGTACATAATTAGAATAATACTCAGTCATTGGCATGTAGCAACATTTATTGTTGTCAAGGTCAATCTAATGATAACTTGTATTGTTGGGTGATTAAAGAAAAGTAGAAAATGTATATTATTCATTCATATTTATTATTTATATGTTATTTTTAAGCTTTCAGAAGCAGGGAACCAACATTAATCTTATAATAATGAACACTGAGTGTGGTGCCGGCCCAGATGGCTCATTCATTCACCGCCACACGAGACAAAAGAAAAGTCCATCAGGAAGTGGCTTTATTGACTGAACATAAACAACATATGTAACGGCAATCATCACATACTGTAGAATAAACCAAATATGTAACACACCTCATTACGTATGCAGAGCAGATGCTCCCACTGATATGAAACTCTCCCTCAGATTCCCATTTGGATCGTTTGGCATATGTTTAGTATGAGAGCAGGATTCAGTGTGATATCCTAATTATCGTCATTTGCGGAACTTCAGTATACTCGCATTTCTTCTTCTTTCTTTTAGAGAAATGTTCTTTTATTGAGGCATAAGTACTGTAATTATCCTCTTATGCTTCACAGTTATGTTTTAGATGCATCATATTTATATCGTTGTAGACAGTCAATTATTTTCTGCGATTAAAAAAAATACAGATGAATTTATTGAAAACAGCTACAATAATTGCTCAAGTCTGGGTTGCAGTTACTGATTTGAATGTCTTGGGAAAATGGAAATATTTCATCTTCTGAGCTTCATTGTTTCTCAGTTTTTCTCTCTCACTTTCTCTTTTTTTTTTTTTTGTATGGTTTCCAGGCATCGCAGTGTGTAATATTCCCTCAGCAGCTGTAGAAGAAACGGCAGATTCGACACTCTGTCACATCCTCAACCTGTACCGGCGAAACACTTGGCTCTACCAGGCCCTCCGGGAGGGCACGCGGGTCCAGAGCGTGGAGCAGATCCGGGAGGTGGCGTCGGGGGCGGCCAGGATCCGGGGGGAGACGCTCGGACTCATCGGATTCGGTGAGGTCCTCGTCTGGGAGGAGGAGGAGGAGGAGGAAGGGGGGGTTATTGGGTTCATGATGTGCATCTGGCAGCAGATGTGGGAGCATTTGTGCTTGAGGCAGAAGTTGAGAATTAATATCCAGGCTGGTCCCATTTGTTGATTTCTTTCTACAAAAGTAATATCGAAGACTAGATGGGTCATATTTGTTTTAATAAAATTAAATAATATATAATACTACTACTAACTACTACCAGATTGATCAATGAGCATTAGTTGAATGCATAGCTGCAGACTGTTGCAGCTCTGAGCCTCCTCTCAGTCCACGCTGCCCTCTTGACCCCCTCAGGTCGCTCGGGCCAGGCGGTGGCCATGCGGGCCAAGGCGTTCGGCTTCAACACCATCTTCTACGACCCCTACCTCCAGGACGGCCTGGAGCGCTCGCTGGGCGTGCAGCGGGTCTACACGCTGCAGGACCTGCTGTACCAGAGCGACTGCGTGTCCCTGCACTGCAACCTGAACGAACACAACCACCACCTCATCAACGACTTCACCATCAAACAGGTGCGGCGGGATAACCGTGGCTATAAAACACCCAACACTTTTGCATCTTATCAAAAAATCATGAGCAGGAATTTGGCAGAAGCTTGTCGCCATTACCGGAGCAGGCTGCGGGCCTCTCCCTCGCTGGAGCAGCCCGGCTGCGGAGTTGGCCGGCCACCGGCATTCCTTTCCCTGCCAGCGCTCCTTTGCTGGCAAACGTGTGTTTGCGGGCTGTTTAGACAACCTTTTAATAAGTGGAAAGGTGTTCGGGACACACACACACACATGCAAAGGAACACTGGAGAATCCTTCACGGCGCCAGGGTAACAGGTGGTCTTCTTGTGTTCCGGCGTGTTGGATTTGTGTTGCTTTGCATGTTTTTCACAGAAAACCAGCCGAGCTTCATGGGTTTTGGGGTTGAAAAATGTATTTCTTATAGTAAAATAATAAAATTACTCTAAATTGGTAGATGTTTAGATGCATATTCCTTCAAATATAAATTCGGAGGCTACAACCAAACACATTTGCATATTTTCCATGAGATTTGTGTGCACTTGCTTATCCTGAGCAGTGAGCCTCTACTACAGTAAGTTGTCTACTAAGCTGTCAGCTTTGACGAGCTGAGGAATGCTCACGACCAGCCAAGACACATTATCCAGCCGAGTGAGCTGCCAGCACAGACATGTGAGTTAACCGGCCTGGCTGAATCCGTGGCTCGGAGTCACATCTCTGTGTCCAGTTCAAGGGGCCGCGGGCCAACAACCTGAGGATCCAGCTATCCAGAGGAAGCTGCTGTTCACCACTTTTTCACTGACTTAAAAACCAACAGATCTCTACTTTTTTTTTTCTTTTAGCTATGATTATGTGTATGTGAACAGGTTTTTTTCCTATAACATAAATCATGCAAGAAGAAGCACCGTGAAGGTTTTTCCAAATGCTTGTTCATGTTAATTGATCCCTGCTGCCACCTGGAGGACATTTAATGAACTGCATATCTATATATCTATATATCTATATATCTATATATCTATATATATATATATATATATATATATATATATATATATATATATATATATATATATATATATATATATATATATATATATATATATATATAAACAAACCATATATATATATATACAACCCAAATAGTGTTTTTAAATTTATAATAATTGCACACAATTGTGATTTCACTACATATTAGTAAACACATAACTAATCTTTTCTCAATCATTATTCATACATTTATTTGAGTAATGTGTAATTTATAAACAAGTATCAAATGTTTTATTGTAAAAATCTCAACTATTTGGCTTAGTGATAGTATTTATGCACCATATATATAATGGATTCACCATTTCTAAAAGACCAGTTATCGAGCAGCTGCCAATGTTTCATAAGATGATTTGGAAAGTAAATAAATGACGAGTCAGCTATTTAGAATAACATGTGTGCTACGGGTTAGTGAGTTTGTTAATAAATGTGTTATTAATAAAGACAGGAAGCAGGAACGAGTTGTTTCTTTAGCATTTTGTGTCACCCCAAGACACTAATATAACATATAGATTTTTATTTACAAGAGGTTTGATTTCTGATAACATGAGAGAATCTTACAATTTGCAGGTTGCCAGGTTCTCCTCTACTCTTCCATTAAACGTCCTCTGCCTCTGCAAAGCCTTTTGTTTTTGTTGGATTTGTGGGGGAACAACAATCTTTCTCCGGCACCTCCTGTGTGTATAATCCGCACCACACACGCTGATATATCGAACACTGTAATCGCTTGCAGATGCGTCAAGGTGCTTTCCTGGTCAACTCGGCACGGGGAGGTCTGGTGGATGAGAAGGCTCTGGCTCAGGCCCTGAAAGAAGGACGGATACGCGGCGCCGCCCTGGACGTGCACGAGGCTGAGCCCTTCAGGTGGGCGTGGTCTCACCTTCATACTATCAAATAACAAAGATAAGTGGCGTCTCCTTCCTTGTTATTTAAATATCTCTCCTCCTCTGGGCCTTCTCTCCCTTCCTGCCGTGCAGCTTTTCCCAGGGTCCTCTGAAAGACGCTCCCAACCTGATCTGCACGCCCCACACCGCATGGTACAGCGAGCAGGCGTCGCTGGAGATGCGAGAGGCCGCCGCCACGGAAATCCGCCGAGCCATCACCGGTACGCTCATATCCGTTAAACCACCCCGACGCGCGCCTTCTGGCTCCGGCTCACTCACCTCATCTCTCCGTATTACAGGCCGCATTCCCGACAGCCTCCGGAACTGCGTCAACAAAGAGTTCTTCGTGACCACGGCGCCGTGGGGCATGATGGAGCAGCAGCAGCAGCAGCAGCCGCCGCCCCAAGTTCACCCTGAGATCAATGGTGCCGCCTACAGGTAGGAGGAGGATTTATGGGAACCCGGCGGGCTACTGACATCACACAGAGATCACCTGTGCCTGTGCCTCCAAACCTGCAGTAGATGAGGCGTAACACATGGGGGCGGGAGGGGGGGAGTGTCTACATGTTCATGTGTGTGTTTATCTGATATTCTTTTTTTTTTTTTTTTTCTCTCAATATTACACTGGGTCCTAGTTGTAGTGGCGTGTCTATACGTGGCCCAGATGAATGTATCCCTTTAGCTTAGGCTCTTCATCTCTCAGTCTCTATATTGTCTCAACCAGACTGAACTGCTTCTCTCACACAGCCGAATGAACCAAACGATGGTACAGGCCATAGCAACGGGGGGAATGCAGGACAAATTATATACCTAATTCTCAACCAGGTAAATGAACCAATGCTACCACTGCTGGCCCACGGGCCAGAGCAAATGAATAACACCATTGATGAAAAAGAAACCGAAACCCATTGAAATCTACTGTATAGCCTCTCTCTGCTTCACACTCCCACTCACCTGTACTCTACCTACCCAGCATCCCATCGACCCCCACTGCACCCCCACACTGAAACAGGTAGACAGCTCATGTACAGTACACTACAAATCAAGAATAGAATGGTAGCGATGGATGTTTTCTTTTCTTCATCTTCTTTTTTTTTTTTGGAACACATAAGTATATTCCCAGATTGGCAGGTAAAGACAGGAAGGTTTTAAATGTGGAGGTTGTTCGGTGGAAGTCAGGGCGTTATGTCACTATGGGAACTAAGATAGACAGAAGCTGGTTATGGGCCTCGTTATGGGCCTCACATCACGGCTTGTCAAGGGAATCTTATACCTTTTCCAGAGCTGGGCGGTATGACCAAAAATCGCTGTATTTTAAAATAACATGACTGAATGTTGCAGTATTTGATGATATTTTTTTCATGCATAACTGTTAACCCCATTTTCTAATAATTTAGAGAAAAATAACTGCAGTAAATTGGCTTAGAATAGCGTTTCTTGTCACAGGCAGTCCTCTTAGAAAACGATTATAGTTTTGTGAATTCTTCATATCCTAGGACATGTTTGTGGTGGAGGTGGCCTCAGCTTTTACAGGCAGGTTTGTTTGATCAGCGTCAGACTTTTTGGTTTAAGTTCCCCTGTGGCTGCTTACTGCTAAACAGTCTGCCTCTCAAACCCGCTGCTCTGCGTGGGTTGCAGTGTATGAAAATTTCATATTATTAAAAAAAAAAAAAAAAACACTATTCAGTGTCAATGGTTAAACCGCTCAGCCCTATACCTTTCAACATTTTATTTGCATTACAAGTTTTCCTCCACACATTTACACCTTCAGCCCCCTTGTTTTTTTAAAGGGTTCACCCAAATTCTCACCCTAGCAGTATCAGTTTCTATTAATATAAAACACTCTTTCTGTAAAGACATGTTTCTGTTGACTTTTTAAAAATGTATTCCACTCGCCTCCAATGGCAGCAGACATTGAAGGGATCTTAAAAACATGAACTAGTAATGGCCAGAAAAATAAATATCTGCATGGCTAGATACCACTAGAAATGTTTTTGGGTGAACTGTCCCTTTAAAAAGAGTCCCCATGCTGCAGTACTGCTTCCTGTGTTTATTCCCCAAAACCTGTGTTCTAGCTGCTGTTTATAATTCATTAGAAGTTACGCAGCTTTTCACATTAAATGTGCTGATTCCCTACATTTAAATCCTTATTTTGGAGGTTAGAATGAGCAGCAACACATGGGCAGAGCTCTTTGACAGTAGCTGTTGGTTTAACCCGTCCTCCTCCTGTCCGCCCCGCAGGTTCCCTCCTGGCGTGGTGGGCGTCGCCCCCGGCGGGATCCCCGGGCCTATGGAGGGGTTGGTGCCCGGGGGGGTGCCCATCGCCCACACCCTGCCCCCCGGTACCCACCCGTCACAGGCCACCTCCCCCAACCAGCCCTCCAAACACGGCGACCCCATGCGAGAGCACATGACCGAGCCGTAGGACTGCCGCCGTAGCCGAGCGGTGGGGGGGGGGGTTAACAACAACAACAAAAAAACACACAAAAAAACAATGTTAGGACTATACGAAACCCAGCGACTCAAACATCCCACTCCACGCTTGACTCCAGCCGTCTGAGACCCACCAGCAGGCTGCCTGCCGGGCGGCGTTCCACACTCCTCCTTTTTGTGTGTGTGTGTGTGTGCGTGTGTGTGTGTGTGAAGCCCGGTGTGAGGACAGCGGAAGTTAACAGACGACACTCGGACTGCAACACCGAGAAGGAACAGACCGTCCACAGCTCAACGCGCAGAAGATCTGACCCCCACCCCTCTCTGCCCCCTCCACATCCGGTCCCCTTCCCCCTTGATTTAATTGATTCTTTCATCTTTATTTTTTCAGTATATTTTAGGGAGATTCCTCCTGGCTTCTGGGACACGTTCACATTGCCACGTGCAGGACGGAAATCTTGACCCCCCCTCCATTTTTACCCCTGCCCTCCTCCTAAGTCAATTTCATCCATTTCAGCACAAACATGTCTCGTGTGTGTGTGTGTGTGTGTGTGTGTGTTTTGTTTTTTCCTTTTTTTTCTTTTTTTTTTACTTTTTCTGTTTATCTTATATTCTGTGTTTCTGTTGCAAGTGAATATCCGTTTTTTTTTTTTTTTCTGTTCTTCAGCGTGCGAATATGAATGGATTTACAGTTAACGCGTATGTTTAGCGGCGGCCGTCAGAAACGTGGACTCCATCTTTGCTCGGCTCTCGCCGGTGGCCCCTGAATGTAGAGGAAAGACGCGGGGCGGTAGACGCCTCGAGGAATATTTCGTGAGGTAATAAAATAATAACCCTTTTAAACCAAAAAAAGAAAAAAAAGTAGAAAAAAATGACTGCCATTCATAGTTAGATATTGTAAGTTGAGTGTTTGTCTCCTCAATTAAATATTGCCGTTTTTCCAACTCTACTGAACCGAGGTACCTGATATTTGGTTATTGTTCTCAACAGTGTCCCAAATACAATGTTTTTACATCCATCCAAAGGACCTACAGTACATTGCAGCACCAGCTAGCAAGGATGGGGAACAACAAAAAAAAACATGAAATAAAACAGGAAATCTGTCACTGACTCAGGAAAAAAAAAACACATTAACTGTCAAATCTGTCCAAATCTGAACAGAAAAGAAAAGAAAAAAAAACAAGTCAGGATTATTGCTTTTTCACATCCTCACCTATTTCTATTTCCATTGTGGTATTTTTATTTTATTTTTTCCCCCTTTTTATATATCAAATGTTTGTTTTTTGATGTTCAAGGTTTTCAGTCCTGTTAGATTTGTATTGCCTTGTTAAATGTTCTTATAATCATAGTCTTATGTGAGCGACCGGCCCTCTCCTCTCCTTCTAGTTTCTTCTTTGTTTTCCCGCTCTAATGGAAGCCAGCTGCGGCCCTCGGAAGGCAGCGGCCGCCACATCCATCCCTTTAGCTCCGTGACGTTAGCAGGAGAAGGCTGCCCGCGGCCTCTTTGGTTTAGTGTGAGTGTTTGTATTTGTTTCTTGTACAAGGTGAACATATAGCATACAGTGCAGCTGGAAACAATAAATAAAACATACTGTTCTGATTGATGCTAGGCTCTGTGGAGCGTTTCTGGCTTTTTTTTTTTATTATTATTTCTTCCTTTTCTGCACAACTGAATCATTTAAATGGGTTAAAAATCATCTTAAGAGATCGTCATCATAAATATTAAAGGAGCACTATTCTGCAAAAAAAAAAAGAACTTGTTCGGTGCTTGTGTGTAAATATTCAGGTCTCTGGGGGCTCCTGCTAACACAAACTGTGAAATAAGACCTCCCACTCATCTGTAGTGTCCTGTAGCGTTGCTGAAACCCTGGCTGAACTGTTGTGATGTCACAACAGGAGTGGAAGTTAATCGCAATGGATCCATGGATATATATGTATGTATATGTATATAGATACATATATATGTATCTATATATATATATATATATATATATATATATGTATGTATGTATGTATGTATATGTATGTATATATATATATAAGTTCATTTTATCAGCTATTCTTCAATTTAGTTTTAGTCTTCATCTTGTGTCAAATGCCTATATAAATTTTTGTCATATTTAGTCAGCTTGTTTCTTTGAAGTCACTTTTTAGTTGTCAAAAATCCAAGGTATTTTAGTCTAGTTTTTAGTCAATAGTAGTCTAATAGTCTTTAGTGTTTGGCAGCAGGTTGATATTAATGTTAATCCAAATTAATCTCGTCAAACCAATAGATTTGTTTCTTTAATCTATTTGTTATCTTCCATTTTTCATTGTGTTGCATTTAATCCAATCCAGTGGATGCTCCTCACAAACACCCCCCCCCCAACACACACACACACACACACACACACACACCATGGCAGCAGCAGCGCTGGAGCAGAAACATGTGACGTATACCTGGTGAAGGCACTTTTATCAGAAGTCTGACATTATTAAGTTAATTTTTAATAAAGTAGATTTTTCTCCTCTTTGATCAGCAACAGAAAATGTCTGTTAATTTCATCAGTCAGTGGTTTAAGGGCATTGATGTCTCATTTTCATCTTGTTTACACCATAAAAAACACTGTTGATGAATATATTTCTGACGAAATTTATTCTGATCCCCTATAATATAAATATATTAAATTGGGAAAATAGAAAAAAAAATAGGACCCCCTTTAAACATGTGTTTATACCTAGTTTAATTCCATGGATAAGTTTATATAGCTATGATTTAAAGTGCCTATGACCAACTAACAATGGAGACAATGTGTTTGTGTGTAATTATCACAGTTTACAGCACGACTCTTCAAGCTCATTATTCAGATTTTCCCACTGCAACTTTATGAGTTTGGATCTCACCACCCTCACATAGTGTTTTTGTTTGTCATTTCCAACAAAGCAGCTGTAAAACACCTCTGTGCAGTGTACCTGGTTAATACTAAAGCTGAGTGTGAGCTGGTGATATTTCTGTTGGTTAGTTACTGCTGTTACCAGAACATGACAGAGAGGACGGGGGAATTCTGAACTTAGTTTCATCGCAACTCCAACAAAAAAATGATCATTACAAGTGGTGCACTTAACTGTAGTAATTAGTTGTAAGCAGATGTAAGAATATTTTCAGTGTTTTCATGTAGTTGAAGGATCCGGAAACTGGTGTGTAAACAGTACATGAATTACTACATCAAAGTATTATAATTATGCCTTTATACAGTACATAATATAAACAAAGTATGGGATATTTATTTAAAATTTATTATTTATTTATTTATTAATATGCTCATAATACTTCTTGACAACTGAGCAAACATAATCCACTGACTTGTCTATACGAGACCAATGTCAAAATTGCATTGCCCCATAGATGTGACTATTTGCCGTTCCTGATCCATTATAACTGCATTTGCCAAAGCAATTAAATGAATGACAAACATAAGATAAATCAAAAGTTAAACAATGGTTGGTTGCAGTCTTACATACTAAAATCATCATGGTTTGATGAGTTTTGAACACAAATAGAAACCACCACATACCATTAAATATAACTGCAGCTACTTACTGATTATGCACCAATTATAGCTTTATTTAAATTAAATATATTATACATTATACCATCTTCGTGCAACCACAATCTACAAATCATTTATATATAATGCTTGTAGATACTAAATAAGTGGGTTACAATGATATTTTGCCAGATTTATGACTTTTATTTGACCTGTTTGTACTACAAGTGTCACAATATTTAAATCCAATAGAGGGTGCTAGAAATCTCGTTGCACATTTCTGAGTTAGAAACTTGTGCTTGTGTTTTATAAACTGTATAAAGACCATTCCTGTGAGCTAACGGTCACATGAAAAGACACAAATATAGTGCAGAGCATGGACTCACAAGACTAACTTCGATAAAAGAAATATTGTTGGCAGCTGAAGAATAAAACAGGACAAACAGTTGAGTTGGACATTCAAAAAGGTTTTCCTTTATTTTTTTTTTTCCTTATTTTGCCTGCTCATTGCATTACACTCTGTATAGTGAAGTCAGGCCTAAATCCACAAACCATCATAGTCACGACTGCAACTATTGCATAAATACAAAGCAACATACAGGTGATCATAACATGTATGACTTGAATGAAACACGAAAGAGGTTACAGTACACAATGACAAGAAGAAAAAACTAAACAAAAATGCAAACATTCACGGCAAAAAAAAGTAACAACTTTTTTTCTTTTTTTTTTTCCTGTCAGCTTTGGTTTTATAATGTTGCAGTCTCACAACGACTTTAATCAAAAAAAAAAAAACCTAAAGATGGGTTTCACATAATATCAAACAGGTGTTTAGAGAGGAGGTGAACTGACGTGTACCATGAGGGTGACAACTGGACAACGTATGCTGTACGGAGTAAAGGGACGAAGGAAGGGAGTCAACGATGGGACAAGTGTGACTTGTGGTTCATGTCAACATTGAATAGGTCTCACCGCCCAAAATAAGCACCAGGTTTTAGGCATCCGGATGAGGTACTGAATCGCACGCAACAACATAAGTAAACTTTTCCACTGATGGTCACTTGGTTCTAACCTCACAGCAACAGTGTTTCTGTGCAACGTGTCTTCATCAAGATCGAGAGAATAATTAACAAAACCACAAAACAGGAGAGGGGAAAAAATATACAGAAAGCTCTTATTAGTTCAAATAAGTTTCCAAACAATAAATATGTAGAGTAAGAAGAAAAAAAAACACACGCATACGCGCACACGCATACACACACACGCAACTTCTCAGTCTGAAAAAAAAGTAAACAAAAGATCCAACAAAATTGTGTGTGTGCTAAACCTTAGTGAGTGTAGATTTGACTTGTAAAAAGGAACGTGTCCCTTTTCAAGAGCTTCATATATGACCTTAATTCAAGCAATGATATTTATATAGAAATGTTTTTAATAAATGTGCAGTGCTTAGTAACGAGGATTAAAGTAATTTATTATTACACAATCTCTGGCTTTCTAACGATAATGATATTGGCTTTGTCCCTGCCCATTCAAAAACAAAATGCTAACTCGTTTACAACTGGAAAAAACATCAAAAAGATCAATTTGGAAATGTGCTTTTTGTCAGTGCCCATACTGAACAGATATAAAGTGTTGATTTGAATCAATGCTGGTATATTTCCTTTATATATATATATATTTTTTTTTAAACAACTACATGCATTTACATCTATGGATAAAGATTCCTTTTTTTAACTTTACATTTGAAAATCAAATCAAATCAAAAGAAAGTTTGCATTCGTAAACCTTTGTCATCTCCTCGAATCTGTTTTGCAGCAATGGAGTTCATCAGCCTCAGGTTTGTCTGAGTAAAGTGTTTAATGTGTTTTTTTTTTTTAAGTGTATGAACGAGTGCCTGCGTGTGCTCGGGGGGGGGGGGGGTCGCCGTGTCTTCTGTCACAGGTGGAAGGTGGGTGGGGGCTCGTGGTTCCCTGTCCTCTCCTGAAGGCTTTCACAGTTTGCCCGTGTCAGGGAAGGAAAAACAAAAAAAAGAAAGGAAAACTGTAGGAGAGAGAGATAGAGAGAGAGGGTCTATCCATCCATCCGCCTGTCCGTCTCCCCCCTCCGCATGGGATCTGTCACTCGTCGTCATCGTCTTCCTCCTCTTCACCGTCAGACAAAGAGGCACAGGGCCGGATCTGCCGGTAGCCGTCCAGCCATTTCTCCACCATCTGGGTGACGAGTGGGTGGTTGCGGCGGCGGGAGCTCTTCTGGAGAGCCACCAGGACGCCGCCGTCCGTCACGCAGCAGTCCAACCACTCGCGCAGCAGCTTCTCTTGTTGCTCCTCATTACCCATCTGAAGAACAGGGGGGGGAACACATGACCATCAGAAAGAGCCACGAAACCAGAGGAATATATACCTAAACACATCGGTCGGTTGGTCCTTACTTCCTGTGCTGACAGGAAGTGAATGTGGAGCAGCTTCCTCTCGCTGTCGACCAGCGGCAGGAACGTGACGGTCACATCGTCGTCCGTGTTGAGGTTGGCGCCCGCGCCGCGATTGTCGAAGCCGTCGTTCTCCATGGCCACCAGCGCTGAGAAGTGGCCCCGCGTGTAGCCCAGAGCAATGGGGCTCTTCCAGCAGAAACTCTGCTCCCACAGAAGGGGCAAGTAAACACCTAGAGGAAAACACCAGAGGATTACAGCACGTCTTTATGAAGAAAAGAGGTCAGCAGAGCAGAGACGATGCCTGTGGATGTTCATCCATGCAAGAATATTTGGGTCAGTGACAAATTCTGGTTGGCAAGATGAGAAAGTTGAAAAAATTTGAGAGAGAGAGATAGATTCAGAAATATGTCTATTTAATGAATAGGAAGGTAACCATCATCTATAAATGGCTAAAGGCTATTTTAATAATGGTTAATATAAACCATTTATATACAATAACTATTATCAAGGTGCAACTCATGTATTAAATACTTTATTATTGTAAACCGTTAAAACATTGTGTGTGGACATTAGAAAACTTTAAATTTTTAAAGGGTATATAAGTAATAAAATAACATCATGTTTACAGACAATTTAATTATTTATTCACTAATAGCAAGCAGTAAATTAGTTTATTCAATTTAAGTTAGTAGTTACCTAGTGACCATAATGCAAGGATTCTGTTTATGATTGCTGTGGATTAGCTTTCTATTAAACACAAATAAGACATGTCTCAGAATAATTTACTAACCTATTATTTATCTATTTTCTTTGAACAGATTCAGTATTCTCACTTTTGTCTTCAGACATTTAGATGCTTTTTCCAGTTATGAGTAATGCAACAAACTGACAAAGAGAACAGATACCGGCTTTAGAATTGATTGTAATACAATATGATACAGTACTGGCACTATTTATAACTGGGTATTTTTGGAGCTTAGTTCAAGGGTAAAAGGGTAAAACACTTGATATAAATCATTTGGTTTTGTTTCTTATGTACATATACTTATTACGTTCACTTATTCATCACATTAAATAACTGTAGGAGAGGATAAATCAAAACAAGAAAATCCTTCATCTGAAACGTCTTATTCATTAGACCGGTCTGTTGAAACACTTGAAATAAAAAAAAATGTCTAGTGATAGATAAAGCATTCATATCATTTACTTCAGTGAAAGTAGCCACGCGACAAAGTAAAAACACAAGTAAGTCCTGCATAAAAAAACGTACACCTCTATAAAGTCTACTTTAAAAACAAAAGGACTTGCAATGCATTAAAATATTTGTTATATTCTTGATTATTATTATTATTACTAATGTGTTAAGATATAAACAGCATGTAATGGAACTAATTTTAACAACTTTCCCTTTTGCAAAATGCTTTTGGTAACATATAAATTATTGCATATAAGTATCTGCCTAAAACATTAACTAAAAGTGTTGTGTGTGGAGAAAATTGTTCAGTGTCTTCTGCTCAAATATGGTGGAGGAGGAGTATAAACTAGAGGAAAACTCTCGTACACAACAGTAAAAGTACTCCGTTAAATTCCAGCACTGGAAACGTCCGGACATGTTGTTGTGACCTATTGAGTGAGACACTAGTTACATGTCTCCTGTTTCAGCTGTCCTGTAACACACAAAGCAGCTCTCGCACTTTATGAACACCAGTGTAACCGACACCACTGTTGAGCCGCTCCTGTTTAGCTTCTCTTTGTCCCAGTGACCACTGTGTTTTTACTGGGTTCACCTGGTCACCACTTCAACGGAGCTCCCATGCGCTCCCTATAAGCACACATATGCATGTCTCTCTCTCTCTGTGTTTTACATTGGCCCCTGGCAACAGTAAATCACTGTTCCACCAGGCCCTTACAGAGCATTTTCATCATCCCCACTACGGCGTTGGCCAACAGGCAAATTAAAGCCAGACAGGTTTTACTGCTCGCTGCTAAGGTGGACCCTCGCTCCACACTCGGGTGGGGGATCGTTTGACTCTGGGGTTCTGATGGTTTACATGTGTAAAAGTGTATCTGGATGTGTGTGGAATGTTTCCCCGCATCACGATTCCTTCTTGAATGTGCTCCGTCGAGGGAGGAGTAGTTTTGTATTGGTGTTTATGTTATTTTGAGTTTCATGGTACTAAGGTACCGCATAAATAACCGTTTAATGAAAGACACTACGCTGATATGTCATAAATAGTAATTTACTGACAGATCAGAGGGGCAGTTATGCCAGCTATGTCAGCTATGCAGACACATGTAGGCTGGAGCTATTTCACAAAGGAAGTCTAGTTCTTCTACGCCTGCTAGAATT
Organism: Eupleurogrammus muticus; assembly: GCA_036785175.1. Taxonomy (NCBI): domain Eukaryota; kingdom Metazoa; phylum Chordata; class Actinopteri; order Scombriformes; family Trichiuridae; genus Eupleurogrammus; species Eupleurogrammus muticus. The sequence continues at coordinate 11,858,935 of JAYKQN010000019.1, forward strand.
GGAGCTACGCTCGATTGTTAATGACCAGAACAGCACCGAACCAAACTGCTCACCTTGAAAACGGGTGTACCCGAGTGTCTCCCCGCGGAAACTTTTGTAATATTTCACCCCGTAGACAATGATTGGCCTACGAAGTATGTGTGCAAGGACGAAAATGTGAGTCTGTTCCAAGCTGGATCCTGGCTGTAAAAGAAAACAAAACACAAATGGGGGAAAGGCAGTTAGAAGCTGTGGTCGGTGGAACTACAAAAGCAAGGATTCTTGAGGAGTTTTATATACATTTCCTCTGCCAAGTAAACCCCTGCATACTCCAAGTCCCAAACCATTAAAAGCGCACACAATTGCCTTGCTTTCACACCCAGATATAATAACAGATATAATAACAATCCACCCAAATTCTTAGTCTGTGAGGTCACACTGAGCGGTGACAAGCAGTGAAATGCTGATGACAGACCGGATGCACTTGCAAAGAGCATTACAGATTAAGTCGACTGTGGTAAGAGCAGCAAAGCTTCTTGCATAATTCATACATCATTAGCGTGTCACATTTTAAGCAGATTAGTGTTGACATCCAGCTCCTGTCTGCCGTACTAATATGTGAATGTGTGTGCGTGTGCACGTACCTGACTTGCCAGCGAGAGGATGAAAGCCCAGTCTTCTTGCCACTGTTCCTCCCGCAGTGAAAAATGCAGGCCAAAACTTTGGGAATACCACGACTCCCACTCCTTCCAGCGCGTGTAAAACCTGCAGACCACACACACAGACAAAGAGATTTGTTAATGCAGTTATTTGACTTTGCTGTGCAAAAAGGCGTGTAGATGCTATTCTCCAGGGCTCTACCCCTGGTTAAATCAAACTTTTCTTTTCAGACTTTCTGGCAATTGTAAAATAATTGGCATGACTTACAGTGATGGTTTGGACCACATGAACATGCAACAGCATGGGAAGATATTTTTGAGCATTTAAAAATAAATACAAGACAGCTGCATACGATGCAAGATTTGAATTGTGGCCTACCATATGGATTTGGAATAATGCGACAGGCATCACGCATGGATTTTTTTATTAAATCTTTTTTTAGTTCACTTTAAAGGTACCATCCATAGAAATTGTAATTTTATTTGTTTTTTTATTATAAGAAGGTCTAGGTGTTAAATACTGTTCCTGCTCTCACAGACAAATACACACAGCCTGTGTTCAGAAGATGTGAAGATGTGTGTTAAAATGAACTGTGATGTTGTAATACTTTAAAGTCCTATTTATCTCTATTTAAATCAGCCAATCAGAGGATAAAGTAGTATAATAATACATAGAAGCACTTCTACATAGAAGAACTTCAAATAGCAATAACAAATGAAATTGTTTAAAATAAGTTCAGAGCATCTCCTTCTTCTTATAACAAAATCAACTCATTTATAATTCTTAAAATGAATAAATTAACAATCAAAATGATTCAACATTGGATTATTTGTAGATGAAAAACACTAGGCCTGATGTCTCTGCTATTATCTGCATTCCTCACCTCTGTTGTGGTTTTAGGTTGAATGGCAATTAATCATTATATCTAAATAGTTATCTAAATAGTCTCTTGGGAATAGATGACTCACACTAAGCTGTTTGTTAAACTCCTCTAAAATATTTGCCTCCTCAAACTGACCTAAAGCTGTCCTCAAAGCTTCTCGTTTCCAAATCAAAGCATCAGATCTATGTATAAGTCTGCAAATCCACCTTTGGCATCTGGCACTGTATGCTAACCTTCCAGCCTCTGAACTGCATGTTCCACATTCTAACATAGTCGTGCAATGTTGAGCAAACTCCATGTGAGACCGTTGAATGTCAATTTCAGCCGTTTACGTGTCCTTGAGCATGAAACTGAAACTTCACCTGCTCAACATTTCTGTGCAAAGATAGTCAGATTAATGCTGTCATGGGTGGAAGTAAAAACACAGACATGAATGTTTCAATATAATACAGCATAAGTTTTGGATTTACTACATTTTTCCCCACCCTCACACCCAGCACACTGTTATTAGCTGGAGGTTACACAAACACTGCCCAAAGTGGCACAGCAAAATAAGAGAATACAGACAGGGGGGATCAGGGTCTCTACACAAACAGATGGTGCCACACACTTCAAGTTATGACTGAAAGGGATTGTCTACACAATTACATTGTTTTTTTAGTACTGCTCATTCAGAACCCTAAAAATATTCTCCTCAACAGCAATGTGCGAGTACACATGATGCATCCACACATGCTAAATTGCAGACAATATTTGTGTATCTTTTGCTCTGATGTCCTTTGGCTAAATATCTCTCCAATCAGCTTCTTTTACTGTCAAGAACCTATGTTTAAAATTTGTTTGAAATTCTCTGATCCTGATCCAGAGTGTGCAGGCCTCACCAGTGAGAGCAGTCGTGCAGGCTGTCGTGGAGCGTCTTGCGTAACACTGAGTCTTTGTCGTAGATGCCCCATGTGGCCTGTAGCACGGAGTCCAGCAGACAGTCCCCTGCTGTCCGGTTCCACAGGGCGTACAGCCGACTGTCCAACCTCGTCCCGAGCTCCAGGGACCAATTAATGATGGGAGACTCCTCTTCCAGTTCTGAACAAGAGAGGAGGGAAAGTTGAACCTTGTGTCTCTCTGGAAAACCTTCATCTTTAGGATGTTCTCCACGTGGTACCAGCTCATTTATACTACACTCAACTCACTTTATTTTGTTTTGACTCTACAGATAACACCCTCGCGATATAAGGTGGGGTTTGCAGGGATGCCTGTCACTGATTAGTTACCTACAAACAGCACTGCTGCTTCGTGTTGGAGACACTTTATTTATGAAACATGTACACTTGTATCCATTTAGCGGTGTTTTAGAAAGTAAGCACCAGATACCAGGGTCTTTCTCCGAACCATAAAAGTTGGAGATTAAAGTAGTGTAGAGTTGATGCAATGGGATTCCACAATTTAGTGGAAAAGGAGCATAAAGACAACATGTTCTAAGAAACTGTCTGCAGGAGGACAGGTGACTACACTTGTGAAAATAGATTTGATGTACTAGTGTTTACGGAGGACCACATGGACACTACATACATGTGACCAGACCATAAAATCAGGTAAAGCATGAAAGAGCACAAAAACTTCAAAAATCTAAGTTTAAGCCACCAACTATAATTGATAGTTTAATGTGCAAAATCTCAAATAATTTTGTTTCATAAGGACAATAAAAGCCCAAAACCCCACAACTGGCAACAGATTCTGATTTAAATGTTGCAATTGATTGGTGCATGTAATTATGTGACATCACAGTAACTAACCTCCACCCGCTTTTAACCAGCAAAAAGCTCAGAAGAGTGCAGAGAATTACTGTTGAAGTAACACAAATTCTCCAAAATACTGTAGTGAAATGAAGGAATACAATACTCATAGTCAGAAGCTGATATAGAAATAAAATGCTAATTTATAAAAGAAAGTGAAAGCATAAGTAATTGTTGGTTGTAATTTTATGTAAAAATAGTCTTCTCGGTATGCTGCCTCACTTGTGATACCCAGTGTCTGTGTTACATTATGGTAAAGAAAGCTGGCATGTTGCTTGCTGGACTGGCTCCACAGACGTAAAGCACACACTTTTCTAACTGTGCCCATGTGTTTAAAATTTATCAATGGTCCTTTGTTTAGCTGTGGAAACAGTTTTTTTGTAGTAAACAACATAACGTGACTTTTCAGTTCAATCAGAGCAGTAATATTCTGGACATGAAGCCATACGGCTTCTAGCAATGTTCTCTCTTTTCACTACACTACATTGCTACAGTGACAGTGACAGTGATTCTGTCATGGGTTTTGACCTTCAAATGGACACACGCCATACCAGGTAAATTGGTTTAAACCAGTCTTCACCTAATCCATTAACCTTAAAAGGGAGTTTTATGTTCATGGCCATAAGTAAAATCCTGTTTTTGCCAAAAGTGATAACTAAATTGCAAACAAAACCACCTAGAGAGGATCTGGAAAGCGACCGCAGGGTTTCTCTTGGTTGTTATACTTTTCAACCTAATCTTGGACATATTGGTCTGATTAAAGGACACATGATTTACCAGGAAAAAACATGATGACAGTTAAAAGAAAAGTGATGCCTTTTATGAGAGTGTTGATATATTTGTATGGGCTGAGGGAAAGTCCAATCATTCAGAGCGGATCAGAGAAATCCCTGAAACTCAATTAGGCTGATTAGGGCAAGCGCAACTGGTGCTCACGATAAAGACAGACTGCCTGGCAGGGTGACAATCAGGAAGGCACAACTCCATGCTGCCAAGAGGGAAAATACAAGTAATAGAACACTGCCAGTATTCGGCATCCTTCCCATCATAGTAGAGTATGTGAGGGGGGCTCCCTCTATTTGCCAAAGCTCCAGACCATCATAGTCACCTTGGATCTGGTTTCTCTTTCTCTAAAAGCAACTGCAGGACGTGTAACCTACTGTATGTCACTGCAATACTAAATCACCTTTCTGTACATCTCTGTCCAGCACCTCGTCAAACAACTTTTCTTGAACGGCTGGGGGCAAGTCCTCGATGTCTGCAACAAAAGAAAAAAAAAGTAAATAATGACATAATGGTTTACTAGAGATCTAATTGAATGTAATGATTATTCTCTACTCAAATTGACCTGAAAAATTAACTGAAATTATTGACTGAAAAGGCAGGCTAGAAAATGTTTCTGTGAGGTCAGTTTCAACTCAAGCCACCATGGTTTGTTCTTTCCACAATAGCCCCTGCCTTTCGCTGCACACTCAGAGCTCTTGTCAACACAGTAGCTTATTCTTTAGTGAAAATAAATGAATGCATTGACTCTGTGGAACTGAACAGAACGGCTTTCTATAGTGGCTAGGAGCCAAGGCCTGTATTGTCCTGAACACTCTACATAACAAAAATACTTAGCTTAGCTACCAGCAACAGAGTAAACCATAATAGCTTTTCCAGACAATGACTGCATGCAACATTACTGCGAGATATTGGCAAAAAAAAATTGAAATATAGCCTTGTTATGGACAAGAGACATGAGTAGTTGCCACACTGGGATGAGGCTAAGCCAGACATGGCCTCTGTCTTCTGAGAGTAAAGAGAAAACTGTTTTTAAGCCATTTGCCTCTATTGTAATAGGATGTAATGATTCATTTAACTAAATACAATACAAGTTTTTAGATAATGAGATAACTCAAATAACATTATTCATTTGTTAAATAAATACATTACATTTTTTTCAATTCTTTCTGTTAAATGTGTTTAAACCACTCAATTCCATAGGGCTGATTACTGCCACTCTACTCAATATTGGGTGATTTTCAAACAAAACATTATGTGTAGATTTATAAGAAGAAAAAAAAACAGTGACATATAACCAAATCAACTGGGAATATATTCAGCCTTTAGAAAAACCTCTGACTTGTTATATGATGTGTGGTTTCGAAGCCTCACCACATCTGCCACATCTTGCGATTGAAAAATGCTCAAAGCAGGTAAGTTAATTATATATTGCGGAGGAAGGGAATAAGGGAAGCTCTGCTGTCTGTTGCTCGGCATGCTTCTGAAAAAAAAATGCCTGTAGAGTATCATGATTCCTTTTTCATTTAATTACTTTAAACCGTCACATACTTGAATCGGAATTTAACTGCCTTGCCAAGAATCCTTACATCCCTATTTTTTGAGCTTGTTGGTTTGGTGAGGAGATGCTGACCTGCGGGCAGAGTGAACGTCACCAGGTCGGTGAGGAAATAGCAGGTGAAGTCTCCCTTGCGCTGGTGGAGGGAGGCGGCCACCTCACGACGGATCTGCTCTGTTAGCTCAGGACACACCATGGCTGGAATACACTTGGCTGCCTGTTGGGACACCTGCAGAGAGGAGAACAAGGGAAATTAATATGTATATATATATATATATATATATATATATATATATATATATATATATATATATATATATGTGTGTGTGTGTGTGTATGTGTGTGTGTGTGTGTGTGTGTGTGTATGTACACAGCATACAAAGAATACATACGCATTTCTAATAATGGCAGAGGGTATGTCACAGGTAGCCACAACAATAATCCAGTCATAATTAAAAAATATATATATATATATATTTTTTTTATTTTTAACTTTAAGGGTTGTCAATTATTGTGTGCCATTCTGTTGCTATAGTATTCATGTCACTAAAACAGTTGCAGGATCACAGCGTTGGTCCTGTTTGATTATCAGGTAATATTTAGCTTTGCTGCTTTATCCCATGACGTAAATGCTGATAAGCCTATTTAACATGGTGCACCATCACTCCTAAATCACTCGGATAAACGAAAATTTATTGGGATACAATATTCAGTTTTTCCCAGTGGAAACTAATTTTACACGCCCAGTTAATTAAAAAGCAGCCCAATTAGATGGAACATTACCTTATCTAGAAACACAGTCACAAAAAATTAAGCTCAAGAATTAAGTTGCATAACTGAATATAGAGGTTAGACTACTGCATGTACATAAGGAATCAGAAAAAGTGGGGCAACTGTGTGAAAAGCCCCTATAGAAGTTCACTGAGGATAATGCACATTTGGCGCCATGAGGACTTATTTATCTCAAGGGATTTCCTCTAAATGAAAGTGACTCTGTAAAATTGCCACAGATTTCAACACTGAGTGAAACTGGGAGGCAAAGAGTCAAACTCAAAACACACAGATGAGTTTGTTTTGAATCTGTTGCAAGGGAATATTTTTTTAGAAAAAATTTTGGGAAAATAATCCCTAAACATGAATAGTGTCTGGGGGAAAGGTTTTGAATTGTGCACATATACATTGAAAACAACAAGGCATAGTGTGGTACGTGAAACAGCTGTTACTGTTGTGTTTCTACGTGAGTGACTGAGCCAAATCTACTTCCAGTAATCCAATCTAAATTATCGTCAGGACAAAATGTATGCTTAATGAGAAAAGCAGTTTTGAGGCCATGATCCAGTGCCTCACTGTTTCGCTGGTTACGCACTGACCTGCTCTGAAAAGAAATTGGGACAGTGGCTGAATGATGGAGGAGATATGTGTATACAGATAATCTGGGATCACAGTGCTGACGGCAGGGGAGCTGCAATCAACCTCAGGCACGAGAGCGCCGCTGACACACATACGGACTCCGTGAACTTCCTGTTTCATAGACACATCAGGCAATCCAATTTTTTTTTTACATAACACTTGATATAAAATATCTAATAAAACAATTACTAATAATGGGAAGGTGCTTTATGGACCAGGAGGTAATATTGTTATGTGCTCTGTGCACACAGCTTCTCTAATCTGCTTCATCTCTGACACAAAGTACAGCTGCAATGATACAATAATCCAAAATATAATATCAACAAGAAAACCCCCTATTGCAATTATCAGTTTTTAGTTTCCTAATTTTAACAACAGTATATAACGTATATCTAACACTCTGCAGATATTCTCATGTTCTAAAATAAAACCTCTGTCTGTTGTCAAGAGCTTTAGTGAATCCAATTAGGCTTTTCACTGTGAACTTTGTTTGCAGTTTTGTGCATGTTAAGTAACACTGACCTAATTACCGCATTTTGAGAATTGATCATTCAAGGACAAAAAATAGATTTTGATCGAAGCTTTGACGGCTAGCGGGGGTGGGGCAGAGCATGATAGCCAGCAATGCAATTCACCAAACCAAGCGCACAAATTGATTGAGGCTTTTACTTTTTTCACCCCCCCAACACACATCAGACGGCGTGAGTCTTCGTTTCCACCCAACCCACAGTAGCCAAGGAGAGTAACACACATAAAACCACACAACCCAGCAGGAGCGGGACAACGACACCCTGATCGGAGGTGACACACGGTTACTATGACAACCACCAGCACTACTGGTGCCAAGCACAACTCAGAACTCAAGTTAAGATCAGGTGAAATAGTTCCAGACAGTCGACTTTTTTGTCTATGCCGTGTGCATAATATTTATAAAAAACCAAAAAAAAAACCATTTCATTATCGATTACGATGTCAACAATTTTTCGGGGTCAACCCTAATGTTAAGTCTGATCTAATTTATGCAAATAATTATTATTACTGCCATTACTGTAGAATAATGGTAGTTAAAACGGAAGGAACAGGAGTTACTTTTGATTAAAAGGTTTTTCTGGGGGGTTTCTTTTACATCTACAGATGCTATGTTTGTTTGTTTTTAATGAGTTGGTCATTGTTTAGTCAATTTTTGTGGGGGAACAAAAACATCATTTTTTGTTTGTCTAAAATAAAAAGGGACATGGCATTGATTAATGGAAGTGGGAACTGGATCAGACTACACACAGGTGATTCCTGATATTCCACTCATCTTCACTAACCTCAGTGAGCAGCACAGCCAGCATGTCCTGTCTCTGGAAGCGGATGGCGAGGTGAACCAGCGTGAAGCCATCGTCGAACGCGGAGGGACGGTTCAGTAGGCGCACCTCATCTGATGTTAGCTGCCTCGCGATGTCACCCCCTGATGACTTGTAGGTCTCCACAGCTGCCAGGTCGCCTTCCACCACACCTTTGAGAGAAAGAGGGGGTGGGAGTCACATTAATAAATACCTTTAACAATTATTTACAGTTAAAATTAAAAGACATTTACCATAGTAGAACCAATTAAGCTGTGTACGTTTTCACAAAGTACATTCTGTGTTCAGCTTCAAGTTTGTTTCATCTAACATAAGAAAAACATTTAAACCGGTGAACCTAAACTTCCTTTTTGTTATCATGTAGCTTAAATGATAATAATAAAATACACTGGTGAACACACTCATCTCTGTGGTAGAAGCTGACTGGGCTCAACAGATACAAAAGCTACTTATCTAAAGTACAACCTTGTGCAGAGGACGTTCTGTGCGAAAACCAAAAAAAGCTATATAATATTAGAGATGAGAATGCCTTTTATTGTCGTAACAACTCCGCTGACTTTAAAGTTGAGGGAAAGAGACAAGAGGGGGCCACAAAAAAGGCAATCTGTTAGTTTTTCCATCTTCTAATCTTTGGGTTAAAATGTTAGCGTGAGGACTGAAAGATCCAATAGATACAGGTGTATACTCTCTTTTTTTTTTAATACAGTACATTACTAACTGAGTGAGCAAAGCTATTTATGTCAACCACCAGCTTGCAAACAACTACTTACCAATTTAGAGACAGGGAAGACTAGGAGAAACATTTTGACTGTGATTTTGCAAGTACAATGTTCAAACAAACATTATTTTGTGTATGTTTGTATATCAAAGTATATGTGAAGGAGGATCAAACTAGTGACATGAAAGAAAAGCTATCAGCATTAATATTGATTTTAAAAATGGTACACAGTTTTACAAAATGCCTTTCCATTTCTAGCATATACAGTAAATGCCAGTGTAGCTTTCTCTCACACATTTGACAGAATTAAAACACTGTCGAGCCTTTGTTCTCACGTCAAAAGGACCACACACAATGCTCGGGCTGCGTAATCCGCGGTGCGGGTGAGACAGAGAGCTATAGAGACGCGGAGTGGGTGGAAGGACACGCTGTGCCATGTGGAGCTGGATAGAGAGATGAAGAGAGGAACGACACAATGGCAGCGCAGTGCGATGGAGGGGGATCACGGCCACTTTCCACAGAGCACTCCATTAGTGTGGGTGTGCCTGGGACTGTACTCACACTAATACAGGCTTACACTGGGCTGAGTGATGCTGGTACACCACCTGTGTTCAGTCCGTTTATCTGCTCAACCACAACTAGTTTTCTCTGTAGGGTAATTCAAGCAGTGGTCCAAAATGTTCCCTACCTTAATTAATCACCATCTTCTGCTCTTTTAAAGAATGAGCCGGCAACTTTCTTATTATTCTGTCAACATTACTCGTGCTGAGCCAAACCAGCTAAATTGATCCTTCTTACAGCTATTGTGTGTGTTTATGTTGTGTAATATAGCTAAGGCCCCGGCTACACTAGTCTAGATTTTTTTTTTTAACTATATATTTTCATCCACTGGTTATAAGATAAAATCTCCTTTCACTCGCCAATCCGATTGATAAATAGCTCAGACTACAAAGTGACCTAACTGCCTAAAAGCCTGAGTTACCATGCCAGGCTAGTAGTGGATGATTAGTAAAATTTGAAATACTTGAAAGAATGTCTGAACATTCACAGAGCAACACGGTAGGGATTTTAAAACCAGGCGGATCTACTTGTACTTCATGCAGTAATCCTAAATTCAACCATAAAATTCAGCAAAGAGCATAGACATAACCTAAAGCATGTGGGCCATCATTATTCAACAGAGTTCGCAAATGAAACAAAAAAAAAGATCCGGATCGGGGTCGCTACACAAATCTCTGCAATCTGATATTTTTGTATCTCTCCACTTGTGTGTTTGGTTTAACAAATCTCCAGATTAATGCCGTTGTGTTGGTGTGATTCAGGGGCCAAATTGGATAGAAAAATTTAAAAAGTTCTAGATTTGTGTAGTTGGGGCCTTACTCCGTTGTGCTCTAGACATCCAATGAAGCGAAAACAAAACAAAACACATAAACGAGCCACACTGCTTCTCTGGTTGGTGGAGTTCCAACATGTTTGCTGTTAAGTGGATGGAGGTATGTGAATTTCTGCTGCTGGTGGTCTCCCAATCAAAACAATAACAATAAAAAACTGAAGTGGATGAAGTCATGAAGTAGCATGAGACTGTGGGATCTGCTACAAGCATTAACTTGTTTCTCACGATTTTTATTTATTTATTTTTTTTACTGAGAGCCAAATTAACTGCAGATGTCCCCTCTCCTCTGATGATCAGAACAGGTAAAAACACTAAAGGTGGTCTGACAGGAGCGGAAGCTGCTTCCACCTGGGTGGTCACCTGCAGCAGTTAACTTTGTGTCACCCTGCTCTCCACGGTCTTTGCAGCAGCAGATTCAGTGGGAGCTGAAAGCAGGCCATCAACACACCATCAAAGACACTGTCAAAACACTCAAAATGAGCAAAAGCCTCTATACAGTTTCCCCGTGTCTCGCCCTCCCCCACCACCTCTATCGTTTCTCCCTTTCTCTATAACACTCACTCCTAATTGAGCACTGCTAGGGGGAAAAATATATATACTGTATAATACAAAGCTTCAATTTTGAAAGCATAAGATAAGAGCTTTGGAGTAAATAACACATATGTGCATGCACATCAGCAATGTCCTGTTTGTCCCTCAGTCCCTGGGCTGTCATGTAATGTTGGTTAGATTAAGATTCATTTCTAAATTACAAATTTCTCCTACATTTGAAACATTTTGGACACATTACCAATAACTACATAAGTACACAACTCAACGATAATATTTAATCCAAATTATATATTTATATATAAATAAACCAATTTTGTTGTGCTTTAAGATACCAACAGGGAAACATGTAATGAAATGGAATTAATTTACCCTTCTGTGTGAACTAATTACAGATTCAAGAAAACTCAGCCTAAGAGTTTAATCTTATACCTCATTACTTGTAAGATGTATATTATACGCAGAAAACCCAGTCCAAATCCGCCAAATTATATTGTTAGATCTAAATGATCTATATGGTACTTTTCACAGCATATGGTACTATCTATATGGTACTTTTCACTGCATATATATATATATATATATATATATATATATAATAACAGCTATAATAATAACAGCAACATATAGAAAGAACATGTGTCACTCATAGCATTGAATTGTGTTTAAATGCAATGCACAGCTTTGGTGTTATGTTTGTTATGTGAGCTTTTTATTACTATATGTTGTCGTTTAGCATTCTAGTCCTCATATTTTATTTGTTACGACTGTGCGAGGAGAATCTTTGTCTGCAGTGAATTCGTTTAACCTGCTTTTCTTCGGGAAAGCATTTCTAACCAAATTATTAAAAAATGGATTTCCCAACACAAAAGGTCCAACGTAAGTAATTCAATAGATCGCGTATTCATAACTATATTGTAACACTTAATTAATATGCGCTCTTCCCTTTTCTGCTACTGCCAGTCAGCACCATCACCTCATACAAAGTAGGGCACAGGATTGTTAGGAGTTTGCATGTTCCCCTTGTGTTCACGCAGCTTTCCTTTGACCATGCCCCTTTTTCCTTTCACATTCTCAAGTCAGACCTGGAGGGTTTAAACTGCACGTAGGTATTCACGAGAGAAAGTGAAAATCCAGCTATTCATGTTATCCTGGCAATGTCACAATCTATCGACCATGTATGATAAGTGGACCAGAACATTGATATCTATTGGTAAATAAAACCACTATATTTAGAAGCACTGAAAACTATTAAAATATTTTATTATTATTTTAATTTTTTTCCCGTAATTGGTTTTAATCTGATACTGAGTAATACGGGGCCAGAATTACAGATATGAATACTTTTATGATTAAAAGGAGAAAAATATAATTTTCAGACATTCCTTGCAGTGGCTTTTATGTGAAATGCAGCTCAGACATATGCACTCGCATGCTTGCAACAGCAGAGGATTATTGCAAACTTTGGGTTTTGCAACATGCAACATATTTCTTTTCCCCTGAGTGGTGATGTGTCGGATTACAATTTGGACTAATTAGCACTAGGAGAATTAAACAGGGATAAACTATACTCTGCTATCCCTCTGCTGCTTGCATTGTGCTACTCTGTTGTAGAAATATTGTGATTTAGCTGTGTGTGTGTGCGTGTGTGCTTGTACTTGGGAGTGGGCGACTCATTATTGCAGCTGTGTTTTATTGTGTTTGGTGGTCACACTGGCTAGAGAGCTAATCTCTATGTGGTATTTCTAGTCCGATATCCCCCGTATTTGTTGTTTCGGAGGCCTGTGTCATTTTTAACGGGTAGCAGCAGAAAGGCAAACCGAGGAGCATGCACACATTCTTCGATCTGAGCCCTTCACAGAAAATTCATTCTATAAACTATTACAGTCAACCAAGAAAGTCGAAGAGGGTATCATTTCTTACATTGCATTACAACCCATCACAAAAAGGGTTTACAACGCGTAAAATGCTTCATATATGTTACACGTAGCTCCTTTAAAAGTGCTGGCTTATGTACTTGATTTTCTGCTGTTAATTTTTTTTTTTTTTTAAATCACATGCATATTAAAACACAGATCAGTTTGTAAATGTAAATAAATGTTTTTATTGTAAAATGAATATGCAAACATGTATACCAGTCAGTCATTTTCTATACTGCTGGAGCCAATCCCAGAGCATTAAAGGTGACAGACACCCCAGACAGGTTGCCATCCTATGGTTGGTCACAGACACCATTCACTCACACACTCATACCTAAAGGCAATTTAGAGTCTCTAATTATTATCAGCATGAAACCGGACAACTTGAAGAGAACCCACACAGACACAGGAAGAACATGAAACTCCGCACAGAAAGGTCCTGAACCTGTAACCTTCTTAACGTGAGGCAACAGCTCTACCCACTGTCGTCTACAAACATGAAAGTGCTCATGATTATTTGTAGACTTTTGTGTCTTTGAAAAACTTTCCCAGCTTCATTCCTTCTTGTTTCCTTCACTTACAGATTTTTGTATTACATCTACTTTTCCTCTCATTGCGTTTCCACTCTGACTTTATTGCTGCATTGTGTCAGATTGAGGCCAATAATCACTGCTGGATGATCGCAGCATTGATTGAATGCAAATGACAACAACAGAAGCAGTTACTGAAGAAGCAAAGAGCAATAGCAAGTGTGGTTGTTACACAGATTATCACACAATGTCATACAATTACCCCAAAAGTAATATAGTGAAATTGACTTTGCAATATGGGTCAGCCTTACTGCTAATGAAACATTGTTTGCACCATCAGTTCTAATGTTTGATGAACCTGGTATGATGGTATAATGTAGAAACTGAGGCTAGAATCAATCTTTTAAAAGATATCCTGGCATCAGTAACATCAATACTCAGGAATCAAACCACCCACCCCTACATACTACAATCATTCAGTCATGTACCCCTCTAGAAAGGCCATTTTTTTCTTTATTTGTTATTCAATTGCAAATCTTCCCCTGAGCGTGACAAGTCTCTAACTAGTAAACGATGGGTGAGTGGGCCAACATACAAGTGGACACAAAGACAACAAGTCCCCTTAGTAACCGGCTAAAAAAAGGCATCTTGTGGTTTCATCAAACTTACAAGTCCCAAGCATCAGGCTTTAGAAATTATGACGTCACAACATTAGGCCACTTTCTAATTCGATTCATCATTCATGAAAAAAAAACTGTTCCACAACACAGACCTTTTTATAGTCTAATAATCAAGATAAGAATGTGACGCATAATCACCAGGGTGAGAGGAGTTGTCCAGACAACATCTGTTGAGTTTGTGTTGGAGCATCTACGCTACCGGAGCAAAGGCCATTTCTGTTGCTGTCGACTTATTTATTTTTGACTTGGGCTGTACTTGTCAGGCTATTTTTACCACAGCGGGTCCGCTGGGAAGCGAGGCCGCCTACCGGAACGCCGGGGGCCACTGTTTACAAACACAAATGTGTTAATATGTCATGTATATCTATGGATGTGTCAATAACAGGGAAGCCTCCCTAGCAACAGAGGGCAGAGATTCTCCTCCACCAGCAAAACAATGCAAGGTCATCTGGCAAAAAGCAGCGAGTCGGCCAATCACATGCATGCAAGTGCACATTCCTGGTAGATAACATTGTAGCACGAAAAAAATTAAATTGTTGCTGCTATGATACGTTTTGAGATGTAAAATCCTGCATGCAGGAATAATACAAACCACTGTGCGATATTTTAGCACCTGATAAACCTTGAAAAAAAATGTATATGTTCCTGATTTGTATTAGATCTAAACCAATAATGTGCTTCGAATTATTTTAACTGTTTAAATTTCTTAAGTACTTGTAATCAACTGGGTATTGAATAGGGACTAATATTTAATACAGGCTGGATTCTGTTTTACTGCAGAGAACAATGGTGAAATGCATTGACAGGTACAATGAAAAAGGAAAAAAATTTAATATTTGCATACTGACCAGATAAGACCTGGCCCCAAGGGAACAAGCCACTCAAACGTGATGGAATCCACCATCTTACATGCAGTAACAGACCCACTGAATGACCGGAAGCACACTAACTACAGGGGTCTTTTTCCTGACCTTCAGACCTGAGGGTTCCTTTGCTCTGAGGATTGTAGCGATGTGAAAGAAAAAGTGAGCAACTCCGGGGTATCAAATACATGTGTGGATGTCAAGTCTGTGACACAAAAGAGTTGTTACTCAAAGAGACAGATTATAGAAGGAGAAGAACTGGAGGCGGAGTGGGCATGCAGAACAAACACCACGTAGCCATGGCAAAGGCAGGAGAAAGAGTGAGATAGCAGTGTGTGAGAGGGAAGAGGCAAAAAAAAACAATCACTAGTTGTTCTTAGAATGTTCATCCTCCCTCTCACTCCACATTCACCAGTCTACAGTGTGGGTGGCTGGACACTTGCTGCTGCTCGTTTGGGGAAGTTTTATACCGGCTGATAGAGGATTTCTAAGCACGTACAGTATATATCAGCAGCATCAGTAGGACACTATTTTAAATTATCTGGATCTTAATCATTCACACAACTTTTGTGAAATCTCATTCCACAGTGTTTCTGTGCCGTATGTGATTTAGTAGATTTATTGGCCACCTCCTGAAAAGAAAACATATTTATGACTGCTTGTACATGAGATCTTATATTCTTGAAACTCACCAACACAGGCATTAAGGAACAGCCAATCAGTCCTCCTCATCCTGTTCTTAATCTGCTTCAGTTTTTTGAAATCCACCTCCAGCTCCTCTTTGCTACCGATCCCAGCCCCCGATGCCAATTCGATCCTCTGAAATTCCATGTTCACCTCTGGCTCCGGTTTCGAGGTTGGGGAAGACCTCCTTTGACTGCCGCTACAGCCCCCCACCCCACCAACCACACCTACTATCCCTTGCCCAACAACACCCCTCCTGTTGTCCCTGTCCTGTTCGTTAAGTTTTGACGAAGGTTGTTGGCTCTCGGGCTCAGACGCCAGTTCGATAGGCTCAGCTAGCAGGCTGTTCGGCCTGGGATGGTCACACACAATACATTTAAGAGCCTTGGACCAATTCTCATAAGTGCAGGCAGTGCAGGTCCAGTGCTGTGAATGCGTGTTGAGCCTGTTGCGGTCATTATATTCCTCACAGGGGTCTGTAGTGGTGGCTGAGGGAGCAGGGCGGCATCCTGAACCCGAGGTCTGGGGCGACTCTGTAGGGCTGCGTGGATGATGATGGGTGTGATGTCCTTGATGAGTTGCGTGTTGCCCGTGCTGCAGTTGTTGAGCTTGCTGCCTCTGGCACAGGCACTGCGTGCAACGGATGGCGCGGGGCCAGTTCAGGTAGGTGCACATGTGGCAGGACCACTTGCTACTAGGTTCAGGTGCATCGACGACACGGACACGGGGTCGGGCGCTGGAGTCCGGACAGATGAGTAAGCTGGAGCCCCCCTGGGGCGGGCTGTTGCTCAGGTCTGCAGGGTCCCATTGGTGCAGACTGGCATCCAGTGCAGGGCTACTCTTGAAGGGCTCCTCAGTAATGATGGCGCCCCCGCTGGGCCTCTGAGCGCGGCACATGGTGCACTTGATGGCAGACGGCCAGTTCTCGTATGTGCAGTATTCACAGGCCCACTTGGCGACCAGCTCGGTCATCGTCACACCGCCACCAAAGGAGGCTTCCTGCCGTTCAGAGAGGCTCTCGGCTCGGCAGATCCACTATTAAGGAGATCACGAAGCCCGTAGTATGCCGGGCTACAAAGAAGAAGAAAAAAAAATAGATGAGGCATTTTACCAAAATACCTTGATGTTATGCCAAGTAAACATATACTTTACTATACATGACGAAAAGAGACCAACAAACATAACATAACTCAAGGGCAAACATTTAAAAAAGGTTAAATAATAATGCTGCGAGGTGTACACATTAAAGTCCTATATTGTACACTTTGTCTGGGTTTCATTTGAAGTTTTAATTTATTAATTTATTTTAATTTATTAAGATACATTGTGGGATTAAATATCAAAACTCATTTCAATATATTTTGCTTCGTTCTCAAGCTCTTCTCTGAATCTTTAGATGAGCTTGTTTTTCTTTTGTTTTTTCACTGAATTAATGAGAATCTCCTATCATTTATTGATTTTATGGCTGAGAAAAGTGTACTGTATACAGTATTTCTGAAAATGGTGGAAACCTATTTATATACAAGACACCTAACACCTAACTAACAAAAAACAATTAAAATCTCGCTTTCTACACTATAAAACCTTCAAGAAATGTTTCTGCATTCAAATAAAATAGATCACACTTAATGTACCAGATTTGCAGAGATAAACTCACTGTCATCCATAAATGACCTTCTTGTGTCATTTACTGTCAAACGTTTGAAAAAAGCCACTGTGCTCTTTGCTCTTGATCTAGCAGAAATTTGACAAAAAACAAAATCAAAGACAGTTACGTTTAAAGTCCCACAAGTGCCAGCCTTTGACTGGAACCCTGAACCTCTCTGCTTCTAGTAAAAACCTGACACTTGCTATCAACACATACAGTAAGTTATACACCAGTGAAAATGTGCCCTACAACAACCGAGCGGGGTAACAAGAGACAAGGACAGATGAAACCAGACACCCAGCAGGGAGGCACATGACTGGTTAAAGACACTTTACTGCACTGAAATTGAATTTGCCACAAAGCCTGTTACTCATGGGCGTAGGTTTCTTTTTAACATAGGGGGGGGCATATTAAGTCCTAAGGAAATTTTGAGCGGCAACATTCTGGTAAATTTGCATGCACCAATTTTTGCCTTTCTGCATCCATTAATGGTAAATTGTCTTTAATATGGAACTAATAATAATGAAACGTAATTCAGTTTGACTCTTTGTCTGTGTTGCTTTAAAAAAAGATTCTTGTGTGATCAACTTTTGTCACATAAGTATAATAATAAAAATAATAACATAACATATAGGCATCATTTACACTTTTTCTCTTTTTGAAAAAACTGCCCTCTGCTTCTTTCAATCTTTTACTTGGGGAGACAAATGCACATATTCTAAATACTGAGGCAGCCATATCTCCTGCATCTACACCTATGCTATTACTTACATATTGAAACCGAATTATCCGAAACAAACTCTCATATTTAGATACTATTAACAACAGTGAATCGGCGATGGAATGTAACCTAGTACATTTATTCATTTACTGTACATATTTACATTTTAGTCTACTTTATATGGCCACTTCACTACAATTGTTAGAAATTTATTGTAGGAATTTATTGAACACATTTCCCCTCTAAATATTCATATGATTTTAAATAAATAACTCCAAAAAAACAGATTTCTTTTGAATTTTCTTTTGAAAAAATCAAAAATTCAAACTAGCTCCACCTCCACCAGCTACAATAATTGCAATTCTGCTTATATATGTACATAGACATATTCAATACATATGTTGCATACATATTTCACAACTCAATTTGCAGCAAAACAAATATTTTTATCATGGTATTGAGACTTTTACTGCAATCTGGGTATTTCTTCCACCAGTGCAATTCATCAGCTTAGCTCACTGGACTCTGAGATCGATTTTTTTGTGTTTACTCCACACCTAAAGTCCACGAACACACCGTGAGAAATGCAACACATTTTGACACAAGTATTCTGTTTACATAAGTCAAAGTAGCAATAACACAGTGTAAAGTAAAAAATCCTGCATTCTTAACCTATCCCACTGCACACTAAAAATAGAAAAGTACTAATTATGCAGAATGGCCCACTTCAGAATCACACTGGACTCTAATTGTTGATGCAATAATGTGTCCTTCATATTAATGTTATAGAATACACCATACTTTATCAGTCGATTCCTAATTTGTATCATTAATATAAAAGTGGAGAGTAACTAAAGCTGTCACTGAATGTAGCGGAGAAGAAAGTACGATATTTCTCGTTGAAATGAAGAGTGAAGTATAAAGTAGCCGTCACGCAGAAATACTCACGTAAAGTACAAGTACCTGTGAATGTACCCGGTTACTTTCCACCCCTGACTAACTCTATCGCGTGTTGACAGACCCCTGGAGAGAACAGACTGTTATCTGAACTCGGTTTGTTCTGCTGCCAGACAGAAATTATCAGCCAAGCTAGCTGCTCGCTAACATTAGTGGATTATGTTTTCTCCTCTCCTGTCTGTAATTTATCCGTTTGAGAGGCCCCTTAATTCACCAACTCCAGAAACAGTCGGCGGTGAGAGCCTTACCTTGTGTTTACACTCCCCAGTTTCCTCCGCTGCAACCAAAACAAAACGGAGCTCCTCTTACTTTGCCGACACTAGCCGCATATTTACTTCCTCGGGGCGCCTTTTAGTTGGAAGTTGAAGCTCCATACGTACCACAAAAAGCGAGAACCCCCCCCCCCTCCCACCCCGAGTCCCGTCCCTCGGTTGTCCGTGGTGCCGCTTTTAAATCATTTTTTTATCCTCTCCTGCCTTACAAACACCGAGCTGTACGGCTTTAATGGCGGCACAGGGGAAGGGAAACAACTGAGACCAGGACTAAAAAAAAAAAAAAAAAAAAAAAAAAAAAAAAAATACACTACGAGGGAGCGCAGAGAGCGCTGGGCCGTGTTACAGTCAGAGGCAGGAGCAAGGATTTACCACCTGAATCTGCCAACCGACGTGATTGGTTGATTTGTGTGTATCCCTTCACATCGACCAATCAGATTCTACGTCTCTCATTCCAACTGTTAAAAGGCTCAGTCGAAAGCGAAACAGATTCCAAATGACAAAAATGATGGCAACTGGAACGTCTCTGGAATACGTGTTCGTTCGGTCGAGAAACCTCGAGAAGTTGAAATGGAAGCGTGTTTATTTTTGATTCGTGAATGGTTATTTGTGTGCATCCACTGGCAACCAACCACGTGGTATCTCCTCAAAAGGGATAAGAGGGTGATGTCATCGTAAAAATACTGCAGCAAGCAAGTCTGCAGTAATGTCATGCATGATAGCTTGAACAGTTCTCAACGCTAAATAAGTATTATTGAAGGGCGTCTAACGCACCTTTGAACAAAAAAACAAACACGAAATGTAATTGGCGCTATGATTATATATTACGTCGTTTGTTTAGCCGTAAAAATGGATGCATGGATGCAACGCCTGTCCCACTCCAAAGTGATGTAATTTACACAAGCGCCAGTAGGTTGTGCGCATAAAAAAATAAACAATTTACACAATATATATGTATATATTTTTCTCTCTTTAAAAGGTAGAATACATAATATAAATATATGAACGCAAAAAATAAATTCCAAGCGTTTTCTTAACAATTGCCACAATAACAACAAGGCACACAAAATCACATATGCATGTCTCATTTATTATCCATCCAAGTTTAAGAACCAATATTCTCTGTTCTCATCCAAAGAAGTCCCTCATCTACTCTCGTCAAGTACACAAGACCAGATAGAAGCAGAGAAGATCTAAGCTGTGCACTGGACTTTGTGCTTCAGGGAGGTGTTGATGTTGCAATGGCCCACCGGGAAGGAAGGATAGGGTCACCCCATACAGTAAGAGTACATGAGTGTATATTTGTATTATGTTGGAACTTGAAAAATATTGTAACAATGTCAGCCCTCTCATGCACCAGTGGTCTTCAGTTCCAGAGCTGTGCTGGTTTTCATTTGAGTCACTGAATCAGGATTTCACCTGGGGATGAGGTGCAAATTACCTGATATGACCAATAAACAAGAAAAACAGCAATCACCACAGGAGCTGGGAACAAGGATTAAGAAAGAGGACTTAACATCGAGAACTTCTGTTCTATACCACCACAAAACTGAGACAAGCTTATACAGTAAGTGCTGTTTAAATGCTACCCCCTCCATATCTACTATACATTCATTATTATTTTCCTCATTATTTTTCCAGTACTCAAAGGAAACCACACTCCCAACAAGCTGATTTTGTCATTTCTTAACATTTGTGTGATTGAGTTACTCTGGGTGATTATAAAAGTAACATTTTGTGTGCCAGGTCCTGATAAAGTGATGCATTGGCATTACACATCAGGGCAAATGAAATGTCCCTAAGGCAAAAACATTACATACAAACAGGCTGTGTAAATAAAATTGGAGGTTGCTCACAAGGCAATGCTTCTCCCAACATTTCACTATCGCAGAATGTCATTTGCAAATGACCTGCTGATCACCACGTTGAGCGCCTGCCATGTGCAGCACAAAGGTCTGCCCATGCTAAATATAACAGTGTCTACAATTGACCGGTTCATGCAAGCTCCCAATCCATCTTCTTGTTACTCGGGTTGTCTTCAAACGGCCCATTGATCACACTCATCATAAGAACTTTGCATTGAAGGGTGTGTCAGCCACTGAGCCGATTGCTGTTGACTTTAATTATAATTCCAGTTTCAAATAATAAAGCAAGCAAAGTCACAGTTGCAATCACAGGTCCACTTAGAAGTTGCCAGTGAAAGTAGAAAGGGAAAACAGCTTCAAGAAGCAGTTGAGATCGTTTCAGGTAGACAAAACACATCAGAAAAGGAGGCAGGTCGAGAGAAAAAGAAGAAAAGCTGGCAGTCGATTATTGCAAACACAATACAGTTTGTTATCATGTTACCCTTCTAGATTTGTGAATGTGTTCTGTGTGCAGACAAAAACTGCCCTGAATGAAAGGCACTGAATACTGAAGCAAGGTCATGATGTTTTCATCACATTATTCAGGTCAGAATACATGGTGTGCCGTCAACTATGCCAAGGCAGGAAAGTGATCTCACACTCCGTTCCACATACACTACAGGGGGCATCAGCCCTCCATGATGACTTTAATAGAGAAGAAGCCAATGAGAAGTGAGCTTGAAGTGCTTATATGATCACGGTCAGTAGTATTGGAAACAACGAGCAATAGTGGAAGTAGCAGCCAGGCTTTTATATGAAGAAGAACAGACAGATGCATTTTTAGTGGTAGCTCTCTGTGTTGCAGCAGCAGAAGGGAACATTAAGCATCTGGTTAGTAAAGCTACAGTACATTGTGTTTGCCCTGTAAACCTCATACAACACACAAAAGCTGAGCTGCATTCAGCTCAGGGTGGTCAAAGAGGACTATGCAAGTGGCACAACATGACAGCATTGGTAAAGCACAATTATAAAGAAATCTTACATTTTGTTAAGTGCAGCAAAGCGAATACAATTTCAGTGTTACCCAAGAAGAACAAGACATTGACATTCATGTCAACCAAAATAGAGTAGCTGTTAATCTAACTGTGTGTGTGTGTATATATATATATATATATATATATATATATATATATATATATATATATATATATATATATTCATATATATATATACACACACACACACACACACAAACACACACACATACTATATATAGAAAGAACCCATTATAGAAGTGGCAGCGTTAATTTAGCTTGATCTATTCCCTATTTAAATAGGCAACTGTATGATTCATCAAAGACTGTTGCTAACATCGAAATAACAACATAATGGGCAAATCCAAAATCAAATGTGACAAGTGTGCATTTTAAAGAAATTCTAGTTACATATATATCTCTTTTTTTCAGATTAAAAAATAAAATTAACAACCATTTGCTTACATTATTTTAAAAAATGTTGAAGGCTGCAAAACAGTCTCCTTTTGCTTTTTTGTTAAGATGGTTTCTAAAAAAGGCGGCAAAAAAAAAAAAAAAAAAAAAAAAAACTAGTGCAAGAGGAAATGCGAGGGTAGGTGCTGCTCAAGAGTTTGTGATGCAAATGTGAAGCAAAACAATGAAGAAAGGGTAGGGTCTATCTTTTAGGGAGCAGGCTTAAATTGCATCAAATATCCAATTCCAACACTGAAACCAGACATGTCCACACTTAAGTACCCATACCACCCCTGTTCCAAAACAGGAAAAAAAAACAGATAAATGTGAGACACACCTGTTAAGCCTGCAGAGTCCAACAAGGTTTCTCCTTAAAATGGAGATCAGACTAAGACAAGAAGAAATAAACAAATAAACAGCAGACACCACCTGCACATGCCTTTCACTTTCAGGACTGGCACTTCTTTGTCTATCTTTGATTGCTTGAGATGCCCCACCTCTCAAGGTGCGTCACTTATACATGTCCCGTACACGTCCTGTGGCGTGTTTCTATGTGGTCTGTGAGCCACGAGCGTCCCCGTCAGGACTGAGGGCAGCCGGCCGGCCTTGAGCTAAAATGCTGCCAGAGACCATCGGCAGATGAGCAGCTTCACTCACTAAGTTCTCATATTCGCTACTGTCCTCATCTTCATCATCATCATCCTCCTCCTCCTCATCATCGTCTTCATCATCCTCCTGCCCTGCGGCCTGTCTGTCTAATGAGTCAGAGCTCGATCCGTCACCGTTGCCAAGGTACGGCGTGCTGGGAGTGGTGACTGGTTTAGAGCTGGCGCCGGGGCCCAGCCCCAGGCCTAGGCCCATCCCCAGCGGGCCAGGGGTGGGGTGTCCTGGTGAGCCCACGGCTTGGGGCCGGGGCAGTAGAGCAGCACTGGTAGGGGGTGAAGAGGATGAGAGCAGAGACTCATCCTGCGACAAGAGGTCAGCATAAGAAGGTGGGTTAGGTGAGGTACTGGGCCGCTCCGGGGCAGAGGGTGTGTGGAAAGCTATCCTGGACAGAATTGAAGTCTCAGAAGGCTCTGTGTTCTCCTCATGAGTAGCGTGGGAGTCTGGATTCGGGGCCTCAAGGAGCCCTGTGGAACAGAAAGAAGATGTAACAAAGTTAAAGGATACTGTTGCAAGGTTAAGTGTGGGTCAGATTTTGTTTCAAATACAAAACGCTAGTACATAGAGTCAAAGTGAACCAAGTTTGACTGATAGACTGATGAAATATTAAAAAAAAAAAAAAAAAAGTCCAAAGGAAAGGGAGCAACCTGCAAACTCAGGAGAAATTAAATGCACTGCATGCTTAGCTTAGCCCAATATTTCTTGTTTATGCGATTACCTTTTGATCTCAGGCCAATACCCATTTAAACATTTTAATTTCATTATGAGAATTCCATACATACTTCTCTCCTCTTCTGCAGTCTTGCTTTTCCTGAGGACAATTTCTTGTTTGAGTTTGTTCACATCCTCTTGAATTTTCTCCTTCACACGTTCGCTTTGTTCTACCTCCCCACACACAGCCTACAAATAAAACAAGGTAAACAAAAGCTTTAATTAAATTGAAAGAAATCCTCCTTTTATATATATATACAGTATATATATACATACATATATATATATACATACATATATATATACATACATATATATACATACATATATATATATACATATATATACATACATACATATACATACATACATATACATACATACATATATACATACACACACACACACACACACCTACACACACACGACTCACCTGCACTTTATCTTGTAGTGCACTGTAGACTTGAAATATTGTTCGGATATCCTTCATCACACCATCTTTATCAAAGAATTCCGCCCTGGTGAGATTTTTAGAAAAATATACCTAAATTACATTATTCAAGATATAATAAATACTATTTAAGTAGAAGTTCATCCTGTTTTTTTTAATCAGGTGACCATCAGCTATCTCTAATTTTCATTTTATATTTCCAAATCACAACGTCAGTCACATAAAGACACCAGCAAAATGAGCTGGGATGAAAATAGAGTGATGTTATCAGGAGCCAATGAAAGCTAGGCTAAATCCCTACAGTCTAGACAACACTATCACACAGCATTAAGCTCTTCTAAGACATACTGGGTGTAAGTTTAGAAAGTAAAACACATAAATACAAGCAGAAGCATGTACAGGCTGTAACATGCAAGCTTTCTACTGCAGTAGACTACCCACAAATGAATGTTGATTCTGTCATTATGTGTGTAACCTATGACAACCTAAGACACACGGCTGCTAAAATCACCTACATACTCATATATACTCACAATATTAGAGAATACAGTACGGCAAAAAAATTGCATCCAAAACTTACCCATGCTCTTTGATGACCTTGGCATAGTTGAGTGAGGTGTTGGGCACTGACGAGACTTTGTATTCCTGCTGGCTTGTGTTGCCAAGATTTGGGATTGTGAGGGTGATTCTCTGGTTGAACCTACTGAGTGGAGATGACTAGTTAGCATTGTCAAACATGAGTTACTTTTTTAGGCAATAAATACTACACTATAATGCAGTTTTATTTTGTTTTTATTTAGTGAGATGGATTATGGAGAGTTATGAAGTTGAAATAACTGAGGAAAGAAAATAATCTCTCTCTAGTTCTTATTCCAACATTTGGTAACTTTTTCCAGTGTCATCTTTTACACTTTTACTTAATTAAATTCTATATGTATATACAAAAGAATATACAAAACAAAATAAGCAGGGTATTCTCGATGCAATCCATTAAGGTTCATTATTGATCTGACAGTAGTTTGACAAGATGAATACAGCCATGAAAAATAAAGCACTGGCATCAGTTATCTACTTAAATAAAAAGCTTACTGAATTATTGAACTGTGCCATGCATTCATTATGTTTATAAAAGTGGCTTTTTAAGTGGTGTAGTAACTGCTGCTGCAGGCATACAGCTAAGCATGGAGGGTCAAACAGTCTACACGGAACTCATTTACTTATTGGATAAATTCACTGTGTGTGTCGGTTTGCTTTTGCTCACGCTGGTCAACGTGCATCCCCGTGCATGCCTGCAAATTACCTGCGGTTGGGTCTGAAGAGCACATATTCCAGTGCGTGCGTGGAGCTGTTGGCTGTGGAGATGAAGCTGAAAAGAAGGAAGACGAGGTCGGGCACACCGAGTAGCTGAGTCAGCTGTTTGTGGATGATCTGTTCCCTGAAAGACATCTGCTGCTGCGTGTTTCTCCGGAAGCGGTACCAACCAATGACATTCTACAGGACGGCAGAAACAAGTCACCTTAAATGGGATCCTCGATAATGCACCCGTTGTATACCCTCATACACATTTGTGTGTATATCACATGAACATATCATCAGACACATGACCCAATGAGAAAACAAGAAAAAAAAATGACTCACTTTCCGCCTGTCTTTAAGAATTCTGTTGAGACTTTCTTCATTGACTTTGCCAGCATAGTCATAAAAGCTGATGAAAGGAAAGAAAGGGAGACAGTTTAAACTGGTTCATCTCACTGCTGCTCCTCCTCTGCCTCAGCTTGCTCCTTTTACACAATCTTGTCAGATGGAGCCATCTACTGTTCAGTGTCAAAATGTTTCAGACAGTGCCAAAATGGATGCAGGTAATTGATGGATCCATTTAAAACTGACATTAAAATGAACAACAGAAGGAAGTGCTGTTAGCATGTATGATGGACACATCTGAAATACCATTATCTCAATTTGAAGAGAGTATTCTCCCATCCAACACTCTAATACATGCTCACAGTCAGTTAACCTCAAATTATAGTTGCCACAATAATCTACAATTACTTTCTTCAGAGCTCAATATTAACAGCAACAATAGCTCTTGTGAAATCGTAACCTATTTTAATCTTACGGAGTTACATCAATGGCTTATGCTAGGTTGTCCCCAAAGAAACAATTCTGAAAAAATTGTTGGTTTGCTGACCCTTCTTTGTTTCTATAATAACGGTGATGATTAGGACCTGATAGTCTGAAAATTAAAAGCTCATATCTTACCTAAACATCTGTGCACAAGGGTCATGGTTATGGATTTCTGTTGGAAACACATGACAAGGTTTTCTGTTACACAGCATTATATAAACACAGACTGTTCAGGAAATTATTCGGTTGCTGATGTTTCATTAACTTTTAGTTTCAGTTTTCTTAGTTTACAATACAAAAGCCACAGCAAACAGAGTTTAACTCAAATCACTAATCTGCACAGAGAGCACTTAGTAAGTGCTTCACAAAAGCTGATTGTTGCCTAGTTCCATCCATTACATTTCACATTCATTTGTGAATGAAAAACTCCAGGATGCAACAATACCAAAAAAATCCTAGCAATTGATTGCATCAGTTACAATTAATTTATATGTTTTTAAATATAAATTTGCAAATAACACATATTAATTTCAGATTAATGTTTGATGCAGATTCATTGACTCTCCTTTAGTTAAACGGATTGGTGATCACAGACAACATTTATTTGCAAGCACTTTGTGGCACAGGCTCAAAAAGCTTTAAGCAAAAAAATGTGACATACAAAAAGGGATGCTTTGTAACAACTGCTGTTTGTCATAAGGCTCTTTATTTGACCAAACAATAAGTAATGTTAATATACTAATAAATAGTGAGTTTAGAGTCTATAAAACAGCTATAACAGTTGCTGTAAACCTACTAAGGTGTTATTGTGGTTGATTAAACAGCCTCAGGTTGAAGTTGTGCAGTACAATGATTGAATCAAAATGTACATAGACTCAAAAAAAACTAAACATTCTTACTGATGAATTCAGCGGAACTAATCATAGACTAAGGAAGAGATCAAAAACTCAGTTTGAACAATCCAACGCAGTTTTGAGAACTCTAAACAGGCAAAACAAGTGAAACCAAATTTGTGGACCAATCGTCAGTGCAGAATCAAATTCAGCTTTATTCATTTAATGATTTACACTTGTGCCTTTTCTACTCTGACACAAAATGTCTTCCCTGACGAAGGCCTCTTATATTAAAGTAGCAATCATGTGAACCCTAACTGTTTCTTAAAGATGCCATCACAAGACAGGAGTAAATCAGTAGCTACATATTTATTTGCAGGTGAGTCGCTATTTTCCACAAGTGTTTTGTGCTATAGAATTCAGGCCTTACCTACTACCTGGAGCAGTTCTGCACTGCTGATCTGTGTGTCACTGATGCTGACAGTCTCCTCTTGCCTTACGTCTCCTAATAGGAAGCCCTCCTGTTGCAAACAGATTTTTAAAGTGCAGTCAGAGCACTAATGAAGAGCTGAAACAAAGCATGGATTTAGATAGTGGACTGATTTAAAATTAACAAAATTTGTTTCAATTTATTGCATTTATCAAGCAAAAATGATAACCAGTATTAGATTCCTGCTTCTCCAATGAGAGAATTTATTGATTTTCCTTCATAATTGATACTATTATGAAGTAAATATGTTTAGGTTTTGGATGTTGATCATGTAGATCAGATAATCAAGACATAAACAACTTGAGTATTAGGAATCCATAATTGACATCTGCAATAGTTAGGGGTATTTGAAAGAACATACATAAAGATTAGCCATTACTAAAAATGGTCACTTGTTGAAGCCCTACAAGGATACAGTATCAGATATTAGATCATCTTTTCATCTATATATTTTGTATACGTTTCATCAAGTGGAACATAATATAATGAAATCAAGTGTTCCACAACATACAGAATAGTCAGGATTATAGACAATTAATTACTAATTATAATTTTATAATTTATTGTATTGTCCTTTCCCCTCCAACTACTGCAATATTCCTGCTACTATGAGTTTACTCCTGTTTGACAGGGGTGGAATGTTACAAAGTACTTTCACTCAAGTAGAACTGAAGTACAACTTCCAGGTACTTTCATTTTACTTAATTATTTACCATCGATGCTACTCAAAAAGCCTGGTCCACTGCATTGCAAAGGAAAATAGCAAAGATATTACTCTACTAGATTTATCAGTCATGAGATTCACCTTATCTACATTAAAATTCTGCTAATGTGTACATGAATGAATAAAATATATAATAACGCTCCTCGAACGAAATGTTTTCTGGGAAATGTAGGCTGCGACCTGTCAGCTTCTATAAACTCAAATGTAAGGCAAAAAGCATTTGTCTCAGAAAATAAAATAAAAAGTAAAAAACACATTCTTTCATTTTATTTGAGCAACTGACAATATACGTCAACATGGGATTCACCTTATCAACATTCAATTCTGCTAATGTGTACATGCATATGAACAAATAAAATAAATAATAAAAAAGTAAACTTCAAATAATACATATACTGTATATTACTAAATAAAATACTAAACAGGCTATATTTGTATAGCATGCACTTTTACTTACAATACTCTTAGTAATTGCACTTGTAATGAGCATTTTTCACTGTGGTATTGATTACTCAAGTACATGATCTGAGTAGTTATTCCACCACTGGTTCTGTGTACATACAAATTATAAAACCGTGGATCCAGTGCAATGCAACCGATGGGACAATAAAGTCTCATATTCCTTCTCATAAATATGATTTGACTGACAGCAACTATTTCATCTGCTGGAAAACAACACCGGCCTCATTCCACTTGTGTGTGTGAGGAATGCAGGAGAACTTGTAGGAAGCGACCATCCACCTGCCAGCAGATTGAAATCCCTGACTGACAACATGTCGGTAATCAACGATGACCTTACCCCAGATAGCAAATGTTCAAATAAAACACAATAAACATGTTTCTAGCCACTTTGTTGAGATAGTTCTGACTTGACGCTAATCGTAGCTAACATTGGCTATGCGGAAACCATAATAATAATTTAAAAAAAAGGATGATAACAATTACTATTTGAGAAATCCAGGTATTATCTTTTTAATCCAGATTAACGCTACATTTATAGCCACTATCGGATGACAGGTCGAGGAGATTGAAGATATTTGCAGCACAAAACACACGGAAGTTACTTGGTAGCTTAGCTAGCATGCTAAGTAGCTAACTGCTGAGTATTTCCTGGAACTCAAACTTTCTCCAACAGCCTTTCTCATCATAATATAGTACACATGCATATTTACATTGCTTAGAAGCAAGTGTTGTGAATTAATATGCGATTACTGTGCAATCATAACACGCGACATTGGCTAAAACCACTAGTAAATCTTTACGTTGGTTAAATAAATAAGATATTTGTTCCAAAAAAAAGAAAAAAAATCACACCCGCCGGTAAATAGACGGTACCAATAGCGTTACTAGCTATGATGACACTGGAAAACAACACAAACTTAACGCGGCTGTAGCCAGCAGACGCTGAGCCGAGCTACGCGCGTTTCAGGAGCCACTGCATCACATCTTGTCAACATTACTATTTAATACTTACATGATCTGAGTTGCTGTTGGCGCTGTGATAACACACAGAACTAAAAGTGTAACCTGAAATAGATGCCGCCATGATGGAAACATCCCTATCATCAATCCCGATGCCCCCCGCGGTTGCAAAACACGCTCCTCGAACGAAATGTTTTCTGGGAAATGTAGGCTCCGACTTGTCAGTTTTTATAAACTCAAATCCAAAGCAAAAAACATTTGTCTCAGAATAATATAAAATGTATATTATCGATTTATAACTTCAGCCCAAACTAATTGATTTATAGATACTACGAGAATAAAGCCACAATATTATCAGAATAAATCATAACAACATAAGATTAACTCATTATAAAGTCAGAATAAAGTTGTAATATCCTTTTAATATCACACGAGGAAAAAAAACAATTTCCCTGCACATTTCTGTGTTCTGAGTACTACCTAATAAAACGTTATGCGCATTCATTTTAATGGCTGTATACTGCTAAATAATCTGGTGCTAATTGGCCAAAAGATAAACAAATTTGTTATTTGTGAAACCAACAAAACAAGTTATTTAACTAATTTACAAATAACTAATCGAATTAATTAATTCACTCTGTCAATTTCTATATATATATATCTATATATATATATATATATATATATATATATATATATATATATATATATATATATATATATATATATATTAAAGTCTTGCTCAAAAAACAGTCAATAGGTGCATTGTTAAAATTACATTAATTATTTTAAATGATTAGAATCTGAAATTAAATTACATTTGGAAATAGATTTTACCGTGATCCTTTGTGGTTCCGCATACACTGGGTGGCGTTAGGCCCCTTCAGATTACAACACGCCATAAAACCCAAGAAGAAGCGGTAGGCTGCA
Organism: Eupleurogrammus muticus; assembly: GCA_036785175.1. Classification (NCBI taxonomy): domain Eukaryota; kingdom Metazoa; phylum Chordata; class Actinopteri; order Scombriformes; family Trichiuridae; genus Eupleurogrammus; species Eupleurogrammus muticus. Next base: position 11,889,960 of record JAYKQN010000019.1, read on the forward strand.
CAGGATATGCCCGTTATTTAAAAGAAGTAGCCCGGGGCCTTCTCTCCGCCAGCATGGACGAGGCAACAGAACGCACATGTGGAAATACCTCGGATTCAGAGGAAGACACATGCTCTGATAGTGATTTTAAACCTGCGCCTCTTGGAACGAAAGAGTAGTAAGTGCTCTGCTTACTCTTACTTGCCTAAATATATCTGTGTGTATACACATGAGGGTTAGCAGTTCGCGAAGCTAGTTTCCCAGCAGATTACAACTGACATCACGGTTTTAGCTCGAAAATTGGTGAGGTTTGACAATTGAAACAAGAAAACGGTTCTGGAGCTGTTTTCATAGCGGCCATGTTGGCACGTAACCGTAAACGCAGCTTTTTCAATGCAATAATGAACGAGCTGTCCCTCATTTACCGGGAGTAGTGACACATGATTCCCTGGAAGAGATGTATGGGAGACGATGACAGTAAAACTTTATAAAGAACAGAGTTCAGCCTATAAAGTCGATGTCTATAGATTTTCATACATGCACGACTATTTGGGACAGTGACGAATTCTGGTTGGCAAGATGAGGAAGTTAAAATCTTTATTAAATACGGTTTTAAGTTCACCAGGTCTCTCAAAATGTACATTTTGTGATCATGTTGGTTTCTCTGGTCATTCAAAAGTCCATTCGTATTATTTGTTTTTACAAAAATCACTACTTTGTGCAATTTTTTGACACAAAATGTCTATCTCACATAATTGTGGCTTTGTTATCTATGTACATCAGCTTTAAAAGGTCCTATATTTGACACTCACTTTACTGGGTTTAATTAAAGTTTTATTACATGTATTTATACAAACAAACTTGCCTCAAAGTTTTTCATCTCCTTTTAAGCTTCTCTCTGGGGCTCTAGAAGGAACAGGTCATTTTGTGTATGTATAATGAATGGGTCTGTAACAATCATTGTTGGTTTCTTGTCATTTGAAGGTCCCTTTTTACCATATTTCCCCCCCCAAAAGCTTTTTGTATGTTTTTTTTTTTATTAAAAAAAAAGGTCAAAATAAATGCTGTAACAGAAACAGAATGGTCCATTTTAATTGTTTATTCCACATATAATGTAAAAATAGTTGATAACATGTGTTTATATTTTATTAAATCTATCTGGTAGGTTTTTAGGGTTACACACTGGAGTTATGACATTGTTCTTAATGTTAAGAGATATGTCCCAAATAATTTCTGAATTGGGGCTGTGTGTATTTCTCTGTGTATTGGGTGTTTTCGAAAGAAAGGCTTTATTTGTTTTCTTTGTCATCAATCATATCTTACTTTCTACAATATGGGATTTAAAAAAAAAAAAAATATGAGCTGGTCATATTTTCTGTTATGTGAACATGTAGTAAACACATTATTTTAGATTGATTCATTTAACTTAATGTGATTACTCCTTATTGAACTTTTTTTTTATCTTTGCTGTGTCATCTGTCTCTATAACATAACTAATTTTCAATATCTGTCCTTTAACTGCAGTTGGGAAAATGCATATCAAAAAGAACTCGAGACATTCAACGACATTGGGGACATTGGTGAAATTTGGTAAACATATACTTTGTTGTTTGACACATGGTTATTGCTACAATACAGGCAGGATTATATGTCATACCAAAATGTTATGATTCCTAACCATATGTTTAATGCACTATTTTTGTTCTCGGATCATAGCTGTTGTTACTAAAGTCTGTTTTTTTTTTCCTGCATCGTCTTGTAAGGTTTGGCGAGGAAAGCATGAGCCGCATGCTGCGATGGATGGACAAAGCTAACATCCCAGAAGATGCAGCTATTCTTGACATTGGCACTGGAAATGGAGCCTTTTTAGTTGAACTGGTGTGACCGGAGTAAAAATACACGCATTCTGGCATTATTGTATATTTTTTTTCCACGGAACATAAACGTAAAGACACAGCAACAGCTGGGGGGGGGCAAATGTTAAATTTTGTTTTTTTTCAAACTTAAAAAGCCAGTCTTAAGCCCTTTGCCTCCATTGAACTCTGTTTGTCCTATAATCCTCAAATATCCCAAATCGTATCTGCATGGCAAGATATGACCACTGCAGTTGTTTTTGTTTTTGCTTTTTAATGGATTTTTAAGTAATTATAGCTTTGTTTGCTGCAATGATACTGTTGGAATTCTTTAAAACACATTTCTACAACAGATGCTGAGCTTTATTCTCAGTCTGTGTTTTTATTGTGTCCAGGCAAAACATGGATACAAGAATCTGACAGGGATAGATTATTCTCCAGCATCTGTAGAGTTGGCCAAAAACATCCTGCGGGAGGAGGATTTGATGGATGTGACTGTAAAGGTGGGTTCAGTATACACACTATGTTTGTCATTAAAAGAATAGTTTTGCAGGTAATGTTCACTAGTAGCAGCCTACAGTACAGGCTAAAAGTTTGAACAATAGTACTACTGAAACATTAACATTATCAGAAGCTGGTATGCACTTTTTTGCTCTTATGTTTACACAGGTGTCAAAGTTCCCAAATCATGCAAATAGCCACTTCTATATTTTTTGACCCTGCATAAAGTCTAGGGGTTGTATAAAAACTGTCCCAAACACTAAGAAAGTTTGGGGAAAATTGCACACAGCTTGGATTTTTAAAAGGCGCATGATATAAGACCTTTTAATATTGACACTTTTGATCACTTCTTCAGTGCATAAATACAGTGTGTGTATATATAGGGCTAGATCAGTGCTACTCAATTATTTTCTGTCGCCCCCCCTATGGAAGAGGAAAACATCTTGCGCCCCACCACCGGGCACCTATAAATTGTATAATTTGTCTATAATATTGTTATAAGTACCTCTGCATAACACTGTATCCTTATTAACGCATAAGAGAATAAAAAAGAAAGAAATATGGACCAACTTGCAGCAAATAATAGATTTATTAACTGTAACAGAAAAGATTTAAAGTGCATCTGAAATTAAAAATTAAAATAAAATCCTTAATTAAACTATAAAAACTTGACTGACCATGTCAAACCATATGATACAGAAAGAAAAACTACATGAAATCGGCGTGATTGGGGTGTGATATCTTTAATTTCCTTGTCTTTCTGCTGTCCCGCTGCCAACATTTTAGACAGTAACACACCAGTCTTTCACAGTGAACAAAGCGCTACATACGCTTCGTCATATTTCCTCGTTTATCGCTTTATCCCCGTCTCTCTCCACCTGTCTTCTCATCCCTGTTAAATATTTTTTCATGGCATCACTTGAGGGTCTGCTACACTTTGTCTAAACGTCTTACTCTACACCTACACCACCGAGCGAATGCTCCCTGCGCACACTCTGCCAATGAGAGCGCTACCGCCCCCTAAGGATTGGAGGTGCAATTGCACTTTATTCTATGACGTAAAAATAAAATTAAAAAAGCCCCCCCCCCCACTATTGAGAACCACTAGACTAGATAAACATTCATGCAGATTAAATTTACTATATATCATTATTTTAGTGAATCTGGTGGCTCCCCAAGTTATGCACAAATCACCAATTGAGGCAAAATTAATAACCTTCATTCCTAAATGCCAATGATACAATATAGCTTTCAGCATACAGCAGGGCTATGCCTGGCCAGGGCAGGTAAGGGGAAACTCTCCTGTGTTTACCATGTGGAAGAGCTGGGTAGGAAGAGGGCCCTCAGAGTGGTGGAAATCTGCCTGCCATTCAGCTCCGGCCACCTCAAATCCCATGTGATATAGAAGGATTTAACACATCTGCTAACAAGTATATGTAAGAAAAACAGGGTCTAAATGCTGGCGGGTCCATAAGGGCTGTGATGATAAGTGACTTTTCCTCTCCTGTGTGCATAAGAATTGCATATATGTTTTACGCATCACACAGCTATGACATTGTATGCTTTGCTTGCACTAAGCAGCCTGCCATTGAAGTCAATATTGACCTTAGCGGGACTGGGGTAGCACAGTGGTTATATGAATGTGTGTGAGTGAGAGAGAAATGGTATGTTGGCATCTCGTCCACATCTCTAATCCTGCAGAATGTCAAAATGAGTTGTGTGAAAGTGCTGGTGTTTGTGCATATGCAGCGCTGCATGCAGTCTGAAGGAGTGTGCAGAGTTTCAGCCACCGGATACAAAAGCATCTTAACTCAAAGGTCATTCTCAGTTTCAAATCTATGTCAAGCCTTGTCTCCGTTTCCATTAGTCACTGTCTACCGCTGCTTTGACACGTCAACTTAATATATTCTAACCCCAGAATCGTTTCAGTTTTGTTTTTCCTCCTTTTTACAGTCTCAAACTCAAATTGAACTCATGTCAGTTACAACAACATAGAAATTTCTTTCTGCAGTGAATCACTGTGGGTCGTCCTCCATAAATTTCAGATTTTGTGACCCATGGTTCGTGAGTATGTGGCTCTTGAGCTCACCCCAGAGATCTGGTTCTGCCTCTTGGTCAGATAAAGGGCTCTTTTCACTGGTGGTATGGTAGGTCAGCAACCTCCGGAGAATTAGCTACGGTCATGTCAGCAGTTTTAATTTAGGTAAAGGGATCCAGTGAGGTGCAACACATTTAATCATGGTTGATGCTGAAAGATTTCTTCTGCGGGTGACCGTATAAAGGTACCCCACATCTAAAGTAAGACTAAATGGTAGTTGCCATATTGTACATTTGCTTTAGGGTTGTTGATGACTTTGATGATGATGATTTTTTTTCATTTCAGGAGGTGGATTTCCTAAATGGTCAAGGGGAACTAAAAGATTTTGATGTCTGTATCGACAAAGGAACTTTTGATGCAGTAAGCTTAAACCCAGACAACAATAAGGAAGTCAAAATACTCTATGTCCAAGCTCTTAAGGATGCTCTTAAGGACCAAGGATTCTTCGCTATTACATCGTGTAACTGGACAAAAGAGCAGTTGCTGGATCGATTCAGGGAAGGTGAGGAGGAAATGCTAAACATGAATATTGTAAAAATGATTATTTATTTTGCAGACTTTTTTAAGGGCTTGCTCGGGCACTGGTGAGCCTCTGAGTAAAGTAGTACCTGGATAATTATTGATATAATAAATCTTTTTATAATTATTGATTACTAAAGCAGCATTGTTTTATTTTTTTTAAATGCATTGATTCTTCTAGTTTCATGCAGAACAGCCACTCATTGTGGCAAGTAGTTCTAAATTGAAATTTGTGCACTACCATTCAACGGTGTGGGGCCACTTAGAACTATTCTAATTTTTGGGGAAAAAAGCACTGTATTTTCATTGAACATAACATTAACCTAATCAGAAATACACTCTATACATTTTTAATGTGGTATACGAATATTGTAGCTGCAAATGTCTGTTTTTTATTGCAATATCTACACAGGTGTATAAAGGCCCATTTTCAGCAACCATCACTCCAGTGTTCTAATGCTACATTAGAACACTGCTAACATGTGTTCTAACATTGCTAACATTACAGCTGAAAACGGTTTAGCTGCTTAGATGGAGCATTGACAAAAGCAATGTTTGAGTAGAAAATTATTTTAAAAAATAATTTCTACCTACCTATTTCTAATCTGTCTTGTTCTGATGTCACTCAGTTGATAAACAAAAGTCTGACCTTTCATGGAAAACTTTTGAAACTTAGCTGATGATACATTGAAATGTTTCCTGTAGTGGACAAATGGGTTGGTTTTCAACTAGAACTAACAAGAGGGGATAATGCATAAAAGAAACAAATATCTGGTTATGTAAGGCTGTTCATAATGTTGGGTGCCTCGAGGCACCTCGAGGCAACCCTGGTAAAACTGCAGAAGTTATAATAAAGTTTATCTTGCGGTGCCCTATGACATATTGCACACTGGGCAACCGCTTATGCCAACAATGCAAGGGGTTGCTCCTGTGAACATCAATGTGACTTTATAGTTGTGTCTCTGGCATGTAACATCTTTTTATTTGGGAGGTTTGTTGTCTGACAGAGTCAAAACAGAGACACAGCTCCACAACCATGTCAAGTCTCCTGGCAGGTCATGAAGCCGCAAGCAGCAACGGCCTTGTGAAGTCAGAATTTTGGCAAGCTTCCACTAGTTGTCTCTGGTCTCTCTTTTTAGTGTAGTGACTCTGGAGAGCCTGCAGGGGGCCAAAAGGGCCACGATATCTCATCTGTCACACTGACAGCCAGTCTTAACTAAGCCCCAGGATGCATCACAGATGGTGGATGGATAGTTCCTGACTCACAGTCCTCTGTAACCACAGACTGCAAGAAAGACCCCTGCATCTATGTTTAAGCCGCATGATGATGTTTGTCAGTAGAATGTAAATTGCTCGAGCGGTTTGCATAATACACATTTCCTAATCTTGACATTTTCTGTGTGTTGCATCACAGGATTTGAATTTGTACAGGAGTTGCCTACACCGAGTTTCCAATTCGGAGGCAAGACGGGCAACAGTGTGGCAGCACTCATCTTCAAGCGGGTACATTGATTCTCACAGCGGCAGCATAAGAGGATGTTTCCTTTGTTTGTTTTGTCAAATCAACTCTGCAGCCTTGTGTTCATCAAATTGTCTTATAGTACCACTACATGTTCACATTATCATGCAGGAACTGATTATTTCTCTTTCCAAGCAGACATGCAGTGCAATTGACTGTGGGAGTTCTTTTGAAATAAATCAGTCTGTTTTTGTATTGTTGCAGTTGTATTCTCTTTATAATGATCTGCAGGTCGCCTCCTGTTGAGTATATAAATTTGATGTTTACTCAAAATATGATTCATAATGTACAGTTAACAAGTTAAGTTGATCAACTTCAAGGTTGTTTAAGTGTGAAATGGTTCTTTCATGTTGAAATATATTGCCAATATCCTATGATTTCTATTCCAAAAATAGTAATTCTCTATCAAATTTTCTTTTTTTCTAAACGGCTTCAGCATATACACAGGGACATGTGATAACACCTGCCTTTGCTGTGGATTCTAAAACAAAGACATCTGTCTGTTCACAGAATATTATTGACGTCACAACCTGTGTTTTAAAATTGCATGATGTAATACAGAGATGACAAACTATTTGATCATACAAAATGTTTTCACATGAAACCTCTTAGCTCAGATTAACATTAGATCTCTGGCCCGTGAAGAAAGCTGTTTTTGAAGGAAAGGAGGGAACTCATGTACTGCTCACCCTCATGCGTCCGCTGACATTTATTTAACTAATATTACTCAGATGAGGCCATTTGTGGTTATAATTTAGCAAGACAGGGATTCTCTTTGTATATTTGACCAATTGTTAGGCACAGTGACAATAATATGTTCTGTCATTTGAAAGGGGGGTAAAAGAGAAAAGTATGACTTGCACTGAACATGTTTTCCTTATATTCCATGAGTCATATAATGTCCCCTTCAAATTACTTTGCTAGCACCCTATTGAAGGTTCTGATCCACAGGTTTGAGAACCTCTGTTCTGTCTCGCTAGGTAGCCGAGTTAAATGCATCGATCTTTCATGTCATGTGAAAAATAGCCTCTCCCTAATTGGCTACACTGGAAAAACAGCAGTGCTTGGGGTCCCGAGAACCATGATTAAGAACTTCTGACATAATGAATAAACAAGAGACCTCAGCTTTCTGTGAGGAGAGAAGCTTGCCTGCCATTTCCTCTTTCAATGGCATCATTAATAACTGACAAACTATGAATCCTAATTGGAAGCTGGGCCAGTGGCCCAATGGGAGCTGTCGATGTTGAGGCATGCTGTTGAGTAAACACATGAAAGCTTTACAAGAATTACTGCCTGGAATTTTACAAGGCTCTGGACATCCTGCCTGGATGTGCGTATTATGCCTACATTTACAACTCTCACAGAGACTTTCCCATGAAGGGAAAAAGTCCCCATTGATCTCAACCTCTATTAACTATCCTTTTAACTATCTTTTATGTATCTTATTGAGCACGACATAGGAACTTTCATCAGTTTTAGGTGTTTAACACTTTTGGCATCATTATTATAGTGTAACTTACTTATTTCAGTTGCATACATGCTGTTGCTAAGAGACAGAGTTCAATACATTTCTGATTCCCTGAGTTATGTCATTGCCTTGAGTTGTGTAGTCAGTTTTTCCATGCAACATCATTCCTCGCAGTGGATTCTGCAGCTACATGAATGAAATTATTCAGAAAAATACTCACTTAAAGCTCATTATGAATAACTAACAGTAAAACAATAGTGAAAAGGGAGGTTCCTGCATTCATTTCCCTTCCGTTCACCGTATGCTATGGATCTTGCTGTTTTCAACTGAGCTGTACAGTATACTTACCACAGTCAGCACTTTCACAGCTTCTGGGTTGGCAGTTGTTTGAAGCTACACTTTTATTCCACTCATAATGTTGGCCTATAAGTTTTTAGACTCTATGCCATCGCCCACTGGCTGCCCTACCAGCATGAATACGACGCTTTCATTTTAACCTCTCAAGTGTGATAGTGCAAATATTTATGTTTTTTCACTCCATCTCCCTGGAAACACGTTTGAAGGTCTCTTAATAGGATTTTCGTGGATTGATTGAATTACTGCACCATGTAGCAGTGAAGTTTTCCATGGCAGGAAAGCCAATGTGGAAGTGGGCAAGATTCCTCTTTCAAAGCAATTCAGACCTTTTCACACTCACCCTTTTCAGTAATTTCTACCACAGTTACATTACAGCAAAATATATACGTTTGAATCGTAATTGTTTTTCAAGCAATTGACATTTTCTGTAAATATCTGAGTCATTTTTTTACAGAACCGATGTGAATAACCAAGGACTATAGTAATATTGTTTATTATTATGTGTAAATTATGCTACATCATAGTACTGTGAAGCAGTGGTAAGTGAGGCACTTTTCTTGAGTATTTCCATGACTTTATACTTCCAGTCCACTACATTTCAGAGGGAAATTATATACTTACTACTACACAACATTTATTTGACATATTGAGTTACTTTTTTTGACACAAATGATAAAGCCTTTAAAATACACCAAAATCAATCAGCAGATGAATCAAATGAATACAGATGAAACCAGCAGTTTCCAAAGTTTTTGTCTTTTGATGTCTTATAGAAAAAGCAATTTGGCTATAAATAGTTAACAGCTTTAACAAATAGTGACTGTTCTGTCAAAACCTTCTCACGTGTTTTTTTTTTTTAATGAATGTTCTAATATTTTTATATTTCACCAAAGATCAAGAATTAGAGAAAAGTCTAAAACCTAAAAAACAGAACTCTGTTTTTTCTTCTTTTTTCTCCAGTTGTCTATTGACCCCCCAGATTTGTCCGGGGACACGCTGGGTCCCCCTGGTTTGGAACCCTAGACTAATCTAGCTAACTATCTAAAATCAATCAAAAAGCTCAATCTCCAGTAGTTATAACAGTAACATGCATCTTACACACTGATGCTTTGCTATTATAGGGGCCCAGTTATATATAAATAAACGTTTTGTCAGTGCTTGTGTGTACATATTTGGGTCTCTGGTGTTCACTTACTCAATCTGTTTCGGTCTGGCTTCCTCAGCACTGGAACTTTTTAGAAACAGCGCCCTCCATCCAGACACTTCTGCTTGACTTCTGTTCTTCCAAAGACCAAGGCTCTCTGAGGGACGTGACGTTTCAGATCACGCTGGCCAATCACAGCAGAGTGGGCGATTCTGTATGGAGAGGAGGGGAAGGGGCGTGAGTGGGTTAGAAGGCAGACTGCATTGCTGCTATAGAGCTAACTGATACTTTTGGCCAATAAAAACATTCTAATTTGTATAAATAGACATTATTATATTAAACTGTGAATGTGACCCATTTAATATTCCAATTATGTTAAATTAGGGAAACAAATGATTAATGGATAGTTTACTTTAATAATGAAATTGCTGCTTTTAGCCTACTTCTGTACTTTTTATGTAGGATTTTTTATGCAGGACCTGTCCTTGCAATCAGGTAATACACTGCTGTAAGTATACTGGCGTACTTCTTCTTCCGCGGCCACTGCTGCTGCTGCTGGAGTCAACACGTCAATAAAAAGCATCGTAATACAAAGTAGCACATGAGTATTGTAAATGCCTGAGGGACCTGAGGGAAAATCGTAGCGGGACGTACCAACTCGGCAGCGGTGGGGGTGGAGGGTTCGCCGTGAACGCGTCTTAGAGCTTCTTTTAAGCAACCACTGTGTATTTTTTGGTCTTTTTTTAAAATATGAAATCCAAGTGGTTTATCGCTGGAGTCGCGTCCCTGTTGATAAACACGTCAGTCAGTCGCCAAACTTTCTCCTCTCTCCCCCCTCACCTTGTCCACGTTTGGTTGGTCTGTGAGCGGATATTGTTACAATCAATGCTGAGGGCTGAAAGCAGCAGCGAGCTCCCAGCTGCTCGCAGTCCTGCTCAGTCTAGCGCCGGCGACGCTGAACTGGCGGCTGCAACTGCGAGAAACTTGAGTGATTTCTCCCCTCACCTCTTTGTGAAGATGACCTAACTTCGAAAGAGCCTCTGCTGGCCAGGTAGTTGATGTTTTCGTACTGTGTTAGGGCATCCTCTGCTGCTTCTTCTTCTTCTCTTTTTTTTTTTTTTACACAGCTCTGAAGTTTACTTTGTCTGCTCATGCTGGGTTCTTTGGTCTTCTACTGAAACATTACATGTCAACATTGTTAGGTGACTCTCAGAGCACACATGAGAAAAGTTTTTTGTTTTTTTTTGAAAATTTGCATTTCCTTCTTTGTTCGGTTTCATTTCAATAACTGTGATGATATGTCACGTTACGAAAAAAAAAAAAAAGCTCCGGCTTCTGGGGCTAGGGATGTCACATTCGTAACTTTGGCTTCGCTGCAGCACTGAATCAGCTGCTGTGGAGTTTCCACGCAGCCGAGTCCTGCCCGTCCAACCTGTTGCTGCGTTCAAAGACCGGAGGGGTGCACACACAGCAGTCTCCCATCCATCTGTCCACCGTGTGACAACAATTTCGCCGCCTCGCAAATACCGGACCTATAAGTTGAGATGCAGTGTGGTTGATCCGCTGCACGCACTGAATACACACGTTCCTCCACCACAGCCTGTGTGAACATTCTACTGAGTCATAAAGCCTTTCCTCTGAAGCTCATGTTATGCTAAGATCTATAAAAAATAGTGTTTTTCTGAACATATCTCTTCAGGTGGGCAGGGCTTTTTTTTGTTGCTATAGCCAGTGAAACAGTGAAACACTTTGTTCTTCCTCAATTCTCAGCAAATGCATCCTTGGAGACAAATCAAAATGTACATTATGTTATAGTCCATTGCTACGACTGCGTATGTGACCATGCTCAGGAAATTTATAGGTTATTACATACTTATGAAACTGAGCACATGGATAAGTACTGATAGGAACTTAATTTATTGTACTAGTAGAACTTCATTGGTGGCCATGTGTCTTAATCACAGGACAGGGGTCATGCTCGCTTTGCAACTACTTTATTGCTGTAGTTGAAAATGAAAGCCAAAAACGGCAGTGCGCTAAAACCGCTTATTCAATGTCAGTGTTGTTTCTTTTCCTTTATGTTTGGTAGGAAGTCACTGTTGGCGCTAATGTTTTGCCCTTTCTAATATTGCATGAGGGTCTGTTTATCTTTGTGGTAACCATAAACAGAATACCATGCAAGAACTGGTTTGGTACCAGGGAAATACCTGGAAATGTTTCTCACTTGGCACCAAAGCACTTTGATGTCCTTGACTACAAAGAGATGCCCTGAAACAGGAAATGTCAGCGAGCCATCTCAAGAATCCTGCCCCAAAAAATAATAATAAAAAAAAAATGCTCATAAATGTAAGGTGTAGTTGAGGTTGGAAGTGAAGCTGGGACGAAGATTTATTCGCATGTCAGCTCTAGTGTCTAATTACAAAGGGAATGTTGATAAGGCCCTGCACAAATACTGGTTAGTGCTACAAAGTTTTTTATTTATTTATTTATTTTTTTTTATCTGTTTTCCAGTTATGGGAAGATTATGATGATTAAACCTCATTTAAATTTACAAAATAAACTACTGCTGTTTTCTTTTATCAAGTTGTTTTTTTTTTATCATACCTTTTCATTTTTATCTGGGCTTGCTTGAAATGTTTCTATAGCGGCACCAATATGGTACCCACATCTTCGTACACATGCCTTATTACAGAATACAAACTCTTTTTTTTTTTTTTTTTTGCAAAGTTTTCATTAAATGAGCCAATTGCAATAAACTAATAATAAATATACATAAAAATTACCTAAATTACTGAATAAATAAACAAGCACTCTCTCACACTCACATTTTATACATATATATGTTCTGTAGTTTTTAATCAAATTTAGGTTTGTTATCCAGCCGAAACATGATTTAAATCCAAGCCTCACTTTCTGTCATAACTCAGTTGCTAGTGATCAATAGTTTTAATATTTTTAGTTAAATTCAACCTAATGCCCTGCTCTGCAGCATTTGGTCTGTAGTGTTGATTTGCACGTACTGGAGCCATAATTTATGGGGGTAATTAGAACCAGTGTTTCTTTTTTTTTTTTTTTTTTTTTTTTTTAAGGGGCTCGCTCCGTGCTCCAGTCTGTGCTGAAGACGCATGCATTTGCAGCGTCTTTGTGTTCCAGGCAAAAGGCCCTATTAGAGCTCCATTCTGTCAGAGGGCAGCTGTGTGCCTGTGTGCTGAGCAAGCCGCTGGTCCATTCTCTGTCTGTGTGTACAACTCTTGCTCAGTCCACACACTGACGCACATGCTGACACTTTCCCCCGTTGTCAGATTCATTCTTCTTTTTTTTTTCTGTACTTTTCCTGTTTTTCACTGTTATTGTGTCATTTCTCTTTCTGTTTGTCTAATACTGCATCTCACTTTCTTTCACTTGTTGTCTAGCCTGAAAAAGGATAGTTGGCCATGCCATGTCATTGCTCCTGTGCTACTCTCTATTCATTTCAGGAAGCTTACCTTTCTTCTGTCATAACTACTGCAGCTACAAACACACAAACTCCTAGCACTTGGCTTCGGGGAGTGAAAAGCAATTACCGTGGTCATTCCACTTTGATAGTACATTTGTTTCAGTGCTGTTATTTCTCATTGTGTATATTCCTTCCTCATTAACATGATAGATTTGTGAGTCTGGCGTCTCTCGACGCCCACAGAGCCAAAGACCTGCAGCTGAAAAGAAAAGAAAAGAGGCATTCTCACATACACCAGAGAAGCACTCCCCCAACCCCCCAAGACAGGCACCAGACTCTACTTAGAGATGAAAAGCATTCTGGGATGCAGTAGGAATGCTCTCATCAACATGGCCCACTGTGTTGTTTCTATGTGGGGATCGTGAGTTTTTTTTTTTAATTTATTAAAAAAAAAGATTGATTGAAGAACGACTATTTACCCTTGGCTCTCCCTTTGGGGGGGTGGAGAGAAAGCACTAAACTTGCATAGATTTGTTAGTCAAGCATTAGTTTGCATATCCAGCGTCTGATGGTATCAAGTGTTACATGCAAAAGGGTGTGTGTGTGTGTGTGTGTGTGTGTGAATAACCTCTACTCTTCTGGAAAACCTATAGTGGAGAAGATGAGCTAATGTTTGTCTTCTGTTATGAATGACAGTGGTTTGCATTCTTCCGTTTATTTTCCTTGGTTGCTTCGGATTGGCTTCCTCTCTAAATGTCAGCCATCGCATAGCTCCTGTCTGAATCATGCGTTGTACAGACAACTTCGCTGTAGATAAAGTCTTTCTATGCAATCCCCAAATGTATCCGGAGGTGGTGGGGGGAGGGGGGGGGAGAAAGAGAAATGAAAACTGCTGATAGTGTTTTGGCACGGTTTGACGTAATTCCGTGTATTTTTAGAACCCGTTGTCCACGACAGTAGCAAACCGTCGACCCCGAGGTATAGAACTTCGAGAGTAAACCGCAGTGGATTGTCCTCGTATAAACTAGACGCTTCATGTGTTGCATCCTCTGAAGGTGGCATTTTACTGCAAGCCTATTCCTGAGAACAGAGCCAGTGTATCCAGACAATCCTGCTTGCACAAAGAAGGCCAATTATCACGGCAACATCCATCCATCCATCCATTGTCTATCCCGCTTATTCCCTTTCGGGGTCGCAGGGGTCTGCTGGAGCCTATCCCAGCGCGTTAAGGCGAGAGGCAGGGATACACCCCAGATGGTCGCCAGCCAATCGTGGGGCACACACACCATTCACACACCATTCACTCTCACACTCACACCTATGGGCAATTTAGAGTTTACCAATTAACCTGAGCATGTTTTTTGTATTGTGGGAGGAAACCGGAGTACCCGGTGAAAACCCACGCAGACACGGGGAGAACATGCAAACTCCACACAGAAAGGCCCCAGACCCAGGCCCAAGGCGGTCTTGAACCTGCGACCTTCTTGCTGTGAGGCAACAGTGCTACCCACCGCACCACCGTGTCGCCCCTCACGGCAACATCGTGTGTCATAATTCCCGGGCTGCAGGGCTTCTACAGAATATTCTAATTGTTTTTCTGTAGTTGAGTTCAAGCTTGTCAGCATGTTTTACATCAGTGGTGGTTGGTTAACATGAGGGGGTGTGGGGTGCCGCCCTCCCTCCCCCTGTCCAAATATCTAGAGGAGAAAGTCTCCTTAAAAGATTTTTAACATAAATTTATTGGATAATGCAAAATCAAATTGTTTGCTCGTACACTGCGACTCTGGGTAGTTTGTTAGCTTTTATTAAAACAGGTGCTGGTGAACGCTGCTGTTTGGAGTGAACGGCGTGTTCAGAGTGCGTCGGCCTGGTGGCGGAGCCCACATTATAGCACGTGAAATCGAAAACAGACCGAGTAATTTCGGGCTCGAGTGTGTCGGTCCAGTGAACCGCTCCCCGTCCCGGCTCTATCTTCCTCACCAAAAAAAAAAAAGGCCAGTGTTGTCTCCTTCTGCCCCCTGGCTCCCCCGGGTGCCATCTTTTAACTGCCTTTATCTCCGTCTGTACAGTTCACTGGCTCGACCGCTGCAGAACTCAGCCGGTCCAACCAGCCCTGTGACGCCACAGGTTGCAGCGCGGCAAGACCATGAAAGATGAAGTGCGCTTTACCTTTTTATGTCATGTTCAGATTTGTCGTCTCCTTTACATAATCATCAGTTGGAGCGAGAAATGTGCATGTCAGAAGTGTAGGGGTTCGTTAAGTGGTGTTACCAGCCAGTGTTTGGGCAACATTGCAGTGTGGGTGTGTTGTTTTGTGGATTTATGGCTCACTGTGTCAGTTGGTTGGTCAGTTGACCCTTTGGCATTCACAGTTCTAGACCCCGGAGGCTAAAATTTGGCATCCAGGTCAAGTGTTTGTGATCGGGCGTATGACTGTGCATGCTGTTATTAATTTGCACTTCCTTTTTGTTATTTTAGCGGAGTGATGAGTGTGGTACAGTTTGTTTCTTTCCCTTCCAAAAAAGAAACCCCTTCCACCCCCTCCAACAAAACATATAACAATAAAAAAAAAACTACCTGTGACCTGCAGGTCATTCCAAACAGCAGCACAAGACTGAAAAACTAGCAGGCAGCAAGATTTGCAACCAATTAGATTACCTACGGCAGATCAGCTGATTTACTGCTGAAGATCAGACAGTAAATTTAAGATGGTGCAGATTGACATCTAAGAAGTAGGGGAGTTGAAGCCAATGTTCGCTGGTTAGAAAAAAAATATTCCTGCCATTTCTACTTTCTTGTTTTCCAGACCTTATTACTGGGGAAAAAAAAACACTTGCATATGTGCTTTAGAATCTTTCAACATAGTTGATGAAATGAGGCTTGCTGCTCTGAATTCAATTTGGTGGTATTAATTAAAGATAATCTGAGTATGACCGTAAAAAGAAACTGAACCGATTTGTCTTCAGTAATAAAACCATTGCAAACATTAAAGCACAAGATATAATTGATGTTTAACTGATCAAATTATCAACTTCTTCCATAACAGTCTGTTCCTGATTCAATTAGCTTTCTCAAGTCAATGCATCACAATGAATTTGTCTTTTTTTTTTTTTTTTATTTAAAATTTTCCACAACCCTCTTGCAACCTGATGCCGTGCAGTCAAAGGGTCCATATGGTGAGCTGAGCCCCCTCATGAATGAATGAATGGAGCGATGATGGAATGCTGCTCAGTTTTGCGTTACACGTTGCATAACTGCCACAATATTACTTTAGTGGTTGTTGATTGCCAGCGACAATCTGTGTAACATCACTTGCTTACACAACATGGGAGTGCCTCCGCCCCTTTTATAAAGCGGAGCAATTGCAGCAGATTGCCAGCCAGCGCAGAAGGCTCCCATGTAATGTATCCCTGATGGATTAAGTCTCTGGTTAGTGTGCACAGAACAGAACAGGCACTCATGGATAATGGAAGAAACCACATGCAGGAAAGGCAAGAACTGATAGGAGGGGGTAGTGTAATTAGTGGGGTACCTGATGTATGGAGAGTCATGGCATGTGAGGGTCACTCCAGGGGCCAGGAGGCCCCATACCTTCCTCTACTCAAACTGAAACACCTGATCCTACGCCTGTCAGGCTTCTTAAGATTTCAGTTAACTAAGGCCTGGTCTGGGACAGGGGGGTTTGTGCCCAATACGTTTAAGACTGCGGAAAGGAGCTATATTGTGTGTGTGTGTGTGTGTGTGTGTGTGTGTGCAGGTTGCACCCTCACCGTGCAGCAACTTTGTAAACTGACCTTGTGCAAAAGTCTCACTTCCTACAACAAGCACATTCGCTGATAAAGAAATGATGAGCTGTTTATATTTTACTGGCTGGGTAATGTCTGCCTCCAGATCACCAGTTGTCCTCTGTTTTGTGTTTGGTTGCCATGGCTATCTACGGTATGAGTTAGCGACTGTTTTATGAAGTAAAAGTCAGAGAGAAAACTGGGCTTGTGACAAGTCTCGCTAAACAGATTTCACCTCCGTGCTCGGTGGTGTGACAGGATACCTTGACGCTTCTTGACGTACAGGAGTTATCTGCTGCGTGTGCGGAGTTAACTTGGTGTCAAATGCTTCGTGCATCAACGGGGCTTGTCTCTCTTCATGTGTTTGGTAATGAAGTCAGTGCGCTCCACACCCAAGTCAGCAGCGTCATGTGACCACAAGGGAAGCAGAACCCGTGTGCCGCAAAGGGAAGTGTGCTTGCATATGCGTGTTCTGCTCGACTGTCTCCCTGCCAACTAATCAGTGTGGAGAACAGCAGCATTTACTGGACTTTCAGGTCGATCCCTGAGACGGGGCAGGGTTGGAGCTTGTTTAAGTTATGGTTCCCGCTTCTGTTTTTATTGCGGTGTTGTCGTTATAGGTAACGGCTCACATTTTTTGTTTTTTTTAAAGAAAGAAAAGGGGAGAGAAAAAAATGAAGCGATCGATCTTTTCAAATTGCTCATTTGGAGGAGGCTCGAACGGGTTCACGGTCACTGTCGTTAGAGAAACGTTGCGGGGAATCTGCGTAAGGAGGCCAGGAGCTGACTGCCGACAACACATTATGTGACTGAATGAGCGTTTCATTGTGTGTGCACTTCTGAAGATCTAGGGAGTGTGATAGTGTGTTGTTTTTGGCCAGTGTTCCCCTGCCACTGGGTACTAGGGTGATGGCCAGAGGATTCAATGGTATGTCTTGACCTCCCCAAGACCATTTTTATGACCTCGGCCTCATTATAGGAGAGCGGGGTGGCGGTGTGTTCATCCTGAATGAACAATCCACGCAGGAGACTTTACAAAAAAGAAAATAATAGCTCCTAATTCCCCCGGACTACAAAAAGCGTTAGTGTGCAAAATTCCTCTGTATTTTTTTATTTTTAATTCTGTTCCCCATGGCAATGTCCACTATGTAAAACAGATGTCAACATCCAGTTTTTTGTTTCATGAAATATGTCGCAACAATGCCTGAGTAGAGAAAACGGTTGTCAGTAAATCATTCACATTTATCTTTTTTAGAAAAAAGAAAAAAAGAATCCGATATGCTTCCCTCCCGCGCCGCTCTATTTGTTTTGGTACCGAGCGTCTTTTTTTCTTTTTTTTATCAGTATGAAATGAGATGTTTTTCTCTCAGCTGCAGCCACCGATCAAAGTCTTGACACCAGACGCGCTCCGCACAAGTATGCAGTAAGCAGAGCCAATTGGTGATGGACACCAAACACCCCGTCACAGAACTTCAGGGGGCCCCAAATAGGCTTCTATTCATCTGCCTGTACAAATCACGGCCTGGGCAAAGAGCCATATTATCTTGCTGCCCTTTCTAGTGCCCTCCTGAGTCATGGGCTATTGTGAGCCAAGAGCTGCTGTCTGCACCCCGGCGTACACAAATCTGACCAGAATTACCATTAGATTTAGGTCTACTCTGGAGGTCAACTTCGTGAACCTAGAATGTTTCGAAGGCGCAAATACGGTTCCCTTTTTTTTTTTTTTTTTTTTAAATCCGCAACACTTCCTACAGCTATAGAATTGGACACCAGCATTGATATGGTCCTGCAAAACCAGACAATGCATTTTATGCCACTCCTTGTTTGGCACGGCTTATAGATATTGCATGTAGCATGTGTGACGCATCCATGAGCCTGTCTTGCTCCAGTTGCAACGATGCGTCGGAAAGCTAGTGTATATATGTGTATTTAGAGATGCTAGTCTTGTTTAAATGTTCGTGTAGGCTGTCATTTACTATTGGCAGCGTGAGTCACAGCATCATTTATCACACCTCTTGTATTATTGATTGTTCTGCTTTCAAGATGCCAATCTTAAACGGTTCACAGTGAAGATGTGCTGCTGAACTTCTGAGATTTTGCTGTGCTTAATAAGAGAAATCCTACTTATCAGCACACTCTATTGCAATGGAATGGAATTCTCTGTTTATTACAGTCTTCTTCCTTGTCAAATCGGGGATTGCCTGCATTACCCACAATGCAACTCTGCTGCTATCCTCAGGCAGAGAGGATTAGAAGAGTAGGCTCTAGGCGTAAGGTAACCTCACTTCTTTCAAACGCCGCCTCAGACATTGTATTCATTTTTCAAGCTTGTTTTCCAAATCAACATCGCCACAAGTGACATCACTTAAAGTGATTTTTATCGGATGCCTTGCAGCTCCCTGTAGAGCCACAGAAGGCCTTGTACAACATTTTTTTTTTTCCACATGTGCAAAATCAATGGAGTTCCCCTAACACACCACATAATTAAGTACCATTACAAACGTAAAGAGCAGTTTGATTCGGTCACGCTGTTTGGTTTTACCGCCCGTGTTGCTGTAGATGAGGTTCTTGGCAATCTCATAGGTGCGACTTGTCCTGCTGACTGATCAATTTCTCCCTGGGTTTTTCTGACAGCAAAGTCACACAATAAAAATGCAATAGACGTTCCACACAAGTGCCCTACAGTTCTCTCTCCATTAAGCTCTGGTTTCCCCATCATGTGGAGTCGGTTCATTAAGTAAGCAAGGCTCGGGGGTTGAATTCGCACTTGGTTTGCCCTCTCCCATGACCCCACTTGCCAGTCACCCTACACACGCATACACACACACACACACACACACATTGCAGGTTATACACACATGTACAGACACAAGCACACATGCACACTGTTATTCATAGTGAGTTGCTGTTCTGGCCCTTGCTGAACACGTCACACTTCCTAACTACATCAGTCAAACAGCACACTTTTACACATGACATGTCATGCTCTTCAACTCCTACTCTGTCCAACACACACACACACACACACACACACACACACACACACACATCCAAGTCACACAAACACTGTTGCTTGCCTCGCCCATTACTCAGTGTCAGTTCTAATCAGAAAAGTCATCTGCAGAACTGATCAAGAAGAACATTCCCCTCTCCCCTCACTCCCAGCACCAGTACCAGCACCTCTTGCCTGCGGAGGCCCAGTTGTGCTCCACTGACTCTCTGGGATAAATGGAGATAATGGGAGTCATATGCTAGCAGTTGGTTTGGGCTGGTCTACACGGAACATTTATAGTTGTCGTGTAGTCATGGGGCTGCAGAAAAGGGAAAGGATAGAGATGACCTAGAGAGGTAACAAGATGTGACCGGGCTGGTATAAAGTTGCTTTAAACGCCTTGACCACCTTTTTCTTCTCATGGCGTGCCCCTTTTTGCTGCCATGACCCACAAGTTATTGTCCCACAAAACCTCTTTTAAATGCCGCTGCACAATCACATCCTCTGCTCTCAGGCGCGTTATATAAGCACAACAAGCCTTACTCAACATAAAACCACATGTTACTCAGGCAGGAGAACATAGTCGGCCTGGAAGATCCATTAGCCCAGTCGTGTTGCTCCACACCAGAGAGCTGTCATTAGCCAACTTTTGATTTGGGGGACCTGAACCATGCCGCTACTCTCTAATTGGACCCCGTCCATGTGTTTGGTTGGCTAATGAAGGAGAGAAGCTCAGCCCCAAGGTCACTGCACTTATTCTTGCTTTTTTTTTTTTTTCTTTCCCCCAGACGTAGGATAAAGCAGTAGCATAACCAGCCCTGCCTGTGATTTACCTTTCCCATGTGCTGAAAGGGCTGAGAAGAGCGGACACGACGGGGCATGTTTGTCACAAAACAAAGCATATGGACCAGCTGCCTTTAAATATAACTGCTTCCGAGCGTTTTTTTTTGAGGATTTGTGTTTACTGTAGAAGCTTCTGTCTGTGTTTTTACCATCTGCAGTCGATGAAGCAACCGCAAGCTCCATATATGTTCCCTTTCTATTCATGTTTCCTGACCACATCTGTAGTCATGTGATGTGTGTGATGTCTTTTCCAGGATTAGCAAAAATGTCTCTCTCCGCTGATCCACTGTGTTAAGGTTCCCGTATGTCCTGTGTGGATCATGTCGACAAGGAAGCAATTAAGCATAATGGCAGTGTGTGCGTTTTGTTTACGAAGACGGCGGCTTTATGCGTGCGGCTATATGGAGAAGTGTACATAAGGGTGTTTAAACACTGAATTGGAAAAATGCAATTATATCAGTGGTGCATTGCTCTTCCAGTAAAATAAATCATCTCTGGAATTTCTCGACTTCATGTGTGAACCACTGCTTCAGGCCAAGGAGGAGTGAATTAGATTCAATCATAGGCTGAATTTTCTCCCAAGTAGTTTCTTTTGCATGCCTGGATGATTTTAAATGTCTTAATGGTTTGTTTGAATTTATGGAGTATCTGTTTCATTCAAATGAATTAGGTCATATGCTTGTTTTTATGTATCTGTTATTCAATTAAAAATGTTATTAATCATTCCACCATCCTACCCTGAAGGGGGAGCTTTCAACCTACATTATTTCTGATGGCCAGCAGGGGGCAACTCCACTGGCTCCAAAAGGAAGTCTGATGATGCAAAAATCAATGCAAAAATTCCCCTATTTCTCACATAATTTGTTACCCGTGGAAACATTTGTAGTGTAAGTACAGTTTTCACATGTCACATTCTGTTGATTAATGTCATTTGAAAGGCTATTTGGCTATCAGATTTGGGTCGTCCGGTCGAGGGAAATTTCCATTGGGTCGCACTGCTGTCCATCCAACCAAAGTCAAACTTTGGTAATTGGTCCTCATTGGCTTTAAAGCTGGTTATCTCCCGACCTCATGCTTTGATTGGCTCCTGCATGGTGCCAATTGCTTTGATTGGCTCCTGCATGGTGCCAATTGATGCAAAACAACTTTGAGACCATAGTTGTTTGTGCCTAATAAAACCAATGACTAAAGAGAAGTATTGCTGTTAATGACCCCCCGCCTGCCCCCTGTGCCGCTCACCTCTTAAGGCAGTGTGTCTTAATACAGCACGATGTTCTTTTTGTCAAAAATAAAAACCATAAAAACATTAAGACTTCATAAAGTGATGTAACAGTCCTAGAGTGAAAATTCCAACTACTTGTACCGACTCAAAATGTCCACCAACGCCGCCAGTTGGCATTACGGGATGCCTGGCCGTGCTAAGGCCCCCCCAGTTCCTCACCCTGCGAACTAAGCGTGGTCACTTTTGCTTCCAAAAAACCAAAATGCCAAACTCAAGGCTTCAAAATGGCAGTCCAGAAACCAAATGGGTGACATCATGGTGGCAACATTTTTTTTTTTTTTATGGCCCAAACAACCTGGCACACAAGGCACAGTGGCTGCGGTTTGCGGCTCCCACCATGGGGGCTGTGTTAGAGGATTACATGTTTTTTGATTTATGAATATTCGACTTTCATTTCGAGTTAAATCGCTTTCTTCAAAAGATCCTTTGAAAATAATGTACAAACCTGAATGCAAACTATCAAAGTGAAACCAGTTTGCCAACTATTTGCCTGGCACTGCTATCAGACTCTACTCGAACCTGGGCCGCATTTAGGCCCATCTCGTCTGACAAGCCCGACGTACCCAGAAGCTGGATTCTTTTCTCTTCCAACTTTTTTTTTTGTACGTGTGAACATAGTGTGGGAAAATATCTGTATGTTCTCTACCATCGTGTTCTAATCGTAAATGTCAGGATATGTCGAGTGTGAGTATTCATGTTCCCCCCCCCACCCCCTTCTCTGCCAACACAGGGATCAGCTGTGAGTGTGAGAGTCTACAGCTCCAAAGATGGGAGGTCACCCACCGCTCGCCCGCTTCACCCAAATGCACTTTTTGCCCTCCGCACTTGTTTAAGATGGCTCCCCGCGGCCTCCCCCTACACCGCCCGAGCAGACTGGAGCAGAACTGCGCATTACCATGGTGATCGTTTTCTCGAAAACACTGGAAAAGAAGAAGGGTGTCAATGATGTAAGGCCGAATAACATCGAGAGACGGCTGGTGAGATAAAGTCAACTTTTTTTTTTTTTTTTTTTTTCTCTCCTACATTGTCACGCTAACCATACCGGTTAGCGACTCTTGTTCCAGTTAAGGATCTGCAGTGTTTCACATGTTAGTCAGCAAAATACATAGGTCAGTGATTATGGTACATCGTGACTACTATCCACCTCCAGTCACGTAGACTTGCTTGCACAATGAGAGCAAATGCGCCAGACCATAATTTACTAGAATGTTTATAACAGCAGTATCTTATCTTTAGGTGTCATTAGTGTCACAGGAAATGGGTTCACTCAATATTTGTTTCAACCACAGTCACATGAGGATCCATATCAAATTAATCTTAGTGGGTTCAGCACCTGTAGTTACTGGATGTAATGAGTCTATTTCAGTGGAAAGATTCAGTCTGAGATGCAAAAGGAAACGTATGTAGTTCCGTCATAAGTCAGCTAAAACATCATATTCCTATGTCCTTTTTACCAATATAGGTGAAACATGCTAAAGACCTGCAGACAGGTGTCAAATTGTTGTGAAAAACCTAAAGAAATGATTAGAGAAATGGCACCAGTGTGGATGCTTTTATACAGAGCACAAAGGGTTACTTTTTGGTTTGAAGATGAACACAGATATGGCCTTGGATCACTTGTGGAGGTTTTGGATCAGCATTGCTTTCCCACCGCCATCATCACAACTGTCCAATGTGGTAGAGCTGGAGAGGCTTGTACAGTCTATGCCAAAGAAACGCCAAAACCGCTCATCAATATAAGGCCCTTTATTTATTATGTTTGCTTTTACTTTAATATGTCACCCATCTGTGACTCGGCTTCCAAAGAAATGTGAGTTTCTTTAACATTTAATTCCGCCCCCTGCTCTTACATGTAGCAGCAAGCATGTTTAATGACACGTACAGCGATGGTGTGCTGCATTTCTGGGAGGTCACACCTGTCACTCATGTTCTTGCTCAAAGATGCTTCGGTTTCACTTCCTTCCCCCCCATAATTTCTTGAAGTGTATCTCCATTTCATTTTATTACTTTATCTCTGCAATAACATCTCATCAAAGCGCAACTGAGCAGATGGGTTCCGTAAAAATCTTTAATCTTATCAAAGCTTTCCCTCTTCCCACCGTGCTACATTATCTTGCATGTTCTGAACTGAGTGCTTTTGTCTCAATAAAATCTAAAAAATCCTCAACTTGGAAGTCCTGGAATCAATTAGTTCTTTTTTTTTTTAATAAAGACCAAACAAACCTCACAACTGGTTTAATGGTTTTCTCTTATTTTCCCTGCATGTTCCTAACTTTTTCTCTTCTGTGTTGACCTTGAAAGCCTCAACCAACCATGTTTTAAATGAGGGTTTCCATGATTGGTCTCATTAAATCATCCTGCCACATAATAGCCTTTATTATGCATTGGATATTTTGTATCTCAGAAAAACATTTTTTTTGTTGTTATGGTAATAACCTCAATGCGAGTCAGAGCAATGCATCATGGCGTTTTGTCCTTTCGTGCAGACAGCCACCACCCTGTTGTAAGAAATGAACTGTGGGAGAGGAGAGGTGTCTGATGGGAGATAGGCGTGTATTGACAAAACAGTTTTATACTCTCATAAGAACCTTTTGTTCTTAATAAAAGGTAGAGTATGAAACAGGTGTGGTGATGGTAGAATTATTTTTTATTACAGGTAGACATACCTGCAAACATGTTTTTTTTGTGAACTTGTTAGTACAGTTGCATAATTATATATTCAGCAGATACAAAGCGATATCAGCATTTGATGAAAATCTTCCACCAGATGATTCTCCCTGGCTGTGTTCAGTCTTCACGCTCCTTTGAGCTCTGCTGATAAATGTGTTCACACATGTGTTCACCAGATAGTCGCTAACTTTTTTTTGTTATTGTCTTCTGCTCTGATGGTAGCATTTTATTTAAAGCTTTTTTTCCCCCCCCACTGATCATTTTCTGTGGGTTGAGTGACTGCATCTCTCATAGTATATGAGAATCAATGTTATTATACAAAATACATAATATAAGGATGCCCTTTAACTATGTCATATAATATGAGGCTGGGTAAGGTCATTTCAATATTGGTGGGCAACCAGTGAATATCGGTATTCACTTCGGTATCGGTTAATCTGAACATGTCTACATTCAAAGATATTTAGTTAACTGTCATAGAAGACAATATTCACATTTGTGAAGCTATAATCAGAATTTGGATATTTGTTTCTGAGGAAAAGTTATCAAAATGACTGATCGTTGCAGCTCTGTGTTTTATATGCTCATTAGGTTTCCAAAATTGTAATTACTAAGTAACTGGCATATATAGCATGGAATGGACTTGTAAAGTGCAAATATTCAACTTAATTGCAAACTCCTTTTGAACTGTACATGAGGGCCAATGTTTGAATAGTCATGGTTACTTTCCACCACCAGCTGTGTACGTGACACTCAACCTGATATTGAGTTTCTCATGTGATTGTGGTTGTGATGGCAAATTAGTTTTTTTTTTTTTTTTCCTCTCCAGTATTTATTTTGCATCTAACTGTCTGTTGCTCTGTTTGCTTAACTGCAGCGTGAGCTCCACACCATGAGCAGAGGAACTACCCTCCTCTCCTGTGGAACTGTGGGTGAGTTCTCTCCTTTTTTTTTTTGTTGTTTTTTTCTAAGGCATTCATGCTCCATCCTGTGCATCCAGGATCAAGATCTGTACACTGTCCCCTATTTAATCCCATGATAAATTGAACTACCGGGGTCAGACATTGTTAACCCCTCTGTCACTGTGGTCCCTGGCATCTCCCTTTCTCCGCCTGTCACTCGTCCCCCTCTCATGATGAGGGTGCACCTGCCTCCACGCTACGTTGCACAGCGCTCTCACGGGAGGTAACTGTAATTGAATATGCTGTTGCCTATGTCAACAATTTCCCTTTGGCTCGGTTAGTGTCGCAGTAATTACCCCCTGTGTTAAAAGATAAGCTCCTGTAAATACAAGCCCCTGCTATTACTCACTGTCCTCGGTTTCTTTCTGGGGTGGTTGGGGGGGGGTGAACGCAGCGTCACAGGGAGGACTCACTGCTCACCGTTTTCTGGGCATTGACGCGAACGCCGTCTCGTCGGTTCAATCGGCGCTTTTGTCTCTCCAGCACGCGAAAAGGGCGGCCTCGCGAAGTTCATCTCCTTCTCCCTTTTTGTCGAGTTGTTTTCGTGACATTCCTGTCAGGTCGTCAGCGTCGCCCCCGCACATTGTTTATCCATCCAAAACAATGATTTCCATCCACAAGTCCGTAAGGGCGCATGCCAGAATCGCAGAGAAGAATCCCAAAAGGACAGGATTTGGATGGCCGCTGGGGACTTTTTTTGCCAAATAGATTCTCAACTCCACCACTCGGCTTAGCAGAGGGAGCCACTACGGCACTTTACTGTAGGTGTATTCTCACCCACAGCTGTATGATAGACTCCTTTGTGCAGACTGCTTTCCGAGGCCTGTCCTGTTAAACGCTTGACTAATGGGAGTTTGTTTTTTTTCTTTTTTCCTCCCCAATGGTTTCACTGGCTGATTCTTATCATACTGTAATAGCTCGTGTTTTTTGAAATCCACATTCTTGCAGTTTCAGGTTTCAAATGGCTAGGAATGCGGACACAAATACAACCATGTTTGCTTGTTTGTCTGCATGACACCTTCT
Source organism: Eupleurogrammus muticus (assembly GCA_036785175.1). NCBI lineage: Eukaryota > Metazoa > Chordata > Actinopteri > Scombriformes > Trichiuridae > Eupleurogrammus > Eupleurogrammus muticus. The sequence continues at coordinate 11,916,391 of JAYKQN010000019.1, forward strand.
TCTTCTTCTTCTTCTTCTTCTTCTTTTTTTTAATAAAAAGCTGTAGATCACATGTCTTGGACAAAGAAACAATTGGATTTGTCATATTGAATTTCAGTTCCACTTGTGTGTCCCTAATTAGATGTATGTTACTAGGTTTAGGATTTATATGCCGCATGTCATCAGGAAAACAAGTTATCTCGTCAAATCACACTGTGGGTACACCGAACCATAATGTACCATAATGATCACATCTAAATTCTGCAGCCTTACAAAACACCAATGTCTCAAAGCCAGTGTTTAAATGCTCAAAGTGATGTCAGCTTTCAGTTCAGTTACACGTGAGTAGCTGCAGTGTTCTCTCCTCTCCGACTTAATCCAGTCATTTCAAGCCAAATAACTGATGATGATTTAAAAAAAAAAAAAAAAAGATGCAAATAAAGCAAGTGATTTTCTCATTGTTTTGGGGCTTAACTGCGCATAACTTTGCTAAATTACCTTAATTGTATGTTTAATTTCTAAGTTATTTACCTCTCTACTGTAGTTAGCAGGCAATAATCTCCCCTTCTTTTCCCCTCCAAACAGTTTGTCCTTATAGCAGGCATTACCTCGTGCATGTGTGTGTGTGTGGTTAAATACCAAATGTAAGCTTCCATTCACACATGACTGTCCTTCTTTAAAGAAGGCGGTAGTTATAATTTTAACATATTGCATGTCTTTATGGTTCCTTGTTGCACAGATGGCAAAATGTAAAGACGTGTGATATTGATGTTGAGGAGATGTCTTATTTTTATTTATTTTTTGAATGTTGCAGAGGCAGATCGTTGGCTGGACCTGGGCCGGGCCTGTTCCGTCCAGCAGAGAGCTCCCTGCCAGTCCGGTTCCAGCCTAGAGAGCCTGTGGGATGTGATGCCGGAGCCGGGGAGCCGCCTGTGGACCGGGGAGCCGGGCAGCGCCACAGCCATCACCAGTCTGATAAGAGATCTCAGCCTCTGCGACGGCGGCGTGACCGGCTCGCACGCCGCGCCCGCCACTGCACACTTTACCACTAAGGCCGCGAGCCAGGTGGCGCCGGCGGCACCGCCCAGCAAGCGCCAGTGCCGCTCCCTGTCCTTCTCCGACGAGTTCACCGGCTTCCGCTCGTCCTGGAGGCCCCAGAGCTCGCGGGTGTGGGCGATGGTGGAGAAGCGGCGGTGCCACAGCGGCGGCAGCGTGCGCGGCGGCTGGGGCTTCTCCGGCGGCCACTTCCCGGCCATGCAGCGCAGCTCCAGCTTCAGTTTGCCGTCGCGCTCCGACGTCCCCGCAGACAGCGCCCTGGACCTGCCGTTCTTCAACCGGCGGCTTCCCCCGCACCCGCAGTTCACCGCCTCCCCGGGCTCCCCCGCCTCGCCCCCCGCCCACCACCACCACCACTCCCGCCACCACCACCACTTCCTCAGGCCCCTGTCCCTCTCCCACGAGCAGATCAGCCTGCCCGAGCTCCAGCGGGAAGAGGCCTCGGAGGCCAGCTCCCCGGACTCCACCCCGGAGCTGGGCAGGCGGGCGGGCCAGCGGGGCGGGGGCACGGGCTGCCTGTCACGCAGCAGGTCGCAGCCCTGCGTCCTGAACGACAAGAAGATCGGCATGAAGCGCAGGAGGCCGGAGGACGCCCAGGAGCAGCGGCCCTCCCTGGACCTGGCCAAGATGACTCAGGTCGGTTGTAAATGTAGAACACATGTCGAAACACACACGCACACACATTCAATTTAATACGCATTATTATAATTTGACAAATTTCACAGGGTTTTAGTATCACTTTCGTTTGCTGATTAAGCATAAATCAGCAGCATCTTATTTCTAATCTTGCTTTAATACTGCAAAATGTCTTGGATTGCATTTAGTTAAGTCCTGGACCAAACACACACAGACAAATGCCTTTTTGTTCTTGGACCTCCAAACAGAACTCGGGCCGTCTCTCTCTTCCTCTCTCTCGGAGTCTGTTCGGGGGGCTGGATTAAATCAAGCCGAATTAAGTTTTCTGGGTCGCCGGTCCGAGGCTTCAGGGCTAAGTGATCTCAGGCCTCCCTCCCCGCAGCTCGGCGAGCGGTGCTCAGTAAAAGAAGAATTCCTCATGTTCGGTCACCCTGCCTGGTGCCACGCTCTAGCAAGCCCGGCTCCGGTTATCATTTCATTTACTTTGTTGGGTAAACAGCCCGTCCAAAGGTTGGACCCCACTCGCTGTCCGTCCGCTTCCTCCCTTCCAAGGCTTTCATTCCTGTAACGCCTCATCTCTGTTCTGTCCTCTCATCTGCCGACCTCCAGAGACTCGGAGCAACCAGGGGTGGATAATAGTGGGCTTCTAATGCACAGAACTCCACGGATCTCATGCTCCCATGACACGAGCTTGTTTGTTGTTGCGTAAGGTTCGGAGGAAGCAGTGACAGCCAGGGATTATAAAACGCCAGCCCAAAATAGAACAGAAGAAGTATTTAAACAACTGTTTTGACGCTTGGCAGCGCTCTGAACACAGACCAGAGAGATCTTGATTTGACTCTTGCATCACGTCCTGCTTGAAAATCCTGACTCAGAACTCTGATTAAAAAATCTTCACGGAAACACTGTCCCTTTCCATTTCCGCCTCCTCTTTTCAATAGAAAGTGCCATCAACTCGTCCCCGTACCCTCCCTTCCTTTTCCCAAAGACGTGCGTTCCAGGCCAGTCGCCCCTCAGGACACCTCGCCAGGGCTGGATCAACAAGGCTTGGGTAATGGAGCCCAGCGAGCATGTTTCCTCTGGTCATGCCAGCTGCTAAGAGGGGGAAAATCAAGCACGTTGATCACACATATTCGCGCTGATACACAAACCCACACAGTCAGTTTTATGTTACCCCTGGGTGCAGGAATGCTTGTACGCAGATCGCAGGCCGTTCTCCTTTCTTAGATATGACAGGGATTAATTAACCAAACGCACCCTTGTTTCCCCATTTTTTTTTTATTTCAGTTCACTAATCCTTTTTTTTTTCTTGAATTGCATTGCAAGAGAGTCAGCTCATGCAGGTTCAGATGTTGTCCTTCTGCTTTTTTTCACTACAGAATACACACAGTATCATTCAGAAACAAACAAACTCACCTCTCACTTCTCTTTTTTTCCCCATAAACTCCTGACATCATCTCACACTCTCTATGTACATGTTTAGTTTTTTTGGTCAACAACCGGTTTCAGGTTATTCTGCAACTGCTCCCAAGAAACGAAACGGTTTCAGGTTGTACTATGTGACGCCAGAGTAAATAAGCACATAGCGAAGATTCACGCCGCTGTCCTGTCGTTTTAACGACGCGGTTTGTCTTGTTGAGAGCCCATAGGGGAAGCTCGTTGCTGGCAAACCGTCTGGAAAAGCAAGTGGTGATGCAGAATCATTCAGGTTGCAACCTTGCTCCTGGTTTAGTGAAGCAAGGAACATAGAAAAATGCAACGAGGGTTCGGAACGGAGTGCTTACTGCCTGTTTTGGGAGTTTGTTGCCTTCGCTGTTTTGTGGGAGGGATTGTTAATCATGTCAGAATCACACATGCGTTTGCGTCGCTTGATTTGACCACTGACCGCTGCCAGTGATTTAGGCGACACTCGTTTTCTCCTTCTTCCTTCCTCTGTTAAAGGATTCCCACTCAGCCGGCCCTGCCTCGGGCGTAAATCAACGGCTCTGCCGCCCACGCACGCTAATCAACACACTTCCTCCTATTTTTATAGGCGTGCGGATGAGTAATACGATCTAAAGTCAGAGTAATGAGAACCGCCAGGCACACGGTGGTCACGGCGATCTCTGCGGTTGCCCAATGATGCCGTTGGTTGTGCGGGCGTAGGAGCCTGTCGTCAGCGTTCCGGAGGCCCGTTCTTTCTTTTTATCCCCACGCTGCTGTACGGCCGGCTGAGGATCTTGTTGGGGTGGGGGTGGGGTTAACAAGTCCCCAGTGCGTGTTGTCAGTGGAACACGGTGTAATTCGGCCTTCCAGATTCCTCGACCACGTCAAATGAAGGCGGTGTGAATTCTGCGCATGCATGTCATGCTAATCTGTTCTAGCCCGTGTACTGTAGGGATTTACGTCTGACCACCCCAAAAATTCCTTGGATATCCAGCCTGTCGTGGCCTCATATATCAGTTCACTTCTTTGTGAGTTGCCTCTTTTAATTTAGTTAGTTCTTTTTATTATTATTATATATCCCTGGTTGCCCTACAACCTTGGCTCTTCATTGCTTTTTCCAAGGAACAGTGGGTGTGGTGAGCTGTCAGACGGGGGGGGTGTGGAATGTTATCTCTTGATTCTACATCAGTGAATGATTGTTCACAGCTCCGGCTTTTCCTTTCGGGCCCTGTGTTTGTGTCTTTCTGGGCCCCCGTTCGACCGCTTCAAACGGGGCTTAAGGAGCGCGGAGGCGGACGCCCCCTGTGGATTAGCCGTGTTAGCGGCAAAAGGTGGCGTGCGGAGCGGGTGCCCGAGCGTGCGTGTGTGTGCAGGAGCCTGTGCATTCAGCGGGGGAAAAGCAGGAGGGAAGAAAGAGGGGTATTATTTCTGCAGGGAGGCCCTCTATTAATATTTGCTTGCCGGCCGGGACGTTTGCAGCCACTCCGTACCCTCCCCCCCCACTCCCCTACAACCCGCTCCATTCCTGGGATGGCAAGCATGGCGATCATAGCTGAGCGGCGTGCCCCGCAGGCCTTGTGGGAACACCTAGCTAGGTGGGCGTCTCGAGACGCCGTGCTCGCCCTGCGCGCGTGTGTAGTGACAGGCCGCGACTTGTCCCGTAGGTTCTCTGTGTTTTTAAAGGCGTCGCCAAAACAACAGTGTGCAGCCACCCATTTCATATTTCATACCTTTTTTTCCCCTTTTTTATCTGACTTCAACCCATGTGACTGAGCTGGCCATGCGTTGTGTCTGCGGTGCAGAATACCAGACGCGTACACACACCAGAGCAGAGGTGTCGGTTGACAGCAGTGCAGATAATGTGATAATTGACGCGGAGGCGCAGTCTGGCTGTCAGGAATGAGTTAAATCTTCCTTTCCTTCCCTACCTCTGCCCTCTCTTTTGTTTGACTGTCGGAGGTCTGTTCGCCTGTCTTCCTCAGAGCTGCGCGTCTGTGGCTGTTGTTTACCTGACCTTGTTTCGGCACGGAGCTCGTCTAAAGAAACACGCTTATTTTTCCATGTCCTCGATTCTAGTTCCTGTGCTGCGTTTTATTTTTTTGTGTGCGCTTCTCTCTGTGCTTGTGTGTTTCTAATCGGGGGCACAGCAGGACCTCTGCCATGGTGCTTGGCCCTCGCTTTAATTATCAGGAGGGTGTTTGCTGTACCTCTCGGTTAGAGTTCGTGCCCCCCCCCCAGCAGCTGCCTCTCGATCACGTCGATCACGGGAACTGGGGATATTTTATTTTATGGATTTTAGGGTGTGAACCAGAATTCACACACACACACACACACACGCAGTAATGGCTCTCGTGTTCCAGTTTGTGTTATATCACGCTGCTACCAGCGTTCTTGCAGCAACAGCCTTTCTGTGAATTAGCATTCTGTCAGCGCCACCGCCTTGTTTCATTGCCACATATGGAGTTTGCCTTTCCTACTAAAAACTACATATTCACTGTGCTCAGGAAATGCTGCAATCATGTATATGACCCCGACATGACAAAAACACCTCAAGTGGTCAAGACGTTATCATGAGTTTTGATCGGACCATCTTCTATGTGACATCATGAAACCCAGCTTGGTCGTTAACACCAAGTTTCTCTTTTTCTGTTTAATGTCTGACAGAATAGCCGCTCAGGGTGTGTCTGCTTCACCCACTGATCGAATGCATGTGTCTTTATATGAACTGACCCGTATTATTAAGGCGAGACGTGGCAGGCAAAACACGTTGTCTGCACAACATCATATGAGGCATCATCATGTCTATATCCTTTGTGTTAGCAACCGAACATCAAAAGTATAGAAGAATTTTGAACCTAGCCTCCTCCGATGTTCATATTTCTCATCACTTGCATATTTAAACAGTTTCAGGAAACTTTGAATACACAGAATGTTGGCCTTTTTATATGTGAGAAATCACACAGCACCCATGTTGGACACAAACCTCCCCGAGTTGCCGCAAGTAACTTCTCAAGTTGAACAAAATGACCCTGATGTTATCAACGTTTTTTTTTTTTTTTGAGGAAGTTCATGTGCCAGACGGGTGATGTGGTGTTTGGAGGCAGGGTTACAGTGCAGGGAAGGTTTAACGCGCTATGCAGTATGGGAAAAGCACTTTACACTGAGCTCATACACTTGACTCAAAGACAGAATTTCTCTGCCTCTGTTTCTTCGGTCTTTAAAAAAATCAGTTTATTGAGAATCTTCTGACTTTAACTGAATCCGAACTGAGTCGCTGTACATGTGAATTTAGCAAGTGAATCACTAGATAAAGTAACCTCCCTAACTCCTGGTGAGTATGTGGTTTGTGTGTGTGTGTGTATGTGTGTGTGTGTGTGCGTGTGTGTGTGTATGTGTGTGTGTGTGTCTGCCAGGTGGGTGTACGGTCAACTGGGGGAGAGGGGAAAAGAAACACCCATGCAAAGCTGGGTACACGGACAGAAATCTAACCCCGCTCCCCTCACCTTCCACCACGCCCACCTTAATCCCACTCAGCCTCAGCAGATTTTATAGAAAGCATATTGCAGGGAGGCTGCCTCTCCCCTTCCTTTCTCCCTTTCTTGGGTCTCCTCCTCCACTGTGATAATTAGTAGTGGGGTAATAACGGAGGTGGAACGGAGAGAGCGAATCTCAGAAATCCCCTTTTTCCACTCTGGGGGGGGGGAGCAGCCCTCCCACCCCTCGCACAATCACCTCCGAGCGGCTGCAGAATCCTGCTCACGCGTAAAGTGGGTCCAGCAAAAAAGTTCGACAACCCTTTAACTCGTCGCAGCCAAAAACTTTTTGTGTTGGCCTGTTCTTAATCAGGGCATGAAGGGGGGAAGAGAGAAGAAAAAAAAGAAAAAGAAAAGAAAGCCAAGACTTAAGAAAGGGAGACTCCCACTTCATTGTAACAGGAAAAGCAATGTCCTAACACATGCTAGGGAACATTAGAGGTGTCCGTCATGTAAGCCCAGGCTCTATAGAGAAAACCTCATCTCTATTCACCTCCATGCCTCCAACATCTGCTGCCGGGGCCACTCCAGAGATCATTAACCCTTTCAATGCGCCACACGGCCGCCTTTCTTTGTTGCAGACAGGAATTCGGGCTGGAAAGCGGAGTATAAAAGCAAATCAGGATACGAGTTCTTTTGTAAACGGAGCCGCTTCAAGGTCAAGCACATGCGCCGTCCCCCTCCCCCCCCCCCCTCCTCGCAGAGAAGCGCGGAACTACAAAACACCGTTTACAGCCGCGAATAACAATGGCCGCAGGAAGAGAATGTGCTCCGCCGCGCCGTGTCGGGTTCCCTTGTCAGGACGTGTGTTTCACCAATGTGAATACGCCGCGAGCAAAACCAAGAAACCAATAAAATGCCCTTTTTTTGTGGGTTGCGACTCATCTCTCGTGTTTCGTGTGTTTTTCCTCAGACAACCCGGGAGGTTTTAGGATGCCGCAGCCCGTGCGTGCGCTTTGTCTGCCCCTCGCGTGTTTACGCGTTAATACGCTGCCAATGAAAGGGAAAGCCTGTCTGGCTGTAACCCAATCCCCGAACTGGCATCCCGGAAAACCCTGAGCTTGAATTCCCCCCCCCCACCACCACCAGAAACCCTTCTATTCTTCTCATTAGAATGCGCCCAAGCTAAGGCGTCCAATAAATAACTCCCGTTTTGTCGCCTGTTTGTGTCTCCTGTGCAGAAACGTCAGACTTTTCAGAGCCTGAGCTGCCCCGGCTTCTCATCCGCCGACGGCCGCCCGTCCAGCCCGGCCCCTCCCTCCTCCGAGGCGAGCGGCCCGCCGGATTCCCACTTCGCCGGCGTGTGCGGCCTGGGCCTGGAGTCCCGGCGGGACGGGACAGGAGACGAGGAAGAGGAGGAGGATGAGGAGGAGGAGATCTCGTCGTACGGGGAACTAGACAGCGACTCGGCCTGCAGCATGGACTCGCGGCCCGGGTCTCCCGTAGGAGACGTGTGCGGCAAACGCGCCCTCTGGAAGGGTGACCGCGGGATACAGAGGGACATTTTCCAGCTGGGAGGAGAGCTGGATCTTGACCAGATTGAAAGAAACTGAACTTTTTTTTTTTTTATAGGAAATTTTAGAAGGCCGTGTCTGAACTGGTGCTGAAAGTTAAACGGTAATGTACTGAGGAGGTGGTTCTTCAGAAGGGCTTTTTTTTTTTTTGCCTAAGGAGAGTTCTGTGTTCGGAAAAGATGTTGGAAAGACGAGGAAAGTGATCAAGATGATTTAGTATGTTGTCACCCGCTGGCTTCTTAGCGACACTTTCGCCTTGAACATTCTTACTGTTTGAATCAAAAAAAAAAAAAAAGGCAGTAACCTTAGTTGTTTTTTTATTGGATACTCGGTTTAGGTCAGGAATGGGAAAGCGAGGGTTAGTCTTAAGAAATCCTCCCGGCCCCCCTCCCCGCCGTCTGTCAACCTGATGACCTTTGCAAAGTCAGCTAAACTTAGCTTTGTAGTACTGTAGCAGTAGCTGGGCTCTACTGTATGTAGCCCACGTTTGTTTATACAGAGAAATTCAGGCGAAACAGGGAGGGGTGAACAACAGGAAGAAGCACAGACCTGACCCTTGACGTTTCTCTTCATCATTTGTGCGCACATGAAACTGAATTTGCTGAATGTTTGGCTCAATAAGCTTTAAGTGGAGATCTGTCGGGGGGATTAACAAAAAAAAAAAAAAAAAAAGACAGTGCCTTCTTTTGGATGCTTGCTGTCCCTCGTTCTCTTCAAGAAAGTAGCCTCAAACGAAAGCCACCTTTTCCCAAGCTGTTTTTTTTTTTTTTTTGTAGTTTCTCTAATATGCAAATTGTATATTTGAATTAAACACTGAATCGCTCAAGTTTTCAGTTCTAATATCAATATATATTTTTCTAAGTAACTGTTTTTTATGAGCTGTTTTGTGAAAGAGCAAAGAATACACGGCCCTTTCTTCTAACAGAATGGACATGAAATAAATTTACAACCGGCACTCATGTCTTGTTTGAATTTCACTGTATGAATGGATGCTTTGTACCCTTTTTCTTTTTTTTTTTCCAAGCAGGTTTATTGTTGAGTAGAGGTTGCACAGACAGATCAAAAGTTCTGAATAAGCTGCAACGTTCCCGGTTTCTCTTCAGAAGTGGCGCGCTCACTTCCTGCGTCACGTCACGGCGCTGTTTGACTGCAGCTTACTCATCCATACCTCATTGTTTGAATGTCCCTGAGATGTTGTTTTCATGTCCTTTGATTAGCTCCGTAATTTGCTTTTCTTTTCTATTTCCAGCGACCCCCCTCCCCCCGTGAATGCGGCGGGTTAGGCATACATCTGTGTAATGCCCTTACGTTGCCAATCAACCCCCAAAACAAAATAGCAGGAAGTCTAGACTTGGAATATCCCTGACCGGTAACCTAGCGGTGACCGGAGGAGGTGATGTCAGGAAAAAAAATGTCCCTGGACCTGTGAGGCGGGCAGACAGACAGACGAGTCAGCCGGGCCAGTTTGTTCCTCCCTGGGATTTCCTATCACGTCTCTCTTATGTCTGTCCAAGTGGCTCAAAATGAACTCAAAGCACCTGCCACTTTTTTTTTTCTTTTTTATATTTAATGAGACTTATTTCCATAACCGTCTCTCTCTCTTTAGACTGCATTGACAGCCTAGCGTCCTCGTTATTATCGCCAGCCTCAGGGGAAGCTGATCACTGAAATACGAGTGGACGTTTTGTTTTTTGTTTTTTTTTTCTCCCCCCGACACGGGGAGGAAAACCCTTGGCTGCAAACGCGCTGTTTACGTCCAAAACAGGATGTTCTAGCCAGTTGCAGCTCTTCCTTCGAGCGCTGGCCTTGAAGGAGCGTGCGCTGCCACATCTCAACCCTGAGGTGTTGGCTTACACACACACACACACACACACACACACACAGACGGATAAAAACACACTCATTCAAATGGATGGCGAGAGCAAGGCGCTCAATGTAAGCTGCGAAACCCGTCAACTGGAAAACTGTTGTCTTTAGTCACTCTTGTCTTTCCAGATGCTGCAAGAATACAGACGAGCTGATGAAAAGGAGTGATGATAAAAAAAAAACATATAAATTTAAAAAAAAAATGCCAATGGGCTTGTAAAACGCGGCCCTAAAGCCGGTGAGAGACATCTGTTCGCACCTCATTTCTTACTTGACACAAAAGGCTGGAAACAAAGTCCCGTTGCCATCAACAGTACAGTAGTGTAGTCACTAGCTGCTCTCAAAGGTCAGTAAACCACACACACACACACAGCAACACAGCACATCCACGTGTTTCCTCTCTGGCAGGAAGTGGCGGCGAAGCGGGGGAGAGAGTTAATATCTGAGGTACGACTGCTATAAATAGGGAGCATTGTAGTTGCGGCTGGCGAGCGCAGAGCTGCGGAGTGGGAGACAGGAAAGGCACGTTACACGAATTTACAGCGGCCGCCCCGCACCGCGCGGCCTTGATTACACGTGAGAAAACATTGGCTGCGTTTTCAGAGAGAGAAAGAGAGAGGGCCGCGTTTCCCGGCGTCAGCAGAAAAACAAGAAAAAAAAAAAACCGCTGGGCGCGATTCCTTCGGAGGTGGTCGGACTAGTAACGTCACTTTGTTTTGGAATCCAGTGTTTATGTGCAGCCGGGTGTGAACCGTGCTCTCGTGGTGGCTTCAAGAGAGTTTTGTTCCTTCTTGTGCTTGTTAAAAAAAAAAAAAAGAAAAAAAAAAGACAAATATGGGTTAGTTGCACATCTCTAAACTTTATCTTGTAATCAAATGAAACTTTGGGGAGGGAGGCTGTTAGACAGATATGCTGCATACATCAAAGTAAAGTATCATTACCTAATGTATCATTACTAGCAATACACAGCCTATACTTAAAGACCTACTCCACTGTCATTAAGATACCAAACGTGAGATCAGGTTAATCTACACTTTTCTTTGTGCGCGCGCTGGTGTATTTGTTTCTCTCTTATAGCGTAGTGCTTATGCAACAATGATCGCCTCCGTGGAAAATTCATTTACAGTGTTTTTTTGGTTATTTACCATTGAAACTGTCTTGTGCTCTAACGGTATAGTGATAATAAAACGGTATCAATATTGATATTTGATCAAAACACTAATTTTTTTTGTTTTTACTTTTATAGAGGATAAAACACAGTATTTTCACCAAAAAGTATCATAAGTAAAAGTGCTCTTATAAGGAAGTTATTATTATAGTACTATTATTTTAATACATGTGAGACTTTTTAATAGTTGGTTCCCTATTATGGAGCCAATTTGATACTGCATCGTGTGCTTAGCAAATGCAAAGAGGAAGTAAAACTTTAATATAAGATATATAAGGTATATATATATATATATATATATATATATATATATATATATATATATATATTGGAATCTACAGTTACACAGAACTATCAGACACACATATTGGTGTAGGAAGTACAATATCTCCCTCTGAAATGTAGGGGAGTGAAGTATAAAATAGGTTGATACCTAAAATTAATTGAGCACATAAACTGTGATGGGTAAATGAAGAATAAAATCAAAGGAGCTAAGCAGCAGAGAGGAAAGTGCTAAAACAGGCGAAGGCCTTGCTGCTTTATCAGCCTCACAGGTCCGAGGCCTGTTCTCCTTGCAGGGAACATCTTGTGCTCTGGGATGGTCAAATGAATCTTCCTGTCCGGGACAGCTGGCTTTATCTGGCTCTACATGTACGCCTGCATGTGCTCCCGTGTGTTAGCAGACACCTATCGTGGTCGGACAGGTGGCCGCCAGTGTCACATGTCACTGATTGACTAGTTCTCCCCTGAAAGGTGACAGAGTGCAACCCGACACGTTGTCGCCATGGTTCCCATGAATGCCCGACCTCCCCTCCCCTCCACCGCTGTATCTGTGTGATTTACATCTTTGTAAATGGAATGGCTTATTGTGTTGGATGTGTGTTTGCAGTATACTTCAGCTGGCTTTTTTTTTTCCAATAATAACAATTCTGACTTCGCATAAACAAATCAAATATGTCAAAGCCGCTACTCAAAGAGTTATTCTTCTCGGAATTAGACATGAAATCCCATAATGACTTGTAATCCTATGAGGCTCAGAAACAATTTGATTTAATATGTTTATATAATGGAGTGAATAATCATCTATTTTGCTTACAACTCATAAACCTTTGTTCGAAGGGGGATTTTATTTGGATGATATTGCACACCAACATCACTAATTAGTGACTGATGCCAGCCATTTTTTTTCCATCGAGGTGTGAACCGCCGGTCGACGGCAGCGACGGGCGTTCGATAAGCTCCACCTGAACAGCAACGTGTTGTTGACTCCGTCGAAAGGGGAAGGGCCCTGGAAAGCCCAGACTTCACGTTGCACCGCCGCTCGTAAATCTCGCTGGGTTTATGGGGAGCAGATGGTAACATTGTTTGGCGTTGATGTGCCGCGCCGCGTTCACAGCGACTCATTCAAACCGGGCGTTTCTCTAAAGGGCCGCGGCTGCCCGCCCGGCTCACTGCTCCTCTAATACAAGGAAAAGGAGTGCCACGGGGCCACGGACTATTTGACAACACGCACGCTGCCAAGTATTTATTCCATTTTGGAAATGTGTTGCCATGCCACCCAAACATTTCCCATCATCATGCGTGCTTGTGTGTGTGTGTGTACAAGGATATGAAAAAGAGGAAAGTGGGAGCAGGGTTTTACTCGGTGGAAGGACACGTGCTGAGAGAGAGGAAACACATGCCCCTTTTTTTTTTTCTAAAAATCCTTTTTTCCTTTTGTGAGCTGAAGGGTAGTTCACACACACACACACACACACAGGAGACCGCCTGTTGACTCGCTACATACACAGCGATGACTGAGTGCCAAACAATGGAGGCCTGAAATAGACATGTTGTTGCGGCGACTGGTCCGCGTCCATCCATCACAACACGCCAGTCACATCTGGGTCGACTAGCGCTGCCTGGAACTCCTTCCTCCTGGTCGGCGTCCAGGCCGGCCGCTTTTCATGAATCATGACTCGAAAGACAAGTCGGTTGGATATCTTGCAGAAAATAATGAAGAGTTCCCCGGGGGGAAATATACGGCAAATGAAAAGAGCTGTTCTGTGGTGCGACTGACATCGGGAAATAAATACCTCGCTGCTCTTACACAACAGCTTTCTTTGTAACACTGAACCATATCCATGAAAACAACACACGCACACACACACACACAGAGTTAAATCCCTGACTCAACTGATGTATGTGTAAATGGTTTGATTTGACTTGACTTGACTTTAGTCCTCCGGCGACCAAAGAAGACGAGGCTGAGTCTGGACCCTCCAGATGTAATCAAACTAAAATCAGAGGTTTCTCGGGGGCAGCTATCAGAAACTAATTCAGGAGTGAGGACACGCATGCAGGCACAGCTGCCTGCATACCTCTGTCCTTGGGAGAGTAGTGGAAGGAGGGGGGGTCTTGCTTGGTCAGGGGTAGCAGAGGCTGAGTTTTTGTGACACCTGAGGTGATAATAGAGGTGAAACGACCGCCGCTCTAAACGATCTTTCAGCCAGGTTTGTACACGGATTTGCAAGATAATGTGTGGATTTATTACTTTTAACAACTTAACGACGCTTATATTGAGCCTCTGGCGCGTTAACTCAAACACGACGAGTTTTTAAGTTATCTGCAACCGTTGTTTTTTTTAAGTGGATAAGCAGAAAAAAAACGGAACAACTTTTAAAGTAAATGTTTGTCAAAGGCTGCAGACAGGACAGACACCTGGCTATTGTCACATTTCAAAAAAAAAAAACCTCCCCGCGAGACAAAACATAGGAAATCTTTGACCTTTACAACTTGCACCTGCTCATTTTTCAGGAACGTTGAGGTGAATGATAAAAAATACAGTAAATCACATTCGGTTGCATGTGACAGCGTGGAAGGACGACGGCGGTAATGAAGGATTCGATCATGCAAAGTATCGTTTTTGCATGTTTTCGACTTAGGTGCTTGTGACCTGTACTTTCTGTAGGTTGCCCAATGTCTTACCCTGCAATTGTGTTGCCACATGTCTCTGAAACTTAAGCATGAGCGTACTTCTGTACCTTGTACATGGAGTGTCTACTCTTTTTCCCAGATAGAGTTTCACAATATATCTTCCTCAGAGCGACGTCGGCTGGAGGCGACTTCCTCTGCAGCGGTCTCTCCCAGCACAGTGAGCAGGAGGGAGGACCGAGGGCCGGCCCATGAATCTTCCTATGGTGACACACATCCATGTCCAAATGGATTCCCCAGATTGCCAGTTTACAGCATGCGCATGTTGTAGGCTTTCACATAATACACTTCGTATTGGATTGAGATAAGTTTTTTTTTTTTTTTTTTTTTGCTTTTATGATATTGATGGACAACATGGCGGCCTGTTCTTTGCTCACGGCCCATTTCTCCAGCCATCTGTTACAGGTATACTCCTGTCCCTCTCGAGTTCATTATGTCAGGTGGTTAATAGCTAGTAGCTGGAAGTGAATTTACTTTGCTGTGCACTTAGCTGCAGCAGCTATATGGATTCCCAGGAGTCTGCTTTGTGTGTTCTACTTTAGATCACAGTCACACAAGATGATTTATGTTTGGCTGACCTGTTTGTGAAAAGCTGCAGGAAGCAGTCGGACTCTGATAATCATGCTAAATCGTCATTTTGTTTCACATGAAAATGTTTGATTTCTTTTCAGGAGATCTTTATGTTGTTATGTCTTGCCCCAGCCAGTCATAAGCAAGTGAAATATCTGAACAAATAAAACTGAAGACATGATCATTGCCATTAGTGTTCGGAGCTGTTTTTAAAGAAACTGTAATCTTTAGGGATGAAGGAACAGGTCATCCAGTGCAACAGAGTATGTCTGTCATCAGGTTTGTATACACACACACACACACCAAACTTGTAGGTAGATAAATTCATTGTTCGTTTGGATGCTTTGACAATAAGAGGAAATACAGGAAATTATCCTTTACAATTGCTGAAATGTGGAAGACGCTTCACAACCTGTAACCTCATAGGCCCACAGTCCTTTCCCAAACTGACTAAATAAATAAAGAATGTAGTAAGCAATGTCATCAGTGTCATGTTCTTTTCATGTCCTTTAACACATGTCATGCAAAATGACTAAAAGGTGCAATATCTATTCTGAAATACAAACTTACATTTGCATGTACAATGTAGTGAAAGTTGAACTTCAGCTCTGTGCTAAGCGCATGCCTCAGACTGAACGTGTTTGCATGACTCAAGACAAGCCCTTAGCCGTGTTTCCTATGGGCTACAGCTATAGGAGTGTGTTTAGATCACACAATCAGATGGAGAATAATAGCCCGGCGTCCATCAGATGGGTCTCCGCCACCAGCTGGGTCCTGTGGGTGCACACAGGAAAGGCGCCTGCCACGGTCACACATGTGTAAACACGGGCAGACGAGTAGGCAGCGGCGGCAGATGTTATCGCCACAGACATTAGCCGCCGGGCAGATAACAAATGAACATGAAAATGCTAATTACATTCGAATTAAGTCCCCGGATAAACTAGCTGAACAACACATCTTGAGGACACTGAGAAGTTTATGCAACTGTGGAAACACCCGCACACGCTTGAATAAAAAACTGCAGCTTGATCTTTTTTTTGACACCTTTGTATTATACTTTACACTTTAACAAACCCAAAAACAAATACCTACTTAAAAGGTGATTCATAGGTTTCATTAGATTTTAAGTAAAATGGCAGCCATAGTAAGTAATTATGAAAATATTACAATGCATATTAGCTAAAGATTTTTAAGCAGGAGGAATCCCTAAAACATCACTGCAACCTACAGTTACACAGTTCACCAGATATTTGTAATGATTTGCTTTTTCAAACCACCGTCAACAATCACACCAACTCCCACGTCTTATTCCGAGAAGCGTCTGGAACTGCGTAACAAGTGGATCCAGTTTGATGAATGTTTTCCCCAGAATCTGCGGGGAGGAGGAACAAACAGGATCTTGGAATGCCATCAAATCCTGCGGGAGAAGATATTCTTGATGCGGCCGCTTCCAGTGTTTCAGGTTCCCACCAAAGTACTGACAGATTACTAATCTGTGTGAGCCAGTGTTGTTGCTTTGGTGTGGGTCTCCGTCAAGGATAGGCAAAGATAGGCCTGTTTGATCTAGCTGGGAAGAGAGAAAATTAGAGTGCTTGGAAAATCCTTGGCAAAGCATCAGCAGCTTGCCATTATCTCTGTCGAGGTAGTACATTGTGTGTCGCGCTCCTCCTGCTTTACATGCGTGTGCTTTTTTTTTGGTTTGTTTTTCTCCAAGGCAAGCGAATCCTTCAAGGTTAAAAACTTTCAAATCTCCTCTTTGGAAAGAAGGGTAAGGCTACACCTGTAACGCACAAAGAGAAATAAAAACAGAGGCTTATTGTATACTTTTGTCTGTCTTGCTTGTCTTTTTTTTTTGGCTTTTGTGGAAGGATTTGAATTTTGTAAAGACTCAACTGTTGTGTCTGCTTTCCTCGTGTTTTCACTTCCCTCCACGTCCTCCGTCTCGATGCTGAACAAAAAGAAAAAAGCCAGGCTTAAGTCCACCATTGTGTGCGGGTTGCATACGGGGTGATGAGGTGCAAACGGTGGACGTCTTTGTAACGCAACAATGTGCCTTCATGGAGACACCGGTAACTGGGTTAGCCCGGGGATAATAGACGATATAATAAAAAGGGCCGGTGTCTGTTATTTCTGCGTCCCCTGTAGGTCTGGGATGTTTGTGACAAAAGAGAAAGGCCTCCCTGCCCGTGTTTGCACAGCGTGTGCTTTCCGAGCGTGCTCCCGTGCTGTTTGGTTACAGTCTGCGTATGCCTCGCAGTGATCAAACAACACGGTCGCCCCGTAGGAGTCAGCCTGGATGTGTGTGTGTGTGTGTCGTGCTGAGAGAGCCGAGCTGATGCACTTCACGCCCGTCTGAGATTTGAACGTTTCCTTCTGTTTTGCCTGTTTTTTTTTTTCTTTTTTGTAGATCGCTCCTCCCTTCCTTCGACATACACTCATGATCAGGGAGATGAAGCGATGGGAGGAAGGTCTCCTCTTCTTTTTCTGCCCATCACCAGGTCGCCTGATCCCCTCTAAGTCCAGCACGTGGCAGGTTTTGCTTTTCCCCCCCAAGGTTAGGGAGCAAAGTCCACCGCGAAAGGGGGAGGAAGTCGGACTGTCACCGGTGCTCCGATTTATCAGCTCCCCTTCAAGATTTACAGCTGCATTGTGCTTTTCTCACACGAGAATCCACAGGGTACTGGCAGTGCACCACACACACACACACACACACACACACACACACACACATATGTATGGGCAGTGGACATGCATGCATACTTACCACATGTAATCCATCACGTTCGCGTGTACATGTGCACGCTCACAGCACACTTTTCTGAAAAAACAAAAACAAAAAGAGGAATCAGGGAAGTGGATAGGACGAGTTGTGAAATACAGGGGAGAGTTTGTACCAAGAATGCAGCGTTGTGATACAAACAGCCAAGATTTTTCTTTTTTTTCCCCCCTTTTTGTTTTGTTTTTAAAAACAACTTCTTCTCTTCTGCAAATCTAGAGTGTTACAGGGCTGACCACAGTATCTTTCACCATGCGCCAGTGTGAGAAAGCCACATTTTTGGAGCCCCGGCCCGCATCGTACGCTGGACAGCCCGTCAGCCGGGGTAAATATGGGTAAATGAGGCACAAAGAGTCCAGAAAGGCCTTGTAAGGAGCGAGGGTTTTGGAAAGCCCCACAGCGTGCTATTCATTTTCCCTCCCCTGCGCTCGCCAGCCCACTCCACCCGGCTATTATGGCGGGGTTACTCTACAGGGACCCCCCAGCGCAGACGCGAGTTTGGAAACCCCAGGCATGCCCGAGCGGCTGCAGGGGAAAAGGGAAAAAAAAGGGGGGGAAGGAAAAGACGAAGAAAAGGAGAGAACAGAGTTGTTCCTGGCTGCATCTTCCTGACTCTGTGATTTCCATCCACTGTGAACGTAAACAAACAGAAAGACATGAAAGAGGGAAACGGGAGGAGGAGGAGGAGGAGGAGGAGGAGGGCAGGAACGGCCGGCATGGCAAACATATCTTGGCACGAGGCGTGAGATACAAGTCACCAGCTCATTTATCGGCGCTCCTGCCAGACACGGAGACAAAAAGCACATGCAGGCAACAAAAGATGGCTTCCAGACACACTGGCACTGCCAGCGCTTTCTATGGAGCCCGCGGCAAAGGTTGTGACACGCATCAACTTCTACATTGTGTACGTCGGCGGGACAGAGATGTCTGATTTGACGGCGTGAGGGAGGAAAGAGGTTTTGCATGTTCAGGCGTCCGTCATCTTCAAAATGTTCATCACTGAGATGGATTTTATGCTCCCATGCCTCAAAATGTTTTACTTTGTGCGGGAGGATGAAGACAATGATATCCTCTCAATTTACATGACTGATGACCAATTCATAACTAAAATGTAACACAAATCACAAGTATGAATTACATTCATACTATCTCGGTAGCTACATTTTCAGTTATGAAACTAGGCTTTGAAACTTACATTTAGTTTGCCTTGCTTTTTTTTTCAGTTACAGCCCTACAGCAGTGGACTATTTTTGAAAAGGCCTTCCTTGGTGGTGTTGCAATTAAAGGGTACATTACATGCTTCTTGGGATTTCCTGTTATTTTCATACTGTTGTAATGTCAGACGTCCACGTTAAACCAAAAAAAACACAGGGCGAGCATGTGTGAAAGCGCTGCCTCCCGTTGTCCACTTGCATATCTTGGATCGGATTCCGGCCCCGAACGTGCACTGGCAGGTTTTCCAATTTGAATAAAGAAAAGGGAAAAATAAATGAAATGCATACTATGAGTGTTTGTTTGAGTAGCCTCCTCAGCAAGCTGGCCAAACAGAACAGAAATGTTGAATATGGGGAAAGGAGGCCTTAAAGAGACGGGGTTAAAATGGCCTGCTAGAGACTGGATGGATAACAAGGTAGGCATGGAGTTTTTAGCACTATAAATCATGCAATTACATTCTAAGAACTTTAATTTAAAAATATAAACCTGAAATTGTGCACCATATCTCTCATCATATGCCCCCTTTAAAAAGATAGCACACAGAATTTGTCTGATGGCTCATCGCCCTCAGCTCTGTACAGGTCACACACAGACTGGATGAACGAGGTGGTAAAAGAGAAATATTTTTATATATATATTATATTTATATTTTTAATTTCTCAACGGAAGTTGATAAAGCACCCTCGCACCTATAGTACACTGCATGGTCCTAATGTTAATTAGAGAAATTACTTTTTTATAAGTGCATGTTTTTTTTTGGCTACCTTTATGGCCTTATATACAGTACAATATTTAATTCAGTGTTGCTGCAACATCAGATTCAAAAGATGAGTGAATTATGGTGCCATTTAAAGATTAATGGATCCTTGATAGCTTTGTGCATTAAGTCTTTATTCAGTTCCCATCAATTCATAAGGATAGCGGAGACGTTAAAATGGCCCCTGCTGCTTCCTCCTGGTCAGGTGACACTAATTTGTGACAAAAACTTGAAGGTTTTTTATATAGTTGATTTTCATTGAAAAGACTATTAATCTCAGCCTGGTAGATGGACAATAAATCTATAAATTTGTGTTATGTTGCAGATACTTGTAAATGACAACATGAAACAGGGTTTGTTGTTTTCAAATGTTGTGAAATATATGTAATTACAGCTCGTAGGCCTGTTAATGTTTTAGACATAGTCATGTTTTTGCACATGTTTGTTGCCTGTAATGGAGAGATGATATAGGAGGACCTGGCCAGAAACAAGAAGGACAGCCACACAGAGAGAAGGGTCTGACATGCAGCTAAGGTCCCGGGCTGGAGTCCTTGTGGTTACGTGGCGTGCAGTGTATCCATTCAGCTACCGCAGAGCCCAGGCTTGTTAATGTTAAGGTCAAATTAAATCTCCACAAATAATCATGAGGTGACAGCTAAATTATAGTAGTTCTACATGAATGTCTGCCCAATAACTCCAAGCACAGTAAAATGATGTTGTCAATTAACAACAGGAGTGCTGATAACAGCCTACAGACTGTCGTAACACTGCCTAGAATAAAACGGTAAAACGATGTGGAAAGGCCCACTTCCAGGGGTGGACCTGTGCAGGATTGATTGGGTGTCATGAGAGGAGGAGGAAGGAGCTTTATGAGCTCAGAGCTCCAGGTTATGCTTTTAACATTAGTCAGTTTTTACCTCCTTCTCTGTCCGGTTTTCTCTAACTTCTCGTCTTTCCGAGTGATTGATTGAGTATAATAATCACAGGTAAAGTATCTGCGGATGGGGGATACCCAGACAAATGCAATTTCCTTTTTTTTCCCAGCATCAAATGGGATTTGTGTTTATTTGGAGGATAGGTTCACTTTTCAAATAAAATATGCCATAATTGAGTTTCCCATTTTTTTTTCACAACTACCTCTGTGGGGTGAAATTATCAGATTTTGCTTTCCTGTTCTCCTATATCCTCTACTGGCAAAGCACGGCAAATACATACTCACCAGTCTGAGCCCATATGGAGCCGTGGAGCTCAGGGCATATGCAGCAGCTCAGAACGCCTCCCTGCAGAGAGAAGAGGGAGGTTTTCGTTTAAGGCAATTTCCTTCTTTTCTTCCATTTTCTTCGCTCCATTTTACCTTCCTCTGGTGCATACCATGGAAGCTATAGGCTAGTGGGGTTTCCAGCTGACCAAACCAGCGCTTTCAAATCGCTGTCATGTGGCCCATCTCTGCTTTGTTCTCCCCATGCTCTCGCCAATTAAAAAAGCTGCGATGACATAAAGGCGTAACCCAGTGAAGGTTCAACAGCGTGCGTGCTTTCAGTTTACACAGATTGCCCTATGAACACAGTTGACCTGCTTTCTGATCTTTACATATCTGTAATTGAGCCGTACCTAAATATTTACTAACAGCTTCCTCCTATTCAGAAGGTCTCATGTTCAGGACATGAGGCAAAGATCCTTCCCATGCATCATATTTTGGAGGGCGGCCAGTCATTGAAACTGTTGTTGTGGCAGGTGATCCTGTGAGGATGTGAGCCGTCATAGAGCATGTGTTGTCTCTCCACTCTCTGAGTGCATTCACCTTCATGAAGGAATGCTTGTTTGTTTTTTTGTCAGTTGAGGTGTAAACACAATATTAACTAACACTGCAACCAGCTGGAGTCCCAGAAATGATGCCTATATAAGCTGATAAAAAAATTGCACTGGCAAATGTAGTCATTGCTACACAGTTCAATATATAAAAATACAACATATAGAAAATATAAATCAGTTTGAAGATATGTAAAAGCAATAATAGTGTAGAGTATTGGCTGAAAGATGTAAAAGAAATTGTATACTGTATCACAGAATTTGAGAGAAAGAGAGAGAGAGATAAAGTGTTTATACATATTATTGAAATAGTATAAAAATGAATAATCACATTTGTTAATAGCTTTTAACTTGTGATGCATAGGCGTAGGAATAAAAATGACCGATTGATCATAATCATGTTTTATATATTCATCTAAAGAATGCTACAAAATGGATATGCACTATATATGAAAGCTGAGGTTGGTCTGACAAACAGTCAGAGAGATACGCAAGCCTTAGACACACAGACACTCCCTGCTTTCATACATAGACTAGCTCAGTGCCCAGAGAAGTCTGTATTCCTATTAAAAAAGTGGATAGATTGGATGTACGTGGTGTTTGCATGTTCCACACACTGCTCTGATAACCACAGTATATGTAATAAATGGTGAAATAATAATAAATCCTGTGTTTTCGCATTGTTTTAACAACTTATACATCCATCCATCCATCCATAAAACAACAGTGTTGGGATTTCCTGAGGGTCTGTAAACACATCTTGGAGCTTTAGTATAGTTTTATATATATATATTTAAGACACTGCATGTAGAGTGTGTTAGTGAGGAATAAAGTAGCAGCTAAACAAGGGAACTTACTTTCACTACATTAGAGCATGATCAGCACAGGTAAAAAATGGTAGTTTGAATGGTAACAAAAATAGTGGGATGTAATCATCATTTTTTGTAGAATATATTTTGTGACATAGACACAACAAAATGCTTCAGCTACGACTCAAAACCTGGATCTACAGTTTATGAGGCAAGTGCACTACCCCCTACACCATCATAGAATATTTGTGATAGATGGATTTTAATGATAATAATGATGTTTTGACTATCAATCCAAACAATTTCACAAAAAAAGGTTACAAATTTCCATCCCAAAAAAAATTCACAGAAAAAGATCCACACCATTGTGCAATGCACAAACTATATCTGAAAGTTGAGGTTGATCCGACAAACAGAGGAGAATGTGAGCCACAGACTGACAGACACTGCTTGCTTTATAGATAGAATAGATATGTCAAACACATACTTTCCATACTGTTCAAAGTGAAAATCATTTCTTAAGTAACAATTTTTAGTGTGTGCTCAGGTTCATGTTAGGTTCAACCCAAAAACAACTACAGTGCACACTGTCGCTTTAACAAAGTGCCAGAACATAACCATAAAACCACAGAAAGACGCTCTCTGTATTTTTTTATGTCAGTTTCTATTTTGCATTTCATGACTGGCTCGACTCGAGGCTTGTGACACAGTTTATTTTCTCACTGGTGTTTTGTTTGGAATTACCTGAACACCATCCAGATTACATATGGTGTCTGTCCCTGTCAGACGGGGAAAAGCATGCTGCGCTGACATGGAAATTGTGGGTTTATGAAAGCGGGAGTGATCTGAGATACAAAGCAAACATCGTTTTTCCTTCTTTTGTGAGATGCTGATGGGAGGTTTCCTTACATAGTGCTAAATTTAACTATCATTGGCCCGGGCCAAGATCGTATCAAAGCCATCTTAAATTTGTTTCACTTATACAGCGCTGACAATCATGGGTTGAAAGTAAGCCTGTTAAACCACTATTGATCAGACCTCTCCTTCCACTGGAAACTTTTACACAAGTGCTCTCCCTCCTCACCCCACGGATCGGTGTAAAGTTTCTGCTTCCCATCTGTCGGCTGCCGGCCTCCCCGCCCTCCTGTCTTTATTTCATCCATTAATGGCTCAGTTCAAAGAGGGCACACAGAGGCGGCTTTCTCACGCATTCACTATAGTAACCTGGTTTGATACATGCAAGCACCATAACTCTGTTAGGACAACTCGGTTAAGCTTATAGTTGATGATTCAAGACGCATGGCTTTCTCTGGTGGTTAAATAACCCACTTTCTTATTCTATTAGTCTTTACAAATCTAGTTTTTCACTGATGAACTGTTTTGTCTGTAAATATTTTGATTAGCAATTGAGTGACCTTGTTTGTAAGCCACGCGACCCCTGGTTCACGTCTGGCCTCTTTTTATTAGACCGATTACTAATGACAGCAAAGCTAAGCTGCTCTTTTAATTAGCAAAGGTCACCGTCCCTCTTCCTTTACCCACTCGCCTTAATATTTGCACTTGAGGTTGTTTCGTGAACACATGCTCTGAAGCCCTAAAGCATGTCCCAGTTCATGTAAAGGGCCGCATTCCTGGACACGCGGTGCAAAAATAGGCCCGATGTTTACCACAATTCCTAGGGGTTATCTGTAATGCAGGAAGTACGTGCGTAATGAAGGAAGCCTAGCGAAAAGATAAACATACCACACCTCACACTGTCTTGTCCTGTCAGATCCTGTCTCACTCCTTCTGGCTGCTGTTGCTTTCTGCCTCTGGGTCAACAGGGTGTATGCTGTAGCCAACACATATCTATACATGAAACTAGGTGTGTTCAAACAATTATCAGGTTTCCTTTGCTCACAAGAGAGAGTGATGCATTGACTGATACTCCTTCAGCTTTACATGTCATTGGTTGAAAGGTATTTCTTCGACGACATGCTGCATTATGTCAGCTTCACCTTTCACACGCATAAAGAATAAGGTAAAATATGTCATGTGGTGTAACCCTAAAAACAGATGGTTTAACTCTCTTAAAAAGTTTTTAGAAAATTAACAAAACATGCTATCATTTTTTTTTATATTCTCAGCTTATTAAACATTCAAAATATATCATTTCATGTCAAGAAATTGCACATTCCATGTGATTCATGTAAAAAAAAAAGAGGGACAAATGGACCTTCAAATGACATGAAACCAACATGCACACAAAATGTACATTTTGACATACCCGATAAACACTTTTAAAACTTTATTTTAAAAAGTTTTTGACTTTCTCATCTTGCCAACCATGATTTGTCAATGCTCCATGCACACAAAGGGTAATAATGCGTACAGGCAATAGACGACAGGCAGTGGTGTGTGGTGTGATTACTCTGTGAAACATGGAAACCAAAAGGCCCTGTTTTTGCCACACAGTCCTTCTCCCAGGTTATTTCTAGTGTCCCGGCAGTGAAGAAGCATGAAAGACCAGCCATAAAGGAAAGAATGCGGTTCCTGTTGTGGTCTTAGGGGGGTTATGGATGAGTAGATGTGGGGATGGGGTGTCTGGCGTTTCGCATTGGGTGGCCCCTGGGGCGCATGAGTCAAGGTCTGCTGTGGGCGGACGGGTGATGGGAGGAGAAAAGGGCTGTTTATAGGTCAGGGAGATGAGTTATGAGAAGAGAACGATATACAAAGGGTGCCACCTCCGTTTAACCCCGATCGAGGATAAGCGCGTCTTCAGGAATGAAGACAGTCGAGCTCGGCCCTGACGTAACATCGCAGCGCGACACAAAACTGTGAGAGCGCGCTAACGTCTCCTTTTTCACGCTTTTGACAGCGGCAGACACCGACGCTGAGCTCAAGTGCCGACAAATTCCCCGCGGTGACATCTTGGCCTCGACTGCTGCAATAAAACTGAGGCTGACAGAGGGACGACATGTGACGTGCAGAATCCTCGCAGTAACATCATGTTCACTACTTTTGTTTGTGTACAGCGGAGTAATTTGCATTCAAATGTGCGATGAGATCTCTGTTCCTGTGAATGTTTACTGTGTTAATTTCTGAACCGGGACGGAAGAAGTCACGATGGTGCTTAGATTATTTATTACATTGAACTGTGAGTGTATTCCTAGCAGTTCAGCGCGTGTGTGGACATAGTCAACTTTTTGGCAGGCGTCCATAACTGACATCAAGAAACACTGCTGCAGAATCTAGTTCTGCCACTGTTCTGTGTGTATGTACGAGGGGCCTTCAGGGGCACTATTCAGTAAAGTAGTTTGCCTCTTGCATACACATATCAAGCCATTTTTATCCTATACTGACAAGCACACACGCATAAGAGTAAAATGCTTTTACATGCACAACTGTAACTCTCACACAAACTCAACTCAAATGTGCTCTTTTGCACAGATAAGCGATTTTAATATGCTGGTATGTGAGAGGAAAAGCACATGTGTACGGATTGGTAATTGTGAATAAGGTCCCTGAGGGCCTCTCATATGTGTGTCTGTCTGTGGTCACTTCAGCCACAGGCCTGCCTTCATCACGAGACCCCCGTCATAGTAGACGGCTGATGACAGCACGTGAAGGCAAAGAGCTTCTGAGGCAATTGTTGCATAAGGAGCTGGGCAGAAGCCAAGCCACACAAAACAACTCAGCCACAATAAAGATTATGGCAAAGAATAGAAAGTGTCCCACCATTACCTATACACCGGGGGGATGTGAGACGGATCTACCTTTCCAGTCTCTCTTTTGTCAACCGATTCTGTGCCGGGATTACATTTATTCCCACATATCCTGCAATCGTGGAAACAAGTCTTGTGGTGCGAGAGAACGAGAAGTGGTAGTGGCGGAAAAAAAAAAAAATCAGATCAAATCATTCATGTTTTCAATTTGTGTCTATTTTGAACATTCCTCACTCTGACCATGTGGTTGCGTGCGTGCAGCGTAATTGGCAGCGCCGTCTGGGACCCTGCAGCTATGAGCCTGGGAGGCTGGCACAACAAGACAGGAAGCTGGCACTTATCTGGCAAAGAAAAGGACGTGCGCGTCAAGGGGCTATGCTGTGTTTCTCATAAACACGGATCTGAAGCCTTTTGGTCAATTCTCGCCCACAGGCATGAAAAGGATCTTTGTGGATGCGGCGTGAGGGGGAGATATTTGGAGTTTACGCTGAGCTCCGTGCATGAAATGACACTAAAGGATTACACGCATGCATCGCCGAATTATCTTCTGTCTACAATTCAACGCAAGCGGGAGTGGAAAAAAATTTGCCTAGGGCTCTTCACCCATGCTGCAGCCATGACAAAAAAAGGCAACATTTCATATATAGAAAATATGAAAATAAAATATAATACCACAGTGTTAAATTTGCTACCCACAACTAAACCACATTTAATGTGCATGTACACAAAATACACGAGGGGTATACGTAGGGTCAAAATATATACAGAACTATAAATACAATAAGGATAAAAATTTGGTGCATAAGGTAACCATCACCCATCCTGGCCTTATCTACCACTAGTAAAAGTTGTATTGACATATTGTTTAACCCGTAATGATTGACTCTGATCCTCCAGCCAAAGGGCAGTAAGTGGTACTTTATGTAAAACATTGCATGGGTCGGTAACTACATTACTGGATTGCCTGAGAGGAGCCCTGATCATAAATAGAATGCAGGCTCCCATGTTGTTTTACTGTAGTCCGGCCTGGCCTGAATCAGACAGAGGCTGCTGAGCCTCGCTGTGATACTGTAATATCTGTAAATCTGATAAGCATCTCTGCTGGTGTAAGTGTGCACTACACAACGTCGGCATGAAGTTAAATCAACACCTACAAATATGTTAAACATTTTCCCAGGGATGTTTTAATAAGCTTCGCTGACTTTTTATTTGGTGTTCAGATATGTTTGCGCCTTCGCGGATCTGATATGGCTCCGGGGCAAAAGAGGTCACCGCCGTAAAAGTATTAAACGAACTCCGGCATCGTTTGTTAATATTTATGTTCCATTGGGTCAGCTCCAGGAGGTGTGAACAGATTATACATCCAATGATTTATTGTGATATAATATACAGATATAATCTTTAATTGTCGTAATAACTCCTTTACCACGGAAATAACCCAAATCGTGTTAAGGTGCCCATATTGTTCAGCAATCCCTTCTTTGAAAAGATTGATAAAACTGAAATATGAGCTCCTCTAAGAAGTATAAAAAAGAAACTGCTGAGTTGCTTTGTCTTGTGCAACTTCTTGTAGATGCGTCTGGGATGGATTGTCTTGGTGTCACTCAAAACAATGAAATATAGAGCTTAAAAAAATGTTATGGGGAAAACAGTTCTCCCAGTATGCAAGGGCCACATGAGGTTTAGTGTTATGTTCTCCTCCGATTTCAGTGAAGTGTCCATA
Organism: Eupleurogrammus muticus; assembly: GCA_036785175.1. Classification (NCBI taxonomy): domain Eukaryota; kingdom Metazoa; phylum Chordata; class Actinopteri; order Scombriformes; family Trichiuridae; genus Eupleurogrammus; species Eupleurogrammus muticus. The sequence continues at coordinate 11,943,904 of JAYKQN010000019.1, forward strand.
TGAATAGTAAAACAGGTTTTTCTTGCTGTAATCCTTCCTGTTGATCGTGACCTTTAGTGTACTGCCTCTAAATGTGCTTACAATTACAAAATGATGGGAAACAAAAGTGTTTAAAATTTATCTGAAGTATATATGATGCTTCAGCAATCTGAGTGGAAGGATAGAAACAAACAAGAATTTATGCACTAAAACAACCAACTTTTAGTGATTTTGGCTTAATTCAATTTGGTCTGAAGCCTTGAAAAGCTTCAAATAAACTTTTAAATTCATGCACATAAGGAGGGGTGAGGATGTTGACCCCATTACTTAAACTACAGGAGTTATTAGTAATAAATCTAGGATGGTGGTTAACCCAGATTACATGAAGAGAAGTTTAAATCTCCAGAATCTTGTCGGGGGTCACCCTGATAATTTCAAACATGTTTGATATTTAAGTGTTAAATCTAGATAAGCTCAACTACTGTCACATTCTTGTCATTGGGGCTAATGGTAGTTAACGTGCATCTGTTGACAGATACTAAAAGTAACACTTGAAATTCACTTCCAGATCTCACTGAAGAATTAATAACTGCATTTCATCCATCCCAAATCAGGATGGATGCATGTAACACTAACAGCACTGGAGCACTTACACCCAAATGGACCTTTTCCCCAAACATTTCGACAAGAGCTTTAATTCGCAGTGTCAAAAAAGACCAAATCCAGTGCAACGCAGACATGGAAAAGCTGACCTCTCTGTTACGAACTCCCTACTTCTTCTTTCAGGATTTAAGTGGTTACAGCATTTACTCGAAAGGCTATGAAATCTTACTAATACTTGCTAATAGTTTCTGCATGTCGGCGAAACTAAAATGGAATAAGCAGGTTGCTTTTGAATTCCTGACTCACAAACTAATCTCAGCTAATCAGCCCGGCTGCAGGGTTTGTGCAAACGTTGATGGTAATTTAGTGAGCAGAGCAGTGTTATAAAATACAGCCAGGCATAAACAGGTCCGGGTAAGGCAGCACGTAACTATTTGTGCACTGAAGCAACACTTTTACATCTGGCATTGAACAAAGGAGAAAAAAAAAACGTTACAAATTGCATTAAAGTGTAATGTTAATGCGCACAAACACAATCTATTTACAGCTAATGCAGTTAATGCTTCCTGAAATGTCTCTATCGCACTGTGCTGCAGCAAAATAGCCATTTACGGGTGATGCTTATCTGGCAGAAGGGCAGGAAATATGAGAAGCCATAACCAATAAGCCCAGAGATGATTATTCAACACCCTGGCCGAAAGGCAGCTGTCAGGGATACGCAGTCAAACGCTCCCCATGGCTTTGAACCTGAGCAGCGCGGCTTCTTGGGAGTAGATTGATGAGGCGGGGTGGAGAGCTACACAGCTCTCACTTCAGCAGGGCAGCTGTGTGTGTGTGTGTGTATGTGTGCGTGTTTGTCTATGTGCACACAGCTTATACAACAATATGGCAGTTAACCTTCCTTCAACTACCAACTGAAATGACCCAGAATAACACTGCTAATGTTTAACATCTATATATATGTGTGTGTGTGTGTGTGTGTGTGTGTGTGTGTGTTTATATCTTCTGATAACCCCATCCCTGCTATCAGGGGCTCATCTTCTAATAGTCGTTGTCAAGGCCACTAATCATTTCACAGACTATTGCACAACACCTTTCATTGACTCTGAGGAACAGGCTGTGCTGCCAGTGGCTCTCTCTGTTAATGAAGGCATCTCCAACACATTCTATAGCACCTCATTACAGCTCAGAGCCAGCAGATGGCAACGTTTGACTTTTATAAGGGCAGAAATATTGGGTTCCTAGAAAATCGAGAAACACTTCTACCACAGTTCTTGCCACTCTTCACCTGTTAAAATCTAAAATCCCCCTGATGCGGTGGCAGCATTGATTTTTTTTGGCATATATAGCATGAGAAAACCTCAGCTGCAACACTAAAAGAAGCATTTTTATCTGTAATGAAACAAAATGTTAACATTACAGTATCAATGTATATAGTCAGTATCCACATCATCAATACAATAAGAAAGTAGTTTAATATAAAATCAGTATTAGGGCTGCAACTTACTATGATTTAAAAATAAATTTAGATTTGAGCTGTTTGTGTTTTTATTTAATTGTGTTCGTTATAATAAGATAAGATAACTTTATTGATCCCACAACAGGGAAATTTGTCTGTTATTGCAGCGTTACAGAATAAAGAAAAGAAAATAAAAGCTGAAGAAGATAAAAACTATAAAGAAGATAAAAACTATAAAGAAAATAAAAATACACAACACTATGTACAAATTCGTAGAATTTGTTGATCCACATACACAGTATGCATTATGGACATAGAATGGATAAAAATACTAATAAATAGTAAGAAAAGAGTATGCATAAGCAAAGCACATATACATACATACATGCACGTACATACCTACATACATACACATACACAAATATTTGCATATATATATATATATGGACATACATATCCACGCGCATACACACATGTACACATACATAGCCAATGCATACTTAAGGTGCAGGATGTGTGTGTAGAGAAAAAGTGACCAGTGGGGGAAAAGTGACTACAGTATAATATAATTTATAAACATCTTACAGAATATATTCTTCATGTTCTGTAATTATCCCCATTCCTCAGATTTTATGAACAAATAATAGATCTTTGAACTCTTTTCTTATTACTGATTGAACTTTGCATTGCAGGTAATTTAGCTTATTTCAGCTTATTTTCCCTGATTTGGGTCAGTTTGGTCTTGTTTTAAGTTTTAAATCCAGTATTATTATCTGTATTAAAACAGATTCACTTTGTTTGCAGTATTTTAACTATATTTGCTGTGTGATAGTAACATGTGGTTGTAGAGATTTTTCATATTTGTTAACACATTGATAGCAGGAAAACTGAAAAAAAGGGCTGGCGCTTAAGTGGTTAATGGAGCAGAAATTGAAAGAATGTCCTATTATAACATACGCACATGACAACCTGTGCTTCAAAATACATATAAATGAACTGACTAAGTCATTAAAACCAAAACTGGCAATCTTAATGATAATGCATTATCCAGATTTGCAGAAAGCAAATTGTTGAGTGAACCTTTTGAACCTGTATGGGTTATGGTGAAGTCATTTACATACACTTCCCTGCTTCATCTCTGCAACCTCTTTATGCAGCTGCTCTCAGCTTTATCACATTCTATTCATTTAAAAAACACCTATTGTGAGGTCAAAAGTTCAAATTTCTGTTCATGTTCGTAGAGGTTTTTTGTTTTGGTGTGTTGTATTGACGCAGAAGATGGTACATCCAATTTATTTAATTTAATATTCGTCAGTCAATACTTACTGTTTTTTAATTATGACAACACTCATGCTGATCTCCAGAGAAGTATCTTAGAGGAAAATGCAGTGAGATGTTTGAGGACACAGCTCCCTCTTCTGACGCAGGAAACTCATGAACTGTAAGTCACTCCAATGTGTGGTAGGTAAATAAAGTAATGGGATAAAATGACAAGTGAAGTATTTGGAATATGTAGGCTCACAGTGGATAAAGAAGGAATAAAAAGTCTAAAGGATGAAAAAAAAATCACAAATAGTGATTTTCCAAAAATTATTTCTTGAAGTTTTCCTATATCATAGAGTGAGATTTTATTTTATATTTTTATTATAGTCTAAGGTCTAGGTTGTTATAAATACTGTTTCATGTTTCGAAACTCTCAATACACAGAGAAATTCACACCACCTGTATTCAGAAACTGTGATGTAACAACTACACAGTGACTGCCCATCCTCTGATTCAAATCAGCCAAATGAGTAGAAAGACTCATTACTATTAATGAGACAAATACAAAGCAACCCAAGCAAATACAGGGAGATGCTTGAAGAAATGTATGATAATTTTAAGATGAGCTTAAAACAACAAAACCTGTTGGAAATCCTCAAATAAAACCTGAGGCCCACGGAACGCCAAAGGGTTCAATGTGGCCCAGTGGATGACTGATGAACCAGTTTCTATTGCTTCACACAGATGTAAAGTCAGTGAGATTTCATCAAACAAACAGTTTGGATTTGTGAATGGTTTGTAAAGCAAAAGATAATTTCACCTGCTTCTTTAAAAAGAGAAATGTTGTTCAGTGACTAAATGCTTTGAATTGAAATACAACAATAGACTGAGTGAATGTGGAATAACTGAGACATCCTCTTGTTGAAATTGCAGGTTTTTGTTTGTTATGTCACCTCTCTTGATTTTGAATTGAAGTTATAGTGTACATATTTAAAATACATTTCTTTACATAAAAAAGAGGGAAACGTTTTTAGGTATTGTTACATATACATGCTTATTTCTTTTTCTTCTGGCCCTTTTGAGATCTAATTGCGCTGTGTGTGGCCTATGAAATAAATAGAGTTTGACAACACTGCTTTAGTCTATAGAATCTTGTCATTGTCATTGACCTCTACTAGTATCTGCATGCATTCAAAAGTATGATTCTGTTATTTCAAACATTTTTCTATGCAAACATAAATAAAATCATTCCCCCTTTAGACACTGAACTGGTGAAAGCTGGATGAAAGCCACTTAAGTTGTTCCAACCTATTGTTTCTAATTAGATATGTGACCCTTTAATTGATCAATACTGTAATGTTTGCGGTAGAGGGACTAACAGCGTAGTGGGGATGTAGTGGAGAGGAAAAAGGGATCGACCAACACCCACCCCATCCCCCCCTCCTCCTCCTCCAGAGATTGCTCTCTGCCTCCCAGAGGTCTTATCAGTTACCCTCCTTGTCCCTCATAGTGCCCTGTTCGCTGCTGACTGTCAGCCGGCCAGATAGATAGAGGTCTAATAGAGAGGCCCGCTCTGTTAAGTGATTGAGCTGTAAATACACACTGACCCGAACTAAGACTCTCATCATCTGTAAACTCATTCAACACGCTGCCATTCTCTCCATATGATGTCTGGGAGAGTCTGAATCATTTCCATCACTGAGCAGGAGGGCATCTCTGATCATGAGATAGAGAGAGGGGAGAGAGCATATATATATAAAGAGAGAGAGAGAGAGAGAGAGAGAGTGTATATATGTTTTTGGTGTGTGTGTGTGTGTGTGTGTGTGTGTGTGTGTGTGCTGAAGCGTCAAACGACAGCACCGTGATGATCTTTCCATCAGCCCCACAGAGAGCGGCGATTGTCCCAGACAGAATTTATGAGAATGGTCATAAAACGTGAAGACTCCAGTAATGGGATATGTCGATAAAACCCACGGCGGCACAATCTATGGCAGTTTACTGAGGAGATGAGTAGCCCGGCTGTTAGACAACTCAAATCTAATTTTCTCAATAAAGCCCTGTAAGTCAACAACCCTAAAGGTTCTGTAAATCATAATATATAATACAAAGAGCCACCGAGGGAGGGACAGAGTCATCAAGCTGGTATTTATTGTTATGGCTGAGTACCAACGCAGCGTTAATCCTCCACTCTGTGGGGCTACAATGGCTAAATTAAATATTTTCCTGCCGCAAATTATTCTGGATTTTATGTTTTATATGAGTTGTAAGTTTTAAACAATGATTAAATGAGAAACTCAAATAGGGCCAGCCTAGTTTTTATGACAACTGGCCTAGTTGAAAGAAAAAAACAATTGAAAATGTAGATGGTAATGTCCACTTTTACTGTAGGTGTATTTTTTTACTGAGATTATGTAGCTAATTGATCTAAATAAACCTATTTTTAAAAAGGACTTCTCCCTCTGTGGTTGCTGGCTGTACTACATTTGTAGGGTAAAAATGTGATGATAAAGAAACTGTGTCGTGACACTCAAATCACTAGAACAGGGGTCTCCTCCTCAAGGTTTTTGTTCCAGACAGAAGTTACACCTGATTCCACTAATCAACCACTAAATCCCTTGATCAGGACCTTCATTAAAAAAAAGTATTTTCTTTCCTTTTTATTGTCTCTGCTGCATCTGTGAGATCAATAATGTTAAAGTGATGGCGGTCTGTTTTAATTTCAGGGAACGTCTCGTCATATATTAAAAAGCAGTTAATGACCCACAGCCTCTCCGGCAGATGATCCTCAGTTCAATAGTTCTTGAGAATTATAGGTGATTCTCTAGAGGCAATTTGGAGTATTTAGTGAAGAATTCTTAATGTGCATTGACTTCTGAAAATCCGTAATCTCTTTAACCTCTGTTGATAGCTTGACAGCATCTATTACTTCAGTCTTTACTCATTATGCAGTAAAAAAAAGTGGAGATGTGGACAGGCAGTGTGAAAATACTTGGAATAGGTGACAGAAATCAGCCAGAACAAAAATGAAAATGGGTGTCACAGCTGTAAGAATGTGCACTTTGGCGACTGTCGCTGGCTCCTTTGTGGTCGCCATGAACTGTATTGAGTCAGTCCTTTTGAGTGCTGGATGCTCCACATGAGCGCTGATGCCTGCAGAGCCAGACAGCCAGGAGGGAGCCCTATGAAAGCCAGCGACAACCCCTCCCCCTGGAGAGCGGAGGCGACCCACACCATTTTACTAGCACAGAAGGGCAATAAGTGCTAAAGGAAAACAATTATACCCCAATCATTTCCAATTCTTTGGCAGTCATAAGCCAAAACGCTGTTAGGATGAAGGTTATGGGGCAGTAAAGGACAACTGTGAACACGGGCCTGCTTAAGAGTACGAATTTGCGAAAAAAAAATGGCACCAATAAAAAAAAAATCTATACTTGGTGTCTATCTAGAGGAAGGAATAAAACATCCTTGCTATTAAAAACAATCATTTGAGTTTTTTGAAGAAGAATGTCTCCAAATGATAGACCTGAATGATTTGATTTTGCTTTAGAAACATTGAATGTATCTGCATTGCAATGTATTGTTGTAACGTATATTATTTATCCAGCAGCAACATATCTTCTCAACACATGACCCCATTTCATCTGGATAATCCACATACTTCACTGTGATGTATTTACATTGCATCTTTTTAAAAACTAAAGACTGAAAACAGTTTATAATGAGACATCAACATTATTATAGGGTGTTATTAGCAATGTCGGACATTGATAAACTTGAAAGATAAAACCAAAAGTATCTGCATTGAACGATTCTTACTTGTGGTAAGTAAGCACATGGGTTTTTTGGTCAAATCAACTATATAAAAAAAACAACAAAAAAGTTTTTTTTTTTAGAATAGGGTCTGCATGTTAGATCTCAGTCATTTCATGTCTGCTTCCACATTCCTAATGTCTGCACACACACACAGCTGAGTCGCAGCCTGAACATATTTCGGCCTTTGTTGGGGTCGGTGGTCATACTTGGTGTCAGGAGTGAAGCTGCTCTGGGGAAGCGTGATCCTGGATCAACAGTAATCCTCCTCCCATGGAGGTCACCGTGTAGTTAGGAGGCAAAAGGTTCCCTCTGCTGTTTTCAGTCCAACTTCCATTAGCAATCTGTTAGCTGCAGTCCATTGAGAGGGAGGACCGGAGCACGAGCTCCTGGGAGCACACAAACATACAAAGACACACACACGCATGCACACACACACACACACACACACACACACAGACACACACGCATGCACGCACGCACTCTCGCTCACGGCACAGACCTTGTCCGATGAAAAAGAACAATTAAGGGAGAAATGAGGGAGAATCATCAGGGGAAATGGCTGATGAAGACTTTATTGATTAGAGCAGCTCCACTGATCCAGCTCTGACTGTAGCAATTACCGCCAACTGCCTGCCGCCAGTGGGGGCCTCACGGTGCTGGGCCCCCGGTTAAAGACCAGGACGTGAACTACGAGCAAGTACATTAGCCAGAGCCAAATTTCATATTGAACTGAGACAGAAGAACCCCATTAACTTTCCCATACAATCAGAAGTTCCATTGATATTCTATTGAACTTTGCATAACCATTGAAAATCCTGCGATTTAATAACACTTATTTATAATACCAAACTACAGAATACTGAAAGAAGAAGAGGGATGAATAAGGGAGAGGAGGTGTGCACCTCTCAGCTCAGGAGAAAGAGATTTGGGTTGATTCCTGGATGGATAAGGATTCCTGCTTTCTGTCTTCTTCATTATCATGAAAAAAAAACATTTCTTTCCTTGTCACTTTGTGTCTCCACATTTCCCAAAACCTTGGCCTAGTCTATGAATTACACATGCTGGCTGGAATATACATAAGAGGGGGTAGAACGAAGCAGCACCTTCCTCTTTTTGTCTCCCTCTCTCTCTCTCACACACACGCACGCACGCACACACACTCACACACACAAACAATGATTAATTCAAATCCATGTGAATAAAGCAATAAAGCCTAATAGGGGCACATCTGAGTCAACATGCCTACAGTGCATACCTACCAGAGAGGCCCATCTGATCCTTTCCATTCATGTATTTGCTCAGCTAAGACAGCGTTGTATTTGTATTTAAATTAGACTGTTGTCCCGACGAAGACCAAAGACGGCGTTCTGCCACTGATGTGTACGTTGACTTATCAATACGGTTGTTTAGATTGCAGACACTCGCATGCACGGGAGGAGAAGGAGGAGGGGGGGGGTGGGGGGGGGGGGGGGGGGGGGGGTCTTCGAACAGCATCCCCTTAATGTGGTGATTCTAATCAATTGTATGTGGGTGAAATGTAACCTTTGCATACCAACAGAGCCTGGACGTCTTTGTCCCTGAACGTCTTCAGAGAATACATCCCATTGTGTCGTCCCTACGCGTTTGCTGGAACAGAGCACGCATCTCCGGCCCTGTGGCAAGACACCAAGTTCAAAGGTCAGATGAGGCGACCTTTATCTAATTAAGAGCGAGGGGCTAAAATTTATTCTGAAATGTGACCTGGTGCTCTGTGAAGAGCATGGGGTCTTCTGCTAGCTGTGAAACTGAATGGATCTCACTCAATGAGCTCAAAAGCAAATTGTAAAACTCACAAAAGTGATACTATCAGTAGGGCTACTTTATTAAGATGCAGTTTTTAAATATATCGGGATTGGGTATTTTGTGGATATTTTGACCCCCTTTTTTTCTAATAATTGAATTTTTTTTTCTTTAAATTACTGTTTGTACCATTGTGAGGTATTTTAATGTAATGCAATATGCATTAGAGCTGTATAAAAACATCTATTTCTTATAAAAAAAACTCTGCCTTCCCTGCCTAGAAATGTATATTTAGAAACTGAAAATACCAAACCTACTCAGAAAATGGACAAAAAACTGAACTTAAAGGGAAGAAAAGAACTGATGATGGGCGTAATCAAAACCAGCACAAGTGATGTTGAAGTCTAAAGTCATCATTTCACTTTGAGCTGGAGATGCTTGAAAAGCTACAAGTCTGCCTGGTTAAAATCAGACATTACTGAGCCAATGTGCACTCACCCTAACTACGGTCTCACAGTTCCACAACCCTGTGGACTATTTGGCAAGGGCATAGAAACAAAAAAGAGATAACGGTCAATGGAGAAATATAAAGGGACAAACACAATCTGTTTCTACACTAGATGGAGATGAATGGGGCATAATCCTTTGCCTTCCATCACACCTTGCCAGCCTGCAGCGTGGCTGCTCCCCGCTCATCCGCAATGATGATTAATCCTACACCCACTATTTATATTTCCTAATTGTAATTAGCACGAATTATCAATTACGGTTAGTGCCTAATTGCCCTTCATAAAGACAGCTCCCCAGGTTTAAACGGGTCCATTTAAATAATGTAACTAATAGCTCTTGCCTTTACGTTGCGGATACATCTTCATTGTTCCACGCGTGAACCGTGATGGTTGCTCGTAATTTAACAGGGCAATCGAGAGAAGGAGTGCAGGTGGCACTGCGGGACTAATTATTGTTAATGAATTATGATGTGACCTTCTCAGAACAATGGCTAATCAATGCTCTCGTTGAGTGACAGTGCGTTCTGCGCAGATGCCGGGGACCACACAGCCATTACGAGCAGGCCCCGGCCCTGTGGAGAACAGGCTGTGCAGCTCCTCTCTGTTTGTTTTTCTCTCGGTCCCTCACATCATGTACGCTCTCCTCTAGTCACCGTAACACTCACCCCCCTGTGCTGCGATTGCAGTTTTTGTTTGGAGAGAACAGAAAATACCTGTGTAGGCTAATTTACAGAATAAACAATATGATGGTCTAATCGGGCCATTAGGCCGAAGGAGCTTTGTATTCAGAAATTATGCCCAGTAAAGATAATATGTTAGTTGATTGCTTTTTTTTTTTTTTTTAATAATTGCTGTATTCATTCAATCTAATTACCTATGTGTTTTTTTTTATATTTGTATCATGTTTTTCTCTTCTGTTATTCAATAACAGTGCACCTGAGCTGTAGGAGTTCAGATGCTCAGGTGCTCTCATAACAGAGGATCACCATTTTTTCATTGATTTCTGAATCCATGTTGCATACCTGCGAAGCCACATGAATGCCTGAGGACAGCGAGTGTCATTAATGAGACGTGCGTCCTGTACAAATCTGTTTTTCTCTTGTACAGACTCTGCACAGCATGGAGGCAGAAACAGATCTTTCATCTTTTGCAATGACACAGGACGACTACATTTTTACTGGCTCACGTGCACGACCACATACAAATACAATGAATGTAAGAAGGCTCAAGGAGACGCACTACCTTACACACCTCCAGGTCAGAATGAGGCAGAAAGTTTGCACACTCTGCCAACGCGACCACACCGTCAGCTGACAGCACCGATGTTTGAACTGACCTTTACCTTGCTGTGACAGGGGCGCGGCGTGACTGACAGTGTACCTCGGCATAATTTATCCCCGCCCCACATCGCCCTCCATCTCCTCTGTGATGCAGTTGACCCCTTTACAAATCATCCCCAACTTTACACATCTGCTGCCTGTCAGCATCTGCCAGGCGCACTCACCCGTCCCGCCCGTAATGAAAAACTCTCATTACTCGCCTCCACCCAACAGGTATACAGACCGTTAGGACAATTACTGGGCAATGCCACTGACCTTGTTGTCAGAGAGAGTCAAACAAACACAGAGGTTTAAACTGAAAAGGAGGCCTGGCAGCAAAATCCATAGGCACACAGTGCAGGCAGGAGATTTGGGCAAAATGAACGAAGCTTTATGGCCGTTAAGGAATATCGTACTGTGTTGATCAATACTGGCACACGTCAATGCCAACTGCTTCCAAGTGGAGATAAAGTAGATGGAAACAGAGCTCAATACCCCAGGGCAACAGACACTAAATGGCCCGGTTAAAACGCAAAGTGGTGTTACATCTGAGCAGGTCGACACCTCGAAGTTGGAGCGCTCAGCGAGGGTCTGACTGAAGGTAGCTCATTTGTAGCTCAAATAGTGTACTACTGCTGCAAATCAGCTGCAAAGATGAGCTACGGTGTCAGAAAATCTAATCCAGATCATGAATAGCAAGCAAACGTGATGTGGAATCAGAAGAACCGGAATGCACAGGGATAAAATAATCCCTGCCGGCAAATATGTTACCACAAAATGACAATGTGACGTTAAGAAAAACCAAACAGCACCAAACGTATTCATGAAGACAGGAATAGTTTGATGTTAGCTAATATCATTATTTGCACAAAATTAAAGCTCGCTGGTAAGCTAGTGCCGTTTGTTATAATTAAAACCCATTAATTGCTATAATTTGATGGCTTCAAATGCATTTTCATAATGTTTCTAGTTAAAAATGGAAATTGCTAAAAAATACCAGAAATTAAGCCTGTGCTGCCAGATTTGATCTTGTTATAAGTATGATTACTTTTTAGTATTTATAAGTGATTATTGACTTATTATTGGAAATGACACATGACCCTGTAGTAAACTTATATACCACTAATTTGAAGACTACACCGCTGCACATTAGCCTATAGCTTATTAGCTTAGCTGGTATTTGGTCATAAACCAGTGTTTTGCATTAATCAAAAGTATGACTAAATGATACGGTTTACCAAAGTTATTACAATTTCTAAGGAGGAAAGCGAATGTCCATATCCATGCACTGCATGCAACCATCCGCTACAAATGTCATACTCATGGTATCACAAGAGTAAAAGTCAGTTTAGGATTCATCCTCTGGGAACCATGAATGTCTGTAAATGGTGAGTGCCAAGCCATCAGGTTTATGTTATGATTTCACTAAACAAGCAATAAAAGAAAGTTACATAGCATCTACGAGTGTCCAAAAAAACACTATATAAGTCCAATGTATTCATACTATCATTACATATCAATCTGGTTTGGTTTGCTTTTTTAAAATGGGCAAATTTGAATGGAAAGTATTCAATGTATGGACTAAAACATGCAAAAAATATTAAGTACATTCTTCAGCAGCATTAGAAACATGGTTACATTAGAAACTGTGAGAATTTAAGTTTAGGAATCTAAAGAGGATCCGACCACCTCCCTTAATGTTCCACTAGACACTTGCTGGTCCTTTGTTGAGAGAAAACAATAGTCACTACAGTCTGTGAGTAGAACTGTAGCTCATAATACTGCTGCTGCCATTAGACAAATTATCTGACATTTAGCAGACTGGGGGCAGCCTCCCCATGAAGTGATGACTTTATTGACCCCGGAGGGGGGTCTTGGATGGAAGTGTGTCTCCTGGGCTCCCCGCGGTGTGTGACGGGGGCCGCTCCTCCTTCCCTGAACTCCTGCTCTGGTCCGCACAGATTCAGGGGCGAGCCAGCTGTTGTCCCCACTCTCTGAAGTCTACCTGAGGGCCTCTTTGTCCCCGGGGCTTGTCCCCTTTGTCCCGCTGATCCACGCAAACAGATGTCCAGCCACAAGGCTTTCTCGTAGGAAGTTGTAAACCTCCAGCGTGCAGTGGGCTCTATTCATATGGAGTGGCTACAGTAATGGCTGTGCATGTACCATACACATGCAAATGCTGACAAGCAGACACCCTGTAGGGGCGGCTTTGACAAATGTTTGACTATGTAACTACCACAGAGCATGCCAGTCCACCAGACTATGGCTGGATAGTAATGAAACCTCCATGTAGCAGAGTAATCACCCTCAACCGTATAACACAGGAAATTGTGCAGGGAGGAATTAAAGAGATCTTAAACAGTGTGTAAACTTGATCAGATCCCCCCATGTCGCTGCCACCGGACACAGAAACGGCCCTTCTGCCTTCTGTCTGTCTCGTATACTGATAATGTAGACCTCACAGGCTTAGGCAGTAAAATATGTTAATGCATAACACATGTGGGGCAAAACTCGAATACCAAACTACATCTGGCATTTTGAACCATATCGAATGCTGCAAAAAAGACATAGGTGAAGACCAACAGGAAACTCAAATTATTTTGGTCATTCAAGGAGTGAAGAGTTAAAGAGAGCCTGTGCTGTTGCAGTTAGTAGTTTGGCCTTCCGGTATCCAAAATGACTGTCTGTCGCCATCAGGTTTTATCTGTATTGGACACCTGCTGAGAATATTGATCCTGCGCCGGTTTCACCATTTTAGCCATCACCAGGCATCAAGCTTTAAACAACCCTATGTCACTTTATATTGAATACTAATAGCGAAGACTCACAAGCTGATTGATTGTGAATATAAATTTTGGTGAGAAAACAATCAGCTGTATTCATTGTATGCCTGCAATACAGCTTTGGATGAACAGATCATAATAGTGTTTTCCAAAGCATATATAGGTTATTTCATGAAACAGTACACAGAAATAAAATTCTACTGAGAGTGGAGATAGTATTAATGTAGAATGTTTTATGGAAAACAGCAAAGCTTTCTAATAAGGGAGCATAAATATTAGTTGACATCTTAACTGTATTTAAGCAATTACTAGTTTTAATAACACACCTATTAACGTGTTAATGGCACAATACCACCTGGAAATAATAAGCATCTGTGTACTGAATATTATATGAGCATATACATATCACATAGATAGTTATAAGTAGATATCAACGTTTGATTTTCTTTTTTTAATAATTGCATTTCACAACTGCTACCATCTGTGCTTAATGCCTCCAGTGTTGACGAGTACGTTTATGTTTTTACATTTAAATTGGGAAGTTATCTTCTTTTTTTTTTAGACTGTGATGCTGAAATATTTTCATAGCCGGTATTTTAGAAGTATTAACCGTTAGGTTTCGATTAAGAGAAAGTTTTCTTTCCCCCTGATCCTCAGGGACCCGTCCTGACAGTAACGCCTCTAACTGAGTTCAATTTGGGGAGACAGGGCGATCTCTGATATGGATCAAGTGCCATCTGTGCCCAATTTACTTTCAGGTCGTGGATTATTGGATTTAATGATATGGGTATTTATCGACGAATGCTTTGAGCTCATTAGGGGGTCGTGTGAAACACTAATAGTGTTTGTGTCACGTGTCTGGTTGAGGGGCTGAAGGGGGGACAGACGCTTTAAAGACTGCGCTCCGGTCATATCATTCACGCTGCGAGACTGACAGACAGGAGCCGAGGAGAGAAGTCCACACACCGAGGGACCGCCGCCGACAATCCGCTTTTTTTGACCAAGCTCCGAGGCGAGAAGTGGGCTCAACTATGAAAAGTTCCTTTCCGCGCGCGTAATTACGCACATCGTCGCTTCCCCACCCACCCTTAACCTCCGATGTGTTTTTTGGTATAAACGATGCTGGACCCCAAGGATTGTGGAGTGACTATGACGTCCACTCACAAGATTTCCTTTTCGATAATCGACATTTTGGACCCGAACAAATTCAACAGCAGGCGGGTGAGCGAACTTTCCGTCGCCGGGGAGAAGTTTCGCGTGGCGGACGCGGAGGGAACAAGTTTGGAGTCAGACGGCACCGGAGACGCGAGAGTTGAGCGCACGGAAGCAGGTACACAAAACATTTCTCTTCAAGAATAAAACAAAAATAGACCGAATTTTGTTTATAAGCTTTTTCTAGCATATACGGATTATCTCCAAATATACAAAAATTCTAGACAAATACAAACCAACTGCAATATATGTAGAGATTTAAATATAAATGCTTAAAACGAATATGAAATGCATATAAATGTATCATAAAAAAAACTTCTTGCCCTGGGTTGAGACTAAGCTGGTCAGATAGTGAGATGTTTTCTATCAGATTTATCGTCATCTCTGTATGACCTTCCCTTAATTTCCAAGGCTGCGTTTCCTTTTCAAGGAAGCCACAAAGGCAGGCTCCCAGAGCCCCAGCGTGTGATTGGCATTGGGACAGGCAGGCGAGATAATTGTTTAAATCGTCCCATTGAGGATGCCTGCGCGCGCTTTGATCGATATCCCATTACTGCATCCTGCATATCTCCCTCCAGCACCTTGCAGGTACAAACTTCACACCCCATCCATGTCTGATCCTAAATATCGTTCGATTAAAACTTCCCTTTAAATAGATGACATTTATCGATCCGCCCGCAAATATGAAACTCCATTAGCACGTCACGGCTGAGGTGGCGGAGCTGGATTTAGACGGGATTTCTTTCCGCAACATGACATTTGAGGCGCTATGTGGTTTATAAATTATTTAAGGATTAGTGACCAGCCCCCACTCTCTGTCTTTTTTTTTTTTTCTGGATCCGTTCCGCTCCGACGACCTCCGGGTCCCAATCATACACTTAACGGATTGGCAACTTTGGGCCTTCCTGTGTTTAACGCGCAGTTGAAGGCTTCAGGCTGCGGGATTATTCCAGGAGCGGAGGAGCTGTCCCTTCAGCACCACGGACAAATTAGCACATTCCCACCCCCCACCCCCACCCCCCCTTTCTGAGGCCTGGTACTCAACACGCGCACACGACGAGACACGTGGCTGTCATTGTAAACTTATCAACTAATAATAATAATAAATATATATATATATATATATATATATATGATTTTACTTTTCTATGCACAGCCTTAATTTCTAATGTTGCAGTAAAATAGCAGTGTAATGTATGATAATCCTACTTACAGTAAGTAAGATTACATAATATTGTAAACTTGGTGTAGTTTTAGATAACATTTTGCTATCTTAAACCCACTTTACTGCATTTAACTATACAAACCACTCTTTTTTGTCTATATTGCTATTCTATGCTCTTTCCATTGCATGCATTTTGTTCCTCTGTATTTATGCATGTGTAATGACAATAAAGTTAATCTATAGGTTTGGTCCACTGACTGACTGGTTTTGTATATGACATCTATAGGTTATTAACACACTAGCATCAGTGTTGAGCAGATTGTTTCTGCTCCAGCTGCTGGAGGTGGTGCTGGTTTCTACTGCTTTATATACACTATGCTATAGCTAGCATCAAATACATTTTGAGGGGGTGATAGGATGATTAATGGGAGAGGAAAGACGAAAAAAAAAAGTTCTGATTCATAAATCTTCTTTCAGTTTTGGGACTTTTTCCTCTGATCTTTGCTTGTTGGTGAAATATTGCCTCATTTGAACATTTATTGAAAAATCACTATTTGTTGGAGCTGTAAACAACTCATAGACATGTGAAATGGAACCAAGATTCTCCGCTGATGTTCGTAAGCCATCAAAAAATGAAAAAAAAAAAAGCTTGAAAAGCACTGGTTGTGTATTTACCTGTGTGTTGTGCTTTTTACAGATGGTCATGTTGTGTACCATTGTGTCAAATCTGCAGTAGAAGTAGTATAAATTACAATATTTCCCTCTGAACTGTAGCTGAGTTGAAGTATAACGGAGAATGAAATGGAAATACTTGAGTAAAGTATCTCCAAATGTACAAAAGCACAATAGTTGATTAAATGTACTTAGTATGTACTTAGTCATTTTCCACCACTGGAACATATTTCCATCCTCATAAAGGTTTTGGCCACTTCGACAAGAAGTGAGGAAGAATGAGGCCTACAGTTTGACAATAGATATGTCTCCTCCTACTTAATTGTCTAAGAAGGAAGCACTAACATGTCTGTGATCTGGTAATTTCTCGTACTACTTGCTGACTGTTGTGTGTATTCTTCCTAGGTGAGAACACGGAGGATGAGCACCACGCGGTTCCTCCTGACCCCCTCCTGCTGTCCCCAGCGACTGAACCTCAGCTCTGCCTGAGCGGCGAGCAGGGTGACACGGCGGAGGAGCCAGCCGCACCCCAGCAGGACCACTCCCCGCACAAGCGGCGGCGCCCGGACCAGGTCTGCGCCAAGCCGCGTCGGGCCAGGACGGCGTTCACCTACGAGCAGCTCGTGGCCCTGGAGAACAAGTTCCGCACGACCCGCTACCTGTCCGTGTGCGAGAGACTGAACTTGGCCCTGTCCCTGAGCCTGACCGAAACCCAGGTGAAAATCTGGTTCCAGAACAGGAGGACCAAGTGGAAAAAGCAGAACCCCGGGGCGGACAGCACCCTGCAGCCGGGCCCCACCTCCCTGGTCAACATCAGCCCCGGCCCGGCCGCGTGCGGGTCCAGCCCCGCCGGCTTCCACCAAACATTCCCCAACTTCAGCTCTGGGAACGTGATCTTCCACGCGGCCGGCGCCGTCCCGCTGTCGTCCACCGGGGGGCTCCTGCATCCCTTCATGTCCAGTGGATTCGTCCAGCCGACTTATTTTAATCCACACCTATGAGAGCAGCCGGGACTGAGTATTTGCAGCCGGTTGTTTTAACAGGGACAAACGAGCTATCCTCAGCTGAACTTTAATCTGAATCTGTGGAGAAAAGAGACATCTGTTTGCAGGACGAGTTACAGCTTGGGTCATGTCCTGCTACCATTTCTGCCTAATTGATTTATTTTTAAAGGAGAAAGGTCTTTAATTTTTACCCATGGACCTTTTCCAAGACTTGAACATTACAACAAAAGGCCTCTATCAGTGATCTGTGATAGAGCCCAACAATTATTTCAAAATGTACTCATAACTCTGTCAGTATGATTCACCACTATGCACTGATTGTCCACTGTTCAGTATCCATCTCCATCAGTGTACTGCATTCTATTCTCCATCTCTGTAACACAAACATATTGCCACCATCCACCACGCCCGGTTGTGTTCTTACCACTTCAAAATCTCACACAGGTCACGTCTGTTGCCATTTGTACAACATTATCAGTGTAAGTTAATTTAAAACACATAAAACATCTGTGTGTGGCTCTTGTATTACAAATTAAAAGCATTTCAGATGAGGACGGATCGAGGGACATTCCATATCCCTCTTAACATTAATTTGGCATAAAGTGACGACAGTAATAGGTTTGTAATAGTGTTAGATTGTGTACTTGTTAAAGGGCCCACTGAAAATGACTATTACTCTACATGCTTCCATCTCCTCTGGGCAACAAGGCCGAGAACTATGACTAAGTAAAGTATGTGCTGAGTCTTTTCATTTTATGCTACTTTAAATGTCTGTTCCATCCATTTCAAAGCGAAATATGTTGACTTATTACATTTATATATTTTGTTAATGATTCTCCTAACCAAGAATATAAAAGCAGTTCAACCTCAACAGACTCTATCACTAAAGTGCTTCATTTATGTTAATGCATAAATTACAATAACTCAACTTTTGAAAATCATAAATCTGTAATTTTACTTCTTTCACCTCTAATTACACTTACGGAACCTATTCTTCACTTACACACCACAGCCACAAGGTGTCGCTGTTTCCCCACTCTCTGTGAATTTATGAGCACTCACTTCCTCTCCCTCTCCTCTCTGTGGATGATAAACAGTCGCCAGACTCTGTTTCCAGAAAACACCTGTGAAATATAATGCAATCCAACAGCAGCTCCGCCATGAATTCCACTTTTACGACGCTTATATGTTGTTAGTTTTTTGTTGACATTGTCTGAAAGGTCATAATTCTAGTTTATGTTCATTATTGAAGACGCAGAGGGTGGCCTGTGGTGTGCTGGAGCTCTTTATATTGGAAAAAGCCCCTTGTGTATGGTAATGGAGTGGACAAAATTGCATTAGATTGCACAGGTGATCCTAATAAAGTGTATATTATTCATAAAGAGGGTTTGAAAATATACGACGACGCAGCTGGGGCTCGGTGGCAGAGCTCCTCCTTATTTAGCCAAGTGTTGGTGTGGCTGTGATTGCTGTATAGATCCGGTGGGTGCACTCTTCTGTTACACTTCATTTATATCAATTTCGTGTGTAGCAGGTGTGCGTGACTGATGTGATGCGTCACCCACCGCGCAGAAGAGACAGAAAGACGTGGTGTCACAGCTTCAGGTAGCAATCAGCAGAGACCCAGGATGAAGGAGCCTCAAAACTGACCGGTGTCATCAGCTGACATCCTTCCAGGGTGTGTTTTAAGTCGCTACTTTGATTTGAATAAGACGCCCCTGTCTGCATCTCCAGCGTGTGTGTGTGTGTGTGTGTGTGTGCTGAGTGAAGAAACAGGAGAGCAGAGCAGAGTATGGCCGGTACTGTAGGCAATTTTCTCCTGACATCAGTTTGATGGTTATAGGGCTGACAAGCATCCTTCAATTAGATGGAATTTCCTCATTGCTGTCAAAACCTGGTCAATGACATCCTGTCGCCAAGGCGTGCTTTACTGCGATTCTTTTTTTCCCTTTTGTTTCTCTTTTCACATATACTTTTGCATGTGCCTTTTTTCTTTTTTGATTTGTTTGCCCAGACTGGTGTATATGAATGTACGCCATTCCATTTGGTTCCGTGATATTTTTCATTCCAACAAGGCTTGGCATGCAGCCGAAGAGTTTGACAGTTTTGATCAATACTCGGGTAAATCTGCCATAGGGACCCTGTCCCATATTTTGGTTTGAGGCAGCTGTTAAATGACAATATGATGAATAATTTTTCAAAGTATCTGAGGGGGGTCATTTAGGTATGGGCCAGGGGGTGGGCATGTGTATTAAATTCATTCTGGAGAATGCTCTGGGACAAAGTTGTATGTGAATAGTAACAGCACGTTCATGTCTGAGTGTGTGTGTGTGTGTGTGTGTTTCTGTGTGTGCTTTGGTGTGGGGAAGAGAATCACATTCACAGCCACTGTTCGCTGTACACACTCTCTTTTTCCTTTGCAGCGAAACGAGTAGGAGGCTTGCATAAATAAAATGGAACTGAGGATTTCCTGGTATGTGTGTGTGTGCTATCTTCAGCTGTGTTGGTCCACAGGGACCAGCGTCGTTTCCACTGAGGTTCACAGGTCAGAAGAGGGCGGTTGTGGAGTGTAAAGAGATACTGTATAGGGAGGAAGACAGAGAGAGGTTTCCAGGCACAACCAGGTCTTGCAGAATCTCATAAGCAAAACAACAATATCCAACCATATCCAACCTTGTTATTTAGTGAGCTCACCACACATTACATTTGTATCAATCCTAATATTTTATATGATTATATAACTCCAAAAAAGTCCAAAAATGAACACGGGCATGTTTTATCCTGCTGTATTCCATCATTCCTCCACTGGAAACAAATCCACTGGAAAGCAATGGTACTTTTAAAATGTATTTAAAAATGTACTTGAAGCTAATATGAAAATTTACAGTAAATTAAAATGATCTAATATGTAACAGGTTGATCTTTCAATACACTCGTTTTGTTCTGGTTCTAGCTGAACAGGAAAACACTGGCCCCCCTAGACACAAAGTCTAAAAAAGTGTGTCCACTGTGTTTGATTAACTGAAGCCTCGTATACATTTTGGCTCACATCATCTTACATTAAAAGCACATTTGAGAGGGCCCTCCTTAAGCATTGATATTATCTCATAAAGTTGATTTGGGACATTTGTTCCTTTTCTAGTAGCAAGAGAGCAACAATTCCTTTTATTCGGAGTCTTGTTTCTCTCCACCTGAAGGATGTAAGCCTATTAAATAATGTTTTTTATTATTTGTTCTCTGATTCTTGCGGGAAACATCTGGCCGTTAGCTGCTAAATGCTCCGCCGTGTTCAACCGTGAGTTGTTAACTTTGTTTGTCTGCCAAGCGCAAGTAATGTGCTGTGGGTTTATCAGCGTGTCTTTGCTGAAGGCAGCTGCCCGCTTCTGGAAAACAACACCGACGAGAGGCATGAGAGGGAACCAAAACAATAAAATTAAGGAATTTATAAGCAAAACAATGAACTAAACAGATTCTGTAGCAGAGTTGGTGAATTCTGCCATGAAGAGTAGCGGGTTTAACCTTTATAAGAGGTTCTGGCAGGCAGGCAGAATGCAGAAGAATTATTTCCACAATAACTAATCTGAAATATTTGACTAAAATGCAAAAGGAATAAACAGGTGGATGAGGTGCAGGTGGGAAAGGAGTTGGGCAGGTGTAGAAGGAGAAGCAAACAACCAAAAACAATAAAAGGAGTGTGTGGTTGCAGATAGTTCCGTAAAATAAAGTCCTAACTGACATTCTGTACAAATCAGGGCTTGGATTCTGGGGATAAATGAAAGTCTCACACTCAATTAAAATCTTGAAGCCGGCAGACGGGGCCAACTTTTAATAGTGTTTTAATCAGCTGGAGAAAAGTGAGGGTTACAGGGAGTGAGATTTGAGGGCTTCCCTGTTTGAGATTTCATACGCGAGCCGCGTCGTGCCACCTCGTCTCTGGGCCCCGGCTCGGTGACAGGAAGTGGAAATCATAAAGAACTTAAACAGCGCCATTACGGAGAGCGGGACACGTCGGACGTCTTTGCATGACTATTTTATGCCACGTGCGGAACATTTACATTTTGATTGGAACGCCAGCTGTTTCCCTCTGTTAAACTCCATCTAAATCCTCCGAGCAGCAGCACAAAATTACCCAGACGTCAGAAAGCTACTATTACTTGAGAAGGGAGAGAATGAGAAGAGCTTGACAATCCAAATGCTCTCTTTCTGCTCCCGGTCTGTCAACACTTTAGTAGCCTCTTCCAGCTGTTCATCGGCCAACAGGAAAACATACCTCTCAATAATTGACAGTGACGTGTACAATCTGTCATAATATATACCACATACATTACAGACCTCAACCTATTAAAAAGGAAAAGAAAAAAGAAGCCAGGAACAGTGCAACAAATGCATGGAGAAATTGCATTTTCTTATGATGGAAAAGTCATTTAAGGTTTCTGGACTTATGAGACAGCAACAAAAACATAGAGAAATATTAATATTACAACAAACCAGTATATGGAGACCTTCATGAAACATGAAAAAGCGTAACATGCATTAGTTCAACTGTAAACTGCCATTTAAACAGGAAAATACTGTTGATTTGATTGTGAAAGTCATTCTTTTTGTATTTAGAGACATCAAGATTTATGATTGGATTTCCATATATGGAACCAAATATGTCTGAAGGCCCCAAAACAAAGTTTTTTATTTTTTTCAAATATTTTTTTTCTTTATGACCAGCTTGTAATATTTTTAGTTGAGTAGTTGAGTTTACTGTCAGCAGCTTCCTGGGTAGCATTTACCTTTAAGCTATGTCCATAAATAACACTTATAAATGTATTTATAACATGCTTTTACAAGTATATGTAACATAAACCAACATCACTAGTCCAAATGAGCTAACATCCAGGGCTTAGGTTTGTTGGTTTAAAGTAATCAGTTGGCTATTTTATTTGGCTTTTTTAAGTCAAATAAAAATGTGAAAAAATAGTTTGGTTAAATTAATTAACCAGTGTCAATGAATACATTAATTGAGTTAAAAGTGAATATATTAGGTTGGTTCGATGAATAAAATGTTAAGAAAATCCATTGGATCAGGGCAAAGAATGCAGTCTTACAGTTACATCAACATAAAATAATTAGGTGAGAACAAGTGATTGAAATTAGATGTGCCACTGGACATCATTCTTTTAGTTTGAGCAGCCTGTTTTTTAGCATCTGACCAGCTACATAACCGATCAGGCAGGGAGGGTAGAAAGCTACAGTGTGTTAACGCCATTTAGAGGCATGTATACAATGAATATATTTCATATCTTGATGGGTAGGAAATAAAGAGACCATCAAACCCCCCCATGTCTCCAAGTCTAGCTCCCACTGCCTGGGTTCAGAATGGGGGCATCAGAAATAAACTCTGTATAAGCACAAATGTATTCAGGATGCTATACACCAACGTCAGCTTCTGTATTTGCCGTCATGGCCTTGTTGTAACATGAGTTCTGTAAATTTATCTTGTGCATGTGCAACATACATCATGTACAGAAAACAAAATTTGAAAAACACCAACTAAGAGTTAAAATGGAATATCAAATAACCACAAAACAGGGACACGTGGTCTCCACTGACTATTATTAATGCATCCTAATATATTTAATTTCTATTCTCAAAGAGTCTGTTTGGCCACTGCCCAGATCTGAGAGAAGTGACGCTGCTTGCTCCATGGAAACCAAATCCAAATAATCTCTGAGCCAACTCTCTAGGTTCCTCACCTCCCAGTTAATAAGCATTGTCTGTTTTACTGAGAGAAGGGATGATGCCATCAGGTGTCGTAATTCTTTGGAGATTACTCCTTCTATATTACTTTCCGGTAGTACTCTTGGAAATTTATGTCTAAAGGTTTTGCACAGAAACTATTTCACATTTACCCCACATCTTCCTGTTTCTGGGGAGTGATACTATTGATGCATGGGTGCGTCTTCCCACAGCAATGTCAGCTCATTTATGGGACATTACAGTACTTTTTTTTTCAATTTGTGAGGAGTGATGTATGACCCAAACTAAATCTTTATGTATAACTTTATACCTCACATATGGAAAGATAATTTGCATGACTCAGTATAGCTTTTCCTATTACTATCTGTTATGAGAGAAGACCAACATCTTTCTCCTACTTTTATAGCTGTGCTACAGACAATACATAATATTCTATACAGTTTACTTCTGCTAGCATCTGCCTTGCTTATTTGAGCCTCTATAACATTTCATTAACATAACTTATTATTGTGTATGTATCTTAAGTTGATGCAATGTTATTATATTTTCTTCATTTGTTCCCTGACCCAACTCAGCAATATTTTTGTTTTGCCACGTGTCATTAGAAAGACGTTTACCACCAGCTGTTTGTAATGTGTTCTTCCATATGGTACAAGAAGGCACGGATACACCACTCATTTTTAAACATTACTACTTTGTACAGAAACAGATGATGTGGCTGTCACATTATACCACAAAGTAGTGAGTTATATTTGTTATTTTCTGAAACCAACTCCTGCTCCGGCTACCTGTACGTGTTTTGTCTTGTAGGCCCACGATAATGGAAATATGCTATTACAAGAGAAGTAGTTTAATATCTCTGACATCCTACTTTTGCTCCTAGGAAAAGCTCATTTGTGTGATTCTAGACTTTTTAACATCCAAAGGAACATTGATAATAGTGTGTTTGTCACGTTGAAACATTTCTGAGAACCTACTCCAGATTGCAGGGTAAAAGAAAGCTAATCCGGGGAGTACATTCCTTTAAATACTTCTCCTCTCCCCCACAGTGATAATGGTGAATTCATCCATATTTATGAATCCTTGCTAATTTATTTCAAGACATTTGGGACATTCAACTCAAAACCACCATCAATTGGAAATCTGATGTTACCCCTGAGATACATGTATGTCATTCCCTCTGAATCCCAAACACAAGGAGTTGAGTTCAGACATCCGGAGTATGTGAAATGATTTAAATACACTCTCAGACCAATTCAGTTTTGTACCTAGAAAACCAAACTAAACCACTGAGCTTAAGAACATGTGGAACTGAACGATCTGGATTGGACAATGTCAGTAAGATACCATCTGCTTAAAGCTACTCTTTAAAGAGTGGATCTCCAACCCTGGTCCAGGAGAGCCTCTGTTGGAGCAGTAATACCCCTGATTCTGCTAATGAAAGTCTCTAGCGAGAGCCCTAGTGGTTGATTAGTAGAATCAGAATTGTAACTGCTTGGTTGGTTTAAAGACCAGTAAACCATTACAGTTTCACAAATTAGATATCCAGTAAACTTCTGAATGTCGTTAATGTTACCTTGTCTCTCCAGCAAAGTCACTTTTCCAACATGAGATGTCCTGTGTCAATTTATTGAAATGTACTACTATTGGGCTCTCATTCCACCTTATGGAAAAAAGCAAAAGGCTTGTTTACTCATTTTCCCTGATTTTACAGAAGCTAGGGCTATCTGAGATTGTGTCCTTCTTCAATAGACTATTAGCGGTGGTTCTTTCAAATCCACATATTGATCTGGAACATTGATTTCTTTCTTCTATATGGTGAGCAATGCAGTTTTGATGAATCTTTATCCAACAGAGAGGTGTCCAACTAAAACAATGGTTCCTGGTGAAAAGGTCAAAGACTTTAAGTGGCAAAGCAATTAATGCTGCCCATAAGAGCAAGTATGATTTAGCAGGCCTAATCCGACTCTTGGGGAAGCATGTGGATAACATCCCACACAGGGGTTTTTACTCAAGACAGTGCAGAAATGGCATGCCAGCGTACTGTATGAGCAATGTCTTGGATAAATCTCTAGCGATCAGCGTTGTCTGGTCTCTCTTTTCCACGTTGAAAACTGCTCCATCTTAAATCTTCCGACTTCTTGTGCTTTAATCTTTTCTCGTGAGCCAACGCAGACACGCTGATGTGATTACAAGACTACTGGCACGGGAGTGAAGCAGTGGATGAAAACAGATTTTCCACAGGAAAAAGGGGCTTTTTTGGCTTAGGAAATGAGTGTAGCGTGATTTAATCATGAGCAAAATGTGGGGTGAGAATGAGTCCCCCTTCGCTGCTCTTGAAAGAGACGGTTCTTGACTCAGATAACACAAGGCCCTTTAGTTTAAAACTGTTTGATCATCTTGGGCCAGTGACAGGCATCATTAGTTGAATCCTCTAAAACCACCATTAAAAAAAAAAAAACTGTCATTCTGTGATACATTTTGTATGATGTCTTATATCTTCAGTGAGAAAAGATATTGAAAATCCTCAAAGTGAAGGCTCAGGCTGCATCCGTGTATTGACGGATCCTCCTCAAGGTCGGCACGGTGCGACAATAGTCGCAATAATTTGTGAGACTTACGCATATCGACAGCCTCTGCTTAATATTCTCTTCATCTCCCCTCTTTCCAAAACACTGCAGCTTTACCAGATGTGTTGTTTCACTGATCTGATGCATTCAAAGGTCAGCTGTGCTAATAACACACAAGAGGAGACAGCGCTGTTAATTACAATCTGTCTCAAAGTCAAAGACCACAGTGCTGGAAGAGAGCTCGTCCTTCCTCGCGTGCGCGCACACACACCACACGCACGCGCGCGCCCACGCACGCACCTCCAACACGATCATTAGAGGACATTATCTCGCTAACGGCAGGCTAATGAACTCTGGTGTTGCCGCTGGATGAGAGAAGAGATGCGACAGACTGTCTCTGAGCACCCATTGTACAGACTGAGCGAGCAAAGCACAGTTTCCCAATCAGAAGTTAGAAGATCTATCAGTTTACTGATGAATCCTGTCATCTCCACACTGGATGAACTCCAAGGCGAGCTGACATCTATCTTTTCACTCGGAAACTTCAAAAAGGCAGAGAGGGAGGTAGGAGCAGTGTGCGAGCGGAGAATTTCAGCTTTTTTTTTTCCCGGCAGAGCGTTTCTTCAGGAATCGCCAACAACAGTATAAAACCGACACTTTATCTCGCGGAGTACTCCTACAACTGTCAGGCCTTTGAAGGAAGAGGCAACTTTCCAGAGACATGCACAAAGCTTTCAGTCCTGTGTTGTGTGTTTGGGGGACGATTTGTCAGGATAATGCATTAGAATGCATGTCTTCATACTGGCATAAGGTTTCCAAAAAGGGAGATTAGAAATTAGAAGGAAATAAATTGTTAAATCATAATAAACTGAATAAGACAGAGCTACAAATGCTTTCTTATAAAATAATAATAATCATACAAAATTAAAAACAGCAATATTGAGCCAATGCCAATGCAGTTGCAATAAAAGCTATAGTTTAAATTGCAACCCAAGGGTGAAAAAGCATTAAAAGCTAAAAGTGCAAGAGTCAGGATTCAGTTTAAAAGGCGAGTGTCATGGATGATTTTCTAGCATGTATATCTTGAAGAACTGGATACTGAAATCAATTCAAATCAAATGAAAATTGCTTCCCTGGCACACGAACCAAAACAGTTGCCAGCTTCCTATTTTGCTTTTTTTTTTCTAAAAAAGGCCCTTTAAAAGATCTACAAAACTTTCAGGGATTAAATTTTCATAATATAATCAGTGATTAGTGACCACATTTTGCAGTGGAGGTGTTGTGTTTAGTTGTTTTAACTAAGACTAAAATGTGCATGGATAGGAGGTTAGAAGAGACTGTAAAGTGCAAACAATACTGAAAATGATTTAGTAATTCTGATTATGAAATGGTATGAATTTGACGGGGGCAAAGTGGGTATCACATGTGCCTCACAGCTCAGGTCTCAGGTTTTCCCCATGCCCCATCGTTTTTTGGCTTCCTCCCACAGTCCAACAACACATGCGTAGGTTAATTAGAGGAGTGAATGGAAGGAGTGTGTGTCCCACAATAGGCTGGCAACCTGTCTGGGTGTATCCCTGCCTCTCTTCTGTAATGTGCTGGGATTGGTTCCAGCAGACCCATAGTCAGGCACAAGCAGGTATAGAAAATGACAGAAACTGATAATGTTTTTGGCTTGCGCTATTGGGTCCTTGTCCCCGGTTGGTGGTGGTGGCCGATCACTGCTGCTACCAAAGAGATGGAGAACTGGGCGAATTGACCAAAGGCAGCGATGTTAAGAATCTCTCTGAGATGATAGGGTGATAGGGAGGATGTGGAGCTCTGCCATTGGTTAGATGAGACCAGCAGATGTGATAAGTCGGTTTGACACTCGACAGCCCGGGAAAAGGAAATTATGTTACGTGCCATATGCAAGCCCGTGGAGCAAGAAACAATAATGATTTGGTCTTCCTGAGTGAACTTTGGCTAAGCTTCATACACAAGGGGAAAATATCTTCTTTTAACTCCAATAACTCAACAGAGGGTGGCAGCATCTCCAGAGCCTTGTTCACAAAAGTAAATCGACTGTTGAATCCTGGCCCAGTCTGTGACCTTCACACTCTATGGAATCATATTTGTGCCAAAATGATGGAAAAAACCTGTTTCTTTTTTAACTTGTTATATATATCAAGCAATAGCATGAAGTTGAGAGGGAATAAAACTGCTTACCCAAGCACAAAAAAAAAAGTCATCTCAAAATTAAAACATTTTGTTTAAATTATTTGGCACAAATACACAAGATAGACAGATAGATAGACAGATAGATAGATAGATAGATAGATAGATAGATAGATAGATAGATAGATAGATAGATAGATAGATAGATAGATAGATAGATAGATAGATAGATAGATAGATAGATAGATAGATAGATAGATAGATAGATAGATAGATAGATAGATAGATAGAACATATTCAGAACTCTGCTGCAAGTCTTAAAAAAAAAAAAATAACAAGAGACCATTTTAATGGTACTCTGATAAAAATATTTTGAGGTTCTTTTACTTGTTTTTAAAGATCTTAATGGTTTGGGACTGGCCTACATTCCAGACTTATTTTTTTTTAATCCTTTACAAGTTCTTAGATCTTTTACTGCTTGGGGTTTAAAGGTCCCGCGTGTACACTTCCTGGATTTTTATTTGAAGTTTAAAAAAAATCAAAAATACCAAAAATCATCTCATTATAGTTTTTGTTTTTTTTCTCTCCTCTCTCAAGCTTCTTTCTGTAGCTCTAGAAAAAACCTTTTAGTTTTGTGTCTGTCTCATTAGTAAAAAATGATTCTCTTGATTGATTTGAATGGCTGTGACATCACAACTTATATAATAGTTAAATCTGACTTCCTATAGGACCTTGAACTAAATACAATTATTTGATATTTAAAAACCAGGCCTCTAAATTATGGAATATCCAATAGCTATAAGAGATGCAGGCTCATATTAGAATGTTGATGTCTTTCTGCTCTTCTTTGTTACTCTTGTATTAGCAGGTTTTATTATAATGCATTTTGTACGACATCTGTTGTATAAAAGGGCTTTTTAAAAAAGTCTATTAATAGCATGATATGAAAATAAATGCTAATACCAGCCTGCTACCATCACAGTGACAATGCTGATGTTTTCCAGGTAGAATCGCTACGATCACTCATCATTTGCTTCACAACGAATGAAAAAGCAATGACACATCTGAATGGTGTGTTTGAATATGAACCAAACTTAACACAGGTAAACAACATCTGATAAGCTTAAATCTCAATCAAAACTAATACGGGCGATGGGGGAAATCAATCTGTGATTACATTCATACGCACGCAGCTTGTGCATCTCTGTGAAATGGGAATAAATCGCAATCCATTTAACAGGAATTAACAGCAATCACGCTCGCCGTCTCATGCATATGGATACGCTGTGAAGGGGAGGCAGCTCATTCAAATGGGACATTATCTTCAGAGAGCAGCGTCAGTTTCCCGGGGCAGGCTCTTTCACTTGTCAGGAATGAACCATCTCACCTCTTTAAAGTTGCGATCGGTGGAGCTCCAAAGATGAATGGCGAGATGGATGGCGAGGGAGTTGGCTCTCGACAACAGAATTAATTTCCTTCCTGTAAAGAGGAGGGAACCCAGTGGCAGCTGTTTGAGAATAGCACTCTATCTACGGTGAACTGAAATGATTTCATTTGTCATCACACTGTTTTTACCTTTTTCTCAAAGCAGCTGTCAGGGTGTCGGATATTCAACCCCGGTTAAACTTTAGAAGTGGAAATGCTCTTTGAGTTTTTGGACCTGCTTTGTTGCTTGGTAGCATTTTTTTTCGTTTTAATTTATTTATTCATGTTTATTTAATGACAAATGCTGCCAGTGGGATTTCACACTTTATCATCACCAGCAGAGGTAAAAAATAGATTCGGCAGGTTGCGGGATACAGTACAGCGCAAAAATTATTCATTACAAACACTGTAGGTCCTGAATGAGCCTTTTTAACATATTTCTGATCAATATAAGGGAATCTTTCCAAATGTTGATATGGCAAGATTATAAACAGCCAAAACAGTCCTATAGCTTTGTTAAAAGGTCACCATTTAATACACAAAATGATGAATGTGTGGACCTGTGGTTCTGTTTCATTTCAACAAAGCACATGGTTTCATCATTAGGCCTAATGTGCAATATGAAACATCCTCACTGACTCCCACTCATAGCGAATGAGTCAAATGAAGAAGAAAAAAAAACTGTCTATCAGATTAAAAGAACATTACGACCCAATTCTGAGTCATGGCCACATGGCAGCTGCTCCGGTAGCAATAAATATTATTACACAACCAAGAAAGCCCCCGATTGCACAATATTGCTAACAAAAATATTATTTTGTCAATAAGTAATTAGAAAGAATTATCTTCATGAATAACAGTTAGAAAACACAAAAAGCAGAGGTAAAGAAAATTGTGTTTTCCAAATCGCTCAAGGCCATACAGTGTTTGGCTCCAATACTTTTTGCTGTTTGTTTAAAAATTCAAACGTGGTGAGCATCAGATCCACAATATGAGCATCTATTAATATTTCAAAGCTGGTTTGCTGCTATTTGCACATAAAGCGTCCGGCCTGCGCGTGAAGATGAATCCGCGGTGATGCAGCCAAATTAAATAAAATGAGCAAATCGCATGCATGATATGGTTTACTGATTGTTACTGATTTCTGAAGAGCTTCATGAGCATACTGAGGCTCTGTGCATCAATATTTGGTTTAAGAACTCCACAGATGAACATGCACAGGGTTTCCCTAGCCCCGTTCCAGAAGGAGTAAATACAACAAGATAATAATTATTCTGTGGTTGTACATAAGTGTTAACTGGAAAAATGCAGCCAATGTCTTGTATTTTCAACAATGCACTTTCAGATATATTCATGCACATGTACAAACACATTTTGGTTTATTGTTCATGTCACATATTTGATAATAATAATTTACAGTTACATATGCTAAGAAGGGCGGCACGGTGGAGCAGTGGGTAGCGCTGTTGCCTCACAGCAAGAAGGTCGCAGGTTCAAGACCTCCTTGGTCCCGGGTCTGGGACCTTTCTGTGTGGAGTTTGCATGTTCTCCCCGTGTCTGCGTGGGTTCTCACCGGGTACTCCGGCTTCCTCCCACAGTCCAAAAACATGCGCAGGTTAATTGGCAACTCTAAATTGCCCGTAGGTGTGAGTGTGTGAGTGAATGGTGTGTGTGCCCCACGATTGGCTGGCAACCATCTGGGGTGTATCCCTGCCTCTCGCCGTAATGCGCTGGGATAGGCTCCAGCAGACCCCTGCGACCCTAATGAGGAATAAGCAGGTATAGAAAATGAAATGAAATGAAATATGCTAAGAATCTTTTCAGTGGATTTACTAGCTTTATTTATCAGGACTTGTCCAACAATACAATCAGCATGTGTCACAATAGCCCACAGTACAAAACAGAGGGTTTGTGTTGTTATGGGAGGGAACACGTAGACTCAAGAACAGACCCTCAAAATGTCCGGGATATTGTACGAATAAGGTATTTATTTTAAAACACAGGGGAAAGATGGAAATGTAGGTCTAAGGAAGCTTGGGATGGAAACTGGGGCTGGAAGGAGAGGAGGTCGAGAGCGGGGGAAGCAGAGGAGAGGAGATGAGGGGTCGTCAGCAGACAGGGTTACGCAAGGGAAAACAGGCAACAAAAAAAACTGGAGGAATGCAGGTAAAGTGTAACAATACTCCCTGTAAAACTGGTAAGATTTATGGTTACTAACTTGCAGCAATTATCTAAAATGTTACTGTAATTAGTACTGTACTGTACCACTACTGCAGTACAGTACTGCATCTTTATTGTAAAAAAATAATAAAACTGTATAAAAAACAATAAAATACTGTGATTTCAATTGTATTTACAGTATTGGGTGATTAACTGTATTATGATACAGTAACTTATTGACTACTGTGACTTACTACAATAATTCTTAATTTAAAGTACACAGCTATCTACTGTAATAATGGTTTCTGCCTTTAACATGGTAAATACCTACAGCTTTCACAACAAGGTTTAAGAGTGCTGACTACATTTAAATGCACATTATTATTCTAAATGTAACATTCTGAATTTGATTTGGCTCATGTTAACAGCATATACCATTTGGACATTCCAGAATTAGGCCTTATTCTAAATTGGGCGTTTTCCTCTAATAGCTGTTTTCCTTTATCACAGACATGTAATGGATGTTGTTTTTACCTAAAACACGTCAGGTTAAAATAACATGTCTTATGTCATTAATCATATTATCCATGAACGAAGACCAAATGAACCTCACAAAGCATTTGCCAATGAAGGCGTGTTGCTGAGTTCACTCAGGTTGTAGCAGCAGTTTTTGGGCTTGCAGTATGTATACAGCACATCCAGAAAATACTTTGCAAATGAGGTTTTTACCCCAGTTTTGGACACACAGACTCTCGCCCGTGTGCGGTCAGCTCTGCATGCGGTAAACACAGACAAACCAACAGTTTGCAAGGCTGAGGTAGAGATACATGTCCCGAAGAAAAGGTCACATTTCTAGTCAGAATAATAAACACACACACTTGGATATCAACAGGTTTTTGGATACATAGCTGTAGGACGTGATTTACGAGGGTGAGTATGAGCGGCTGCTTGTAAACATGAATATTAATGGCATATTAATTTTCATCAAGTATGCAGCCTATTAGGAATATTGTCTTTTCGGAATCATAAGAACATTCATCATTTTTATGCATTTAAACAGAGTGGCGGGCGACACGGTGGTGCGGTGGGTAGCACTGTTGCCTCACAGCAAGAAGGTCGCAGGTTCAAGACCCGCCTTGGGCCTGGGTCTGGGGCCTTTCTGTGTGGAGTTTGCATGTTCTCCCCGTGTCTGCGTGGGTTTTCCCCGGGTACTCCGGTTTCCTCCCACAATACAAAAAACATGCTCAGGTTAATTGGTAAACTCTAAATTGCCCATAGGTGTGAGTGTGAGAGTGAATGGTGTGTGAATGGTGTGTGTGCCCCACGATTGGCTGGCGACCATCTGGGGTGTATCCCTGCCTCTCGCCTTAACGCGCTGGGATAGGCTCCAGCAGACCCCTGCGACCCCGAAAGGGAATAAGCGGGATAGACAATGGATGGATGGATGGATGGAAACAGAGTGGCTGACAGGCAGCAGAGCCACTAAGATCTGGCAGAGAATAAGTGGCAGGACTGAATATTTGCAGAGGGCTTGATTACTGAGATGAGGGGCAGCTGGTGTCGCTCTGCTCTGACTCCAGCACACCTGTCTCCACTCACTCACAGGCACACACACACGCACACACACACACACACACACACACACACACACACACACAGGGAGAGTGCAACATGTATCCCTTCATCATTGGTGCACATACCACCTCAAGTATTTGAGATCGGATCCCTGTAGAACTTATAAATTTCTTTCCTGCTTTGTAGGAATCAACAGAAACCCCTGCAGACTCATTTCCATAAGGATCTCTGGTCAATTAAAATATAACAGCTATATATATATTTTTTTTCACCAAATGCTTGACTGCAATGAATTGTGGGTAATATTAAAGACGCCTTTAGGCTGGCCAAATAGTTACAAATGGTATTTTGTGAGCTTTCTTTACTTGAAGTCCCTCTCCACTCAAAAATGTGTTTTCATTGCCATTCCTACCATCACATGTGTGAGCTTCTCTGTGTGAATGGTGTATGTGCTAGGTCTGACACTAGAAGGCTGTTTTCACATTCATCTGCTGAAAGTGGAAAGTTTCTGTCCTCATTAATAATCTCATACAATCGGGCCTGCAAGCGTGATTCTTGGCGGCCCGAATCGTTTGAAAACCATGAGCCTGGTCCAATATTTAACTCACACAAGTGTGATGTGTGCGTGGAAATTTCAGGAACACACACACACACACACACACACACACACACACACACACACACACACACACCCCTCTCAGAATTGGCCTTTCAGTGAAGAGGCTTGTTGTGTCCAGCAGATAAACTTCTGAAATCTAATATATTTGCATATTCATTAGAACTTCAATGAGTTTAAAAGTGGTACATGTAATATTGATTGCAAAAAAAAAACATTTCAGACACTGTCTGGTGTCTCTGTAGGTGATCTTTAACTTTACAGATTAGTTAACTTGATAACTAGATAACTTTCCATCCATCCATCCATCCATTGTCTATCCCGCTTATTCCCTTTCGGGGTCGCAGGGGTCTGCTGGAGCCTATCCCAGCGCGTTAAGGCGAGAGGCAGGGATACACCCCAGATGGTCGCCAGCCAATCGTGGGGCACACACACCATTCACACACCATTCACTCTCACACTCACACCTATGGGCAATTTAGAGTTTACCAATTAACCTGAGCATGTTTTTTGTATTGTGGGAGGAAACCGGAGTACCCGGTGAAAACCCACGCAGACACGGGGAGAACATGCAAACTCCACACAGAAAGGCCCCAGACCCAGGCCCAAGGCGGTCTTGAACCTGCGACCTTCTTGCTGTGAGGCAACAGTGCTACCCACTGCTCCACCGTGTCGCCCTAGATAACTTTCCCTTTTCACTCATTTTAATTACTCTTTAGGGGTCAGTGATAAATCATATATGGCAAGAGAAAGTAAAAAAAAACTTTTTAAAATACAGTTTGGAAACCATTCATCAGGTCTCCCAAAATGTACATTTTATGTTCATGTTGGTTTCGTACCATTTCCGACCATGTTTTTTTTTTTTTTTTTTTTACAAAAATCTATTCTTTGGCAAATGGTGTAGCCGAAAAAGTGATACATTTTAAATATTTATCGACATAGAATATAAATCTAGTTAATAGCATGTCTTTTTATTTATTTATTTATTTTAAAACCTTTTTTGATAGAGTGAAACTATCTGGTGCCAAGGTTTTTTTTTAGAATTACACCACATGACAATTTTTTACATTGTCCCATAGATGCACATAAATGCATTTTCTGTCTCAGAGTGGAACAAGGGCTTCTGAATGGGAAATATTCTTCCCTATGTAATATAACTTTTAATAACTAATAGGCTGTTGATTTGCTGTTAAAGCGACACCTCCAGCCGTGATGAACGAGCGCATTGGCTGAACTGGAGATACTCCACACGCGCCCCGCCCCTCCCCGTCTCTCCGCTCCCCGGTGCGCGCGCGGAGGGGGGGGGGGGCTTCAGTCCGATGGAGACTCCGGAAAGTTCCGCATATCCGCGGCGGACTCGCGGCGGCCGCTCGTCAGCATGAGGGCTCGGCACAGCCCGCTCCTTCGTCGCGCCCGCGTTCCTCCCGGACACCTGTCGGGTCGCCGTGGATCCTCCGCGAGCGGCCGTCAGCGTGGGGCGTGAGCCGCGACGCGAGGGACTCACCCCCACTCCACTGTGAGTATCTCGGCTCATACATTAGGAAGAAGATTGAGAAAAGGGAAGGTTTTCTTGTTTTTTTTCTGTTCTCATTAGAGATTATTGCTTATCTTTTTTTTTTTTTATTAATTCTGGTTTAATCAAAAGATAATTTTCCTGATATAAAAATATATATAACAAAATCCCCTCCATTCAGACATCAGTTTTTATCATTAATCTCATACAGTAGGAGACAGTTGTGGTATTCTGAGAATTTGACAGTAGAGTATGAATAAACCGCACTGTGAATTGCAGCCTGAACTTAACTTGAGATATTCTCATATAAGCGGCGTGAGGAATGACCCTGGAAGTGCACCGAAGTGGATACAATGTGTTTAAAGACTCTGGAGTAATAGTCGAAAAGCTTCCCCCGGGTTGAAGATTTCAGCTGCAGAATACTGCGGGGTCATTCCTCTGGGGGGGGGGACTGAAGCCTGAGCCACAAACAGAGCTGCTGTTATGAGCCACAGATAAGATAAACAGCTGTGAACATTTGTATACATGCCCGGCCACATCTTGAGCTTATCCAGTGATTATTGTTCTGTTTATTGTAACATAATGAACCCCAGCGCCGTCTGTTTGCGTTGGACTTATTGACTTAATTCCTTCCATTATGCCTAAATGTTTTTTCCCTTATACATCCCAGCAAACAAGCCTCAAAGTCAGCTGTATATTCTTTCCCCAGCTTGTTTGGTTTGAAGTCGGCGGCGAGATGTGTTTGTGTGAAATGTTTGTGTGTCCGTCGTTTCTGTTTGACATCTAGGTCATTACCCTTTCGCCGCTTTCTCCAAATCTGGACCATTAAAAAAGGGCTGCAGCAGTGCAGGCTTGTTGGCCAAACCCAGCTCTGGACTTCACAGGTTCTGGAGTTTTATTTCGTTTTTTTTGGGGGGGGGAAGAACGCGTGTCAGAGAAGGATGGGATAGGTGTATAGTGAACGGCCCAGAACTCTGCCCACACCCAGACCTAAACATCTCTCTGGCTGCTGCACCCTGCCCTGCCGTCTGTCCCTTCTGCCGGACAGGAACAGGCTTTAGGTCGCTTCCCCCCCCAACCCCCCACGATTTAGCGGAACAAATGTCTGGAGCTGCTGAGATGTCAAAGCCATGCTTCTTTTGGCAAGGGCCGCCATTGGAAGGCTTAGGTAATGCTCCAAGTATGAGAGTGGGGAGAGGGGAGGAGAGTGAGAGAGTTGTACCATTTCATATTGTTTAGACTGGACTCTGGGGGTCCACCACAAATGGAAGAAAAAGGATTCAGTAACAGAGAGCATTAGGAATGTGGGAGGATTTCAAGATACTAGAGTGTTATGGCAACAGTTGAGAGTTGCTATTTCAAGAGTTGGTAGTTTTTAACCCGGAATGGCAACAAGCCGAGCTGGGCTCTGCAGGATGCACGCTCGTATTATTTATCCGCATCTGTCACTTTCCTGTTGTGCTGCACACACCGTCTGTCTAATGAGTGATTTTTCTACCAGAAGGCGTTTTTCTCCGGGATAGCTTTGTCTACCGATTTTCTATTTTGAAATATTTGTACATCAGGTTCGCTAGAGAAAGCTTTCTCTCTCTCACTGTGGTTGATTTAAAGGTGTATTCTGGCATCATTTCTCCCATTTAAAAATTAAACCGTTTAATTGACATAACCTAAATCATACAAGAGAAAAGGAAACTACACTTTGTGGGATCACATGTATCACATTTGGTAGAATAATTCACTTAAATTTTTATTTCCAACACACATGAACAGTCAAAGATATATGGTAAATAATATGTAAGTTGTAGCACTGTAGCACACATGCTTAAATATTTGAGTCATAAAGCTTCATAGAGTGAATATTTTCTAAGAGATGCCTGTTAATATTTGTTATAATATTATAATATTTGACCCAATACACTAACCCCTAATATTCATACACACAAAGTTGTTTTTCACTTTAAATTTGCTGAAACCTAAAAGAACTTACGTCCAACTGGCTTAAAATCAATAGCCAAAGTCCGTAAAAGTCTACAAGCTAAAACAACACTTTAATTAGCTGCCTGCATGCTGTAACCCTGAAAGAGATCCGGTCCAAGTCGCCGGCCAAGGCAAATGTTTTCCCTAATGTATAAAAAAACACTAAAAACGTGGGCTCAAGCCAAGTAAAATGTAGGTACTTAAGTCATGAGTGATTCATGAAATAAAATGATTATGATCATGACACATAAGGATTACATCCTAATTATAACGGCATGGGAATCAAAACTGTTTTTCCCCCAGGTGAACCTGGTTCAACCTCTTTCTTGAATGAGCAGCCTTTGGCTAACTGGAGTAATAAAGAAATCTAAAAGTGTGATCATGCTGATACATGTCGCTGCAGCCGTTGTGGGGTGTGGTGTGTGTGTGTGTGTGTGTGTGGGGGGGGGGGGGGGATTAACATATTAACATCAGTGTAGCAGTAACAGCAGCACACATGCACAATCAAAGGCGGCGGAGGCTGAACCGTGCCAGTGCAGGTTCTGGCTTCGGGCGCTTCTCAGCAACATAACAGGCAGCCAAACGAACGTTACCCCGGTTTCAACCCAAGAAGACGCACGCAGGTTCAAGGACAACAGCGAATGTTGGCTGCTCACCAAATCCCCAGCCAAGCTTTTACCACTTGCTGCCTATTGATTAGACCACATGTGTCAAACTCAGGTCCTGGAGGGCCGAGTGGGTGCAGGTTTTTGTTCCAACCAGGCAGTAACACACCTGGTTCTACTAATCAACCAATAGAGCTCTTGCTGAGGACCTTCATTAGTAGAATCAGGTGTGTAACTGCCTGGTTGGAACAAAAACCTGCACCCACTCGGCCCTCCAGGACCTGAGTTTGACACCCCTGGATTAGACGAATCAATAGGAATAACGTGCTCCAACAGGAGAATATCCCTGCTCGGCTTCAGCTGGAAAAGCGTCACCCGACACCCTCTGGCTGTTAACAGATGTCAAACAAGACACACTTTTTGTGGAGTGACACGAACGCTCCCCATTAAGTGGCTGTTGCCACTCAGCCAGGTCCAATAAAAACATATATCTCAAACAGTCATGAACCTGTAATAAGTTTGCGCTATGAATTCAGCAGAAGTATTTTAAGCCTGATCACGGCTATATCTTTTATTCTGGAGCTACTGATACCCGGTGACTAATAGGGACAACAGTTATTAAAAATTGGCCAGTATTGAGCAAGATTGTTTCAGCTGGCAGCCGTAAAACAAGCTACAGTGTAATCCTGTGGGGAAATGACTACATATATATATATATATATATATATATATATATGTGTAACAGGGTTGTCCTACCAGCCAATTGGTGCAGGCATTCTTTGCTCAATGCCACATGTGAACTGCAGCAGCTACAACCAGTACAGTATCTACTGGTGGCAGTATCACTTTCAAGCTACTGGTATTAGTACTGGGTACTGCGTATTTAATGTGATTATTAAATACCCAGCCAGAATTATGGCTCATTGCATAACTATCTATATCCTTCACCATCTCTGGGGTCTATGTGAATAATAAAAAATAATTCAGATCCTGCTCCTATTTCTGGTTCCTTATTACTACTAAAGTAGGTTGAAGCTGGGTATTTTACATGCATCCACCTCAGGTTTTAAAACTATCTGAGGTCAAAATCACATATGCCATGTTGTGCCCCCTCCCTTCTTAGGTTACTACATGGTTTAGATTTTGGACAGTGTCACTTTTGGTCTTACCTCTAAATAAAGTGGTTGTTAACATGATCTGGCCAGACCACTGGCGTGTTTTAAAAACCCGTGTGTGACCGCCTGTTTCCCGCCCCCTCGGACGTCATTGTCTGGCGTGTCTGTGTTCCCGAAGGTTGTGGGGTTTATTTTGGCGAAGAAAATAGTAGAGCAACCTATAAAAGTGAAATGTGGAAAATTGGAATAAATTGAATTAAGCCTTTTATCTGGTTATTGCTTTGCCCACCCAGGCCGAACCCGGGTCATCCCCTCATCTCCACCCTCACTAATTAAACAGTAGGAGAAAAGTTTCAGATGTTCCCCGCTTGTTATTAACGTCACATCGGTTTTAAAGCACTGCTAAAGACAACAACTTGTCGCTATTAGGCAAACACACGCATGCAAATCTATGCACCTCCATGCATGCCCAAGTACACCGTTAAACTGAGGGACACATCTGCTGTCCAGATGTCAAGGTGGACTGCAGTGACCTGATCAAGACAGACAGCACTGTTGAACGAGAGGTTTAATATTTCTAGTGCTTTTCTTAGTACGTGTCTGTCCTGTTTAGACTGTAATTCAGCCTGCCTATTTAACGGATTAAGGAGTCGGATTCCTGTGAAGACAAACATCAATCTCCAGTCATAGAAAATCAACTCGCTCATCTTCAGTCTTAGTGGAAAGTCTAAAGGAAGAGTGGGAGACTAGTGCAGCATAATGAGATGGATGAAGCCTACTTCCTGAGATATTTGTGTTCTCAGGGAGCTTTTAGATTTCCTGCCAAGATTTCATCCATAATCTGACTGTGGATAGCGCTAGAGGAGGAGAAAAAAATAAGTAATTTTTGTTTTCTGTACTTCAAATGAAATTGAGTTTGATTTGTTTTTTCACCCGCAGAGAAAACGTTCCTAATACAGCAGTTTGGTATTCCTAACTGTCATTGTTTTACCTCCCTAATATTTCCTTTTGTGGTATTGATTTTTCTACCATTTCCCAACGCTGGGATTCAGCCAAGTCCCACTTCACAGTGTGTACTGTACTGTACAAGGGCAGGATGTGTTTACACAGTTATAAACATAAAGACATGATTAAAACGCGTCATGGTGTTGATACTAAACAGAGCCGTGCGTCTGCATGCGGCGTGCAGCGTTTTCTTCCCTGGAAGAGCTCCGCGGGGATGACGATTTTCATTTGTTGTGCGGTGCTGAACGGGGGATGAGTGAGTGGCTTGCAAGACAAGGAGGGTAGTGGGTGATCCATGGCTTTGTGTGTTAGATTGCATCAAATGTTCATGCACACTGCCCCCAATAATTAGGCACCCCAAACAGAATTTGAGTGAACAAATCAAGCAGATGCATGCATAAAAGCCCATCAGAAATGTCACAGTCAGTGCAATCAAGGTTGAATATACTGTCGATTTATCTAAAGTCAATGGGAGTAGAGGGAGACAGAAGGACGCAGTTTGACAGTAGTAACTGTTAATGTTTATCAGCAGTGTAAAAGGTTAAATGGCAAATTTGACAGACAGCTGTGGAGTCAGTGCAATTGGGACTAATTATAAATAATGAGCTTCATTTTATATTATTTATTTTCCAGGGACAGTGCATATTAATTGACATTTTAGTTTCTACATCAATGTAAATCTGCCAGAGTTAGCTAATGAGTTCATTTTCATCTGTAGTCCTCTCATGGTTTATCCATTTAACAGCCATAAGCCACTATAACCACGGGACTTTATCACAGCTGTACATGTTGCAATTCATATTGTTCAGTAGAGTTTTCAATTCACTAAAAATCATTTTCGCTCATTCCGACAGTAAGCCCAATTACCTGAGTGCAAAGACACCTCATCTCAAAACTAAAGAAACACATTTTCTCATTATTAAAACAAGTATTTACCACATTTTGCATTTCCTGGGTGCTAACGACATGATCTTTAAGGCACTATGTGTAGAATTAGAAAATGTCCAGCTTGGTCGCCCCTGGTGATTGATTACAGAAAAAAAATACATTTTGGCAGAGAGCAAAACAGTCTTAGATTTAGGATAGCATGATTTTTTCCAAAATGTATCAGTTATTGCATATCCATTTTAGGATGAACCATTGTTCATATGAGACAATAATAAAAAAACAAATCTATTTATAGAGTGAATGAAGGACTTTATTGCACATTTGTAGTTATCTATCCGGAAATGTTAAAAAAAGGCCTTTATATTGACAAAATATGTCTATTAGTGTAAAACTACCAACTAAGTCTTTTACAGTGAGTCCAATGATATGTGAGAAATACATTGACTAAAGTAATCATTATTTGTTAGGAACAGGAGAAAAGTGAGGTTTACTATCTTAATAACTTTCTGAAAACAAAACCTGGCTTCATCTCATTCTCAATGAAATGTAACAAAATAACTTTTGCCTCCTGTAACTAATGGCTTCAGAGGAAAATGTCATGGTAATCCCCACATTAGTTCAAAGGATATCCGCTGCAACTTGACATTCTGACCTTGGATGGAGCACGGGAATACTCCAAACTGGGGAAAAAAAAAATGTTCTTCCTGTGGGACCATACTTCAGCTGTTCATGGCTATCTGCCCATTTACTTGCACATTTCTGGTCTACAAGTGGGAAATATAGATCTGATGGTGTTACTCAGTTTAGATTAGTTGGTTTCATCTTTTGGCAATGAAATTTGACAAAATGACAACAACATCAAAGGGACAAAACAAAAAAACACATACATTATAGATGCACGGTGCATGATGCTGGGTTTCTTTCTGTTAGCAGCGGTGGGCACAGGGAAACGGCATGATAGAATAGAAGTGGCCGTGTCATCTGCATATGTGAGATGGAATGTGTGTGTGTGGTGGGGGATGAGTTCAGACAAGTCAAGGGCCACCAAAACATTAGCATTAATTCTGTGGGATCTATTAAAGGATGTGTTCAGGCAGTGGAAAAACAACAGCTGGGGGCCTGTTAGGCTTG
This sequence comes from Eupleurogrammus muticus, assembly GCA_036785175.1. Lineage (NCBI taxonomy): Eukaryota > Metazoa > Chordata > Actinopteri > Scombriformes > Trichiuridae > Eupleurogrammus > Eupleurogrammus muticus. Next base: position 11,985,949 of record JAYKQN010000019.1, read on the forward strand.
GGTGTTATGAAGGTATTTCAGCATAGCAGGGTGTTTAGAAATAACAAGATATGGTTTTCTTCTTTTTCTGTCAAACTAGAGATGCTGTATTGAGGTGACTAGGTTTGATTGTTTATTAATTTTTTTGGAGTAAATTGCCCCACAACATTTTGATGATATCTTTTATTTTGTTCTTTTGAGGGTTAATAACTGCAAGGCCTTTGGAGAAATGCCTGATAGGAGGGAGATGTTAACTATATTCAGTAACGATGTCATCAAGAAGCTATAAACTTTTTTTTAAAGAAGTCTCATTGGCAGAATGTCAGGACAGCATGATGGAGGCTTTCCTCAAGAGTTTAGTACTCAATGGCATTAAACTGGGTTATGGATATCTAGTTACTTTTAAATGAAGATAGTGGTGACACATTTTCACATTTTTGTTTGCAGGGGAGCTATTCATAAAGGAGGAGGCAAACTCATCGTATTTATTCAGAGACAGGAGTTCAGGTGTGGCCGAAAGAGATGTGTGTTTTTGAGAAAAACAGATCACTTTTCCAATTCGAGATTGTAGGAATGAAGTTTCTCTTTATAGATGTTGCAGTGAATGTGGCGCTTATTCATTAATTCTCATATCTCCAGAACTCTTTTTTTCCCCTGATCTTTACAGTTGCAGAGTTTCTCTATGGTGCTTTTTGCTTTACAGAAATTGGTTTCACCTTTACAGGAGCAATGACATCAATAATGTTTCTAAGAGATCAATAACAGAGGCAAAGTTAAGTGCAGTAACCTTATGTCTATAGATATTGTATTATATTTTTTATAAATAAGTCTGTGATCCGATATGAATGTTAGAAGAACGATGAATATAGAGCAACAGAGAACACAGTGACTTCAGTAGCTTTAGCAAATGACCACTTAAAACCTCTTGTGATAAAACAAATCTAATATGCCCTTGGTTATAGGTGGACCTTGAGACTCCTTCACCTTCCTTATTCTCTCTGGGTGAACAAAAAATGGCCAGAGAAGAGTAGCATTCATAAATCTTAGACTTTTCAAAACACAACCGGGGAGGGCTTTACACGTCGTTAAAAGTAATCCGAACAAAACCAAAATATGGACATATAAGGCACACTGAGATGAGGCAGGGATCAGGATCTGTAACTAAAACAGCACTATTCATTAATAACTAACTACAGACTACTGGTACTAAACTAGAGAGCAGTGTCGCCTGTGTTATACAGAACCCACTTTCACCTACTGATATTGCAATAAATGAGGCATGCAACGTCTCCTAGGGATCAACAATAAATTCTTTCCTTAATCCAGTGTAAAACACACATCAACAAGGATTCCTGATAAGTCTATGAGGGTTTAGAGTTCTTTGAGGTCTTGCTCATGGTCTTTTCAAGGCCATATTTATCATGTTGGCACTCATACAAACGTACATGAGAGTGTATCTCACAATTTATAGCATTGCTGCATCATTAAAACTGGGATAAAGGGAAAGCTGGGAGCATAAAGTACAGCGACATGTGGAAGGGAAGCGAATAAATTCTATGTACAGGTTACAAGTAAGCACCTAGTGTAGCTGTAAGATGTTTATCCTGTGATGGGGTAGCCCACTGATTTACACATGTATTGTTAGTTATGGGCCTCTTTTCTCTCTTCTATAATATAATAGACATCTGGTGGGGGAAAGAAAAGAGATTATACAAAAAATCATTCAAAGCAAAGTAAATATTGTGTATATATTGCAACATGTCTGGAGGGGAAATTTGAGCCTCATTAATTCATGAAACCCTCAGGAAAAAATGTCATTAGGAGGTCTCTTCATAAGACACTCGGGCAATATCCATTTCTACAAACACGCCTGTCAGTAAAAGCATGTGGCTAATAAACAGAAAGCAGACGTTCCATCTTATTTTTGAAGAGGTTGAGTAATGTGTATGATTCACAGCTTTTTCTGATGACATTTGGTGGAAGTTGACATGAACTTCCTCAAATTCCAAGCTGTCACTGACAGCACCTCATTCCGAGGGCGTTATTGAACGAACCAGGTGACTAACATCCACTTCTGCAGAATTTGAAGAAACATTGATGATTCATGCAATACATTACCAACCCTGTTTCCTGTAGTATTTCGAAATGCTGGGGTTGACTTCGAGGTTAATACACTTATCTTGCTACTGTTATCTCCATTTTCCTTTGGAAAAAATAGGGTTTGGGGAAACAATTACATTTGTAGACTCCTGTGTAATGAAACCTAGTCGCCTCTATACAGCATCTCTGTATCACTTTAATAGAGCATCTGTATATACACCTTTTTGAGATTAAAAATACTGGTACACCATAATACCATAATACTGTCCAAAACTTCTTTCTATGTAGGTGATTTCCAATAAAATCCACAGGTCTACTCTGCAGAAATGTTGCATATTTGAGGTTTGTTAATAAAATATGAGGCTTCAGTCATCCATGTTAAAATATACATACTTTTCAAGGCTTTAGTGCTGAATTCCCTCTCTTTGTTACCAGCTGACTAGGAAACTGTTCATCTACAAAAACTGTATGTGGAAGATCTCCACCTTGATGGTCTAAAGCAAACAGCTGAAGCCACATTATCTTCAAATAATCTTTTAAAATCCCATTTTACTGTTTATTTGGACACCTGACTGTTGGATTAAGATACACCTGACTAATTGTAAAGCTATTTTGTGTAAGGCTTGTTTGTCATTTACTGCATCGCCTGAGCAGCCTCAACCAACTCTGTGATGGCAGCACCAATCACTTCTGTAGGTTGCTGCTCTTCTTGCAATAACACGAGGGTTGTGCACTTCTCTCATTTTCTTACACTGATCAAATAGAATTACTGACAATCGGTTTAATTAATGAGAGGACTGGGTGGCATTGAATACACTCTGCTGCTTTGTGCCTAATGTCATATTTTTCGTGGTTGCATTTTAACAGGCCCCTCTTGTGCAATAAGAAAAAAACCATGTCAAATGAGAGAATGTGCCGTGTAATTCACCAGAACCAATGGCCCGGTCCGGCAGGATTGTTAAATATTATAAACAGCCACAAAAGTCAGATTAATATGTCACTTGCTTCTGAGTTCAATGTCTGCAACTTATTAGCAAACAACCCGAGGCGTAATTATTCCTACTTTGTTATTAGTCGTGTGGCGGGAAAAGAAAACGGAACGTGTGCACTTGCCACGCTGCTCGTCCACCTGTATCAATACCTAACGCGGGTCTCTATGTAAAACCTTGATCTTGGGGATATAATGTTTTCAGGTTAACAAAATAAAGCTCTCAGTGAGCTCTCTTAGCTCACAGAGAATAATCATGTGTTTTTAGTTTTGAATTACAGAGTAACTATTATCCTGACCTCGCGGGTCTCCTGGTAGGGCTTGTCTTTGTGTGTGCTCTATAGCCTTCAACCTAAAGCGGGAGATCTCCATCCAGCAGACCACACACACACTCTGCAGCTGACCTCCAACATTTTTTTAGTGGCTGCTATAGAAAGAAGTATAAGTACACACAGTTGATGCCTCAGAGGGGGAATAAAGCTCCCTCAAACACCCTAATATTAACATGTTCATCCCACCTTTCTCGGAACCATGGGAGACGACTAAAATACTTCAAAAGAAAGAAATACACTGCTGCACTTTTGGTGAAAAGAAACACTTTGTTTTAACAACTGTTTTCGTTTTCCCAGGAGGCCCCCGCTGAAAGACTCAGGAGCATGTAAGGAAAGACCAATGACGACCCGCGGATTATAATCCACGATGAATGGGCACGGCCTCCCACAGGTGAAGCCTAAACTTTTCTGAGAGAATAGCCTCTTTTTCCTGCATGCTGATTCTGCCTCCATGTCAGCATGCCACTGTCAGACTGCAAATATGGGAGCAACACCCAAACAGACCACAGCTACAGCCTCCACAGTTTGCCCATGGGTGGGAGCTATGGGAAAAGGCCCGTCAGGACGTTTTTTGATTTCCGGCAGACAAACCTGCCTGAGCACCCGACCCCCCTGCTGTCGCGGTCCAACCTGCGGGGCGTCTCCAAAGTCAAAGTGGTGAGCTTCCTGCTGGGCTCCACGCTCACGTTCCTCATCCTGGCTTCCTACATCCTGACATGGGACAAGAAAGGGCTTCTGCTCACGCCCTCGCCCTATCAGCTCAGGCCTGCGCTTGTCCCGACCAGCACAGCGGAGGCCGACGATGATTCTCTGGAAAATAACTTGGCAAAGATAATCGGCTCCAAACTGGAGTACACTTCCAGGAAGGTGCCCGATGAGAAGGACGTCATTGAAACTGACTCCCATGTAAGTCTGATGAAAGTCCCTGCTGCTCATCTCTTGTGTTGTGATATTGTCGTGCAACCCTCATGCAGACTATGTCTGTTTCCCTGAATATGATGTTTTCACCCAGCAGTGAGAATGAATGGAAAATACGCTGATGGATGATAACTCTGGCATACACTGCAATATGTTTTTACATGACTACTGGCATGACTTCATGTTTTTGTTGACACTAGTGAGTTGTAGGTGACCTCATGCCTCAGCAATAAGCCCTGCATGATAACGACTGTCTGGCGAAGCTCATAACCACTGGTGTTTGTTGGGGCTGTCACAGGTGTTGATTCAACCTAGGGTTTCTAGAGCCGAAGCTTGTTTTTCCATTGGCTAAATATCAGGGTACGTGTCTCAATAAGTGTTGCAAAGGCCCCTGTCTTTAAAGTGCATGCCCTCATCATATTTTTCCACGTTACGTCGCATAATTTTACAGTGTTCGCGGGCTAACGCATCACCAAGTCCGGAGGTTACGCTGTCAAAACACAAACACAGAGGCGAGTGGCACAAGTGAGTCAGTGTGAGACGGATGTCTTTTTCTAGCACGGAGCAGTTGCACAACAAGGACAAATCTGTGACGATGCATCAGCGCTGAAGCTGCAACATCATGTAATGTGGGTTTTAAGTGGTGGATGTTTTCATTCTTATCTAACAAGGCAACAAATGGGTGTATATGAGTACGAAACACCAACCTTCACAAGCACAAGAAGACTGACCTCCAAAGTGTTTTTAATTATCACGTTGCAATTTATTGTGTTTCCCGCCACAGCTGTTCACTGCCATTCCTCGCCAGTTCCTGCCCGGCATCAAGAGCCCCTGCTGGTACGAGGAGTTCTCCGGTCGGAGCGGCGCCAAGCTGTACAGCGGGAACCGCTTCACCCTGCGCTCGAAGAGCTTCAAGACGGTGTGTGACCACCTGAGAACCAGCTTCCACCAGCACCTGTTCCACAGAGGCGGCAAATGGTTCCGCCTGCGCTGCCTGCCGTACTTCTACATCATCGGCCAGCCCAAGTGTGGCACCACGGACCTGTATCACCGGCTGCTGCTGCACCCAGAGGTTAAGTTCAACACCATGAAGGAGCCGCACTGGTGGACGAGGAAACGCTTCGGTTAGTAAGAACTATTGATGATAATTCCACATGTTTTTGCGATTCTGGTTCAAGTTTGTGGATGATGTTGTGTTTAATTACCAGTGTACAATAGTGGAGTTCCGGAATGATTAACTTGTTACTTCCTACCAGACTTGGAAGCTGACAGCTAAAATCAGGTCCTATTTTATTTCGGCTGTCGCTAATGATGGATGACGCCTGGAGCCTGTTACTCCACGTCTACTAACGTCGAGTAACAGGCATTCTGACAGTCTCATAAATCATATTTTTGTTTTTCTACAGAGAAATAACTCTGCAGAGCTTCAAAGGCTTCTGGGTCAAGTTTTTCTTGCTACGTCTCATTTAAACTTGTCTTCTCGGGTTTGTAAATGAAAGATAAATGGGAAACATAACTTATCATTGAGGCCTTTTGTTGTCTGTTCGCTGTTTCATAGCTGTCTCCATATTTCTTTTCTTTTGACTCTGATAGTATTGTATTGTTTTTTTTTTGTTTCAAGAGTCCACCCATCCATCAGCTATCCTCCCAGTTGCTTATTCGTTTCCGGGTTACAGGGTTTGCTGGATCCTTACCCATCCAGCAGTTAGAGACAGTTTTATGATAATAGATTCTAATCCAGCACTACCAAATGTGCAGATAAACCATTCTGCAAACTAAAAAACAAATTAAAGCTAAAGTACACTTCTGCAGCTGCTTTGTAATAAAAAGCTTCATTAATTCCTGTGGCTGGAAGGCTTTTACTGTGAGCTACAAGCAGGAAGTGCTGCAATTGTTTTAGTCAATAATGCATTATAAATACTCAATTTCTCAACTGGGGTTCGAAGCTTATACATTCCACTGGATGGATTTTATGGTAAAGTAGTCCATAAACGAGCAGATAATGATTGTTATTTTGGCGTACTCTGCGGCGCAGGTTACATCCGTTTCAAAGATGGCTTCCAGGAAAATTTCCCTTTGGAAGACTACCTGGATCTGTTTGACTTGGCAGCACACAAGATCCAAGGAGGAATCAGTGGAAATTCATCTGGACACCACAGCACACTTCAGTTCATAACAGGTGAACACATGTGAAAGTGTTTGCACACGCGTGTGTGTGTGTGTGTGGGGGGGGGGGTATGTATGATTTGATATTGTCAGTGGCCATTGTGCATCAAATGGAAAAATCTGTTTTTGTGTGCCATTTACTGAGCAGCCAAACAATTGCGTCCTGATTAAAATTACAGATCTCGTCCGTCTGCCATCCCTTTTACTGCCGGGCCCCCACTCGGCTTCAGTGGAATCCCCACAAGTGGATTTGGCCTCTGGAGCATGACAGTGCTCATGTGAAGAGCCAGAGGAAAATACCACTCATATTTTTCTAGATATTTTCTAGCCTAACAGGGACGGGTATATTTTTGAGTGTTCACAGAATCTCAAGCTCTCCTGGGTGCTGTCACATCCACCTTCATTCACTCTATACATCTGTAATCACAATCAGGTTCACTCAAACCTTGCTCAAATATAATTGCTCATTATTAAAATGATGGACTCACAGAAAATACAATTTATGGAGTGAACAAGTTTGGATCTTTTAATGGCCAATGCTTGATACTATGGAGTCGTGATGCTATTTCATCTTCTCATTAATATTCGCCGATAAGGAGGGTGTGCTAGCCTGACTTAGATTGCTGATCTTTGGATTTTGCAGAAGAATTGATAATAAATGACACAATTAATTAAACAAAATGAATAATCTAAAGGAGTTGTATTATCAAGAATCTGTATATTAGGGAGGCGTAACGTTCCTGCACACATATTCTGGCCTGAAATTCAACATAACTTTGCCATGTAGTGTGTGTGTGTGTGTGTGTGTGTGTGTGTGTGTGTGTGTGTGTGTGTGTGTGTGTGTGTGTGTGTGTGTGTGTGTGTGTGTGTGTGTGTGTGTGTGTGTGTGTGTGTGTGTGTGTGTGTGTGTGTGTGTGTGTGTGTGTGTGTGTGTGTGTGTGTGTGTGTGTGTGTGTGTGTGTGTGTGTGTGTGTGTGTGTGTGTGTGTGTTTCTGCTGCACTCCTCTGCTCCTCCATTTTTAAATGGCCTGTTGATGCCTAAGGTGATGCTAAGACTGGCAGTGTCTTGACAGGTGAAGCCAGTGCATCCACTATGTGGGACAATCAGGCCTGGAGCTATCTCCATGGAGACCGGGAGGAGACGGAGCCGCCATTCCTGGCGCAGGACTTTATCCACACAGTCCAGCCAGGTGCCAGAATCATCATCATGCTAAGGGACCCAGCAGAGAGGTAACGCACAGAAACCCGGCCACACAACTGCCGACATGACTACGATTCTGTGGGTTTCATTTGATGTTCTGATTCACCTAAGATGATAACATTTGCAATTTAAAGTACAAAATTTCAACTCAGTGTAGTTTTCCAGAGCCTCACTGGAGATCCTTAAAGTACAGGTCACTTTTGATCTGTCTCATTAGTATTCAGGAGCCTTGCTTCTGATTTTCACCTGGAAGAGTGGGGGGAAAAAAGTGTTAGTGATGGTGTAACAGGTGGGCTGTGCTGGGTAGGCTCTGCCTCACACACAAAGCAGATGCCCATGAGCTGTAAAACGGGCAAAGTTTCTAAATCTATGCTATTTGCACTCTTTTCTTTTCTGAGGGACAGCTCTTACACAACCACCAGACCTTATCAGGAGTAAAACCTAATAAATTGTCTTATAATATCCAGAGAAGTGTCCCTTTGCCGTTCCAACTGGCTTCCAACTCTGTTTTTCCCTCTATTCCCAGACTATATTCTGATTACTTGTATTTCAAGATGGCCAACAAGTCAGCGGAGGACTTCCATCAGAAGGTCACGGAGTCCATACAGTTGTTCCAGGCCTGTCTTTCAGAGAGGTCCCTTCGCTCCTGCGCCTACAACACCAGCCTCTCCAACGCTATGCCGGTCAGATGGAGTTATTACTCTTTAAATATCATTTTACATGATAATTATTGCAGCTTTTCAATTATTTGGGTATTTATTTATATAAACACTCAATTAATGCTTTGTGTGTTTCCTCAACTTTTTCATCAAATACATTTTTAAAACGGATGTTACTGCACTGAAGCCCCAAATAGCTGCTCAGATTGAGTCCAGAGCCCTCAGCATATATCCTATCAGACAGCACTCCCGCAGGAATAAATTGATTTATGAGCTCCATCCGTCAGTCACCTCTAATCACAACATGTAGGTGGCAGCACTGTTATCCTGGGAGATTTACTCCGGCAAAAAAAGCAACACTCGCTGTAGCCTGGAACCACTGGAACGGAGACAGAATCCATCTCAGATCTGACAAACATACCGAAAAAAAAAACACCCTCAGGTTGTGTTTACATGTCTCTTGTGTTATGGATGAGTTTGGAATGGTTAAAAGGTTGTTTGATGCTGCTGCTTGTGGATGCTTTCAGTGGGTTGTGTTGTTCTGTGGCGCCCACATGAGGACTGTTCGTGTCGGTGCAGCTGGTTAAAAACTGAACTAGCTCAGGCTTGCTGCAGTTACACAGTTCCCCAAACGAGGGAGACAATTACTCCCCTTTAAAGCCACATCATCACTCAAATAAATGCCACATTATTCACACCTACACATTTATTCTCAAAGCTCATATATCAGAGTATTGATTTCCAGAGCAGTTCTATAACTAAGTCATGCTGCCTACTGCTACTGAACTCGACACCAGCACAGTAGCTATGTGTGTTGTGTTTAAAATTGGCAAAGGATAGTTAAAGGATATAGAAATAATATTTTCAGACACCCTTACACACAAACATATAATCAAGACGTCAAACTGGTCAAAATATAATTTACTTTATTTCTTTTTTTTTTAGTGCTCACTAATTTTACTCAAACTGTAGATGGTGCATTTTTTGGCAACTATTTGCTAGATGTAAATTAGATGTAAGTGCATCATTGTGTCATCAACATTACACTGACAGAGGTCTAGATTAGGATCAGTTTGTTATTTTTCGTTTTATTATTGCATATCTTGACAACCCAAACATTATTTGCAATGTATAAAAATTGTTATTGTTCATGTTCCAGTTTTTTTCCTGAACACTTTAGGGACTCACTTACCTCCATGAACCTTGAGATTTGAAAGTTGACTCAGTCTCACCACATTTCTGATATTTACCCCTCAGGTGAGGCTAAATCTGGGCATGTACATCGTCTTCTTGCTGGACTGGCTGACAGTTTTCCAGAGAGAGCAGATTCTAATACTTCGTCTGGAGGACTACGCAGCCAACCTGAAAGTGACCATGACAAAAGTTTTCGATTTCCTGAGTGTCGGTGCGTATGAGCTGATACACTTTCACATCAGAATAACAAATGTTGCCTATATCTTTCTGGTTATTCATGATTAGGCTATTGTTTGCAAGGTCTCCGACTCATCCCCTTGTCTGTTTAGGTCCTGTGTCGAAGCAGGTGGAGGCAGCGCTGACCAAACGGCCGATGTCCAACACGCGGCGCGCGGCAGACAGGAACCTGGGTCCTATGCTCCCAGCCACCAGAGACCTCCTCAGGGAATTCCATCGACCCTTCAACAATAAACTGGCCAGCGTGCTGGACAACGAAGCCTTCTTCTGGAGTAACTCCTGAAGAGACACGGGCACAGAAGAAGCCAGAGAAAGCAGCTGCAGCAGGGATTACTGCCCCCCCCTCCCCCAAAGAACTCTTACACAGGTGAATAGATGTATATAGCATTATATGAATGAGCGTTTGGGTTTTGTTTGTGATATTTATTTGCTCTTGAAAAGAATGTGTGACAATTCAAGTGCATTAGACAGAGTGACGATATTGAAATAACATGTTTCTAAGATAATTTGATGCCTCACTCCACTCACAGTGCACTGTTACAATTTACAGATTCATAACTGTGCACTGCTGAATAAAGTTTTCACTTCATTTATGGCTCACGGGTCAGCTTCAATATGTTGTGGTCATGATATTGTTATTTGAACTTGGTTCTCTATGGACAAACATCCACTGCCCCGGTTTTCTTGTCTATTTCCCCCTTTCATTGGTAGCTGGAAAGATGCACAGAAATAATTAAAAATCGTAACATTAGATTTCACAGTGTCTGAGAGAAGGCCTCGTGACTGTTGTACTGTTCTACTTTTGTCATTGGAAAAGTAAAAAGAAAACGTTTGTGAAGTGTTAAAAAAACAAAACAAAAAAAGGCAATAAAATGATTTGAAGTTGATTTTGTCCAGAGTTATGTTTGAGTGACAGTCAAGATATCAGGTTGATGTTTCTGGATTAATCCCAGGAGAAACTAAATCACATCACAGCTCCAACACGCCAACATTCAGACCTCTGATGGCTCCATTCAGACCTGCCCTGACTGACGTATTTTATTGTGCTGTGTTCAGACAGTACAGATTGAGATATGTCATTAAATGTCTGCAAAATTATAACTAATATTAGTAATTTTTCCTTTGCGTTTATGAGGGTTTCAATTGTATCTACAGTTGCTTTTATTACAATAATGAAACCAAATTTAAAATAAACTCTAAGGACGTATTTCGGGGGAGAAAATTGAAGGAGAAAATTTGTGATGAATTCACTTGATGATCAGACTCCACCTTCCTGTCTCCAGACTGACCCCCACAATTCTCCAGGTGATTATAACAGTATCTATTTACAATCAGTTCCAAATGTTAACACAGAGTTGCTAGAAAATATAAACAGCTCAAACCTAAAATAAATATCTAAATAGTGGTTAGTTGCAGCCCTATTACTGATATTAAAGTGTTCTCTTATAACATTGTGTTTTACTACAGATAAACATGCTTTATTTGTAGTAGCTTTTTATTGTTGTAGGTGAAGTTCCTCATATCAGGTGATTTAAAAAAAAAAAAAAATATATATATATATATATATATATGTGTTTTTTGTTGTCTTTTTAGCTGATACACAGTTCAGGATGATTTCTTTGCAATTCCATGATGCCACCTATTGTTTCCCTTCAAGCAGCATCATTGCATGTGCAGAGTGCACATCCTGATTGGTCTCAGGACAACAGCCACTTGGTGAAATCAGGACATGCGTTACGAGTACCGCGGACCATCTTTGAGTATTGTTCAGCAACTACTTTTATCTGTGCAATGCAAAGCAGTGCTGTGATACTGTGAGATGAAACTAATTTAGCTCCATCCTCTAAACTGGCCACTGAGCCGCCGTGTGTGTTTTCCTGCATCATCCCACTTCACACCCAGTTTCACAGTTTCATCATGTTCACACCTGGGGACCGAGAATAAAAAACAAAAACAAAAAAAAAAACGTCATCATCTCCACTCCACTTTGCTGCCAGCGGGCTAATGTCCAGTGTCTTGCTCAGGGGCACAATAAAGGACAAATACATAATTTCTCCATAAAAGTAATTCTTCTAACAATAGCCAGATACACAGAAAATCACTCAAACAGTTTCATAAGGCCCTCAAACATGCCTTTTAATTTAACTGATGTATGCTCACATCTGAAATTCAACAAAGTCAGAGTATTCATTTGTTTTCATTGGGGAAATATAGCTGTAAAAAAGTATCTATAAATGTTACATTAGAAAGTTGCATTATTCGTACAATCTTAATTATGAGATAGTCTACATGGCTTTTATGGATATCACTGACATCATCCCAGTAGGAGAGAACGGGTGTAAATAATCACATTAATGATGGCTTTAATTTGATTTTGTTTCATTCTAACCACTGTCAGACTGTTTGGGAATGCTGAGTTGATGTTATTAGTTACACCTTTTTCTGTGATAAAGCCTGTCTGCAACAGAAGAGCAAACAATAACTCACTCCAGGATGTGATGGTGCCTGTTCAACAATCAGGATGTGAAAATATTGATAACATTTATATATGTTTTCCATTTTTAATTAGTTGTTTAATTTTTTTTACCGCTGGTGTGTGTATTTTTTAAATTTGGTTTTAATGATGTGTTCTGGTGCTACAGATTTACCAGAACTGAATACAACAATTTTGTGAAGATGGACCTCTTTCATTATTATTAGCTTTTCACATTTTCCATTTCATTCTCTGAAATGCTCAAACTGTTCAGATCCATGACCATATTAAATGTAGCAATACTACACTGTGAACATCCACCACTTACAAGAGTTCCTCCATTCACACTCTGAGACTTCTTAAATTATCAAAAGTGAAAGTACTTCCAAGGCAGGAGTATGGTACACAAGTGTTTGTGTTATATTATCATACAGTGTGTGATATTATCGGAATATTATCATCTATGTATAAATATGTAAGCAGCATTTTAACATGAAACTAAGTGTCTTGAAATGAGCCCCTCATTTACATAGGGAGCGGATCCTCTTCCAAGGAGCCTGCCACTCGTAGAATTGATCACAGATTAAAGAGTGTCTCCTCACCAGATTGTGTGTGTGTGCTTGTGTGAGAGAGGATGTGCACATTTGGAAGCAGTGTGGATACTTGTGTGTGTGTGTGTTTATGTGCAATTTTGTGACAATGCATGCATCAGTATTTGTATCACGGCACAAGCTTATGAAATCGCTGACAACCTTACTGTCCTTGAGCAGATGAGATGCAGAGCCAGTGGGAAAAAAAACAAAAAAACAACTCACATCTGTCTTGTGTTTTAACTGAAAGAAAGAATAACATACCACACAATGAAATATAATGCATTCATCTGATATTATAACTGTATGTCTCAGGCTCAGAAAAAGAAACTTGTCAATAAGCAGGAATTATCCTGAACCTGTATGTCAGAAACCTCCATCATCTTTGACTCAGAACTCAGCCGTGAGACTCACCGAAGCTGTTTTTTTTAATCATCATAAATAAAACACAAATTGCAACTATATTGCTGGCCCCTCTGCAACAGACCAGCCAGAAACATCATTTTTACCATTTTTAAGTAAAGTGCCATTATTTATTATAAGGTAGATAAAAAAAGATCAAATATCATACATGATCATTCTAATAACACTATACTGGCTGAAAGTAATATTAAATCATTCCTATTTTAGTATCTACATGCTTGCTGGCAGTGGAGGATTTAAAATTGATTCGTTTCTTTTCTTTGCTCGTCTAAAAATAACAAAAATTAAACAGCGAAAAACTATTGATACAAATACATTGACTACATGAGATAAGAAGAGGTGTGTTGCATTGATAACTAACACTGAATGTATTAACCAACCTGTATGTTCAAGTTTCAATAATAATTAACATTATTCATTATTAAGCTTCTGTTACTTGGGTTGGAAACTGTGGTACAGGAAGTAGTGTATGAAAGGGTGTATAAAATATGAATGAATTAACCAAGGTAATAGGTGAGTGCTTGTCTAATTTAGACCTATTTACAATAATCATTTTGAAAGTGCATTTTACCTTTAATTTCTGTAATGTCTAATGGTAACAAGCTGCATAGGGACATTTCCCAATAAACCACTTTGCATTCCATAAAACAAAACTAAAAAAACACAGAGTGAAACCATAGCAGGAGAATTTGTCCAGCGGCAGATTGTAATCAATAACACCGAAGGCAGCGACACTGTCCCCACTGACTCTTCTCTTATTGTCTGCATGTATTAGACAGTCATCTGTAGTCGGTGTATGCGGAACACCCAGCAATATCATGTGGCTAAGTGATGAAACCACTTCAGCTTCAATAACGTCTGACACCTTCTCAGAATCCCTGCCCGAGGCGTCCCACAATTCATTTTATTTACTTCATTTATCCTGAATTGATAATGAATGAACTTACAGTAATTCAGTCAGCCAGACGTCCAGATGCAAGTCCCTTTTCCTTAGCACTGTTTTCTCGTGCCATGCAGTTTTTCAGTTCACTGTCAATGTGCCATCACGTCTTTTGAGGATAATTGTCAGCTATTAACAAAAAGTAATTGCATAAACTGTTTCATTGTTAGTTGTGGATTCCCCTCTTCACTCAGTACTGTGAAAGGGTAATAATGTTCCAGTTCTTCTAAAAAAAGGTCCTCAAATTCTTAGAGTTTTGTAAATTACTTTTGGTATTTTAACCATTCTATCTATCTATCTATCTATCTATCTATCTATCTATCTATCTATCTATCTATCTATCTATCTATCTATCTATCTATCTATCTATCTATCTATCTATCTATCTATCTATCTATCTATCTATCTATCTATCTATCTATGTGTGTTTCAGAGATAGTGAGTATATGGATATGGCTAAATATCAGCAGACCTTAACTGTATCTTCCTGCTATATAGATAGCTTCCTATCTATATTAAGATAGAGAGATCAGTATCCCCAGTTGATGTTCATAGGTCAGTTTCCACCAGAAGTAGATGCTGCAAGTAGGATTATATTTATCCTGTAAAGTGCTTTGAGTGGTTGAAAAAGAGGCAGCAAACACCTGCAGTCCCTTTAGATTTTGACAACTAGTTCAACATTTTTTGTATGTAATGACTAAAGAAATCAAATAAGGACTATTAGTTTTACATGCATGACTGTCCATCATACAGAGGGTATGAAAGCATTTGATGCGTGTCCAAAATCTTTTTGGAATTTGAATGAATGTGAAACTGCTACAGCACTATGATGCACACAAATGACTAAACATTGTGGAGGTTGAAATAACTGTTATGCAAACGTTAATAATGATGTTAGAAATGTACCAGAGTGACTGGAAAAAAAAACAGCAATACGATGTATAGAAGAGTTATCTAGTCCAACAAAGTGGTTAACACCAATTTAGTTCTGACAACTGCTGAAGTGAAAACAACAGATTAAAGACATCTGGCACAACTGTACTAATTAATCCAATTACATGACAGCTCATCTCTACTCTGATCAGACCTGTCAGGATTCTTTCTCAGAATTCCTACACCATACATATTGAGGGTTAAAATAAATGATTAGGCGATGACCTATTACAACATCCTCTGTTTGCCCTGCTTTACTGTAATTGAATCATTATTTCAGCTACTTTTTAAAGACCACTTTAGGTGAGGCAAAGATGTGGCATGTGGAATAGGTTTAAGTGAATGACCTACTGGGACAATTTCACTGAGGTGTATTTATGTCTGCATAACAACCCAACGCTTGAAGCTTTCTTCAAAGAAACCGTGTGCCATCAAAAAGGCAACATTCAAAGAAATAAATGGAAAAATAAATCCTGACTGTGGTGTGGCACATCAAACACTACAGTGTGACTTTATCTGTACATAGCCCGTCTGTATCCAAATTTCATGCTCCTTTTTTTTTTCCTTTTAATTAAAAAAAAACAAAGACATGACTAGCCCCATGATGCAAGAGTAGAGGGTTAGTTTCAGGTTCTCTAGTATCACTTTGCTGGCTCACTTTTTACCTGGTAGATCACCATGGTAACCTACTATATGTTTAACAACTGACCTACGGCTAAACAGAAGATCAGATCAAAACCTGACAGAATACTGACCAGTAAAACCCCCGGAAGCATAACCATCATCTACATGATGCCAACATGAAAAAAGTTGCAACATTAAAAGTGATAAAGAGCAAGATATATTTAATAGATCAGTAGATGTATCAGTAGCTATAGATAGTATTACTTTTCTCTTCCAGACTTTTATGTGTCAACAGGTTTAGCGTATACGTAAAGCTTCTAACAAACACAACAATAAGTAGGCTCATAGCTGCATTTTAACTGAGTTGTTCCCGTTAATGCTTTTGCATCGTAGCATCTCAGCATAAAATGAAGCAAGTGTGTGATCATCATTTTAAACAACAACTGAACCCTCTGTTGTTTTCTCATCAGAAAAATGATAATCCCCACAATGTTGATTATCTCCCATGGTTTTTAAATGCAACATCAATAGGCCTCATCCAGCATTAAATACTTTTCTTTTCCTCTCCGCTTTGGCAGCAGAAACAGTGACTATAGTGTGATCTACACACTATGAGGGTCAGCATCCATCAGTTTACGTGGCCTACTACTTCCTATCATTCCCAAACACTTCCACTTTCTTATAATACATCTGATATTTGACTGTAGAGTAGTTGGGAAGTGATGGGAACACCTCATCTTGTTTGCAAAGATCTTACCCTTACTATTTTATATTATATTTAGAAGTGAACTTGTAAATTGTGTTTTTTTCTGGAGGAGGTTTTCGTCTTTGATTGACACAAACAGATCTTCACCGTCCGACCCCTCTGTCGAAGCCGCCGTGTCCCGTCTGTGTGTATTGGTGTGTTTCCTCATGACTACCCATCAGCAGCAGCAACAGTCGGCCACATTGGGAAGACGGCGTCTCTCGTTTTACGCTTGAGAAAGGAGAGAAAGAATGATAGAGATAAATCTCTGTGTCTTTCTCTGTGTCCTTATCTGGGCCTGAACAGAGGCAATCAGTCATGGTTGAACTGTGCTATGACTTCAATTTCAGTGAGAGGAAACTCATCCTGCTATCTCATTTGATTTCACAATAGAGCGGCTCCCTGCCAGGGCTGCTGGGATTTTATCTGGTTAAATGGAGAGATGCTACATTTTTGGTGCATGATGCTTACGGCTTTACAAAGAAAATGAACACATGCTACACTGTGTCGTCTTTGCTCTTTATTATTTTCTTTTAATATTGCAATAAACAAAAGCTGTAAAAACAGTCAATATAATATAAATGAAAAACGTAGCAACGCAAATGCAATCCTACATGCAATAAAAGTAAATAAAGTTAGCTACTTTAGCTAAATCGTGCTTACAGCGATAACACTAGAGTCAAGTAATGTTAACATTGCAGAAATACTGTGACAATAGTTTGACGTAGTCCCAGAGGACGAGGAGAGCAGCAGGCGAAGCATCTGTCAATCACAGCTGTCAATCAGCGCCCATGCAGCAGACTTATTATAAGTCTTCAAATCTTTTCAATTAACAGCAAGCAATAATTTCTAGAATGACCACAAGCAAACTTATTAGAGGGCCAGAGTGACTGTTGAAAAAAGAAGTGACAGTATTTTGAGAGAAGTTGACATTTATTGAATGGGAGTTAATTGGAGCAGTATCTAATATAGATTTCATAGATCTGATATTGTGAACTTTTAATATTTAATTATAAAACTAATATAATAATAATAAATTATATATATAAATTTAATAATATTAATATATTTTAAAGGCTGACTCAAAATATGTTTTCAGCTTCATGAATAGCCCACACCACTTTCTTTGTGGCCTTCCCTGTGTCTTTGGGAAAATGTGTGTTTTCATGCTGTGAAATCAGTGAGAAATTAATTCTGAACTCTGTGTACTTTAACGAGTGTATTCTTTGGGTGCCGCGTTAAATTTGCCCTCTAACATGACCTAGTCAAACCTTCTTCCCAGCTTGGTCACAGGTGATGTTAACAAGAGCATAGAAGTGGGTGATTATGAGGATTCAATCAGTGTGGAAGTGTCATTTAGAAGGCTGTAGATAGAAATGCTGTCATCAGAAGGTTGTTGACACAAAAAATAGACCATTATTAAAACACATTTATACATAAAATTAGTCACGAAGAACACAAACATTGTGCCCGTCAATAGCTTACTCACTGTATCTAAATCTGTATGCTAGATAAATGAAGTGGACAAAGAAGAAAATAATATCCGAGCCCTAAAGAATATTTCTGCATAATGTGCCTTCAGAAAGATTGAGTCAGTCTTTGCAGTGAAGGCTTAACTTGATAGAGATGCAATGGAAAGATAAATAATCACAAATATGCATGCAGTGCATGACATGTCTATGTGTCATCCAGCAAGATCAGTGCAGTCAAAAAAAACAACCCTGGCTTACCTCAACTACTCCGTTTTGGATCATGGAATCAAATATACTCAATGGAATCAAATATAATCCTCATACACACACAGATACACACACACACACACACACACACACACATACACGCACACACACACACACTTTCAAAGGAACCTTCATACACACATCATATTTAAAAAAGCGGCTCTGAAACCATGGCAACTTAGGTTAGAATTTATTCTTTGATGAAGTGCAGAGTTTTGTCTGCTATAAATTGCATTGTGTATGTATATGTGTATGTATATGTGTATGGAAATGTGTATGGATATGTGTGTGTGTGTGTGTGTGTCACATTTTAGGAATCTGTCAATATCAATACACATCATGTTATCTGAGCTACCGCGTTGATTAACTCATCCATCTTATTTGTAATTATGTCTAGCTTTGAATGCAATATTAGTTGTTTTTGTAGTGTGATAAATCATGATTCACATTAAGGTTAATTGACGATACGGTTGTCTAACTCTGTACCTATACAATCTCGCTGGAAAGGATGTATAGTCTTGTACTGTGTAAAAACCTGTAAAGATCCTGCACCTTATTACAAAGCTGCATAGTTGCATTGACATACAAACAGTAGGTTGTCTTTATCCTGCCTGCATCCTCCATACACATACTAGCATGCATGATCATTTTATCTGTTGCCTTATTAGTGGGAACTGTAGCCAATGGACCAGTGTAAACGGGTGATCCACTTTTATAGTTCACAGCAGGTGATGATGTTTTCCTTCTGTTAGGTTTAAAGTAATGCCAGTGGTATCTTCCCCTTCCTTTTTAGTTCCCTACACATCTACACAAACAAGCTCACACACATGCCTCGTAATGGGTGTGCCTGCTGTCATGATGTCGTTTGTATTAATCGAGTAAAGGCTGATCTGTGTGTGTGTATGTATGTGTGTGTGTAAGTGTGCCTGCGTGTGTGTGTGTGTACATGTGTGCTGTTTCTCATGATTATACAGAGCGAAGCAGTAATTGGCACCGGACACACACCAATACACCCACATACACACACAAAAACAATTCTAACATTTCAAAATAAAAGCCCCCATTGAGTAGCTGTCTAGGAAACTGTGGTAGGACCTAGGCAGAAATTGTGATACTTGAAAGTATTTTCTCCGTTTTCAGCAATGTCTGCAACTCTCACCTTTTCAAACCGATACATTTTCTGTTCCAGTGTTGAGCAGCTCAGTTCATCTCTGTAATTTAAATGCAAAACATCACAACAACTTATTTCAGCCTTTGCAGGCAATTTATTTCAACTTCCAGCTTTGACAATATAAAAGTGTAGCTTCCAGCCTTTTCTAGCAATTTGAACACTTAGCTTCTTTAGGTAATGCAGTTCAGCTTCCAATTTCGGTATTTTACATTTTCAGCTTTCACATATTTCACCATTGCAGGATAATGCAATTGCTTTTTTTTATTTAGCTTTTTCCGAGAAAAACTCATTTTAGATTTCTGCTATTTCAGCAGCGCATTGTGATTTATTTCAGGTCTCAACATTCAAACAAAATTCACAGGAAATGCAATCTCTAATTACTTTTTATGCTGTGTAATTAGTGAAATAATGTGTAAGTAATTACATGTTCCTCAACATTGGTTGTGTGTACATATTTAGCAACTGCCATGTGCATGTGACCCAAAATATAGAGAATAATACAAAGAAATTCTGAGCAAATCCTTAAATGGCAATGAAAATATATTATATATTATAATACAAATTTTTTTTGTAAGTACTATAAAAAAAATGTTGCTTTTGAGTCAATCACCAAAGCTTCAGTTCAGCCTGCTGTGTTGTGTGTGTGAGTGTTAGTCTTACCCCACTCAAACATCCTCTCCTTAGTATTTGTTGCTAAGGCTGTTGCTAAGGTTGTTCACGTAGGTCACTTGCAGATTTTTAATGAGATTATCACTCATCCATGCACGGATTTACTGTAGAAGTTTACATTCTCAGCAAAGAAACAGTAAAATCCCACTAGTAGTGTTTTTTTTATAACTGTAAGACATGCAAATATTCTTGTAAAGCCCCAGAATAAAAATGTCGATCTGTAAAATGTGCATGATATGTCCCCTTGACATGTTTCCCCAACATGGTAACACTGTAAATCTGCTGTCAGTTGATATCAGATTGATACCAAACTGTATTTTTAATTATTCCCCCCCCCTGCCACAACTACATCAGAAACAGAGTCCACGATGGGCAGTGCCAGGGCCATGTGGTCATTAGTGCTCGTGCTCACCACGAGTGGGATATAGGCTACTATCTCATGAGCACCTTCTTAGCCGAGCCACTATCTGTCATCAACACATGCCCTGCATCATTTCTTGGCAGCACCGTGAAAAGATTTCTGACGTAGAAACTTAAATACATTTCCATTTTCTCGCCGGAGCGCCCCCTCATGCTCGCATTTCCTACACCGTGTTGAAACTTTTACATCAGGAAAATTACAAGAGATCCGCACAGCGTGGTCCCTCGATCATCTCATTATCAAGTGCTTTCATTTGACAGTAATTCTCCTCGTCACAAGCTTGCTTGTTCATCTGACCTCGGAGAGAGAGAGGGGGGGGAGAGGAGGAGAGGATTATTCATGTGTATCCACTATTCTCCAGGAAAGTAGCTTCATTGTCTCCAAACCTTTTCACAGCTGAGATCCCTCCTAATGAAATGACTTGATGGATTTTTCCCAAAGCCATGGGGCTCTTAGCTGGCTGAAACTTTAATTGCATCAATTATGTTCTCTGGCCTACTGATGGATTCCCAATCGATTCCATCATGTTTCCTCTGTCCCTTACAATGACAATCTCCTTACAATTCTATTTTGGATTTCCTCTCCGGTGATATTGACTGAGCGGAACAGGGCTGGAAAATGCCATATATGGTCAGGGAGACTCAGTCACATCCTGTTGCACGTGCAACATCCCACTCCCCGCATATTGTGCCACTCAGCATTAGCAGATATTTCTCCCGGGGCATGAAACTGTGAACGCCGTCTCAAAATGGAACACAATGTGATGTTTTCACTACTGCTTTACCTTTGACCTTCTCCGAGTTCCAACTCACCTTAGAAAAAAAAAAAAAGGATATGTCCTCCATGTGTCACTTCAGATGTGCCCCTCTTTGGTCTCAATTATTGTCTGATGGGATTTCTAATGATACCTCATGTCAGAGGGTCTTTTTTTGGCACATCTTTATCGCACAGAGCCTTCACCGAGGCTGACAGCAAGGTAATGAAAGGAGGTAGAAATACCAGGCGGATGCATTTCATGGCAGCAGCTCACAGCCTGGGGTTTATCTAAGGGTTTTTTAGATACAATAGTGTGTTTATGTGACGTTGGGGAGATAAGGAATGTGCCCGTGAATTGATATGATATTGAAAAACAGTTTCCGATGAACAATTACATTATTGCCATACCACTGATGACCCCAATTATTTGCTGTGACAAGTCAAGCCGAGGACCTTAAAACTGCAGCGGCAGAAATTTTAGCAATTTGTGATTCTGCGTGCGGCGGGTCCGTCAATGAAGTCAGAGGTGGCTGTCTGAATATGTGCCTTGTATACTGGGCAGGACTGGTAGGCATGGGCAGCATGCTAACTGGGGACAGCAAGGTCAGGGAACACCACACAGCATTTGTTGCACTGAGCTTGTTAAAATGTGCATACGGCTTCACTAATGACAATAAACATTATTGTTCCTCAGGTTTATACAACATGTGTTTTATTCACATTTTAGAAGAGCTGGTATTTTGTTCCAGAGTTAAGAGGCATCTTCTAAAACTGGCTTATCAAATTCTATGCTATAATAGTTAGAGTATATCGCCCGATCCAGCGGAATATTTATCTGTCTGCCTCCCACATAAGCCCTGCCAACACTGGCTCAGATAAGTGAAAGAGCGAAGCTACACGAGACCAGTCGTATCACGCAAATAGAACAAAGTCAGTCAAAGCCTGTTATTCGATATGTTCGTATTGGTTTTTGTGAGCGGAGAAATCACTTCACTTCAATTCCTTCAAAATTTGATGTCACAGTGCTGAATAATAGTTGTTTTTATTATTCATTGATCAAAATTGTTTCCCTAAGCTGTACATCCAGAGCAGAGACTCAGCAAAATATTGCATCTTCTGATCATTATTGGCTCCCTCTGAAGACTAAAGACACATACCTCATTAACTTTCAGCAGCGTGGCTCTCAGAGCAGCTGGCCCGGTTGAAGTCACCAAAATATTTCTACATACTGACACTCCAGAATGAGTAAATCTATAAATGTGGGATATCACAAGAGCTCTTGAGTATTCTCAAAAAAAAAAAAAAAGGAGCTTGTGATACCCCTTGCAAGCATTTAAATGCAAATGAATTTGCTCTGCATTCACATGCAAATAACAGCTGTGTGGTTACGCGTCTGTGGTCTTGAATTTTCATCGGGAATAAAAGAAACAAATACGGAGCACTTTTACCCTCTGTTCTATTTTTACGTGCCAAAGTGTCTTCGAATTTCCTCCTCTGGAGTTCTGCTCTTGTTTGAGTGGAGGCAGCACTCAGCTGTGGATGTGACTCAGACATGCACTTCTACAATAGGGCTGTGAGAGAGAAGGATTCGCTTACTTTGTGGAAGCCCAAGTGACTTATGGCCTCATCTGTCCTTAATGTATGTGGCTCTGCAATCTTCACCTAACTATATCACAGCCTGTATCAGAAAGTATCTGTCAAATAGTGAATATATTTGAAGATCTCTAACACATATACACAACCTGGGATGTATAATGATGCCATTAGACCAGAACAGGTAGTTGTAATGCAGATATCTTATTTTCCAATTAGCTTATTATTCTGAAGTTGTTGTAAGAAAGGTATGTTTTAACAGTTTGTGACAACATACTTTTTGTGATTCTCTGTTTCTTATAACGTCTAATAAGGTCTGATGTACAGGCTAAACATGAAAGGTCAAAGGTAAGAAAATTGAGGTGAACATATCTAAAAAAGATGCTTCCTTGCAAGGCTAAAGCCCAGGCTTCACCCTGCTATGAATGCTCCATTTGCAATATTACCACTTCCTACTCTTTATGACATCAGATAGTTTACCATGCCCACAAAAGGCCATCTGTGGGTGCTTTTGTTACTAAGGATTTTCCATGGGTCATTTTATTTTCATTTGCAAAGATAATCCAGGATATAAATATAGATTTGGAATTGTGTATGATACAGTATGTTCCATTTGAGCTGTTCATGTAAAGGCCAGGGGTTAAGTTCCTGTATTGCTTTATATCTGGAACAATCCAGTGTTTGGGCTATGCACAGTGTGTGCTACCAGGGGATTATCTTTTATTACACCAGGAAAAAAGAAAACATCCCTTCTTTGATTGGTGCTTCTATGGAGCAGAAGGAATCCTTGGGTCATTAATGTACCAATAAAGTGTATATGCATGTGTCTGCTTAAGTGGCTCAGCTTAACTTTGCATGTCTATCACTGGCTGGCAAATAGAGCAGAATCAAGCACTGAACACAAAAAATTTAAAAGTAATTTTAGTGTACCATAATACTAAATGGACTGCACTTGTATAGCGCCTTAGAATTTCTGCCTTGCATTCACATGTCAATTGATTATCTACAAAATCCCAATTGTCTATTGGAATATAAATATATAACTACAAACATCTAGTAGATGGTTACCAGGCTGCATATTATGGACTTATATCAGTGATTTTATAGTATTTGAATACTATAGTGGATTACGCATATTATCCTGGTCCTATTAGGAACTATTTTCAGTGCTTGTGTGTTATTTAGAAACGGCTCCTGTTGTGAACAGTATCCTGGATCTGTGCAGCCGCCCCCTCCTTGCAGAGTGCTTGTACTTGACTTCTGTTTCTCCGACCGTTGCCAGCTCTCCGAGGGGCGGGACATTTTTGACTGTGTTCGGCCAATCACGACGGAGCTGGTGTTTCAGTAGGGTCTAATGCATGTTAATTCTTATAAACAGACAAAGACAATTTAAATATTAAACTGTAAAAATGGAAAAAAAAATATGGCATCTTTAACGTTGTGATCCTCTGAATCCATACTGTTGACTGCCAACAGTTCCTATTTGTATCGACAGCGATACACTTTTTTACACACTGCTGCAAATGCCTTTGAGACGAGCAAGCCAAGCGATATTGTGCAGCCCGCAGTGAACAAACATAGCATTTCTGGACAGAAATAGATGGTCTTTTTTATTCCAAAGGCTGTTTACTTGAGGGCATG
This sequence comes from Eupleurogrammus muticus, assembly GCA_036785175.1. Lineage (NCBI taxonomy): Eukaryota > Metazoa > Chordata > Actinopteri > Scombriformes > Trichiuridae > Eupleurogrammus > Eupleurogrammus muticus. Next base: position 12,010,441 of record JAYKQN010000019.1, read on the forward strand.
GGGGAATACCATGACATTTTTGGTCCAGCTTTCCCATGATTCACATTATATGACAGCATCCAGCCCTAGTTTCACCGGCAGAGTTACGAACGAGCCTGTCAAGTATAACTCAGAAAATAAGACTTGAAGTGATTACAGTGCTAATTTTCGCTGGCTGCGCTGTTTGCTGTGATCAGGCTCGTTGACGCTTGAACACCTACTAATGTTTGACACCTGCAAAACAGTTATGTGATTAATGAGCAAACCGGAGGGATTGCAGCGAAAACACAGTTTGCTCTTTTGTTGGTGTAAACAATACCAAATTGATGATGATCAATCAAGTTTTTTTTCTCAGTATGCGGTGGATGACTCATTATGCATGCAAGTCAGTGTTCCTGCCGCTGATTAAAACAAATTGCTGCGCACGGGTGTCTCCTGTCGCTGTGGATGTTTTGAACCTTTTTACTATATATACATGTGTGCACACCTACTTTTCCATCACTTTACATTTCTTCAAGATTTTGAAAAAATACACCAGAAGCTTTCAACACTTTCTACACTATTATGAGACATAAAATGCATGCAATATCCAATGAGAGGCCGTGCTTCATCTAGTCTTTGATTCTATTTTATGGGGACAACTTTTAGTCTGTGAGAATCGGGAGAAGCCCCGACATCAGGGCTGTGTGATGTCGTCTTGCCTGCCTCCCTCGTCTGCTTTCTTGTTCATCCCACGCTCTGTGACTTAATCACAAGGTCTGTGCACAGTGTTTTGTGTATGGCAGGTTTGCGTCTGCCTTCCGCCCACTCACTCAGTCTCCCAGGGAGTCGAGATACACACACACACCTCTAGAGTAGAGATCCTTCCAAAATTTCTATATGCTTTCCACTAGCTGCTCTTGGTCGGCATGCTCCGTGAACACACACCATGTAATACATGCAGATTTGACCCCCTGCGGTGCAAAAGAAAAGTCACTGGGTCGCTTTAGCTGGTGACAAGTCATGGTTGTGTCATATTTTCAAAGCGGACAGAATAGACATTTTCCCAGACACTTATTATGATGGCAGGCTACTGGAAAGAAAGAGAATAATCAGACGCTATGTGAAGAACAGATGATAGGAATTAATTTTATGATGTGAGATAAAGAAGGATGGAGGGTATGCTATTAAAACTCCTTAAACTTGGAGAGATGCTATGTACTTTTCCTTTTTCTTGGCTCCTTTTCTTCTTCTCCCACTCCTTCTCGCAGCTCTGCAATTAAGAAAGCCTTTAACTCTCAGCCCTGATGCTTTTATAAAAAACTCTTTGTTCCCCTGCCACATCACCTGCAACAGTGGTTCGCAGAATAGATCTTAAATGATTTTTGAAATTAATTATTCTTCTATTCTTTCACCTAATCGGCGTGGGAGAATAAAGGTGTTAAGATTTAGCAAACTTAACTTTTGCTCAAGTGATAATTTCAGCTGCCTCTTTATCGTGATTCGGCGCAAATTATTTCTGATAGCAGTGAACACATACACTAATAAATGAGTGAGAACAGGTTTTTGTTAAAATGTCAAAATGCACAGCATTTATTGCAATAAAATCACAAACGTATTTAGCAAAAATTAGACACAGTTTTGACAAAAATAAATAGACTTTAGGCCTCTCACGGGCTTCATACTCTCACAGTAAAGACAACATCCTGATTTTCTAGTGTTTAAAAATGAATCGTCTTTAAAATCCTGACGTCACATAGCTGCTCACATGACGTGAGCTGGAATATTAATTGCACACAACTGAATAATTGCTACCACATTCAACTAATATTTGACCCTGTTTTGCCCAGTGCAACAATACTACACGATGGTAATACAAAGTTAACATGACTTGAAACGTTCTTACAATGTAACCCAACATGGCTCTATCACCACACTTATCCACAGCACAGAATACCAAGAAAATGATTGAACGTGAAAGGTTTCCTCTGTTGGGTTTTGATTAAATCAGGGAGTTCATATAGTCTGAAAGGCACTTTAGAACTCAGGCCTTACAGCTACATCATAATCTCAAATAAACCACCAGTTGGGTCCTTGATGTGTCTATAACATGCACTGCATCAAAATCTGTTCTATATTATACCTTGAACACATACAGTACTTTATACAAACAGAGAATCATCATTGAGGTCAGAGGTTATATGCGTCAACTTCAGTCCAGGTGGGATGTACAACTTCTCTTCTTTAAAATAGGTGGTTTGAGATCATATAAAAATTGGAATGTTCTAAAACTTTTGACCAGTAGCGTGTCTTTGTATATATACAGATCTGAGGTAATGAAACTATATGTGTTTAGATGTATTCTTGTATTTATATTTAGTATAGTATAGTATTTAAACCATATCTGAGAACCCTAATCCTTAAGATTCAGCTATAGTCCTGTCAATATTGGAGTGACAGCAGGTCCTTTGCTGTGAGTTTAGAGATACTTTTATGCTGAAATCCATTGTTTGGTGAACCTGGGGGTGGGGAAGGGGTGGAAACAACCTCTGACATGGAAAAGTGTAATGAAACAGTCATCAGAGTCGGAAACTCGGCTCAGATCTATCTAGCCTGAGCTTTAAGACATAAACACACCTGGCGTCAGCAGTCTTAAAGCTTCATGCTATTGGCTGTTGGTCACGCTACTCTGCACGTTCACACACTTCTGAGCTGAGACCGTTGACTTACTTTGTAATTGTTCATGGGGGGAATTTCTGGTCCCCATAAACTAATAAACTAATGTCATTTATTTATATGCCTTATATTTATCTCCAAGAAGTGTCAGAAGATAACTTTATTTATGATTTGCTGCTATATGAATAGAATTTGCCCTGACTATATGCCATTTCTCTTACTGGATCAGCAGCAGATGCTTCTGAAGTTCAGAGACATGTTATACAAACATCGGTTTGCTGCGGGTTTCCATGTTTTGCCAACAGATGCACAGTTAGGTCCAGGATACAGACTCAGAACTAGAGACTAGCTTGCAATGGAGTGCAGCATAATGAGTGCTCACAGCTTAAAGGTACAGTGTGTACGATTTAGTGGCATTTAGCAGCATCTAGAGGAACAGACTTTGCAGAAATGTAATCTAATAGACCTCAGTGAGTTCTTATCTACATGGAGAGCAGGTCTCCTGCCACGGAGCCCGCCATGTTGCATCACCATGTTTCTAGATCAAAATGGATAAAAAAAAACAATGGATCTAGAGATGGCCTTACATATTTTTTTTCCATGACCACTGTAGGTTCATCTAAAAGCTTTGGTTGCAATCTGCATCGTCACCACTAGATGCCGCCAGTAACTGCACACTGTAGCCTACCTTTAATTGGCAACATTTTTGGAGACACAAATCTACCAGTATGCTACAAAATTCATTAGTCTCGTTAAAGACTGTCGATCTTTACCAAAAAAAAAAGCTAGTGCTATAATTGTATTGAAATACTTAATGCCATACAACTTACACACAACCTACAAAAGTGGTTGGTCTATTCTTCTTTAATGAATTGTTAGGCAACAAGCTCTGACATTAAACCATCACAGAGAGGTCAATACACTGTCATACCCCTCATGAGTTTATACCAAAGCATTAGAACTGAAATAAGATGTCAAACTGAAGACAGTTTCTGTAAGGGGGGAAAATACCTTCAGTGTCTTTGTGGGTGATGGCCGTCACTGACTGAGCGGCTTGTTAACATTGGAAGGTGGGTGGATGTTGGTGTTGGTGGTGTTGGCGTCGCTCCTCCTCACGCTGCTCTCCATCCTGAGGGAAGAGGAGTTGAGCGGATTCCTCTTGAGGACTTTGTTGGCCAGGAAGCTGCAGGTCTTCCTGTACTGGTGACGTAGCAGCGAGTAGACGAACGGGTCGCTCGCTGCCTTGCTGTAGGCCAGACATTTGGACAGCACGCCCCAGTGAGGGTTTATGGGCCCTGGGAAGAAGAGCTCTACAATTCTACCTCGAGAAAAATAAAAAAAATTAAAAATCACACACAATGAGGAAAATAATGCAGTTCAGCCAATTCTTGGATCAACGCAACTGGAGTGGAAGGCCTCTAAAACAAATGAGTATCCCCTAGTGCTGTAATATTGTGAAATGTCACTGAAATGTCATCACTGAGTTGGGGAATGTGACCTGATGGGTGTCACTGTTGCTGCTTCTCGCAGATGAAAATCATTTCACAATGCATCCGGCGTCCATTTCATCTTAATAAATGTCAAATTACAGCCATTTATTACTAAGGATTGTTCTGTTGGTTATCTGTCTCTTAATTTGTGTCTCACCAGCACGCAGCTTCTAATGTGCTTCATTTATATTTCCAGTCTACAAATACGGCGGCTTAGGTTGCTGCCACCAATACTGGGGCTAATACTAATGAAGTGATACGATCACTGGCTCATTTGCTATCTCTCTCTCTCTCTCTCTCCCTCTCTCGCCCTCTCATCTTGCCCCTGTTGAGGCTTGGTGACAAGGATTAGAGAAATGTGTGTAGAACCAATAAGCTATGACATTATGAAAAAGGAAGCCGCTCAGAATGTTAGATAAGGCAACACTGAAAATAATTATCGCCATCTGTATTCAGATGATAAGCCACATTAGCAGCCACAACAAGGTAACTGAAAACACAGAATCGCTCTGTCAAAAACGTTTATGGGGGAGTTGATCTATCAACTAAGCTGAACAAAGAAATTGATTTAATATTTTACAATTTTCCTGGGATTTATCGGATGTTTTAATATCCCTAACAAGATATATTTTGGTTTAAACTATGTAAAAAAGTCATCTAAATATAGTTTATCTCCCCTTTTTTAAGATTATCTCTGGAGCTCTATGAAAATTGTTGGCTTGTTTAGGCCTCAATATTAATGAACCTCTTCTCTGATTGGCTGAATAGCTGTGAATGGGGGTGGCGGGGTGGTGACTGCACAGATGTGACATCACAATTCCACAGAAGTCCTGAAGGCTCAATTTAAGGCAGAGTATGCCCTGCATATGTTTCAATCTGAAGAGAGAGAGTTTTTTTATACCACCTAGACGTACTTATAGTCAACAAGCAATTAGAATCTCACTTTATGTGACATGGTAACTGCTCCTATAAACCAGCAAAGACTCAAACTGTAGCTCAGTGGTTGTGTATTGTTGCAGCACTGTTCCCTCTTTGATTCAAACGTCAAAAAAAGGCAGAAAACCTTGACATACATGTTGTGAAACTGTACGCAGCTGCACACACACATACACACAGAAGTGAACCTCTGCTCACCTCGTAATGACATAAGGGCTGAAGCACACCACGAATGTGCCGATGAAGGTGCTTATCTTCTTGGTGGCCCTCTGCCTCCTACGCTTCTGTTCATCCAAGCAGTTCTGGCGCACGCTGCCAAAGCACACAGGTACCATTATCTACCCAGGAGGCACGCACACATAATGACGGAACGATGGACGGACAGGAATATGGGAAACAGCCGGGGACCCGAGTTACAGAAAGTGATATAAATGACGGATAGAGCGCTTGACAACTTTTGACTTGGCTCACACACTTTTGTGCAACACAGCTGCAGCCGACGGTTGATTTGATAAATAGTTTGACACAGTGCAAGATGATACCAAGTAGATGTTCCTACCCAAAATCCAAATTACTTGCACTTTGACATGCTATGTCAAATTAGTATTAGAATCCAGATCCTCTCAGCAGATGAAGCCAGAAGTTGGCCACAGGATCAACATGATCCTTCAATGCTTCCCATGAAAGTGAAAGGGGGGACAATACAGTGGAAGACAAATGGATGAAAAGGACAGATGGAAAGGTGCTTTACCTGGGGTGGATGTCCACCAGCAGCAGCAGCGTCTGCATGGTGATCACGTCGATGCGCTTGCAGTGGAACCTCGCAACTTTCAGCACTTTCAGATACGTTACACACATGACGACGAGCGTGAGCAGGAAGGTGAGGGAGTGCAGAGCCACGCTGAACACCACGAACTGCGCCCCGGCTCCCGTCGCCCTGGCGCCGCACAGGCTGCACGACGCGTAGAGCTGGTTGTAGCCGACCCAGGAGCGGCAGGCGGCCACCGTGGAGAAGCACAGCGAGTGGACCCACGTGTAGCCCAGCGCGATCACCGCGTCCCGGTGGCGGATCCTGGAGTGGTAGCTGAGCGGGAACACCACGGCCACCCACCTGTCCACGCTGAGCGCCGCCATGCTCAGCATGGAGTTGGTGGTGAGGAAAGTGTCCAGGAAGCCCACGATCTGGCAGAAGCCGCTGCCGCCCGGGTGGCCGGTGGTCAGCAGCCCGACCAGGGTCAGCGGCATGTTGGACACGCTCAGCAACAGGTTGCAGAACGTCAAGTTGAGGATGAAGAGCCCCGGCACCTGCTTGCGGATCTCCGGGTTGTACAGAAAGCAGATCAGCACCAGCACGTTGGACAGCAGCGACACCACGATGATCCCCGACACCAGCACGGAGGCGGCCACGTCCGCCGGGTGCATGGTGCTCCCCCGTCAGACGCCCAAAGTTTGGAGCGGCGCGTCCGCAGCCCTGCTGCAGACTGTCATGGTGAGCCGCGGCCACGGCGCACAGGAGTCCAGCACATCCTCCCCCCCACCTCCTCCTCCTCCTCCTCTTCCTCTTCCCGGGCTCCAAACGTCTTCAATTACCGGAGCTTGTCCCTCCAGCGGCGCCAAAGATTAGATCGCGGGGAATTCATGGAGAGAAACGCTCACCTGGCGAATACGCGGTCACAGCTGGTGCGGTTCTTCCTGCGGTAGTTCCCACGCGCCCCCGTCTCCTGGCACCGCTCCGGGGGGGGGTGGGGCTTGGGGGGGCTATTGAGGAGCGTCGAGCACAATACTGAAGGCTTCCGACCCCCCCGTCGCTACTTATAGTGACTCATCTGTGCGCGCGATAACGCGGCCGTGCGTCTCCGTTCCAAAATAGCGTCTTTCGTGTAAAAATAGAAGCGGGATTGCGTGGCTGGGTGGTGAAACGCTGATGTCACGAGCGTCGCGTTAAAAAAGAACAGTTGTTGATGACATGCTCGTTGGCCCCAATCGCACAAGTTTTGTGAATGTTAAAACCGCGCGGTGTGATTCTCATTAGGAGTCTGATATCACCATCCGCAAACAAATCCAACAATGAACAAGTTAAAATGTGTTTTTTTTCATATTTCTTATATCTGATATTATTCAACTTAAGCTCATTTTAAGAAAATAAGACTTTAACTTTCCCAAAACAAGGTCAAGTTAACCAAAATGTAGTAGCGGTAATAAAAAACTGAATTATCATAATGGGATCATCTGAAGAACATATTCAATATTGGAATATAAAAACATTTCTATTGTTTTCTCCTAATGTGATTACATTGTTCACCATATACTCAAATGTTCTAGCAGAACACACTACAGTCCAATATACAGGATGGTGACTCAGTATTTAAAGCCTTATGTTGCTTTTAATGCAGTTAATGTAGCATCTATCTGTATTATTAGTTCAGAATACACCATCAGGCGTCCTCTGGTGTACGCAGCACTTCATGTGCAACAACCTTCAGCCTATAGTGAGGGAATACTGTGTGCAGGAGGACACACACTAAGGGAAAGTTCAGTAGGGTCACAAGGTCATAAACACATGAATCATATGGCTCTGTGACCTTGCCCAATGCTAAATGAATAAGGCCGCTTCCAACGCTTGATGCTCTGCACAGATAATGTGCAATATCAAGGAAAGCTTCAGTTTTCAATTCATTATTCAAATTCTGTCCTTTTTCAATTCAGTTGACAACCCACTACAAACAAAATTCAGAAGGAATTATTTATGCTGCAACAGTCTCTGCAGTAAAGATCACGTGGTTCAACAGATGCTGCCAATTTTATTTAAAGATCCCCTCCAGACATGTTTTAAGATGTATGTAAATTACTCTACTTTGAGTAATAATTTTTTTCCCGATATAGTTTTTCCACAAAAAGACGTTCAATAATCCTAAAATGACATCTGTTCCTTCTCCCTTGTTAAAAAGTCCTGAATCTATATATATGGCAAGACATGTTTATCTATGTAGCATGCTTCGGCTTTACCTAAAAGATTAAAAGCATTGAGCATAATGCAAAAAAAAAAAAATAGACAACGAAAGGACATTTAATATAATTAAACAGTCATTGTAGAGCTATGGGAATAGAAATAGAGCAAAAATAAAACATTGTAGTGTTGGACACTGATATCTAATTTTGACTAATTATGATTGTATACATTAATTATATGTGCATACAATAAATAACACAGTATTTATAAAGAAAAAAAATAGATAGAAAAAATTAGCTATGTGTCTTTAAAATCAATTGAGGAGAAAACTAGTTTGTTTGATCTAAAATTATCCATGCAACCTAACTTTTATCAATGTAATATGTCAATCTGTTTATATTGTTATTGGGTCTTAATTAAGAGCCAATGGAAGCCATCCCATCAAAAAAGGGGCGGGGTGGTGCAGGAGAGAGCTGATGGTCAAAGAGACAAGCAATGTGAGAGTATTCAAAGGTTTATTTTGAAGGTTAACTAGCCAGAAAACAAGGTAAATAAATATTTAGTAAGTGCTATAATTAAACGTTATGGTGATAAAACATAGTGTCATGATGTTACTGACCTGCTTATTAGCTGAGCATAACATGTACATGTGCTTTGATATCGCACTGGATTTAAAAGAAAGAAAAAAAGCTGACTGTCTCTGGTTATTACTAAATTTTAATTAAAACTATATAAAACTATATTGCTCAACAATTTATTTATGTACAAATTAACAACCCGAGCACATTTGTTGTAAAAGCGACCCCCTTGACTGTAGAACTGTGGAAAAACCCAGTGTATTGTAGCCTTACATGTTGCTTGGGGCCCCAGAGGACCCTTGCAGCTCCACAAGGTTTAAGCTCCATCGACGTGTTGCCCTCATCCTCCTTGGTGGAAATATATGAGTATGTGTATTGGTTCTAATCTAATAAACTGTATGCTTCAGTTAGCCTATACAAGATGTTGTTTAATGCTTTTATATTTTCTGCTATGTAGTTATAAAGGTTCCACTACATCACTATGATGGCAGGGGTTGAGGTTGGAAAGTGTCCAACAATCCACACTCAAAATTCTGGTAATTTCAGTACCCCAAGTATGCATTGCATGACATTTCCACACATTGCATAGTGTGGAAGCACAATATGAAGCCCCAAGCCTGCAACAGGTTAACATTTATTCATTAAAGAATAAACGTGTGTGTGTGTGTGGGCCCACAGGTACATTTAAGTAGTTTTGATTTCATTTATGTAATTAAAAATTGTGTTGCTAGCATCAATCATACTGAAAAGGTAATGTGAGAGGTAACTAGTTGATATAAACTAAGTTAATGAAAAGAATACTTATTCTGAGTTAAAAGTGAACAGATACCTTATTTGAATAAAAAACAGTTCAATTGACTTATTTGTGAAAGAAATGATTTTACTCTGACTAACAAAGTTAAAAGGTATCTATTCTCTATATAAGAAATGTAAAAGATATTTTAGTTCTGCATGTAAAGTGAACTTGATTTTTTTGTAGGGAAAGGTTAAAAACATTAAAGAAACCTGATATTTAATTTTGTACACGTTTGTAACATTTTGAGCATAGAAATGAAGTTACCGAAATGTATTTCATTGTAAATAAAGATCTGCAGAAGGATTATTGACATTAATAAGGTTAAGTAGGATTGAAGATTTAAGTTGTATTGTGGCACACAGAGGTAAATTAGTAAAAAGAGGTAATTAAGAGGATAATATATAACAGTTTAACAATCAACTCAGCCATTGTACTATACACTCAAGACAAGATACGACAAAGATATGTGGAATTTGGGTTACTTTGGGCGGTGGCAGCTACAGTGCAAACAAAACAGCTTCAAGTTGTTTCTGATTTGATTCTACAGCCTGAGCCTATCCATGTAACGGCCGTGATATATGGCCGTTATTATATTAGTCGTGTAGCACTTTCTAGTTTCACCTGTTCTTTGAATACAGAGTAGACTCATTTACCACTGTCACAGACAACCATACATCTGAGATCTGTGAACATTTCAATTAACATGCTCAGTGAGATCCCCTACCCAGTTAAAATTACACATGTGCAAGAAAAAAAAAATCATTTCGTTTCGGATCCATTCCAGGAGCAAAATTAAAAGCATGAATGTGATCTATAGTGTTTAAATGAAAGATATTTCACCCGTGTCTGAGAAATGATCTATTTGTTATATGTGTGGTCACATGTTCAGCTGTCTAGACGTCCTGTAAAATATCAGTAATGACAAATTGCCAAAAGTGGCTGGAAGAATTTCCTAATTAATTTCACTTCTGCCCTTTCTCCATCGTGAACGAACAGATGGTGAAACTACATTGGATTTTTTTTTACACAACAACAGGTGTGGGATAAAGTTCAACATTTGCTTACAGACGTTGATTAAAATTAATTAGATAAAAGGTGACAGCTACACATCAAACATTCCAAAAGGTTTTGTAGACTATTCTGCCCCCCCCTTTACATTTCCATTTAAAACAGATGTACATTCTTATTTTTTATAAACCAAAACACATTCCTATCATTTTTGTTACATTTTACAGAATATAAAATGCACTACACGGTAAATGTAATGTAAACACCTACAATTTGAAATATTTGGCTGGTATCCATCATATCAACATAACATTTTATACACTTTGGTGTGAACTATTTTTTAGCAGTCACTCTACATGAAAGATTAACAAATAAAACCATTTCCATGTAATGCAAGTGAAAGATGAATTTAAATAATTAAATAAATAATTAAAAAAAAAACTCAGATTCCATTCACTGAGATTAGGAGTAGGATAAGGATTAGTGACAAGATAAAAAAATAAAAATAAAATAAGATTTAGCGAATATTAATTAGCCCGAAACACAGCCAAAAAAGAACTGGGAAGGAAATGGTAGACCTCTAACCAATCAGAGCAATGAAACAGGCTGTTTTCTACATTCTGTCCGAAGTACAACTTTCTCATTACAAGAGCAGTTGCAGAAAATGGTGTCCAGTTTGTTAACCGTCATTACAGTGGCCTAGACTAGTTAGGTGTGCTCATCTGGTTCCTAGGCTGCAACTGCAAGTTAATGATATTAAAGCAGCACATAGATGATAATGACTTTAACTAAGATTATTATATTTCTATCAAATAAAAGTAAGCTGTCACAATAATTTGAATGATATGTAGTCATGGTCCTGTCCTGTTTTTTTATTGTATTTTCACGTCAGTGAATTTGTTCTGGTCAGTTTTTTGTCTACCAGCCTAAAATAATAAAATACAGGCACATTCTTCTGTTTCTGCAGCCTCCTTTATTTGGATCCTCATGCTCCTCTCCATCATGACATCAGCTCTGCTGTAGCCTCATAAAATCCAACATGCTCTTTCCCGCCACCAGCAGCTGCATATAAACCCTCCCTCATCACTACTCCATCTGGATGCAGCTTGTGAAATTTCTTACCACATTTCATATCATATAGGGACTGCGATGGATAAATATTATAAATTCTTACACACGGGGTTGTCGATATTTAGCCAAAGCTATATTAGAACATGGCTGACACAGTGCCACGTTGCATAATGTACAGTTCAGAAGAGAACTTGAGTGATCACTCACCAGTCAGACAATGTTGGTTTAAAAAAAACATAATAGTAAAACCAGGATCTTGGATGACATTTGAGGCACTAATTCACTGGGATATTAAATGAATAGCCAAACCCATTAATATGAGAGGAAGCAACATTCCTTAGTAGAAACACAGATCCAACAAACATCGCTTCAATATAAACTAAACACCGACCGTTAAACATTGTTTAATTATACTGCATTTCTTTTATCTAAGTGTACCCAATAAACTCTCAAACGAGTGTAAGGGAATAAACTAAACTTGAAATTCAAACCGTATTTGTATTTACATTTTCAATGTCTACCTTCTATACCTGTGAAATAAAGATTACACACACCCAGTGTGTTAGAGCTGCTTTCATCTTGAATTTACTTATAGATTCAATGGTGCTCTTCAATTGGCTGATCCTCAAATGGCTGGTTGTATCTTGGCTGGTTGTATCTTGGCTGTTTTTTTTCTCAAAGCCGTTCCAGGCTCAGTTAATCACACTCGCCCATCTGCTTTGATGTCCCTCCGCTGGTAATAAGTGTGACATCGCTGTACACAAGCATGACAGTAAGCAGCTCCCAGTAGTTTTTCAAAAGGAGCGGGCGACTGTGATTCCTAATGAGAGATTGTCACTCTACATGTCCCTAACCTTCTATTCTTGTCGGAAATAGATGTTTCTAAAAGATGGATTCTTATTTCTTGGAAAAAAAGGAGCGTGTTATAGTTTAAATGAGATGCAGTGCAGAGCGGGCGATATCTGACTAGTGCCTGTGGCTGAATGAACACACGCCTGACTGCAGCCCCGACTGGCTGATGCACACACTCAGAGGCTGTCTTTTCATATTATCCTTTGTTTGTTGGTGCTTAGACGGTGGTCTCACTCGCACAGGGTGAGCGTCACATGCACATATGTGACCAGTCTGCTTGTCCGTGTCATGATTCAAAATTTCATACTCTGGTTGGGTGACTCAGGGGGGGGAACGGTTGTAAATCCAAAGCGTGCACATACAGTGGCTATAAAAATGTCTATGCACCCCCGTTAAAATGTCAGGTTTTTCCTGATGTAAAAAAAATAACACAGAGATAAATAATTTCAGAACTTTTTCCACCTATAATAGGGCATATATAACTTCTACGATGCAATTTAAAAACAAACTGACACCACTCAGGGAGGTGAAGTAAAAATTAACAAGTGAGGGGCCATCCTCACAAACGAGGGTATTTTTGAAACCTTGTGTTTCTCTGCAGGGTTTCTGCCTTTCATCCACATGGAACTGAAGTTGTGGGCTCCTGAAACTGGACTTTTTTCTAACCAGAATCCAGGGTGAACTTTTTCGAAAAAGTCTGCTTTAAGCATTCATTTGTAGATAGGATAACTGCTTCTTCTTCTTTGGGGTTTTAAGGCAGTCGTCATCCAAAAAGTCATTCCGCTGCCATCTGCAGGACTAACACTTTATTGTACTATGCTTGACCCGATATCTAAAATGCTTTTCAGAGAAACCTCCTCCACACCGATCTCTTGCAACTGTCTAATCAACTTAGCAGAAATAATTTATGCAAAAAAAATAAGCATGTACTGCAATTTCTTGTCAGCATTGTTTGACGTCACACTGTGCGGTAAAATGAAAGTTGTATCCATGGATACTTGTGGATGGCTCTAGCCTTGTAATTAGCTTCATGTGGTTGGGGATATTTTTAAATCATACCAGTAATGTGGATGGGAATTTTTTTTTAAACAGGGCCCCTAAAATTTTGGTTTCACAAATACCCACGTTCCACCTGAGATACCCGCTAGACCTGAGACACTGAGCTTGCACTAGCTATTCAGAGGGGATCTTATCAGTGTTGTGCCTGAATGTGTTCAATGAACAATCATTAGTGAAGTCATTCATATTTTGGGAGAACTTGAATATTAGTGTAAATGTGTTCATTTTGGCGGCTGTGAATAGCACTTTCGAATAGTATAACTTAGTACAAAAGTGTGCCAGATTTCATTAGATATATTCAAGTTAAAACTCTGCTAAAACTCACAATAAAAAGACCTTTATCTGTAGCTGAAAACCAGCTCATCTGGCAGCAACTGTAATATCTGTCACACTAACAAATACGTCATAAAACACAGAGCCGCAACCAGGAGCATTGAGGAAGGCAGCACCACAGCTATGCCCATTAATGCAATTCGATGGAAAAGTCAGTCCTCACTCAGACTGCATATTAAGGACTACGGTCCTGTTTTTTATTTTCAGAATAAAGACCATTTAAGCCGCAACTAATTCCTCATGTTTTGAGAATATTCTGTAGGGTGAAAGTTGCAGCTGTTACAAGTGTGGACTAAATGGATGGAAACAAAGTGTTAGGAAATGTTAGTATTTAGAGGGCTGTCACCTCAATACTAAACCCTTGTTGGATAAGGATTCAAAATTGGATACAAACATAGTTTCAATGCTAAATATGATAAAATATTTACTGTTTTTGGCTCTCTGGGCTGTGAAAATAGTCTGACAAATAACTCATAGCAACATATTGAAAAAAAAGACTATGAACTCATTTTTGGAACAATGAACTTAGATTGAATTTTTGAATTAAGCTCTTTAAATAAGTTCATGTTGAAACTTTCTCGAAACTGGATCTCAATATTCAAAGATATTATATAGGTAAAGGATTAAAAAGATTTTCCTATGAATTAAGTATACTATGGAACACAGTGAGAACACTAATCACGAAGTGGAGAAAATATGGCAAAATTGACATTTCCAAGAAAAGGATGTCTGTGCAAAATTGATAAGACAAGGAGAAAACTCATCAGCAAAGCTGCCAAGAAACTGACAGCAACAGTGAAGGAGCTGCAGGAATATCTGACAAGTACTTTCTGTGTAGTACATGTGACAACAATCTCCAGTCTTCTCTATATGTCTGGGCTATGGAGTCGGATGGCAAAATGAAGTCTTATCTTACGAAGGAAAACATCCAAGCCCGGTTTTCATTTTGCAAAGAGACATTTGAAATCTCCCGAATGCATGTGGAAAAATGTGTTATGGTCCAGTGAAACCAAGGTTAAACCTTTTGGCCATAACCCAAAAAAGTATAATTGGCACAAACACTGCCCAACACCAAAAGAACACCATACATTCCTTTGGTGTTGTTTTTCTTCAGCTGCAACTAGAACCTTACTCAAGAGGCCATTATGAACACTTCCCAATATCAGTCAGTGTTGTCACAAAATGTTCGGGCTCATTTAGGAAGTTGAAGATGAAGAAGAACTTCATTTCAAATCAATAGCTTCACCAGAATAAGATTGAGGTTCTGGAACGGCCCAGCCAGAGTCCAGACCTGAATCAGATGGAACAAAGATTGCAAAGATGAGTGAGCATCACAACATCAAGATGTGCCACGCTGATAGACTCCTACCCAATCACATTTTAACAGGGTTGTCTAGACCACTGCATGTTTCTGCATTGTAATAACTTGAGGGTATTTTGTAAATCATGCATATTGCATGAAGGTCAAAGGCTATACAAAATATTTGTAATAACTAGTTAGAGAGGTTGTATTGTTTTTTTTGTGATTTTCGGTTATTTTACATGCTGCTATGATCCTATATAATTTGTATATACAAGTTCTAAACCGGGCGACACGGTGGTGCGGTGGGTAGCACTGTTGCCTCACAGCAAGAAGGTCGCAGGTTCAAGACCGCTTTGGGCCTGGGTCTGGGGCCTTTCTGTGTGGAGTTTGCATGTTCTCCCCGTGTCTGCGTGGGTTTTCACCGGGTACTCCGGTTTCCTCCCACAATACAAAAAACATGCTCAGGTTAATTGGTAAACTCTAAATTGCCCATAGGTGTGAGTGTGAGAGTGAATGGTGTGTGAATGGTGTGTGTGCCCCACGATTGGCTGGCGACCATCTGGGGTGTATCCCCCTGCCTCTCGCCTTAACGCGCTGGGATAGGCTCCAGCAGACCCCTGCGACCCCGAAAGGGAATAAGCGGGATAGACAATGGATGGATGGATGGAAGTTCTAAACCTTAAAGTTAATTTATATACAAAAATACCTTCTTTTAGTCATAAGCCTGAACATCAATCTGCTATAAATGCTTTGTTTGAGGCAAGCTGAGGTAACAGAATGGACTTCTGTTACGTAGCCTTGGTTACTAACGTTGTCGCTAAGGCTTTTTCATGTGTCTCATTTGACATTTTGAATAAAAATTGAGGAAAGGTAGATTTCAAATGCTGGTAAATCAGAACAGAGAGGCTGTGTCAAGGGTCAATAAACTGAGGTTTTAAACTGCCTTTTTTAGAGGAGCTTTTAAATCATTCAAAGATATTCCAGTGGAGCCCATTAAATCTATGTAATTTGACAGATCTGTTTACTTTCAATGTCTTGCTACTGTTATGAGGGGAGACAGAAATGTAACGCTCCCCTGACTTTCAGCGAAACGCATTCGTTCTCTTTTGTTATAAACACGCTAACTGGGATGATGTTAGGGTAGCAGTATTCATTTCACACCTGTTACATCAAATGAAACACCTCAGGTTCAGGACTTACAGGCTACTGTGGTTCAAATTAACAACACCACCTTTCCTTCCCCGCCTGAGCCGGCTGCCCTCCCCGTAGGAGGTGAGATCTCTGATTCCAAGTTGCCTGCTCACTGTAAGTTGTCAGAGGAATCATTGGGGTATAAAGTCAGGTCTTGACTTTTACCAATTACCTTTCAACACCTTTTTTCCCCCTTTGTCAAAAGAGAGATGTTACTATGCTTCTTCACTTTAAAAAATGAAACAATTTTCCCCTCACACTACAAAGAATCTTTGAGAGTGTTGCAGCTCTGCTTTGGCTCGGCTGTACAATTTCAGAGAGAAAAATCTTTATGGTTTCCACTCAGGATGTGGGATGATGGTTTCAAACGTACACAAGCTTTTAGAGTAAAGGTTTTAAGTGGGAAAAAGGAGTCTTTTTTCCTGAAATCTTAAAGAACATATTTTTATTCAGAGTGGTACAGCAGGTAGGCCTATTTTGAATGAAAATAAACAAGATAAAAGGAATGAAAGTATACATTATCTTTTGACTGGGTATGTCTCATTGCAGATGGCCATTACAATGCATTATAATGCACCGTCTACTGTACTCTGACCATAAAAGCAGAGAATTGAGGCAAGCGTGAGGCTAAGCGTGATTGAATTGCTTAATGCTGTTGGTTCACTGAGTCATCGGTGAAAAGCACTGTTAAAAGCCTCAGCACACACTCCCCCATACACTCTGGTGTGTGTGCCGAGTTCCTTTGCAGGGACTGAGGAGTGGTCCCTTGTCTTTGACTACTGGCTGTGGTAAGTAGCCTCTCAATGGTCATGCAGCAGGGTCACCTATCACCACACCCACCCAGTGCAGGGCTAGGAGTGGTTGGATGGATGCACTTATCTCTTCCTCCCTGACAGTCAAAACTGCTGCAGATGCTGCTACAAATCATCTATCAATACAGCTGTTTGAGCACACACTGATGGTAGCTTTACATGCATGCATGCAAGAGAAGCTTCCACATTTTGAAAAGCAAGACTACACTATCAGAAATCACACTTTTACTATAAAAAAAAATTCTTTATAATGTGTATGCAGTCGTCTTAGTATTGTTCATTCTAACACTGTTGATACAGTGCTTCCCTCTAGTGGATAGGAAATTATATACAATAAATTACTCAAATAAGAATTGTATGTCAACATATTTTTATTACAATTAATCATTAAATATCACACATTACACACACATTACATTTTTTTTTATAAATTCTGTATAAAAATACTATTCTATACTATTTTGTTAACATTAAGACACAGTGAAATAGTTGTTAAATTGCATAAGCGGTTTAATTTCTGTGGGATCATTTACAATTAATTTATAATATTAAAATTATATATGAATATAACAATTATTGAAATAGATTGATTGATAAATAATATAACTCTTCATATTGGCAGGTGCCAGAGACAGGAAACAAGAGGGGGACTCTATTTACTGGAGCACTGTGAGGGTCGCGGTGCTCATTTCCTGTTTTGACCAGTTGAGGGCACTCTCTGCTCTCTGTTTGCTGGGGCTGCTCCACCAGGTGGAGGTGAGCTGATGTAGGGCTGTGCTGTCTGAGCTGTCAGCACTCATTAGTGCACGTCTCATTAAAGTGATGCCAGTCAAATGAACAGCTGCCCTGCCTAGGGGACATGTCAACAAGTGACCTTTGTTGGTCGTAGCGGCCTGCAGGTCAACCTGCTATAAGTAGGAACAGAGCACAATCTGAAATGTATTAGGATTTAGATCACAATTCTTTATAAACCCAGTTTATACACAGATATGTCGAACAGTTATCTTTGCACTGGTGTTTTTGAGTTCCTCTCACACCTAATAGTAATTCAGTGCTTGACCTGGAAATTGTAACTTCTTTGTTTGTATTTCCTTCGTTTCACTTTTAATGTAATCAGCACAACAATGAGTAGTAAGTCATTGGCGGGGTGAAATATTATGTAAAAGGAATGAGTAAATGTCAGTAAAGGCATCTTTATCAGGCCAAAGATCAACATGGCTCTACCACAGATAAAATTTAAAAAATGATACAAATTACTATTACTAATTTTGATACAATAAAAAATTCCAGGGATTGATTTGACAATTATTTTTCGATTGATTTATTTGAAAAATGATTTCTATTAATTATTACACAGGATGATATATAATGATAATAATAAAATAATAATGATGATATATACAAATCATAAAAATCTAATAATATAATATGTAAATGTGCAAGATTTTAAATCGTCATATTTGAGTCCCCCCCCTCGACAGACCTTCACAGACACACACACACACACACACACACACACACACCCACACACACACACACACACACGCGCCCACACACACACACACACACACACACACACACACACAGATCTGCTACTGTACTGATAAAACAGAACAAAACATGCAAAACACTGTTCCTTTAAATTATCAAATATAAAGAATTGCATGCTGTTGGTACACATTAAGTACAAACTGAATATTTGTTGTTTTGTTGTACTGTATACCACCGTTATCCATTTTTTTAGTCCCAGATGGACTGAGTATGTTTCATGCATTTTACTAACATCAGTTTACATTGGCTTCAGGATCTCTCAAACCGTTTCCTCTCTCTACCATGTGGTGGCACCAATGGGTGAAGCTGCCCTGTTGTAAATGAAGCATCTGAAAATGGCTTTAAAAAAGTAAATGGTAATAGGTCATGATTGCCTGAGTCTGAAATGTGGCATTCTGTGTGCTTTTAGCAAATTCTTCATAAATGAACATGAGAAAACATTTAATTTTTGAAAGGTCTCAAGCAGGGAGAGCTCACCACACGTAACCTCTTTCACCATCATCTACTTCCTCTCCCTCAGCTACTTGTAAACTAGCACATGCTACACAGCCATTCAGATAGTCCATGATCTGAATGGTATTTGGGGTCAAAACCAAGCTATCCCCATTTGCCTTCCTCCATTAATGGCCAATTTTAGCATAGTGCCGATGGCAGTAAAGAGATAGCTGGGCTTTTATACCTTCTGACTGGATATATTAGCAGGTAATGTCCTTAAAGAGGATTAGCGGATGGAAAGAGGGGAAAGGAGAAAGAGAAGGCGAGTGGCAGAAAGCGCCGTAGGGATGGCATGGCAGTAAATAGGCAGGTGATAGCAGGGAGGACAGGGGAGCTTATGCTGCTGCCTTGTTGCAGCCTCTGGCAATGGGCAGAAGATTAGCGGCGATTGTGGATTCTCCGGTATCCGCAAGCATGTTAAATCATAGCTTTTTAATCATTTGTATATCAAAAAATATGTAGGGAAATAAACCTGCCGTAACAACAGGAGCAGAGAGTAAGTTTGTTTGTTCCTAAATCCTGAGCGATCCTCTCCTTTCAGTCAGTATGATTGGAAGGAAATGCAAAGTTGTAAAGGTCAACAAGTGGTTTATGCAACACTGATCTCCTCATGGTTAACTCCTGATCCTGTGTAGGCAGTCAGGCAAGAATGTGCCTTGGGTCAAGGTCAAGAGTCCAAACAAACCAAACAGAGAATCCTGTTTATGTTGTCCAGCTATTAACCTTTCTACTTAAACACATTCCTAAACAGGCATTGAGAACTTTAGGGCAACACTTTTAAGGAAGTGAATGGCATGTAGGCTCATGATAAAGAACATTCTCTGAAGATATTTGACTCTTACTATAAGTTCTTATTACTAATTTGTCTATTTAATTTTATTATGTTATCTGCGTTTTGAAAAGGGAAAAGCCAACTAACATTAACAGCTCTGGTGCCTAATCATTAGAAAATACATACCTATTTGATGATTCCGTACTTTCAGATCTGTGTCTGTTGCCTGATTTTAGTGCTATCACATGAGTTAGTGTACCATTTATGTATAGTGAAGCAGTAAGGATGTGGATGCAGTGGTGGTAGATGGGTATATTGCAGTGGACTAGAATTGTACTTATCCTGTAACAAGGATTATAAATATATGCATTTGTATTACCAGTGCCCATAATTTTTCCTTAACCTAACCTTGCCTAACCCTTGCCATATTCTATTTGCCATAACCTGAATCTTTCCCTAACACTGACCTTTCAGACAGCATTGACAAGGCACATAATGAAAGTTGGCACTGAACATAATCCAGGTCTTCCAATATTGACATTTTGTCTGCCAATAGAGGTGACTTTTATCCCACTGCATATATATGTAGATACTATATATCATACTGCTGAAGGAATGCCAAATGAAATGCTGTAATTCAAAGAAGTGATTGGAATGGCCAGTTCTACATTCTCCTCAAAACACACCTTTGAATGATCTTCTTAGTCTAATCTGCTCCTCCCATCCTCCACCATTCTAACTACCATATGACTAATGTCTCAGACCTGAGGCCTTGGCGCGGCCCAGCTAAGCTGTTTTGGGGGGATTTGATCATGCATAGATGACATTGAGTTAGAATGGGTCACTGCAGAATCTGCTTTAGCCACAGTCTTGTGGAAAGGAGTCAAGTGGAG
This sequence comes from Eupleurogrammus muticus, assembly GCA_036785175.1. NCBI lineage: Eukaryota > Metazoa > Chordata > Actinopteri > Scombriformes > Trichiuridae > Eupleurogrammus > Eupleurogrammus muticus. The sequence continues at coordinate 12,031,165 of JAYKQN010000019.1, forward strand.
GGCAAGCACCTGGGCTAGCTGACCTTTATCTGGAGAGAGGAAGCAGAGCTGGATCAGGAGGAGTGGCTGCCAGTTTGTCAAGAGTCGGTTTCAAAATTTCAGGGATGAGTAAGTGAAGTATTTAGTAAAGCATGAAATCCAGTCACCAAGACCGGAATGGGCTCATCCCTTAGCACTCTCTGTCCATTTCCACTTTCACCGCTCTGTTCGTGCGTGTTATACATAAATACTTCTTCATGCTCGCTCAAGTTTCTCCAAAGTTGAAAAAGTGTGAGGTTGCACCCTTTCCAGGGCAGGTACGAAGGAAGACTTGTCCGTGCCAAGACATCCCTGTGACCATCTCTGCACTCAGCAGCACCGAGGATATGAAAGGAGCATTGTGTGCTGCTTCATGCTCCGTGGCCAATTGACTTATTTTACCATTAACATAATGCACTGTTTACCTAATCTTTCATAGAATTTCAAAACCATTAAAACCAAGAGGATTATCCTAGTGTTTCTGACGGTGTTCCTTTACCCCAGGTGTTCTCTCTCTCCCCTGCTCCTTCTACTTCTTTTCCCCAGGTTTACCCCCTTTATCACCTTCTTTTTCCCTTTCGCTTTCTCAACTTCAGTTTCTCTCCAAGATTACTTTCAGCATCATCTAAATTCTTAAAAGTGCAACCTCTCTGTCTCCCCAACGGGCAGCTCTACCCCCAGCTCTGAATAAATAAAGTATTATTGTCTGATTAAAGTAGATTAAACAGATGGAAAGGGAATCAATCTGAAATTGGGCTTAATGCCGCACTTATCTGAATTCTTGACTGCTTTCATAGTGTACACTTATGTGTCCTTGAGCAGGAAGTCGGTGTGTGTTAGAGAGGCTACATTTCGGAGAGTGTATCTTACTGCAGAGCTAAAAGAGGAAATTGTGAATTGGATTGCACTTAAAGCCCCTCTTTGTAAAACTAGACGAATCGCAAAGCAAACTCACATGCCAGAACAGTTGGACAGGATGCACAGGTAGCTGTATAGGTTCGAGCCCAATCTGCACTGTGCCCTGAAGCTGTAGGAGCATGCTTTACCTGCTTTAACCAGCTGACAAACCTACCAGGGACAAATTATACATTCAGTATAGATTTCATGTGGCTCATGTGGGTATGTGTGAATGAAATTCCCAAAATCCCTAGGAAGTGTGTCTTTAATTGGTAATTGGAGCTTTCATAGAATCAGCTTATACTACTATAACTGGCTATTCGTGTAAGGAAAATATGCATCTTTCTGCAAATGAAAAATAATGTTTAATTCTTAAGGTGTCAAATGAATAACACGCATAGCCTTCATGATTTTAATTTGGCTGTTGAGTTTATTAACTCAGGCATGCAGGGGATCTTTAGGAGAAATTAACAGCCAATTGCTTTTTAAACCAAATCTCTTTAAAATATCCGTTTGTTATTATCACTGAAGACTATAGAGTCTTATGAAGTGCAAGTTGTGTGCATAGGCGCCCTTGCACGAGTGAGTCAGTCATGTTGATTGAGTGGCTGCTGATGACGCTGAGGGTTAATCTGTATTTAGTTGGTCCATCCGGATGCCTTAGAGGCCATCTTATTAAAGGAAATGAGACGTTGTGAGGCCTTTTTCAACAGAGTGTTACTCAGCTCTGCATACATTCCTTCATGTCTCCTGCACAGCGGATAGGAGTAGCACTATGCAGCGGGACCTAACAGAACAAAGCGAGACAAAAAGGCCCTTGTGCTGTTACACATGTTAGAGAAGACATGCCAGTTTGTCAATCCGGTGCAATTTTGAAAGTTTATCTCTAAACAGAACGTGACCACCGTAGAAGTCTGAAGTTCTGAGCTATTTGGATCAAGATAGCTCAAGAATCTAGAACCGTAATGCTTTAAAAGATTGCCCAACCCCTCCCGTTACAGGGCTGGGGTTGAAAAAATGGGGACCTGTTGAAATAGACTAATAACGTCTTATTCGGGTCATTTTTTGGCTTGCCAAGGAGTTGACTGTACGTTTAGATGAAAGGGTTTAATTGGAAATGATAACCTGCTGACAGAGGGGATCTGTCGGCCCACAAGCCCTGGCTGTCTGTCTGCCAGTACTGCAACAATATCCACAGGGAGATTGGCAGATAGAAGCTGCTGTCAACGCCCTCAAGCTCAGGGTCGCTCCAGCATAAGCCCGCCACTTGTGTTTGCTTCAACTTGAGTTCGCGGCACTATTGGTGGCTACGCGCAAGCCACCCTAACTCCCAGCTGAACACATGCAGCAAGCAGCACAAACACAATTTTTGATCATCTTAGCGGGATAAAAGGATAACGACACAATGCAGATGAACATCAAGGACAGCGAGACTCAAATGCTTTCAAACCATCAGAGCAGTTCAACAAGATCCGGGACATCAAAGCCACTTAAATATTTTTCATTCTTGGGGCTGCAAAATGCAGGATGATATGACAGGCACACAATAGGCCCACAGTTTCCTCTTGGCCCCTGCAGTAGTGTTGACATGAGTAGAAATTAAGTTATCACTCCTTTTTAAAGTCCGGACGGCTGTCAGACAAGGCCCAGTGGCACGGGGGCAGGGGGCTGCTTTATATGGAAAGTCACATCTCAGTGGACTTCTCTTGTTCCACGAGTACCGCACAGCATGTTATACCTGCATCCTGCGTGTGTCAGGAAAGCTTCAGAAACTGCCTGATGCGATCGATGAGGTTGCGTCTCAGTGTTTAGACCACAGGAAAAGTAAGTTGCTGTATAAAATGATAATGATTTGTTTGTTTCTTATAAATACTATTCCATCTTTAACTAGGTTGTCATTTGAGAGTTGTATCACAATATATGATACTGCTGGGTTGTTTATTTCCCAAAATTTTTTCCCCATGTGAATCCTGTGACAAGCTTCTCGGGTTCACATTGACAATAAGTCCCCCCAAGTCTAACCATGACATGTTAACAAGACTAGGGTACAGTATAGTTCTCCAGGCCCACAGAAAGCCTATTTTTCTTCCTCTGCAGCATTTCTGCCAGTCTCAGCTGTCTCCTTGCCCCCCCTACAAGCAATTCACTCTCATTTTACCTCTTTTGGTTTAGGGTTTGGTTGTCCTCAATCAATGCATTTCTTAACATTCAGTCATACAAACACAGGGTCAGTCATTGCTAACACCTGCATCTTGGCGTTGGCATGCTGGTGTGTCCAGGTACAGGTTACTGCTGTAAGGCTTTTTTTAAAAATGGTTTGGTGACACAATCGTTTTCAAAGGCCTGTGTTCTCCCTCCAATTAAGAAGCGAGGAAGAGTGGTCTCCTTATAGAACCTTCTCATTTAGTATTCCCCATTTTCATTTAAAAAAAAAATGCAAATTGAAACAGAAACAAGACAATCAGCCCGAGAGGAAACATCTTCAACATTGGAACTGTAATATTATTTTGATACAACAAAATAATATACAACACCAAAAACCTTGGATTTAACATATAGTCACAAAACTTTCAACATGTTGACCCTTGCGAAGGTGTGCCCCACCCTATCAGAAACAAACATCAAGGTTCCCGCTTCAAAAGGAGAGTCGCTCGCCATCAGAGAGCCACCATTTAATTACGACACACAGGAAATTATTCCTAGAATGGGCCCAGTGCTGATAAGAAGTCCAAGCCCTCTGGATGACAGCTCTAGAAACCCGAGAGAACTTATCACCAAAGTGGGGGGTGGGGGCCCACGACTGGGCGCCTGGCAATCTGATTGGACTGTCATCCCCAGGTCATAATTAATATATTTATCAAATTAATAACTGAAAGGAAAATCTCAGCGTCATTGGGGCTATTGTAAAAAGAGGCTTGCCCTGGCCCCAGAAGTGAACAGTGGCCAAATTCATGTGGCGGTCGCTTTCCCTTGTGGCTAATAAGACTGCTGTCAGTATAATAGGGCAGAGGGGGGCAAAGTGAGCTGCCTCTTTTGGAAGGCATGACAGATAAATTGCTCCCCCCCCCACACACACACACACACAGAATGAAACAGAGTTTAGAGGAAGAAAAGGAATACGTTGCAGTCTGCTGACAACCTCTCGTCTGTCCATACTATACATACTATACAATACTTGGTATTGTTTAAAACCATAATGTAACACAGAACATGCACTCAGCATATTAAGGCATTATGATATAAAATGAATAACCAAGCACTTGTTTATTTATTTATTGTTGTATTTAAATATATAGTATTTGAAAGAATGCATTTTCAATTTATTGGTATACACTTACATTATGTTTATACTAGACAAATTATAAATAAATAATTATATTATTAATATAAATATAATACAAATTTTGGTGTTGTGATCTCTATATCTGATTCTATTCATCCACCTGGTAGAGACAGATATCATGTTGTGGCTACGCTAATCTAATACTATACATGGGGACAACATGGAAATAAATAATAAAATGTTAATATTTGCTTATTTACACACCCAGCAGATTTGGAGCAATGTTAAATTTCCTTTGCACTTATGTATACCTGTAATGCAGATATTCACTCTCCTTTTAGCTCTGTTTCTGATGTCTGACTCCTGGGGGAAATATCTGGCTCTTTAGCTGCTAAATGCACCACTATGTTCAGCAGTTAAATGCTTGTTATATACTTATGTCTGCTGTTTGATGTTTGACAGGTAGCAGACAGTCATTTCTTTCACTGAAAACAAAACACTAAAGTGAAAAACCAAAACAAGGAGCTGAAAGTGAATGAAGTGCTATGATAATTTTCTTTGGCTGGTTGCTACAACCATAAATGTAATGTGTCATTGATATTGATTATAGCCTCTTTGAGCTGTTCAATGTCAGTCGAAATTTTAGTTGTCATATTTGCAGATTTATTAAAATTTATGTTGATACTTTAAAATGACATTCTTAAAATTTCATGAATAATACTCTTATATTGTAACCTTTGTCAGTGAGTGAAATGGTGCAGATTCCCCCATGCATATTAATTCTGACCCCAGACCACTGCAGTATCCTCTCTTGTGCAGGTGGAAAGTCACAGTGGGGATACTTTGATCGGGCATTCCAAGGGTACAAAACAGGAAGGAGGAGAAGCCGAATTGTAAAGGTAACACAATCAGCCGCTAAAGTAGTCACAGGAGTATCAGTTTCTTTAAGCTGCACTGAGCACGGCACAAGATTAAGATGTGGATTACTGAACATTTACTTCATGTCACACAGACAGAGGCATGTGGTTTGTTCTATAAAGTGATACAGCACCTGACCTTCTTGCAGTCCTGTCACATGATATAATTACGCAAAAGGATGTTCTCCCAAAATCCGTGCATTTATTTGGGGCTGGTTTGTAGCTTTACAGTTTGCATGCAGCTTTTCTATTGTATTGCTTGAGAAAACCAATATAATATAATAATATAACTAATGTCATTTGAGGATTAAAATATTGTTTTAGTTCAATCAACGCATGCAAATTGTGAGTTAGCAGGAATCACCTAGGGGTCACTTCTGGGAATCTAAAATGACTACTCCTGCACACTCACTCATTTTCCCCTTATTTCCCCCACAGTGGAATTAGTGGAATCTAATCCTGTGGGGCAGACTTCACCTTTGACTCTTGTACTTGACCCTGTACCTTGGGAATGAGTTTGTGGAAGTCGGACATGCTTAGACTCTGTTATGCATCTCCGCCTGACCAATCTCAGGTTGATGTGGGGGACCAAACAGAGAGTGAAAGTAATAATAGAAGTGTGTGTGTGTGTGTGTGTGTGTGTGTGTGTGTGTGTGTGACAGAGAGACAGCGATTTTAATAACTGACTGTTGACACACATCAAAAGTGAAATCTTGGTCTTATATTGGCTGCAAAAAGGAATTGAATGCACAATTCCCAATTAATGATGTATAAGTTAAACCTGCTACAGCATGTGTCACATGTCCATCGCCTTTTGTTCTATGCCCTCAGGGCTTCAACCCACTGTTCTACGGACCTTGCATCCACTGTCACTCTGTGTAAATGAGTGGGTAGCACAGGTGCACATTGGCGCACAGTTACACAGACCCCCCGCCTCCATGTCCTGTGTGCATTGTGTCCACTTTCTTTAGGCCCATGTTCTATAGGGGCAACAGTATGTGTGTTTCCAGGCTTCTAAAAGGCCTTTGAGATCCTACCCACTACCCACCTGCCCTGGCCCTTGTTACAACAAATGTACAGCTCCCCACCAACCTGGGGGAAATGTGGGTGAAGATATAGAGTGAGCAACGTGGTGAGGGTGAGTAGGGGGTTGGGCCCACCCACCCCACCGCCACATCCTCTCCTCCTCCCCACCAACCCGGCCTACAGACTTTCTTTCAGCTTCTTGGTGTAGAGAGAGGTCGGCCGGCTGTCCCAAAGCGATTCGCCTCCGTGAGCATGCACAAGATGTCCATTCATGCCCCAGGGCCCTACAACTTCACTGCTCCCCCCTCCCTCCGCTCCCTTCAACTCCAGCTGAGGCAATTCAACTCGGGCCAGAAGCAGGGACCTTTAATCTAACAGAATGTAGCAGGCACCTGAACTACTTAACCGATGTGCTTGTTCAAGGGGGTGGGCACGAAGGCTAAGGTAACTGGCGTGTAACAAAAAGCCCCGAACTTTATCCCTGGCCAGGATGAGTACATTTCCTTTCTGTTGTTCCCAACAAAGGCCAGCAGGCACAAATGGTCTGCTATCTGTGTCACCGGGAAGTGGAGAGCAATTTGTTTCTATTAAACAGGACGGTCCTCATCTTCCCTGAACTGACCCCCGCTCTCCCCCTCCCATATTGATTCAGATAGCTTTTGTGTTGCAGGTAAAATGCTGACAGTCAGTGGGTTTCATTTGAGCTCACCTTGACCAGGTGGAGACCTTGTAGTCTTCTAGCGGCTCCTGAAAAGCGCAATTGAGGACCTTCTCTGTTTTTTTTTTTTTCAAGGTTCATTTCAAAGCTTGACTGCAACATTCAAGGAAATGTTGCACTGCTGCACCTGCTGTTGGTCTGTCCTTTCCAGTTCATGGTTGGGTGTCTGCAATTCAACCTCCCTGAACACACACAAAGCACACACACATACTCTCTACAGCATAACCCATCCCTATGCTTCCTTACTACATCATATCAGTGGCAGGTTGACCTCTTTGATTTATCCGGATTCCTGTAGAGGGCAGAAATACAACAGTGAGCCACTGTATTTCACCCACACCGGTTCCAATACTACACACACACCCATTCCCCCCGCATGACAGAGTCAAGATGGCTGCTTTCATAAGAGGGTGTTTCTCTTTTTTATTTAAACCCCAGTCTTGGCCCATTCATTCAGTCCCTGCTACAGATATGAAACCTTTTGAGTATGATTGTATATCACTCAAGATACCACAAGTCACGCCACAGGAAAACTTGCTATTATTTCTCTACAGTCTAAATATATACGCTGCTTATGAAACAAGGCAACATGTTTATAGCCGGATGCCCATAGGAATAAAAATATATCAAACTGTGTTTTATTATTTTTGCTCCAGTTTCTAGTTTTTTTTTTTTTTAGCTTTTTTTAAATTGATTTCTTGTACATTTTTAGTTCAGGGAATTATCGAAAAAATGTAAACTGAAATAAAGAAAAATCACAGTAATAATGCCATAAAATTAGTACATTTGTGACATTGAGAACTGCATGTAAAACAACCACAGATAAAGTGTGCTTCTTGTCTTTCCTTTCCTTTCCTTTCCTTTCCTTTCCTTTCCTTTCCCTTCCTTTCCTTTCCTTTCCTTTCCTTTCCTTTCTTTGTATCCAGTTAATTAGGAATTGGACACATATGGTTCAATTCATTTAGCTAATGAGCACCTCTAAATGGTTAAGGCGAGACACTATACATCCTCTATTTCTCTTCATCTGTCTTACCATTTCTTCACATTTTCCTCCCTCATCGCCTATTTTACCCCCTGCCCCCCTTCCTTCCTTTGTATTGATGCCCTGGGACCCCATCTGGGCCCTTTGGAGGCGTGAAATGCACAGTAATTATTAGTAATCATCACACACATCAGAAACTGATCCTAGTGCTGTAATTACATGATAAATGTCTGCCTAACACATGCCCTCTATTTAGCAGCCCCCTGGAGACCACGGATAATAGACAGCTAACAGGGATCCGCAGAATGGGCCTTTCAGTGCTGGCCGGGGCTCATTGTCTACGCGCCAATACACCCTCACCCCCCGTTTGGCAACAACACAGACCCCGATCAATCCCCTGCACTGCCCCCCCACCGGCCTGCTGACCCCTCCTCATACACACACACACACACACACACACATCCCTTGTCACCGCTAAGTAGACAGCAACGTCTATCATTGGCACTACACTGCAGTGCTAATGGCTGCCAAACAATTTCACAGGAGAGAAAAGAGAGAAATTGTTCTGCCATTTATCAGGTAATGGTGACTTGGTTTAATGCTGTTGCCTCTGACCCCTGAGCAAAATGTGATAATTGGCATTATTATCATCAGCATGTCTTTTGTTGCTTTTTCCTGTATTGCTCTGATCATAATGCACTGACATTTGACTGTTTTCGATTGTGTTCTGCAGTCACCCACCTAATTGTTTTTACTCTGCACGCTGAGCCCAAAGAAGTGTGACATGCTTTGTCTGCATAAAGCGCCGGCATACCAAGATTGAATAACTATCTATCTACAAACATCTGTCCTGGTTTGTCAAAAGACTTATCTGTTCATTATCAGATTTACTTCAAAATATGCATGCATAAAAAGCCAAAACATAATCGGACTTGTTTTTTTTTTTTTTTTTTAAATTGTCACATTAAATGAAACTATAAAAGCCAATTTGGAGGAATTTTACAAGTGCAGGTGTATAATGTGAAAACTAAATTATGTATCTATACACAGTAACATCATCATTACAATGGGTAATAATTTAAAAAGTTGGCTGCAACGGAAGCATTCAGTACAGTGTTTACTGTGCAGGCTGCACAGAAAGCAGCAGTCAGAGCTGACAGTGACAGTTAGGAGAATGAAAGAGAGAGGATGTCAACTCGGGTCACCAAGCCTTAATGTGACTCTGTAATGCAAATAAGGCCGAGGTGAGTAAATAAAGATGTGCACAGCTACTTTCATACAACACTCTATATTATATTTCATCGAGTGCCTCTGTACTTGTGTAACAACAGGGTTTGGGAGGATCGCACTTTGAATCTATGCAGAATGATCAGATATGCATGCAAAGAAGTATGCTCTTATCTAAATGCATAGAGTGAAATGAGGAATCATGTTTGTGAACAACAAGGGGAATTTGCCTGAGATTTGCCTAGCTGGCTCTAAACAAGGTATTTCATGTATTAGCCAGGCAAGACCAGAAGGATGTTGGCTGTTAAACAAATTTTTTTATGAACGTATTAAACCTTCAAAACTAATAATGGAAATCACTTTAGATTTTGACATGCTTGCTGATTATTTCTGGTTCCTTGTATTGATTTACTAGCAGATGGGTGTCAGTTGGTACCACGGAAATTCCAATTCGCTTACCTTAAATGACAGTTGAAATGTCCTCTTTCAGAAAAATAGCTGCGTTTTAGTAAGACAAAGGCAGTACAGACCACCAGAGTTTATCTGCAGTCAGTGGAGGCTCAGGATTTTGTATGATACAAACATCTTTGAAAAGTCTTACAATACTTAATTTTACCTCAAGGTGGCAACAAACCTATTTTTAAGAGGAGAATTTCAGAAAAAAAAGGTTGACACATTTTCACTCTTCTTTTATCTATGCAGGAAAGAACTACATCCATTCATCAATGTTTATCATTTAATTAGTAAACTCTTTGTCATCTTGGGTTAAAGACTGCCATCGCCATACCAAGACCACACACACACACACACACACACACACACACACACAAAACATAACTTTGTGCAGCTCAGCCTCAGCACAAAAAACCAGAAGCAGACATTGAATGAAAAGCAGTGCAATCTCAGAGTCTGACAATAACAGACATATCAACTATCCCCTAATTGATACAGCTAGGCGGTCAGTCAGTCACTTAATGAATTGCTAATAGCCCTCAGCAATGCTATGAGTGACAGGGGCCAAGCATTCCTCCTGGTGGAGGCTGCCTGGGGACTGCGTTGGACGGGGATGCTTCTCATTAATGGAGGCGGGATGCCTGACGATTGTTCAGTCTTGTGTGGAGAGGCCTCTTCCACACGCGGGAGCCACGCTCCTGCCTAAGCTAGCCCCCTTCACGTCAGGCGGTCCAAGTGACACAGAGTCACTGATAATGAAGACCTGATCAAAGAGACGTGGCATTCCACTGGGCCTGGCTAAGCAACCGGACAGGATGAGGGAGCCGGGCAGAGAGCAGGACTGAAAGAAAGTCAGGGAGAGAAAGGAATAGACAGAGAGAGAAGGGAGGATGAGGAGGAAGGGGGTATACTTCACTTTGCATAGTAATACTGCAATTAGAGCATTTGCAAAGCGTATGGCATATAGGGTTTTATTGTGAATTTATTCAGTTTAACGACGTGTTACTTTATAGCTATAGAGTATACACTTTACAGATGCCACCCTTCAATTTAATGCTTTTCTGATTTGAGTAAAAAGCATACGAGCAAGTGTGGGTATATCAGCTTCTTCAGTTGTTTCACCCAGAAAACATTAGCGAAGCCATGGAAGACCAGCAAAATCACTGTTCCGTTTTTTCATAAAACCATTCTTCCTTTTCTTAAAGGTTCCATAGATGCAAATTACCACGTTCATGGTTTTCTTTATGCTACCTAATGGGTCATATAAAAACTGCCCCTTGCATGAAATGGAAACAAATGCAAACAGAAACCTCTCTGTTTTACAACTCAATAGTAGTTCTTTGACTCTGTGATAAGGGTTAGTAGCTAACTACAGGTAGAGGTTCCAGGTATATATCAATCCAGGCAATTTCAATATCAAGGAAGCTGTAGAAATAACACAGCACAACCTTCCCAAGGGTTTTAATATTAGAAACAAATATCTAATATAGATATTAGATTTGCTTTTAGCTCTGATGTTAGCAGCTTAGATGGTATTCATGCGACGCAGTGGTGAACCGCAGTGGGGCTGTTCACCACTGCTTCATTTGCCTCAGATCAGGCAGTTGCAAACTAGCATTAGCGTTGCTGCTAATAAACATTGTCCTGATGCACGGTGATGGGTCCAGTGAATAATCGGCTCATACATCTAGAGCTGTTGTTTTATGGTTGGTCAATGGTTGTTGCATCATCAACAGTCAAGTATCGGTATGTATCGATAAGTATTTGTCACTTCAGGGACTGGTGAGCTCTCACCTATGGTTGGCCTCAGCCAATCAGAAGAGACATTCATGAATATTAATGAGACATGCAAAAAACAATCTGTGCTTTTTAGAGCAGCAATGAGACACTTGAGAGTGTAAAACCACATTGGCTTAAATTTTTGCACTTTAAACCAAGCTGGATCAAATAGGGAGTATTACAACTTTAAATAAAAACCTGGCAAAGTGCACAATACGGGATCTTTATAATATGTTCATGCTCTGATTCATGGTTTGAACTTGAGCACCTGTCAGGGATATAGAGAGACAGTGAGACAAGGTTTTTAAAATCTAACACTTTGTCTTACAATAAGAATGAAATCAGCTACATACCCACCCTCAATATACACATTAGTCTGAGAAACCTACATCTGTATTCCCAAGCCTCTCTATGCAGGTAAAAAGGTACCTGTAGGACCACCATACTAAGGTTCCTGGTTTTCACTTCTCAACCAGGAAAAAAAGAAGTACAAGTAAAATTACCTGGGTCCAGATACCCAATTGCCTTTAGAGAACTGCATTGTAAAATGGGAGTTAGGTGCAGACAGAATGCTAAGGCCTAGTGGCGTAGTTACCTCTTTTGTAGTGGTCACACTGTTATATACACTGTTATCCTATGTTCAAGAATAGGTTAAAAACGTTCCTGTTCAAAGTAGCATATAGTTAGGGCCGGCCCTGGCTGGCCTACTCATAGTTATGCTGCGATAGGTTAGTTTGGTCCTCATGAGATGCTCTGGGCTTCTTTTTCTTCTTCCATCTGTGATACTGATGAACCACTATTGTACTTTTTAAATCTGCTGTGGTTCCGGAGTCCTACCCTGTGTTTTCTCATTCACAGAGCGTGCTGCAGTGCAGCCACTGAGGGATCTACAGATGTTGGAAGGCCAGATGCTGTCCTGGTTCACCTGGAAGCTGTGATGGATCCTGCACCTCATCCTCCACTTACACCCAAATTCATTACATTTCTGTTTTTCTGTTTGTAATGTCATTCTATTCTATTCTAGAGCACCATTCTAGAGCAACACATCACATGGCGACGCCTATCTCAAAGCAACGCCTCATGAGAACCATCACACTCACTAATGCACAGTGGTCCTCTAACTCGCTCTCTTTTGCCCGCTTACTTGTTGTACCGTTACAGTGTTACACGATTTGACAGTTATGCAAAACCTTGGCTTGTGCGCCCGTAGTGATCAAAGTTAACTCAATTTAATAAGGAACCAAGAAGAGGATAGGATAACGTGTCACTGCTACAGTAGGCCTGATCAGGCATGTCAGCGTGGAACAGTTTGTCACAGGAGAGCGTGAGCGCCTAAAAAAACAAACCAGATCTACACTCGAGAACATCAAGACTATCGACCCGATTGAAGTAGTGTCTGGAAAGCTGTAAACAAGTGCATATCATCAAGGCCAGGTCAACAGTAAATTTTACGAGAATTCTGATGTTCTCATGGTTGTCTTTGCAAATACGTGGTTATGGTCACAGTGTAAGCCTATTAGTATGGATGTGGCCTCAAGGACAGGAGGAAGAAACGAAGGCAAACTAAACAGCTTACCCGCCAAATCAAATAGTCAAATAGTGCCTCTGATTACCCCCAGGTAACATGGACACTTAAAAGGAAAAGAGGTCTTCAAGACTGAGAGGCAGCACCTTTTGAGCCCAGAATTCCCCAGCCAGCCACTCTTCATTGTCGCTGAGCCCCTTGTTCCTGAGTCACCTGTTCCTGAGCCTCCAGCATAATCAAAGCTCCCTTTCATCCCTCCTACAGCCCGTTTTCCCCTCATGTATTTGGGAAGAAGCATTTGCGTGAGGACCGTAGAGCTACCAAACAGCCTTTTAATTTTCCTGTAAACGTTACTTGATGTCAATGTCAGGAGACTTTAATAAATGTAGATGCAAGTGACACATATTTATGCGCTTGCACACCCACTTGTAGCTATGTGTTATTGTCCATACAGCATCCGCGCTTTATATTTTATGTGCATTTATGTGCGTAATGCATTTCTGATATCAGTAAAAAGCACAAGTGCAACAACGGGTGCAAAGTGTGGGCTTGGTCTGCATATTTCAGTTGCCAGTTACACCCAGAGAATATCAGTAAACCAGCATAAAACCATCCCCTTTTCATGAAAAATGTTCATGTTAAATTCAGTGTGATTCTTGGGTGCAACATGTGCTGATGTTGCTGACAAAAATGCACTGAGATTGGGGTGAAGTGTGATGATCAACAAATTGATTTTAGTGGTTAAAAAGTGGGCAAGGGTCAGTACATGTTTATCTCAATAGATGGTCAGCTAAATCCCCCCCAAAAATACATTGATTGTCAGATATCAATTCATTAGAAAAGTATACAATTATGTATCTGTGCTGCAGTTTTTAAATCTAAGAATGATTATACACATTATGGGAAGAAGTAGAAGTACATATGCTACTCGTTCATTAGCTGCACTTGCCACAAGCTGCAGTGTTATTTATCTTAATGCATATAACAGCTAGCCCTTCAACTGACCCATAATTTGCTACTAATAACTGCTGTGGGTGGAGTGATTATAGCTTTTCATTAGTGCCGGCAGCTTTTACTAGTGCTATCCCAGCTAAAGGGCCCTTGCAGTAATTGTAGGCCATTCTAAATATAGTATGTTGCAAGTATAGGGGAGGGAGGGGGCGCTGCCGCCTCTTTGTTAACTGCTGATGATTGAACAATTAAACTTTGGCAACTTAATTACCTCTCCACAACAACGTGGCTATGAGGCATTAAGTCTGGCATTATGGTAAACATCATTCAGCTCTGCCTTGAACTGGATGATGTATGAGTTACTGTTTATTACTGGCTGTCATCAAGGTAAACAAGAGGTAAACTAGAGCTAAAAAATGCTCAGTATGTTGCAAATATGTCAAATGGTGATTATATTATATGTTAAGGTAATATAGGTGAAAAGATGAAATGAGACTAGTGGTATTTTGTATTCGTGTTAGCCCTGCTATTACAGTATTTATTCATACCTGACCACCAGCCTATTAATTAACTGTCTCCTTAATGTGACTTACTGTATTATACACAGGCAGAGAAAAAAAAATTCTGGCCCCACAAGCACTGCCCCAGCTAGTTCTCAGCATATAAAGGCTAACAGATGTTGTTTAGAGCAAAACAAAAAACACCAGAATAAAAACCAACATCCATTCGTCAGCCCAAGTAGGAATCACACTATGCAAGCTCCTCATTAAGTGGCATTAAAACTGTGAAGGTCTATAATTATCGAATAAATCCTTTCCAACATGAATGAATTCATCTGCGTGCCATAATTCCTCCCCGCACAGAGCAGCTCCGGCGGTGAATGAGTCTTTTGTGCACCACTGTGGGAAGGCTTTTTTAGAAATTACACGACTGCATAATGATGCTAATCATAAATTAGCATTTCAAGATGGAGCAGCGTGCGTGTGTGTGTGTGTGCAAATGCATGCATAGAAGTGTGTGTGTGTGTGTGTGTGTGTGTGTGTGTGTGTGTACAGATTTGACAAAAATGTAAGTGATCTAGTTTTAATTTTAATTACCAGGTCACTCAACTTCATAAATAATCACATTAGCCTTTGTTTTTGTTAATTTTGTTTATAATTTGGCTACATTCTTGCAGTTCTACAGCCAATTCCGATATTCTGTTGAGCAAATACTTCAGTGGAGTCTGTACATAAAAATGTTATATAAAGAATAAACTTATGTGGTTTGTTTTAAGTCTTGTGAAATATTCCTTTTCTTCTGGTATCCGCAGGTCGGGGAGATGTTGAACTCTATATCTCTCTCCTCCCGTCTCTTAAAACCACAGCACGAATGGAAGCCCGAGCGTGGCCACTGCGACACAGACAAAATCAACACAAAACACTGGCATTGTAAACACTAATAGAAGGCACATGATGGTGATATTAGATTCAAGTTCCCTTTCATTGCCTGAGAGTAGCAGGTGTGTGTTTCATTACCCACCAAAGAAAACAGGAGTCCAGTACGGGCTTCTTAATGTAGGGGCTTGACCCGCTAATGAAAGCAGACAAAGAGGCCGATCTAGAGGCAGCGCCCACTCTGTGTCCACTTACCAAGCTGAAACCTTTGCCAATTAGGACCTGTTTGTTTGATGTGACAATTAACAAGGAGGCGCCCGGTCATTAATCCCAATATGGGTTCTCTCTGCTTGCTATCAAGATGTCCAGCTTTGTCACAAACAAACCCAATGAATCGATTTAGTTTTTTCCTGTTTTTTTCTTGTCATACGTTTTGTGTTGGCTATTTAAATTATTTACTTTCAGGCCTTTACTGCCTCACAATAATCAGATATGGCCCCACATAAAAATGTAAATGGTCCTTTCGTCAGGACCACTTCATCACATATGATTCAAATTCATGTTGCACATACAGCAAGTTCTCGATATTTACTCCTAGTCATTATAACATTGTTTTCGATCACTTGAGCAATGAGTGTGGATACTATGTGTTACAGTTAGAGAGAACTCATTTGGGTATTTGTGGTCTCTGAACGAGGGGCACATGTAAATGATAACTGATGCATTGTGTGTGTGTCACAAAACAAAAGGATACTGATAGACGGCCACTCTCCACATTTAAATTTACAGTTAAGTATTTCCCAGGAAGGACAACATTTCAAAAACACATTGTTGTTCATTGTGCTGCTTTGTGCTTTGCATCTTTCTTAGCTCTGCCAAACAAATGTAATTTGTGTATGCAAACCAAAAGGCACTACAAAAATAGAATTTGCAAACAAGGACATCAGTTTCCTCAACACCACCACTGACCCAATGACGTTTATCTGATTCATATATACATTTATATTTTGACAAACAGGGGAAATTTGTATATGGTATAGTTTGGCCGGGGAGCATCATTAAAGGTGGTCATTTAAGTTTTATTGCTTGTGACAGGAGGGAGGAAGTGAAACAGCTCAGTTTGTGTGCTCAGGTGTTTATTGCTTAATGCATATGTTAAACGCCCACTCAACCATGTAAAGATAACAGGCCGACAAGGGAAAACAGAGCTAGTCAGAGTCGCTGCAAATATGTTCTGTCAGCGTGTGCCATGGATGTATTATTGTGTAAAATAAAATCATGAACAAAAGCTTTCCATGGAAGCCAGAGGTGGGCTGCAGGCTGTGGTGCGGTGACTGGACACTAGGTGGTGCCCCGTCTCTTCACCAAGACAAAAAAACCACATTCTGCTCTTTCCCTGCTAAATCTCCTGGTCCCGCTCCCCTTCAATAACTCATAATAATGTGATCTGAGGAGAGAAAACTAGTGTCGGTTGATTAAGAGGGATTCAGGTGATGAAGGCTCGGGTCTCGGCGCTGAAGGCCTATAGTTTCAGCCCAGCCCAAGGCAGCAGCTGGGAGCGTAATTACACAGGCTGATTTATACATCATTAGGGCCTCCATATAAGTCACCCCTTTTGAAAAGAGCAGTTAAGCTACTTATACTTTTCACAAAACAGCAGCAATTCTGTATAAAATGAATGTATGCCGTTCCTCCGAAAGCATATGGTATATTTCTCACCTATTAATAATTCAAGTTGAATGAGCAAAAATTAGTTGGCTCGGTTACTGCTGCGTTTGTCCCACATTAATTTCACCGACGTTTTGTAAATGGGGCTATTACGCTAAAAACAAAGCAGAGTGAATGACCACGGTTTGCCGTACTTAGGAAAAGAGAGGGCCTCATTCGTACACCTGTCATTTTCAAACAAGGCACCATTATGGTGTGCAGAGAGGGGGATATCACACCTTCCATTGTAGCCGTGTCCCTTCTGTGGAAAAAAAAAAGCAGTCGCCTTGAAATTGTTACCTGCGAGAAAAAAGGCATTTGTAATCTGAAAATCCAGACATTTGCTTTTTCGCTCCGGCGTCCGCATTTCAGCGAGCATTTCAGAATGAAAGGAGCAAAATAATTAGCAACTCTACCGAGGCCATTACAAAGCCCGTGTGCGCTTTACTCTTTTAATCCTGCACAATGAAGCACTGAGTTCCTCCTAAACTCATAACTGAGGTTTGATTGATATCGAATGAAGCCCTCATTATATTTGGGTAGCTGCAGAACACACAAGTGAACAGGTGTTCTTTTAGATATATCAGAGCATACATTTTAACAACCCTTGACACCGTATATACACACTGATTTTGAGACACACACACACACTCATACACATACACCATTAACACAGAAGGTGCCGCTCAATGGGGCTGAGCACATTGTTGCTTTAACCTTCTGCGCCAGCTATCCCTCTCACAGCTCCAAGCCTTGGCAGCTAACTCTATTGGCTTTTTGTCATGGAGCCTTGGCTTGTACAGTGGCTGGGGTGGATAGCGGAGGAGGAGGAGGAGGAGGAGGAGGGGGTGGGGTGGGGGGGGGAGAAGAACAAAAAAAAAAGAAAGAAAAAGATCTTTCTTTCACATTATTTCTGAAGTGAAGTGCGTGTGAGCAGGGGCTAGAACGGGCCCAGTCGAGGCTTGTAGGGGCCCCCGTCATCCTGGGGTCATTATGCTCGGCAGATCATTAGGGTGTGAAGAGGAGGCACACGACACAGCACCGACAACCCCCCCCCCCCCCCCCCCCCCCCACCCCAACCGACCCCTTCACCCCCCCACCCCCCCATTTACGGTGAGTAAATGACCCGACCTCCAGCAGCCCCTCTGCTAAATGGTTGTATTCCGGCATCTGTATGGCTGCTTGATGCCGAGATGGATGACGGGATGCAGCAGATTTCCTCTCTAATCCCCAGGATAGTGTCGGCCGCAAAATAGGTGATGAAGTGGCAGCACAGAATTCCTTTTGCCCCCCCCTCCCTTTGCCTCAGTGACCTTCCACACCGTGTGCTTTTTGGGAGTTTTGCGCTAAGGGTCAACTCAGTTTAACACGGAAATAGCCGAATCAGGGATTCAAATTTCACGCTTGGAGAACGAACAAGCGTGTTTGTGTCATTACGATATTAAAATGTGATGAATTCTGTCACTAATGGAGCCATTAGCGTACAGGAAGAAACCAGTCATAGAGAGGTCATATCTCAAATGGTTTGCGGCCATAAATAAAAGGCCAGTGACAAGTGAGGAACTGTTAGATTGGTGCAGGCCCATACATTTACAAACCGGGCCCTCTTCCTGCCGCCCTGCTCCTTCCTCCCTCACTGTCTTGTCCTCCTCTGCTTGAATGTCACCATTCTGTGGGAGGATTTAACGTTGCTTTTAACCCTCACCACCTCATAATTACCTTGACATTTACCCTGCATTCAATCAAGTTTTTAACAGCAGATTTATTGCGATGACTTTTGTGTATTGGGGGAAGGCGGCTGTAATTATGCAGGTTATTAGGAGTGTTCATGTTAATGCAGTTTTACATGGGTAATATTCCGTATACTTCTGTTTTCCTGTATGGAGGAGCACGGTGTCAGCTGCCTTAAGACAGAGTGACACAGGAAAGGACAGAAATACTATTAGTATCAGATGACTTGGGGTATGAGGAGTGGAACAGGGTAGGACTGCCTTTCCCTCCTTTATTGCTCAGGTTATTATCACAACTGCTGGGGAATTGTCGAGACGGGGAGATAGGAGTGGCAACGATCCATCCGGGACTCGTTCATCACAGCGCGCCGCAGCCCCCCGAATAGAAATTACATCTGCATCTGAATTAGTAACATTATTCGCCAATTTGGCTCAGAGTGAACATTGTTCCATTGAAGGTGGAATTAAATTAGAAAATGAGTGAGTCTTTAATTTTCAGATTATAAATCAGAGAATATAATTCACCTCCTTGTACCTTAAGGGCAATCACATTATCCTAAGCGACATTTTATCCTCAGCCCCGCCAAGTGATCTCGTCACAACGCACAGTCACACACCAATCACGCTTCCTGGGGAAGCAGGAAATACATCTTCTCGCCCAGAATTAGACATAAAATATGAGTGTCTTCTCCTGCATGAGAGCTTATTTTACATGAAATTTGATGGTCCTTCTGAACTCATAAACACTATAGAGAATTGCTTGGTTCAAGTGATATAGCTTTCCTTTTTCAGGACTATAAGTGTGTAATTTTGTTAGTTGAAAATCAGGTGAACAGGCAGAATATCTAATTCCTACAAGCATGAATGGCTCTAGGCTTGAGAAGGAATCTAATTTATAATAAGACTCTTGGAGAATTTTACTAATGGAAAAAATATAGAAACCAATGAGGTTATTTAAAGGTGGCGACCTCAACGATATGGATTTGAAAGCTCTCAAAAATCCCATTTGGTTTTTCCTTGTAGCATTCCATCTCTTTGAACAAGATCCGATACTTTGAAACTTCCTACGAAGAGCAAAAAAAAAAAAAGTTTTTATTAGCAAAAGCAGGAAGACCCTTAGCCCTTTTCTACTGTAAACAGTTCTGTAACAGTATAGAGAAAATACTGCTTGGTTGTAATAAAGCAACTTATAGTTGCACATAACATGGTCAAATTAGAAAGAATGGATCGACCTTTTACTGCCAGTCATTGCTACCGTGGCCCAAACTCTCTGACTGTTCATTTCATTCTGGCCAATGCCCAGACCTCATTAAAAATGAATGCACTCCTTAAACCCCAACACTAGGCCTTTTCCATTAGGGAGAGAGATATGAGGGTGATAAACATTATTTGTGATCGGATATGAATCGTGCGAGGATTGGCTGCAATATTAGAAGCCACATTGAAAAGTGATTGTGCTTGAATTCCCCCATGCAGTTTCATGCCATATCGCAGCTCTTGTAATTTGATTCCCATTCATTTTGGCCATTGTTGTGTGTTATATTGAAAGCCCTATCAAGCTGATCTCGACCAACCAATTTGGATTTTTGTTATTCTGTCCCACTTGGTTGATTTTAAGCTGATCAGGATATTTGCCTGGCACTGTCTTGAGCATTCTGAATGGCCTTATCTTACATTTAATTACCATACCGCCTTTGTTGAAGCAAAATTCATCTATTTTGGTGCGTGGTGGTGGGGCTGGGTTTCTGTCTGTGCACATAAAAGAGGGCAAAAAAGCGTGTTTGGTTGTCTTCTTCTCATTCTGTCTGTAGCTCTGATGTCACTGCCTCTTTGATATACTGTACAGGTGTATTTTCATGGAAACAGTGCGTCGGTGGATCCTCCATAAAAGGCAATAAACCTTGACAGGCTATTGGAGATTCACCCCTGAGCGCTCCACTGACAACCTCCCAGACATATACATTTAATATTCCATTGTTTGATTGATTTTATGGGACATGGTTAACATTATCATCAATACTGCCCTCGGGAGCAAGACACCAACTTAGTCTGAAAAGAATAGTACTTGTCATTGATTACACATGGTGAGGGGCCTGATAAACACCAGCATGAAGGGACTTTTTTATGAGAGTATACTATTTTTATGTCAGTGTGTGTGTATATGTATATATATATATATATAAAGCAAGTGTGCATATTTCTGAACCTGTGTGCTTGTGTGTGTGTGTGTGTGTGCATGTCTGTGTGTGTGTTCAGGCTTCAAGCAGGGGGTGCATTTCATATGTACTGTAATTGCGGCACAAATAGGTGCACGTCATCCAAACGCGTTTTACTGTATCTTTCACTACTGGTGGTTTGAGCTGTATTAGCCTGACTGTTTGACCCCAGCACGATTGTCAACGTGCCTATCTTACTTTCCTCCAGGTTCACTGACAGTCAGAAAGGGATGATAATGGTCGCCCTTGGACACTCTGCACCACAGGGCAGGGATGTGATGGGCTGCAGCTCAGGCACATATTAATATTAATACATATAAAAGCCGTCCGGCTGGCACAGAGTCATCAGCTGTAGACACACACACACACACACACACACACACAAGCACGCAAAGGTGTGCATAAGCGTGCACAGGCAGACACACACACACACTCAAATGCACATCTGCATGCTTGCAGACTCACACACATACACAAAAACAAGTAAAAAGGCCCATTATGGATGTAACTGCGTTTGCGGATGGACCGTTTCCCAAGGTCAGTTTGAAACATTTGCCAGCAGGAAACCTACACAGAGTGCCGGTTGTTCACACCGTTTGGGGAAACACACATTATGTAAATGATTCTTCTTTTGGAATGAAACACACACAACTAGAAACAGTGTGCTAATTGCTACAGTGTCAGCCATAGCTAATGGTTGTTGTGTGTGTCTGATGTTCTGTTTGGGTTATGCTCCATGCATATTTTTTTTTTTTTTGCCTTGTCTTGATCTACCTGTCTGTGCTTGTGATTCACTTAGCCAGATCCGTCTGAATGCATCTGAACACATGAATGCATTAGAATGCAAAAAAAAAGCAGGAGGGAAAAAAAAACATGAAACAAGGAAACAGTTTTTCCCACTTTACATATTTTGGTCAATTCACATAGGAATCATGCATAGAGAGTTGAGAGCAATAACACAGCTTTATTCAGGGATTGGGAGAGTGATGAAGGTGTACAATGTCGCCCCTGTCCTTCAACCAACAGTAATCAAATTCTATTTGCAAATTTATACAGCTGATAGTTCAGTAGCAACCACATCTACAAACAGTCTAAACCAATGGTGTAGAGCATTCTACTAATCAACCATTAGAGCTCTTGCTGAGGATTTAGTAGAATCAGGTGTGTTACTGCCTGGTTGGAACAAAAACCTGCACCCACACAGCCCTCCAGGACCTGAGTTTGACACCCCTGGTGCAGAGAGAGATAGGTTATTTGGCTTAAATTAAAGGAAATGTCTGGTTTTAATGTGTGGGGATTATACCTGTTCTATGTTTGGGTAGGCGCCATGACGTACAAACACAAGGGCGTCAAGGAAATAAAACTGATATGATTTGGGAATGTAGTTACTGAGGGGTGTCTGAGCCACTGACATGGACAGTGAACTGAAAAGCAGATTCTCAATGTCAATAAGCAAATCGAGGAGCCGGGTTCTTGTTTTCCCTCTCCATTTTCAGATAGAGGAGATGTAACCGCTGAAAGGGAAAATTAAATAGCATTCTACAAGGCATAATGTTCATCATATGTCACTGAACTGCATGCTTGAACTTTATGAAATCACTCTGGGAATCCAGACTCAAGAGAAAAGTGAATGCATTGCCCTGAAATATTTGAAAAGGTGTTGTTCACAAATGCCACAAAAGGGGATTAGTGAAACACAGACACTCAAAAAATTGAGCAGAGTGAATAGCTTAAAAAAAAAAAGGCTCCCGATGCAATTTGGACTTTAGACCATTGAATTTGACCCCCACCTGTATATTCCTCTGTCCAAATGGTCATTTGTGGCTTCTTATGACCAACATGGGGTGACAAGAAAAGACGAGCACTGTCATATATCCTAATACCTGGCCTATAAGGCAAAACAATAAGGGTGTATTAAAGAAAATCCCATCTAAGAGCACTTTTTATTGGAGGAAATTAAACCATGGCTCCCTGGGGCTTCCTCCATGAGAATACTTGACACTGTTGCACCTGCTGAACAAAAATGCATTGAAACCTGTGATTACTCTGGAAGATTACACCCCATGACACTGACTGGATTCAGGTAACTTAAAAAAAAGGTAAAAATAAATAAATAAATAAGTAAAAATTAAGATACCACCTCATCTTTATAGCACTTTTTGTGCCTTTATACTGATATAATGAGACAAAGAAATGGTACAAGCAGATCTGTTTTGAGTTATGCCACCGGACTAAAGAAAACTCTCCAGAGCATTGGGCTGGGCTGGAACTGCTCATATTTCACTGTCCGCCTGATTTGCCCCAACAATGGTGACAGCAGGTGACAAATAACCCGGCTCATGATTGAAATCTGACAAAATAACACTGTGTTTTATAATAGCGTCCCCAAGCAGAAATATGGCAGCCGCAAACTAAACAGTGCTTCATCACCTCCGTGCCAGTCCCAGCGGTTCTCCATTAAGGGCCAGATCATTGTGTTTTGCCTTCCCCCCGTCCCGGCTGACCGTCGAAGTGACAGCCGCGGCTTGCCGCCGTGACATTGAAAAATATTTGTACTGACAGGGCCACAAATCACCCGCCGACAAGTTTTAAAACTCAATATTCACTCAATGTGCATCTGCTATATTCTCGTTAAAAGTGTAATATGGTAGTCTCTCCCCTCCACGTTCTTTTATTATTACGGTATTGACAGCGACTATAATAAAGTTGTGCTGTTTTGATGCCAGGGAGGGAAGAGCGGGAGATGGAGAGGCTGTAGGGGGGAAAAAAGGGGGGGTGCGAGACGGTAGAGAATAGTCGGGACGGTTGAACGCTCGCACGGCGCCGTAACAAAAGTGCTCCATTTTCATGACAGAACTTCATCTGACATGTTTAGTCTGACGGTCTACCTGTGTGCTTCTTAATAAGCTATCACAAGTCCAAACTTTGGAAGGTATCAGATGTAAAATCTCGCCTCACCACGTCTATGGTAAATCATTATTTAACCCTATCCTCAACACCCGCTCATTCTTGATATTACAGCTCATTGGAGAATAATCAGCACCCCCTTTGCTTGCTCTAGATCTCTATGCTCTACTATACTAGTGCTATCGAGCCAATGGTTACTCTAATACCCCCTTAGTTTGAAGCCTTGTCGACCATGTAGGCCCTAATGTGTGCCCAGTGCGCACGAGTAAGTGTGCTTTAGGCTCATTGTTAACATAAGGCCAAATCTGTAATATAGCACGGACAATTAAGTGCACAATTTTTGTATAAATGCAAAATCCCTCACTGTGAATTATTTAATTCCCTCTCTACAGTTCATTTAATAGAGCCCTTTTGGCGGGCGGTTTGAGTCACAGAAAACTAATTTGATTCTGCTCCTTGATTTAATTAGATTTTATGATGTATGGTATTGCTAATTCGGTGGCTCACCATGCGTTGTCGGCGCCTGTCCCTTGCACTGGCGGTGAGCTGTCAGAGCCCCATTTTTAACAGTATTGAAAAATTCAAGCTTTATTATTGCCCCCTCACTCATTTTCTCCCATCAGGGGGAAAGTAATGAGCTTTTAGTCTCTCCTCTCCTCTCTTACTCGTCTCTCTCTCTCCCTCTATGCCCTCGTATTCTTTTTTTTTTTTGCTCCTATCTTCATCTCTCTACAGAGCTTTCTTTTTCCTATTCACTTTCTTCTTTTCTTTCCCCCCTCTCTGAAAACAATAAGGGTGGATAAAGTGTCAGGGAGACCACAGGGAAAGAACTGTAAGAGCGGGGAGGCAAAAGTAGAAATGATGGCACCGACAAGCCCAATACAATAGGGGGACACAGAATGAAATGAACAGAGAATGGAATGAACAAATAAGACACAGCAGGACAGGGGAGGGATGATCGGGTAAAAGAGTGAGAGAAAAGAATAAATGTGGCAGAGAGAAGTGGAATATGAACACAGCGGTGATAGTGAATATGAGATATAAGGAGCAGTTAGAGAGGGAGAAGGGGGGAAAAAAACTGGAGGAAAATGAAGGAGATCAAGGAGGAGAGAGGGAGAGAGGGAGAGTGTGGAGGAGGAGGGGGTCGGGGGGGGCAATGGAGATTGTGCCATACGCTTACAGCGCTCCAGGCTTGCTGCTCCGGCATTAGCACACTGATTCATGAGTTAAGTTTCCCCAACTGCCCACGGCTATTAGCTTTCAGTTCCTTCGGCTGTCATTTAGACTCCAAAGAGTCTTTTGGTTAATGCACTGTTTTAATGAGACTGCACCACTCGCTAATATATTTGACTGTATGAAAGGTCACAACAGGAAGCTAAACAGATTGAGAGGGGGGGGAGCACAACGGCGGCAGCGCTGTCAAGACGCAAGACAGGTTTCCTAGGCAAACGGATTGGAGTGGGGCAGCAGGGGAGGGGGGGGGGGGGGCGCCAGGGGTGGGCGGCGGGCTTAGCCCTAACCCGTGAGGCAGCCCGCTCCAGTGTCACTACTCCACGCCTCGTATCCCCTTCACCCGGCATCCAGCTGTGCATAATAGGCCTCGGAACTGATGGGTTACCGCTCCCCTCTAGTTACGCCCCATCCATCACCGGTTTCAACCGGGGCGGGTGCAGGAAAAAGTTGGGGAAAAGAGATGGAAAGAGACAGGCAATGGAAGGGGCAGACGCACGAGAGGAGGCACATGTTTCATTACCCATATAATCACCGGTCTGATTGCCACACAAGCAATATAAGCAGCTCCGGGGGGAAAATTTATAGCCGCCTGACTATGAGATTCCCACCAAGCCTTTAAATATCCCTGGAATGCTGAGAGGAACAAGCTCAGTTACAGAAATATGGAAGAAGATTCAATAAAAGCATTTTTCCCCCCCTCAACTCTAACCCCGAGAGGCCTTTATATCCCATCCCGAGCTATTCCAAAAATGTAAGTTGCGGTGGCGTGGAGCAACAGCGTTATCAAACATTTTGACAACGCTGCGTAAACAAGCATGGCCTCCACCCTCCTCCCCTCTCGCTCTCCGTCAAACACGCAGCCTCCGCCCTGTCACGGGACACCCGTAAGGGACCGTCTCCCAGTAGCGGGGCCGTGTCTGGGCTTTCGGGCCCCAAAAACCCGATAATCTAACAGTAATCCATTCAAAACTAATCAAACATTTACAAAGGTGCCATGACGGGGGAGAGAGCTCTATTTATCAGCGTCCTCCATCAGCGACGCGCCGGCCCGGGCCTCGTTACGCTCGCGGCGTCTCAATCTACCTATGCAAATGAGACAGCGGCACACGGGCCGAGCGGGGGACTGACAGCCAGACCTGTGTACAGAAATTATAAGCAAATATTCATCCATTATGGGCGGAGTCGCGTGTGTCAGGGAAGTGGCTGCCAGTGAGGCTGCGTGGAAAACTCTTCCTCTGTCGGGCCATTTCTCAACCCGGGGAAGGAAGTGACAGTGTTGTCAAGGTGAATTAGCAGCATATGTCGAGCTTTTGTTATAAATCCTGGCCTACTGTAACCCTTATCCCAGCCCCCTCCCCCTTACCTTGCAATGTATGTACACAGTTGATGATATATCAACACAGCTCTGTGATTAATAATTCAGCGCGGGTGATTCCACAGGGGGAGTTGTGGTGGGACTTGGGACAGGCCTTGTAGTGAGGGGATGAGGGTTTTTTTTAGGGGGTGAAAAGTGGACTCCTTTCTCTGTAATCCTCTCCCTGTGCCTGTAGGCCCATAGACCTCCACCCCCGACTCCCCCCATTACCTAAACCATTTGTTTATTATGCAGTAATTACAAACCTTCAAGCCTAAAGGCAAACAGGCGGAGAGGCAGCGTAATGATGGAGACATTTATAACAATATATCATAACAGCACTGGAATCAAATAATGAATCGATGTCAGAGGATATCAATACCAATGAACAGCAGAACAACCAGGTGGTTATTACTTCACAGTGATTCAGGGCTCGTCGGAAAAACAGGAATATGCACTTGTTAAGGTGGACTATTATTGATTTGCGGCGAACTGCATTCCCCTTTAAAAGCAGAGTGTTAAGAGGGTAATATGTTGCATTTTATTTAGCAATTTCATGCATGTTTGCTCCACAAGGTTAAAAACTGCCATCTATTCTGAGACAAAAAAAGAGAACATTTTCTCATTTTCAGCACTCCAGAAGCCATTTAATGCGCCCTGTGTAAGAGTGGCAATCCCTATTACCGCTGGATAAAGTGTACCCTTTTTTATTTGAAATGAAAATGTCAGTAATTTCTTTTGAGATTGATGACTCCTTACATGCGGGCCCAATAAATGAAAAATTGATGAGGCTCAGTTCTCTCTTTTAATATTTAAGGCAATATTAAAGTCTCTCTTACATCTCATGGAAATAGTTTTATTTAAAAGGAATAAGACCATTGGGCATTGTTTACTGAACACCTCATGCATGTTTTATAAACCTGGTGGCTCTTGGAGGAATTCAAAGGCCCTTGAAATCGTTACTGTTTTGCAGTAAGTATAAAACGACTTAAGAGGGAGTCGAATGGCATTGGCATTGTTGTGTATCTGCTCCCCTGTTGTCGGATGCTGGCTGCCTTGATGAGGGCGCCATCGGTGGATGGTGTCACTGCCTGAGCGGGAGGAGGGGAGTTGCACAATAAATGGCTAAGATTTTATTTCGTCTATTGGGTCGTAATGTGTGCTCGGTGAGAAAATTGATGTTTAACGCGGCTGAGCGGACGAACGGGATGAATTGCCATTTAAAACAAAGACCCGTGGGTTGGAGGTGAGGGAGGAGGAGGGAGAAAAAAAGAGGCGAAGTTAGAAGTAGGACAAGGAGAGGAAGCTACTTGAATTGTATTGGTAGTTTAAAGTAAGCCAGAGGCAAGGAGAGTCCCATGCAAAGGCAGAAAATGATACCCGGGTATTACCGGCTAAATTGTCTCAGTTCAAATACTTTGTAAAATGGGTTGAAACGGGGAGGTATGAAAATATACAATGCACAAATTGAGCAAAGGAGTTCATACCTCAGAACAAAGCCTGACCTATGTTGACTTTCGGGGCTTTTATATGCATAGAAAGCAAAATAACACTGAAAAAAGCTTTGGCCTCCAGTTAAATTACTGACCTCAAAAGCGTTTTAAAGGGACATTGTGGAAACTTCAAGGAACCGAATCTCCTGCCAGGATCATTTATGTCGTATTTATGATGCCGATGTTATGTTATTTGTTGTAACGTAAAACTTCTGCAACAAAAACATGAATTTCTGGTCAAGGTTTAAATTCAGTAAGTATTTATCAGCAGCATGCTTGCACACATATACGTGGACACACACACACACACAAACACACACAGTCAGAAAACAGCCTATAGTGGAAAACCTCCTATACCAGCAGGACACAATCAGTAGCTCCAAGTTGAGGAGCCCATTACATTGTAGTGGTGGTTAACAGGGACATTCGAACTGAGAACCAAGATACTCCAGCTCCCATTTAGACAAATTAAATCAAGTCCCATAATGCTTTATGTATCTGTTGCCTGGGTTACACATCCTAGCACACCAGGCCCCTCAATGGAGGGCGGAATGAAGCCTTTTATATCAGATGCTTCGACAACAGGGGGTGACTACTACCTGCCAACTATTATCAAAGGCACTGGTTTCATAGCCCTGCCATATTTTTTGATTGATCTAAATTACACGTCAGTGAGTGCTGCAGTAACATGATCTATAAAGAGATAGCGACTACTTGTACATTATTAAACTGCCCAAGCGGCTGCTCTGCTTTTGGATTGCTGTAATTATCTGTGCTGGAGGCACAACAAGTGGCCCAAACACAGCTGTTAGCCTGCCTGCGCGCCCCAACACTAGTTGGCATTAATTGTTTCTGAACAGAAGCTACATTTGGCAGAGGTTAACATTAAGAGGAGGGGGTGCGTGCCTTTGTGTCTGTATCTAAAAACCAGGCATGCAAACAGTTTTTGACTCTACCTTTTAAAGAACATTGAAACTGAGAATATTAAAATACACACCCGAAAAAAAAAAAATCTTTTTTTGGAAAGTATTGGTTGCAGCAGTTTAGTCCCAAGGTGAAACACAATTTGCTAGAGGGATGTGCAGCTCATCTGATATTCCTCTTTACATCTTCTCTCCAATATCCCTCGAACAGAGATTAATCAGCCATTGGTGCTTTATATCTTTTAAAAGATATAATTCCAGAAATTCCAGTAAATCCTCCCGGCTTTAACAGTAACTGCCTGTGGCCTTCTGACATCCCATATATCCCGTCTTGTAAGGGAGAGAACGAGCGTCCACCAGAGGAGGAGGGCATTCTGGGATGCCTGAGGGACCTCTGCGGGACTCTGGCGTGGGTCATGTGACTCAGGGTGTCCGACACTGTGGCACCAGCCAGGGATTGTGGCCAAGCGCTGGTGTTGTGGTGAGAGAGACGGTAAACAGGACGTATCGTTTTTTACCGCAGCGCCTTCCTTTACCTCACAACACAGCTAGCTCGCCGCTTCGTGGCTGCGTGCTGTACATTTTTCTGCTTCTAGAGCTGGAGAAAAGAGCATGAGAAAGTGAAAACTTATTGGCATGCCCACAGGTAATAAGAGTCCTATTAAGGATCTTGGAAATCACACAATCATCTTGCTAAAAGCTTGTTCTGTCGCTGCTTTATGTCAAAGCAGAACATGCATGTAAACAGATTTTTTTTATTAAAGGAAATCCATATACAAGCTCCCATAATGTGTTTGTCTTGGTTTACATCATCACACACCATCAATGTCTTTTTGCTTGAGAGGCTTATTTCATATGTTTCACCTTTTACTGCTTGGGAGTGGAACAGCAGATGCAGACATTGAATTCGAATTCATACAAGGCAGACATAATATCAGGCAATATAGAGGCAGACAGAGAGGCTATTGAAATGCAAATAGACTGCTGGGCCCCAGCAGCAGGGAAAAGAAATTGGCCAGGATGACAATGCAAGTAAACCACTCCAGTTTGTCAAGAAGGCCACGCTTTGTCACAAAACTGGGAATGGATCTCAGTACAAGTGCTGCTACAGCACTAAAAAGAATAATATTCAAAAAAATAGGGGTAAAGGAGAAATAAAATAGTTGCCCGCTGTACAACTCTCATGTTAGGATTGAGAAATGCCTTTAAAGTTAGCGTTTTTCAGTTTATAGCTGTGTGTTTTCCGAGGGACCCTCTCATGTGTGCAGGTTTATGGTGCAACCATGAATGTGAGCGATGATCAAAGTGAGCGGGGTGCGGCGTGCATGCATGTGGGCGCCGGCGTGCACGCACACCTTCTTCATGCTTCATTCTCCTCGTGAGTGGCCTTTCTGTGCACGCCGTGTTTTGTTTGTCAGGTTGGCACGCTCCATCAGGAGGAGGGACACAGAACTGGGAGGCCTCACCGGACCCTCAGCCATAATAAATTACCTACAAATGCTGCAGAACAATAACACAAAAAAGTGTGAGCCATCCATTTACAAGAAATCAATATCAATACTTAATGCAATGCGGATGAAAAATGAGCAGAGATACAGGGGCATAATACAAGCTCAAATGAAAGACCTTAGAGTGCTGCTTCCCAAGGGTTTGGGGGATGAGGAGGGAGGAAAGATATGGAAAAAAAAAAACAAAAAAAACTGAACTATAAGAAAGATTGCATTATGCCTTTTGTTTTTGTCCCTCATCCGTTTTTGTAGTTTAAGTTTCATAATAATCTCTTTTCTCAGCTCACTTGTTTAATTGATAATCAATGTGCAATTTTGGTTCACCAACAAGCCGGGACACAACACGCACAAACATCTATTTAAAATATTCCATCTTTAGAAAAAATATATATATATATTCAAAAATGCACTTCTGTTGTACTTGTGTTTAGACGGAGTCGACCATAAACTGGCAAAGTATCGGTTGAGTACGAGGACATTTCCATAGCAGTCAGCAGAGATCTCTTTACCATGTCACAAATGAATCATCTGTTAAAGATAAACATGATCTATATTTGTCCTCCAGGCTTGCTGCATGATGTCATCTCGGCCTTAACGTCCCATTTCATTGTGCTGCTTAGTGATGTATTGCAGATCTTTGTACGGCGTGTAGAAAACCCCTCAGCCTTTCTGACGGATGGAAATACTGATGTAACACTTGGGTAAAAAAAAAACAAAAAAAAAAAAACAGAATACAGTTTGTCATATTAAAAAATTGCACACCAATAGATCAAATGGTCACAGAGAGCGATGGAGAGTTCTCAATATGTTTACTACCTGGAATATTACACCAGCGTCCCTATGAAACCGAATGTGCTTCGTTTGTCAAATATATCCGACTGATGTAAGTTGTATTTTGGATGTACGGACCATGTGGGGTTGACTGAAGGGTTGCTTTTTACCGCCAGGTGCATCGCACAGACCTCAATTGGACTTGTCATTCACAGTGAAAAGGCCTTTTTAAATGGCGCTTTTGTGTCGAAACTTCCCAGTGTCTTGTGGTTTAGGTGAAGTTTAAACTTCTCTGGTTCCCTGGAGGGCCAGCTAACAGTTGAGCTGCCCCCCCCCCCATTTAGTCCCTGTTGGAAAATGCACTGTTCAGAGTATGAACCGTAGTTGTGTGGGAGAGATATGGTCCACACCTACACAACTTTTTTTCTGCTTTGGAAAATGCATGCTTTTGAGAGAGTGGTACATTTTATGCAGTTTGAACCGCAGGAGAAAAAAAAAAGAAAAAAAAAAGACATTACAGATATGACATTGTAAAATCTGTAAAAACCTGTTCAACTCAAGTATGAATCCTTTTACTGCTTCTGCTGTTTATTTCCATCCACCTCATCTCCAGGTCCAGCCTCTCTCTCCAGTAGATGGCACTGCAGCCAAGTTGTCAGGAACGCAGACACCAATTTCACCTGCCAGCTCCTGCTGCCAAAGAAAAAAGTGCAAATGTATTTGTTTCACCCCGGCTCGGAGGGCTTTTTTCAGCTGTTGTGTTCGGAGGCCAGATGCAGTGTGTGTGACACGGAGAGAGAATATCAATAACCAATATGGTCACAGGCCAGTGGCCGGCAGTTCTAAGTCCTCTAAGCACACAGCAGCGATTTTCCTTTTAAAGTCTGTCCCTATTCAAATTACACCATTGTTGCCCTGAAAACACAAATGATCATGGCTTTTGTGATAAGCAACCAAAAACTGTGGATTTTTGTTGTCTCTCGCTCTTTGTACTCCAGTTACTCGGGTTACGGGCTATCAAAAGCACTGCGTATATTCTTTACTATTACGTCTGCCTACCTCTGACTTATCAAAAGGCGAATAACATCAATTAGTCTTTGGAGGATAGAGTATTTTTGTATTGTTAAAGGTCTGGTGTCGAGTTCTGAAGGGAGCCATTGTCCCTTCTTGAGCTTGAGTCCTTTAGAGTGCATAAGTGTTTATTGAATTCAATAGAAAGCACCGGGACAAAGGGACCTGATATTCTTTACTCACTTGCTGCATAGTTTGTATCATAATTTCACTGTAAGCTGTTGCGATCGCGGCGTTGTGCGAGGAATTTTGGCAGCCATTCAACGTGGCTCTTTGAACCCGCGCTGGCCCCGGTTGTATTGTGGGTTCCACCTGGATACTCTTGAAGACACATATTAAGCGAACAATGGGGTTGACTTTGAGGGTATTTGGGATTTCATGTGTGGAATTAGGAGGTTATGTGGCGGGGTTGTGACGGGGTTGACAGAGTGGGGCTGAGCGCTGAAAGGATTGCGGTTTGACGTGACATTTGAAGGCTGTTCTCCATTGTTGGGGTGAGGAGCTGCAGGCAGGAGAGGGTGCTTGGGTTTCGTAAGATTTTGGGGAGTCAAAAGGTCTTCATCGTACAGAACATGTATATATATATATATATATATGACATCCATGTGCCTCAATTGAAGTACAACAGGTAGCAATTTAATCTATTTAATCTCTAGCAGAGCCATACAGAGGAATAGTTGGAGCAGATTCTGTCTGTATCATCTTGAAAGAAAAAGTCTCTAATTCCGTGTGCATCCTTTGATTGGGAAATCGGAACAAACTTGGAGTCAAACGTGTCTGTGCATTACTCTCCCAGACAGATACGTAAGTGATATTGCAGAACGGAGTGTGACAAAGTTCATTCCCTTGTCCCTGCGTAGCCCCGGGCTGGATGAGCTCATGGGCTGTGCAGTGTGGAATCAAAGAAAAGTGTTTGGTTGAACTGAGGGTGGACCCCGGTGTCACAGTGTCAGCAGTTACATCAGTGAAATACACACACACACTAGTGTCTTTTGCTTTCTTTATGGCAGTAACTCCAGAATTTATCATTTTTAAAGGAGCGCTACAACATTTCAGGTGACTTACTGCCTATTCTTGGATTGCAAAATGAATAAAAATACTCTCATATCTATCTGTAAATATTGCCTCTGAATTCAGGAAATTACAGGGGGACACAGCTAACTCTATACAAAGATTAAAAACAAAACTAAAGAAAAACCTTTCAATGGTTACCGATTAACACAGCGTGTTCAGTCTGTTCATCTGTAAATGTAGCTGAAGACGTCAGTAGCCTAATCACAGTCTATTTGTTTGTGTTACAGTTTGAGATTAAGTGTTCAGGTTCAGCATGTTTGCTGAACTTCAGCTTAATTGCTCAAATGTAGCCTCATGTGGAGTGGTATTAATTTCAGCGGTGTTGAAATTCCGGGTCATAAAAACCAAAAATTCAATGACTGATGAGGTAGAGGAGAAGCCTCGCATCGACTAAACCCACTCAGCTTTTTCATGCTCCCTCTTTTCCTTAATATCCCGAATGCTGAAGCGCTCTCTCTGCCTCACCTAACCAGATCTGTTTGTCCATTGCTCTCCCTCCCTCCTTCTCTGGCAATGATTTTTTAGATCACTTCCATTAACACCCGCATGCCGAGCTCTAATTACTCACTCACTCAGCGTTCTGGACTGCCTGCCGCTCGTTTGGGTAAGCAATGTGGCTCGTTAGCAAGATGCTTGTTAACTGAATGCACTTAATTATATAAGAAGATAATTACATGTAAATGTTGCATCTAAAAGCAGCCATCCAGCCCCGCTTGCTGATTTAATAGGCGCATGTTTAGGATCCCTGTTTTGTTTATTTTAGAGTGAGGTGATTAATTGCCCGCTCTGATGAATCTGCCAGATATTGTTTCCATGGCAGCACGGGCCCCAATTGCACACGGTTTATGAATACATGTTTATTTGCCTTTGTGAAGTAGGGATCACATAACGGTGTTACTTGAGCAACGCAGGATGTGCTGAACTAAACGGAACATTCATTTTAAGGCCCAGATGAAACCCGTATCAACAGTGTATACTGGAAAAACTGTTGGGAGGAATTTGGTTGGCCCGTTGAAAAGTGGGCTTTGGGAGAACAGATCGAGCGGTGGTGGGGATCAGGTAAGGCCAACTTATGTAGTTTAGTTAGATCTAAGCAAAGTGAGGAAGAGTTTTGTAACGGGATGAAAATATTGAAAGATTGTATTTTGATATGTGATGATATGTGAATATAAATGAACCAGATTTCATGTAATTTCTTTGGCAAATATAGATAAAGAAGTGAACAAGCAACCAATGATGTGATCTAAAAAGGTTAAAGAAGAAGTTTTTGATTTTAGTTAGATTTTAATGGTGCCATATCATAGAAAGTGAGATTTTAATTGCTTTTTATTATTATAAGGGAGGTCTAGGTGTATAATTACTGTCCTATGTTTTAAAATTTTTGACCCACAGTGACACACAGTTATTCAGAAACTGTTTTAAAAAAAACCCTGAGAACTTCCATTAAGTTGTTATGTCACAACTAGTCACCTCCCACCACCCCAATCTAAGCCATTCAAATCAGCCAATCAGAAGCTCATTAATATTAATGAGACGGACAAAAATGGCCTGTTCTTTCTCCAACTGTGAAGTAAAGCTCAAAACTATACTGGAATTATTTTTGGTTCTTAAAACCACAAATATAGTATGTTAGGAACTTCAAATAAAACTCAAGAAAAAGATTTAAAAAATGTTTGAGCTTCGAAATCATATTTAAGTTAAATAAGTCTTTATTGATGACTGATCTGTTACAATAAAAACAAGAACAATTGAAAAAAGTGAAATAACTGCATGATCTGCCCAGAACAACTTGCATCTCTTTACATCTTCTAACCCCGCTTCTAGCCATAAAATGATTCTTTTATCAATATTCTATTGTCCGGGGCAAATGATGCAGCTCTAAGCTGAATTTCATTCAAGCCCCTGTCAAATGAAAGATTATTTAGTGTGTTTTAAGAAGGCGGAGTGCCGGGTAGAGATAGGGGTCAGAGTTGGAGGGCTCCCTAGGGGGGGTCCTGAGGGTCTATGAGACATCAGTCGTCCATTATGAGCTAATCAGGAGGGGGGAGTGTGTGTGTGTGTGTGTGTGTGTGGGACCATGTATGTCCATGTATGTGTTGAGAGGGGGAGGAAGAAATGGAAAAAAAGAGAGTGCCGCCACGTGTTGTGTGTGTGTATAATGTGTGTATATATGCGCGTGTCCATGTGGTGGCAGGTGTGTGTGTGTGTGTGTGTGTGTGTCTGTTAGGGGGGGAGAGAGGGCCTTGCCTGCATCTCTTAATCTCTTGAAGCAGCAGAAGGCTGGATCCCCTAGGAGGTTATCCACGGAGGCCTCATGCCCTCGTGAACATGGGACAGACACCTCCAGCCTCCAGATGCTTGCAGTTCGATACAGGCCCCCAGTCTGACATCCACCCATACTCTCACAGGGCTCTTTGCACGGCCCAGGGGACCTGCTGTGTTAAGAACATGATATAGTATTTACAAAAAAATATTTGTAAATGGAGGCCGTTGGGCTGTCTGCGCCGCTGTGTCCCACCCTGAACATCTCTGGAAGGTTTGCTGGAAATGCAAACCAGGGGGGAAAAATGTCAAGAGATGCGTGTGCCTTGTTTCGTGTAGAACTAGATTAGAAACAAGACAATAGCTCCCACACCCTTACCGCCACAGAAACGAAACCCCGGAGAACTTCGACGACTCTAAGCGCATCAGGCTCATTAAGTCATATTTCATTTCATGCAGCTTGTTGGAGCAGCGCTGCAGCGGATGTGAGGCTGTGAAATTTCCAGTAAAAGTGTGGCTTGTGTTTTTTTTTTTTTTTGAACAAGCACTTTCAGATAATAAATTGATGTTTCGATTAGATGGGCTTCATTTGTGACCGCTCAGGAAACAAATACACCACAAGAAACAAAATATTGCAAGGGGAAACTCAACAGAAAACCTCCATTGATTTTCTTTTCTTACCATTGGCTGAGGAGAATAAGCCCATAGCTGTGTGCACTAAAAGCACTAATAGAGCTGCATATGAAAAAGTGATATGCCCTGTTTGTGTTACTGTTGCAGTGGGAAGTTGAACTTGTCATAGCTGGTAAACCTGGAAATTTGTTTTGCATATTCAGTGTTTAGGTTGATAAATGATCATTGGTCCTGAGGCCTGATTCAGTTTAGATTCGAAAAAAACAAGAACACAATATCTCCAACAAGTAATAGCAGACCAAGATTAGAAAGACATATTTAGGATTACTCCAAAAGATAACACATTTGTTCCTGACAACACTTAATTATACTGCTTGTTTGCAGTGTTCATTTGGAGGATACATGGATTGGTAGCCTGTAAGTAGAGGCTGCTCAGGGAGGATTGAGTGTATCAGAGACACCTGATCCATCCCCAGACGCACTTTTACAGGCTCTGAAATGAGACACATCTTTGATTTGCTTGCCCTGTAAACAGCCAGAGACATGAAGGAGCTCTGGTCTCAGCCTCGCTCCGGGCTGCCAAAGATTCACTGGCTGGAAAAAAAATAAATACGGACACGATCACTTTTCTGACTCTTTTTTTTTTCCTTGTTGTTGTTTGTTTGACGCTACAGATTTAATCAAATGTTTCCAGTGTTGCTGTAATTGAAAACTTTGATAACACATTTATCATTATGGAAGGAACTAGTCTATCCTGATTAAAATTCTGTTGGTTGGAGAAGGCACACATACACACAGACACTGAGACACCGTAGATTCCTGTTGTTTGGGTTCCCTCCTCCCTGGGGCCTCCTCTGGGCCCGTCAACATGAAGGCCACGACAGACTTGGGAACCGGTTGACAGCCTATCGCTGGGGGCTGTGGGGCCACCAGTGGAAGTCTGATTAGATTGTACAACATATTCAGCGGAAAGATAAAACCACTATGTGGAAATGGTTATCTTTAGATGGGGCGATAGAGAAGTGTCAAGGGTATGTTGTAATCCAGGGAGGTTACAGATTCGTTGTCTGAGTGCAGGATCTAATAACTTCTTTTACAGTTGGTGCCTTGAGCAGACTGAACAGGTTCTGTGGTGTGAATGAGACGTCATATACAATACAGCTTTGTAAGGCCTGCTTACTACTCATATGAACACTTTCCCTGTGTGTTTATGGTGCGTTAAAGGAAAGATTCACAAGTTTTCAAATAGGCTGATGTCATAATGAACATTGAAATTATTGAAAAAGTTCTTTATAATGCACATACAAATTAAGTGATAGGGGCCAAAAGAGTTAAAGTGCTAGGTTAATGAAACAACTGCTTGAGGAAACACAAAGTGGGAGATTAATGCTAAAAAAGACCATGCATGTGTCAGATATCTACTTGCCATGACTACCTCAGCCTAAATAAGCTTCAGATCATCTTTTAAATATGTTACTGCACAAAATGAAAGCCCTTTCAGTTTATTTTGGCAACAGAATGCTGTTCTAAGACACACTTATAATTACAAATCTTTTAAATCCCTTCCAAAACTATACAAACATGAATAACTTTAAACGATTCTGTATTTGACATTTGTGTTGATGTCTCTCCCACCTGCGAACCCCACACACACACACACACACACACACACACACACACACACACACACACACACACACACATATACACATACTTTAACTGCATTAGCCACATTTTCACTACTATGGACCATATTCTGTATCCTGTAATCATCATGTGTAATTTTTAAAGTGGTATTTATTATCATCCCTACATGGCAGACAGCACTGAGGCCATATTTTAAATACACATTACCTACTGGAAGCACCACAAAAAATGTACAATACAGTTTATGCCGGCAAGAATTTTTATATTGAGCAGTAACACATGACTATGACTTTTAGTGGTGTTTCGTCGCATATATGAATAATTACTAACCATACATAGATGTAATGCAATAAAAATTCTCGCCAATAAGAATAGGAATGTATAAGTAGTTTAGAGTGATTAATATTGCAGTTAATTAACAAAAATGTAGGCTAACTGCTGTTAATTAATATTAATTAGCATAATTAATATTAATTGATACATTAACTATATCTAAAGATACCCCTCTAGTAAAAAAAAGAAAGAAAAAAAGCAGCTACACTTGGACATCATGCATAATTGGAAGCAATAGCTGGTGTTCTTACAATGATCTTTCATAAGCAGAAGTGAGAGCAGCTGCAATATCACGTTTTTTAACACCATGGAATTGTTTCCCACAAAAATAAGGTTTTATTCAGTCTGCACTGATAACAAAACTGAGCAAAACATGTAAATTAGGATGTTGGTTATTTTGATTATTTATGAATCATGTTGTTCCTGATCAGCAATAACTATGCATACTTACAGTCTGTGTCTTCTTCGATGTGCATGCGTTAACATATGTGCACGGCGCTGTCTAAACCAACTGCTGATCTTATTAATGCCATGCCACCGCTTGCTTATTTAGATGAAATAAATAATGACTTAATTGGCCGTTTTGAGCTCACTTGTTTTTAATAAACTATTGCTGGCAAGCTAAATGTGTGGAGTGGTGGGAGGTGCAGGCCAGAGCAGGCACAGCCGATTTTTTATTCAAACAGACAACGGCATATTTCAGGTGCCAATTTTCACACCTTTCCCTCCTTTTGATTTGGACGGTTGTTTTAGTATCGGTATACGTGTGGGAAGTTGACAACCTGCCATGCAAATGCAAGGGAGAAATATCAGCTCTGCCGCCCGGTTTTGACCTTTCCTGTTGTCCCCGCTGCGGGCTGAGAGTCAGAAGAGCAGTGATGGGTAAAGGAAGGAGGATGGAGGGATGGCTAGCGTTGCTCCTCCTCCAGACAGTCTGCCTCCACTCTGTGAACATGAAGCGGTGCGGTCGGCTAATGTGGCCGAGGAGAGAGCAGCGGAGCTAAGATGTCATGTCTGTCTGTTGGCTAACAATTAAATGTGGCACCTCAAGCAGATCAATTTGACTTTGAGGCTTCAGGTTTTAACTCCTCCTCTCTCATCTCTCACTCCATTTTCTCTCTCTCTCTCTCTCTCTTGCTTTCTTGCCCTCTTCCTCTCTCTTGTTTTTTTTGTTCTTATTTAAATCTCTCATTAACACTTCTCTTTTCCTCTATCACCCCTACTGCTTAACCACCTTCCTTTCCTTTCTCTTTTTATAATTAGGTGTGTTATCCTCGGCTAAAAAGGCATGAGGTTCATAATAGAAAGAGAACTAAAACAGCAGCAAGCGGCACACGCGCCAGACAGACTCCAACCCCAGGACGGAGACGAGCGTCGCTGTGGGGAAACACAACACCAGCACAAACCAGCACTTGAAATATCAACGTTCCAGCCTTCTAATTAAAGCCAAGACTAATGGGCCCTAATTGCGTCGCTAAAATGAACCAGTTCTCTTCTCTCTAGTGTAACTTGACTACACTTCTCCCCATATGGATTAATGGGGACCGGAGCTGCAAACTAAAAAGCAGTTAATTTATCGGAATATCTGTTCGGAAGGATGAGGGAGGGGTGGGCAGCAGAGGAGGCTGCTGGGAGAAGAGAAGCACATTATCACCCTCTTTTTTTTTATTGAAGATGTTTTTCAT
Organism: Eupleurogrammus muticus; assembly: GCA_036785175.1. Taxonomy (NCBI): domain Eukaryota; kingdom Metazoa; phylum Chordata; class Actinopteri; order Scombriformes; family Trichiuridae; genus Eupleurogrammus; species Eupleurogrammus muticus. The sequence goes on from JAYKQN010000019.1 coordinate 12,070,864, forward strand.
GTCTGTCTCCAGAGGTTTGCTTGTTCAATGTTACTTAGCGGTGATATTCCTCACGTTGGCCAGCACCCAAGCCAGCTTGGCAGGCAGGCCGACAGGACAACAGTTACATTAACTACTTGTGCTTTTAATTATATAACAAGGGTGGTTACTTAGTGGAGAGAAAAGGGAGAAAAGGTGGCTGGTGAAAGGGAAAATAGGGGGGCATAATTTTGAGCTTGTTGATGGTTTCTTTTGTAGATATGATGCCAGGCTTTAAAATGTTTCTGTTCCTTTGTGTGGCGTCTTTTGTTTATCATGGTACAAAAGAAAGAGGAGGCTAGGGCCATTTTCTGTGGTGAGCAAGACGAAATGTGCTCAATAAGAGTACAATATACTGTATGTGTTTAAATTACTCTTTCCCCCTGGTGGAAAACCATTAGGCTTGGTGCACCAACCTGCTTTTTTTTTTTTTCCTCGCTCTTTCTCTCCACCATCTTGATCTTTTTTGTTGTTGGTTTACGCTTCATAATAGCTTTTTATCAAATCTTGCTATTAAGCCATTAGAGGGGTGATATTCGTTTGGGGGTAATTTTATTTCAGGGATCGAAGGCGTGAGCAAGAAGCTTCTGGACTGCATTTAAACTAATGTGCCTTCAATTTTGATGTGATACCCATTAAAATGCTACACGCGGGCTGTTGTATGGAGAAATGTGCTTTTAGTATTGGCCTCGTTAACATGTCAGTTGACTGAATTTAAAAATAAAAAGAATAGTGAAAGCACTCTCTGCATATATCTTCCATATTCACACCTTATTACTTTAGTGCAAGCAGATAAAAATAAGTCGAATTGTGAGAGAGGACTTTGGATTTTCATTGTAATTTGCCTACAGTAGTGCTATGCTAGTGTTAAGATATGTAGGCCCCAGTGATTCTTCTGCAGCAGTGTGTTGTGTGGTGTATAATCTGGTCCCTTTTTTCTGTCTGCAGAGCTGCATGTAGTGAGCAAGAAAACTACTTACCAATTTTAAATTCAGTACTATAAAGCAGACAGGTGTCCATATTCACAACGGAAAAAGGTTTTCATTCCTCCTGTTCATACTGGCTGTTGCACAATCCTCTTCAAATGTACTTACAATGTAAGTGATCAAGGCCAAAATCCCCATTGTGTCCACAGTCATTTAATGCTTAATCCATTTAAAAGAGTATCTGAAGCTCACACGAGGCTTCAACAGTATCAAGTGGATATCTGCCCCATTTAAAGTGGCTTTATTATAACAAAAACACTTGTTCAGTGCCATTGTGTAAATATTTAAGTCTCTGGCGTTCCTGCTAATAGATAAACTATGAAATAAGAACACCCATTCATTATGTAGTGGTGCTGATTTTTTTTGCAAGCCATTTTGCAAAAAAATACAAGCCATTTTGAAACAGCTCCGGTTGTGATGTCACAAGAGGAGTGGAAATGTGTAGTAACCGCCCCTGGACTGTCAGTTTAGACAGTGACAGGTCAATCATAAAAGAATGGGCGTTTCAGTAGGGAGGGGAGGAGGGAAAACTGCATTTATCAGAATGAGTGTGTAAAAACCATGAATACCACAAGACTTTATTAAACTGTGAAAAGGGCACAATAGGACCCATTTTAAGTCTTTAGAGCCTTTTTTAGATTTAGATAAACTTTTAAATACATGTTTGCACACATGGAGTACAGGATTTTGTTCCCCATCAGATGCATTGTAGGTGGCTTATGAGAGGATCATCCAGTGTGACCATGCAATGTACTCTGTGACAGAAACCTACCAAACAAACAGGAAAAGAAATGTAATAATAATATGTAATAATTTTCAAATGTAATCAACATATTAGATGTACATTAATAGCTGTTTTGACACAGGTATGGTAAGCGTACATTTATTTTGGTTAGAATGAAAACAAGGTGGTGAGCTGCTATGCAAACACATTATATCTTAAATGAAAAAGAAGGTGTGTCCTGTATATAGGCTGAAATATTTAAAACAAATTAACATTTTTTCATTGCAATTTCCTATAACCAGTACCTAATAAGCAAATGTGATTTGGCAAATTTAGCAGCCCCACTAAACTCTTTTAACATTCCATTATATTACCACATGAAGGTTATTTAATAAATAATAGGTGCTATGTCGTGCACTTTTCTGGGTTTTATTTGAGGTTTTGATACTCCAAACATGATACATTAGCAATTTAAAGGACAAAAATTATACTCAAGGAAGCACAGGTTGTTTTTTGGTCTGTCTCATGAATATTCATGAACCTCTCTTCTGATTGGCCATGGGGGGCCCATGCTGGGGGTCTACGGGTGTAGTTTAGTTTCTAAATCCATGCATTAAGCCTTGTGTTTAATGTATGGAACCGTTTTTTATTAAAAATAATAATAATTAGACTATAAAAAACTGTTCCAACAATAAGAAAAAAAATTGAAAGGAGCTATGTGCATAACTAATACATTGCCCATATGAAGTATGTATTCCTTTAGAAAAGTGGAAGCTTAAGTAGATTTTTCATTATTGGCCGAATGAGGGTGTGTTTGTATGTTACATAGTCTTAATAGACAAATTATACATTGGCTAAAACACGGACATACATTGGGATAAGAAGAGACATGAAAACATGGTTATTGTAAGAAAAATGCTACAATTTGTGTTGAAAGTGCAGATGTCAATCTACATATCAGTTTTGAAATTGTATGGATAGAAGTAAAACCTGTATAGTGTAAAAACTTGGGATTTCCTGAGGCTCTGTGAACGCATCTTGGAGTAAGATGGTTGGACAGTCTACATAAGCATTTGTTAGAGTGAGAAATGAAGTAGCAGCTAAACCGGCTAAAGTTTTATCGCATGGTTTTAAGAGATAATAGAAACGGGACGACGGAGCTTTGAATTCTAACTAAAGTGCTGGGAAGCAACATGATATTGCTGCTGCAAGGATAGTGCTATTAGTGGTATGATATGTAGTCTGTCTATTTTAATTTATTGTTGTTTTTTCTTTAAAGATGTCTTTGTGGCATAAATACCTTTATTATAAAGTAGCAATAATGGCAGAGAGAGAAATGAGGAGACTTGCAGCAACAGATCACTCTGGCTGGGATTCGACTGGGTGGGCTGAATCAGAAGAAATTGCTCTATATGGCAAATGCTCTACCCCTACACCACCACCACAGAGCACTAGTAATTTCAACTTTTAATGATAATAATGATTTTTTTGAATATCTACTCAAAAAATTCCATAAATAAAGGATGCACACCATTGCGTCATGCACAAGCTATATCCAAAAACTGAGGTTGATCTGACAAACATTCAGAGAGATACGTGAGTCACAGACTCACAGACACACAGGCGCTCCTTGCTTTTTTAGATAGAAGATATGGGATCTTTAGCTGTGACATCTTAGCATCTTTCATGTCGAGTTGACACAAGCCTACGTGCTGCAATAAAAGTGCCTAAAATGGTGGGGAAAATACCTTTGGGAATATATACTACAGCAACGAACAGTAACATTTCTGAATTCCGCCTTTTATTTTCTAGTTTCTGTACCACAGTCATCAGCTTTGGAATCAGTAGCAGCGAAATTTAAATTTTTAAAAGCTAATAACACATTTGAATACTCCAAAATAAATGTTTAGCTCTATTCTGGCTGCAGAGAATCCCTGGCTTTGATTCTAGTCAATTGACAGTTTGACTCTGCTCTTCCGCCTGATCAAACCTTTTATCTTTAATTGTGCTCACAGCGGACTTCCAATCAGGCCAATTTTGCCCCTAGCGATAGCTCAATCTGGCTAATTGGTTTCAGCATTTTTTTAATTGTAGAGTATTGATTACACGGGGTCATCTCTGTTTCACAAATAAGACAGTGCCCAGTTGCTTATGTTTGGAAACTTGTGCAGCTCTAACCCATTCAGACTTATTGAGAGGGAAACAGCCGTTTTACTCATTAGCCCTCAGACCAGCTGGGTCGTCATTTGCAGCCACAGACACACACACAGTCACATATGCACGCATACAAATGTGCATTTGATACACACAACGACTGCACACAGGAAACTATCCCTGATGCTGTATGTGCTTAGAGCAATCAGCCCTTGTTTTTTTTTTAATTAAACAGTCCAGTAAAATGTACAACCTGGATGGAAGCTGCACTTTTAACTTCCATTTATTTCAGGCCAGTGGATGTTATAGGGATACCAATAGCAAATAAAGGGAGAATCAATGGGGCTTCATTAAAAGCAGCAGGCAGTCTTTTGCCTGGACACGGCTTAATTACAGTTTCACTGGCATTTGCTTTAATTGGGGGAAATAAAGGGAGTGAAGTGGAGTGAATGGAGGGTATTAGCATATCTATCACTGGGAGAGGCCACAGGGCCCCGGCTAACCTGCGGCGGTACACCTCACCTTTAACCCTTCAGACACACACAGAACCAGACCCACTTTTTGTCAGTTTCTATCTCTAACATTTGTTGACCATTCCTTAGACATTTTGCCATAAATACTTTTTACTGGTGTCAGATAAACATACCTTATCAATCAGTAACTTATCAAAATAAAAGCAAATTCTTAATTTTTTTATCACCGTTTTTGTAGCCTTGATCTTTACATTGTCACTGAAAACAGAACAGAGACTACACATTTTTTTTGAGACTCACATAGACAGGGAATGAACATATGTCTGCCACACACACACACACACACACACATATCTGTCTATATATATATTATATATATATAATGTGTGTAGCTCAAAAATTTAAATAACTAGAGCTTGGGCTGTAAACTAAGTAGTGGTATTCACTTATTCACTATTTATTTTCCAGAAATAATAGGTACTTAATAATGAAACCCATAGTTATCTTTTTTTTGCTGGTGTGGACATGTGTACATTGTTATTGCTAGAATCCATTTTTTCCTTCCCAATTGATTTGCTTTGCTTGTGCTGTTAAACTTGCAGCATCCATTTATAGTATTCTAGTTCTAGTCCAAAAGCACTGGATTTTTAGCCCTGCTTATGTTTTGTTTTTGTAGTTCTGCAGACGTCTGATCGTTGAGACGTGTCAATGGCTTAGGTATTAATTGTTGATGTGACAAACGGCGACTTCTAAAAGCATTGTTTCACCGAAGCCATAAAAGAATTCACAGGGGCTCTGTGTGATCCCGCCACAGCTCTGTCTTTGACAATGACTGATAGCCAGTCGGGATCAAATCCTCCTCAGCGCTGCTTTGGTGACAGGTGAGCGGAGACAGTTTGAGTCCCATTCTCTCCCACAGCAGTTAATAACAATTTGAAAAAGGGTTCAGGGTTAATAACACAATCATTACCTGGATGAGGATGGTGGACAGCTGTAAGCATGTATGCAGATGGACCGCCGTCATTAGTCCTTGTCAAACGCGCTGAATAGGCGTGATCTAAGAGAGCACTTCAGGTTTTAGTCATGAATGAATAACAGCTGGGAAAGCACCAGCATTTAGCTTGTTTTGAGATCAGGGTAATATTTAGTTTCTTTTCTGCAAAAAAAAGACGAAACAAACAAGAATATATTTTATGACATATTTCGTCCTTCAGTAAAAAATTCAGGTTATGAATTTCGTACATATTGTACATGCTGTGCTGCTGTGTGTAACAATAGAGGTGACCGAGTGTGCACACTGTGAGGTCCTTCATTATTGAAAAGATTGATTTGTAATTTGTAGTGTTCCCATCTGTCCTGGTTACGCAGAATTATGGCTAAACCAGTTAGTAAACACTTTGCCCCATTGTCTGTTGTTTTGATAATCACCCATAATAGCATCCAGCATCAGTATGGTCTTTAAACCTGATTTAGGAGTTAATGGAATATGAGGGAGAGGCAGTCAGTATATGCACTGGGCCTAATGTCATTAGAAATGTTTGCGGAGGGTAAATTAAATCAGTCGTAAATTGTGCTCTCAAGTAAGCCAGAAAAACCCTGCCTCGTTGAGGAGAGGAGGGGGCGGCGGGGATTCATATTTTAACCTTGCGTAGAAAATGCACTTAAACAGATTAAAATAAAATAGGGACCGTGTGGATGGATGGGAATGGTAATTGCTGGTGCTTTAATGGTTTCCTGTTAGCCAAGTCGGGCTGAAGGCAGAGCTATTTTAAAGTTGGAGACGGTGATTGAGGTCATAACTTTGCAAATCTGGTGATTAAGCCAAAGGGTGCATGTCACCAAACAGCACGTTACACATCTAATGGTTGGAAAACAGATGTTTGTCGAGGAGTTTTCTGTGCTCTACATGCAGAATGGTGTTGTGGAGCAGGTGTGGGATAGTGGATGGCTTTTGACTAAACAAGTGCAGTAGGATGTGAAATGACTGATATAGCTTGCCAAAATGTAAAGATGTGTGTGTGTGTGTGTGTGTTTGTGTGTGTGTTGTGTGTGTGTGTGTGTGTGTGTGTGTGTGCCTCGTTCAGCTTCCTTATTGCTGTCAGTGCAGGCATACTGTTTGTCTGGTTGAATCAGGTAGCTCATCACACAATGCAGCCCAGACGGTAATGATATCCGTAAATTCCCAAACCCGGATTAAATTAAGACGATGTCTTTCCCAAAATCTGACAAAAAGATGGAAAAAAAAGACTCAGTGTCCATATCATGCAGTATAATGTGGTTATATATATCATACATGATGATGTTATAGTGATAAAGTGCTGTGGATAAAAGATGTGCATTTCTGGTCACTGCCGTGTGACGTATCTCCCCTTTCTGTAACATTACTCCTGTACCTGTTCACTTGTATCCCTGTGTACTGATTTTGCACTTTGTATCACACCACATACCTCAGATATTATGATCCACAGACTTCACACACATGTGTGCATGTACACATTTCCTTCCTTGAAGTCTCTTCTTCTCTTTTAGCCCGTGTGGCTTTACCTTTCTATCCTGGGTTCACGTGTAACTCAGCACTGTTGGCTCCAGGTAAAACTGCGGCCCCATGCATGCTCATGTTCGGCTATTGTGCAAATTAACAAGGAAAAGGCTGTGCAGATTGAATGGCAAACATGCAGGCGATGACATATCCCCGACACACACAAAGTATGTGTCATTACTCAATGCCAGTTAAGTTGTCAGTTCAACAACTCTCTGTGATAGTGCCCTCTGATTCTCGCATCTCTTTCTTTCTTTGTCTGTTCTCGCTCACTCCGACTTTCACTCTGAGGCCCTCATTACATGCTCTTTACTGGCAATCAAATCAGGAAAAGAGCTGTTAAGAGACGTTTAAGACATTAAGTCAGCGGTCCAAAGATGGATTTGTTTGGGTGTGGAAGACGAAAATGACGTGAAAGCTTACCTATGCAAGAAACTCTATGCACACAGGTTGGGTTTCAGGTCCCGACCTCTTATCGTCATATCTCCGGAGACCATTGTATTGTCCATTGCTACAATTGAAACTAAATTCAGAGAAGAAAGTGACACCGCCGTCCGAAGCCCCTCAAATGTTCAGGCATTCTTCCTGTTAACTAAAGCTCTTCTCTGTTGATTGCAACCGATTATCTCTGCACTTTTCTTTCTATCTACAGTATAATCGTGAGTTTGATTTGAAGTTCCAAACCCTGTGCAGGATCTGTATAGGAAGGTAGCGAGACTGTTTGGATGCTCGCTGTGGCTCTGTAAATTGAAACCTGGACTTGGTTGTCAGTGTGCCAAAGGTTGATGTCACTAAGTAGCATGGGGTGACAGAGACAGAGAGTACAAGTGTTGAAAAAGCAGGACAGGAGCATGTGTCGAATCACCTATGTTGTTCCCTTTGTGTTTCACGCTCTAGGGCACATAGCTCTCTGGGTCACAAGTGTGAGCTAAAACTCTTTTGTCCGATGTCTGTGCCCTGAGGGTTCTGAGCTCCTGGCAGGGAAACATATCCGAATGTGCTTTTTTTTTTGTGTTAACATTTTATTTTACCTCCACATTGCCTGTGATGGGGGTGCTATACACTGAAGTTGTATTTGTGACCCTTTAAACTTTAAGCATACTGTAACTCTGGTGATTTTATGCGTGAACAAATCCAAAAAAAAAGGCAAAACATTTCTGGTTTTGGTGTGATCCCAACCATTTTACAAGACATGAAGAGAACAACTTCCTGCCATCATTAATTCACTTGCTCCAATAACACATAAGGATTTACTTGTTTTACATTTCAGGCACCAAGCAGATGTCCAGAATAAAGACTTTTATAGCAGCTGAAGGAAATTCAAACTACTAAACCTTTACTTCAATTCTTGAAAAAAAAAGACTTGTTTTACCATAGAAAACCTACAGTTTTTCTTATGAAGCAAAAACCTTTATCAGAACAGAACAAATTTGACTAAGGACCATGATACGGATGACTGACCGTCACTACTGAGTCACTTTCTGCTTTCACACAGTGTTGCACTTGGTGTTTAGGACCAAAAAAATTCTCTCAGGTGACTCATGCTTCACACCTTATTCAATAACAGCTCCAGCTATGATTGAAGGCATGGGGAAATCCACAGGTAAGAGTACTCAGCTATCTAGTTCATGTCCCTTGGAAGCAACCCAGACAATGTTTAGGCACATAGTCAACAACTCCTGTCCTTGATTATCTTAAGAATGTAAACCTCTATAAGCAAGCGCTTCATCTGTAATTCTATTGTGAGTTGGCCGGTTGTCTCAAAGTGTCTGAATAATCTAATGTAATGCAAAACCATCTTTGTCTGCGATACTGAATACTTGCGTTAACGCAGGCGTCTCGGCCTGTACAGTACGGAATTTGCTGGCAGACAGGATGGCTAGACCACACCAAAACCTGCCAGTTACATTCTTTGCGTGATTCAGAAGTATCTCTTTCCCTCATTGGGACCGACTTGAGAGGACTGATCAAAAGACCCGTCATCCTGAGGAGCTGAGTTTGGATGGGAGGTTGGGGAAAGGAGGAACAGCGAACTGTTGGTTATTGTGTTGTTGTGTGTTATTATTTCCATTTGTTGGGGAAAAGAGAGATGAATAGAGGGATAAATGGATGATGGGTGGGTGGTGGAGAGAAGGAAATTCCCTTGTCTGGATGGAATTGGATGGCGAGCTCAGGGATGGATGGAGGGAGGGATGGGGGGCACCTGATGTAGAGGGTGCTGTCAGACCCCAGACAGCGGGGTCTTTGTCTTCTCAATAATCACTTGCCGTACCTCTTCTTTCCATTCCTCCTCTCCCCACTGCCATCCTGCCTTTACGTTTTCCAATTCTCAACAGTAACTTTGGCTCATTAGTCAATTGTTCACAAAAATGAAAGGCATTCACAGCCTTTAAAGTTTCTTTCCTTTCAGATTTGCAACAGGACAAGTCACATTTAACTTTGCCAGAGAGAGAGAATGTTTTAAATACTATAGGTGCAAAAAAGACTTAATGTATTATTCTGCTAAATTTAGTCCAAATATAAACTTAATTTTAAAATAATAATAAAAAATACAATTATTTTGGGCTTTGAAGGCCAAGATGATACATCCTGTATCAGGTCATGTAATCCAGGTGAGTTCATAGCTGGGAGACTTGGTTACCTTATACTGTACTTTCCATCCCAGACATGATCTGTACCATCAGACACAACATAACTAGATCTGCTCATTCCCACTTACCAAGGACATGAGAAAAAGATCAAAGACCCCTGGTAAAAAGGGAGTTAATGAATTGGGAGGTTATCAATGTGCGTATGTGTTTGTACTGATTCTGGTAGAGGAGGAAAGGCTTTTAAATAACAATGAATATTCATTGTCATATGTTGGTTGATTTGGTTTTTCAAGCAATAAATTGTGGTGCATCTGCAAACATGTGTGGAATGTGAGCTTATCCTGCTCAGGTGAGGTGGTTGGATGGACAGGGGTAGTTAAAATAATCAGACTCCCATTATCGCACAACCCACAGGAGCCGAGACATAATTCATAGCCCACAAGAGCCAGCGAGATGGCAGGTGCTTCAATTTCATGAATGGGAGGACTTGTATTTGATTGAGAAATTCTTTGGGGTTTTGTCAAATAATGAGAAGTTTATTTCTGAGACGTTTTGTCCCTCACTATAATGACGGCTTGTGGTCAGATGTTCTTGTAAATCAGATTCGTGTTGTGTTTGTGATGCAGTTTTTACTTTCTTGGTACGGCTTCTAATACCAAGGCGCATTGTGTTTGAGGAAGCGTCTTTTTTGTGTTTTGTCACGTTGCGCCTCCTGTTACCTTGTACATTCCAGTTCTTTATGAAAGCAACTTTTGAGCTGGCTTCCTTACAGGACAAATGCCTCTTTCTTAAATTCACCTGACCCAATCAATTCAACTCAAGCTTCTGCGAGCCAACCGTAAATCATGAAAAAATGGCTGAAAAAAGTGACATCAGCGACAGTAAATAAATGTTTGTTGTTTCTTTCCTTTCCTTGTTTCCCACCCTCTTTCTTTCTCTACTCTTTGTAATGGATGGGGTATTGTTGCTGCTGCCCTCTGGGCAGGGAGAGTTGTTTACTTGGGTGTAAAGGCCCCCATCCACCAATGGTCTCTTTAGGGGATGTTCCTGTTGCAGCCTCACTCCTAACCTCCCTATAGCTCCAAAAGTTAATAGCATGGAGGTGATGTGATTTATATCAGCCATGGCACCACCACCAACAGGCCGACTTTTTTGTGCTCATGGCCTGTTCAACGAGCCCTGTTAATCAATAACGATCACATTTAGAATTCACTCCAAACTCAGTAGATTGTGATTTGATTTCGGGAGAGGTTTTTGTTTTCTGTAAAAATAGTCACACGTGATCAGTGGTAACTTTGGGAAGGATGACTGAGTTTTCCCTGTTCCTGGTGTAGAACTTTTGCAGGAAGTGGATGGGGTAGTTTGAGGTGGTTTCCAGAAAAAGAAGCAGAACACTTTATGAAACAAGCGTTAGGTGTTGTGTACTTTAAGAGGACGCTGTCCATTTGTTTTAAGTCCTGTGATCAACAATGCGGTGAGGCGTTTCAGCTGCCCCATTCACACAAAAGGCAATTTCCGAGTGGATTTTCACATAATGAAGCGCAGCTGAAGTACTGCCTGTGTGGTTTAGAAAGCCCTCAATTCAAAGTGAAATTCGTCCTCAGTTTGTTGCCGTTTTAATTAAGCGAACGAACACGAATGACACAATGACATAAAAATTCTACAAGGCACATACTGAATATCCACAGAATTTTAATGGATGCACCCAGAAAGCATTTGTTGTAAATCTGTCAGCATTCTATATTCTCCATATGTATAGACATTGTTTTCCCTACAGTCTTAATGTATAAATGCACATATGAACATTGACACATCTTCACCCTCTGTCATCTGTCATGTAAACATTACCTCTGAATAAGATAAACAAATTAGCACATTATAATTGCATAAAGGGGGTATTTTGGTTATCTATTATGACTGTATTGCACTTGTTCCAACAAGCCTTTTAACTGGATATCATGAGTTGAGATTACAAGGTGTCTTGTTTAGGAATGAAAAACGAGCAGTTCATGCGTCTTGGCAATAATAGTTTTCATATTAGTTTTTTTTTTTTTTTTGAAAGAAAGATCTCGACACTGACACTAATCCCTGTTGTGTCAGCCTGTGGTTGACAAATGATAGTATATCATCTCCCTGTACGTGTGTGTGTGTGTGTGTATGTGTGAGACAGACAGAGAGAGAGAGAGAGAGAGACACACACAGAGAAAGAAAAAGAGTGCATTCTTTTCATTTTGCACATTTTGTTACCGTAACATAAGCTTTACCATAGATAACCATGCCCGTGCTGCAAGATTCAATTTAACCACAACTGTTTACAGCTGTCAATATAGGGACCAACACCACAATAAATGCATTAAATTGCATCTGGCCTCATGTCATGGAAAATAATGTGAGTGGATGGGCTGTGTAGGTGATGCTGGTTTTCAGTATTATTACATGGCTGTGTCTTAAGGGTTGTCTGGGCTGCTGTCCATTGGATTTAATCAGCCTCTATTACCTGCTACCCTTTTCACAGTTAAAATAATCACCCACAATTACTGACATAAAGGGGAGAGCTGACATGAGAGTCAGAGGCAGAGAAATCGCACACAAAAGTAATTTCTCTCCACCTTGGTTGCTTACGTCGCTTTTGATGTTTTTTGGGGTGTGCAATAAAAGGATTGAGGGGTGCCTGGCATGGTCACCTGCCTCTGCTGCATTGTGAACAGTATATATGAAAACGCACATACATACACACAGATGAGTGAACATACAAAGTTGCACATAAAATACATGGTAGCACAGTAAACGCTCATTTCTGCGATGTATGTACAGTATAAGAAGACAGAAACTCAATGAAACGCACAAAAACTGACGCACATGCATGCGTGCACATGGACACCCACTGTGACCGCCACCATTAAATAAAGAGGTCTGTACAATTTATTGTATGTTGCAGATGAAAGAAAAAGTGAAAATAATTTAATAACTGACCACCTCTAAAATGAAGAAAATAGAACCCTGAGAAAAAGGCCATTGTGATCTACTTTAATCCTCAGCACGCTGCTGAAAAATAAGAGACACCATTAAATGTACCTTTGAAATAAATGGGCCCAATTACCAAGATGGCTGGGACGCTCTAATGAAGCTTTTGTTAAGGCAGAAAAACATGGTGAAGGGACACTCAAAAAAAGGGGGGGTGGGGGTGCAGGAGGTAGATATGGACAAAATCATTTAAAATGTATCTTTTATATGAAAGTAAAATTTACATAAATGTTAGTGTTAGTGGAGTTATTTAGAGTTCAGAGAAAACACTGAAAGTGAAAATTTGCCTATTGGGAAAGATAAAGAGAGGATGATAGCAGTCAGAGCCACATAAGAGCAGTGAGCAAAAAAATGACCCGCACAATTAAAAAAAACATGCTAAATGTAGACAATATGAACAATCATTACCACGAGGGTTGCTCAGTTACATTAGCTGTTATATGTTCAGCAAATAAGTCATGTTAAATGGGTTTAGGAGAGTTGTTTTGATAATGGTGTTTTGTCGAATCTCTCCTTTTTAATTACTGGGTCAGAGGGGAGCAGCTCAAACTCCCTCTCTTTCATCCCTCTTCACAACAGTGAGTGCTGCCAACCCTTCCCACAGCAATACAAAACGCGCTGTACCACCAGTGTAATAGTGTACATAGCCCCAGTTACTTTTGTGGAAGGTCTTTTCTGAGAGTTATTTTTACAAAGAAAAGTGGTAAAACTGAAAATGTTACCCGTTTATTTCTTACTAGGGTCACATTGGTGGGCTGGATCCAATCCCATGTGGGGGCACATACACTATTCATTCACACCTATGGCTAATTTAGAATCTTCAATTAACCTATGCGTTTTTTTTGGACTGTGAGCAACAATCTTGCTGTGAGGCAACAGCGCTACGCACTGTGTCGCCATGCCACCCTGGATGAAGAGTTATCCAAAATAAACCCAATAGACCCTAAAATGCAGGTGACCTTGTTCAATCCTGGCAAAAGTTCATTCCTCGTGTGTGATCGATCCAGGGAAGGACCAGACCTTATGCAGGGAGCTTGTAGATGGTTTTGGACACAACAGCTTGTCAAAGGGTAAAGGTTAAGGCCACGAGTATCTGTCGAGGCCCAGACAGAGGTCAGGAGGTCTCAGTCAGGGTCAGGAGCCCAGATGACCCCAGGTCTGCGCTCACAGTTGCGTGTTGCATTTTTGTTTCCATTGACTTCCCTTCCCTTCTTTGGTGAAGGAGAAAGTGAGTTGGACTTCATCACCTCTGAAACTTAGTGAGTTTTTCATAACAGAAACATGTTTCAAATGTCCACTCCAGGAGGTGAACCATCACTTCTGCATACAAGTTTTAAGATATCATGTGAAAAATAATGCTAAACTGGATTTTATTTCATATACATCTGTAATCAGTGCTAAAAACAACTACTTCTCCAAAATGCCAAATAAATCCGTTTGGAGTTTTAATACCTTTTGCTTAGTGGTTTGGCTTTAATACATTAGTAATGTCACAGTGTAGGATTACATACTGTAGATGTTTTTTTTTTATGTGAATGTCTTACTGACAGACAAAAGGAATATTTGTCATATATAACCCATAAACATTTAGTTATTTATTTTAATAAATATAATAATAACAATTATAATAATGCTTCACCTTCCTGAAATACATAGGCCCACTTTGTGGCAAATGAAAATATTACTCTCTCGATACATTTCTGCATGCTAGTAGAAATACAGAGCAAACAATGAGGAAGTAAAGTCAATGTCAAGGAAATATAAGGTTTGTGATAATTTCTTAAAATCCGCAAATCAGCTTAATGAATCACTTGAAGAGTCTAACAGGTTAACAAGTGAAATGTAAGCTGAAGGAATCATCTGCAAAGCAGCCATTTCAGTCTCAGCTGGTGCGTTAAACATAACAGAGTATAATGTGTACTGCCACCCTACTGTACTATTCATTCCTTCATTACTATTTTATATATGCGTATGATTAACACTCATTGCATGGCTCAGCTCCCAATCTCTCTATTGGAGGCCTCCACTAAAGACAGCTCAAGCTTGAGAGACTTTTTTTTTTTCGCAGTCATTTAAATTTTTACACTTCCATTTACCCGCCTTTTAATTTAGCGTATAATGATGCCATTAGAACAGAATCCATCTGGAAGTTCTGTTGGGAGCGGTTAATGTTCCGTGGCTTTTTGCTGCTAATGCCATCGCGCCTGCATTGGCAACAGATGCTCTGAAAGCAACAGATACATTCTCTCCCAACATCATTACAATCATGCCCACGTCCAGGATAAATGTTGCTGCTTGTTCAGGACTATACCTGCAATGGGACTGTAAAACACAAAGGATATACAGCGGGCTGTATCACTGCCAATGGATTCCAATTTTTCAAGTCATTTATTCACGAACGCAGGGTATAAAAATGTATCTCTTGCACTACACAAAGGTGAGAGGCAGTAACTCTTAAAGAAGTGAAGCTGCAGGAAAGGAATACGAAAATGCCAAAATGAAAACTTGCTGCTGTTTAGCTTAAACAGTGCACATACAGTGAGCTCAGATCCGTCTCTCATTTCAGCCATTTTAGTGACCCTTTTCCCACCCAGCAACAAACAACCCTGGGCAGTTCATCTACTGTGATGTGAAAGCTAGAGAAAGGGGAAAAATGTTTTTCAGTTGCAATTTAGGTGATTAAGTACAGTGGATAATTAATTGGAATAACAAACAATTTCCTCCATGGAAGATTACTGATTAGCCATACTCCCCTGCGCTGCCATGGCCCTTTTATCCTCTCTGCTTCAATTATGTTAATACTAACTTTCTCTCCCAAAAATTATTGTGATTAATTTTCTCTTGTTTTGAATTACAATTGCACTGGCTGCTAGCACTTTAAAGCATTCATTAATTCCCAATTAGATTGGTGGGCTCATTTGCTCCAGTGCTGCTCGGTTCTGTAGCACTTTGTGTTTAATGTGCTAATTGGGCGAGATTAAAAACAACTAACCTCTTATGAGAGGAGAAAAGTTATTCAACAGTCCATTAGCATAATTTATCCCAGGATACTTAATTAGACATTGCCACAATATTCATGACAACTGACTAACAACTGTTGTCAACAGTTGGCTACTTCAAGTGAAGTAAGTTCATGGTTCAGTTGTAATAGATGTAGTGCACGTTGGCTTTTTCAGTTCTCAACATCTTGCTAATGTGTTGTCTGTGCTTATCTCCAATCATCCAACATGTCTAAGACAGTATGGTGTGTTTTGTTTTTTTGTTTTTTTTTTATTTCTGCATGTCTTTTCAGTGCTTTGTTACAACCACTCGAGCAGCATTAACAGCTCACTACTCCATTTAGCCAAGACTTGGATTGTCTCTAACTCATTTACCACCATCAGAGGATCAACGCTTCAGGCAAACATGAGTGGGGTTGGATATAAGGAAAAAAAGAATGCTTTCATGTCCCGATGTGATCTCTTCAAATGGGACCTGGAACCTCGGAGTGAAATATTGTTTAGCTGTGTGTACCGCACAAGCTTTTTCATCATAAGATGAGAGAGGCTGGGGCGTGTAAGACCAGGAACTGGTCTTGAGAGGTTTTGCGAAGAATTGGAGTTGTCCAGATCAAAGGAGTATAAACCTTGACCATTGCATCTATTAGAGCCCCCATATGTTTCTGCAATCTGAACTCTTTTCAGATTAAAGAAGCCTTTCACCAATAATTCAGTCTGTCTTTTTCTTCAGATTAAACACACAATATGTAATTTTCTGCCACTAGGGGTTTAGCAATCAAAACAATAAGAACACACATTTGCAGGCAATTTTCCCTTTACTTTACAGTCCACTTGGAGGTGTTCGTATGTGGATCAGCCTCATATCCGGCTGTCTACATGCCCACAGTCAACCATAAGTGGTCAATATAAAAGCCTTCATCTATCTTGAGCCGCCTGACCAGTCGATGTCAAAAGTGAGTGTATCGGCCCTCTCACTCATCACCTGCGCTGACAGGCAGCTGAAGGAAGGCTTTCAACTTCTTTGAAAAGACTTTTTCTCCCTTATTTACTTTTTGGACTTCTTAAAGTTATATGTGTAACGCAAAAACAACCGTGCAACCTGCAACATGGCGGATGGTAAAGTCAGATATCTCAGGTTGTGTTCTTGCTTACAGCTGGCCAGTTCCTTACTTAACCAGTTTTAAGAAGTTTTTACATCACAATTCAAGATCTGAAATACAAAAAAATCCAATGTAATTATGTTTTTCTAATTCCCACAATCCATACCATAAATTCTATATTATAGGCCCAGCATTTATTTGCTCAAGGATATTACGCCCAGGCCTTTATTGGAACAAGGCGACAATTAGAGACAGGCCTCTATTTCGATTTGAAGAATACAAATAAAATGAAGAAAAACAATTTTGTTTCTATTTGAACCTATAAAACACAAGGTTAATTTATTGAAAAAGTACAGTTAGATTACACTATGCATACAGCAATAACAAAAGGCAAATTACTGGTTTAGACATCTTAGTGCTCCAAAGTTTAACCGTTTAAACCGTTACAAGAGCAGGAGGTGAAGCTGAGCTGGTGATGAGTGGTGAAAAAAGAACGTGTGTATTAGAAGATATTATAATTGATAGCTGATATTCTGCAAATCTTTCAAATGATTTGATGTGATATTGATCCATAGAACTTTCCTGTATCCTGCCCCCTGGCCTTATCCAGTTCAGAAAGGTTGTGTTGCTCTATGCTGAGACAGCGCTGTTGAAAAGGTAAGCTAATGTTTGCTCAGCTCTGATAACTTAAAATGAAAAATGATTAAAAAATCCTTAATTTGATTGAAAGAAGTCAATAAAAACAAGCAAAATCTTAAAGTTGTGTCCAAAAAATGTTGCCTACAACTGGATAACAATGTATTTATAGCAACAAAGAGATGCGGTGGTAAAAGGGGATATCATGTTATTTGACTAGTTATGGATTTCTCTAGGTTTTGAATTTGATCGAAACATTTGGAACAAAGTAGATTGGTCAGTTTTTTCTATCGCCTCATTGGGGGGCACGGGCAATCCCAGTACATCACAAGTGAAAGGCAGGGATACACCCCAGACAGGTTGCAAGCCGATCATGGGGCACACACACCATTCACTCACACACTCACATGGATAATTTAGAATCCCAAATCAACCTAAGCATGTTTTTTGGACTGGAAGGAAGCTGGAGAAACTGGAGAGAACCCATGCAGACATGGGGAGAACATGTAAAGTCCACACAGAAAGGACCTAGCTCAACCTGTGACCTTCTTACTGTGAGGCAATGGTGCTACTCACTGCTCAACATACAACTCAAAATATATAACAAACGTGTATTTTTTTCCAATGTGGAAAAGTTACATTAGGACGATAAGAAATGCCATTATCAGAATATACAATGTGGATTGTTGTTCATTGCTTAATTTGCATGCAGTGCTTGCCTCTTTGCATGTATATAACCTTGTCACTTAGACTTCTCACTCTGATAAATAAGGACTTAAGGTGACATCACTTGGCAACTAATTTCACTTTCTTAGAATATATATCAAACAAGGTGAAAAATAGATTTTGTTTAGGAGTTTCTTTTACTGTGAAAGGTTATCTTGGGCCATATAGATTTTATGAATGCTAAATGGATATTAACAGTCCGTGCAAATCCACAATATGCTCCATACATAATTGATCCTATACTGGGACTGGGCAGAGAGCCTATGGCAGGGTCATATGTTCTCTAATTCAATATCCTCTTAACACACATTAAGCCTCCTATTATGTTGTGGTCAAATTTGACCCATTTCAATTTAAATCAATGTTTTTTATTGGAACAAGGCTTCAAAACAGTTATATAAAAACAACAAAATCAATAGATATTATTTTATTTGATTTTCAAGGTCTCTATCTGTGGCATTCCAGAGCCTGGATGTTCGGGTGGATAAACTTTTGCTCAAACTCATGTTTGAGCTGGGGTTTTTTCTACAAAAATTACCCAGAATGTTTTATTGCTGTAGCTGTAGTATTATAAAATGATGTCAATTGGTCAGATTTTAAGATATTGACAACTTTGTTTGATGAAAAACAAACCATACCAACCCAACCATAACCTTAAACTGGATTAAATTAGATACTCATAAGTCATAATAGAATTGTTTTTAATTAATGAGAAGACAGTGAAGTGTCAGAGTTGAGAACTTAGGACCCTGGAAATATAGAAAAATGACTCAACTGGATGTGGTCACAATTGTGGATAAGTGAGTATAATGACATCTGGTGTGAATAAGTCTGAAGAGTTGTTCTATTATCTCAATCTTCATGTTGCTTCAATCTCTTTCATGTCTCAAGTACTTGGACACTGGCAAAATCTAATAGTACCCCTTTAGACTCACAATGCAATGAGTATCATCCTATCTAGTCTTTTTTAAGGCAATTCATAGGGCACTTCAAACAATACTAAAGCATCAAGATGCAAACCATTGTGCCTCGTGTACAAATGGACACTTGCTTATATCATTGCACACTTTTCATCTATATGGAAATTAAATGATGCACTCTCAAGCCTTGTTTGCTTGTTTGTGTTGTCCAGCAGGAACAATGAACAGAAAATAAGAATTGCCTGTGTGCTGGGAACTTCGAGACAGCTCTCATGCCATTAGCAAGAGGAAGCGAGGGCTTGACAAAAGAGATCAGTGTTCAGTGTCACAGGCAGCCTCCATCCTCATCTGAGTGAATAGTACACAATATGTTCTTAAAAAGTATGATTGCACTCATATTCAGTAGTAAATAACAAAGATAAATATTAATTTGGCTGTATAACACAAATATTTAGAACAAAGGAGCGGTCAAAACTAAACAAAATAAGCAAATAATGTCTTGGCAAACATTTAAAAGGCTAAATATGTGAGGTAAGTATGTGAATAATATTTGAGATCATGAATGCAGTGGTTAAGGTAAAAGAAAGTGGTAATAAGACTACATACAATAAGACTACAACTTACACACATAGCTAATAATAATAATGACAATCAAAAAGGTATCTTGGATCGTATTGATGTTTTGAGTGCTCAGTGGGTATTATTAATAGTCAATGCAATTATCCAATATACAATATACCCCATAGAACACCTAAAAAGGACTCCATATAATCACAAGTGTGGATAAGTGAGTATATATATATATAACTGTGTGTGGTTAGGTGTAGAAATCTGTGCGGCACATTAAACAGCAAACATGTGTAAAGGTCATTTTCTTCTCATGTGTTTTTTTTCCTCATACATTTCAATCATTCTGAATTTGTGTGCACATGCACAAAAGCTTCTGACCATGTCCACAATTTGCTATAAATGGCTTCCTACAACCCCTTACAGTTGCCTGGTTTTCATAGTAAGGGTTATCATTATTATCATTATTTAGTTTACATTTAAGGGGAAATGGTGGAAGCATCTAAAAAGCAATTGAGGAGGCCTGTGAAATTGTGCAACTGTAAACATTGAATGATGTCGCACCAGCCATTACACCCAACTACAGCCTTTATAAAGTGATGTTTAAACCACCTGTTCACTGGTCCCACATATAGATTTTTCTCATTCCCCAATAATACAGAATAAGTAATTGTTTATTTGTACAAAGATCCTCATAATTATTACAATGCATGTTCCAAATATATTTACTCAAAATAGAACAATATTAAGGCTTTTCAAAAATGTTTACCACTCACAATCTCATAGTAAAGGTGTTTTACATCCTAAACCCACAGAGTAAAAGAAACAACTATCTCAATAAAGTGCTACCCAAATTCACACTTTTATTACCCTTTTTTGCAAACTCACAACATGACATTTGTGAACCTATAATCTGAAAGATGTGTACCTCTACGCATTATTCACAAAGCTGTGTGAAAATGATCTAAGTCCACTTTTTGTGAGTATGTATGCTTTATACATTTGGCCCCTGGTGTGAATAAGACTGGAGACTTGTACAATCATCTCAGTGGCGTGTTGCCTTAACCTCTTTCATGTCTCAGGTGCTCGGACCCTGGCAGAATCTATTAGTACCCTTTTAGATTCACAATGCAATGAATATCATCCAATCTAGTTTTTTGTTCAGGTAATTCATAGGGCACTTCAAACATTACTGCAGCATCAAGATGAAAACCATTGTACCTTGTCTACAAATGGACACTTGCTTATATCATTGCACACTTTTCATCTATATGGAAATTAAATGATGCACTCTCAAGCCTTGTTTGCTTGTTTGTGTTGTCCAGCAGGAACAATGAACGGAAAACAAGAATTGCCTGTGTGCTGGGAACTTATTTCAGAGCAAGAGGAAACTGGGGCTTGACAAAAGAGACGCCCAGTGTCACCAAAACCCTGCAGCCGAAATTCTCATCTTGGTGACAATACTTTATTGAGAATATGATTGAACTATTTGTCCTCATATATACATAAAGTAATACTTTGGCTGAATGAGAATAATCATCTTCATTATTTGCCATAAAATGGAGGTTAAAACAAAACAAAAAACAGAGCAAATATATGTATTGCCAAACCTTTTCAAAAGGGATTTGATTTAATTTACCATTCAAAAGATCTTCTGTACAAAAAATAATTGGTTGTATATACATAATTTCATGATTCATTTCATTTAAGTCAGCACAGTCATGAAGAAACCATTGCAAGTCCACAATATTACATTATATTAAGTAACACGTATTAGTCCCTTGTGTATATGAGTGTATTTGAAGTTGTTATATCACTAAAAAGTATGTATTTGTTGTTTTAAGTACAAAAGACATTTCCTCTCTCACGCCTGTATCTGGAGTTCCTGAAATAATAGGTCATTTAGGTATGTCTCATTAATATGAATTAGCCCCCTCTGATTGGCTCATTCAAATGTCTGTCAATAAGGGGTGGACTGTGACTGTATAATTGTGACATTACAACTTCAAGGAAGCCCTTTCAGGCACACTTCCTGAATACGGGCTGTGTGGATTTCATGTGACATTATTTTTAACACCTAGACCTTCTTATAGTCAAAAAGTAATTCAAATGTCCCTTACTACCAAATGGGACCTTCAATTGATACATGAATGATGCATGAAATAATAAAGAGTGCATTAAGGATCCAGATGCTCAACATTAACAATGATTAAGTCACTATGATTTTACAGTATATGAATAGTAAAGTCAATTAATAATTGATATGCCACCAGATTAGCTGAATTCCACTTAGTAAAGGCTACAGACAAACTAATATATTAGAAGAATTCACTGGATAGATACTTTTGATAAAAAAAGGGTTATAATTGCAGGAGAGAACATGAGAGTTTATGAAAACAAGTTGTTTCGTAAGATCATTTCTGGTAAATATCTTATTTGCATCAAGGTGCTCTGCAGCTTGTTATGGATACGATTGGAGCCACTGGAAGATCAAATACTTCACTTGGACTTTCAAAATGAGCATCATGGATACAGTCTCTACTCACTGTACTACAAGTAGTATGTGTTAACTGTAAAGGTGTGTGGCCGATAGAGGTATAAAAGTGTCTTCAGACCTTTCAACTACATCTCTTCCATTCCCAACTCCAACATCTCTTCTGTTTCCTGCCTCAAGCAGTGGACAAAGGGACCCTTGTCCGCCCGTTGTGCCCAGTGCCACTGGGAAGTTAAGGCGGGGAGAATTAGGAAGGGGCAGGAACAGGGCTCCCAACTACAAGGTAACAAGTGAAAACCAATCCCTCCAGGAATTATCCTGATACTGGAGACACAGGGCTCACCAGACAGCGGATCAATGGGTCTCTCCAGGGGCGGAGAAAGGAAGGAGGAGGGGTCCAGAGCAGGATATTTCCCGAAGAAAGTGTGCCACACTGTGTCCAAATTACCCCCCAAAGTTGCAAGGGATCCTGTTACTTGTTCAAATGTTTTAGTTTGAATGTTCACTTGCCTGTTTTTGGCTGTATGCCCATGCCACACCTATAAAATCCAGCTTTGGAACTGGTATCACAGATTACAATGACATATACCTGTCCCACAAGTTCTGTTTAAGTCGGCCAGCAGCGTAAAGCGCAAAGCAGGCTGGGGAAAGGCTGGAAAAACTTCTCTCAACATATGAATGTAGCTGCAGTCAAAGTGTTGTTTGTTAAAATGTTACAAATTAACAGGTGGAATTTCCACACATTTACAGTTTCATTCACATTGACATGCTATTCAGTCACAAATTGGGAAAACAAGGAAATGTCCTGGTTTATGACTGACTTGGGAATTTATGTGGCTGCACTGGAAGGTTAACATTAATTTGGAAAACAAGGAAATTTGCAAACAGATACATTATGATTAAGATATTCACCACCAGAATAGACAAACATCCTTGGTCTCTAAATGCACTCCTCTCTTGGTTTGAACAAATAAAACCCACATTTGTGCTCATCTTCTGGTTGACACTGTCACTGTTCATGTTTATGCACATTAGGATGTCATTATAAATGGATGACTTCATGCTAGAACTTTGAGTATAACTCAAAATGATGTATCGTGAGCGACATCACAGACAGGTTAAGCATTTAAAAAGCATCAATTGTCAAAATAGGCACAATTAGAATGGATCTACAATTCATCCCTCTTACCATATCTACAGTATTTAATCATCCCAATGATACCTGAAGCTAAATTCCCACACCATCAAATGTTGTTTTCTGTTAATGCCCAACAAGCGGCATCCCTGATCCCTCTGTGAATAAATTGTATTTTTAATGACACGTTTAGGGATAGCTTAATGAAAAGTAAAAACTCTGCTCCTGACCCAACCAACAAAGTTTCCTCCATCAGTTCCTGCACCACTTTGCTCTACAGAGGCTACCTGTTAACCTCACAGTGCAGCCACATTCAACACGACCGAGGCTCTCGTTTCCTTTATCCACCAGCACACATCGCTCTCTCCCGTCGCCTGTTGTCTGCCTTCATGAAAGCATTAGGTATCCTCTTTGAGCCAACACGCATTGGAAATGAAAGAGCGGAACACTCTTGGTGCTCGCCCTCCCCGTCCCCCCAACACCACCACCATCCCACCCCTACAATGCACTTTTGTCTAGTGCCATGTTTCGAGCGAATGTCATCATCCAACATCTATGAATGAGTGGCGCACGCTGCGTCACATATTGATCCGCTCCCTTTTGTGAGTCCTTCCAAGCTTGCGATAATTAGCATCGTCCATTAGCGACTTTGCTGAGCTAACGTACCCATTAAGAGTCAAAGCTTCTGTTCTTTTCTGTGAACATTCATTTCGTCCAGATTTTCTCCTTTAAAGAGCATAATAAGGGAATGGTAAAAATATGTCCTGGCCAGATGAAAAGTGGAAAAATATAAAGTGGGTGTTTAAATGCATTAAAAGGCATCTAGATTTAATTAACACCCTGGATAGCTGACAGCTTTGTTCACATGCTGTAAATGATCATCTTAGCAAAGAACAGGGCTATAATTTTGAGTATGTTTTTTAAAAGGTGCTTTGCAGAGACGCCTTTTCCTTTTCACAGCTCAGGTGCATGGTGTCTCTTTGCCCACTTTGATGTCGAAAGTGTCCTGTTGCACGTCTTCACGCATCCTCACCTTGTTTATAATTTGCCTTCATTAAACAAAGAATAAGCTTCATGGGGGATTTGTTCATGGCAAGTAAACAACAACCTGACAAGAGTCGGCAATATTCGTTCCACAAAAGCGAACGACAGTAAATAAGTAGGAGTTAGGAAAGTTTGCTGATGTCACTGTGATACTTTGGCAAGAATCGGGCGTTTGGAGATCATGAAAAGCAGTATGTTGGCACTTCACAGGAATGGATGTTCCTTCAGTTGTCCGGACCTATTGATTGCAACACGAGAGGTTCACATCTGCGTATTTACTTTCTCTGTTTACTGTTTGCATTCCTCTGGCTGGCAAAGACATTATTTGTGTGTGGAGGGCCCTGGATGAGCGGCCACCCCGCGCTCAGTGTTCGACCCCGCCACCCGCCGCAGCAATACTGATATAATGAGAGACCGTGGAGAGAAACTAGCGGTGCCAGTAGAGGCTCTTGGTGAGGCATCCAAACAGCGGCTTCCACCCTCGCCCCCTGTGGATGGCGTTCCGGGATGCATGCCTGTCACGTTGACCTCGCTGACCATCGGCTGGCTAAGAGAGGGAACGCGCGCAGGGTATGAGAAGGAGGGAGCAGCACAGTAAAGTGCTCACCCTGAGCCATTATGATTAACCATCAGCAGTTTTTGTGTAATCATCGGCAATGTGCACACTGCAAAATCCCTTATGGAAAGAGCTGCAGAGGAAAATCAATCACATTATATTACTGTGGACATGCTTTATTGACCTCTGTTGGTGTTCACACATTTCATACTTGATTTGTATCTACTGGCGGGCATTTAGAACAATGTGGGCAATTTGGGCAATGAGGAAAAACAGGGCAGCATTTTGAAGCCCGGAGCCTGTGCTTATGGATTGAGTGCTACTTTACGAAAAAGAGCAACCTTTTTAGATGCACTTCCTGCATACATTTTATGAAATACCCAAAAGCGCTGGATGGAACTATGCCCTCACTCAGGCCCATCAGATAGTATTTGTAATTTGGACTGACTTGCAGTACAGTCGACAGCATATACTGTGCATGCAATACGATGTGTTAAATCTCCTGTAGCTCAGGCAGACAATAGCAAATACGAGATGAATATCTCATTATCTGAACAACAAGCCACGACAGATGCATTCATCCAAAATGTATTGTAGCTAAAGGTTAAGAGTAGTTATGAAAAAAAGTAATGTATTATTAAAATACCTTTCGGCGTGAAGTACCTTCAGATATATTTTCTTTGGTAATGAAAGCAGGATTCGGAAATGTACTAATTTGGAAGCCCATTTCTTCAAGCCTTTATTCCACCTCTCCCTCTTCAACGATTTATCCGGGGAGAGTGAGGAGCTCACAGCTAGCGAGCAGACAGTAAACATTTTGTTATAGTCAGAACCATCTCTTATTACTGGTTTTTCATTAAAAAAAGAAAGCCTTTTGAAGCATTCAAAGCATTTCGGCAGATGAAGATGCTTCACAATTTTCTCCCTCTCACCCTCTTTCTCTCCTCACTATACCTGAATCCTTTCTCTTTTTGATGCCTTTAAGGGAGTAATTGAGTGCAGAAAATGGCTTGGCTTATTTGGACTGAGTTGGATCCAGAAATGATTAAAGCTAAAGGGGTTCGAGGTATTCAGAGAGAGAGAGAGAGAGAGAGAGAGAGAGAGAGAGAGAGAGAGAGAGGGGACAGAAGGAATATGGTAATGCTTTATTTTTTTTTTACCCCATTTTGTGGGGAGAGAAGGAGGTTGGAGGGGTGGTCGGGCTGAGCACCGAGCAGCCAGACAGGTTGGTGTTGAGGGGGGGTGGGGGGTTTGCACAGAGAAGCCCGTACTCATAACCCTATTAAAAGCACCAGGATCGCCAGAGACGGTAAAAAGACAGGAAATCACCGCAAGAAATGAAGCTTCTTTTACCAATTACTGAATACCGAGTGCACACCTTGGAGCTCGTTGTCCTCTGTAGCACCAGTTCATTGTCTCTCTCCTCTTTCTCTTTTTCCTTTCATTCTTCCCACCTCTCTCTCTCTCTCTCTCTCTCTCTCTCTTTTGAGTCAGATGCATTAGCACCGCGGCCCGGAGAAGAGGGAGCGTTTTCAAAGCCCCGGTTGGACTCACTTCTAGCCTGTCGTCGTGGCTCCTTTTCAGGCTTTTATTCGCAGACAGTAGGGGCCGGCCTGAAAGAGACTCCCTCAACCTCTACACTCAAACATTTATCTCTCCCTTTTTTTCCCCCGCGCTACAGCAGAGATGATTAGCGAGGGGAGCTATTCACCGATCCGCAGCACTTTTCCGCGCGGCGTGTTAAAAAATAAAAAGGGAGCACATTGGGCTCGACTGATTAACACACACCTACACACTTGCCCGCATTCGAACACGTACTTTCAAAGACACAGCCGGTACACAAATACACATAAATCTGTATCATTCATTTAAAACTGTGAAACAGTTGTACCTGTGGGTTATGGGTGACAGGAGTTGTTTTTATTTTGTTTGTTTTTTAAATAAAGTCTTTCTTTTATCTTATCAATAATTGATAGGATCTGTCAGGTCATTGAGATTGGATAGATGGTCTCCATTGTGCCCTCTCACCTCAGCCACGACTCTGGGGAACCATCACCATCCCGCAGACCCGGCTCTTCATCCCTCCTATTGACCCAGTCAGTTAATTACCTCACAGTTAAAACAATACCGGATAGCTAATGTACAAAATGAAGTCAGAAGAGAGCATTTAACTGCTGCGTTCGAAGCGTGTCCGTGTGCGCAGCCGCACAGCGACGACCCTGAACCCTGGTTCCGCATTATGGGCTTTGTGAGGATTGTTGCCGCGGATGCGGTTATGGTGATAGCCACTGGTAATGGTGTCGTTAAAGAAGATATAGCTGCCAAATTAGGGATTCACAGAGCATATTTGCTGGGGCCGATAAATGCTCTCAGGATCCATAACGACGTTACTGAGTTTTCATAGACCAGGCTGACGGATGCTGTTGGCTTCTCCTGGGTTTTCGCTTATCAAGACACATGAGGATATTATTATGTAAGATTACTCATTTTAGGGGGATTCAACTCGGGGTGTGATCCCAGTGCAGCTGCTCTCTACATGCCGGCGCCACCCCTGCTCCACACCAATCCCTTTTACGTGGTCCTCACCTCATCTGTCATCCCCACTAGCAGACAGCAGGGGACACTTTTCAAATCACCCGGTGTTTCGCCACAAGCGCTGTTCCGATGTTAATAAGATTTTCATTTATCTGAGAATGTATTACTTCATTTTAGCTCCCCGCGTGTGTGTACAGGTATTTTTAATGGTTCGGGATTTTTTTGGCTTGGTGTTAATGTCAAACATCAGGAAGTTGCCAGAGTTGACAGCAAGTGTGTGTGTGTGTGTGTGTGTGTGTGTGAGGCATCGTTGCTCTCTGGCAGCCATTTGCAAGGTTAATGTTGTAGAAAACAACATCCCAGCCCCCCCTGCCTTCTCAAATAGTTTCATTAGTCCTGGCACTCTGACCCCTCTTCTTATAGTCTTGTCAGATGTGACGTGCATCATATTATCGACGAGTGATGCAATCAATAAAATTCCAAAGTCCCTGCTGCTGCCAAGTCGCCCCGGCCTGGTGTTCAAGTCCTGCATGTTTTTTTTTAAAACACTGGTTCAGATTGCATTGTATATGCCGCCTAGGCCCTCTACCATTCATCCCCAGTCAGCTAATAAATAAGACAGGCTGGAAGCACCGACTATCAATAATCATAACGGAGTGAGTTTAGTTTGGGACCCTATGATGAACGAAGCCTGCATGCTTTCGTACAGCTTTGTTTGGTGCTGACACATTGGGGTTCTGAGCCAGTGAGTCTCAGACAAACACGTTGATTCACGGGATTACATTAGTTAAACAAATATCCAACTGAATCAAGGCCACGGAGCTCTTTCTCTCTCTAACTCCATTTCGACTGTTCAGTATTCACTTCATATTTAAACCTGACATTAACTGATGAGCAAACCTCTACTGCCATAGTCATTCACCTCATTAAAAAGCATATAATAGGAAATAAGGAAGCAAAACTGTATCCTAATAATAAAAAATCAACATTATACAGAAACTTTTTCTTATCAATGATAGGTTATTATAAAAAATGTATTTAATGTTGTAAGGACAACAATTTCCAGTCGAATCTAAAGACACTCTTTAGCCTCTTTTTGAAAAAAATAATAATGGTTCTTAAGATGAATTGATTTTTTTTTCATAAGAGATACAGCACATTTCTGATATTATTGAGAACAGTAGACAGTATTGCCTTGGTGATGCTTACACAAAGAAAAATTTCAAATGCAGACAGAGCTTCACAGGAAAAAAAAAACAATCTGTCTGACCTCTTAGGTAACATCATTTCTAACTGTTCAGTAAAAGAAATAAAAAGCTGACAGAATACTGTAGTCCTACTCTATAATTAAAGTCTTTTCTATACTGAGGATTGTTTTGGGGCACACAAAGGATAATGCTCACTATGCAACAAAGAATGACATATTGCACATTTCCAAGGCTGTATCATCTCTGAAAAACTCAATAATTCATTATTTTTTAAAAGAGCAATGCTTTAATTTCTTAACTACAATGAAAAACCAATGAATATTCATCAATTCATATGATGCCCTATAATTTCCCTTGCACCAAGATCTATAAAACCATTCACTGTTCAGTAAATTTCATTAATAGATTTTTAAAAAAGCAGAAAAAACATCAGGGAACAAATGAGCTCCTCCACGCCACCACCCACTAGAGTCTACAAGTTTTAATACACAAATCATGGTAATTTTGTTTTTTTAACGGTAGACAAAAATATTATTTCTAAAAGGGAAATCTTATTTATAAAATCAATATTTTGTTTTAACCATACACAAAACATAGTAATCTGCCACTAATAGTAATTATCATTAAAAAAGCCGCAATGACCAGTTGATTCATCAAATAATTAAATAAAGAAAATTAATTAATTAATAATGTTTTTTTTATTCTTGTAATTATTTCAGTCTCCCTTACTATTATAAACTGAATATCTTTGGGTTGTGGACTGCCTAGTCAGAATAAAATAAAATATTTTATGTTGTATCTTGGACTTTAGGAAACAGTGATTTACCGACCATCTCTGTAATCCATCTCTTCAAAAAAAAATCTAACTTCGAGCTAGTGGGCTTCACCAGACTCAAGAAAATTGACGCAGCTGTTTTCTTACTTTTGTGTCAAATGTATTTTTAAAATGGACAAAACAATGTAATCAGGGTCTCATGTTCAAAAAAAGTTAGAGCCCGAGGCAGTTATGAAATGACCTATGGGTAATCAGTAAGTAAAATATTGTAGGCTTGTGCCAGAGCCAACAAAAATGAACAAAAAAGCACTGATAAATTGCTGTGCTCATTGTGAATTCCATACTCAATTGTGGCATTTTCTAGGGTAAATGGAATTGTGCATTAAAGTCTGAATATGCCTGACTTTGGGGGAGTGATGCATTTTATTCTCCCTGTTTTTTTCCCACAGATGTGGCCTGTTCAAGCCACGGTATTGCGGTGCT
Source organism: Eupleurogrammus muticus (assembly GCA_036785175.1). Lineage (NCBI taxonomy): Eukaryota > Metazoa > Chordata > Actinopteri > Scombriformes > Trichiuridae > Eupleurogrammus > Eupleurogrammus muticus. The sequence continues at coordinate 12,100,551 of JAYKQN010000019.1, forward strand.
TTCAGTGAAAAGGCCATCTTTAGGACCTCTTGATCAATCTGTGACCTTTAAGTACATAGCCATCTCGTAAATAGGAGGGTGCGCTTACAGAGACTTCAAAAGCAAGGGGACCCGATAATTTCAAAATGGAGCGGTGTGGAGTGGCGCTGGTGGGGAGTCCATAAAAGCCTGCCTTGTTCTCCACACACCTCCTCTTTGCTCCACAACAGCCAGTTAGGGTAATAGCTCAAGGGAGAAAGGGGAAGAGAGAAAGAGAGAGACAGAGGGAGAGAGGAGGGATAAAGGGATGGAGAGAGGCAGAGAAAAACAGGTAATTACTGGTAATCATTGGTCGAGGAAGAGCTGATGATCACTACAGTATAACAGATTGTACTGTTCCCTGTTGAAAAACACTGAGGAGACCGGATGTGGTGCTGTCGGCAGGTAACGACTGGGAAATTAGTCAGTAACCTTAAACCCTGTTGCAATCATAGAGAAACTCTCTTTCCCTCGTTCCCTCCTTTTCTCTCTCATTGAGAGGAGTTACATATACGTAAATCTCAATGTTCCACTCAATAAGTACTGTATAAGTAGGGACTATGGGTCCTTTATTATATTACAATCTTTTTTATTTAGATTGGACATCAAGTAGAGGCAAATAGCTGCAGTTCAACAAGGATACAGGGTGATACAAATAGAAATAATAGAGTGAGAGACAGAAGCACTTGGAGTTGTACCCGTGTCTTGATTTTGAAAGTTGAAATATATATTCATGAAATACTGCTGTCTAATATCTGTCAAAATACCTGCATTGTGTTAAGATAATTCAGTTTGGCTCTGATTTAAGCAAAAGCACTGAGTCAAATTCAAACAGTGTCCACTTGGCGATAAAAGCTCTGTAGCGTGTGTGTGTGTTTGTGTGTTTTATCCATTCACTGCAACGGGGTTCCCCTGTAAATAGCTTCAGTTTTCTAAGCTGGGTTGTCCGGTAACATTATCAATTTTCTGCTAAAACCATGTACGTTAAACAGAGACATACAACATTAATTAAATGAAAGTGCCTCCAACCATTCGGTAGACTCAACCTTTTCCAGAAATTACTGTGCATTGACTGCAAACCACAATTACTTTTTTTTCAACCCAAATAGCAGATTTTAGTCCCTTACGATAATAGGATGAAAAATTGCAATGCAGCACAAAAAATGTGGGCCTGAATGAGCCCACTTTTTTCTAAATGTAATAAAATATTATTGGTGGTTATTTGGTTTCAAATCTCATGAAAACAAACTTCTGCAATTAAAATCATCAATGCAGTTGTATCTCAGAACAGCGTATCAGTTCTATTTCAATGATTTCCTCTTACAGTCACACAGGTCCCGCTACTAGAAGTGTAGACTTTTGCAGACCCAGTGTCACAGGGAGACTTATTGATTTTGAGCAGCGTCTTCCTTGGGTTCTGTGTGACTAGACAGTGGCCTCCTCACAGCGGGAGTCTTTACGGATCAATTGGGAGCACTTGTTCCACTTGTACCTGTTTGTAACTGATAAGACAAAACAGCTCAGAGAACTGCTAATGATCAGCTGGAGATAAACACAACAAATCAACTTACCGGAAAGGAGTAAAAGGAAGAAAAATATGAAAGAGAATTGGCCTGGGACATTGACTGTATAACCATTACAGCACAAAACATAAAGACAGTGCCAATTCTCAAATGTTAATCCAAATAGACATTGTTGTATTTAATCTGCAGACAAATAATCAATCCACATAAAGAACCAAAATCATCGAGCCGAAAACGCCATTGTGAGAACTGTGTGAGAAGGTCTGTTGGACACGTTGTTCTTGTCACTTAAGACTCATGACATCATTGCAGTTTCATCTACATCCCATAATGGTGACAAGTTGAGCCCATATCCTTGTCCTGTCCCAGTTGAAAAGGAAGTCATGAGATCATTCAGTCTTGACCTAGATGGTAAAGAACAGGAGCTGACACAAAAGTTATATTTAAAGAGGAGGCACAATACACTTGGAAAGTACCTTTTTTCTAGGTTGTAATAAAGATCTATCTATCTATCTATCTATCTATCTATCTATCTATCTATCTATATATATATATATATATATATATATATATATATATATATATATATATATATATAGATATATATATATATAGAAAGGGTCCATAAAATATGGATGAAGGCAGTGAGGCAGTAATGTTTGAGGCAGATGCCACTTGTGTTGACATGTGACAGTGCTGACTGTTGCAATGGGAAGCCTGTCACTTAAAACAGGTCAGATCAAAATGTGCCGCTGGGAGTTATGCCTTCCATTAGCGTTGACAACAATGCCAAGTAATTCTCAGACTCAGTTTGTTTGCAAAATTACAGTATCACTACCACATTACCCACACCCATGTGGTATCCCGTGTTTTTTCTCCCCCTTTTAAGTCGGTCTCAGCCGATCCATAGTTTTTGTCGCGGCCATTCAAAAGGAATTACCAATAACACAGCTAATAATAAAAGGCTTGTAATGGATACATAGGTGGTTTGTCATCGCGCTAAGGTTTAATCTGGCCCGCAGGTACTCCGGCAGTGGAGGACAGGTAACGTGAGACTCAAAGATTCGCTGCATTAGTTCTGCTTAGCTAACCGTGAATGCTAATTGCAGGAAGAACAAACTGCTACTCTCCCCTCCTTTTCCTCTCTCCTCCCCCTTTGGCCGACGGTGGAGGCCACTGAGAAGCACAGAGCGCGTCATGCAGGTCGCTCGCAGAACAAAGAAGGTTGTTCTGAGAGCGAGATTCAATATGTTTAGGAAAAACAGCGTTGGACATACAGCAGTTGATTTTGCCTCCTCTGTTGGGCGTTTTGGCAATGTGCAGGACAAACTGCATGCTGATTCCTACCCAGCTACATGGAAATCATACCTTTTTTGAGCAAATGTTCAATTTCAACTTAATGGTGTCAGGTGAAATACATGTATTGGTTGTCTTGTAAGGGAAGGATTTGAAAAGCACTTGTCTCTTTGGTTCTTATATAATTCCCTCTCACAGGAACCAAGAGTAAATAAATATTGGTCACTCTCTATTAGTATACAGATAACAAAAAAACAAATTTAAAAGTTATTTCAGTCGAAATTTCGAAAGCATTACCTCACACCAGTGATATGTGGTCAAGCTGCCTTAAATGAAAACCATCTTTCATTAAATCATCAAGCATTCATTGTGACCAGAGAGATTAGAGGGCAAACTTCACACACAAAAGTGCATAGCAGAGGGCTCCAATCTCAATTAAAAAAGTGTGCTCCATTCAAGGCAACCCACCCGTGACATGCCTTTGTGAGAAAACAAGACAATAAAAGAAAGAGGACTGAGAATAGGGGCGTTAAATCCAGGACTAATACTGATACTGATACTAATCTGTGGGCAAGGTCAAAGACCCTGTTACACACCAGAGGCTATAAAGGCTCATAGGTGCTGGTCAGCCTGAGCCTCCAAAGCTGTGATCACCCTCTGAGGTTCTGACCTGGGCAAATGGGAGGCCACTAGCCTCGTGAAAACCCACTATCTCCTATCAGTCTTCTATCCAGACATCTATAGGCTAGCTGCAATGCCTTGGGCCAGAGCTATCATATAGCCACTGTACCAAGCACCCCTGTCTTTACCTTGCAGTGGAGATTTATTGTAATTAGAAGATTCCTTTACAAAAGCTTGGGATCAGCGTTTCTTCAAGGATCTCTGTGCGGTCCCATGGGGGACACCCTTTGATCCTGACCTTCGAACCCTAAGGGTTAAGCCTTCTCTTTGCAAATGAGTTTGACATGATGGACCACTTCCTAATTGGCCAATTGCTTAGTGCCATTTCTGGGTCCTGCTGGTTTTTACAAGTGTAAGTTTACCTTTCCGCTCTCCAGTACTGCATCAGCACTGATGGCTTTAAAGTGAGTGTCGCATATGAATCTATATGTCCCCCATATAGATTTATATGCGTTTCTAAAGATGTCTACTGACCAAATAGAAGGCTCAGGAAAAGGTTCAATTTTAGGTAATATGCAATATAATAGGTGTAATAAAATGCTGATATTTTGGGATTCAATAACATTCTTAGATTTCACAACTCAGTAAGGAGTTAAAACCCTATCAAAATCAGTTGTGTGTGTGTTCCTTTGGGAGTGTGTCCTCTCTTTTCTCTTGTTTGCTCTGCCTTCTACTGTGTGTCATCCTGATAACGCTGAAGGCTATAGTAGCTCTTAAACCATCAGAGACATCGGAGGAGAGGACTGGCGGTGTCGAGTCCCACCCTGCAGCATGTGGTTTGTAAGGTCCCCATCCCACCCCACCCCACCCCCGCCACATGCCTACCCACCTCCATCTTTTTCCCAATCAGATTAGTTTGCCTAATAGTGAGAGGAAAGGTTGTTGCCAGTGGGCCCTGCAGGCATGGAAGAACAGGTGGCCAAGTGGCGAAATGGTTTTCTCTACACTGATCTGTAAAAATGATGTGGTGGTCTCAGACCACCAACATGTGAAAGTTTTAGCATTCACACATTTATACGTAATGTATCCACAACTATGGAGCTGACTGTTTGTTTCAGTGATACTTTTAATTATTCAATGAATGAGCCATCACAAACAAATAGCAGTAATGTATTGGATAATCCTCACACTGTCATAGGGCAATTAGGTCATCTGGTTCCCTTACATCTCGACTACAGTTAAATTCAACATTTTCCTGCACCTGTACTGTGAGACATTTTCAAATCTACCTGCAGACCTTTACTCAGATGAATTACCTGGTAACCTTTCCCGATGACCTCTGTAGGGCTTGTTCACCTGCAGGACCATGGGAATCTCCCCAGCCAAATACCTCCTCCCCCGGTACACTGGGAACGTGCCTCACCGGCCGCCTACCACCAAGACGGATTGTTTAGGGGTGCAGAATTAGTTAGGTCAGGGAATCCTCGGCCTCGGGCCGGGCTAATTACTTTCTAATGTGACGACGAGTCTTTTGAAGAGCTGTTTTCTCGCTGACCAAATCTCTTTAAAAGCATCTTGGGGGTACAAAGGGGGCCGAGAGGGAGTGCGGTGTGGCAGGCCACACCAGGGCCAGAGGGGGGGCTCAGGTTACACCCTGCCTGCCGTGATGCATTGTTGGTGGGACGCCTAGGCTCCAGTGCTCCCCCTCCTCCTCCTCAACCACCACCACCTCTATCTTCCTCCTCTCAGCACTGTCCCTCCAGCTGGCCAAGAGAGGCAGAAACTCTGACACCAGTCCAGAGGATGCACTCTGCACATGAAACCTTACACTCAACTAATGGTTACAAATGTGTTTTCAAAGAAATCCCAGGTCTCCCGCATAAACCGTAGACTCACACTGCTGGATGTGCATATATAAATACACACACACACACACACAAACACACACACTAAGGGCGCATATGCAGGCAATTTTTGTTGCTGAGCAGGTGGATTAAAACTTGATTCAGAATATTGCAATATGAGGTTCTTATTTGAATCCACTCATGTGGGAGACAAGATGGAGAATACTAAAGGGTTTATATCTGAACCAGCTAATGTCAGGTCATATGACTTTTAACACCACAATGACAGAACATTAAACATCTACTACGACGACAGCCAAACATAGGCTGGCAGGGTTCTCTGCAAGGAATCGCCTTCAGAAACTGCAGGTGGCTTGTGGCTTTGACTGACACTTCACACGTCTTCCAGCGACCTCCCGCTTTCTTTCTCTCATTCCCTCAAAGACAATGTATTCCCTTCCAGGGGAGTGATCCCTAATTAGCTGTCAGGTGATAGTGTGCTGCTTTCATTGTGCTCCCATGCTGCTGCACTGCAGGCTATGTGGTCAGCAGTCAGTCCCGGGCTGAAGTGACAGATCATCTCTCTATTCACCGGAGCCCTGCAGCTCAAAGAGACCACTTGGTCATTACAAAGAGACCCCAACTCTCTGTATTAAAAATAACTCAATATCAACTCTCATAACAAACAGATCACTGACCCAGCGAAGTGAAGAGGATCACTTGAGAATCTATCTGCACACTCTCAAATAAAAACAATAGCCAGCGATATGTTTGTCTCCCATCAATAGATGATGTCTGGATTTTTGGACCTGAATTATTTATTGCCTCTTTGTGTTGTCGGTTTGTTCAATGCAGGTTATTTTAATGGAGAAAAGATACTTCTTATATCATGTTGCACAGTTCAGTGAATCTGACAAAAGCTTTTTGGAAAATCACAATCACATATACAGTAAGTGCGAAAATAACTAGCCTTTCCTGTATTTCCCAATAAAAGCCAAATCTTCTAACTTCACAGGATACGGCAGGCAGGTCATTCCTGATATAAAAGATATGATTTCTTCCTGTCTGCCTGTTACTTTCACTGCAGGTCTCCTCCAGACAGTTCCAGTATCCATCCAGGCAGCGGGGGGACCTTGTTTGAAGGTCATGTCAGCACCGGGGCGTAAACGTTAGACCTTTTTGTGGTCAGGGTAAATGTACAAGGCCGCCCTGCGGGAGCACTCCTTCCCTCTCTTTAATCGGCGTATAACAGGCCCTTGTAGAGCCAAACTGTCTGCGACACATCAGCACTTAGAAATAAAACCCCCTCAGCCAACCCTGCGACGGCTGCGGTTGGAGTGTACGGCAGCTGGATCATTTCAGAGGGACAACACAGACAGGTCTGCAGGAGGGGGGAGGGGGGGATCCATACCTGTTATTTATGTTTTATACTCCATCTTTTTAATTTATGTTTTTATTTATGTTAAGATAATAAATGGTTTACAGTGCACTCTTTATTTTGTGCCACTGTTGTCTGTAAAGGTTACAATAAATTCACTTTGTACTGAATGATTCCACTGTTCAGGTTTTACATACAATCAATATTTTTTAAAAATTATTACACTTTTATCTCTCTGATTTAAACATTGTATCTGTAACATTTCTAATGAATCATATAAAATTACAGCACAATATAATAAACAACTTAAGATTATTTTTTAATGCCACAACCTTCAGCTGCTGTAACATTTGCTGCATGTGTACTTTAAATAAACAGTCTGCAATGCTAATGACACAAAACACAGAACATACAGACATCCCTCTGTCAGTGAAGCCAATCATTTGAAGGAGCCGAGAAAGCAAACTTAACCGTTCTAATGCTCCAGCCGAGAAAACTTAATTTACCAATTTGCAGGAAGACAAGATGGCAGGAAACAAGCCAATTTGCCACGTGTGCAGCGCACAGCAAACCCCAGCCTTGCTCCCCGGCCTCATGAAAGGTAATTATCTCTAAAAAAGAATGCCATGCTGTATTAAGATGTGGCCGCATCAGAACGAGGGAGACAGCCTCATTACAAGTAATTATGAGGGAATTAGAAACATCATTTAACTAAACGAGCAAATAATGTCCAGGATATTGAAGAAGCTGCCTGCACTTCTGTCGACCGCTGCAAGTCCCATTACAAAAATTGTAGGTCTTTAATAGAATAATGACATGCTTTATCTTGCCTGCCTCTCTCTGAGAGGGTCTTGGAGGAGAGGGTAGGGCTGAGGGAGAGAGGGGAGGATGTGAAAACAACTGTTGCAGGGCTCTCTCTCCTCTGTGTGGTCTCACTCTTGAGTGTGTAGCATAAGGCCTTCAAGATAATCCCCCTATTATCCTTACAAATACAAAATGGAGAGCAGAAAATTGTATCTCACATCCATTATTGGTCAAAGGTAATGCTAATGGACTTATCTCTAGAGTAATAGCCGAGTTCTCTCCACGTACTGTAGCCTATAATAGTTTGATGCATATTGGACAGCGAATGGCACTTCAAAACAGGCAGTTCAGGAAATGGTTGGTAATTTAACAATGAAGCATAATGCATTTCGCCATTAAAGCCCTAATCCAGATTTTTGGTTAAATATTGTTCTTGGGGAGTTGAACTTGGAGATGGAAAAGCTTTCATTGTGGTTCAAATAACAGAGCTGCGTGTGCTTGACCTTAAGCTATAAAATATACAGTCACGTTGATACTGTCAGTCACAATTTAATGAGTAAAAGCAAATAGATTTTAAGACTGAAAATGTTCCTCAGACCAGACCAGATTTAACCAAATGTCCTGGTTACTATAATCATTCCATTTGCTTTAAGACTGTGGAAAGTATGTCAAATATTTTTCCCCTAAATTAACCAAAGCAATGATTTACTCTATTTTATGTAATATACTTGGTCTACATTTGACAGTTCAGTGTGCCTGCATATGCCTGTGTGTGTGTGCGTGTGTGTTTGTGTGTGTGTATTGGGGTGGGGGGGGGGGGGGGGGTTGGGCGGACAAACACAATTTCCCTTCAGCTTCTTCATTTCCAGTTGATATAAAGCAGAATCATGAAAAATCACTTCTGGTCCAAGCTCTCCTTTTTAACCATTAACCCATAAATACAGAAGCTGGTTAAAGCCGGCGGATGACAGGGCCTGCCTCAAAAACCTTGTTACGCTCCCCTCAAATTCATTTAGGGAGCAAACAGGTCTTGAGAGTTGTCTGGCTTAATGCATTGCGATCGCTTTTAAAACTCTTGTCTTGGGGCAGACCCGGGGCTCTGCATCTGCTCGCGGCGCTATACTTCATAACCTTCCACTCTAATATGAAGCCACACATACTCTCCTTAAATCAAATGGCAGTAAATATGTTGGGAGATAGTTGAAAAGCCCTGGGTGGAATATGTAAAAAAAAAAAGACAGAGAGAGAGACAGAGAGAGAGAAAAGAAAAAAGAAGAGTTTTTCAAATATTGGAACATTAGGCCTATAAATAACACAAAAGTAAGTGATGGATAATGTTGTTGCAGCCTGTTTAAATTTAATGGGGTCTCTATTAAGTTAGTTTTGATCTACATCGTTTTATCTCAAGATGTAAAAGAGGCGATATCCGGAGGTTTTAGTATAATTCATTATGATCCTGTAAATATGCTCTAAAAACTATTCTGAGAATCAATTTTCCCCGTGCTCTCTGTCTTTGCCCCTCCCTCTCCACACTGTGTGTAGCCCACAGTTTCCATTACTCCCATCATAAATTATAGCACAGAGTGAATTACACTTGCTTTTCACCTTACCAGGCAGGTTTGATGAATCCTAAGGCACAACACATCATCTCAACAAATCTTCATCACCATGCCAGTCGCTGTCTCTTTGCAGTTTAAACCACTTCAAATCATTTTCATTGCCCTGCTATTAAAATTTGTAATTCACACCTGCCATTGCAGTGATACATAGTTACATCGAACCCCCTCCTCCGCCCCCCGCCACCTATTCCTCTCTTTCAGGTTCCCCCTCGCGCTCCCATTCTCCCCTGTGCTGCATCTCCACACATCTTTCTCTCTCTGGCTGTCTTGTAAATCAAACAACCTCAGGTGACAGGTCATGCAGATTCCCCACAAGTGGGACGGGGAAGGGTGCAAACATCCATCCAAAAGAGTGGCACATAGCCGTCACACCTGATGACATAATGACCACTTGGAAACTAATAAACAGCTTCATTCAACCAAAGCTATTGCTCCTTTTCATAAGCGTTACGATGCCCCATCCCTCTCTCCCCCTCACTCTTCCTCCCTTTCCTCTCCCCTCCCTCTCCTATCTGTCACAAATTCATCCTCCTGCACCTCACCTCTTCGCTGGTTGCTGGAGTTACCCATAAATCACTGCTGTTGTCTAACGCTATCCATTTTCCCAGAAACACAGGGCGGCTGTTACAGAAATTGGGTCAGGCATAATCTGCAGGGCAGCAGAGCCTAGCTAGTCATGATTCTGCTAGGTAATGTAGCCATTAGCACACAGCGAGAGATTGGTGGGATGGGTAGGGGGGGATGGGTGGAGGGGAGGGAAGGGATGGGGGGGTCCCTTTACTGTACATGATGTGACACCCAAGAAAAGCTGGCAAATGACATGGTTTTATTGCTCCCCATCAACTACGGGACATGTGTATGTGTGTGTGTGTGTGTGTGTGTGTGTGTGGCCTCTGTTCCAGCCTGTGTTTGATTTGCATGTATTCAATTAGTAAACTGAACTTTGACAATGACAACGTGTCAGTAGACAAACTTCTGCACGGGATTCAAAATATACCTTGTTTTCTCTGTTTTCACAGATGGAAGAAAAAGAAAAAAAAGGAGCTTCGATTAATGATGACGAGAGAGTCTTGAACTTTGACAATGTGCCTCTTCATAAGGTTTCCCCTTACAAGGCCCGATGCTTGAGAGCCATAAGACGCAGACTTCAAATGAGGGAAGATCCCACCCAGAGGCATGACTGGATTGTGATGGTGTGTGTCTCTTTTCCAGCCTGGAATGTGTTTTACCTTCCTTCTATAGTTACCTCTGTATTATCTTTATTCGACAGCTCAGGTCATCCTCCTTTTCATTTACGGCAGAGCACCGTGGCTACGATCAGTGTTTATTAATTACAAATACATCTGAAATCATGATGCAAACCTATTTTACCTAATGAAATCCTGCTATTTTAGAACCACCACCCTAGTATTTGATTCTGCTTGTAGGCAATGTGGTTGTACAAAGAAAGAAAGAAGTCTGCATTGCATCAAATGCAGCTTTTTTTCCCCACAAATTCAATCTGCAATTAAAATGCACCTGTCACAGACCCTTTAATATGATTTGATGTAATACCATGTTGTACATTACAAAAAAAGTGAATCAACCACAAGGTTAATTGCAGGTTTTTTTCTACAGTTAAAGCACTGATGTAGTTTTTTTTTTGTTTTTGTTTTTTAAATCACCGCTTATTTTTGAATTTATGATTAACACACAGAGATAATGACACCAGACTATTACACGTGAATTATGTCCCATGCTTGTATTATAATTAATTTGTGTACTCTTTGTATGCTCTTCAGGATGTCAAGTGCTGTTTTATGTTAGCCTTGTTTTTCCACATTGTGTTAACATAAACAAATTACCTGTATCAGCTTTTTTCTTTGTACAAATATAACTACAAGTGCATGAAATAAAACCAAGCAAACTTAATTTTCACTGAAATAGAAAATTTATTGAATGAGAAGGTTATTCTTGGAGGTCTAAATTACAGAATAGAAACAAGGATGTGCTCTCCTGTCAGCATTTGTGTTCATGTCATGTGAAATAAAATGACTGATGCTTTACAAAATATTTGTCAAACCAATTATGGATTTAAAAAAAATAGGATTGAAGAAAAGTAAAGCATTTCTTGTAGAATTCCTTGGATATGATATGAAGGCGAAAATCCGATATTTTATCAGCAAAGAGGAGAAGAAAAAAAATAAAATAAAAGGTACAAAATAATTATAATTAATTATACACATGGTGTATTTTATACATATAGGGAAGATTGAGTGCTTTCTCGTGAGACGTACAGTTGCTGCATAATAAGAATGTCCTCAACAAATAAAGTGATACAATCAATATACAGGGTTATGTATGTCGAGACACTTATAGGAATGTAGTTTTGTAATATGTTTTTACTGCAGTGGTGAACGTACTGTAGGGTCCATCAGTAGTCAATCTTGTTATACAGGTTGTATAAAGGTAGCGCTGGCAGGTTGCTGCCCGGGTAGTACATAGGCGTCGGGAAGGCGATAGACCGCGGCACCGGGACGCGCAGTAAGGAGTTATCTCTGAAAACCAGCGGCATCCCCACGAGTGTCTGTGCGGAGGCGTGGGCCATGTTGGCCGCCTCCAGCTCGGCGGACAGCTGCCGCTTCCATTTGTTCCGCCTGTTCTGAAACCACGTCTTGACCTGAGTCTCCGTGAGCTGCAGGCTGGAGGCCAGGCAGGCGCGCTCCGAGCTGCTCAGGTAGCGCTTCATGTCGAACGTGGACTCCAGCTGGTACACCTGGCTGCGCGAGAACACCGTGCGCGTCTTCTTCTTGGCCGAGTTGCCCTGCTTGTCCGCGGCGTCCGTCTGCCTCTCCTGCTCTGACAGGGGGGACATCTGCCGACACGGCCTCTCCTGCTCCTCCTTGTAGTCCTGCAGCAGCGGCTGCGGCAGGTGCGGCCGCCGCGCCAACCCCTCCGCCGCGGACAGGAGTCCTTTACCGGGACCTGGGCACCAGGAGCGGAGAGAGGCAGCAAGTTCAGAACGTTTCCAAGGGGGGAAATCATTTGATTTTATTTATTTATTTATTTATCTATTTAAAAAACACACACACAAGCTTCGAGATACGAGACATCCTCATGCGTAAACTCAAATTTTTAAATAAACAATTCAGCCAACGAGCACCCTCCGCCGTACCGTACAGTAGCCTCACTCTATTAATTAAATCCGGCTCTATTTAACGCTCAATTGGCGACGTGTAGTGCAGCCATTTTGGAAACATGTTTCATCAATTAGCAGGCTCAATTAAATTTAAAATGAGAGAGAAAAGGCACGGGGGCTAATTATTTGACCTTCCACTCTTCCGCTGCCGCAGCACTGATAACATGACAAACAAGTGGAGGTTGGAGGAGCTGTGTGTGTGTGTGTGCGTGCGTGTGTGTGCGTGCGCGCGCGTGTGTATGTGTGTGTGTGTGTGTGCGGTCACAGTCACACACACTAAATGTAAGCTGAAGTGCAAACAAAAAAAATTAAAAATAGGCCTGGCTGTTTAAATAAAATAAAATAAAATAAAATAAAGCCATTTCAGGCAAAATAATCTAATGTGAATGCGGTGATAAAAACATATCGCTTTAATAATACACATAGACTTTTTTCGCTTAATAACGACAGCCCCAAAACCATAATGAAAAATCCCTCACCTATACAGGAGAAGCTGTGTGCTGGGTGCTGGCTGCATGGCTCGCTGTGACCCGTGTCCGAGCAGAAGCAGTCCGCAGAGTCCTCCCCGCCGCTGCACTCCTCCTCCGAGGACACGGACAGCGAGCGCCTCCGCGGCGGCGGCTGCGGCGGCTGCTGCTGCTGCTGCTGCTGCGCCCCCTTGGACAGCTCCTTGGTGCCGGAGCGCGGCGGCGCGTCGGACGGCGTGCCCAGGATCGACTGGATGGTGAAGCTGGAGATCGGGCCGGACGAGCACTTGCTCCCGCTGTCTTCTGCGCTACTCATTCTCGCTTCATAACCAGTATTGAAGTATTGACTGAATCTGGCTGTCCCTTGTATTCCGTTATTGGATTTTTTTTTCTACACAATTGGCGCGTTTAAAAAAAAATACCAGCGCGTCTTTTGTCCTCCTTTTTTTTTAACCCCCCCTCAACCTGTTTAATTGTGTTTTTTTTTTACATTGAAAGAGTTGGAGGTGTTTTTTCTAGAGCTCGGGGAACATGAGTGTATTCCTGGTCCTCCTCCTCACGCTCTGGATCAGAAGGCAGCAAGGTTGCGTCGCCTCATTTGCATGTAGGTAACCTCCTCCATGGGCCAATCGCAGCCTCCGACACGAGCCCGGAAATTTCAAACTCCTGTCAAGGTTTTTTCGGGGAAAGAGAGGAGGACGAGAGCTAGAGACGGCAACGCGCTTTATACAACATTTACATTACCACAGCCTGGGAATCAAAACCGATTAAATCTTTACTTTATTTTTTTTTACTGCGTGAAAAATGTATTGTGAAAGTAAACTAATGACAGACTAGTAAAGTTATGAAAAGGAATAATTACGCACAAAAAATGACATTAATCAATTTTGTGGCGTAAATGTGCCACGCTTGCCGTTGAAAAATGTAGTGTGACTGGTGAATGCTATTATCTGACCTGAACAACCACAGAAAGGCTCACTCAACTGAGCATGACCTCATGCCAGACCCCCCCCCATCCCCTCCCTCCCCTCCCCTCCATCCTCCCACCCCCCCTCCGATGCTAAATCGTCCGGGTGACGTTAAAACGCACACAGCTTTGGAACTAACACAGAGGCCCGGACTCATTTTTCCTGAAAATAATAAACTCATTCCGCGTCCATTATCTGCGATTAAGAATTAATTTGATCATTACTGAGCTAATCTGCCTCGTGATGACCGCGCGTGGAGTGGAGGCCGGCTAATTGATTGACTAATTGATTAGAGGTGGTGGGGGCTTTTCAGGCGCGCGCGTGTGCGAGAGGAGGGAAGTGTGTGTGTGTGTGGGGGGGGGGGGCTTCTCTTCTCGGCCTCACGCTCCGTGTCTCTCTGCCTGTGCCTCGCTGCGGGACAGCTGCGGGGCTCGGTCCCTCTTGTTGCTGTTTTTTTTTTTTTTTCTGTGCGGGAGCAGCAGACGCGTTAGGGAACGGTCAGCTTTAATCGTCACGTCTGCGCCCTTTTCCCCGACCGCCATTTGGTATTAAGACTCAGGAGGCTGGAAAAAAAAAAGGATGGAGGGGAAGATGAGTCGGTGACGACGCTGGCGGCAGATCCTGTCGCCGTCACCGTCATCACCCTCACAGCAGCCAGATTGAAGCATCTGGATACACGCGTAAATATCGTCAACTGGCAGCGAGGCCAGCAGCTGCTAGACGATCTTAACAAAACGCTTACGCAGGGGAGGCTTTACTGAGTGTGTGTGTGTGTGTGTGGGGGGGGGGGTAAATATATGAGAGCAGTCAGGGCTGGATGCTGGATTTATGGCGGTTACACATAAGGCGTGAAATCTTCAATGACAGTTAAATGGGTTTATTTTATATGCCGTTCATTTCAAACAAAGACCTTTGTCAGTGCGGCCGCCTTCATCACTTTCAGACGACTTTTTGCAAAGTGAGATTAGTTCATCATAGAGATAGTGGACATAACAGGCTGCTATTGTGCTGCGGTGAATGGATTGGAGCCCCCGCGCCTTGTTTTTTATGACACAGTTGGCGTTTATGGGGCCGGGCCGAGCAGACAGTGTGTGTGGAGTTGCCTCTATTAGTATGGAAATGTTCATCCTCCCGATGCGATGTTTGACGACCCCCCCCCCCCCCACCCCCCAAAAAAATAAAAAGAAAACAGCAAAAAAAAAAAAAAACGCACACACGGCCCCTATAGCTCGCGCTCTATCACTATGATAGGTGGTGTATGGTGCATGGCCGCCCTACCGCAAATAGCAGAACAAGATCTTTACCGGGAGAGAAAGGTCTGAGGGAGACAGATGAAGTTATGAGGCGCTTTGATCTGCGAATCAAGCTTCGATAAATATTAAACAAAGACCCTTTACACGTGTGTATTATGATATATGGCGTGTCCAACTCTAGAATAAGGAAATTACCAGAGAAAATGATATCAATACATTTTCTAAGTATAAACGTTGATTATGTTTCGATTTTCATTCAAGAAAGCGGGGCCCGCTCTTTTTTCAGGAGGCAGGCTCGTGTGCGTCCGTGCGCGCACGTTTGAGAGAGAGAGAGAGAGAGAGAGAGAAAGGGAGAGAGAGAGAGCTGTAAACTCAAGCAGAGCGCCTGAGCCCTGGAGGTGTACAATTTATGTAATCTGAGTGTGGAAATGAACTGGGTAATTTATTGGAAAACACAAAGTCAGGAAGATTGGATCAGTACAGCCTATCCAAGAGCTCCTATCCATCAAGTTCCAATTAACAACCTAACCATTGAGTTTTAATGGCTTTCCAATCTACTGCCCTGATAGACTCATCAATTCCTCGGGGAGAAATTAAGAAAATCGACCGCCCCTCGGCGTTTCAGTGTCATTCTTCACAGCAACTATATGTCAAATTAAAAACACAATTAAAATTTAAACTGTTCCAATCAGACGGTGCCCCGCAACCTATGTTTCACTTAATAGAACTTTGATGAAAATCGGATGCTCGCATTCAATCAGGAAAAGCAAATGGGACGGGTTTAAAACAAGATTTCCTCTTCAAGAAATGTCAAAAGAGTTGTTCAAACACACACACGTGCACACACACACACACACACACACGCACCAGAAAAAAGAGGTGGTCTGATCACTCCTGTTTGGCCTGTGATTATGAGTATGCAGTGATTCCTTCTTATGTCAAGATAGTTTAGTGTTTGATCTGCAACTTTTTTTTCTTGTTGCTTGTTTGATATTTGCTAATACAAGTGGAAACTATTCATTTGGGTCATGTTGAAAAATATAGGTTACATATTCCTTATCTTAATGCAACAGAAATAGGAATCACGTGATTTCTGTCTTGCAGGGGGCCCTCTTTGCCAGGACCTGGGGGGGGGGGGGCTAAACCCTTATTCCATGAACTACTATAATGGAAAATTCTCATTTTTTTCTGCTGTGAATAAATACTTTAATCTATGCACGGGTCCTTTAAATCCAGATACTTTTATTTTGCTGCACAGAAAAAAAGACCTGGCGCCTCTTTACGTTACGCAAGGTGGTCGGGGCCACTTGTGCGTTTCCAAACTGGCACTAAAACCATTGATATGGCTGAAAATGACCCATTCAGCTCTCCATTTTAATGTAACACGCCGAGCGCGGAACCGCGGTCGTGTCCGTTTGCCCCCGTTCCTGCAAATGTACTTTATCTGATTTTGGCCGCGGCTCCCTATTCTCCTTTACATAAAGATGTCGCACAAATGGAAATTATCGAGTGGTAATTTTTTCAATTCATGCGCGCAAATCAAGGTCATAAGCTGCGCCGGAGCGCGGCCATGTGAACGTTGCTCTTACTTGACGCAATGTGCTGCAGACGTTCACAGATCGATATGTGTGCCAGAGGAATAATGCCATACCAATCTATTAATTTGCGGTAATGGGGCCGCGTTGAGTGTGCACGGTAGGTGCGCGTCGATATTTTTGGTGATCTGACGATATTTGAATGAACCCTTTGTCTCCTGATGAGGTCATCACGCGGAGTTTACAGCTGACTGATTCATTTCCAATAACTGCATTAGCCTACAGATGAAAACTGAAAATGGTCTTTGGGGCGTTGTTCGGACTCGGGAAAGACACATAGATGATTTTACCCATTCCGTTTTGAATTGTAACGCATTTCTTTATGGCCGTAATCATTTTCCAAGTGCAAGATTATGTGTTTTGTGTATGCTGCAGGTAGACTGAACCCACAGAGTCCCCTAAAACACGCGCTTCCGAGTCTGCGCACTGACTGGGAGTCATTGGCGTCTAATTAAAGGGATCATGCAGGATCAGGGTGTGCAGATTCTCTGCAGATACAAATGTCCACCTGGACACAGTCTGGATTATAATCAAACGTAAATACGTTTTAAAACATTAGAATAAAACAGTCGTTTCTCATGAAATAATTATAATGATAGTGCACTCCATTATTGATCATATAGAAATTGATTGTGGAGTTATTTGTACAACAAAAAGCTGTGTTCATTTCCTCCTCTCACAACTGGATTGCTCCCTTATTAAATTTTAAAAAGACAATTTGATCAGTTAAATTCGAAAAAACAACAAGATTTATGCAGCAACATAAATAGGTTCTGTAAATAAATCTCTTGCTTCAACCGGATCCTGTTAATTGTCTTGAAAATCGACATTTTTGACTTTTTTTTTCGTGATATACAAGAAGTAATTCCATTGCTATGGGATGGGTGATATTTTAGTGCAAATGTATTGTTTTCCAATGATCTCTTCAAATCACGAAATATCGTGAATCAAAGTGGAAGACAATTGAAATTTATTATGTTCGCTCAGAGGTTGTTTCTTTTTTCAAAGAAGAAAATGCGGAAGCAGGTTAATTATTATAAAACCTGCAGCATTATTAAATGTGTTTTTTCCCTTACTATGAACTTATTAACTTAAATCACATACACAGCTGTCTCTAATGTCTTCTAATAGTCGACAGCAGAGTGACACTTGTAGGATCGTGAGTGGCACAAAGTACCATCTTAATAATTTATCTATGTCTTGGATTTACACTTTTTCTGTGCTTTTTTTTGTTTAATTCCTGAAGATTAGACATTAATTTAGGTTTCAACTGTAGGATAACGATACGAATTTCAATCGATTTTTTTAAACATTTTTTTAAATCTGATAATTAAGAACTATTTTTAATGTGCTTAACATAAATACATGAATAAAAACAAGTCAAATTGAGAGCTTGCTGCATAATCCCCAAATAAATTAAAGGTGGAAATATTTGGCATAGATCTTTCCATCTCACACTGAATATAACACACATACACACAGACTGACACACTACATAGAGAAAGAGGGAGGGAGAGTGAGAATGAAAAAGAGAGAAAGGGAGAGAGAGTGAAAGAGAGAAAGAGAGAGAGAGATGTGAAAAGACAGCAGCTCATACTCTGGGAGTAATGTCCTCCTCTGAATACATTACTGATAATTTTGGCAAGATGGTGGCAATTACGCATCTAATTGACCGAGCCACTTTTTATGTAAAATAACGTTTTTAAAGTGCATAAGAGTAAGATGATTACAGAAATCCACCTGCCCACCCCCAAGTGTGTGTGTGTGTGTGTGTGTGTGTGTGTGTGTGTGTGAGTGTCTGTCTATTTTATCTATTGGATTAAGTGATAATTTGTTGTGTCGTTAGTTTAATATTTTTGTGCCAACGTGTTGTGAAAAATGTAATATTAATAAAAAAATAAATAATAAGAAGAAATGCTGTTACGACCAAAAAGAATGTATTCCTGGGTTAATTACATATGACTCTTTTTACCTTTTCTGGTGTAAAATGTTGTGATTCATCACCAATACACTGAAATATAGAGCACACGATGCTGCAGTCCTAAAAATGTAAGGAATATTCTCCATTTATTTCACAACATGGTTCAGCAATACAATATCAAAACGTTGTCTTTTTTTTCTGTACAAAGAAGAAGCCGCAAGTGGCAGCTCCTCTCCCAGCTCCTCATTAAATATATACATTTACATATTTTTGTACACCAGTGTAGTCGATATTTTGAGTAGAATAAGTGACAGTGGAGCTCACACTTGTGCTTGAAGGACGTGTCCGTGTAGAGGGAGCAGGAGTGTGGGAATTACTAAAACTAAACATAAAGCTACATCGTTTTTTTGTTACAGTTTAGAGTGTCTTGATTGTCCCCCGTCAAGCGCTTTGAAAAACCAAAAATAAAAAATAAAAAAAACGGAGAAAATAAAATAAAAAGGAAGGAAGGCAAAAATTACAACATCAGTATTCCACCGTGGATGACAAAACATGAATTCATTCATTCACAGCACACCGTCAGTGTATTGCACATACTCGTGTTATCAGTTCTGGAAATAGAGCCTATAATTAAACCAAATAATAGATGGTGATCAGGCCCGCGCTTTAGGCCAACATTTTATTTTTCGTTGTTGTTGTAAACAAGGTACATTTTTTTTGTGTACATTACGCACCATTGTCCTGCCAGCAACAAGCCAGGGTGTAAAACTAGAGGGGGGGGGATAAAACACTCATCAGGCAGTGTAAGCAGGTGGACTCCTGAGGTGATAATTACACATATTATAACAATAATATAGCCTCATAATAATAATAATAATATGAAACATGAAAGTTGAATTGTCGGATCACAACATATTTGCCAAAATAGGTCCATGTGCCTCACAGCGTGTCTCTTTTTATTTTCTGTATCTTCACTTAGGCAGTTGTACAAAAATATGAAGTCTTGTTTTTTTTTGTTTTTTTTTACTTTTCGCAGTAGTTGATTTTGGAAATAGACACCAACGTCGTGCGCCGCAAAAAAACAAAACAAACAAAAATAGAGTTCTTTTCACACCGGCCTGAGCAGCGGCACGGACGTGACGATGGGGTGGGAGTAGTAGACGCCGGGGTGCGGGAAGGTGAGGAGCGGCTGGCTCACCGGCACGTTGGCCGCCGCGCCCCCGCTCTCCGACGCAGAGTTCTCGTGGTAGAGGATGGGCACCCGCACTATCCTCTGCGCCGCGGCGTGGCTCAGGTTGGCGGCCTCCAGCTCCGCGGCCAGCTGCCGCTTCCACTTGTTCCTGCGGTTCTGGAACCAGATCTTCACCTGCGTCTCGGTCAGGTGCAGCGACGCGGCCAGGCCGGCGCGCTCCGAGCTGCTCAGGTAGCGCTTCATGTCGAACGTGGACTCCAGCTGGAACACCTGGCTGCGCGAGAACACCGTGCGCGTCTTCTTCTTGCGGCACGGCTTCTTGTCGTCGTCCCGCTTCTTCCACTCGCCCAGCTCGTCCTTTTTGGCCTCCTCCGCGTCGCTCTCCTCCAGGATGATCTCGTCGCCGCTTTTGTTGTTGTTGTGCTCGTCGTCCTCGTCCTCGTCCTTGGCGTCTGGCTCGGACTTGAGCACCAGGTCCGGCGAGTCTCTGTCCGTGCCCGAGGTCGGAGAGGAGTCTCTGGCTCTTGGTTTCTCGGTGACTGGAAATTAAAAAAAAAGCTTATAAACACTGGGCCCTGATGGCAGCTGGCTTTGTTTTACAGCCTGTTGATTCTGGACTTTGGGGCTTGTAACGTGTCATTTTTGGAATCAGACAGTAATTGATAACGACCTGTTCAAATGCAGCCTATTCAAATAATTATTTTATAGCCCGCTAAAACAAAACACTATACAGAGTACTCGTGTTTATTCCTACATATGGGCTATATAACCTTCAACTAAACAATCAAAAGGGGGGGGGGGGCGAAAAAAATCCCCTTTGACTTTGCATGAAGCCTCTGGGGTGATATGTGCAGAGAGTGACAAATCAAAAGCAGCTGTCACCCTCGCCCGATGATTTGATGATGTCTACATCATTTTATGCGGTGTGTCCCTTTATTGATCTATTAACACGCTTGCATGGGACAACAAAAATAGGCCTGAATAGGCCTAAAGGAAAATGCAGCAGCTATGTACAACAATAGTGTTTCACTTTCTCAAAAATCTAAATATTCTAAGGGAAAGTGCAATAGGATGAATACACATATTATCAGACGTGCCAAGCGCATCTAAAGCGCGTGTTATTAAATGATAACAGCTTTATCCTCCCTGCTATTTTAGGTACAAGGTAAGAAAGAAAACACACACACACACACCAAAAAAACAAAAATACAATGTCCTGATAATGTGTTATGAAGGTATCTTACCTTCGGTTCTGTGCAGGTGAGCAGAGGAGCTGAGGGCGTAGGGGTACCACCACGCCGAGGTGCGCTCCAGGTAGTGAGCCGGCAGACTGAACCTCTGCGCGGGCAGGTCGAAGCGTGGGAAGTTGAGCTCGCCGACCTGGGAGAGGGAGAAGCCTCCCTCCAGAGCCGCCCTGGCGGCGGCGAGCACGGGTCTGGGCTTGGACGGCTTGCTGTCACAGTTCAGCAGGTTCTTGATGAAGAAAGGCGAGTCCTTGGCCGCGGCGCACGTCTCCGGCGTTGTCTCCGGCATCGCTGCGGCTGTGGTGTGGGAACGCGGAGGACCACGGGAGCGAGAAATCAAAAAAAAAAAAAGGAAGAAAAAAAAAGGGAGAAAACTAGCCGGGCTGACTTACAGGCTGCTGATATCCCGGCTGCTGCGAGGTCTTGCCCCTTGTTTTATTCTTCTCGACGGCTTAACCGCGGAGACTCGGTTTCACAGCCCGCAAAAAAAGAGAGCGCGTCAAAACACGCGTCCTGCTAAAAATAAGAAAATAAAACAGCTCGAGCGGTTAAAACGTGTGTAAACACGGAGATATCTCATCCCGGGCTCTTTCGTTCAGATCGCAAACTGTGCCCACCGTGTCAGTCAGTCTGGCGTCTGATGCTAATGATGAAATAAAAATGTCATCCAAGTTAAATGCGGAAAGTATAGGCGATTGGGCATGTACAATGGCAAATGGGATTAAGGAAGGGACGGCGAGTAGAGAGAGAGAGAGAGGGAGGGAGAGAGAGGGAGGGAGAGAGAGAGCATCCTCCCTCCCTCTCTCTGGCTGCAGGCTGTGTGCGCTCGCCTGTTATTGGTCTCATCCAGTCCAATTAGGCAGCAAATGAACACAGGGCTCTTAGCGCCAAAAAGGAAGGTTTGGGATAAGCGCCTCAACGCACAGCTATCACTGCACACGCAGATGGATTATATTAGTTTACTCATAATTCAAGTTTTTTTATTTTTATATTTACTCACACCTTTTTTCTTTGTTTAGATTTTTTTTTTAATTTATTATTATTATTTTTGGTTTTATTTGCCTACCTATTTATCACTAGAATTTAGAAGATTTTATATAACTTTTTAAATTATCGCCCAAAAACTCACGTATTTCAAAGAAATAAGAAAATATGAATGCTGTTTAGGCCTACGTAAAGATTGCATTGGTTATCCAGGGCCCAAACTGTTACGCATTAAATGGCATTAAAAAAAAGCAAATGATCTAAAAGTAAATCCCGTTTTTTTGTTTAGGTGTGTGTGTGTATGTGTGTGTGTGAGATTTACAGACCAGCCCTATAACAGCTATTCAACAGCACGTATACCAGATTTAAAAGTCCAATTGAAAGCCATGTACACTCGTAAAATAATACCAACATAAATAGTGCAAAAGTCCCGGGAGTCTTAATCGTTCAAATTTTGCACCGCAACACAAAACTAAATTAAAAAAACACTGTGTGTGTGTGTGTGCGTGTGTGCGTGTGTGTGTGTGTGTGTGTGTGTGTGATCGTCAAATTATCTCAAAATGTTGTATCTCAGACCCTGTGCGATCAGGCTGTAGCTACTCAGCGTGTCACCAATGGGCGATTAGATTCATATTTCTAATTCATTGATTTTCAGCAAAGGACCACTTCCACAATGTCTGCGGGTCGCACAGTCACTTATTCCTCCCTAATCGATCTGGTTAATTCATCCCTCAGATTGCACTCTTTGTAAATGTGCTATGTATATTCGTTCATTGATATTAATTGACTTGTTAAAAAAAAAAAAAAAGCGGTGGTGGATGGAGGAGGAAGACGAACGGGGAGACAGCGTCCTCTGTGGGCCATGACAATGAAATGCAAGTGTGTGGGAAAAGTGTAGTGTTTGTTAGGATAAGATTCTATGCAGGGAATCAATACACATATTTTTTTTTCTCCAAAGTGACAAAAAAGTAAATAAAAAAAGTAAGTAAATATTTAAAATTTTCACTGTAAAATGCGATCACATGCATGACCTAACTGAGATACTCATTCCAGTTATGAATTATCATCATCATCATCTGTTCCCTGAAGACATTCATTATCCATGTGATGTGCAGCCGTAATGAAGGGTGTCAGTGACAAGGTAAAGGTTGTACTGGGGTGCTTTTTTCCATCATCTTGAGAGTTCTTACACGCGGCGGTATGTCCGTGTAAATTAACACGTGTCATTCATTTAGTGTGCTGCGGTGCTCAAGTGGAGCTATCCTGTTACTGTGATGTAATTATGCCTCCTTTCATTACCTGCTCACAGGTATTCCATGGCACACTCATGCTGTGGTGCAAAACGTGGGATTAGAGGTTTGAGTCAGTGTTCGTAAATAAGGACAATCCAAATCTAAATATATCAGGCAAGTAACTAGATTTACTCTACTGGAGGTGTAATGGCCATAAATTACTGATTCTTAGGGTTGAAATTCTAATTTTTGATTGCAACAGTACTACTAAATCAGGTCATGGTCATGTCCCTAAAACCATGGTCCATAGCATCAGTGACCTCTCATGCAGCTCAACATATTTATCCCACATGGTGAAATGTATAAGATTTATTGTTATTATAATTCTTAAAATAATTGACAGCTTCAAGACATTTTACTCAACCTCTCCAATCTCATAGGGATAAATAGAATCAGCACAGAGATTTGTGATTCACCAACATCACATCATCCGTCTTCTTTAACAAATTTGATCTATGTCAAAGTAAGAAAACCGTTTACAATTATTGCAAATAATTCCAGTTGTTTGAATTTAAGTTATGCGTGTTTTATAATATTTCAGGAAAAAAGAAAAAAAGGAGGATGGTTAGCAATGACGGTGTAGATATACATTTTTATCCACTCTACACTAAATTGAAGCAACACTTTGTGACTCCTGTTTTTAAATAGTTTTTCCCTGCAACTCCATATAAACATTTACTTCACAATTAATACTTAATAGTACAAGACTTCTTGTTGTGGTTAATGGCAATCCAACACATAGCCTACTTCACTGAAAATAAAAAAAAATAAATAAAAAAAAGAATACAGCCGATGCTAACCCTGAAAATAAATTGCACAAACTATGGCCGTGTAGTCTGCACCTTAGAAAATACAGTTCATATTATGCATTGATTAGAAAAATGCAGTAGACATTGCCCAGAGGCCACATTGGCCTTCTGAATGCTCCATAAGTCTATTTTTGTTGCTCCTTGGGTAGGTTACTATGACTTTTATATTATTTATTTCAAAGCGCCAAGATATTGATTATTTCACAAGGAAAAATGACAAATGGCAGGAGGGAATGACACGGTCAGCAGGTTCTATTAGAGAAATGATAGTGTTGCTCGTGGTTTGTTAAAAGGTCCAGTTTAGATACTTTATAGGTTTACATCCATCATTGTCTAATGACCTATTTGATGAAAAACACGCGGTCTGGTGACAACGGCCCTGTGCAGCCAACTTCGCTTTGTAATTGCTCCCATATTAAATATAGATTTTTGTTTTGATATCTTGTGAGAATTCCTTGCTATGGGTCAGACATGGATGCAGTGGAGAAAGCTCAGGGGGAGAAAACTGGAGGGAAAAAATGGAGGAAAAAACTGGGATTTTTGCGTTCTGAGCAGTGGTAGCGGGAGCATCCAGATCCTTTATTTATGCAAAATCTGTGATACTGCAACATAAAAACACTCTATTGCAAGTATGACAATTAAAATGTCAATGGTATTATTGATCAAATGTACTTATATAAAGAATAAAAGTATCGTAATGCAGAACAATGTTGTACTATTAGAGTATACTGTATAATACAGTGTGTGTTGGACTATAACTGCTGATGTATTAATGTGTAAGTAACATTTATTGTTGCAGTTGGTTGAGTGGGAGTTAATTTAAACTACTTTTTTAATGTTTTTTATAAACAGCTGATCGTTGATAGTAAAATCTTAATCCTCAAAGATAAATAAGTATAAATTTGTGCTCCAGCATAGCATTTAAACAGAATTATTTTTCACCTAAAATACAAACTAATAAAACAACATGTCTCTGGCTTGGGTACCCATGGTTGTCAGCTGATGGAACACAATCCATGTGCGTACACCTTTTCTGAACATGCTGTCATGTGGAATGAGGATTTTGAAATGGAGAGTCTGCGCAGAACCCTGTTGGCCAACGAGATCTTATTGCCAAACTGCATCAACAACAGACGGCGGCGTTCGTCACAGAGCCGTCCACCCCTGTGTCCTTCCTGGACTTTTAACAGCGCACTCCTGTTGGAACGAGCCATTAAACCGACGAAGGCCACACTGAGATTGCTTGGATTTAAGTATTGCATTTAACTTGTAAAGGAATTGGTGGCCCTCCACTGACCCGGCAAGCTTTAATTGGGATTGTGCAGGTATTGATTGTAAGTGGCCAGGCGAATCTTGAATTACAGCCTGATTGGCTTTTACTCGGCCCCTTGCGCCGGCCAGTCGAAGGAGCTCAATGTCATTCGGGTTGGAGCACTTCAGCTGCCACTTGACTAGAGGGAATCTTGTTACTTCCTATGTAAGCAGGAAACAACATGTATTTAAAATGAGAATGACAGCTCTTCTGGCAAATGTAACACGTGCCCGTTATGCTCCTGATATGATTACTACCTTTTAGAAATATTCCCAAAACATGTGGCTTAGCATGTTATGAGTAGATATGGGCACATAGAAGATGAATTCTCCCTTTTATCTCTCCTGCTATCATTTTATCTACATTTTATCACTCCTTCTTTTCCTTTATTGTTTCTCAGCAGAAATGATGACCGCTGTAGGGTTCGGATGGAAACAGTCGCAGGAGCGATGTAGCCCTTTTTCTCCATTACGAGCAGCTTCATCTGAGCCCTCCAGGCGCCCAGGCCTCAATAGCCGCCGCCTGTACCGCCAAAAATCTTCCCTGGATTGTCAGTGAGTCTAGGGCTTTTTACCCAGCCTGCCTGTATGTGTCATTACAACTCGGTAATCTGGAGAGGGCAACAGAAAAGTTCTCATCAGTGTCAGCCTGAGATATAGATATGGGCCGGGTAACAAATGGCCAAATGCACAGGCAGCAGAGCAGACCATCAATAAAGCAATTTCTTGTGTCATAACAGCCGCGCTTTTCCTAAAGCCAACCTTTCAAAACTTTTCCCTCTGCAAATCGCTGCAGCCCCACCATTAGAGTCCTGCCTTGTGAATTTAATGGATTCCGTACAAATAATATTCCACCATAATGGAAAAGGTTGAAGTCACTGAAGACAGATGAAGTCATAAACACGTATAATTGAGAATCAAAGACCGATAAATTTTAAACTGCTATCCATTTTCTCTTTTTAGATGATGATCTATGTCACCGCGGCTGCAGGAAAATGGAAGAGATTATGGGGGAAAATTATAACAATAAATTTTCTAAACATACACCTTGATTATGCTTCGATTTTTTGGAGGGGTAGAGGGGCGCGGGAGGGAGGTTAGAAAGAAGGCTGGGATTGCTGAAAGCTTGCTGGCTAAATGGCACCATAAAATAGGTTCCCTGCTCTTTTGCCTGCAGAGCGTAGGCATGCCTGGAGGTGTGATTTCCCCCCGCTCTAAATGGGGGAAATGAATTGTGTAATTTATTGCAAACGTGCACACAGTGAGATTAGATCAGCATATCCCATCAAAGGAACAACAATCAATCAGCCTCTAGTTAACAGCTTGAAACACATAAACCAGGGCACCTAATGGCTTTCCAATTTAACAGATTGATAGACTTATCCGGTCCTAAGGGATGAATTAAGAAAACCGGGTACTTTCACACAGTCCCTGGCACTTTTGACAGGACCTTTCCCCCCTCCTCTAGCTTACTTGCCATCTTTACTCCTCAATATAGAGATAAGGTTAACCTGAAAATAAAGAGAAAGTTGGTTTTCCCCTCTTCTCCTTCCCCCCCTCTTTCTGTTTGAAAAAGCACTCCAGAGCTGATTTGTTATTCAGATGAAGCGGGAGTGGAAGTGTGTCAGATGTGGAGAACGGGCTCATTTTAATGACCTGATTATCGCGGGTCATTTGGAACTGTGAAATCCAGGGAGCTATTCAAAGCCACTTAACAATATCTAAATGTGACCCGGGTGACCCATTCAACCAAGGATGTAGGTTTTTTTTTTTATTTTTAGGAGGAGCCTGTTTGTTTAATATCACTCTAATCACATCAGTGATCAAGCACAAAAATTCCCCAGGAAAAAAAATATTAAAGGAATAGTTTGGCAGCTTGGTAAATATACAAAGTCACATGAGAATAATTCCAGTGATCATGTTTAGGTATGGAATAAATATTGCTGCTGCGGGCAGTTGGTTAGCTCAGCATGAAGGCTAGAAACAGGATGGAACAGCTAGCCTGGCATCTCTCACACTCACTAATTCATCAAGTTGTATCTTCTTTTATCCAATTCCATAATACCATAGAATGTAAGTAAGAAATGATAAGGTGTTTTTTACAATTTGGTTTTGGTACAGATTAAACAAACAAAATATAACAAGTTGATCAGCCGGTTTTAGAGCTACTATACAAACATGGGCGTGGTTCAACCTTCCAATTCAACTCTCAGCAGGAAAGTGAACAACATTTCTCAAAATTTTAAACTATTCCCCTAAATACAGATCTACTTTCCTATTATCAGTTGGCTAGAGGTGCTCAGTATAAACAAATCTTTAAGACCAAATCCTTAAATAGCTAAACTTATTGTCATCACTGACTGAATCAGTAGCTTTCAGCAGGATCGCTCCTGGCCTGTGAATGAAAGCGCTGATGTCAACTCAGTCGCAATACATGGTGTTACTGCCTGATTAAAAGCTTACCGAAAGACCGCAAAAGGCACATTATTGATTATGATGTGATAACTCTGTAGCAGACAGGTGGCTGCGGAGCTATTAACCTTATAAACAGCTCTTGCATGGACTGAACGCCACAGCTTGAACAGGCACCAGATTGAACATACTAATCAACTGGAGACAGTAAGGAGCAGCACAGAATCACATTGTGGCATAAATGGTGATGGTTTTGCTTGGCTTAAAAAAAGTGAACAGACTACAAGACTTTACAAGACTTTGGTCAGCACTAAAACGCCAGCATCTAAGATACACATTCAAATAAGGTTAACCGGCAGTACTGCCCTCTAAAGAGCTTGGCTACAAACCCAGAGCCTTGACCCAGAGAACTGGTGTAATGAATCCTCAGTGTCACCATATTATCTTGTCCATGTCCAAGGAGGCAGCCGATCTCTCTGCGTAATTGAACTGCATAATTGAAGAGCTGTTGATATCAAGGATGCAATCCTGAGAGGGATGAGAAAGTGTTACCCTAGACCTCGGCGAGCACACCAGAAGGAACTGACTCGGGTCAGGCCAGAACTACACGACGTGGCGAATCCACGAGCCCGACAGTCTGCTTCTATCAGCCTTCTTCATAATGACATTTACATGTGACTGATGTGTTCGCTCTAATGTGACAGAACTCCACATTAAAGGAGGAACCAGATCCTCTTGCCAGAATTAAGTAAAGGGTTAGGGAGCATTTTGTCTTGACCCTAATGAACTAAAATTGATTACTGATGGATCGGCGAATCGGTTAATGAATAAGAGTCCATTACACACCGATCAAAACTAATAGCGCCTTAACTGCCTCTTTGTTCCTGCTGTTCCATCAGCTTAGTGGAGAACCTGCCGCTATCTGACACACGATGGGGTAAACACTCACAACTGGAAAGAAAACAGAGGAAGCAGCCGCACGCAAAACAGGAACATGACGATTAAACTCAACAAGAGTCTCCGTTTACACTCTCTAGGTCAGGGAAGAAAAACGATGTGGTCCTACTTGACACTAATACTCATGTGTTCCCTGTAGACACAACTCCGCTGACCCTCTTGTTTGGTCTGTGGGTAGCAAGGCGCACAACCACCACCCCCCTCCTTCCCTTCCCCGGCCTCCTCCTCGTGACGGACAGTAATTGGTGTTTATTTGCTCTCTTTTCTCCCTCTCTTCTGTCACGGCGGTGGTAAAGAGTGCTATTACTGCCTGTCAGCTGATTAGTATGACTCCTCTTCCAGCAGCTGTCAGGACTGCCTAATGAGAGGAAACCTGAGCAGAGACAAGAGAGGCCTGCACACAAACAAACACACACATTTAAACATGCACACAGTGAGTGAGAGATTAATTTGATGTGTATGGTTATCTGTCCTAAATGTTTAGTAATAGTCACAATCGATTAATGTATAAATATAGTCTATAGTAGCTACTAGTAACACTTAGGGGAAATCTTTGTGAGGTTTATCATTTTTCAAGTCTGTCTTAAAAGGTCCCATATCTTACAAAGTGGGATTTTACATTTTTTTTATTATAGAGGTCTAGATGGTATATAAATACTGGCACATGTTCTGAAACAATAAATCCACCGAAAAAAAAACACACACAGCTTGTATTCAGAACCTGTGCCTTAAAACAAGCTTTCTGGAATTCTGTAAAGTGTGATGTCAATCAGCGGAAAGGCTCATTAATATTAATGAGACAGCAACAAAACAATCTGTTCGTGCTAAAGCTCCGGAGAGAAGCTTGAGAGAGGAGACGTAAAACTATAATGAGGTAATTTTTTTGTACTTTAAACCACAAATAGGCTTTATCTTGTTAAGGATAACAAAACTTGAAATAAAACCTATGGAAATGTCCAATATGAGACCTTTAGAACAACAGACCACAGCCCAAAGGAACAGTGACAAATGTTTTTCTTGCTGTAATCAATCCTCCCGCTCATACTGGCCATTAAGAGATCCCTCCATAATTCACATTCGGTATAATCCACATGCCTACCTTCACGCACAAATGTATTTAAAAGTTCACTTGAAGCTTTTTGCGATCCACATTAATCAAATAAAGCCAGCTTCTCTCAGAATTACTGTCTATTTAGTGTCAAATTCCCTCTTTTTATTACGTTCTTTCCACTGCACCTGAACAGGAAATATTATCCGTTGATGGTAAAGCATATAATGGTATTTTAGACAATATTCATCTTAATGCTCACAATCAGCTTAGTGAACAAAAAAGCAATGTTACAACTTTAATGGACTACATAGAGCCTGACCCCCAATACACCCAACATTGTTAGGATGAAGTGGCTTTATTGCAGCATGTTCAATATTCTTTATTGCAGCATGTTCAATATTCTTATTTCAGGTACTGCAATATCTTTCCATGATTCACAATTAAAAATTAAACTCCTTATGCATCTTCTACTGACCCTTCATGTTGCCCCTCAGTTCAGCCTCTGTTTAAAACAGGCCTTTTCAGTTCCTGTCTCTTTAAGGCAACACTCTGATTGGTCATCTTCGGGACGCTGCGTCACAGCCAACTTCCAGTCATTCGAGAGGCTACGTTGAAAAACCCCAATAGTGGGATTTTGCTGTTTTTTTTCTCTGTAATCCAATCAGATGTATGAAAGAAAAGAATGCAAATAACGCATTGAGAAACACATGTGATTGAACAGCTTTTCTACATAAACTAATTTTAAGTTGAGAACATGTTTAGCATAGATATATGACATTGTACCAGTCTAAAAAAAATGAAAAAACCTGTACATAGATACATAGATAAATGTGTGTATATATAAATATGCATATAGATATATAGATACTTTTTTTATGTCTTGCAGTTCAGTAATTGGGAAACAAACAAATAAGTGGTTCTGACAACATTATTGCAGACAATCAGCAACAGGGGACATTCTTCTGAAAGGTGGGGTGTATTTTTTTAGCTGGTGAGTTCAAATATCAACGAGCTTTCTCTAGAATCTGTGACTCCACCTTTTTACCTTTAAGTAGAAATGGAATATGTATGAGGGACCAACGCATGTCCCTAATGGATCTCTCAAAGTCGCTCTCCTTACACATCAAGCATTCACACCAGCGCTCGACAACTCTATCTCCCTCACATCTAAATGTACACCAAATTCCTCAGGGCACCTGGGAAAATTAACCATTTAATAGCAATAAATAACAGATTCTGACTCAAGGGGACTGCTGATCAGCCTCTTTCTCTTCTCCCGCTCTTTCTCACACACAGATACTATCCTCAAATAGCTAGATGAACTTCAAAAAGCTCAATCAAATGGTTTATGGCTGAGATAACACACTATACATAAAACTATGTGTTATGTCCATTTTGTCCTCTTCTCGGTTCTGGGAAGTGACTAGTTAATATAAACTCAGGTACTCAGGTTTGCTATTTATAGGAAATAACAGACATTTTATTCCAGAGCTGCATCACTTGGCCAAATAATCCTTTAGTTGTCAACAACAAAATAATCTATTTTTACAATGGATTCATTGTTCTTAATCATCAGCATTTTTAAAAAGGTGATTTCTAAGCTGTGAATATTTCCTGCTATCATTAGTGCTCTTTGATAATATAGTGATTATTTTGGGGCATTTGAGAATGGCTTTCTTTATCTGTTTATCTGTTTTCTGACATTTTAAGGAATAAACAACTAATTAATTAATTGAAAAAAATAACCATCAAATTAATTGATGAATGAAAATAACTGTTCTGGTTTATTCTAACACATCCATAGCCAGAGAAATAGCTGAAAGCAGATATGATACTGTAAGAAGGTTACTCGGAGGGCTTTGTAGTGCGACCACAATGATTCTCCACTATTTTAGACGTGTGAAAACCACCCAGCACTCCTACATTTATCTCCACTGTCAATAACATGCCCGTTAATGCCCCTCACTTGTTTCTCTCTTTTTCCCCACGCTGATGATGTAAAGGCTCTTGTATTAGTCAAAATGGGGCATTGATTATTTGTTAAAACATAAGTGCAAATCAAATCAACATTGCGCGGGGACAGATGAGAGCTGCCTACCTGTGCACACGCAGGAAAAGAAGGGGCAGTTATTGACCAATTGATTTGATGTGAAGAAGGGGCATTCTTTTCCCCGCGGCGGAAAGACCTTGATGGCGCGGCGGGCGATCACTCCACCGCCTCACCTCCGACTACAACTACCTCTAACACCCGGCTGTGTCCTCAATCTCCACTGTAACAGGCCCAGGTATGCAACTTTTCCGTCGGCACCGTTATGTATTTGGCTTTCTATTTCACTTTAATAGGGGAGAAATTGGCAACATATTCTTTTACAGCCCCCTGGCACCATTAGAAAGCCTGCTGTCATTTGGATTATTTATGAAAAACTATTTCATGCTTACTTACATTTGCCGCTTATTTTCCCCCAGTGTGACCCGCAGCAGATTTAGTTCCATTTGGAAAGCCTTAAAGCCAATTCTTTATGTCTGCAGGTCAGCCTTCTCGATTGAGTCAAGATTGAAATACCAGTGTGTAGTGGGAAAGGTATGGCAAGAGGAAACCAATAGTCTTTTATTGTGTCGAGGGCTATACTAAGGAGAAAAGGAAGGGGATATTGAAAGCGGAGGAAACGATAGAGGGCCGTGAGCAGGGCGGGTGAAGGGGGTGATTTTTAGCAGGATATAGAACTGGAGACACCTGCAGAAATAAGAGGCAATGCAAAGGGAGCAACAAAAGTTGAGGAATGAATAGGCCACAAACATCCAGCTGCTCGTGAGCGGCAAAGACAACAAAGACGGGCCAAGACCTGAGTCAGCAAATTGGCATCGAAAGTACAAACAGAGAACACATAAAAGGAAAGTGGCCTTAAATCCACAATATCTTATATTTCATCCAAAAACATGTCAAATACTGTTGCTCGGCTGGTGTTTTACAAGGACTACAATGATAAACTTTGCTGGGGGGCTTTTGTTTGTGAATTTTTTCCCCCTTGAATCTATACTCATATCCGTGTCTGTACAAGAAAATTGGCAATCTTTGTCTTTCAACATATCAGATAAATCAAAATAAACTTCCCCACTAAGGAGCTCGACAGCCCAGGACAAAGCAGTCACACTCCCCTTTGGAGCATGCATCTATACTCATAATCCCATACTGTATGAGATGGGGTCTTTCACTCCTCATTACACACACACACATACACACTTTTGATCTGGGTTTGGCCTGGGCTTCATACAGTGACCCTAATAAACTGCGGCGTGGCCGGGCAGGTTTGTCATTGTCACAGGTAAATGATGTAATTAATGAGTGTGTAGCGGAGTGGATGGGCGCCGGGGTGTTAGCTTTTAAACACCTCTCCAGCTGACTGGGTTTGGGGAGGCCCAGCTGGACAGAGCCAGCGGATCGATACGGGGTCAGGGGTCAGTCAACCCTCCCATTATGGCCGTGGTAAGTCCCATCATCGTCTGGCTAACGACGCCTGCAGGAGGGCCGGAGACGGAGCCACTGCACTCCTGGAGCTGGGAGAGGAGGCTGATGTAAGAATAGTATCTGCAATACATGTTAATAATGGCTTTGCACTCTTTTTTTCCTGAGTATTTTAAAACACAATAACAAGCAATGAATTAGCTTCTGCTACTGAGGTAACTGGACCAGTTTGTTGGGTCACACTTGGTTGATAACAGTTGTATTTTCACACTGACTCTGAACTTACATTAAAGTACCATCAGGGTGGTATAATTCCTCATGTTATAAGTGTGTTTTTCTCTGTTTTATGATTCTTTTTTTGTGTGTGTGTCCATGTTTGCTCTAATAAGACAAAATATGAAGGAGATTGTATTAGGAAACGCAGTTTGATTTAGAAACAATGAAACTAAAGTGCATATTGCTGTTATCACTCAGAGCTTATTCTCATATGTAATATGCAGGTTTTCAAAAAGACATTTAAAATATATAAAATATAAACAATATCAGTAATGATGACCTCTGGGCTGGCGAATGCCAGTAATGTTACTGACTAGACGTGGACAAAAGGAACAGCAGGCGGGCCAACGGAAATTGTTCCTGGTCGGGCTGGTTTGAGTGATATAATGAGATAAAGATCAGGGGTTAAGTTTTTTTTTGGGGGGAAAAAGGGGGCCATATTTTAACACTGTCAATTCCAGTAGCCTTTACTATTTGCTTGAATGAATTCTTGACTTCAAAATATACATTTTAGTTCATTGTATCGGTCGTTAAATGAGTAAAAATTTACAAACAAATTGATTATAGCTTGGGTTCTTTTCCAAAACCCTTCGGTTTCAAATACATGTCAGTAAAATATGACTTTATATATCAAATCCCATAATCTCCTGCAGACTTATCTCAAATATTTAGTGGGGAAAAGTATGGACATTGCTATTAGATATTAAATTACAAAATAAAAAACACATTTTTAAAATAAAAGGCAACTACTGAAATACACATTGTTTTTTCTGTAGTTTTTAATGCTGCTGTTTTATCAACTTTAATATCACTGTTCGGAGTGTTTTCAATTTAAATAAAAACAACAATACAATATTGATTATTACACATGTCCAGATGTCCAGTATAAGAAATAACTTTTCTCTTTAACAGCCCCTGGACATTTTGTTTTTATTAGTCTATTTTTTTTCCACAATAAAACTAAAAGTTACAAAGAATTTGAGGAGGTTTTGCCTCAAAAAGGGTGGAGGTTTCATTAATCTGAAACATCAGTTACATTAGCACCACTACCCATTGCAGGACGCTCTTAACTCAGGCTCAATAGCCACTCCAAGAGATCCATAGGGAGATCAAAACTCAGCACCTCATTTAAAGCGTGCCGCACATTTTCTCTGAGCTCTGAGTTTTCGTGTAGGTGCCGCGAGAAATACTGGGCCAGTTTTGTTCATGATGTTGATACATTATTAATATTACAGCAGGGGAGCATGGGAAATCGTTCCTGGCCAGATTGAGTTTGATCAATATTCTCAAAGGGCAGAAGCCTCATTAATCTAAAACTTCCCTCACATTAGCAGGACTGTCCAATTCAGACCACTCTTTACTCAGACTCAATAGCCACTCCAGCAGATCCATACAGAGATCAAAACTCAACAGCTAATTTGGAGTGGGCTGGAGTTCGGAATGTTGTGAGCTCCCCAAGGAATACTGTAACCAGGTTTGTTGACACATTATGATTATTACAGGGATTCTTAACATGCAAAAAGACAAAAGTAAACACATGAAAAAAAAATAAGAAAAATATTAAATATATCCTTGTTTGATTGTGAATTATAGAGTTTATTCAGCACATAAAAGGGATAAACAATTAACCTTAAACTACAATTACTAACAAAATATTTTGCTTCTTATTATTGCACAAAATTTTTGTGTATTGTATATATTTATTTATACTTTAGGCAACACTGGCAAATATACTTGAATATATTTATACATATAAAAGCTGAAATGATTAGTTTTTATTCGATTTTGAAAATCATTAATCTGAGTTTTAAATCATTTTTAGAGCAGAAATGCCAGGTTTCGTCTTCTCAGGTGTGGAGATCTGCTCCTTTTGTCTGTTGTTCATGGTTATGAAAACTAAAAATGAGTTCACAAGTTTAAAGCCTGTCCTAAAG
Source organism: Eupleurogrammus muticus (assembly GCA_036785175.1). Classification (NCBI taxonomy): domain Eukaryota; kingdom Metazoa; phylum Chordata; class Actinopteri; order Scombriformes; family Trichiuridae; genus Eupleurogrammus; species Eupleurogrammus muticus. The sequence continues at coordinate 12,135,961 of JAYKQN010000019.1, forward strand.
CACTTCTCAAATTCCTAAATGTAAGGATATTTTGCAGCCACTATGGAGACCAATACTTCTTTTGATGTGTACAAAAAATGACCTGTCCTTTAATATCAATGGGCTTTAGACTTTAGACTGTGGATTGGAAAAAAAATATTATCATGTAATGTACATTTTTGTCTATTTTCTGATATTTCATAGTCCCAACAATTAATTTGGACAAAGAAAGAGATGTTGTTTTGTTTTTGAGATGGCTGAGACCAGTACTGACCGTGTACAGCGTGGCAGACATGCTGAGAGTTGATCCTCTCCCTGTGACCACAACCCACTGGTGTTTAAGGATGTGCCAGTGGGCGCACTATATTATCTTCTCATGGACAGGCTAATCCATTACCTACCTTCTTGTGGTGCGAGTGAAATGCTCGTATTAGGGCAACTGTGCGTTCAGAGGCATCATTCAGGACAATGAGCTATAGCCAAAGAGTGACAAGCTAGAAAAATGTCCCCACTTTTCAGGCTGTACAAATGACGTTTGGCCACGATAACTCACAACTGGACACTTCATTTCAAGTCGGGAGCTAGCCGGCCAGTCAAAAGCTATTATACCATCTTCTTTATTTGTGGCCCGTGGTTTTGGTAGTGGGACCCTCAAATAAATACTGCTAAAATGCCACTTCAGTCAAAAATATTGGCCAATTCTTTTCTCTGTCGTGACTGGCCCCGGATGGCAACCTGTTTCTGATGGTATAAACCTTTAAGAGTCAGGTGGTCAGACAGGCAGCATCCATCAAGCCCAGCAGCATCATGAGTTAGTGTTAGATATATATGCAAGTGGCTGGAAGTGACCATTGCTGCCGATCCCTCGCAGCCATTCTCAAAGCGTAATAGTCAAATGAATTGATTACCAATTTATCATTGGGGGAATTGCTTGCTTAGAGGAATAATCACTCACCGATAAAGAAGAAATGGCTATGAATACATTTCAAGGATGACAATCTTTGAGGAGTAATAGTATAATTTGTCACTTGTGACAGTCTATTTGATTGTTCTCAATATTTCAGCCTGCTGGAATATTGGACGCGTGGTTGTCAGAGCCTGGCTGAGGTGTGTGTGAATGCGTTGAGTGGTGCTTTAATACGGTAATAAGGCAGTCAGTAGAACACTTAGACTTCCTAAGGTGACAGCAGCTTTATCGTGCATGGCCTCATAAAGTCCCATCATATCTCTTCACCACTATTATCAAATGGGTGTTTAGCGTGTTTCTTTGTGTGTGTGTGTGTGTGTGTGTGTGTGTGTGTGTGTGGGTGTGTGAAATAGACGGAAAGCAAATAAGTGAACAACCTGTCTTTATGTATGTGGGCTCAAGGTGATGACAGGAGCACACAAAAACATTAGCCTGAAAAGGGAGCGAGAGGGAGGCGCAACATATTCTGAGCTTTTTGTGTAAAAATGAATAAATAAATAAAGAAGCTTGTCTTGCCACACTGAAGTGACACATTTCTTTTTTTGCTCCTATTCCCTCTGAAAAGCCCAGGCAGCTGTGGTCAAACTTAGGTCAATAAATTGCCTGTCCAGAGTTGCCACATCTATCAAAAGATGAAAGTTTGTCTTTAAAGGAGAGATAGAATTCAGTGTAGGAGAGAGTGGGTCCTTTCTGCGAGACATGCAGGAAATTAATCAAGGAAATGGGGTTTTTTGGTGTGCCTATATCACATCTAATCTATCCTTTGTCCACATGGAGCCGGCTCCAAGCCTCACCAATCAAGAGCGCCACGCTGGCTTTATGAAAAGCCACTTGTTCCCTGCATAATTGGGGGGTCTCATTGCCGAGTTAAATGGGAGGTGGATTCAGAGGGAGGGGCTGTGTTGTTTGCCCATGTAAAGTGTGATCCAGATAATAGCATTCTCATCAAAGGCGGCAATTACATTCATTACAACGGCGCGAGGCGCGCCTGCAAGGAAATTAAGTGGTGAGAAGAAAGAAAAGCTTAATATATACCTCCTTTATCCTATCCCCCTCCTCTCAGTTGGTTTTCAAATGCTCCACGTGGAGCAGGAGACCTCAAGAAAGAAACAGTCTCAGTAGAAGAAGAATAAATCTTGTCAGAGTCCCCCCTTCACCTTTCAGCTCCCGTCTCCCGTTACTATGGCTGCACTTGTCTAGGATTAAAAAGCTTTTCCAGAAGGGTAATCTCTAATGCAGTTTTTACACAAGCCCAACAAATGACACCAAGTCTTAAAAAACTGCTTAAGACCGTGCCCAAATTAAATTCCAATTTCTTTCAGGAGAGGAGGAGCCCGTTAATTGTCTCGTGTCACGTTAAACCACAAACAGCCTGTAAATCAAGCGGTTAAGAGGAGAAAGGAACCTTTTCATTCAGGCCTTCTTGAATTTGAATCAGAGCAAGTGGATAACACTGCAAACGTTCTCAAAGGACAGGTGTTGTCCCCGGGCCTATTCATATTCACTCGCTCATATCATTTGGATAGTCTTGTAAAGGTTTTTAATTTAAAGTCAGACATTTACAAATGTTAAGTATATGAGTAACTTTGTAATTATATCAAAATAGCCTACAATGGTTAGATTTATATTACATTATTACATAATTACCTCCGCAGCTTTATGTAGCCAAATCAACATCCAACACAGTTGTTCACATAATAAATTTGAAGTGAACTGTAGGACGTCATGTCTAGTTTCCATCAGTGTGAGCACGGCATTATTGGGTGTAAATGCCAGCCCAGTAATCCCGATTAGAGTATTACCTGTTCTCTGTCTGATTAATATATGTTCACTGCCCTTTAACAGAACTACTTAATATATGGTGCAGTGGACACGTCATTAATGCAAAATTAAGTTTGAGCAATTATTCTCCTCAAGTATTTTTAGGCTTAATAAATCTGTCTTTCAAACCAAAGGCTGCAGCGGTCTTTCCTGCGAGAAATACTCAGCAGAAAATACAATATAAGAATATTGTGTTAATGATTCATATAATGAGAATTAAACACAAAACTATTGGAAATAAATGAGAGCATAGAGAAGTGTGCACTTTGTCTTTCCGTGCCGACAAATCATTGTGGCTGTGTGTAAATTATTCAACAGGATCTGGCCCCAGTGGAAACCTGAGCATAATTAAATTGCAATAAAATAACATTAGTGTGGACAGGCTGTTAGAAGGTGGTGTAATTGGCTGCTCCGGCGGTCATGGTTCAACTGATGGGGTCGACTGTCATGTCTTCCACTCGTCCCACACTTGTTGTCCCCGGGGACAGGCAGCTGTCACAGACGCTGTCTGTAGAGCTGTCTGTCCACTGAGCGGTCTGTAGTGACAGCACATGCCATGGCTGTGAACTGTGTAATCTTGATTAGAGCTGCAACAATTAGTTGATTATTTAGAAAACTAATCGCTAACTGTTTTAACATTCAATTTGTCCCTCTAAACATTTTCTTTTTCAGGAAAAGGCCCAGACATTTGCAGGCTTCAAATGTGAAGATAACTTTTCTTTGCCATGCCATACAGTAAACTGACTTTTGCCTTTGGATTGTTGATGAAGCATTTAAAGAGATTATCTTTGAGTCTGGAAAAAAAAACATTTTGGAGGCATTTTTGACAGTTTTCTGATCGATCAATCAAAAATAAGTGTTATTTCCAGTAGCAATGTTGCTAAAGAGTTATGTTAGAAATTACAAGCATTACGAGCCTAAATCCTGCCGCTTTGTATCTCCTATAATGTGGAGCGTGTGTCTCAGGGTGGTGTGTAAAGGGAGGTAGCTGAGTGTTTTACCACTGAGACATGTGCACCATCTAGTGTCCAGATGTTGAAGTGTACTCACATGCACATGGGCAACAGCAGGTGGGCAGGATCAAATGCACCTGTCCAAAGAACAAAAAGTTAGAATTGCACATTATGATGCTATATAACTTTCTAAAGTGACACACACGCAAACACACTTCACACACGACTGATTACTGTGTATAATATAATATATAGATGGACTGTCAACAGCAAACAGGTGAGTCGTGTTACACAATAAAGAGTTTGCTGGTAGCAGGTTTACATTACTGCTTTGACATTTTCCTGCCCAACAGAGCAGTTGTAATGTGGTAAAAGGATACAGTAGCCTCACTCAACTCAGCCATTTATCATCTTCTCCTCAGTGGTTTTCCTACAACTTTGACACAAATGGGGCAATGTGATCTTCACCAAGGCAGTTACTGGTAAATTATTGATTGTGATAAAACATGAATGAGTCAATAGCTTTTGAAAGTAATGCAATTGTTGTGCCTCATTTGACACTTGTACATAATTGCAAGCTGTAAATCTGAAAGTGTGTCATGTCACGGACGTGAATAGATGGGCTATCGGTTAACTTCATTAGCTGGTGGCAAGAGATGGGTGTTTGTGTAAAAGATGATCTGATTACAGGGGCCTTGGTCCGGATGCAATTTTTGACTAATTATGAAACAACAGGATGTTTTTGATATTAAATGGATACAGCTTAATCTCAAAGATAAGCTTTCAGAAAATAAATGCATTCGAGTGTACAGATAGACAGATAAATCTCACAATAAATGCTATTCTAATAACTAAAAATGTGCACTAATCAGACATGAAATGACAGGTCCTCAATTTTTTGATTCAACAGTCTGGTGCTCAAAGAAGCATAGAAACATGTGTTTTTTGCTGTCATCATTCATCCTGTTCAAACAGATCATTAGAAGATCATTTCTTAATGCACTGACATGAAGGACAAACTTTACAGTCCTCTTTCAAAGCAAAAATGCATTTAAAAGAGCTGGGCAATATAAAGCTTCAGTCATCTAAATTAGTGGAATTGAGTCAATATATTTTAAAGTTAGAGTCTTAACAGCCAAAGTCTTTCTATTTTGTAGTAGACACCACCTCAGCTCAATCGTAAAAACAGTCAGAGGAAGCATAAAGAGTAAATATTTTGCAAAAATGTGGCAGATTTACACTTGACACGACTCAGTCTGCCGAAGCCTCATATACCCTTCAGATACACTTTCAAGTGTGTTTTAGCACTAAATGACTGTGAAAACACTGGATTTGGCCCCCATCAATTAGCCTACGTTGAAAGTGCATTGCGAAAAATGCCAATATGAACCAAAATGATGATTAACAGTTAAATAAATGTTCTTTTAAGACACAATTAAACATTGTCAACCTATACTTAAAATATTTTATCAAAGAGACAATAAAACAATATAAAACATTCATCTGACAAGGGGTGATGTTTGTTTGCAGTTTGTTGGTGTTTAAAAAGAAATGGTTGTAAAGGTTAAGGAAAATATGCATTTGAAATGAGTGACCAAACTTCAACCCAAAACTGTAAACCACAGTTTGTATATTATTCTGTAAATTATTATCCTATATTTAATTTAAAAAACGGTGCATCTCACCAAATTTTCTGAAGAAAATATTTGGGAATAGTCGCCAGTCCAAAGTTATAACTTCTGAAAGTGTCGTTTAAGGAGCCAGAACATGGTTCGGTATTAAAAGTAAAGCCTGAACTGATAAATAAATTATATTGAAAATCATTGCATTAAACTAATTTTCAGTCCTTCTGCCTTTCGATAAGCAGTTACATTGTTGATTACTCCGCAAATGATGATAAATAGTCTGTTGTTTTGTCATTATCACACCGTATTTGTGGTTTTAATAATGTAACTTTCTTTGTTTTATGGCAAAGTTAGCGCACTCTCTTGATAGGAACCTTTCTTTCGGCGGACGGTTTACGCCGGTGCACACACGGTGAACTTTAACCCCTCCGAAGACGTTTATTGTTTTGATTTAGCAGATTGCCGTTTCGTGTAAACATTAGCGAGTGGCTCGACGGAAACGCGTTCGGAAAACGGCGGCGTTCTCGAGGTGTTACCGGGACGGGCACGGACGATGCGGATAATGAGCGAGTCGGCGAGATAACGACGCGGTTCGTGACGGAAGATGATTTCTCCCAGATAAGCTAACGTTAGCTGTGCGGCTAACGCGCCGTATGTTTGGTAACAACATGACGGCGACGAGGAGCCGCGGTGTGTAGGAGCCACCGATCGCACACCGGATCGCGCCGATTTCCTCTCTATTATCGCTCATTGATTCTCAGGATTGATTATCCGTGCGTCTGAAGTCTATACGACATTTTCCAATCAAACAATAAAGCTGGTTATCAACTTAGCCGGTTATCTTCCAAGAGGTACGTGTGTGTCGTAGAACACCAGCTAGCTTATGCCACAGAGTGATTCTTCTTATAAATCCAGTTGGTTGTATGCGTGTGATTCATAAAACTTGTACAACGTGTCATTGCAGCGTTGTGTGTTCGCATCACGTTGTTTTCAATGGGGGAAGAAAAGCCGGACACGCTGGACTTTGTGAAGGATTTCCAGGAGTATCTGAGCCAGCAGACGCAACATGTCAACATGATATCAGGCTCCGTCAGCGGCGTCAAAGAGGTGGACGAGCTGCCAGCCGGTAACATTCACATCTTTACACATTTCTCTCTGTGAATTCAGCAGTGTGGCAGCATTAGATTGGCCGTTATTTTCCAAACAGATCACACTCCTCGCTCACATTTCTCTTTTTGTTATTATTATTATTCTGAGCCGACAGTATAACACAGTTTAAATGCACACAATAACTTGGACTGCTGTCAGACCATAGACAGAATGAAATCAAAACTGTTACACTAAGGAAACAAAAAAGTAAAAAAAAAAAAAAAACTGCAGAAACATTTAAGAAGTACAATACAAATATGCACTTCCTGCCTAATAATTTCAGTCTACTGCTCTACAGATGATACCTACCAAAATACATGCTCAAAGGAGATAATTATTTTAATTCACCTTGGGTTCCTTGTAATACATTGGCTATAGGTTTTTGAAATAGACGGTAACGTTTCATACTCAATGACAAAGCAGGTGGATAAGTCTTGCAGCATTTAGTAGAGTGATATTTTTTGTACACTTTCATAGACTAAATTACTTTATTAAGGAAAAAAATCTTAATTTGTTAAAGGAAGTAATTGATAGTTGCAGCCCTGATAATTAAGCATAGTCATCCTCATCCAGATGATGTGGTTCTATGGCACATCTGATGTCAGGAATTGTTATTTTGTGAATGAAGTTTTATTTTAATGTGTACTCTGTTGTTACACTATAGTAGCAATATGTGGCACAGTGCAAGTTTTACTCCATGTTCTATAAACAACAAGAACCGGACAATGAGGCATCGTAATGCCTCATCAAGTCATGATGCATCATGTGTTACCCTAGATAGTGAGGTAAAGTCAGATTTTTGTTTGAACTGTCGTGTCCTATTTCCTCAACATAAATGATTTACCTTGTGTGTCTGTCCCTGTATGCAGAATGTAGTCAGAATGGACTGGATCACCCCACAGTGGACATGTCACTGGAGGACAGCTCAGGGATCCTGGTGGATGGTTTTGAGAGGACCTACGACGGGAAGCTCAAGTGCCGCTACTGCAACTACGCCACGCGGGGCACGGCGCGACTCATTGAGCACATCCGGATTCACACGGGTAAGTGTTAGCACCTGACCTTCAGGCCAACGTTCACGCGGTTCTATTCTTGAGCTTGTTTTTTTTTATCAAACAGGAGAGAAACCTCACCGCTGCCACCTCTGCCCATTTGCTTCGGCCTACGAGCGCCACCTGGAGGCTCACATGCGCTCGCACACCGGCGAGAAGCCGTACAAATGTGAGCTGTGCTCCTTCCGCTGCAGCGACCGCAGCAACCTGTCGCACCACCGCCGCCGGCGCCACAAACTGCTGCCGATGAAAGGCGCGCGCTCGCTTTCCCACAAGAAGATGCTGAGCGTCTTGCAGAAGAAGGCCAGCTCGCTGGGCTACGGTCGCCGGCTCCTCATCAACTTCAGCCCCCCTTCCATGGTGGTGCACAAGGCCGACAACGTGAGCGACTACTCCCACGAGCTGCCCCACCTGCGCCAGGAGACCTATGATAGTCAGAGCCGGGAAGTCGAGGACGGGATCCCCTCGAATCAAAACCATCATCACCACGACATGATCATGGATAACCCCCTGAACCAGCTGTCCACCCTGGCCGGCCAGCTGGCCAGCCTCCCCTCAGAGTCCGAGGCCCAGAACCAACCTCCCATGTCTCCCGGAGGCGAGTCCATCGTGGACGAGAAGCCTTTCCTCATCCAGCAGCCGCACCCGGCCACGGCGCCTGTGGCCGTCACAGCCAGCATGGCCCACGCCTCCTCCTCCTCCCCGATCACGCCGGAGCCCCGAGCTCCCCCGCACAGCAACTCCAGCCCCGGGGGAGGGCCCTGTAGCGAGCACAGCGGGCGCACCAGCACCCCTAGCATCTCCAACAGCCAGCCCAGCACGCCGGTGCCGGGCCAGTCCGCCCCTCTCCAGGACCCCCACATGCTGCACCACTGCCAGCACTGTGACATCTACTACCCCGACAACATCCTCTACACCATCCACATGGGCTGCCACGGCTACGAGAATCCATTCCAGTGCAACATCTGCGGCCACAACTGCAAGAGCAAGTACGACTTTGCCTGCCACTTTGCCCGTGGGCAACACAAGTAGATGAATGGAGGAAGAACTTTAAAATGGACAGCTTTGTTTTACGAATTCTAGGGCTGCCCCCGACCAAAGATTCTCCTAGTCGACTAAAGGTTGTTAGGTCAAGCTACTAGTCGACTGGTCGTCGCACATTAGTTATTATTTAATTATTTTAATATATTATTTTGGGGCATCAGCAAATGGTTTTTAGTTAACGCTAATGACCCTGAATGTGTCGGGACAACAATCATCAAGAAGGCTTTCTGGTTTTGGTTAGGCACCTTACATGTTTCAGATGATGACTCATGTTTGAGGTGGACAAATCCCCACACTTTAGATGATTTCTTGTCTTACATAGTCTAATAATGATTTTGCTAAACCCACAGATGGGCCGCATGAAGTCACCACTCCCTGGTCCAAGGTTTCAAGTTAAAGGCTTTCAGCATTTCATACACTGTCCTTTTGGCCTCATTTTGTTCGCATTAAGCAACAACTCAGATGGTGTTTGAGGATATTTTTTTCTTTCCTGCGACTAACCAACCATTGAAAACTTGGTCAGAATAAAACTCTTCTCATTGACCAAGAGTGGGGGCAGCCCTAATCAATTCCATGGTAATTTTTTTTATTGGTCTTTTACTTGGCCTTGATGTAGCCTAGCCTTTGGAAGTTGTACTTACACAAAAAAATGTCAACAATCAGATGGTTTCATTTTCTGTAGTTAAAGGGGCTACGTGTAACATCTGTGAACCAAGTTACATGGTTAATTTTTGTTTTTTTGGTGTGAGGGGTTGTAACATAGCTAATAAAACCCTGTACAAATGACACCTCCACCCACTGCAGCAAACATGATGTTATCCGGTTAGGAAACGGGTGCAACAAAACACAGCTGCAACAATGAGTCACCCACTCCTGAGCGCGCGTGCACACACGCGCATACATACGCACATACATACGCACACACGCAGCTAAAACAAATATTTTCTGGTGGCAATTAGACCAAAAGTGTAATCTGACACTTTTTAACTCACTGGCCAGTCCCACAGGAGTCTGTGTGTTTGTTCTATGTGTGTGTGTGTGTGTGTGTGTGGTTGTTTTGGTGTCTGAGCAGGGGGGCGGGATAAGCTACGTTTTGCTGCAGCACAGTGCAAAAAACAAATTTAGAGAGATGCTTGTGAGTGGTATAAAGGAGAAAACATCACCTGCAATATTCTCACACTGCTGCGAGTGCTCGTGAGGAATTCCCTAAAGTTACACATAGCCCCTTTAATGATGCCCATTCAAGTGTATTATAAAGGAATGATCAGTGTTTTCCACAGGTTGAGAATTTATTTGTGGTGGTGGTGGTGGGAGTCCTATACATTCACTATCAGAAAAACACCTCCCTAACTTAAAAGTTAGTGAGACTAATGTTTTTAGCCTTATTTAAAGATCCCCTCTTTTAGGATGTATGTGATGTACTTGTCTGATAGTTTACCATGAATTAATTTCCACAAATCATCTTCTTGAACTTCTTTAAAATGGCATCTGATCCTTCATTAGAAATTCCTGAATCTATAAATATGCAAATACAGCCATTCAAACGTACAAACATTTATAGATATGAAGAACCTTTAATATCCATAAATGTTTGGTGAAATGCTGTATTGCGTTAATAAGCACCGCTCCACACGTCAGCTCCTTCAAAGCAATATAGTATACAGTGTATATCTTACAAACAATTCAGCTTAGGAAGAGCCTCTCTGAACATTATGTGTGTGTAAGTTGACCACTGTATATTTAATCTGAAACATCTCAAGTGTATCCTACTTCACTGTAAAGTCTGTTCTCAGTGTTTATGCACTGGAGGTCGTTGGTTCCCACATCCAACTTGTGTAAGTTAAATATTGGACTAGAATTCCAATCTATTTGTAAGTTCAACGTCTTAAAACAAGTAGCCAGTTGTTCAAACTGCCCCCTTGCAGCCTTCTAGTGTTAAGATGCACACACATCATTCTGCACAGTGAAGCTCTAACTGTTGGAACAAGGAGCAAAACACTTTTTTTTAGAGGGGGACTTAAATGTAGCATGTTACCAAATTGGCATTAACCTTTGTTTTGTACAAATCCTATTGACAAACCATGCAGATCTGTTTTGGTTTTTTAAGCGCGATACCACGCAGCCCTAACATAACTGACAGCAATAACAACAAGCATGTATATTGTTTGGTTTAACGCATACGTTAATTTAATACAGAACAGAGGTCTGGGGAAACCTCTGACTTTGGATGCATAAAATACCCTAATGAAGTTGATAGGAGTAAAGCTAAGGGCACACTATAAAGTTTGTGGAAACTATACACATGTATATGCATATATTAGTTGCCACCCTGAACGTCACCTGATGGTGGACTGTAGCTCACCTGTGCCTGTTGAAGAAGTTCAGGGTCGAGGAGCTGCTCCCACACCACCTGGTCTCTCAGCGAGCCGACCACCCAAATAAATTCTCAATACTCCTGTAGCCTTTTCTTAAAGGTTGCTCTGGTTATGTGAACACAGGAGTGATACTGTTGGCCCAGAGTGATCGATCTTCAGCCTTGTTGAAATTAATTCCGTGCTTTGGTGCAATACAATTCTTTCTTTGCAGTGCCTGACATATTCACTTTATTGTTTGTCCAGGATCAAGAGGACTGTTACTTTAAAGATGAACAGATATTACAATATCATATTCTTCTTCCTCACCTAGAACCGTAAGAAGAAGGTTTGGTCATTGTAGTTTTCTATGGTAGCCACGATTTTGCCAAAATTCTGCGCCATGAATGCTGCTACATAACTTTGGAATCGATGCCAGCTGTAGTGATTGGCATACACAGTAAAACCCTTTTTGTAGTTCCTCCACACAGTGTCCTTCTTTTACCAGCAACACGGCGACGCCGCTCATTTAGTTGAATTATGTTAAGTTACATCATGTCATACTGTATTTTGATATTGTATGAACTCACTCTCTGATATCCAGTATCTCTGTGTTTAAAACAAAATCACAATGTCTCGTGTGACATGTGAACAATTTTACAGAAATCGCCACGTAGCAACAGGGATTCCACGTTTTAGCCTTTGTGATGACACACACTGAGATCCCCCCCTTTGATCATATGGATCCCAGTGATTTTCTGAATATTTACTGCGTATATCGTATTCTGAGTGGTTGGATAGGTGTTCAGTGTCAAAAAAAAAAGTGACTGCTACTTTAGCAAGATTGTTGTTTGTCTTGGGTACTGTTGTCTGTTGCTTAGCAACATGTGTGAAGAACATAGTTACTGTTTTTAGGACGTTGTCACCATGCTTACCAGTAATAGGGGCATCCAGTAATGACTGCCTTATGTTCTCTGTGTGTTGTAGGTTCATAGGTAATGGTGAATGTTGAAGCCTTTTGGTGATCACTCTCCCCCTCTGGGATGAAAAATCATTTTATTGTGAGATGGATTAATCTAACTAATTTATAAGTAAAGTGTTTTCTAATTGAGCTGCAGTTTGTCTTTTGTTTTCATTTAGTTCATTTACACGTATGGCAATGAAATGCACAAACACAAACCTTTGATGATGCTTTTAATCAGGTAATGGGATACACCGGAATGTAGGTGAGTATATCAGTATCAAAAGAAACAGGAGAGAAAGAAATGCAAGTAAAAATATAGGATGCAGATCTTTGCATCATGAAGTTTAAACTTTCTTCTCCTCATGAGCAGCTTCTTCCTTTTTCTCAGGATCTAGAAATAACAAATACATGTATGATAACATTATAGAGTAAACAATCACAACTATTTTACTGTTTGGAAATATTCCAATAAACCTCTATGGATGCAAATGTGTACAGACCTTTAAGTTGGATGGGGCCCAGGACCAGAGTCTGGCTGTCGTGGTTTGACCCCAGATCTCTGGCCTTCCGCCTCATGCAGCCTTGGCGGCAGCGGGAGCTGTAATCGGAAGCTTGGCATATCAGGACCTTGCACTGGAGGTATACGAAGTCCGTGGCTTGCAGGAACTTGAAGGCCTTCACTGTGAAACGGGCGTAGGCCTGGCTACCGCTGACGTAGGAGTAGTAGGTGTTGTCAACCCGACACCTGGAGGGGCAACAAAGAATTCTATGAATAAAGCAGCAGGGATCTCTCCCTGACGGACCACAACACTCAGATTTGTTCAGCTCACCCGTTGCGGACCAGGTAATAGGCTCTGGAATGGAAATCATGGGGTGACGGTGAGGCCACACAGGTGTCAAGGAAGAGGACGAGGGTGCTGTCGCCTCTCCTCAGGTCCACTTGGACATACAGGTTCTGGTTTAGTGTCACCTTATATGGAACTTCATGCACCTGTAATATGCAATGAACTACTTATTATAATCATTCATTTATGAACAGGCATCACTACTACCAGAAAAGAAAATTGCACCTTGTAGTAGAAGCTGCTGGATGTGTAGAAATCCATGCTGGTGTTGAATCTGCCTGTGCCTGTGATGCTGCTGCTGTTAGTATTTTGGACCACGTACATGATCTGAGCCACCGAGTCTTGCTCCATTCGACAGGCCACATTCAGCTTTAGGTAAGACTCGCGTGTGATTGCACCGTTTCTGGAGGTGTAGGCACGGATAGTGTTGGTGTACACGACCCTGCCAGACTCGAACTGTTCAGAGTGGAAGAAGGTAGTGAAAAAAGACATGTTAAAATTTCTATAGCATGTGGCTCCAAGTCGTCATCACGCTGGTTTGTGTGTGGATTCATAGAACGTTATCAGGAGGTGGTGAGTTGTCTACCTCTCGAACGGTGCCACAGGTGTTAATGGGGAAATTGAAGACCACCTCATTCCATGAAACCTGGGGTCTGCAGTACAGGTCGTCCAGGTACAGTTCGTGGCCATCGTAGCCAAGGGAGTTGAGGTAGGCCCTCTGAATCACGATGTTCATGTTGTCTGAGGCACAGTTCACTCGACCTGAGAGAGGACCGTGTTCACAAGATATTTTACATGTTGCTACCGTGCTGATTTACAGGATCCTGGATTCATCATTTAACTCCAAAGTCTAAGGTCTAAAGTATATTTTTTACACATATCAAACACAACATAAATACCAAGCATATTAATTCAATCAAATCTGAATAGTAACCCGAAAGTCAACCCACTTTATATTTCCATTGCTACCTCTCTAATACTTGATGGTCCACAAACAAATAGTATCTCATATAAAGGCTGTGTAGTAGTGTGTAGTTCAACTTGAAACTGGTGTAAATCAGGCCTAATAGACATTTAACACAAATAAAACGACAGCATCAAAACCAGACGTCTTAAATCTACCAATTTTACCTGCGCTCTGTGACAGAGAGCTATAGAAGTCAGCATTGAATCCCAGAAGAGTCACAGAAGAGTCAGTCCGGAAGAGAACGGTCATGTAGTTGGAGGAAGAGTAGAAAGAGTCCAGACTGGTGTTGCACAGTTTGCCCAGAAGCGGTGAACTGAGTGACGGCCCGTCGTAGACTGAAACGTAGTCACAGCCGCAGCAGTCCTCCAGTCTGGTAATTAGAAAAGAGTTATTGAAGTAAAATAATTAGAATTCTGTTAACAGTATGTACTTTGTCCCACAAGTTAAATAGGGCATTTTGCCCATTTTTTGTTCATAACAGGGCCCCTTTAATAGTATTCTTGAGATATAGTATATGATAATGCTATGATAAATAAAAAAAAAAATCTCACTGCATGTATGTGAAGGTCAGGGAGATTCGTTGGTCAAAGGGAGCTCTGAGCTGCCAGACGCAGTAGGCGTTGTTGTTGTAGGGGTAGGGGTGGTTGGGACTGGACAGGTTTCCCGAGCCAAACAGGTTACCTCCACATGGCACTTCTATATATGAGAATATATAACTATATATGAGAATCCCTACATTACCTCTATTCGCGGCAGGCTCATGTTGAACTCTGAGGATCCTACCTGTAACCGGCAGGTCAGTGGTATGTAAGCAGTAGGCTGTTCAAAACAAGAGGGTTTTTATACCTGTTGTGGGTGTGTCAGGCTGGGCAGTGCTTGACGGGCAGTAATCTGCATGACAGAAAATCAGAATAAAAGAATAGAATAAAATAATAAAATGACAAATATCCTACTGTGTGCACATAGGCCCTGTGGAATTTAACAGACCTCAGCCAGGAAGGTACTTACAGTTGTAGTCATGGCAGCAGTTTCCATAGTACTGACAAGATGACGAGCAGGAGCAGCTTCCCATGTGGTAGCCACAGTTGTATCGACAGGAGGGCTGATCTGGGAGACATGACAACATTTCAGTGATTTCTCTTTTTATTTTGGTATAGATTGTTGAGAGGGTGTTTATACCTGTTGTGGTTCCGTCAGGCTGGTTAGTGGTTGACGGGCAGTAATCTGCATGACAGAGAGAGAATAAAAGAATTGAATAAAAGAATACAGTGTAAAACGTACAGTCGGATACCGCTGGACACTTACAGTTGTAGTCGTAGCAACAGTTTCCATAGTACTGACAGGAGGTGGAGCAGGAGCAGCTTCCCAGGTTGTAGCCACAGTTGTATCGACAGGAGGGCTGAGCTGGGAGACAAAATGTGTGTAAGGTGTGTGTTATGTGCAATTTAATTATGTTTTAGTGTATAACACAAATAAGTGAAAAATACAATTAAAGTAGGCTAGATGATAAATTACTGATGAGGTTGGAAAAGCAGTTATCAGACATCCACCTATACCTGCAGGTTACATTTTCTTTTGTTCATTGTTAACAAATATTACTTGCCTATGTGCGATCAAATCAGGGCCATAAAACAATCAACAGTGATTCTCTTTCTGATGAGATTTTCTTTTTGTTTGAACAGGTGTATGTGAAGGATTTTCCCTATTACGTTCACGGATGTCATCATTGCATCATATAGTTGTTTATCTGCTTATAAAGAACATTTGTAGCGTGTTTGCTCTGTTCCCAGGACATATGGGATTACCAAACTGAGTTCGATAGTGACACAAGACAAAGATGAATAACAGAAATGAGACATTGTTTTTGTTCTGTACAAACTTATTTGCTTTTATTTAGACTTATTTCTTCTCACTTTAGTAGGGGCTACTTAAAAATGGAAGGCATTAATGTGGTTTAATGATTATTACTGTAAATATATAGTAAATAGTAAAAGTGAACTCACATGGAGTGAATAATGTGGTACAAAAAAATAATAAAACCCATATAAAATACAGTCAAACGTCTGGAGAAAGTAAAATTAGAAAGTGAAAGTTAAGAGAGATAAAGAAAAGATAACTTAACTTAATACCATATGGATGTTATAAAAATGTTAATGATCTTTGCTTTTGTTATTGTAAATGCAATGATGATGCAATATTCTGATGACTTAACGACTTTTTGATTTCCATGAATTTAGGTGGACTGACTTAACTACACTTTCGAGATTTGTTTACTTGATACTCGTTTGACCTCTTTATTCATGCAAAATCACAAAGAACATGCGTAATCTTTTTCTCCCACTGCTTCCCATCCCTTTGTGGAAGCTGAGCTCTCCTTTCACCCCCTTCCAGGATTTGCTTGCATCATCCTCCTAAAGTCAACTTGCAGCAGGGTCATCGGGTGGTCTCTCTCTTCTCTCTGTCAGACCTATTTATCTGGAGCTTGTCTGTGACTCATGGCAGCGGAGCCCCTGAGTCAATGCTGTGCGGGTTAATCAGTAACCGGACTGGGAGCACGGAGGCTGGCCGCTGGGATTAAAGTAAGGGAGCAGAGGAGCTGGGACCTCATTCAGCACTTCACTCAGCAGCAGCAGCAGCAGCAGACACACACGGTAAGAATAATCCTCATCTCAGTAATTGACTTTTGATTGTGCAGTAGTAACTTGTCAGGAATGTGATAAACATTACCTTTTCAAAGTGTTCAGTTTATTCCTCATAAGTATTAAATAGTCAAAATGTCTAAAGCTGTTGCACAGTGACCCTTCTCTCTTAAACTTTCTTATAGAAAACCTGAAACGTATCTGCCTCATAAAAATAAACAGTGCGATTTCTGCAAAGTTACTACTTGAAGGGAAGGTTAGCAACAAATGTGTGTAATTTTTTAGAGCTTGGCAGACAACAATTGGGATCACCATCATCAAGCAATCAGTTATACAAGTAACCCACTTTTTTTGTGTGTATGAACATTTGAGTGAACAGCTTTCATTGATCAGCGACCAAGGCCATGTCTGGGGTGTATGTCCAAATAGAGGAAAATCCAATGTTTGCTCATCTCCTACAAGAGTCCACCAGTCCACGTTTATGCACGTTCAACTCAAAGGATAAAGTCCCACTTTTGCATAGGAGCACTTACCTAAATTATCCTCCTTCGAGTTAAAAAGTCAAAATTGTTTGAAAGGGATAGAAAGTTGTTGGGTTAACTTATAGGGAAAACTACAATATTTTTTTTTTATAATATTTGAATATTTGAATGAGCTCCTGCGACAAAACTATGAACTTGTCAAGAGTCAAGCAAATTATTTATTTTCATTTCAACATAATATTATGGTGTACAATTTTTGCTTTCAAATACACATTTATTCATTCAATGTCTATTCATTTTGAATTTAGTGAAAAGTAGCACACATATTTCCCAGTCATAAAGGCAGTACAAATATTTCCCAGAAGTGTCTTAAAGTAAATTTGTTTGTTGACTGCCAAAGCGTGATAAGAGTCCACAATCTGATCATCCAAATGAACAATGCACAACATCCAAATAATACATCTAATCTCGTGTTAGTCAGTGAGCGAATGCAAACACACATGCTCTTCATTATCTATGCGACCTCTGTCACAGAGCGTTATGCCTGCTCTCATTCACTGACCAGCATGGGAGGGGACACACAAAGAGCAATCAATCACTGACATCCTCCTCAGTGTCCAATGTTCCTGCCAGCCAATCCTGTCAAAGACAGAAAACCAGATCCAGCCAGATTCCTCAACCAAAGCCACACTCATAGCGATGTAGCATTCACACACTCACCAATACTGCGTGCTCTCATGCTCGCCAAGAGTCAAGAGCCTGTTCATTTTGACTAGAGAAATCTGTGTTTCTCTCCACAGAAAGAATCTTTTTTAAAGTGACTACCAACAAAAAGAAATATGCGGATCCTGCGGCCGTCCCTTCTGGTCCTTCTACTCTGCTGCTACCTCTCAGGAAGCCAAGCCAATCGCGTCTACGTTCACCCGTTCCATCTCTTCGCCGCCAAGAACGTCAGTTGTGAGACCCTGCAGACCCAGGCGGGCAAACCTCTGCAGACACTTCCCGTGGCACCGCTTGATATGGAGGTCCTGACACCGGACAGCAGGGATCCATCTAGCCAGGATGGACAAAAGCAGAACATCACACAAAGAACGGCGGTTCTGGCAGAGCTGATGAACTCTCTGGGCCTGAGGATGTACCAGGCTCTCAGCAGCAAGCAGCACAGGACCAACACCCTCCTCTCTCCAGTCAACACCTATGGATCCCTGGTCACCTTCTACCTGGGGGCATCCAAGAAGACCGCAAGCTCATTCCAGGTCTATATTTTTGATTTGTTCTCATTAAATTAAGAGATGACTAATTCGGTCCTAACGTGTCTATATGATCATCAGGCCTTAGGTCTTTGATTCAAACATAAACCTTTCCCAACCTACTTCTATCTCCCCAGCTTTTCCTTGGTCTGAGCAGTGGCACCGACCGGGAGGACTGTGTGTCCTTAGTGGACGGGCACAAGGTTCTGAAGACCCTGCAGAGCATCAATTCCCTGGTGGACGATGGACCCAAAGACGAGATCACTTCCCAGGTGTGGGCCTTCACTCAGCAGGACGCTCAGCTCTCTGAGGACTTTATTCAAGGCACTCAGGACTTCTCAGACGCATCGTTCATCCGCGGCGTGGACTTCTCCAAACCTCAGGAGGCCGAGCAGCTGGTGAACAGCTTCATGGAGAAGACATCAGACGGGAAAGTGAAGGGAATCTTTAAAGACCTAAACTCCACCTCCAACATGCTGTTCATTACAACCTTCAACTTCCAAGGTCTGTCTCCTCATCTCTTTGTCTTTTCACTAGACCTTTGTAAAGATGTTTTATTATAGTACCTACAGGTATATTATAAAGACTTGGAACATGAGACTAAGAATATAGTATATAAATCACTTACTTGACTGATCTGACCAATTTATTAATTGGTCAGATTTGATAACTTTTACTATAGAGTATAAAAGGTCCATCAGATATACACGACTTTGTGCAGGTCACCAAACTCTGTTTTAACTAAATGGAATGCTACATTTTAATTGGTTTGGTTGTGTCTGTTTAGGGAACTGGAGGACGGCCTTCCAACCAGAGAAAACTTACTTGCAGGAGTTTCATGTGGATGCAACAACCACAGTGATGGCTCCACTCATGACCCACACGGGGAAGTACCACTACCTGAACGATAAGGTAAATCTTACTTAAAGGTAGATCTGTCTGTCTTTAAATGTAATTGTTGGGACTATTTTGTGTGGAGTTTGCCCTGATCATAATGACTGGCATGCATGTGTAATACATTTCTTTTGCCTGGTGCCCATGAAGGCGCGGCGGTGCATAGTGGTGAAGCTGTCTCTGAGCAAGCGGTCCTACATGTTGCTGGTCCTGCCTCATGAAGGGGTCGACCTGCACGATATTGAGTCCAAGCTGCTCACTGATGTCATGTCTGGCTGGCACCAGAACCTCCAGGAAGGGTAAGAATTGTGTTTTTTCCCAATTTTCACACTAAAAAGTTGAAAGTTGTTTAATATTGTGAGCGGTGTTGTTGATATTCCTCCAGAAATCCAACAAATCTGTTTGCATTTTTACTCAGAAGATCTTTCCTCTTGCTCTTATTCAACCAACTTTGAGAAAAGATGTCTCTTCATTCTCATAATCGTACTTCTAGACTTATTTCTAAACTCCCATTTCCCAGATTAATTACTTGTGGTTATTCATGAAAACAGTGTCTTTGTAAAGTTCCAATCCATTCCATCTCTCTGTCCTGTCACATTCACTGAGATTTTCCGATGCATAGTTTTGTTGTTCCAAGGTTCAGAATGATACACAACGGTGATAGAGCCTCTGCTGTCAGAGCTCCTAGACTTTGGAATGACCTGCCTAAATACATCAGGGCTGCAAAAAAGTTTTTGCAAAGATTGCTTTTCATGAATTTATTTATATTTTGGGGCACTCTGTTTGTGTTTTATAATATTTTTAGTCTTTATGGCTGTTAATTGTTTCAAATTCTTTGGTTTTCAAACATTTTCTCTTTTTATCATAAATAACTGTGTTTTAAAAATGTGCTATATAAATAGAGTTTACATTAGGCCTATTACAACTTATTGCATTGGACTTTTACATTTATTGTCAAAATATTAATTCTAATTAAATATTTCCAAAACATTTAGGCTTTTCGTTCTTTACTAGACTTTCTCAAAACCGGATTTTTTTAAAACACTTTTAAATATAAAATCACAGCTCCATGATATACAATATAAGCCACTTTATTGGTTTCAGACATAAGGACCTTAAGCTAGCAACTGTCTATCAGTTCCTCCCTCAGTCAGTCAATCAATGAGCTGTCATCATATCGAAGTAAAGCAAATGAGGCAGCGGAATTTGGAGAATCAGGTACAATCTCATTTCAGTTGAAATATTTTTGATTTCACATTTTAAAAGCAGTTTCCTTTTCATCCCTTCAGTCTGTTGGAGCTGTCGCTGCCGAGGTTCTCCATGTCCTCTGTGACTGATCTGCATGACCTGTTGACCAAGATGAATCCAGAATTAGAAACCACACTGTTGGGCTCCAAGGCTGAGTTCAGCCAACTCAGTAACACCAAACCCTTCACTATAGATAAGGTGAACAAGATCGAATGGGCAAATGGTCAAATCACAAGAATCTTTCACTGCATTTGTGTGTGAGCATCATTAATTTAACCTGTCCTCTCTTTGTCCTCTCAGGCCGTGAACAAGGTGTCCTTTGAGATGTCAGAGGAAGGGGCGGAGCCTCAGTCCATTATCCAGGAGGAGGGCGTCCCTCTCAAGTTGTCCATCAACAGGCCATTTTTCTTCTCTGTCATAGAAGGAGATTCTAATGCCATCCTCATGCTGGGCAAAGTCACTAATCCTATTCTCTAACCAACAAAAAGCTCTGATATGAGACATTGATAAATCTGTTTCTTTATTGTACTGTATCCCCTGCAAATTAAGTTCCTGCAGGGGCTGACATAAACCATTTGTTTTGATGCAGGCCTTGTTGGAAACCGAATTAAAGACCATACAGTATATAGAGAAATGAAGCACACCCTCCCTAACGGAGGATATTCTGCAGTATTATTATCCTTTACCACCTAGCTGATCCCTCTAAAACCTCAAAAAATGTTGGGAGTCACTAGGGAATCCTCTCACAGTATTTATGGAAATATTTTACTTTAAGCCAAGTTGTTTTCGAACAGCTCCTTTAAATCCTTTTTTTTCTGTAAATTTATTATAGCAAAGTTCTGTACAGTATTTTTCAGTGGAGTAGGTACAGTAACCATGATTTCTTATGATGAATTCGTTGTATATTATAACTAAAGAGTTTATTTTTGTTTTGTTACGATTTGTGATTGCTGAAATAAAAAAGGTTTCTCAATGTAGTTAAAATGTCAATTTATTTCATTGTTTGGGAACAAGCCATTACCATTTGAAAGCCTGAGATGATTCTTTTATTATAATCGACCACAAGCTAACCAGGTCAGTTTGTGAAACAACTGCAGAAAAAGGCTGCACAATGTCATTCAACCTTGACGGAAACTGTTGTACTGACCTGAGAAAAAGATAAAAGAAAAATCTTTAATGTACAGTATGATTTTCTTTTGTCCCATTAACACATTGTTGTGTATATGTTCATCAATTTGTAGCCTAGTTTGTGTCCTTTAACTTTGATGGTGGGAATTTTAATAGAAAAAAGATGGATCTTTGCTTCACCAGAGACACATGAAATATTGTATTCAAAGTTCTTTAATTTATTCTCAAGTTTATTATGTCAAACATATATTACACAATTCTGATTTTTAACAAAAATGTACATGTTGTACACTAAGATTTCTTCATTTATGATCCTTCCCCATGTAGCAGAACACAAATGTTGTTTGACTGACATTCTCTCATAACTTAGATTTGAAATTATTGTTATGCAGCATTCTGGTCCAATATGTGATCAGAACATTAGTTTGCATAGAGCAGTGTACCTCATCAGCATCCAGCTTTAATTATCATGTGGAAAACCTTTCATGAATGCAATGCAAAAGTCTCTTTCAATCACATCCTATATATTCAATGATAATTCAATCACACAGAGAGAATTTTCTCTTCTGTTTCCAACAACAATTTACACTCAGACAGATTTCAGCAGTGTCTGGTTGTACTTTCTTTGTGGTCAGTTTATTGTAAACCAAACATCGACTTTGGCCTAGACTGGGACAATTGCGTTTCTTCTTCACACATATTGGGGAATATGTAGAGCATGTGTAGAGATGAGTGCAGCATGTTAATGGGTTTCAGATATTATAAAGTCAGAGTCTACTGGTTCTGTTCTGCGAGTTCTCTGGCCTCTTTCACTAGGTCCATCAGAGTGGAGAACATTGAGATGTCAGTCAGCTGAAGACCCATCTTCTGGATCTGAGACACAGATGAGAGAGAATGTCAAGTATAATTTTGTAAAAATGTATCTATTCATATAATTTATCTATATTTCTTTTGCCAGAGTAATGAGTCTTTGATTGTTACATCTCGAAATTTGTCACAAACTTGTCAAGTGCCACCTACCTGTTCCCCCAGGTATTCCACGTCCAGTGCTAGCTGGAGGCGGATCTTGCTGTCATCTGTGGGTCCACCGTTTGTTCCTGCTGTGGTGGTCGTGGTCGCACCTTTCCTGGCTTGCTTTAGCCGCTTGAGGCTCTCCTCCATCTTCCTCACGGAGCTTAGCACCTCAGAGATGGTCTCATAGTACCTGAACATAAAGCATGGACACATTAGGAGGGTAAAACTTGAGTGACAGCCAGCACCTCCGGTGGCAGCCTGAAATGCCGCGGCAGCTGCCACAGTTTGAAGCACTTGCCATTGCAACTGGGGCGGTTTAAGGAGCTTTTTATTTATTAATTCAGATATCAAATATAGCTTTTGGGTGCGGAAATTGACGGCACTGCATAGGTAGGTTAATCAATAGTCAGTAGATGAATGTCAGGAGAGAGAGAGAGGGGGAATCAGTTACTGGACAGTGCTCAAAACACTAAATTATTTTGTGACAAGTAATGGTTACATCAGTTTTATATTTTGTAAAATAAATTAATAAAAATGGAAACACACACAGAGACAAAAACTACATATGGTATCTAAATGAATAAATAAAAAGTGCCCCAAATAGACCCAGTTTCCCCTTAAATAGCCATAGTTCCAGTGGCATGTCGGTAAATGCAGTGGCAGGTGCCTCGACCTGTGGCAGCTGCCGTGGCATCTCAGGCTGCCTCCGGAAGTTGCTGCATCTAGATGCTGCTGACACAGTTTACACTTGCTCCTACTGTAAAACTTGGTGCTTCTACTAAAAGTTCAATTCACTCTTCAAATACACAAAACCTTTTTAAATGAAGCCAATGTTCCTTCATTTACGTTTAATGAATAAGCACAATGTGTAAAGGTCACAGTGTATGCCTTAATCCTTTTATGATACTAGTATATTGTGTGTGTGTGTGTGTGTGTGTGTAAGCTCACCTCTGTGTGCAATCACAAAGTGCAACACGCAGCCACTCTTGTGCTATAGAAGGGGTGACGAGCCCCGTTGAGTCAGTGAGCACCTGATGTAACGGTCGTAAGGCGTTGTCCATGTACGCTGATGCACGCACTGGCAGATCCTGTCCAGAAAGGAAGTAGACTGTTGTAAGCAGAGAAATCTATATGCTACATGTTGGAGATGGGGCTGCTGTAATCCTGCCTGCACCCTTCTGCCACAACAACTCTGGCTTTAAATTCCTCTTTAACCATTTTAAGAGGAAGTTTATGTTGCAGGCTTTTCAATGAGGAACTGATTTGTTGTTGCACATTGAAATTGCATCAGTACATATATTGTGTAGCCCTATTGAATACTCTCAGTGTCTATATCAGCAGACAATTAAGAACTAAAGGACTTGGATCACATTCAGGGACAATAAACTCAGGATCAGTTTCTCCTTTATAGTCATTATGTAACAGACATCCACAGCAGCAATATTGAAATATAAAATAGTAGGTAAACACAGGTCTCCCTAATGTTATTAATTAAGCTTCCATTTCATTCAGGTCAAAGAGAGTTGATGAAGACATTCGAGAAAAAAGAAAAAAATAGCTTGTATAAGTCCAACTTAAAGAAATAGTTCAAAATTTTTGAACATAGACACAACAATAGGTTCTTTACCTTTTTTATTTTTTTTTTCTGACACTAGCTGCTTTTAGACCAGTTGATGAATTGTCTATTTGCTAAGTTTGATGAGAGTTCCCTCACAAAAAGGTAAAGCACCCATTGCTATAAATCATAAATATGGGTGAATTTCGAAAAATGTTGAACTTCCTCTTAAAATCTCTTGATGGTGTATACAGTGAAGAAAACAAGTATTTGTGCTATTTTGCCATTTCTCCCACTTAGAAATCATAGAGTGTTCTGAAATTGTCATCGTAGGTGCATGTCCACTGTGAGAGAGATAAACTGAAAAGAAAAATCCAGAAATCACAATGCATGATTTTTTTAATGATTTATTTGTGTGATATAGCGGCAAATAAGTATTTGCTGACCCTGAAGGACCTGTTAGTCCGCCCATTAGAAGTCTACCTGCACTCCATGCATCATCCTTAATCAGATGCACCTGTTTGAAGTGGTTAGCTGCATAAAGACACCTGTCCACCCCATACAATCAGCAAGACTTTAACTTGTAACATGGCGAAGACCAAAGAGCTGTCCAACGACACAAAAGAGAAAATTGTACACCTCCACAAGGCTGGAAAGGGCTACGGAGCAATTGCCAAGCAGCTTGGTGAAAAAAGGTCCACTGTTGGAGCAATCATTAGGAAATGGAAGAAGCTAAACATGACGGTCAATCTCAATCAGAGTGGAGCCCCATGCAAGATATCACCTCGTGGGGTCTCAATGATTCTAAGAAAGGTGAGGAATCAGCCCGGAACTACACGACAGGAGTTGGTCAATGACCAGAAAAGAACTGGGACCAACGTTTCCAAGGTTACTGTAGGTAATACACTAAGACGTCATGATTTGAAATCATGCATGGCACGAAAGGTTCCCCTGCTTAAATCAGCACATGTCAAGGCCCGTCTTAAGTTTGCATATGACCATTTGGGTGATACAGAGGAGTCATGGGAGAAAGTTTTGTGGTCAGATGAGACCAAAATAGAACTTTTTGGTCATAATTCCACTAAGCGTGTTTGGAGGAAGAGGAATGAAGAGTAGAATCCGAAGAACACCGTCCCTACAGTAATACAGTTACCAGTCAACCGTCAAGGTTTTGTCTAAAGCAGACAAGCGCCATCAGCTGCTGAAGTTTACTCCAAGAAATGGCATATGAGGGGAGAATATTATATGATGCAATGTAGAAGAAACATGTATGTGTGCACGCCGCAGCCTCACTGACCTTATTGGTCCTGCGATAGAGTCGTGGAACCTCAGAGGCATTCTTCAGGAAGCGACAGCAGCGTTCAGTCAGATGTTGGGTCATCCGAGTGTTGAGCGTGGGAATGCTACTTGACAAGCGAGCCTTGGAGTCCGCCAGAGCACCTGAAATAGGAGAGGATATTTGTATTGTAAAAATTAAGATTTATTACTATGTTAAGCTCAGGGACAGAAAAGGGGAAACATAAAGAGTCAAGAAACTGCTGGGGTTTTTGAGTGTTTGCATTTTTAGTTAAGTTAGTGAAGACTAGGTATATTTATTTGCATCACTCTGTGTTACCATGTATTACACAAAATTAAGCTCAGAGCAGATATAGTGCTGACAAGTAATCCAAACAAAGTTAAAAAAAATAAAAATAAATAACCATAATACAAAATAAATTTAAAAAGTGGTCTTTCTTCACATTTTTATGCAAATATTGACAAAACAATGCAGATTAAGATCACACAAACCCTATTAGTCAAGTGAAAAGCTAAAATGATTTCTCTTACCCTCCACAACAGCAAAGTTTTTGAATCCAATGGATTCTAACTGCTGCTTGACCATCTCCGACAACTCTGGTATCTAAGAGACAGACAAGCAAACGTCAAAGAATCACTGCAAAATTATAAAATCCCTAGCAAGATCCAGTATAGGCCAAAAGTTTGGACAGACCACCTCATTCTATTGAATTAGAAGGTGTATCAAATCTTTTTAATTTTACTGTACATTTGTGGTTTTAAGATCATCTGCCACATCAGCCATAAAATAGATTGTTTTGTATCTGCCATATTAATGCAACTTTCCCGTGATTGGCTGATGTGACTGGCTCAGAAAGGGGAGGTGGGCAGTGACTGTATATTTAGGACATCAAAATTTCATGAAAATCTGGACAGTTTGTTGTTTTAAGCATGTTTTTATTCACACACTGTGAGCATCTCTGTGTTCACACACTGTGCATTGAGTGTTTTGAAACATGAAACAGTATTTAAATAACACCTAGCCCTCCTTATAATCTAAAAATATTTATGATATGGGACTTTTAAGTTCAATATATACTTGTCAATGCTTGTGAAACAGCTTGTGTATAATTAGAAAAAAAAATTATCCTTCAAAAAGTGTGGGTGTACCTGCTCCTGTAGTTTTTGGATGTCCGCTGCAATGTAGACCAGCTGTTTGATGGACAGGGAGGCGGGACTCCCGCTCTCGCTGCCGGCTTCGTCCAGCGACGTCCGGCTGGAGGTGGACGAGGCTGAGCTTGGCAGAGGTCTGGTGGGCTCTTTAGTCACCTCAGGTGCTGGAGTTTTGGTCAGCACCTGTGCCGACACGGAACCAATACGACAATAAATAAATAAATTCAATGCTGCTTGTGTGAACTTCTTTCTCCTAATATGATTTTTAGATCGCTACAATCCTCCATCTGGTTTATTGCAGTTTACCTCATCAAGAAAAGTGGCATATCGTGAGTAGAGCTGCAGCGTGAGTTTCCAGAAGCGATGAGCCAGCGGTGACAGGTAGACTTTGTCTGACCAACACTTCACCAGGCAGGACCACAACACCACAGACACCTGCAGGTGATAGGCACTGCCAGCTGCTCATGAAAACACACAGACAGAGTGTTACCGCAGGAGAAAGATGGGCCATGCTGGTGATCACGAGAGAGAACTAATGACTACCTGGTGCTGCCTCTAATCCATCACTGATGGCATTCTCCAGGCTTCCAGCCACTTCCTTGTACCTGTACAAACAATGCGAGGAAGAACACAACAATCAATGTGTTATCGGCTTATATCTTGCATCAGCACATGCTCATGACGTGAAAAACTGAACTGTGTAGGTTTGAATTGTGAAATGAGGACACAAGTGCTAATCTTTGTCATGATGTGCAATGGTGAATCTTTCCACTGTGTACTTTACAGTGTGTGCACAAATGCTTGTGGGGCAGCAGAGGGTTGACAAACAGTAGATGAGTCAGTGTCCAACCTCACTATAGTTTGACACAAATCAATGGCTATTCAAACATCACCAGTGTCATGTTTACGGTCTATGTAATATGCTGACTAACTGTATATGCTCAACTACATTTAGTTTCTTTTAATCATCAGTATTAAACTAATTTCCTTAGAAAATACTGACAGGCTGGCAACAATTTTAATAGGGATCTAGATTTCCATTTTCCTAGTTTAATATTTTATGGTCTATGTATCACTTTGAAAAACCTTGTTGTGTCAGTCTGAGGAAAAAAAGAAAAGTCAAGTACAAGTACTCCAAAAGTGGGAAGGGGTTACATTGATCCAAGGTTGGTTACTAATTACCATTCCTAAATGGCTTGTGTTGAGCCAGGTTTCAGCAACAATGTAAGAAAGGCCAGAGGTTATTTCACAGTTTGTGAAAACCAGAGAGGTCAACATTTACACACAAGCACTGAAAACCTGTTTTTATTTCATAATAGGGACCTTTTGGATAAAGTTATGCAGAAATTTCACCCTCACCACTGTCTGACTATATTCAGTTAAGGTGAAAGATTCAAAACATCAATCTATTGCATGGCTGCAAAAATATTTCAAAGAAGAAATTATAAAACAGTTTGTGTATTTTTCAACTTTGTCAGCTTGTCTAGGATTTAAGAGGTAAGTCCATTATCTAATTTTTTCAAGGGCTATATAAACATGATAATTGGTGAGAACTGCAATTAACAATGTATCCATTTTGCTCTGGAAAGTGATGGTGTGTGTGTCTGTATACATGATGTAAGACAGTGTTTGTAGATTACATGACGGGAATATGCACCTTAGCTGAAAGTAGACAGGCAGGTTCCATTTGTTGTGGAAGCTGGTATATGAAGGATGCACTCTCAGCCTTTTTACGCTGGCCTGCGAGCTGCACTGGCGCTCAAACCGCCGCACAAACTCCATACTGGTACTGTAACGCTGGAAAACAAGGTGCCCAGGTGAGATCGCAAAATCAAATGTTAAATCACATGATCGTGTATGATACATTCAGTGAATTACTATGGATGTACCTCATAGAATACGTCAGGGTTTCCGGGGTTGAAGAGGTATGCCAGTCTTTCCTCTAATCCTTTGATAATCTCTGGCCACACTGAGTTCACTAGGAAATCGTAGCCTGGCACTACGTCAGCTTTGTCACTGTGGAGAGAAAACAGCAGCAAATTTAAAATATATGTGCTGTAGACAGGTGTTACTCCAGCCTTTAATTCATACTCAATACCTGGATATTGCCCCTCCAGTCACCTCTCTGAGGAGTCTACAGTGATGAGGAACAAAGTCCAACAGTCGAGAATACATCAACTGCAGACCACTTGGGTTGGACTTCACCACCTCTTCCACTATCACCTAAAGGGAGGAGAAGAGATTTTGATTGTATTTAAAGTTTATCAAATAAAGATATAATATCTAACATTTTGTTAAGGAAATTCCTAGGGCTAGACCATATTTTAAGAATCAATCATTCAAAACAGCAAAAATCTATTTTGGTTGAAGTTTTGACGGTCTGAAGATGAGGCGGGGGAGTTGGGAGGCATAAGCACTGGCGAAGCAAATAACCAAAAGATGTGCAGCGTTTACCACAAATAGATCAATCGGTGATGGAAAACGAGCTCCATGAATTGATTCTGCCATTTGTTTTTCCCACCAACGCGGCTGTCATTTTCGCTCACACAGACGAGAGTGAGAGAGTTCAACGGTCACGCATGCATGTCAATAGGGAAACACTTTTTCACCCAATCCAAATACCACACCCTGTCTGGAGATGATGTACGGTTACTATGACAACCAAAATGTACTAGTGCCAAGCAGATTTCAGACCTCCAGTTAAGTTCAGTTAGAACTCTTCCAGACTTCTTCATCTATGTCACATGCAAAAAAAAAAAAAAAAATCAATCAAGGACTTCAAGATTGGTTACCATGGCAACAACTAAAGCCTTGAAGGTCTGATTTGATTTGGCTTGGCCCTAGAAACTTCATATTCAAATAGTAAGTTCTCTTGCTGTAAGCCGCATGCTTACCTGGTCCATGTATGGTTTGACCAGCACCTGTCCTACCAGGGCCTCGGCGTCTCGGGTCTTGTCGATGGTGGCGTACGTCCGCAGGCAGTGACGCACCATGACCACGTTGGACGTCTGCAGCCCCTCGATCAGCAGACCCTCTAGAGACTGCTGCAGCATAGAGGTGATACCTGCGATACGCTGGCAGAGCACGAAAACCTCATTACATATTCACAGAAAAACAAGGGTGTGCATTCCCAGAAAAAAAGACATCAAGGATCAAAAGCTAGCTTGTGTCAATTATTTTTGGAATCATTTGACTTCAGAACAAGGTGCAGCAAGGATGGAGCCTTTAGCAATGAGTGGAAGGACTGCACAGAAGCTGACAATCTTTGTCAGGTAATTACAAGGCTTATGGATTGACAGAAGAGCAGGCAGACACACTGATTGACTAAGTGAGAGGTTATTGATTTATATGCTGTCTGACCCATTAACACTTACAGGTCTGACTTTGTCCAGTAGGGGCATGCCTTTGCTCTGTACGGCGTGAAACTGCAGCTGATTGAATTCTGTAGCTATCCTCTCCAGGATCTGACCTGCTAACAAGGGACTGTACACACACAAACAGACAAGAAGTTGGATTAACAAACTGTTCGAGAGTACTTCTGATGTAGCTCAAAATATCACCAATTTGAAAATAGAATGGAATGAAATGCAGAAGATCACGAAACAGTAATATACCTTTGGATACTGCGGCTTGAAAAGAAAATAGAAATTCAAAGTTACATCTAAAGATATGTTCAATCTAATTTAATTTTCTCAATTTCTCAAGTGTATTCATGAGCATTTCGCATGCAAGGGTTGGCTGGGTAAAATATTAAAATGCATCCATCTGCTTGCGTTGAACTACCAATATTATCTACCAAGTGATGCCAACAGATTTATTGGCCTGCTTCCCACCTGCTGATTTCCAGAGAGCTGGATTCCTTTGAGTTCTGTGAGTGGAGGATTTTTTCAATCTTCTCCACCGAGCGCACCACTTGGATCAGCCTCAATACACATACCTAACAAGACAGGATGATGAAAGGATGATGAACATTTATTGAGCTCACCCCTCAGAATGGAAAACTGCTTATGTATACATCTATTATAACTACAACAGCAATGCCATTAAAGGCTTAAAAACAGTTTGATTTACTGTATGGAATCACATATAACATACTGAAACAACATATGAGTTCTGTCAGACAACTAGACAAAGAGCCAAACCTTTTTTTTCTGCAAATCATCCTGTTTGGACAGCTGGTTGTCTATAGACTGGATGACCTCGCTCACACAGGACCGCAGGCTCTGCAACAGATAACAGCCAGCAGCAACATGCATGAACACTCAGTGGCAGGATTTCATATAGTAGCATGAAAACAGTAAAGCTAAATCAGGAAACATACCATAACCTCTTCCCGTAGCTGGCCCAACGGCACAGAGAGCTGATTGAGAGCCTTGTCCATCCCCACCTGAGACAAGAGAGAAGACATCCGAGATGGGAAACAGGTTACATTATTTTGAATGGGCATGAGATTCATAAAGTCAGTTTATGGGTTAGTGACAACCAATGGCTGGCAAGATGAGGAAGTCAAAAATGTAAAGAAAGCATTCATTAGGTATTGCAATATGTTAATTTTCTGTTTATGTTGGTTTATTGTCATTTGATCCATTTGTTTCACATTTGTAAAGATTTTGTGTGATTTTGACACAAATTGTCAAATGGTATAAACTAAAAAGAATGATTGTTTTTAAATATTGAATCCACCTAGAATAAAAAACTGATAGTGTACATGTTTTAAGATTCAAACCATCCTTTACCAAGTAATTTAGGGTTGCATCACATGACTCTGAATTGACCCCTGTAAAATAAAGGTCAAGTTTGCCTTTTAGACATAATACTTCTTCCTTCCCATATGTAACCTGTGAAATACTATATACTGCTACAGGTAACATTAACAACAGCTGACCAGGTTGGTGGAGAGGTTGACAAAGTCTGCGTAGTCCTTGTTGATGAGCTCCACCATGGCCGTCTTCAGCAGCTTGTAGTAGAGCTCCAGGTCCTCCCTCATCTCCTCCAGCTGGACCTGCTTCCGGCACTCCGCCACAAACTGGTCAACGTCAAAATCATCCTACAGAGGGACAGAGAGAAAGAGGCTTTCTGACTACCTTCCATATGTATCAAGACACATCAGGGACACATATTTTCTACAGATTACAGATGAAAAAAAACAGTGTTTGAAAGCACAACTAACTAAGCGGTTTACATATCTCACTCATTAGTGTTTATTTCTTTTTACAGCGAAAGCACAATTTTTTTATGTTTTTAAGTAAACTTTACTCTTATGTTTATTTTTGTTTACAAAGTTAAAGTGCTGCATTGACACATCTTTATTGTAGTTGGCCTGAACAATCTATTCTTTTATATTATAAATCACAATTTCAGGCAATGCAATCCTGAGATTTTTTTTGCCGTTTTCCTAACACAGGTAAATTTCCAACTATTTTACATGTATGCCGCCTCCCTGACCTTCACTTCTACTACTTGACTGAAGTTTTTATTCTTGCAGTAGAGTTGTGGCATTCAGTATTTTAATGGTATGATGTAAGTTTCTGTGATGTTTATGAGTAAATTGTGACTTTTTTACAGTCAAGAAGAAAAAGTCATCTCAAATATTCACCTATAAAGTAAATCCAGTGAATATTTAACAGTTATCCTTCATACACCCTCATGCTGGCAGAACTATTTTTGGGGTTTTCTGCAACTTTTAAATGGAATAAATTGTAAGCTATACTCAACCTTCCTCTTTGAGATTTAACGCTATGTTGTCTGTGTCGATTCCTCTCTGTGAGGTTGTTTTTTCACTCCTGTCTTGTTCGTTGTTTGTTGTGATGTCTCTGCCTGCTGATTGTGTTACTTTTATCAAGTTTCTCTAGTAAAAAATATATCTTACTTTTAAAGACACTACGTGAATGAATGGAGATTAAGTCAAAACAAATGTTGAGGATACTCATAATCAAACTCAAACTACGACATTTACTTACTTATTTATTTACAGGTAATTCTGAATTGATGGAATGTTTACTCTGAAAACGAAGCAGGGTGAACTGCGTTACACGTCAGCTAGCTAGCTAATGCTAATGTGCACCGACAGCATAAACTCTCTCTCTCTCAAAATGAAACCGAGTCTCACCTTCATAAAAACGTCTTTGTCGAAGCACAAAGAGTCCGGTCCCTTTGGCAAATTCATGTTGAATTCTGAAACGTAGTAAGCTACAGCAGAGAGGAGACGAGCCTCCCGTGAAGCTACGAAATGTTATTAGTGACCGAACTTCCGCAAACATGGCAACAAGCAGCGTGAAGCTGCAGCGCCGCCTTCAGGCCGCCGCTATGTCTGCATAAATGACACATGTACTCAATACTGTACCCAAGTACAATTTATAGACAGGAGTACTGCTAGATTTAACGCTACTGTGTACTGCTACTCAACTACATTTCAGAGGGAAATATTGTACCCTTTGCTCTTTTTACTTAGTACATTTATATGACCGCTTAAGAGACGTGAACGACATTTTTTTCATTAGCAACAAAACATCACACACTTATTTATGTAGTAATATATATATTAGCTCTGTTAATATATAACACATTTTAATGAGTATGCATAATGACTTCACTTATACTGTAAAAGTATAGATTTACTTTTACTTTATAATTTAGTTTCTTAACATTTGTCATATTTATTTCGTATACATGTAACTAAGGCGTTATAATATTTGTTTTTGGGGGGCTTTTGCTGTTAATAGAAATGTGTCAAAATACAAATGTTCAGATTCTATTTATGCATTTAATTATCAATTTAAATGGGGTTCAGCAGTTAATTGAAACCCAGCTATTATTTGGTATTATGGATATGTGGATATGTTCACTAAATAATGTTTTATTTTATTGATGTGGAGTAAATTTTAGATCCTTATTCATAATAATAATAGTACTGCAACATAATA
The DNA here is from genome assembly GCA_036785175.1 of Eupleurogrammus muticus. NCBI lineage: Eukaryota > Metazoa > Chordata > Actinopteri > Scombriformes > Trichiuridae > Eupleurogrammus > Eupleurogrammus muticus. The sequence continues at coordinate 12,169,259 of JAYKQN010000019.1, forward strand.
TTTGGCACCTTTTATACCTTGTGCCGACCAGAAGAAATGCGTATCAAGTATGTAGGATTTCTAAAAAAAAAAAAAAAAGCAATAATCCCTCTCAAGCATCACTTATGAACCACTAAGATGTTTTTTCTGGATAGTGGTGTCCTGAAACATCAAAACAGTGAGAAAAGTAGAAACTACAGGCAGAGGGCAGCAGGATCTCTACCACCACTGGAGGGTCATTAGTGATGCTGGAGGGCGATTACTGCTGTATGAGTTTAGATATTGTGTTTTAGGGAAATCCTGCACACTCTACCTTTAATAGAATAATAGACAATAGAATGTGAAAGTATATCAATTTAATGCAAAATATAAAAAAATCTGCAAAAAGCAGTCAGATAAATGTAATGAAGAAAGTAGTAATGTGTTAGTAGCATCACGTGGAAACATTCAAGTTAAGTACAAGTACCCTAAATGTGTACTTTTAAAAAAGGAATATATATATATATAAAAACATTTTCTATTTTAATATAATAAATAATATTGTATATAATATATTGTATTGTGGGGTCATTCTTTTATCTATGTAAAAAAAATCTTTAACAAGTATAATCAAGTCATTATTATCATGTCCTAATTTTCTGTCCTCCACAATGAGAAATTTAAATTGAGAATTTAATAGGAGGTCAGGAGTTATACACCCATATTAGTATATAGTATAATAATAGTAATGTACTTGGGTAGCAGTACTCGGTTACTCTCCAGCACCGATAAAGGCCTCTTATTGGCTGCCGGGGCAGGGCTGTGCTGTCAGGTGATGCAGCAGCAGCCACTACTCTCTATTTTCTCTGTGTGCAGAAATCTCTGTCTCTAAACCCGGATGCTGCTGCTGCTGTGCCCTAACCATCGATCCCCGTGGCCGGTGTGCAGCGCTGTGGGCAGAGCAGGGGGGGCGGATTGCTTTCAGTACCCTTGAAGCGGACAGCTCTTCCCCCCTCGGATCCGCACGCCGCTCAGCACCGCCGGGCTCCCGCATCCGAGCGTGGAGGGCAGCAGGGGATCAGCAGATCTGCGGGTAGGTGGAGGGTGTCGCCGCCGCGCGTTCCACGCAAACGCCGCCTCCTCCTTGTAAGATCGTGACCAATAAAGAGGGGTAAATAAAAAAGAAGAAGAAGAGAAAAGAAGGGAGGAAGACAGCGGATAGGAAGTGGGAACGCATCCACACGGAGAGATGGCGGAGTGCGGGCGGAAGGCGCTGTCTCTGCTGGAAGCGGCCCGTTCCCGGTACGAGAGCCTGCAGATATCCGACGACGTGTTCGGCGAGTCCGGGGACGACAGCAGCGACAACCCCTTCTACAGCACCTCCGGAGACTCCGACTCCGACAACTGCCTCGCCGAGGTCGGCGAGGAGGAGCACCAGCACCCGCACCACCAGCACCACCAGCACCACCACCACCAGAGAAGGGGCGACAAGGAGAGCGGCCACGGCGGGGGGACGGGGGCCGGTCCCCCGGGCTCGCTGTCCCGGAGCCAGGCGGAGGAGGAGGGCTGGACGGAGGCTCTGCAGGACGTCACGGTGCCGCCGTACAAAGAGACATATGGTGAGACACACGGCAGCCATGGGATGGATCGGCTCTTTCCTTTTTTAGTGTGTGTGTGTGTGTGTGTGTGTGTGTGTGTGTGTGTGCAGCAGGGCTGCCCCCGGGCGTGAGGTGACTGGATGGAAAGTGACAGGAAATAGTGCAGTTGATGCTTTCTGCAGGTCAGGCAGGCCGAGGGAAACAACCGAACAAAAGGCTATTGCTGCGATACAACCCGAGGCTTGTTATATCTGTGCGTGTGTGTGTCCTAGTATGTGTGTGTGTGTGTGTGATTATGTGAGTGTGTATAGGTGTAGGTTCCGGGGGGAATGCAAGGAATAACTCAGTATTTAGAACACATATCCCTACATAAAAACGAAACAAGCAGAGGACTTTTATTTTGAAAAAATGTAGTAAATCATGCCTGTGTGTGTGTGTGTGTTGACTCAGCACGGTTCACATCACATCACATGAGAATAGAAACAGAATGAGAATCATCCTGAGTTACGGTTCATCATCCTGATGCCTGATTTCTGCATTTTTCCTTTACATAAACAGCTTTTCCATCATAGGTTGGTGCAATTCAAAGAGTGTTTGACACTTGTTTGAAATTTCCTGGAGGACCCATTGACCCTCTTTATGTGTCCATCCCTCATAATTATTACTATTGACTTAAAGTATAGTACACGACACGAGTATATATTGTTCAACAAAAATTTCTTATCATGATGTAAAATTGACTTTTTATGTAATGTAAAACACTTACTCTTTTTTCAATGACTTTTGAAACTAAATCCTTGCTTTTGGAAATGGTGGTGGCTCTATCATGCTTATTATATTAGACCTATACTTATGTCAGTGGGATATAATGGTCTTAAAATGACAATAATATTGTTTATATTAAGATATTTCCTCCCAAATGGTTGACGTAAAGTGTTAGTGTGTGTGTGTGTGTGTGTGTGTGTGTGTGTGTGTGTGTGTGCCCGCACGCGCCACAGAGATTTACGGGCCCAGCTTGGTCTGCTGTCTCTTAGTCATCTGCACACTCACCAAAACCAAATGAGGTGAGATGTGCCATGGTCATCATCCACTGTGATGGTCCAATAAAGAAGGAAGTGTGGTCGTGTGTGTGCATTTGTGTGTGTGCGCGCGTGTGTGTGTAAACATCAGGGCATGGCACTGCTAATTACTGTATTGAACACTTAGCCTTTGATACTAGACCCCTTGGCACTGTGCTACAGTGCACATGCTGGCTCTCCTGTGTTTCTTTGTGTTCATGTTTAGGGGCAATGCAGAGACATGGTGTTTAAATTAGAGAAACAGCAGGATGTTTTTACACACATACACACACACACACACACACACACACACACCCATACTTGTACAGTGAATGCAGGCAGAATACCTTCTGTCCTATGCCGAGTTAATTATCAGAACTTTATAATTGGTCTGAGACATGAGGTCAAGGCACTGGAGACAGGTTCTTTCCGTCTTCTGCCTTCGATTTGTTCCCTCCATGTTAAAAGCCCCTCTGCTGGCCAACTTGTACCAAGCTGTCCCTCTCTTCTCAAAGCGTTTTTTTTTATCTATTTATCTACCACTAAGTAGAGAATGCACCTGGGAGCAGCGAGGTGCAACTCCTGTCTCCTTCTGTCAGGCTTTATTTGGATCCGTTCTCCTTCCTTGTCTCCTCAGCTGACGCCAAGGCGATTTTCGGCAATGCCATTCTCCATCCCCACGTCGCCTGTGACATATTGTATTGTTGCACCCTTGGAGGTGAAACAGCATAGAAATATGGACCAAACCCCAGTCTTTCTCACACACATTCATGCACACAAACAGGAGCCTTAATATGCACATTGATAAAAGAGTAAAAATGTCAGGAGGTTGAGAAGTGGACGTATCCTAGCATGTGCAGCAGCTATCATTCAGCATCTGTCATAGAGGGCCACTCACATATTAATGATAGTTGGATGAAATGATATGAAAACAGTCTGTGCAAGATGACAAGCTTCACATATCAGTTGGATTTTGAACTGATTCTGATATAAAAAAATAAAAGGGAACAGTTTCTTGTATTTCATTTTTTACAAATATAGTTAAATAACAACAGGATGAGCAAGATTTAGAGATTAAGAACAGAAGATCATGACACAAACGTTTTTAATGAGTGCCGCTGTAAGGTGCCTACATTGAACTCTCCACTAGCAAAAAGCTGTCGCACTTTGCAGGATTACTGAGTAAAAAGGACATCATACAACCTCTGGAACATCTGCCCGTGCTCCCGAGCTCAACCGGTCTTCACTGAACCCCAGTGATCCAGCTCCGTGAGACAAAATAATGGAACGCTGCCACCCTTTCACTCATCCAAAATTATCTTGAAACCAATATGAGACGAAGGACCGAGGACAAACCAGAGGTCACGCAGGATGCCCCCGTCGGCCCCGCATCCTCCCTCTGTCCCGCCCAGCTCTACTCTGTCCAACTCCTGTTGACTTCAAACTGGCACGGGCAGGCGGGTCTGTTAAAAAACAGAGTGTCTGTTTGCACAAGAGCAGCAGGTGCACACAGGGTGTGGTCCCGCCTTCCTGCATCAGGGTCGTGGTGATGAGGAGCTGGCTGGCTGGATGGATGCAGGAGTGCCAGGAAACACAATCACACTTCAGAGCTCCGGTCGCCAACAACATACTCAGATTTTATCGGCCTGAGCAGCAAAGATTGATTGCATCCTTGCAAATATGTTTCTCCACTGGCCTCCCGCTAAGTGTGTGTGTGGGGGGGGGTGGGGGTGTGAACTCTGTGGAAATATGGTCAGTGGTAGTTTGATCAGTCTGGACATGTCTGTGTGTCCATCTGCCTGGTTCGTTGAGTGTTTTTGGCTGTGACACAGACACAGTGTTGATTTGCATCTTGTACACAAATCATCAGCCGCCATCAGAAACCAAAGAATCAACCTCACACGAACTCTTCTAATCATTCTGTGTTTTGGGCTTGTTTACTTCCACCTTCTTGTTTATTTTAAACCTGCGCCAGAATTTCCAAGCCCCGCTGGGTTTTTGGTTTTGCATGCAAATGTCATTTACTAAAGGTCGGGTTTATAGATTGTGATTTGTTGTCTTTGTCTTGGCGTGAGATCGTTTCCCACGCAGGGAGAGGGGGGATAGCAAAGGACCAAAGCCCGGGATTACGAAGCATATATCCAGATCTCAGATTATATAACCACCTTACTGTGATGTTGAAAGGCATTAAAAAGCTATTTATTCATCGTCTTTGCATAGTGCCTCTGATAGATTACCAGTACTCACCATATGTCACATCATCTGTATATCTGACCCTATATTTTTGATTCAACTGTACTCTCCCTCTACCATCACAGAACTGGAACATGGAAAACACCATAAAATCCTATACGGCTGATCCAGAATGCAGCAAAAAAAAAGATTTTCAGATCTTCATGTCTAAAGCAATATTCATAAACTGCTGCTAATTACTATAAATAGCCCATCCTGCCTTTTGTTCCAGGCTTTTTCGGGATAAAGTAAGCAAAATCAGATCATCTGTGCAGCATTAAATCTTAAATTATCTTGACGTTGTAAAGGAAAGCAACAGGCCATTAAAAGCAAACAGTATGACCCGTTTTATGTTTTTTTCCAGATGGTATTTATATTGTAAATATTTTGATATACTTATTTTAGGAAATGATTCATACTCATATTGTGATGTTTATTTCAGTTGTAGATCCTTTTAATCAAAAAATTCAGAAATCCGTCCCTGAGTCTGTAATTCCCATTCAAAACTGGGCTTAGAGCATGTTTAGTAAATGGGGAGGCTTTATCCCCCAAATACACAGTAATCTCTCTTTTTAGAGTAAATCCACCTATATAAAAGCAGGCAGATGTTTGTCCCTTGACAAAGGAAATACAACGACTGCTGATAATCACGAGGGATTACGCGTCTGTTTGCATGTGCACCATAGGTGGAGTTTGGTTTATTTCTGTAGCAATGTGGGAAATTAATATTTTAAAGCTTCCCCTAGAAACCAACATCATCTATTAACTGTCTGCACCAGCTTTGTGTAAAATGTGTAAATCTAGTTATGTTGCAGTAAAATAGGCTTGACTGAAGATCAGCTGGCAGGGCTGTATATAAAGAAATAGAGGAAGGGCATATTTGCTCAGCAGCACTAGAAACAATTTATGAAAAAAAAAAAAAACTGAAAAAATAGAAAAGATGTGTCCTTCCTCAGTTGCTCCTGAGATGAGCCTGGGTGAGTCATTTTTGGCCCGGTGGACCTTCCATCTGAATGACTGATGTTTTTATTCGAGGAGTGGCTCCTTCCGAGGAAGTCACGCTGGGTTTTACTTTCAGCTTTCATGTCTAATGGAATGCAAATGAGTGAATTTTGGAGCCTCCGTCCAGCTTGCTTCAGCAGCCTTGGCCGCAGGCGTCAGCTGTGTGGGAGCTCGTCTTTTTTCTCCTTGCTGTCTTGTCCTCTCCTACACGTTGCTTCGACAGAGCACCAGTTTGTACCTGCTATATAAAGACTGAAGCTAAATCATTTTTTTTTTTTTTTTTTTTTTTTTTTGAAAGCGCAGCCACCTACTCCGGAGTAGAAACACGGCAGAGAGCGTGAAAGACTTGTTGAGAGATAATGAGATTGTGCTGTTCAATTGACCCTGAAGCCGATGCACGCTCACGTTTTTCCAACAACCACAAAGAGAAAAAGCTCTAAATTACGAGCGAGATCTCATCACTCCAACGCCGCGTTGTGTATCAACTGTATCAACGCTGAACACCTACACACAGACAGGATGGAGTGGATGTAGACTAACAGGTTCTTGGATCCACACAGTTGGGTTCATCCATTTGTTTGGCTAAAAACGGAAGAAGTTTCCCATTTAAACAGATTCTCATCAGATGTCAGTTTGGCTTTACGAGGCCTTTCGTTCGTGGCGTACGTCTGACTCCATGGCATCGGTACAGCATTTTTGACTCGTCGCCTGAGCTGTGGCAGTGGATCACAATGCGGTCTGTCATGTTATGTAAACTTTGTAAGTGCTACTAGGTCTGATGTGGAGAAGATGGCCATAAATTAACTGTTACAGAAGCATGTTCTTTAAATTCAGATTAAAGGTATTTTTGTGCTTCCCACCCCCGTCTTCACAGTGACAGTTGGATTAATTTACCTCCATCACCGAGTGACTCAAAGTGAAGGTTGTGCCAAATAAAATAAGAAAATGGGATAAGGTGATAGTTGTGTCGCTAAGGTTTCCCATAAAGCACTCACTATCTGCCAGTTTTCCTTTTTCCTCCATCATAATGTTTCACTCTTTTTTTTGTCCCGGCTCCAGGTCCTGCACAGAAGATGCCGGCCACGGCCACGGCCCTGGATTTCTTCCAGCTCTTCGTGCCGGACAACTGCATCCAGAACATGGTCACCCAGACCAACATGTACGCCAAGAAGTTCCAGGAGCGCTTCGGCCTTGATGAAGGTTGGCGCCCCGTCACTGCCCAGGAGATGAAGGCCTTCCTGGGCTTCGTCACGTCCACCAGCGTGCACCGCTGCGAGTCGGTGCTCAGCATCTGGAGCTCGGGCTTCTTCAGCAACCGCAGCATCGCCCTGAAGATGAGCCAGGCGCGCTTCGAGAAGATCCTCAAGTACTTCCATATCGTGGCGTTCCGGCCGTCGCAAGGCAGCAACCAGGGCCTGTACAAGATCCAGCCCTTCCTGGACTCGCTACAGCAGTCCTTCAGCTACACCTTCAGACCGTCACAGACGCAGGTGTGTGTAAACCGGCTTCACAGTTGGTTTTTATCGTCCAACTGCTAAAAAACACTATTTTGCAAACTAGGCTGGTTTCATATTAATACATCAAAATCAAAATATGCAACATAATTCACACACATGAACTGCAAAATTCCTCGTATATTCTGCAAAACGAATCATTGCAACCAGCTTTATATAAATCAATCGACAAACAATGGAAAGACACAGCATAATTAAAAACATTCTGATCTTTATTGTGCATTGTAATAATGATACAAATATTTCAAATTGCAGAGCATTCTTTTCAAATTGTTGACATGTAAAGAAATATTTGCAGACACATGCTAAACATTTAATTAAAAGAAAACACCAAACAAGTCAGTGCATCATGTGCATAGCAGATATATTTACATTAGAGTTAACAAAATATGCTCACAAAAACGACAAACTAAAAAATAAATTGCTGACAAAATATGCTGAAAAAAAATAATATAAGACCTCTAGCTCTACCTCTCTCTGTCACGTCTTCAGCTGCTGTAAAAAAAGGTGCTCACCTGTGGTCTTTTTATAGTTCTGACATCCATGGCAAACACGTGACCTCATGTCAGACTGATGTGTCTCTCGCAGAGAAGCGTGTTCAGTGCATTTTTAAAAGTGCTGTTTTTTTTAGTTGCAAAATGTGTGTAAAGCAGAAAATGTGTTTAGAGTTAAAGAGACTTGAGAATAGATTTTGCTCTCTGTGTGTCAGTTTAAATAACTGTGCTATGCAAATGTAATTATAGTGTGTTAGCAAACATAGCAACAGTTATGGATGCTGTCAGTGTGTCAACGACACACATATTAGATATGAGAGAAGCACAGTGTGTGTTTTCTGGGTTGTCTGGTTAGCGGTGTAGATACCGTGTGTGTATTTGTTTTATTGACACACAATTTAAAACACAGCGACTGGAGAAATTCTCCACTTACCTTGTCAAATAACGATGCAGGGCAAAACAACCAAGTGGAGGAGTCGGTCTGAAAACAGTCTACACAGCATTTGAGCAAAGCATCCATTTTTAACAATGGGACTTTCTAACCGCAACTTGTTTTCAGCTGCTCTGTGTGAATTAGTTGTACATTACCAATGCAACTGGGGCATTGCCAGCCCGGCTACTCTTGCTTTGCGTGGGCTGGCGGTTTCTCAACCGTTTTCCTGTAGATGAGCAGCAGGGCCGCAGATTTGAAGGAACCAGTGAATAAACAACATAATTGAGGTCTATTGAACTGACAGCGCCTGTTTCTTATTGTCACGCTCCTATCCACCTTGATTACTCTATTATTGTTAGGAAAAAAAAGAAAGAAAACAACACTCCTCTTGAGCAAAAAGAGAGACAGCGGCAATCAGTCAACCGTCCGTGTCGCTTCAACCTGATGAAATTACACAAAAAAACACACAAAATAACATTTCGGTTTTAAACCGTTTAATTTTCCTTCATGTCCTTTGTAAAAAAAAAATGAATGATTAATTTCTGTGAAGCAGCCTGAAGATTAAATTGCTTTTTGGTCTTGGTACAGTACACATGCCGTAACTTCAGTTGTGAAATGTGATGAAGCGCTGTGATGCATTACAGGCTCTTAACAGCAAACCCCAGACCTGCAGTATGTCGTGTCCAAATCCAATGCGTCTAAAATGTAAAAGTTGAAGTCGGTGGGTGCAGTTTTACGCTAAATCAAAAAAAGACTAAATTGTACCAATGAGGGCAGAGCAGCTGTCAGACAGCATGTTTATGTGTCATTAGCAGTGACGGGGTACATGTGTATCTAGGCCAGTTTCCTTTCATCTGTTATATTTCTAGAGAGGGCCCAGATAGCGAGAGACTGGGACTGTTGCTCCACAGCAAAAAAGTAATATACCTGTTTAATCCTGACAGACTAAGAGGGAAAAATGAGAGAAAGTTGAAATACTTGTCACTGGAGTTACATTTGCAACTACACAATGAATCAGTTGATTATTTTCTCAGCTTTTATTCTAATATTTGGGAATATACCAAAACTGTCATAGTATATATCCAACATAGATGGTTAAAATCTCTTGAAAATATTTTTAAATAAAAACGCATGCCATCATGATATCTAGTTTTATATTCTAGGTAGGTCTTTTTCTGTTACACAATTTAACTTTTGTGTCCAAAAGATCATGCAAAATAGTGTTTTTTTTTGTTATTTATATGTATATATATATATATATATATATATATATATATATATATATATATATATATATATATATATATATATATATATATATATATATATATATATATATATATATATATAAAGAGAGAGAGAGAGAGAGAGAGAGAGAGAGATTAAAATGGGAATGATACAAATGGACCGAAATTAACACAAATTGTACATTTTGATAATATCTGATAAATGCTTGCATGCTTGGAAAAAATGACTGATGAAGAATTAAACAATTATTTTTTCATTAACTAATATGTTCAGTGAAAACAAGATTTATTGTCTAGTTAGAATGATTAAGACAGAACAAAGGAAGGGGAGGGTTTCCCAAATGTGCAAAAATTCCACATAGTGCCGTGTGTGTTTCAGTGCTGAGAATAATACCCTGGCTGAATATAGCAGGTTATGTCAGCTCCTACTGACAGCCATGCATCACATTTCTCTGTGTCACTCTGGCAGTTTTGCAGTAACATGCCCTGTTCTCACTGCTTTGTATTGATCTGCAAGTGAAGTCAAATCTTCGCGAACCAGTTTTGTTTCTATTTTTACATCTACATGTATATTTGTATGCATGTGCATATAAAAATAAAGAACTATCTGGTCTTTCTTTCACATCATGCAGAGAAGCTCCCTGCAGTAACTATCGCTGTGTAATTTGTGGCAGATACAGGAGGAGATGACTCCTAAAAGGCCGGTGTGTGATGTTATATATTTACATAGCCTGACAGCCTCATTAATTTTCTGCTTGTATAATCCATAATTCTTTATTTGACTTGTTGCTGTTGCTCCTAGAGCAGAAAGAGCTCTCTCACTTCAGTCGGAAGGAAGAGTGAAATGTTTTCGTGGTGAGGAGTAGGGCTGGGCACTATATGGGTATGGGGATATGAGAGTAGATATCATGAGTGGCCTTTTAATGGCTTTTAAAGGCTGATTTATAGTAAAGTGCTGTCATTTGCTGAACTTGTCAGACTTATTGCAAGATACTCATAATAGAAAGAAAGTAAGAATAAACAAATAGTAATAGTCATTATATCAAAATTACTGCTAATGATCATAGTGATAAAAATCTCATTGTGTAAATATTTAGTGAAAGCACCAATAGTGACTCCTACAATATTATCACAACATCAAATTTATATATATATATATATATATATATATATATATATATATATATATATATATATATATATATATATATATATATATATATATATATATATATACACACACTATATATATACACTATATATATATAGTAATTGGCATATGCTTGCATATCTGTATGGGTTATTATATTACAGTGATATGATGGGAGCATTTCAATGTGGAATTAGTACTTCTGATGTTATAATATATTCCAGAGAATGGGGGGCAAACGCTTAACATAAGTGATCAAGGCTTCCTCCAGGGAGTGTAAAATTATCTATTACGCTTCTATAGAGAATTTTCCCAGCTCTAAAAAAGACATTATCTCACACAGCCATAATTTAGTTGATGGGGCAAGGATCTTTTTTCCATAGAAAAAATATTTTCTGACAAGCTATAATGAGCAGAATGAAATGACATTAGTTTGCTTTACTGATAATGTTGTGCCAGCCAGAGGTGAATAAATATGGCAGCCTGTGGGGATGGTTTTATTAATGGTTCTAATATTACAGAAATGCTTCTAAAGTAAGACTTCCAGTACTCTGTCAGTCCTGGACGTGACCAAAGAGCACGAGTGATGTTGCAGGGAGTTATGATAATGCCAACTTCTGTTCGCCATTTACTTTTAATTTTGTGTGCAGCTGGAAGTGTATCTGGAGCTAGCGGGTTATATAGAAATGAGATATGCCTCTTTGTCATTTTGGTTACTGGCAAAATGTTATCAATTCCTGAGGAGAATCTGAAAAAGAAAGTGTGTTTGATTTATTAAAATGTTGAATTTGACAGTACCTGAGGCCCGAGGCCTCGTCTGTCCCGACGATAGGAACTGGCATTGATCCGAGCAGTTTTGAATAGCTCATTATTACATATCGGCACGCTTAGAGGAAGTGTGTTCCAGCCAAAGTGGTGCTGAATCTGTTGCCAGAGTTTTAGAGTGGAAATGCCTGTTTATCTGGATTATCTGTGTACTCTTTTTATTTGAGTTTGTTGACATGGCATGCTAAGGCTTTTAAGGAGGAAAAGTGATATGAGTGTCATTAATAGCTGACACTGAGTTTGGGTGTAGTAAAGCTGTAAATTCAGTAGCCCCAAACCATCTGCCAGACTGATTGTTTTTCACGTCAAGACTTTTGGAAGCCTTGGAGGTTTATTGTTCCATAGGAAAGAGGATAATACACTGTCAATGCTATGAAAAAATGACCTAGAAAGGAAAGAGGCAGACATTGAAAAAGGTACGGGTATTGTGGTATAATATTCAGTATATTTTAGTACTTTGTATTCTCCCTGTCAGCGTGATATGCAACTTGTTTCACTTTTTGAAGATCTTCTTTAACTTTTGCATCAAGGACACAAAAATTGTTGCCAAATAGTTGTGACATATTTTTGAGTGATATTGATTCCTAAATACGTACATGTTGATGGGGCAAAATTGAATGGTAAATCTGAATGTTTATTATCCCCTGCCATCTTATTGATGAGAAAGAAAATGCTCTTTCCTGTATTGATTTGGATTTTAGAATATTTAGGATATGAGGGATGACAATATTATTGGGTCCAGGATATAAAGTAACAAGTCATCTGCATACAGCCATACCTTAAGCTCTACCCCTCCTGTTTTAAGGCCTAGTATGAATCTGTTGGCCTTGAGAGGAGGGGGCAGTGGGTAGCCCTGGCATATCCTCCTCAATAAAGGGAAAGGGGGGGGATACAATAAATAGTTCCCTCCCACTTGGTCAAAGGCCTTTTGTGCATCTAAGAAAATGAGCCTTTCTGGAACAATTGCTGAGGGTGGAGGGAACATTCTACTCAGAAGCTGTTGCACACTTGTAAATGGCTGACAACCTTTGATATAATCTGTTTAGTCTTCTGATATAACAATAGGTAGAACAGTATAAGTATTTTGACATCCACATTAAGCAGCGAGATAGGGCAGTGAGACAAACACTTTTCTGGCTTTCTTTTTTATGTATTATTTGTGATATCCTCTTCAAATACCTATGGACTTTCTCATCCACCCAAGGCCCGACTGGCTTTTTCTGTATGAGGCTGTATCTTTTTAGATATATTTTCATTTGGTCTATATTTTGTATTGGGTTTGGTCTTAAGATGCACACAGAATGTGAACGCACTTGACATAGTTTTTAAAAGAAAGAAGAACGAATATGTCTATACATCTTCAGGAGTTGAAATTTAAAGCAAGCACAAACATCTACTGAAACAATGAGGAAACAATGAAAGCTTTCTGCACACAGAGCTATGGGAAACAGAGAGTGCATCTTGTTTTTGTTCCACTCCATGGAATCACACGTAAACACATACACATCTTGCTTTCTCTCTAAAACTCGGCTGTAACGTTACATCATACCTCATCACACTCTTATTATCCCTCAATCTAAAATACTTCCTTATCACTTGTTCAGGTCAGCTGTTATTTTTTTATACTTTCCTCGTGATGCATAAAAATCCACAAACTCACATGTAAAGTAACCCGTATGTGTACGTTGCAGGTTCTTCACGAACCCTTGATAGACGAGGATCCGGTCTTCATCACCACCTGTACGGAAAGGGAGCTGAGGAAGAGGAAGAAACGGAAGTTCAGTCTGTGGGTCCGACAGTGCACCTCCACAGGATTCATCTGTCAGGTAGCAGCACGCAGCGAGCGGGAGATTCTCATGGTAGTGAATAAATGAATGGACGATTCTAGAAAATCAATGGGCAGCAATCAGACTTTCAATTATTTCAGGTCAGACTGTCTGAGTGAAGAGTGGAAGGAGCGAAGAGTTTAAATTTGATGTTTTCATCTTTCAAACTTCATACAGTAGCAGAAATCAAACATTCTGCATTAAAATGCACAAAAGTCTTGCCTGAAGTCCAAACGTCTTTATAAAAACCTGCCATTGTTCTCCGCTCAGTTTCAAACCTCATTCTCAGCTGAGTTGCATCACCTTCCATTCAGCCAATTACGCGTCGACACAACAGAGAGAAGACAGAAAATCACATTTCAAGAAATCATTGTGAACATTCGCGCCTTTAGTAAAATTTGATTATAAGTGCCTCTGGACGAAAATATTGCTTGTCAGTATGTTCTTTTGATGCCGTTTGGAGGCAGCAGAGCAGCTTCTTTGACTTTGAAGGGTTAGATTTTATGTTGTCAGATCTCAGGCAGACGGAGGGAGAGCTGCGCTGCTCTCTAACAGCCTCGTCCTTACCGCGACCTTCCTCGGCCGGCCTGGATAATAGAGGTCACTACACACAGGAAAGAAACATTAGAAACAGCCATTCCCAAACTGTGAGAGCTATCTGTGTTATTTTTTCTCAAATTGCCGAGATGTCCTTGAGGCAGCTTCCTCACCCTAACGGCAGCACGGCATTTCTCTTCCCTCGAGCCCCTTCACGTGCTCCTTTGCTGGAAAATGGTTAAACTGCAGAGCGGAAACATGTGTTTATTACGACGATTGAGCTGTCACGACGACATCTCTAATGAAACTCTTAAATTGAAGTTTCAACCTTCAGGCAGCCGTTTTGAGGAAGTGATGAAGCAAAACTGTGCTCGTGTTTCAAAGCTGTCTGTGGGTCTTTTACTGAAATTGGTCCTCAGTGAAACAGACGTTAAAGCTCACAGTCATTAACTCCTAAATCCTGCTGCCAGGTCAACCCATAACCTGTTTCCTCCATCTCTCACATGTACAATACGCTATTTACTGTATCTCTCACACAAATCACTGTCACAGGAAGCTGACCGATGGCCTTTCACAGCGTCTACTCTGACAACATGTCCACACACTCACAGCCGTTGCATAACAGCATCTGGTACCATGTCCGTGAGCCCGTAACAGTAGACACAACCGGCATGACGTCAGAAATAGATTTAACAAAGAAGGACAATAACGCTCATGTTTTCTCACTGGCCTGCCCAAGGATAAAGAGGCTTTTACAGAAAGGAAGAAAGAAAGAAAAAAATGTTTCACTGGATAGAGCATATAAATACATCAAATTGAATCACTGTTATTCCTTCTCGTAGTTATCAGTGGTGGTTAATTTCAATATAAGCTATTCATAAATTTTGCTTCTAATTCCTTGCACAAAAAGAAATATCGCAGCCTCCATCTTTTAAAGCCACAATCCATTATCTCATCCATTGAACAAATAAGCATTAACATGCACTGGCAGTGGCCATCGGACAGTCACTCTGCATGAAGAACCTCCGTCTCTCCACTGTGTCGAGGGGGAGAAGAAAATAAAATCTAAGGAATAAAACGAGTTAATGGAGTGAATCAATGAGATTCCATTAGCCAGGGCAACACACAGAGACGCACGGACTGACCACTTAGTGTTATTGCCACATGCCTGACGTAGATGTTGGTTAATCAGGATAATGCCAGGCAGCTCATGGACAGACAAAAAGGTTCCTGCAGGAGGGAAACTTGACTTTAATAAAGCATGTGTGTGTTGCTGCCACTAGTGTGTTGAGCAATGAAAGCATATTATTATGAACTCCTGTACAGTAGAGCTGCAACAATTAATGAATTCATTGATTAGTCCATCAGCGCAGGATTTAATCAGCAGCTATTTTATTATTTGATCAATTGTTCCAGTTGTTACTCAGGCAAATACAGCATAAATTCACTTCTTTCAAGCTTCTTCTGGACTTCTAGAAAAAAAAGACCAGTTTGTGTCTGTCTTAATAATATTAACGAGCCTCTTCTCTAATTGGCTGTTTTGAATGGCTGTGAATAGAGAGGTGAATGGTCCTGTAAAGCTGTGACATCACAATCACAGTTTCTTGGTTTGGAAACATGAGACACCATCATATTTCACTTTCTGTGATTTAATCAGGAGATTAATAATGAATAATTTGAATAATCAATAAGTGAAGCCCAACTGTACAAGGTGATTTCAGCCAACGCCTTGTTTTTCTATTTGCATATTGAATAAAAGAATTGATTCTCTACAGCCGTTAGACTTGTTACTGCTGAGCTTTCTACATACATGTTAACCTTGGATGTAAACTGAAACAAGAATCCTGTGTTTTCCATTCATTGATCTACCCATGATGCCGTTCCCCTCACTCTGCAGATCTCGGTCCATCTGAAGGAGGGCCAGGGCACGGACGGCCTGGCCACGCTGAAGAACAAGCCTCAGCTCCACAGCCTCGTGGCCAAGCAGCTGTGCCAGAACATCTCTGGCAGGAACACCATCATCTTCACGGGGCCGTCCATCACCAGCCTCAGCCTCTTCTCCGAGTTCAGCAAACAAGGTACACGAGCGGCGTCCTGTGGTCTACGGTCCCTGGTTACGCTGCGTCTCAGGAAGCAGAGACTAACAGAGCGTAACTGAGTTTGCATTAAAGCACACAGCTGCCTTCATCCATCAAGTTCCCATATATCTATCTATAAAAGAAAGGAGCGTCTGTGGGTCTGCGACACCAATGAAACATTAGTATTGTATTGCAAAGTCTCTTAAAAACCACGCACTAAGACATTAGCCAGTTTAGCTGCTCAACTGAACTCATTATTTAACACCACAACTAACAGTAACATACCCAGGTTGTTACACTATACAGGAAACACTACAAAGTAAGACATTTATCATAGGTCATGTAGCCTTTTTCTTACAAATACTATACTATCTACATGTCTTTCCTTATCTCAATGTATGTCCGGGCCTTTCAATTCAACAGTCTAACACATCTCTCATTTGGACAACTACTGTATAAAGAAACTATTTAGGTTCCACTTTCGAAATACATACTTTCTACAGCTACTGCACTAATTTCCTTAAAACAGCAGGATTTGAAATTGAAAAAAAAACATTATTCTCTGGTCATTATCATATCTCGTTTTGTGAAAAAAATAATGATTTGTTAAGAAGGATGTTTTTTCTGCTTATAAAATGTCATTGACCATAACATCCCAGGGATACAATACAATAAATTGTCTCGTGACTTCCACAATAAATCATGGGAGATCCTGTAGGGAATGTTTAGCCAGGTCACAGCTCCAAAAAAAAAAATCAACTTGACATTTACTCAAAAAAAAGTACAATTTACCCCCCCTGGTGACAAAAAATGAAATAACTTAAAAATATCACATTTTCCCCATCAGTAAAGTCTCCTTTGATGATATCATCAGCACAAAGTTTTTACATTCCGCCTTATCACAAAACAATATCAGAAGAGTAGAGAATGAGGCAGAGCTGCTGTGCACCAGGAAAAGAAAAGATAGATACCATCAATATTTTGTCATCCTAATTGGGTGAAGCGACCGTGAAGCATTCAGCAATAAAACGAAAAAAAAACAACAACTCAGTCCTGCGCTTGTGAAATCACTGGCCAACATTCTGTCAGATTTATCATACTGGATTAATTAGCTGAGTTAATTACCCTGCACTATACACACACACACACACAGACACTATGCAGAGAGAAATCCTCCTCCAAATTGAGAACAGTAACTAATCAGCAGCAGTCAGCCACATGATTGTTTCACTTCTGCACATTCATGTGAGAAATAAAGAAATGTAATGGCTGGAAAGATATGAATAAGGAGATAGGCCGCGGTGCAGCTATGAGAGAAGTTGTCCTGAAAGTCCTGTTTCAAAGCAAAGAATGTAAAAAATCTGCAGGACCTTCGTATGTGTTAGTATTTGTTGTCATAATGATTAAATCCTAATACTCTACATCAGGGGCGTTAAACCCAATTTCTTCCCAGCCACACCAACATCATGTTTTCCCTCAAAGAGCTGGTTCTAAAGATTATATCAATCTATCTACTTGTAATCATATCAGCCTCTCCATTTATAATTGTGTGTAAATAATCGTAATCATTTGTTAATTAAAATGTCAATAGTATTTAAACAATATGCCAATGTAAAAATTCATGTTGTATTGTTGTTGTGATATTAACATCCAATTATTAAAATGCTGCAGCCAAAAATCAAAAATTAGAGTTCTGAGATTCAAATCAATGGTTTTGCATTGATATGCTGAATATTAAACAAATTGCTGTGAAAGAACAAGCAAGTAGTGACAAATGTATTTCAACAAAGAAAAATTAGGGAAAAAGCCTTTCCCTTTTTTAAACAACCTTCATGGTCAATTGAGAATAGTTATTTTAGGTGTGCTTGAATGCACCTTGAAGTCGTACAAAGTAGATGTGACCAGCTCATCTCTAACAAGTTTAAACATTTTTTAGAACTTTTTTCTTCAGGCAAGTCCGTGCACGCTCTCGTGTCACAGAAAGTGAGATGACACCTGTGTTCTACATCTTATGTCTCTGACACCTGGGCACGGAACAGCGATTTAACACCTGTCCCCCTGCAGATATCTTCTGCTGCGGCCTGCTGAGCACCAGGAAGAGCGATTGCACGGGTCTGCCACAGAACATGCTGGTGTGCGGCTCCACGCCGGCGCAGCGCGGCCAGTCCCGGGTCATGATGAAAGGCAGCATTTCTCTGATCAGCTGGTACAACAAGGGCCACTTCAGGTTCCTCACCAACGCCTACCCGCCCACCAAACAAGGTAAACCCTTGCACCAGAAACACTCCTGCTGAACCTAGAATCGTGCAATCAAAGGAAGCTCTTCATAGTATTGGAATCTCCTCTCAGAAATCCCAGATTTTCCCAATGACAATGGGATTAGCCGCTGTGTCGTTTCCGAATACAAGCGACCGTCATGTGAAATTGGTGCATTGTGAAGCATTCCCGTCAGGGAAAATCAATGAGTGATTCTAATTAAATGCTAATCCATTTGAAGGATGCAACAGGATCGTGATATGCCCTCCTCTAACAGCGTAATCCACTCTAAATCCAACAGTTTTCTTTAGGTTTTAACCATAGATTTCAACCACAGTTGAAGGGCTGCAGTGTGTGAGCTTTTTGACTGAAAAGCCCTAAATCAGTAAAACCATTATGTTCTAATATTTATTTTTTTCTTCACTCTGTGTGTGTGTGTGTGTGGTGTGTGTGTGTTCGTGTGTGTGAGAGAGAGAGAAAGAGAGTGAGCATGTGTGTGTTTGTCCAGCAAGTGTTTTTCACCATGTCCGAGAAGGAGAAACCAAACAGCAACTGCCAAATCCCATAAATAAACACAGCAACAGTTTTATCATCGAGCATATAAAAAGACTTTACTTGCATTAAATTATAGCAGGCAGACATTTGTATGACGGTTGGTCAATGTAATTATCTGCAATTCCTCAGTGGTCACATAAAAAGGTCCATGGTGATAAATGATGAAACTGATCATCTTACTTATATCAAGTAGTGTATGAACTAGAAAAGCACTTTGAGATGCAGACCTCCACCAGGCATGTTGTTGTCCTGTTCCTATTGGATACACCCAGTCCGGGGGGGCGGGGTCAGGTTCCAGATATCACCACAAGGGGGCCCCACATGATGGTACCTGTTTAAAGACTTATTTACAGCAAGGTTACTAAACAAGGGGATGCAGAAACCAGGATTTATTCCAGGTCATTAACAAATTCTATTCATCTGCTCATGGTACCATTACTGACATTTGCTGAAATTTGACGATTATCTGGCCCAAACTGAGGTATCTTGCTAGCGAACAGACAGACAAAAGCTGGCCAAAATTTGGCCCTACTTGTCGGCGGGAAAAAGAGTCTTAATCACTTTCATTTATATTTAAACAAGGTGTTGCATGTAATAAATAAACATGATTCTGGGGGTTTATTTATTTCTCAGGGGATTTTCTCATCCAAAATGTTTTTTACAGATAGTTATGGAGAAATTAAGAGATTATAAATCTGAAGCAAAGATCAATGACCAGATAAGTGGTGCATTTTAACCAGTCAGGAAATGGTATTAGTCACACGCCAGTGCAGCTAATAAGATAATAGCATTATTCCACACATGTGTGCCATTCCCAGAGTCCTGGTATGGTGCATGCTGCCACTGGGATTTAACTGGAACAGAGCCATCGTTAATCCTGTTAGTTAAACCTGGCTGTTTGCTTGCTGTGACAATTCAGAATGTTTCCTGTGGAAAAAAAATCCCTCTAGGGACAAAACAGCAGAGAGGACAGATAAAAACACAAACAGGAACCAGGCACACCTCGCCACTTCTGCTCCTCTTCCATGTGTCTCTGTTGGCCAGGTGAGCACTGAGATAGAGGAATGAGCCCCTTGAGTGGGAACTCATTTATATTCTTTATAACTCACCTCAATATGTTGCGTGTGTGTGTGTGTGTGGCAGGTATGATCATTAAGAGAAAAAGTGGGGAGATTCCATGTCCTCTGGCTGTCGAGGCGTTCGCGGCTCACCTCAGCTACATCTGCAAATATGACGACAAGTACAGCAAGTATGTTCTGTATTTGACAGAAATGCACTCGTTTCAAGACATTAGTTCATGTTTTTAATTGCTTTCTTGCTTTGGGTTCATGCTTCTAGAATCCTGAGTCAGAACCATCCTGCCGATTGTCTGATATGTCCGATTTAAAAGATAAAACATATTTGTTCTTTTGATTGTTAAAGGTTGAACTTCTTAGCAGTAAAATTGCTAATATTAATTAACAACATAAATTATGTTTATCTGTACTTCATCTATTTATCTTAGCATCTTTTATTTTAATGTTAGTCGATATTAATAATCTTTAGACGTTTATAAAACCTAATAATGTCTTACATTTTCTTATCCCAACATTAGTACTACAATATGTTGTACATTATGTAATACATTCTCATGTTGTTTCCTGCCTGTGCAAATTTATTCACTTTTAGTCAGGTTGTGTGTAACTCAAGCGTTTAGGTTTTTTTTTTATTGACTCGAAAATGTTCTAATAGCCGAATATAGGAAACCTGTTATTTCTGATTATTTCCTCCCGCAGATACTTTATCTTCCATAAGCCCAACAAGACGTGGCAGCAGGTGTTCTGGCTGAGCATCAGCATCGCCATCAACAACGCGTACGTCCTCTACAAGATGTCCGACGCCTACGCCGTCAAACGCTACAGCCGGGCGCAGTTCGGAGAGAGACTGGTCAGAGAGCTGCTGGATCTGGACGACTGCTCCCCCACGCAGTGAGGAGGAGGAGGAGGAGGAGGAGGACACATCACATGCACAAACACACACACACACACACGCACATACACATGCAGACAAACAGCAAACACAATACCACACACACACACACACACACACACACACACACTCACTCCACATTACGGTTGTACAGACTCTGCAGTCTGTGTCTATGTGATAAAACTGAAGCAGTGCCAAGCCTATGTCTACCCCTGCCTACTCCTTTAGTTGTTTTTTGTGGTACTGTAAATATTCATTAATTGCACTACACAGTAGAAGAATCGTGAGCCATGGGACAGTTCACATGACTCAACTGCAACTTTAAACCACACAGATTTACTAAGGATTTGTCTGCAGGACAGTGAAACAAGGAAGATTACACTCCTAAAATGATGTCAAGGTACAGCTCTTATCATAGAGTCAAATAATTGATATGGAGTGTTAAGACATATACACACACACACACACACACACATGCGCGCATACACACTTGTGACCCTGTAACAAAAGCTTAGTAAACCAGGACTGTGGTGTGTTCACACGCTGCATGCATAAAGAATCTGGATCATGATGTTCTCTTCTTGTTCGATGTGAAGATGATTTCTGCTCCAGGTGGGTTTTTTCCCCGAAACTTTTCGTTTGTGTGTATGTAATTGTTGCAAGTGGAACTGCTTTTTTCTGCGTGACTTTGAGGCCGAGGATGTAAATGTGAGGCTTTTGTGACCCAGATGTGTTGTGTTTGCTGCATACTGTGTTCGCTTGAGGAAGACTGTCAGGTGACTTAATGCCACATGCAGCAGCAGCAGCAGCAGCAGCGTTACACCAACTCAAATAATTCTAAAAAAGAACAAAAAAAAGGTTTCGGTTACAGAAAGTAACAATAAATTAAATCTTTTTCACCAACAACATTTTTACAAGCATATAAAGTAAATTTACTTCTTTAGCAGATAATTGAAAGCTACTTAAACGTAGAGAAGACATTCCAAAACTCCTTGATTGAATGGTGGGGATTACTCCATTGTTGCTAGGCAACAGGTGAAATCTTGGCATAGGGGACATAAGTTGGGATAATATTACTTGGCAAGATTTGGGTCCAGGAAGCAAAAAACTGAATCACTGTGGCTTATGTCCCAGAAAACCAAATGTGGCAAAGGTTCTGAAAGTGTTTCCGAGGCTTGGGGAGCGTCACATGTGCGACGGATTTGTTTCTCACACTTTGCGCACAAGTTGTTACCAAAATCCCTCAGAAGTAAACTCACATGACATAACTGTGAAACCAGAGCTGCAAAACTAATTAATATTTTTTTATCGTGGATACTTTTCTTGATTAGTTTCAAGGTTCAAGTTCAACTTCAAGATGACGTCTTCAAATCTTTAGTTCAATTCATGAATATTTGGTTTACAATCATAGACCAGGAAATTATCATTTTGTAGAAGCTGGAATCAGAGAATATATTGGATATTTTTATCTTTACAAAAATAAAACCACATCAAATAAGAGAGATTAAACAACTTATCTCTGCAGCTCTGTGTGAAATGATTTAGTAATTTTAGAAACATTTCTTTTACAACAGCAACCCACAATGAACTTAGTTCATTTTAACGAGAACATCTGCTGCGAAGGCAAAATCATGCATAC
This sequence comes from Eupleurogrammus muticus, assembly GCA_036785175.1. Taxonomy (NCBI): domain Eukaryota; kingdom Metazoa; phylum Chordata; class Actinopteri; order Scombriformes; family Trichiuridae; genus Eupleurogrammus; species Eupleurogrammus muticus. The sequence goes on from JAYKQN010000019.1 coordinate 12,191,629, forward strand.
TCAGGATAATAATATCTTCTTCTTCCACGGAGATGGAAGCAATTTGGACAATTAATGTGGACGTTGCTTTCTTCCAACTGCTCATTTCTTGCCAAGTAACAGATTTAGATCTGCCGTCGCTCGCTCAGCCAATAGAAGCGTGATCATAGAGAGCGAACATTTATCTGCCAAAAAGAAATGTAAAAAAAAAAATCAAAAATGCACTTACTGTCTCCTGACGTTACAACTTTACTCCACGCTGCTGTCTGTAGCTTCGGTCCAGTTTTCTTTAATTAACATGCGGTCAACACATTATTGTCACGCTGGAATCATGTAATGAAGATTTCAAATGGAAGGTATTGATGTGTGCATGGTTTTGACGTGTGAATACTATTATTACTGTGCGACTGAAGGTGGCAGAGCAGAGATGTTGAAAGGTTCGCTGACAGACCTCTTGCACATTGTAAAGTGTTTATTAGATAACCCCTTTAGTTTTGATTTGAACCCAACGGTCTAACCACTGCTCTCAGAAAAATACACAAAAAAAATGAATAGATAAGTTGTGTGAATATACATAGATATATGAAAATATGCCAATCAGATAAGATTAAAAAAATGGACGACTATAACCAAAAGAAGACGGTTTCCACAGTAGATTTAAAGTATGAGGTACAGTATGTATGTGTATATTTTGTTTACAAATTACTGTGAGTGTATATCCATGTTCACTCTGTCACTGAGACTCAAGATTGTGATTTTTTTAACTTTTTCACTAATCCAAAGCATTGTCGTTGTCGTTGTTCATGTGTGTGCGACCCACCGAGCGTCGTCGTCACTGTTCATAAAATAACACTGTTAACGTTAGGAGGCGCCGCCGCCACGCCGCGGCGTTCTCAGCTCCTGTTTTTAATACGATATATTTCACATTTACAGAGGAGACACCCATTTAGTATGATCTTTATCGGGTCATGTGATTGAAATGAAGTTCACCTGTAGCCATTTTAGAAACCCTTGGTGCACCTTAGCCTGCATACTGTATGCCCTGTGTTGTTAATTAAAGGAACAAATCACACTACTGAAATATTCTGAACACATGTTTAAAACAGCTTGTGATAATGCACCCTGCAGTTCTTCTTTGTATTTTTTGGTAATGCTTTATTTTTCCAAGTTCTTTAATTTTATACAGTTTTTAGGGAAGGGGCTATTTTGTAGGTATTTACCTGTTATTTTTAGGACATTTAACAGAGAGGGTGTTATACAAAAAAGGGTTAAATTGGTGTAGTTGGTAAGTGCTGATTCATTATATTTGGTGTTGTATTTTTTTTTTCATTTGAAAACAACAGTTCTCTAACTGACTGAAATTTTGCATTTCAACATAAAATCTTAACTAATAAGATTGTTTCTTTAAAACTTTATAACAGCCTAACCATCCTAGGAATTAAAAACAGCTCGAAACAATGAATCAAAATGTCTGTAACTTAGAGAATTGTTGAGAAATAACTTAAATAATGTAAAAACATGTTTACCTAAATATACTTTCGGGCTACTTTTTTATAATTTGTCCCAAATAATAAAGAAATCCATAAAATCCCTATAGAATTAAGGGACCTGTAAAATAAAGGTAAAATGACCTATTTTTTCTTAAACCTATAAATAACTTAATATATAACATTATGTTGCATCAACATATGATACTTGATATGGAAAAAAAGCATCAATAATTAACAGCCTCCATTCCCTTTCACCAGTTTCCCAGATTTTTAGGAATCATACAGGGAGAAACTCTCCATATGAAAGTCAGAGAAACCAATTTCTCCCTTCAGGCTGACCTCAGACGGCCCTGACACACGCAGCAGCTGCCAGACACGTGCATGCAGCATGCACGCAATCACCGCTAAAGGGAAGCAAAAAATAGACAAGGCAGGTTGAAAGAGTGACCAGAGCGTCCAAAAAAATAAAATCCAGCTCCTTCACAAGCACGCATTAACCGTGCTGACCATCCTGGTGTGATTTCTTCCTTCAAATCCTTTTAACGTGTGTGTATAGAATGTAGGAAAATGAACCTCTATGAAGGCTGCGTTTGGATGTGGGCATCAAACATCACACACACACACACACAAACACACACTGTGTGATGTGTGTGACATTCGTGGAGGTTTTTCCTGTCGCACCTACACAGCTCAACTCAGACCACAACCAACAAGAAATTATGCACCGAGGACTCTGGGAGATTACTGGGCCTCAGAGTCTATATGAGTGTGTGAGCGAGAGAGAGAGAGAGAGAGAGAGAGAGAAGGGGAGTATTTGAAGTTTTTCAGCCCTTTTGATAATGTTATTATCACCCCGGGTTACAGATAGAAGAGAAGAGCTCAGCAGCCTCGCATCATCTCTTTTTATCATCTATCAGAAGATAGAGATGATGGTGTTTTTGTTCATTTAGTTCAGAGCAGGCTCCTATTTCAGCATCTATACGCCCCCTATAAGCCCCCCCCGATATCAAAAACATGGCTTCATTTCTAATTCTCAGGATGATGTCTGAAATAGAAAAAAAATTCTATCCAAAACTTTCTATTGATCTGCCACGAAACAAATCTGTCTATAGTGCCTTTTCCCTTCTTATTCTCCCCTCTCAGCGCAGTGGTTCTGTGTTGTGTTGTGGTGACTAGAGTAGAGAGCGAGTTCAGACCACAGGTCCTAACAAACTGAATATACTAGAAACATGTCCTGCATGGTGTGAGTAATAAAGAATAGGAAAAAAAATTGCCTGTCAACTGCACAGCTTTTAGACGTTGAAGATGTTTTATGCGGCCCGGTGTCCTCGTCTCACTGCTGTAATGACTCATCCCGGGTGATATTTCACTGGCTGGTGCCACTGGGAGGCAACACAGGAACACACTGCAAATAATGAAACCTTAACAGGTCAAAGTGTCCTGTATTACATACAATTAGTCCAATATTTTGTCTAATATTTTGTCCCAAGGGCAGTGGCGCAGTATATAGCATCTGGGGTGTATCAATGCCTGTTTTAAGAAAAGAAGAAATTGATTAAAGTCAGTCAAAACCTCAAAAATAAGCTAAATTACCCACCAGTGGAATAGGATCATTCTATGCAATATTGGACTAATTGTCTCAAATACAGGACATTTTAACCTTTTTTTTTGCAGTGCATGGCCTCTTAACACATCCCAACATAGTAGGTCTGATTAATGTGTTAGCTGTATTTTTAGGTTATTTTATCTGTATGCATAGTTGCACAAAATAATATGTAGTGGTTATAAATGAATTCTTGTGTAAACTATGTAGAAAACTAGACGAATAGGCTGTTGGAGTCAGAAAACTTCACATCCCATCGCCTTATATAGCCTTAAAACTAATCACCGATGTGGAAAATGAATCAATGTCGCTTTGATGGGTCTCACTACAACAGCGTGGCCATAATCCTCCCGCCTAGTTCAGATTTTTACTAACACTCATTCATAAACAGGGACTGATGAGATGGAGCAAAATACCGTACTGTGCAATCACTTGGATAGAAAAGTTTGTCTTCCATCCGTCCCCGGAACTAACAGCTTCGTTGAAAACGTCGAATTATTAAGAAAACTGATTCACCCTCACTGTCAGTTGTCCCGTGCTCCTGCAATACAGTGGTGTATGTGATGTGCTGTATGTGCCGCTGTGTCATCTCTGTACACTGCTTCACACACCTCCGTGTGTCCGTCCAGTGAGCGAAACAGTCGACACAAGAGTGGGTGAAAGATATTTACTGTACTAGCGATTAGCTATGGACGTGATAGAGTTAAAATGGCTGACCTCAGGGCTTCATAACTAACTGCTGTACAATGTATTAACTTATCCGAGTAATATAGCCTCCATAAAAAGACTCCTATAACCTTATCAGGTGCTACAACCCGCTGTACAAGTAATAGTAGAATTAGACTTGTTGTTATTGTTGCAAGCTCAGCAACCAAATAGTGAGTGCCAGGGTCGTATATCGAAGGAGTTGTACCACTAAACATGAGTTTTTCCCTGATTAAAAGTGAGAAATACCATATAACTGTCCAAGTGGTAAAACTTTTTCACCTCCTGTGATTGTGGTTTGTACTAGTGGCTGCAGGGTGTTGAATAGCTGCGGGTTATGTGTTCTCTAGTTTGTCGGACGGGGCCAGAAGAGTGTATGTATGTGCATGTAATGTTAACGTTGGGTTGAGTAATATGTGTACAATAACTGGTGTATGCTGGACCAAATACCTTTCTAAAACTGTGTAGTGATGAGCTGTACAAGGTTGTCATGTAAATGTGTCTTCATTAAAAAAAAAAAAAAAAAAAAAAAAATCGCCACATGCGGGTGCTCCATTGAGGATTCGGAGAAGCTTATTACACTGTCGCGAATGATTGGACATTAGCATCTAACATGAGAGAAAACCCCTGGGGGGTCACAGGGGATGTGACCAGGGCCAGGGCAAATTTTAACATTCAGTTAGTAGATAGCTACCTGGAAGAAAGCAATGGAACTGATATTTAACCCGTAAGTCATTTATCACACCACTTATTCAAAATGTGTCCAAACTCAGCCTCTTTTTTAACATGATGATGATTCTTATCACGCTTCAAATGACATAAGTTATCATAGCTGCAGTTACTAGGGGGATGCGGGGTGTTCTCCATGAAAGATTTCCATAGTTTTCCCCCATTGGTTCATGGTTTCATTTGCCTTCCATATGAATATAAATAAATGAATATGGTACACTATTGTAACTACTACTACTACTTTTAATATCATTGTTTAAAGTATTTGAATATGCTGGGGCCTCAACCTGCAAGTCAAGTTGCAAAGGAGTGTTAGAGCAGAAGGTAGGACCAGATTATTATGGTAGTATAGCATTTTTTCCAAGGTTCTCTCAAGAATTTATTCTCTGAAATTGAACTGTTTATTGTTCCCCCATCAATGAAATGGGATTTTGGCCCCTGGCGTCTAATGTTCGTCAGGAACTTTTAATGCAGAGCCCGTCTGTACTGAGCCTCTGTGTGAGAGCGGGTTGCTAAATGTCCCTTCATAACAGAGAATCTGTCCACAAAACACAGCTTTTATGAAACATTACAGTTGATTATATAGCACCTCATGGTAGAGGTGTGACCTCAAAGGTCCCATAGCTCCACTGTCCTGGGTTTTATTTGAAGTTTTAAGTGTGTGAACATGAAATATTTTTTTAAAGCACAAAAAATCGACTGAATGTATTTTTGCAGCGCTCTCACAGGCGTCTCACTAGAGCTCCACAATGCAAGGCTTGTTTTGATATGTCTAATAAGTATACACAGGTCTTCTGGTTGGCCAGTTTTTGCTTGAAAGACTGAAGAAAGCCTATGTGGCCAGGGGCGGAGCACCAAATTCTGGGCCCTGTACACTCATAATGTCAAAAAATATTGAAAAATAAAAGTGAATAGGGTTTTAAACTAGAATCAGATGTGATAACCACCTGAATTGATGCATTTTGTCCTTTAAAAACTGAGCTGACTACATTTGTAGCCCAGCCGCTGTATGAGTGGACTAAACCATTTTGAGCCTCCAAGAGGGGGGGGTTGAATGTCCACTACAGTTTCTGTGGCACAAAGTTCATTCCCTCATGATGTTATCAATATTTTTGACACCATATTTAGGCATTACACCAATTAACTGGAGGGCTCAATTAATTTATTTGTCAAAAAAAACATTCCCGTCTTGGACCACTTGGACCCTCTACAGATGAAGGAAGCTACTGCATGACATCACAAAGTGAAGAGAGTCAAGGCACAAGCATAAAAAGGCAAAGTTTTTAAATCCATGCCGTGTGCATTTCTCATTTCTGAATGTTTGATGCAAGGGGTAGTTTTTATATAATCCTTAAACCGTATCTAGAGTAAAAAAAAACAACATATGGGACCTTTTAATCAACCTCAGATATTATCCAATTGACTCCTGAATTGAAGCTGATAAATTTTGCATTTGCAAAACTAATATGTGGAATCAGTATTACATATCTAGCTGCTAATTCAAAACACCACAGGCGCATTTTCACGAGCTAATGCTCATTGGGCTGACTGAAGTTTAAAATCTGTGGATTTGGCCACTATTTTGCACATACAGCATCTTATATATTTTTCCGGATTTGTACATCTACCCTGTCCAGACATGAGTTGTGGTTATGGGAGGTGAAGATCATTGCTGGTGAGTGCATTCATGAAATTCATGCAGGCCCCACAAATCATTCATAAAGGTTTCTTTCTTGCTTAACTTGAAGTTTGAATTTTAATAGCCTTTCAAGAATTTCATTAAAAACATGCAAGTAAAAAAAAAGAAGAAAGCAATTAAATTGTGCTGTGGGGCGATGTGATTTTAACACATCAGTTTTCCAAAAAATGAAGTATGAGGACTATGAAGAATGAAGTATTCATTTTCAGCACTCCTAGAGATTCAAGCACAGGCATTTCTTCTTCCTGCTTTGTTTTGCAAAGAATGAAGAACCTGACATGAACTCATGCATAAAATGCTCAAGGGTAAGTCTGTGCTCTTACACCCCCCCACAGCTACATGTCAAGCTCTCATGGATTCACTAGACTGACAGGACGAAAGTGAAGAGGCGGCAAAGTGGCAGAGTATGACAAACCGGTCCGAGGCCGGAATCAAACCTCAGACCACCACCCGCATCAGCCACGGACCTGATGAAGAGTCTCCTCAGGCTGCTGAGAGAAAGAAGAAGAAAACAGTACAGTTGGTGTAATACTAATGATACAACTCATAATGATAGTAATAACCTAATAAAATGCTATTCCTTCACAAAACAAAATCTCCTGATGTCCTGACCTGCAGGAACCAGGATATCAAACTGATGAATATTATTTAACGGAATGTTTAAGTGGACAATGTGTAATATGATGTATTTATTAAATTTCGATCAGCAATGAAGATGATACATATATATGCAAACAGGTTTTTACCTCAAAAACAGACAACAGAGTCACTTGAATAAAACAGTAATATTTTATTTCATTACAGGGTTCAACAGGAAAACATACCATGTCATCGAGTGAAACATCACTGTAATATGATCTGTTCAGCTACTGTCACAGTGGTATTTGTTGCTGTGGGCCTAACCAGAGTTATATGAAGGGTGGGGGCAAAAAAAGGGCACTGAAAGCTTATTTTATATAACATATACATTTTTTAACAATTAGGGCCCCCATTGCCAATTAACCCCCCCTCCCCCCACGCTCCGTTCCATACATACAGCAGTAGTATCCATTATCTTGTCGATGTTTTTGATGGACAGCAGGCCAAAAAGCTGGACAACATGATCGCCTGTCAGCTTCAGCTGGTGCTACAACCTTTACAGAAAACAGCACAGGACACCTGGTCTGTATATTTTTCTCTCTGCATTGTATTTTTCTTCCAGAGGGTGGCATTTTTTTATTTTAATTTGCCAGTTGTTATTCATCATAACATCATCTCGCAAGTAGCAGTGCAGAGGTTTCCTTGCAGCCATCTATTTTTCTGTGAGAAGGGCGTAATATGCTGAGACATCTGGAGCTTGTACATTTATTGCTGGTTCTAGCGAGCACCTGTTGCTCTTTTTGTTTCCCTGTATTCTGCTATTTTTGCCTGAATTCTTCTACCACAGAGGTATGCAGCCTGGGACAGGATTCTTCACCAACTGGTTTAAGTTGGTTAAAGGTGACTGGGTTTGTCCCTTTTGTATTACTGCTGCACCACCTTTTCTCATATTTCTGTGCTTTTGGTACACGTTGTTCTTCCAACGCAGATTTTAAGTAATGTAGTTTCCCCTTGTAGTTTCCCGACCCTGTTTTATTTTTGACTAAAACATGTAAACACACACATTTTATTAATTTTCAGATTTTCTATCTTCAATCTAAGAAACATTCTTTAAAGGGATTTACCAGTCCAGTTTCAGCATCTCTCTCTCACACACACACACACAAACACACACACACACACACACACACACACGACAGGCAGCATCTTGTGACATTTTTGCACATTTTGGAAATTGTTCTCTCATGTCCGAAACATTCTTCCTAGACATTACATAATGTTTCAGTGTGTTGTTTGTTGTTAAAATCAAAAATACCATAAAGTCAATCACATAAATGGTAATATTTGTCTTCATGTTTAATATTATTGAACTTTATACTACCAACCAGACAAATCAAACAACTTTAATTTTATTTAATTAAAATGTTTTTTTCATTTTTCTTGACATTTTTTGCATCAAAATTAGAATAAAATCTGAGAAAAATAATCAATAGATTAATTGATCCATTTTTCCCTCCGAGTTGGTCACGATTAAAAAGAAAACACCTACTTGCAAGTAAATTTACACACTTTTTCTCTCCCATTTTCTCTCACAGCATATCTCAGACCATTACACACACACACAAATATCCTCTAATGATCCACTGGGCATCAGTCTGCAGGCTACCTTGTGGGCCCCTGTGCTAAACCAATGAGAGGTGCATACTCACCCAGTCAGTACCTGATGTAATTAGACTGTAAGGCCTGCAGCTGATTTCAATCCTAGAGGTGTCGGAGGTGAAGATGCTACAGCTGTCTGAGCCTCGCTGAGAGGAACATTGTGTTTCTTTTATCCCTGTCTCATATTCTTCTCCACTTCTGCTCTTTGTGCAGACACTTTGCTCGTCTGTCTTTCTTTGCTTTATAGCAACGCTGCATTTACACTGTGGTGCTAGTGGCATTTCCTATTGACTTATTCAAACACTTCATAATAATGAGCTACTGTGTCAATGTGTTTTGTTTGTCACTTTAGTGCATTTCCCACTATCACCTTCACCTTTTGAATGGTTTATGCATTTCTCAAGACAATTAGTAAAAACTGCTAAACCTAATTGATAACCTGCTAAGGTGAGCCTCTTGCTCAAAATGAATAGTTCATGCCTTGAAAACAAACGCTATTTAAAAGTACAGTCCATTTTGACTGACATGATATAAGCGAATGTCAGTGTTATCAAACAGCAGGGATTTGAATGAAATAATTTGATGCATGTCCAAAAGATTTTGGAATTTATTTTTACAAATCCCTGCCAAAAACAATGAAGTAACTTCCTCTAAGCATCCAAGGGGAATCATGTTTCTGCGCACGAGGCAAAAAAGCACAACTTAACAGGGTGTAAGCATGCAATCCGTCAACAAAAATGTGTATAAATATAAAAAAAAAAACTAATTTATGCATTAGTTTATTTTAATATAATAAAGAGCACAAATCCACGATAAAGAAACACTTTTTTTCATCATATACATACCATTCATCTATTGCCAGTAAAATATGACCTTCTTATTTTCTAAAAAGTTACAAATAGCAAGAAAGGACCCAGCTACTTTTCTCTGCTGTTTTATTTTTTTCTTTACTTTATTATATATTCACTTCTGGTTTAAGTACACTTTGGGCTTCTTGAATTGTACTGCTTTTATTCATTTTTTCAACATTTCAGGATAGAAACAAGAATGTCAATGGAAATTACCAAAGATCTGTCAGCCAGATTTTACCATCGCTCTTTATGTTACATAGAAGGCCAAACAGTGGCTGTTTGGGTGGATATCATCAGCTCGATACATAGTTACAGTGAATAGTCAAAGCCATTGGGGAAGTGAGGCGCTGACAGGAGATTTGCTTTGTCACATATCACTAAATGATGGCAGATGTAATTAATACAAAACTGAACCAATAGAGGGCAGCAAATCACAAGTCTCCTGAAGTCAGTCTGACCGCCAGCTCATTGATCATCCACTGAGGATAAATGGATTAGAATTTGCCCGGAGCACCAAAGTGAGACAGCTATCCAGTGTGTGTGTGTGTGTGTGTGTGTGTGTGTGTGTGTGTGTGAGAGAGAGAGACAGAAGATGAACAAACTGAAATCTCTGTTCTCCCTGTTCACGCCTCAAGGTAAAACCCTAACTGATTTTTACAGAAGTGACACCTTTGTAAAAGTTACATAAAGGTAAAGGGAGCTCATCTTTGGTGCTCACACAATCAGCAGAAGACACAGATACCACAGACACACAAACCTGTGTTTTGTTATTGGAGCGGCTACTGATCTCAGTGAAGGAAGAAACAACTAACAAGTATAAAGAAATGAACTGCAACTCCTTTTGAATAAGTAATTTGAGATATTATTTAGTCCTAAAACTTTCTTACAGGAACACAAGAAGGAGAGAAATTTTTCATTCTTGACCGAGAACCTGCAAACGTGTATGAATGCGTGGGTGCCCACAGATATTTACAGGAACATAATCACACACAAAAAGCTGACAGATTTAAATAAATGCTTAGTTTAGTGATGCGGCAATGTTTTCATGCAATCTTGATCTAGATACACATTACTTGAAAATCTTGAATTTTTTCTGGAAACAAACTCAAGCAGGAACAAATTGAAGTGTTTCTTTTGCTTCAAGAAAAAAATAAATACTGTCTTTGGTGTGACATAAGTCAGGTTCATCTTGTTTTTTCTTACATTTCAAAGACAAGAGTAATATGAGAAATGTTGTGTGCTCAGTTTATTAAACCACTGAAACATTTGAAAGCAGAAAATTAGAGGGCGTATCTCATTGTTTAAAACGATTAAACAATTTTAGTGTTTAAGAACGCCTTGTACATACAGTCCTGTTCCGCTGCAACATTCTGTCCCTCATCCCCTGCAGCGAACATCACCAATAAATACAATGTTTACAACGGTGTTTCCTGTTATAATACATTACTCATCTGAAATATACAAGCAGACACACAATGGTGTATCATGAGAAAAGACTCTCCCCGAGTTTATAACCTGTGTCTCCTCCATGTCTAGAGGCTCCACCCGTCCTATGTGTGTAAGGGTTATGACATTGTCAGCCCACACGCTTTCAATCAAGCTCCTTACCCTGCACTCACACCCCTCCACTCTATGTAATTATGTTGTAATCAGCAGGTTTAAGCAACACCACAGTAATGATTATATTTTCCGTTTCCTTTTGATATCTTGCTCTGATAGGTTAGCATCGTGTCACGACCCGTCACCAGTGAGAAGATGCACCAGTGACATCATGATTTTATTTTTTTTTATTATTATTTTTTTTTTTTATCAGCTTGACATTGTTATCTTTGGGTGGTTATAATATATATCTTTGTCAAAGAAAAGAGTCCCATTCTCCACGATGTACAATTATTAACCACAGACCTTACGTGGCTGCTGCCCTGTTGCGTCACGTTTGCATGTGCCCCGTGATGCATTGTTTGGACACATTTTGACATGAAATATGATTTCACACACACACAGCCTTTGTGCTTGGAGGGACCCTTCTAGATAAGACGGCTGGTGGACTTTTGACACAAGCGTGGTGTCAAAACAAGCGAGACCACACGGTCGATCGATGTGAAACAAGTTTATGGAGACTATGGGATGTGCAGACCAGTGATATCAGTGTTCTAGTGGGTGCATGTGAGAAAGTGGAATGTATGCAAAGTGTAAAGCAAATCTAAACGTAACCAAACAAAAGGGAAAGAGGAGAAAGAACTGACGTACACCGCCCACTGCAGCAAGCACATCGGGCCTCGGCTGACATGAAAACATTGATTTTTGACTTCAAAAGGTGTGTGAGTGGCACCACTCTGCCAGATGCATCAACCTGTAGACAGGGTGTGTGTCCACTGATCTGCATACGGTAAATAGAACATTTCTTCACCATTAGTCAAATGAATTTGTTTTAATTTTAATCCATGATTATTTGTGAGGGTCTTGCTTGTCTGGACTTTGAGCCGGTTCATGACAAATCGGGACTGGTTTTGGCATGAAATATGATGTCACAGCCACGGTGGCTGAAGAAAGCCCAGATAAGGCTGCTGGTGGACTTTTGACACGGGCATGGATAACACTAATTAGTCCTTTATAATAACGGGTTCTTCTTTACACAAAGGTGTCGAGAAGCTCTCTGCAGGGTGCATGTAGTCTTTTTCCAGTCAGGTGTCAGTGTGCATGTGTGTGTGTGTAAGGGGATCTAACACCCCCCTGTCATATATTCTGGCAGTTGCTCACCCGTGACTCACCATCTTCTCAGTGCATGAGTCAGTTGAGCATAGAACGGTAGATTAATTCACCATTTTGGGAAACACGCAACCAAAATGGCGCTTTTACACTTTGTTTTTTATGGGAATTATTATAATATAAAATATTACAGTGATGCTACACTAAGCTACCTGCCTGCTGACTGCACCAGTAACAGGGTAGGTATGTCAGAAAGTACACAATGATGTTTATTTAATACTCGTAGGCAAATAAATGTAAATATGAGGATAGATAGATAGATAGATAGATAGATAGATAGATAGATAGATAGATAGATAGATAGATAGATAGATAGATAGATAGATAGATAGATAGATAGATAGATAGATAGATAGATAGATAGATAGATAGATAGATAGATATTGTTTTCTCATGGAGACAATGGCTCCCAGCTGTAGTGTCTGTGTGTGTGTGCGTGTGTGTGTGTGTGTGTGTGTGCGTGTGTGTGTGCTGAGGGAGCCTCTTTTCTCCCACTCAGGTCACATCTAAACAACGGGACAGGGTCAAGACCATACAGATTAAACTATTACCATTATGATGCTTGTAGGACTCGGGGGTGGAATCAGAACCAGCAGTTATGAATACCAGGTTTCACAGAAAATAGTTGAAATGACGCGCAGCTGCCAAAGAAGAAAGGAGTGTGGGGAGGGGGGGGGATCTGAGAGGTAGGGGATGTGGCTTTCTTAGCCTTTTTACATGTGTGAAAGTGCCTGAGCCATGTGTTAAACGACTGTGTGTAGGTGTGAGGGGATATTTGGGCTGCAGCAGGGGGATTCAGGCATGAGAGGGGCCTTCGTCATATAATAGGATAATGTTTTATCTCATCGGAAGAAAGGAGGGAGGGAGGGGTGGGTAATGAGAAGAGGAAGAGAGAGGCTGATTATTTTCATAAAGCAGATCTGGCATGGTTGTCCACCCACAAAACTTTACAGCCGGTTTGACATGTGTCATACACACGCACACACGCGCACACACACACACACGCACTCTCACACACGTTTATATTATGTACACAGGCTAGTATCTGGTCAGACAGGTTAGGACAAGCAATAGGAACTTATTTTCATTATGTAACATCTATTCATGAGGAGAATTATATGCTTATCCTTTAGCTACAAGAGGCTGCATGTCTGTATGAGTGTGTGTGTGTGTGTGTGTGTGTGTGTGTGTGTGTGTGCGTGTGTTTGTGTGTGTGTGTGCGCACACGGTTCTCGTTTGTCATTTCTTCTTCTCAAAAAAAAAAAGAAAAGAAAACGCCGTAATGTTCCCGTTCTCTGTGTGAATCAGTATAATTTCAGCTGCCTTCGGCATGTTCAATTGGAAAATGGGAGGCTCACCAGTTTGCTGCAGTGGAGTGAGTGTCTTATTGGACAAAATGACAGAGCTGTGATAGTGCACTGTTCTGGTCCTGGCTGCGAGCGTGTGAATAAGCACCGCTCTCCCTCCCACTGTAAAAACTCCTCCAGGACAGAGCTGATAATAATAATGTGCTTTTAGTCATCTGGCCAGGTTAAGTAATGATTTTAAAAGTATCAGTTTAAAGCCACTATTGTACCTTCCTTTTCTAATCCTTTTAGAGCCGTGACCCTTTCAAACCAAGTGTACAGCTTGTCATGCGAGTTATAGCCAGTTCAACTAAAGGTTAAATATTACATATTATTCTCAGGTTGATGCACTATTAAGTGCTTTTTTGGACGAGTACAAAGGTTACACAGTCTGCGCCTTGAACCTCAGGGCTACCAGCACACGCCAAGCTTTGGTGAGTCTTTAAGGATGCTCATGCATTCTGCAATCTGGCTCCGGGGTCACAATGGTTGGATTTATCCCAGCATGCACTGGGCAGGAGGCAAACACACCCCAGATTGATGGCCAATACTAAGGATTCTAAAAGGCTCATTAGATACAAAAAAGGGATCTGGGAACTTGTCATACATCCAAACTGTCAGGACAGTGTTTCACATTTTTCAACACGGCGGATAAGAAATATAAATGATCGTTTTTTGGCCTTTACACACGTCTTTTTTCTTTAATCATAAGCCATGTTTTGTTTTCTGTTATGGAGCTGTTTACCTTGACTACATGCGCTTGATAAGACTTCTCAAGTAACCTGGATTCAACAGAACTTTTCATATTGTTGATATTCACTAAAATAACACACACACATGCACGCACGCAATCACACACAATCACTGGCTTTCCAGGGAGCAATTAAGAGTTTAATCCCCCCGTAACCTGCACGTTTGGGACCGTGAGGTCACTGAAAGGAATCTTTACAGAAACCAGGGAGAACATGCCAGAACCTGACTTGACTCCTGAGCCCTGACATGAAGTCATGTCCAGTCAAGTCGATTTTATTTGTACGGCCCAGAAATCACCAATCACAAAATTGGCGTTGGTGGGGGTGGGGGGGTGGGGTTTCCAGTCCGTCCAACAGGTCAGCGCGTTATTGGTGCATCTCTGTGACCTGCACGTTTTAATAACCTGGCTGCACACCAGATCTCTGTCAGGGCGATAATAAAGATGAAAATGATTCATGTCCCAGATACTTAGTGTTGGAGTCAGAGCACAAACCTGAATGACCTGTTTTGAGTTAGTAATGATGCATAAATATCATTTCTTTCTATTTCATGGGAAACAACGGGTCATTACTGCTGAGGATTAAAAAACTCCAAGCAACAAACCTATTTCTTTTTTGTTAGAGTCCTGACCCTCCACCTCTCCCATAACATTCGACTGCTTTGGTTTTCCCAGTGACATCTCCTCGGTGCACAATACACAGTTGTGAATAAGGCCTGATTAATGTCTTGCCTGAGCAGAATGCCTCAACAGAAATACATCCACGTATGAATATCAGTTTCTCTCAACAATGCTGTCTCACTGGGACATTAAATGTTGGAATTTATGTAGTCTTCCCAACAATGAGTGATCAGTATTCTAAAAAACCTAACAAACATAACAACGACGCTATTATTTTTTTTTCCCCCATCAGTGTCTCATCTGTGGTTTTTTATTATTACAAGAACTAAGGTTTCCCCCGCTGAGAGTCACACTGAAGCAGAACAAATTGATTCTTCATATACAATATGCCGCAGGTTTAAATCATCAGTATTCATGTTGGGTAAGTATTCACGTGGGAATTCATTTGGATTCCGGTGATCAAGGCCTCACTCGCACAGACCACAGCTGAACTGAACCTGCGAGCTCCCAGTTACACGACAGCTCCGTCCTTATCTACAAAACCATAAAACATGTGAGGGGACAAGAGGAATCTATTAACTGTTTGGTCAGGGAGGCGCTCAGTCTAGAATGCGATGATAACTAAGGGTATGTACAGTATATGTACATATAGCCTTCAGTCTATTTCCTCTTTTCACACATCGTGATAAGAAATCACAAAAAAAAGCCTCCACTTCCACACCTCAAGTGTGAAAACAAAAAAAAAAGGGTTTTGAAGGCACATGCAGGGAGTCGCCCTAACTGTTTTTCAGGTGCACAGATATTTGCCTGATATGAGGCCTAATGGTATGTCCTTTGAACTCTTTTTGCAGAGGAACCGGCCCAGCAGGGAGTATCGTTTTAGGGCGGTTCACTGCCGTCAATCGGTAATAGATTTGTGCAAGAGACAGGCTAAATTGTCAGTTATTACCAGAATGGTTCCTCTAAATATGTCTGTGTTATCAGGAATCATGCTCTTCTAATGCTGTAATAATATGTTTAAGGGATTTGTCATCATTCCTTTATTAGTCATTGTAGAGTGATGTTAAAACTCCCTGACTCCCTGCTTCATTTCAACGACTGATTGATCTGTTCATCAAATGTCAAACCTGAATAGAACATGACATGGGATTTAATGTAACAGAGCTGGCCGATGGCTGAGTTGAGGAGAAAAAATGTTTGACAAATACTGTCACCGATATCGAACAGTTTCATTTTTATCGGTACTGAGGTGAGCAGAGTTTGCAGCCGTTATGTATTTAAAGGTGAAGACGGTTATTGAGGTCGATCAGTTTGTTGTAGTCACCTCGGGGGGGGGGGAATTAGATCTGTGTGTTGTCGGCATAACATTGGAAAAAAGCAAAAGCAAATAGATGGACAAGAGGATTAGACCAAGTGTGGAACCTTGAGGGACAGTTTAAAGCAGAACCAGGTGGGAAAATTGTTAAAAAACTAGTTTTTCAAAGATTTTAGAAGGGAGAGACCAGATTGTAATGAATGAGAACCAAAGGATCTAGATTTTGTTGTTCCAAGTGGCTAGACCACTGCATGTCTGAAACATTGCTGCTTTCCAGGGAGCTCATCGTAACAACGCTGGGACCAACGGTGCCGATCACTTCTTTGAAGAGTTCAGCTGGAACCATGTTGAGAGACTCTTCAGAGACAAAGTGTAACTTGTCCCCTAAGACTACTTTGTTTTCCTTAAAGAGGAAATGCTCCGATGCTAATTAGCACATCTCTGGAAAAAAAAATAGTTTAACACATTAAAATGTACCCAGGGATTACGAGAGTTTTTGTCGATAAGAACAGTAACCTACTAAACCCTGGTACTCTTGACAGTCAGCTGGTATTTATCCAGGCGATCCTTTCAGAATTTGAAATGAGATCTGCAATTTATCCCGCTTCCACCTCCGCTCTGCTTATTTCCCTGGTATTAATGTAGTTAAGCCACAGCGAGGCCAAAGGCTCGCAGGGTAGAAGACGTCATTGTTTCTTTCCGCAAACTTTGTTCATCCGTCACCTTCCGCGCGATGATGTGGTCCCCCCTTCTCCTAGACGGATCAGGCTGTATTGTCACTTTGTTTTTACTTCATTACTCGGGCCTTCGGTGACTCAGCTGCGAAGAGAAACAGCTGCCAACGAACACAACGCCGGACCGGTCGGAATCTCTGAAGAAACCTAGATGGTGGTGATATAGATCTGAAAGAGCTTCCTAGCACCCACTGTGCATTGTTTCCTGTTGCCTTCAAGTATCCTAAAGGTAGACTTTGAGTTTGTAGTAACTTGATTAAACACCAATATGCAGGAATATGCACAATATTAACATAATATCAATTATATACTAAACCTAAAAGAAAAATGACCCATTGTGTTCCCTATTGTCCACATTCTAAACAAAGTCACATATATTCTGTATTAGTTTCCTTTGGAGATTTACAATGTTAAAATTCAAAACCAAGACTCCATATTTTAGTTGTTACCACGCCACCGAATGGAAATATTTTAGATAGTTTTGCGAATTATTTTTAACAGACTCACTCTACCCCCCCCTCTCTTCACACACACAAATTCTGCCTAACACATTTGGTATATTTGAAAGCTGCGGGATCTCGACAAGAATTTAAAACAAAACGCTGTTGTCTGGCAGCACAGCGGTTAGTGATGAGAGGCCCGACGGCGTCGCCGTAATTGTCCATTGTGAGATTTCAGCGCCACTAAAAATGAAATGACCCTGTGATACAAACTCAGGAGGGGTCCTAAGGTCATTTGGCATTTTAGTTGATATTTAGAGGACCTTTATAGGTGCATATTAACACACAGCTCATGTAGTATTTCTGTTTTCATGCTCATCACAGACTCTCTTTACCTTCGTGTCCTTGTGTTTGTCCTGGCTGTAACTCCCCTGCAGTGGTTCAACATAAGAGTGTACACTTCTCTTGTTTTTTTGTTTTTTTTTTAAACATCTCTGACACTTTTCTAACTAGAACAGCTCACCTGAGACAACATTTTTGAAATCACACGTAGCGTCTTGGAATGAAACCCTCCTTGATTTCTGATCCGATCTTCAACTTGTGGCGATAGCACGTCAGCTGTTCTGGTATCGCTCCAATCTCTGATAACAACATGTTCTATTCTGAGAATATTGGGAAGGGTTGACTGTGGAGGGAGTCGCACATGTGTGTGTGTGTGTGTGTGTGTGTGTCTGTGTCTATCCGGGCTCCCCATGGTCATTCTATTGGTCTTCTGAGTGGGTGGTCTGTTCCAAGAGAGGAGCACTGGAAACATTACACCTACATACACACATGCACACACACGCACACACACGCAAATACATACAAAGGGAAACTGGGAATCACACCAACGCAGCACAGCGGAGGGTGGAGCAGGCAGGAGCCTTCTTCCAGATGTGTGACATTAATTTAGTTGATCCAAAACATGAACCGGTAGCTCCCACTCACTCACCACCACTGTGTGTGTGTGTGTGTGTGTGTGTGTGTGTGTCAGAGAGAGACTTTCTACTCACATTCACTACTTTTTGATATCTACACACCTAAGTAAACTAAATCCTTTTTTAAAACGTGTGTTTTTTTCAGGAGAATATAATAATAGGAGTCAGGAGGAGAGAACAAAGAAGAAGAAGAAGAGAAGTGACTGATAACGGCGTTATTCTCCTCTTGGAGGAGGTGGAAGAAAAGATGGAGCGGCGAAGGGCTGGAGGGAGACGAGGTGCGCGGCGAAAGGAGGGGAAAAAACGGCGAGGAGCGGCGCAGGTTATGAGAACAGCATCCACTCTGACCCACGGAGCAGCGCCCCTGGACGTTCAGAGTATCCGCCGGGGAGGAGAGGGGGATACGGTGCATGGAAAGACAAAGAGAGAGAGAGAGAGAGAGAGGGAGGGAGGGAGAACAAAAATGAAATTAAATCAGAAAAGCGGAGGAGGAGAACGAGAGGAGATGTAGGAGGACGGAAGTGGTTGATTGGGTCCCCCCAGAGATTCTATTGTTTAGATTGTTCTGCGTTTCACTTCTTTCACTCTCTCCCCTCCACCTCCCTCTTCTTCTCTGACATCTGAGGTGGATTACAACAAGAGACCCCGGGTCACATTTATGACTTAAACCAAGAACATATGCTGTGCGTGTGTTAGTGTGTGTGTGTGTGTGTGTGTGTGCGTGCTTGCGCGTCCATTTCAATACAGTGGGATTCCCCTCTGGTCCGAGAGCGGTGGTCAAATTTATTTTCTTGTCCATTGTCTCTCGCTGGGATATCAAAGGACTATTGTTTGTTGATCAGCGAGGGTGCTGCAGGTTACTTGCAGGTCTTCACCCCCCCCTGCAAACCCCCCACCCCCACCGAACTGAACGTCTAAGTATGTCGGATCAACCACAGAAAAATCCCAGACACAGAGGATCAGCACCTCCACAGAAGATTTAAAAAAAAAAAAAAAAAGCGAGGAAAAAGATTAAGCGTGGTTATGTCTCATTTGCTTGGATTGAGGCCTTGACGAGGCTTGTTTTCAACGCCCTTTATCTGTTCAAAAAGCTCCAATATGAATCCCACGCCACACCTAGAAGCCCAGAGATCCAGCGGCAGGTAGAAGGAGACGGAGAGCGGCCCATTAACGTCAGGACAAGAGAACGTCTGTAAAAGTGTCAGTTGACTTTATTAGGATCGGCTTCACTCAGTTGAAGAGAAAAACAACTTTTGTCTTTGGAACGTTTACCACAGAAGAAAAAAAAAACTTAAAAAAAAAAAAAATCTACAAAATAAGTTGTTGGAAGGACAAAATATAAAACAAAATATCTTTGACAATAAAACAAAAAAAAAGGCTCAAATATATATATTTTTTGGATGCAGGGCATTTTCCTCTTTCCGCCCTTTTGTTTATAAAACAAAGCTACTAACAAAAGAGGAAAAAAAAGAACAAAGTTATGTACAGTGCACGTATTTACATTAAGGCATTTTTGCTGGGGAGAAAGACGGCTGATCTGATGCGACCCCCCCCACCCCCACACGTTTACACAATCAAATAAATAGTCAGATTTACCAAGATACATTACAGTGCTATATTATCTTTATGCTACCTGCAGTGAATGAACAAATACAGTTATAGGTTCAGGCTGAATCACACCATCAAAATAAACATAATATTAAAAAAAAAGACATTCGGGTGTGTGTCGACTAAACAATTCGTCCACGTTCGGTTTGACTGATGAGAGCCGGATTTGCACGTTTAGCTGTGTTCAAGAGTCGAGAGTGAAAACCCTCGGAGAACTGAAAATGAAAGACGAGACTGTCAGTTTCTATATTAAAAAAACAAAAAAAACAAACACAACCCACACGCACAGAAAAACAGATGCTTGTCCGTGATAGCGGCCTGAGCCGGGCCGCCGCGTCACGATGGATGATGGGTAATGTTGTCATTTTCGCGAGGGTCGAGAGATTTAAAAAAAAAGATTAAAACCTAAGAACAGCACCACGTGTGTCACATAAACCAGAGAAGGAGGCACTTAAAAAAGGTGTCGGTGGTGGGATGGTGCCTGATGTGATGGCCCGCTTTGGTTCAAAGTTCAAAATATTAAAAAAAATAAAAATAAAAAATGGATGTGGCAGAGACACCGTAAAAATGTCATTTGAAGACGCATAATCTGCATTAAATGCAGCCATCTCAATTTTTTTTCCCTAATTCTAGGATACGTCTAAAGCTCCTGTTTACATTTCTCCAGTTGAATCCACTGGAAGGCCAACTGAATAATTAATCACCTAATTGCTGCTCTTTGGCGACGTCCAGGTCTCCGTTCCTCACTCCTCCTCTCTAAAAATCCTTCTATCTCTTTATCTCCTGCCCCCCCCCCTCCCCCGTCTCCGGAGTATGAATGCCTTCAATTTTTAATATCGGAACAGCAGTGATTTGTGTGGCGTTCACAGAATTTTCAGTCCAGTGGTGATAACAATCGTTCCAGTGGTGAATGAGATGCTTGTGACGAGATTACCGACTGTAGTGCAAACCAAAGGATTTGGTGTAAAAAAAAAAAATCTAATCTGGATATTCCAGTTATATAAACAAACTATAAAACCAAGGAGTAAACAAAGATTTGGCTTGACTAGTTTTGCAAAAAACAAAAGCTTCTCCTTTATAAAAATAAAATTAAAAAAAACAATAAGGAAGCCAGTTCTGTTAGAACAGAGACAAAAAGATGTACGAGTTTCTGCTTTCATTCCAGTCACACAGGAGTCCAAATGGACCAGAAACACATTTTTTTTTTTGCAGCTACCATTTTTTTCCTTTCTATTATTTTTCTTCTTTCTCAAAGAAAGCGAAGTCTATACAGAAATATATCTGGAGGTTGAGGGACCAGGAGCTTCACTCGGCCTTCTCGTCTTTCTGCTTCGCGACCTCCAAATTGTTCCACTCTGGTTTAAGAGCCATCCTGTTGGGCTGTCGTACCGTTTGAGCACCTGATGGCAGCACCAGGGGGGAGCCGTGGCGACGCCGGGGGTTGCCATGGCGTCGGCGGGGGGTCTCCCCTCGTCACGCTGCTCCCAACATGACGGGAGATGGAGGGAGTGCTTGGTGTGTGCCATAAGTCGTGACATAAGTCGAGATAGTGCTTGTGTGATCGTAGTGTGCGTGTGTGTGTGTGTGTGTGTGTGTGTGTGTGTGTGTGTGGGAGGGGGGGGGGGAATGCTGCTAGTTCTGATGCCTCTTCATGTGCAGGGCCAGGTGGTCGGACCGGGAGAAGGAGCGCGAGCACACGGCGCACTGGAAGGGCTTGGCGCCCGTGTGCTTCCGGTAGTGGCGCGTCAGCTCGTCGGAGCGGGCGAAGCGCCAGTCGCAGCTGTCCCACGTGCACCTGTACGGCTTCTCACCTGCAGGGGGGGGGGGGGGGATGGGGAGAGAGGAGGCTTAGTGAGTGCGAAAGACAAAAAAAAATAAACCGACGGAGCGCCATGTAACAATATGAGTTACCGTGATGACGCCAATTATCGTTAAAAGCCCAAACGCTAAATGCTGAGCTACGGGTGATTCACGCGGTGGGGCGGAGGAACTGGGAGAACAGGCTTCGCCGACATGTGCGCATGTCGACGCTGAGAGTCATACCGTGGTCACAGGCATTCGATCACGCGTTCACACACTGACGCGGCGCGGTTTTCCCATAAACAAGCGACCCGCCGCTTGAAGCGCGTCTCTGCGTCCCTCTGCCATTACAATAATGTTCAGCTGCAGCCTGGGGCGCTTTGTGAAAACGAGTGCGGCCTGTCTTCAGCTCCCTTCCTGGTCTTCTGCTATGCGAGGGCCTCATTTTTGCCCCCAGTGCATGAAGTCCTGCAGGGCCGCAACTGGCAATTATTTCTTCCTGATTAGTTTAAAATGGTCAACGTCAGAATACAGTGAAAGGAATTTATTTTCATAAATTTAGCACACGCAAATCTCACCTACAGCCTCAGAGGAAACAAATTAACAATGAAAACAATTGGAAAACATTTTATAAGTAAGGGAAAACAGACTAAATAAAATTGAGAGGATCCCCTTTGTAATTAAAAAAATAGGTTCCTATGAATTTAAAAATCAACAAAGGATTTGTTCAAATAGGCCTAAGACTACTTTGGTAATCATGTTTTAAAATATTTCTTGTTTAGAGAAAAACAAAAAAAATCTAGTTTGGAAGATATTACATGTACTAAAAATGCAAAATTAAGAAAACTAAAACACTCATATTCAAAAGCTGGAATCAGAGATTATCAGAGGTTTCTTTTTATTCTGTTTTCTGTTTATTCACCTAATTGTTTCAGCTCTATTTGGTAATAATGGAAGCTTAGGAAAAATGGATTTATCAGGGAGCTGGATGTTTGTGCTTTGCTGGATGTTACAGTTTAACTAATCGCATGTGTCACAGTAGACGGTAAGCGTGTTTTTTTTGTAATTTCACAGAACCAGCCCTTTGGAAACAAGCAAATCCAGCTCTGCGGCATCGCTAAAACAACGACATATAACAAAGTCAACCACAGACTAGCCAGTATTGCAGAATAACCAAACACACACTCACACACACACACACACCTAAAACTGAACACAATAAGGAGACAATGAAAAGAGGCTGAGAGAAAAAGAGTAAACTGGGAGGAGTGCTCAGTTCTTACAATACACTCACAAACACATGCACCCATGCACACACACACAGACATGCAGACACACACATACATACACACACACAAACAATCAGGGTAATGGATGTTGATGGAGATTAGAGTGGGAACTCCCATGGGGGCCCAAACGCATTAGGAATCATCTCATACAGATTACTGACAGGTGTGTGTGCGGACGTGTCTGTATGTGTGTGTGTGTGTGGGTGTGGGTGTGTGTGAGTAAGTGAGTGAGCATGTATGTGTGCATTGGAGCGGCTGAATAAGAGAAGCAGAATGAGTAACAGACAAAGCTAGAAATAGAGGCAGAAGGGATGAGTGTGGGGGGGCGTTGAAGGTAGAAGGAGGACGGCAAAAAAGCAGAGGAGCAGACGATGGGGTGAATGAAATGGAGAAAAAAAAGGGGGAGAAAATAACCAAGTACCAAAAGCGGAGAATGGTACAGAAGCCGCTGCTACACCCCCCCCCACCCCCTTATGTGTCGTGTTTTCATCTTGTGGTCTTTAATAACTGCAATCAGCCTGCAGCATTGAATGACGCCATGTCTAATTGTCGTGTCATATTCCCAGTAGCGAAATGCGAAGTACGCGCACACACACACGGCGACGTACGGAATGAGTGGTTCAGATTCAGAACTGGAACAGACGCTGGACTGCAAAGGGAGTTTTTATTGTGTGTGTGTGTGTGTGTTGGGATGAGCGAGGCAGTGTAGATATCAACAGAAGCTTTGTTTAGTTAGCTGGAGCGAGGTGGGGCCTCGACACCTAAGCGCTGCTTTGTTGACTTTGCTCATCCAGAACTAATGTAAATGTGAAAGACAGAGAAAGACGTGGGCGAAAAGTAGCGATGAGGAACATGTATAGATACTTTTTGGTATCTGCATGGACAGATCTTGTTTATATTCTGATTGGCTAAGTGGCGTGGACGAAGCGCGCTGAGGCGTTACGGACGTCGATGTCTGAACAGGCACTCGGGATCCCGAGAGAGATGTCAGCACACGTCTAGCGCTGACCACATAGCCGGAGAGTCATCCCGCTGGCAGAAGTGTGTCACTTCCACCTGTTTTGATGGAATAGTATATTGGGCAGAGGATGGGAATGGGGTAGGATACATTTACACACACATGCCAAGAACACAACACTCTGCCTAGCAACATGGTGCCAGCGCAGATACCGAAATACGAGTCATGCGGGCAGCGGCGGCATTTTTTTTTTCCCCCCCAGAGGTTAAAAAGGCAGCATTAATTAGTGGAATGTCTTACCCGTGTGGGTCCTGAGGTGGGCTTTCAGATGAGACGACTTGGTGTAGACCTTCTTGCAGCCTGACAACAGACAGGGAGATAAACACAAACAGAGGAGCTTCATCCAAATCCAAATAATTCACGTGCCAGATTTGCATTTTACCCAATGAACTGCGCCACGGTATGCAAGAAATTTGGAACTAATGAACAACAGAAGCCGTTCAGAGCGGGATAGGATAAATGGTGTTTTGTAGAGAAACACACAAAAAAAAACCCTCCATCGCAACAGGATTTTCAAAAACAAAAGCATTGTGTTATAAAAGCTGTTGCATTTGGTGTTAAATCTGGTGTATTAACAAAGAGCCCCGTTAAATATGATAACAAACTACTGCTTTCTGAGACATTTTAAGCTGAGAATAGCAAAAAGCGCTTCACAATGATGTAGCCAAATGTAGAACATGAAATGATTCACAAAGATCTTCTTCATATACATTTTAAACTTGACATTTTAAGCGGAGCTGATTTCACGTGTTGCAAAGATTAAACCGTGAGCAGCTGCAGCAGTTTGACCGAAACACACGCGGGGAAAAGTGTGTGGAAATGATGGATCTGCTTCTTAAAAGAAGCTAAACGTGTGTGAACATGCGGCAGGAGGCTTCGCTTAAGCCTATTTTACAGCGCTGCCACAGGCTAGTTGACATTATATGCCCTACAAGTAGCTGCACATCATGTAGTTATATTGTGTGTGTGTGTGTGCCAGTTTTAAAAGAATGAATGCTCTGATCTACCGAAGCAACGCCAAGTGTGCTTCTATGCAAATATGTGTGGGAAAAATGTCAAATGATTTGGAGAGAACAAGAAGTTCATGATCATGCACCTAATAAGTATTTAAGAGTAAATTGGCACACAGACCTATCTAATTAACACACACTCACAAACACACACACACACACACACACACACAGACAGGTTCGTTTCACAATCGTACCAGTAAATACTTTAAAGCAGCAGCGCTCTGTGAGAGCTCACGGATGAATGTGTCGGGGACATTTTGATGTGTGCCAATGCCAATAAGTGCACGAACCAGACAGATAATTGAAAGTCCTGTTCTGAGCTCTGCCTCCCATGCACGTTATGACTCAAAGGCCTGAGAAAATCATTTAAAACACAACATGTAATTTGTAAAAACAATGCGGCAGGCACCTTAAAGTAAAAGCTTTTTTTTTTTTTTTTTTTTTTAAAGCTGACCCTTTGTGAGTGACCAGATATCCACCTGACCACTGCTCAGGGTAAAAATAAAACAAACTCACTCACACAAAGGTGACAAGAGTCGAGCACACACAGACCGAACAGTGTGTGTGTGTGTGTGTGTGTGTGTGTGTGTGTGCATGTGGGGGGGTTGTTCTAACCTGGATAGTCACAGTGGTGGATCCGTCGTTTCTCCAGGTCCGGGTTGTTCCTCCGGTTGTAGCGGGAAGGCACTGTGGTCTGAGCTGGGGTCGGGGCCGGGGTCGCCGCCGGGGCCTGGGGGAGGCCCGTGGCTTGCCCCGGAACCGGCGCGGGACCCGACGCGAGGGGAAGGGCCAAGCCGCCCGGTCCCGGTCCGGGTCCGAGGCCCGGGGTGCCGCCCGCCAGCTTGGAGGCGATGGTGGCGGCGTACGACGGGGGCGGGGACATGGTCTGCAGCAGCTCCTTCTGCCTGTCGGGGCTGCCGGGCTCCGAGCTGGGCGGGGACGGCGGCAGGTAGGGCACCTGCTGCTGGAGGAAGTGGGGGTGGGGCTGCGGGTGCGTGTACGCGCCCTCGGCCAGGCTGCAGTACGCCGGCTTAGCAGTCTGCTCCTGCTGGGACGCGGCGGGGGCCGCCGGCAGCTCGTGGAAGGGCGCGTGGACTGTGGGGGTGGAAGTGTGTTGTATGTGCTGCTGCTGCTGATGGTGGTGGTGGTGATGATGCTGGGCGTCCATGCCGTTGCCATGGTGATGCTCCAGGCCAGAATTCAGGAGCTGAAACAGCGAGCCGCCGCCGTCATGATGGTGGAGGCCGTGCTGCTCGAACTGCGACGACATTTCCTGTTTGACGAAGACTTCGGGCAGCGAGTCGCGGCCGCCTCCCGACTGGTTGAAAACACTGGTGAAGTCCGGCAGCCCCGCTAGCGTCATGTTTATTGCCGAGGTCTCCATGGCAACAGGGGCACGGGCGTGCCCGGAGGGGCCGCAGCTACTCGTGGGCGTGGAGCCAGGACAGTGTGGCTGAAGGTTCGGGGAGAAACACGGCGTGGCGGGTTCCGTCTTGACCTGGATGAGGCCGGGGTGGTTCTGGTGCTGGGGGGGCCGCGCCTGGTGACACAGGCCCATCCTCAGGTAGGCCACGTCGGGGAGGTAAAGGTTCATGTTGAGGGTGTAGGGAGCGCCGCCGTGGTCGTCGGTGAAGAATGGCTCCACCGCGGCCTCCCTGTGCGACTTCTGCTGGCCGAGGGGGAGGGGCTGGGGGGAGAGGTACCGGTCCATCTCACACTTCACCTGACGACAAGCAAGGAGAGCACAAAAGAAAAGTTAACTTCAGGCCTAAATGGGACGTCCCCCCCTCCCCCCCCCCCCCTCCCGTTACGGCTTCGGCAAGTGCTTCTCATGGAACTATTCCGAGGCGCTGCTTG
Source organism: Eupleurogrammus muticus (assembly GCA_036785175.1). Classification (NCBI taxonomy): domain Eukaryota; kingdom Metazoa; phylum Chordata; class Actinopteri; order Scombriformes; family Trichiuridae; genus Eupleurogrammus; species Eupleurogrammus muticus. The sequence goes on from JAYKQN010000019.1 coordinate 12,218,461, forward strand.
GAGAAGACAAAGGTTTGATAGGACAGTCACCGCTAAAACATTTATCAAGTAGTCATCAATAGGCGGCTGCCACATTCCCTCTCTGCCTGAGAGGCTGAACTCAGGAACCCACCAGAGCTGGAAAGCCAACAGCTGATGAGGAGGACAGTACCCAAAACCCCCTACTGGAAGGGTTCTTATTTTTTTTTTCTCCCCCCACATCTGCAGTATTATAACGCAAACTGGGGTTGCAGGTGAACGATTCTTACTTCTTTTTTTTTTTTTTCTCCCCCCCCCCCTCGCTAGAAGAATCTGTGCATCTGATTAATTTGGCTGCAAAGTTGATGAAGCCCTGCAGCGGAGGATGAAACAGCAACATGAAAGGGAATGTGAGGGGAAACACCCAACGCCTCCCTCCCTGTCCGCAGCAGCAGCAGCAGCAGCAGCAGCAGCAGCAGCAGCAGCAGCAGCCTGGGGATGGGCTGCTATTTCTAGGCTCCTGATCCTACCAGCTGTTATATAGACCTCTCTCTCCTCTCCTGCACAAGTTTCCTTTAACTTGCTGGTGGAAGGGGGGAGGAGGAGGGGGGGTGAGAGGGGTGAATGGGGGGGGGGCACAGAGTTTGCCGGGACCTTTTTTCTATCCGGGTCTGGAGTCAGTTGTTGTCAGCGTGGTATGATGGTGGGAGCCAAGAGGAGAGAGAGAGACCCAACAACTGGTGACCAACTGGCTGCACAGAAAACACGCGGTGAATGCAGGCGGAGCCGCCGGGGCTCCGCGCCGCAGCCTGCCCGCTGGTTCAACCCGCACACGGTGCGACACGAGCCGGTTAGACATCACGCAGCCGGACCCGTTCGGAGGAAGAAAAAAAAATTGGGAGGCCAGCAAAGAAGAAGAAGGAGGAGAAGGGAGGGGGGAAAAAACCCTAGTCTGCCACGCCCATTCAATGAAAGAAATACAGGCTGTTCCATCACTAGTGTGTAAAGTCGGTGTAAATTGTAATCGGGTTACCTGAGTGTAGTCGTGTTGTCCCGCCTTGTTGTCCGAGTCCGGGATCTTGCAGTCCAAGCCGAACAGCGCCGACTCCTCCAGGGGGAATCCGCCGAGTCCGGCGGGCAGAGGCGCCTTCTGCAGCGGGTAGAAGGGATCCTCCTGCCCGCCGCCGCCGCCGCCGCCGCCGCTCATCGTGAGAGTCGCGGCCATGAAGCTCCGGTGCAGCGCCGCCGCAGATTGATCCTCTTGTTATGCAAAGCGGAGGAGGAGGAGGGTGAGGATGATGATGATGCTACAGTGGACCGGGGGAAGAGAGCGGAGCCGCCGGCGTGTCGTGGTGCGTGTTGCTTCTTCCACTTGTTTCATCTCCTCGACCAACCGGCCCACAAACAGTTTTCTATCAGCCGACTGCTGTAGGGTGGAGCGTCCCAGTGTAAATACAGCACAGCGCCGCCCACCAAGCCTTTAAAAAGCCTTTGATCATTCATTCACTGGCCACCGCCCTACTCCAGCTTTACATTTACACACACACACACACGCGCGCGCGTGTCTATAAAGATAGGTGAGCTTCAGCTCAGGTACCAAAACCTTTTTTTTTTACGCAGCAATTTATTTGTTCCCCGGCTTCTTTATTTAGGATAATTGTGACAGAAGATGCGTTTTTTTATTTACCAGAAAACAAACACCATCTTAATTCCAAATGCTCTGTTGGTGCTTTTTGTTTCATTTTTAACACTTGGTCACTGAAAAAGTGTTAAAAAATTATTTCATCCCATTATTATTATTATTATTATTATTATGATTTCATCTCAATAAGAAAACTAATATTTTTCCTGAGTCCTATACATGACTAAATATTAATATTTACCCCAAATAAAAAGTCAGAATAGAAAAATCTATTTTTAATCTTTTACCTTTTTTCAAGGGACATTTAAACCAGTATCATTTTATTTTTGATTAAATATGCAACAAATAAATGTATAATTATTAAATATAAATATAATATATAAAATTATTACAAAGTTGATGTGTTGTGGGATAAATGTAATGTTTTCAGTATATAAAATAGTATATAAAAATATATGTTACAGTTGTAAAGCAAACTCTGGTAATTATTATACATAATATGGAATTGTTAAAGCAGTACTGATCATTTCAATTAGATATATATTTATTTTTTAACTGGTACTTATTTGCAATTAAATAAACTCAGAAGTAAATATTTGAACCATGATGAGACAAATCATTTATTGGCCAAATAAGTTCTGAACAGTCTTTCTGTCATAGTTGTTTCATAAGAAAAGATAAGACAGTGATGTAACATGAACTATTTTTGACTCAGAAAAGAATCTGATAATAGTGAATTACTAAAGACCGACATCTCAAACCATGCAGCAGTGAAAGTCCTCCGGCTGTGTTTAATATGACACCGATAAGAACGTGGGTCTGAAATGATGAAGGTATGCCTACTATGTCTATATTTAAAGCCAAATGAGTCTCAGCTTGAGCAAATCAAAGGATAAGGTTCATGCACTGCTGTTCTTCTGTAGCCACTAGTAACTGCAAACCAGGAAAAGATGAGGAAATAATGATAGACAGACCTAATAAAATAGATGACTGCCAAGAAAGAGGAATTTTTGGGCAGTCAGTTAGCTAGGAATGTGTACCCAGTGGAAGGTAATACGTCTGGTTTTAGACCAGTACTCAGGGAATTTATCCTCTCTGAACAACATGTAACAAAAAGATAAGAACACCAACCACAAAAAAAACACACACACACACACAGACACCACTGAGTATTTATGCTCTTGTATTTCAAAAGTTGTCAATATTGGAAACTAAGTGGAATTTACAGGTTTAAAAAACAAAGTGTCGCCCTGAGTAACAATAGTACAGTGGTAACTCAAATCGTCATTTGGTTTTCTGCTTCACCTTGTGGTACCAATCAGGAGCTTCTTTATTGGTCTGCAAATAAAAAAAAAAACAGAATGGAAATATATTATTTTGTGGGGTTATAGCTTTTTTTTTTAAATATGTAATTTTAATGTTATGGTTAGAATAGCTTGACAGCAGGAATATATTTACATTTTTTTATTCAACTCACACACACACACACACACATAATAATCACAAGTGATTGTAACAAGGTGGGCAGAGTATAGGAAGTGATATGTAAAAATGTCTGCTGCTGGAAATGAACCAGAGATGTTGCAAATATGTGGCTTAAGCAGTTGGCTACCGGACACGCCTTGTTAGGATTCTTTAAATGTCTTTATGATTTATAAATAAAACGCAGTATTACAGCATACTGTATCTTTACTCCACTGGCTAAAAAGCTCAAATTAACCTAAAATTACATGAGTTATCATCCCTGGCCAACCTCCTGTGTTTGTCTGAACTGGACAGATCCAGGCAGGTTAAGGTGGTGTGACTCATGCAAGGGTGTTGCCAAGTCAGACACTTACAAACACTGTCGGTTTGGGTTTGTTTGGTGACTCTTCCTCTGTGGTCCGTTTGATCGTCCTGGACCGGTGTTTTCCTGCTCCAGAGGTTCCGATAGCAGTTTTATCGGATTCCGACAGGTTTGCAGCGTCTCCCTGTCTGGACTGCATGCTGATCAGGAGCTGCTTCATCACCGCTAACTCCTGCAGAATCACATTGAGACACAAAGACGGGGATGTGAAAACAAAATTAAAACAATAAACAGGAATCTTCATGAGGAAAAACCAGCAGTGTCAAAAAAGGCCAGAAATCACAACCTAATTTTCACTAAAAACCAAGTGATAACATCTTACCAACCAGTCAGTTTAGACTTATATAAATAGTAGAAAAGGACTTTTAAGTAATTTCATATAGTATAATTTTTTCACAGCAAATGGAAATGATCACTTTGACATGCATGATTCCAGTAATTTCCAGTGAGAAACATGCCGTCTTTACTTTGACACTGTTAAGTTTACTGTCACTGATTCAATATCCAACCGAATGTGAAATATGATCACAAACTCTGTTCCTGAGTTATGGCTTTGAATAATGGCCAGAAAAATGATTTTGCAGAACATTATGATGTCGCAGTGAAGTTGACCTTTTGGATATAAAATGTCACCACTTCATCATTTTATCCTATTAGACATTTGTGTGATACGTTTCATAATTAGCTAATTAATTCTTGAGTTATGGACAAAAATGTGTTTTGTCAGGCCACGGTGACCTCTGACCTTTGACCACCAAATTCTAATCAGATCATCCTTGAGTCCAAGTGGACGTTTGTGCCAGATGTAATGAAATTCCCTCCAGGCACCCGGAGCTATCACGTTCACTAGAATATGAAGGGCGGGAGTCACAGTAACCTTGACCTTTGACCACCAAAATATAATTAGTTCATCCATGTACCAAAGTGGACATTTGTGTCAAATTTGGAGAAAAAAAAACACTCCCTTAAGGCATTCCTGAAATTTTGTGTTCATGGATCATAAATATGTGCGATTTACATTCGAGTTCATATAATATAAAAACATCTCAAGATATTACTTACATGTCAATGTTCCATGAAACATCTTCTAAAGAAAACGTGTGTTTAAGAATTTGTGTCGCTGCTTTCTAGTGTCATGTCTGACCAGAAGCTGAACCCTTAAAGACCAGCTATGGGACAACTTTCTTTAAGCTGAATGAGCTCAAGGGTCTGCAGGGGTGGCAGCGGGGCAGCGGGGAGGACTGTGGGCCATTTCACGGTTCTATTTATCACCCCTGAGGACATGAGCCCTGGCATGTCGCACACACATACGAGCATGCACGCACACACAAGCGCACACACGCACCCTGGTGGCATCTCAAACAGCCAGGCTGAGGAACAGCTGTCTATGACAGGGCACATACTTCATACAGCAAACGGCTGGCTGGGGGGGGACACGCTCCCACATGCACGCACATACAAACGCACACAATCTTGACAGAAAGATTGCAACACGGTGTAATAAGTTGTCTGGGGTGAATGCGAAAAACTGGTTTACGTTGTCCCTCAGTTGGTAAAGTGCAGAAGAGGCACGACCGGTTGAATTTTTGTATACAGTGATCCCTCGCCACTTCGCGGTTCACTTATCGCGGATTCGCTATTTCGCGGATTTTCATAATGCATTTTTTTTTTTTTTGGTGCATTGTGTTCTGCATTCTGATTCGCTAAAAACTCACTCCCGCTTCTTGTATCAAAACATGCTACGAATTGTGCTATCATTTTGTCGTCTCGTTTGCAAAGAAGAAAAAAGAGCGACAACAGCTGCCTATCACTATGTTCTTCTCCCGAACAAACACACCTGCACCGCGGGCTTCAGAAGAAGAGAACACTGCAGAGCGCAGTCAGGATGCAGCGGCCCCGTCTGAAGAGCAGTGAAACGGCCTACACGCGAGTCACTGTATTTGTATACATGTAATAGTTGCTAATTGTAAAAAAAAATAAAGTTTTCTATTTCGCGGATTTCACTTATCGCGGGTCATTTTCGGAACGTAACCCCCGCGATAAACGAGGGATTACTGTATATAAAAGCTGGATTAAAGTCTTAACATCACTGCTTGAAGTGATGCTTTGTTGCATAGTGGTTTTACTAGTAAACCTTTACTTTTGAAAAAGTCCAAAATACTAGTATAGCAGGGAAGACATTGGGACTTATGCAAGAACCACTTGAACAGGTTTGTTCTTGAAAATTTGTGGCATTTTTCTTGTAGATAGAATCTTTTTCTTAGGTGCGGACAGAATTTAAGATAAAATAAGACAGTCCTTCATTGTTACTGTTAGGGAAATTGATGTGCAAAAATGGTAAAACTGCAACTGGCAGCCACAAAAAGAAGTGCCGGAAGTGCACATTTGTGAACATTTCTGAGTGGTTCAGACTCAGCAGATTCTGCCTTGCTTTACAAGGGGAAAGCGTAGAATTAATTTATTATTACAAAGTCTTCACCTTAATGAACTTGGAGTTTAAATATGATACCAAAGACAACTAAAACATAAAGTAGAACTAGAATATTTCTGAAAATGAATTTAAGGTACTATTTTATGATTTTTCTTGACATATATTGGTGCAGGAACTTCTATGAAACTTGTCTTCTTCCGACAGCTGCTGCCCCGGTGTCTCCAGGTCTCTGTCCAGTATCAGCTCGTGTTGCAGCTGACAGTGTCACATCAACTACTGTCATATTTTCTCTTCTAATATCCCTGCTACTGTCACATCACTTGACAGCCTCTCATATTAGTCATAAATCACTTCAATGTAGAAAGACTCCCCCCCCCCCCCCCCGCACAGCATATAACTTAACGTCTCTCTTAGTTTCTGTCACACTCCAATGCTCCAATGAGATCTTGCTCAAAAAACGGAGCGGAACATGTGGCCTTATATGTTCTAATGAGCAGGTCTCATTATTGCAAACCTACTTATGAACAGGTGACATTTATTGGGATGAAAAGATTGACAAGTTCAGACAGTTACAGAGAACTGGGAGCCAACCTAATAAAAACATCAACTAATATAATCACAAACAACCAGTGCGTACCTCTCGATGGTTGAGCAGCCGCTCCAGATCAGCGGCCATGTTGTTCTTCACCTGCTGCAAGGCCGTCCGTTCCTTCCTCAGTGAACTGCGCACGCGCACACACAAACACACACACGCACAAAAAAAAAAAAAAAAAAGGAAAGGAAAACTGTTACAAAATCAGCCCAATCACAGAACATCCAAACTCAGACACACACATACACACGCACACCTGAAGCTAACCACAATGAAAAGGAACAATAAAAAGAAGCTGAGAGGAAGTGGGAGGAGTGTTCAGTTCTCACACTACACTCGAACACACACACATCACATCTTGACCTAATAGAAAACATTATTATACTTATTTTAGGTTATGATTTTTAATATACTAGTTACTTTAAGGTTTTAAAGAAATAATGTTGCTTCTTTACCGAAAACTTCCATATGACATATTGATATTACCCAGCCTAATATACTGTATTTGCCTTAAGGCTTTTTTTTGACGCCATTAATGCAGATTCTGTTTTGATAACATCTTGCTTCACCTGTAGTTTATCCCTATAGAACTAAGTCTGATGGCAACTAGTAAAGAACAATGGATACAGAAAAATGATTTGGAATGAGCTCAGCTTCAAAGCCCTGTCAACAAGACCAAAGTTATATGTAGTAACTTTGGATAAAACCATGTGAGGTTGCACACAATTGTTTGATTTGCTTTTGAAGTGAAGGATCCAGGGAGTGATCTGTAATCAGTACTGAAGTAATGGAACATTTAGCTGGCCAACGTGCCCATCTGTTGCCTGTTGAGCGCGAGTTTGCCAACACTTATTTACGATTTGAGATACTTTAAAAACGATAAATACTGTACTTGCGAGGGTTGCCGTTTTGTGCTGCTAATTGATATACAAAAATAAATTACTTAATTTGCATAAAGCAAGCATATGATTCAAATCCAAATAAAAAGTGACATTTATAAGTCACTCAAGTTTCTAAGGCTTATACAACCTGATAAAAACCTAAGCTTTCCACATTACTGTCCAAGTGTTATTTCCTAGGGCTGTGACACATACAAGTAGCAGCCTGTAATAGGGGCGCTTTAAAGCAAATCATCCTGCCAATCTCCAAATAACAGCTTGCCACACTTGACTACTTTAACTATCACTAAACATGTGGATTCAATATCTACCTCTGCCAAGAGATGCAGCCAATTAATTGTTTAGAAGGGAGCAAGTTTAAAGAGAATTAATAAATCAGAGACATAGTAAAATTAATGACAGAGATGAGCTTTGAAGCATTAGTTGAAGCAGGTTTTCCTGCTCGCCCCAGGTGATCTCTCGCAGAGCAGCGGGAGAAAGTTGACAGGTCTACATATTTCTCAGGTTTAAAATGGAGAGGGGGGGCAAAGAGGATTCAGGTCAGTGCAGAAGGTTCTCTGATGTCGAACACACACACACGGACGTGCACACACACACACACACACACGGAACAGGTGAGAAAGAAAAAGGGACACCTGAGGGGCTTGTGGAGGTATGGCATCTCTGCCACGATGAATCAATTATAAGATACAACGTGAACTATGGTGGACTTTATTGAAAGCTGTAGACTTTCTTCAATGAGTTCAATGTGTAGAATAACCCGTTTTGTTTGTGTGGAGGTTTGAATGAGATCCAACTCAGCGGTTTTTAATTCACAAACAAAAACATGAGCTAACTAAACACTTAATCTGGTTTCTAGTTAAAAAAAACAAAACAAAAGATTCCCAATAAACAGGTGGAACTTTGTCGCAACAGGTAAGAAGATGAGAACTCTCAAGATCTAAATTAAAGCCTGAAAATCTATCTAACATAGCGCAATCAGTACATAGGTTAAACCAATATCCAGCAGTAAATAAATTCTAATTCTTTTTTTCACTTGTTTTCACTTGTTGTAACTTAACCTAAATTAAATTAAATCATCTTTAACAATTGATATTCAAATTTTCTTATTTTTAACATTAGTTTTGATGAATTGTACTATGGCCTCTACACTGTGTGTGTACCTGACATCGTCCTCGAGTGAGGTGCAGCGTTCCTTCAGCGTGCTGATCTGAGCATCCCTTTCCCTCACGGTCTCGATCAGGTAGCTGTACGGCTGCTGCGTCTGCTGCAGCAGTTGGTTGGCCACCAACAACTGAATAACAACACAGTAAGAATTATAATTATAGGAGAAAAAACGACTTCACCGACTCAAAATTAGAGTCAAACTGATTGACTTAATTATACACAGGAGTCTAATTATTGGTCATATATGTTGCAACAAGTGCTGAAATGATGATGTGAAATAACTTTGTGCAGTTTAAAAGAAAAAGGAACACTTTTTTTGAATGACTTTCAAAGCTACAGCCGAGGTTTCCTTATCTTTGATGTCTCCAAGGGTGGTTTGAAGTGCCCATAAATGTGAATTTTTATAAAGGCGTGTTAAAGTTGTATCCTTTTTATTAAGTAGTAGTATACAGAAATTATAGAGGAACAATCTTAACGACCAAATTCTTGTTTGATAATGTCCTGATATGAGCCTGTATATGTTGTAAGTAATATGTTAATAAAACACTACTCAGTCGGTATCAAGCTTAAAATCTTGGAAACAGGAGTTAAAGTTAGGCTGTTACACATTAAACCACTTTTACAGTCAGCCGGTAGCTGTTAGAACTGGGTTGGAGGGTAAAGACAATAGTTAGGCAAGGCGTCTGTGTGGGTGGTTAGGTGGTTAACACCCTTGCTCTTTCTTTTCATACTCAATGAAACATGAGGAATTTTCTGGCAAATGCCACTCCATCATAACTGACAGATGAATGGCTGGCTTATTTACTCATACACTGTATCTGCCCTGCCTCCCGTTTTCTGGATTGCACAATCTCTCCTGTCGCTGAGTCGACAACAGGGGGACACGGGAAAGCACTGGCTGCCAGGAACTGTCATTCTGCAGGATTTCAACCCCTCCCTGGGTGATGTTCACATCACAATATGAGCAGCGGTCACGTGGCTTTGCATGCTGTCGCACAAAGACGAAATACATGCACATACAATTTCAAGACACACACAGAGTGTCAATTATAACAAAAGCCTCGATGATTGGTGCAGTGAGTGGTTAGGAGAGCTTAGCCATGACAGTTTTTGGCTGTGTTCCACTGTGACAACAAGTGAAACAGGTACGAGGACTCAAACTTCTTGCTCTTTTTCATTATGCTGTTCTGAAGTTCTGTTCTTCTCACCAAACAACCTGTTATTTTCTTTACATGGCTTTGAGGGAACATTCAAACAGTAGTCCAGTTGTTAGACTTGTGCAAAAAAACAAAACAAAACAAGGCACCTCTAACTAAAATGTCCTTAAGTCCATTTCATACATTATTGTCCATAAGTTCATTTCATACATTACATTAAATGTTGTTTTTTATGTGACTTACTTCTATCGGTGAGAAAAGCCAACGCAATTTGCTTGCTATCCCGACTGCTGAGTGTCTTTAAGAGCAATTACTGTCACCATTGATTTCACCACAACGGTAAAAGCTGTGCGAGAAGGTAAATGATGAGTGATGAGATGTTGAGCTTGAAGCTTCGATAATGACTCGGTTAAATCATCACAGAGAAAGAGAGGTGAAATAAATCATTATGGCTTTGAAAAACAAACAAACACATAGACTAATAACAGTAATAACAACAATAATAAAACTAATTTATATACCTATCGTCTCATAAAATGCAAAGTGCTGTGGTAAGAGAAAATATTCAATAACAGATAATAAAAGGGGAAACACACATAGCCATAGGATACTATAAGTAATAAAAGCAAGTAAATGCTGGTAAAAACAAACTTAAAAAGAAGTATGAGTAATATAAAAAAAACATCTAATAACAAAAATTATGTTAAAGAATTGGTGCATTATTACTCATCCACTGTACAATGCTGACTAGGAACTACATCAATGGATTCATTGCAACAGTGTTGTCTGGTGCTCCAGATAAATGTAACTGAATGTTATGAGCATAACAAGGAAACTTCACAAATCAATTTCCCCAAGTAGTAGGACATGCAAATGAAATAGACCAAGAACAGAACCTAGTGGAATACCAAAAAGAATGTTATACTTGTCTGAAACCTGCTCACGTTAGCTAACAAAGTATCTTTTGTCAGTGAAGTAACCATCAAACCAGTTCAGATCTGTACCTGCGAGACCAATCCAATTTTCAAGTTGGTTTTGAAGTACTCCATGTTCAACAGTGTCATGCAACATTTAGATCAAGATGAATGGAAACATTTTTATTACCCAAGCTCACTCTAAGACCAGTGAGTACTTTTACAAGCACTGTGTCAGTACATCGCTCTTTAAAAAACGGACTGAAATTTTTCATGGACAAGCATCCATCTGTGTAAACAATGCCTTTTCCAATATATTACTCAGAAAATGAAGATTGGAAATAGGCCTAAAATTGCTCAGAACGGAAGAGTAAAGATTATGATTTTTGACTAAGGGCTTGACTAGAGTGGTTTTGAGTGCATCTGGAAAGATGCCTGTCTCTAGAGAGCCAGTTACAATGTCTAAGATATCATAAATCAAACTATCCAAAACCTCCTTAAATAATAAAATAGTGGGAATTGCATTGGAATTGTGGAGTTCCCCCTCACCAATTTTATAAAGAATTTAAATTTCCCAAAGGTAATCATGACTGATTTTTATCAATTTTCAACATTTCCAAAACTTGGTTGGATATTAAAAATCTCAATGATAAAAATGACACAAGCTCCTTAAGGCTGTGAGGCATGGTATATATGGTTTACAATAAGTTTATACACTCTATATCAAGTACAAATTAATTCATATTTACTCCACAGTTTACAGGTATTTACACAGTCCAGAGGCTATCTAAGAGGTAAGTGAGGAAGCTGTGTCGGTGTGGTGTCTCTAATGCACCTGTCAGCACAGTCGTGTGTTCACTTATCCATATTAAAACAATACGAAAACTAAAATCGTGCTTGGTATTATTAAAAGTCTATTAGTGTGCTATTCTGTAATTCTTTAAGTTTACTAAAACCTTTAATGGTTATGAAACAGTCTCATGATGCATGTGATCCTTCTATGCAGTATGACCTACAAAAGCAAAAGAAAAAATCTGCTTAAATCAGAGGAAATAAGATTTACGGCAGGCAAAGACTCGGTTTACATTTCATGTAGACTTGCGGCATTAGGGAGAACAAAGATGTTACTGGGAAGAGGGGAGGACATTTTTCTTCATTTGATAACGTTAAAAGTTCTCAGCAGCACTGTGTTGCTTCACAACCGACTAGGAGGTCAGGCCGCTCTGGGGGTGGGGAATACTCAATATTTCATTAATAGTTCAATAATAAATCAAAGAGGTAATTGGGTTAGTTTTGAATTGGCTTATATTTTTAACATTAAAAGCTGCATATGGAATAGTTATCTTTCATTACAACCACTGTAAAGGACTGACTGTTTTTAAATGTGTCTGTTTCTTTTGCACTTTATGGCTCGTTGTTAAACCTTGCTATACAGATAAACTTGACTTGAATGTTACGATAAAATGGATCTATAAATAGAGTCTATATATTATATGCAAGGAAATGTGTGAGAAGAATCATACAATCATTCCAAAATGCTTGTACAAGTGGATCAGAGTTCGAGTACAGGTGCTCACCTTCTCTCATCAAGTTTGTTTTTACAAATTCTACCTTTTCGTGGGTTGTGACGCATGTATCTTTAAAGGTCTGTTTTGTGCGTACACAATGGTTATAAATGAGACCCCTGGAGGGCCCTGTGTGTGTGTGTGTGTGTATGCAGACGCTTACCTCTCCAGATATCTGTCCTGTTTGTGATTTGTGTCTCTCCAGCTCTCTCCTCAGTGACGTGTTCTGCCTCTCTAGCTGCAGCACCCTGCGGGCCAGGTGAACGCTGCACAGCAGCCGCACAAACACAAACACAGAGTTGGAAATTCCAAAACACAACAAGTTTACACTAGTGAGTAGTTCCCTGTTTCCCCTCACAATTTATGTAACCACCACAGTCCAGGTAAACATTTGGTTTGGGCTGCTCATGCATAATTCAAATAGCAATTATTGACATTTCAAAGACAGTACTTGACTAAACTGGTACTCTTTAGGTCCCTCGTTAAAGGAGTTGAAAAAGTTTGAAATTTGGCAACTCCAAAAGCAAAAACACACGATACACGCCACAACATTGGACACAATTTCAGATGAGTGCAGGGGGCTGTAATGCAAAGCTGCAGCTGAGGTTACCAGCACAAACGATAGGAGATTTCTGTTCTTGGTAATTCAGGGAAATAATTTTGCTTTTGGAAAAACAACTTCATTAACTAAAGCTATCTATAAAACAATAGCATTTACTTCCTTACTAACAAGACGCTATCTACTCTCTCATTGTGGTTTAGGGAGAGCATTCTTTTTTAAGATCTGAGGCTTGTCCCTTTCGCTTTCTTTTCTTTTCTGTGTGGGGTTGAACTTTGAAAACACCTTTTGAAAGGCAGAGAGCATGTCTTGTTTTCTTTTGGTCCCTTGAGAAGCACGGGACTCTGATTATACTATGTTTAAGCTGCGTTTCCCCTTGTTGAGAACTGACATTGTTTCTCTCATCCGTCATATTTCTTAATAAATATATTGAAGTTAATTTTTTTAAAGGAATGAACCTGTGGACATGAAGAAGTATCTGATATTTTATCACAGCAATTATCTGCCTGATATATACATTTAACTCAAACTACAGTATATTACACTGCTGATTTTTTAATGAATACAGTATATTTCAGAAGAACACACACAGTAGCAATATCAACAAATTCCACTTTTTGAAGAGAATCATGTGCTGTACCTCTGTTTTAGTCTCCTTTTGGCCGTTGTGGGAACATTGGCTCCGTAGCCGTATGAGAACAAAACTCTCTCTGCTTCTTCTTCGTTCTCAACTGGCAACAGACACAAACACAAACACAGTCTCGTATTCATTTACAGGAACCACGATCACAACCATGTGGCAACGTGTGATGTGTTTTTATTTGTCCTCCTTCTCCTGTATCAGGGTTTTGTAAGCCTGCCGGACAATGCCGGTAGTAAAACGCTGTTGCTCAACTCAAGGCCTTGTGTCACAGATCCACAACAGCACTTGCTGATTTTTACTGTCCCCTGCATGCTAATTCGCCACAACGCTATCAGTCAATTTCATTACATGAATTCTCAGATGCCAGGCATTTGTTCGGTGCATTTGAAAGCAATCTGTGTGTCCGTTTGTTTGTGCTTTAATGTTTTTGACTTCGCAGTAATGTGTGTAATGTGATGCAGGGCTAATGCTATATTATGTACTTTCGGCAGCCTGCATGGTGACTTGGTCCAGCTCCTGCTCCAGCTTTTCATACGTTTCCAGCCGAGACGCCTGCTCGGCATTCTGAGCCTGCAGCTCTGACGCCCGTTTCTCTGATGACGTCTGCAGCCTGTAAAACTCCTGGGTCAGGAGCTGAGGGAGGAGAGGAAATGAAACAAGGGAACTTCCAGTATTATTATCTATGTTGGGCTGTTAGGAAAAAAACTGTACATAAGTAATGCCGTTATAAATAATAAAGACAAATAAATAAATAATGTCACATTCTGTTAGTCCATATCTTCCGCATTAGGGCTCTACTATACAAAACCAAATATTTTCTCAAGCTTCAAATTGCTCATGATTAGGCACATTTAAACTGATGATAGTCATCTATAAAAAAAAATCATGTTTTTAAATATACCTGACATAATAATATGTTATAAAAAAATATTCCATGTCATCCCCTCACTATATTAAAAAAGTGCATTCAGATATCAGATCATTGGAGCAACTTATTCCTGATTTGAATGAAATGTACATTAATTTAAGAAGTACAGCAGTGCAGGGATGCAATCCTTGAAACCGTGATTCATTTCATTATGAAAAAACGTGCAGGAAAAAGTGACAACGTTCCTCTGAAAATCGACTGGAGCACTGAGCGCTTCCACTGTTGAACAAACAATGTTGTCACCATGTTGTATAAATGAATGAATGTGCAATGTTTCCCGGTGTGTTAATCTGTGAACGCATTATGCCAGTATGTCGCTCTATGAGCATATGCTTTGTGCCATGTGTCTGACTGGACAACATGCTGATTAAGGACTTACAATACACATCACTGAGACCTTTTCCATTTATTTTATAGATCTATTGACTATTGCTGACTGTTGTAAAAGTTGCCAATGGATGAAAGAAGTTACTAAGGAGTATCTCTCATTCACTGAAATGAAATCACGGGAGAAGACAGGCAGAGAATGAGACTAGATTATTATTACATAAAAAGATGAGTGGGTATACCACTGAAATGCAATCAGTAAAATCTTTTCTACTTCCCCCCCATCTCTCCATGTTTAGAGTACCTCCAGTTTTTTCTGCTGTTTCTCACACTCCACCTGGCACTGCGCCAGGGCCTTGGCCGTCTCCTCCTTGACCATCTGAGCGCGCTCGGCTTCGAAGGAGTGCAGCTTGGCCTGGTTGGACAATTCTGCTACCCGGCTGTCAGTACCCAGCTGGAGCTGACGGAACCTGCATAGAAGGAGACACACACACACACGCACAGCTCACTAAATATGAACGGAATTAAGTGTATTCAGAAAGTGAGATAATGTGTTTTGGTGCACACAGATTACGTGATCATAGCTAAATATTAAAGAAGCAAAGGGTAAACTCAGTTGGGCTCAGGCATGCCCGGTGGTTTCCTTCATATAGATACAATTACATTAGGTGATTATTTGCATAATAACACATTTGTTTGGAGCCTGGCACGGAAGCAGTCATTTGGTTTGCCTTGCGCAACGATGACAATTTATGTGCACAAAAGCCACGTCTTAAATGATTTGTTTATTGGAGAGAATTTCTCAATGGTGCTCACAGCAATATCTGTTTGTGGATCTTCCACGATTCTGGTCAGCAGCCAGGGAGAGGTGTTTCTGCGTGATGTGTGTGTTCAGTAATTACGAGAGGAAAAAAAAAAAAACGTTTTCAGTAACAGCCACAGTTTTGCAAAAGAGCCAAAGCCTCGTCACAGACGAGCGGGCAAGCTCGCACACAACGTGGAGATGGAGAAAAGCACCTTGCTTTCAAAAGAATAAAAAACAATTTACCAGACATACTAATACAACTGCCACCTGAGAACATATATAGGTATAATATAGGTAGCAAACTATTTGATGATAGATCTTTTAAACCATTGTTTAAAAGATCTATCACTACTAGTACTTTATTGTGGGATCGATAAAGTACTATCCTATCTTATCCTATGTTAATTCTACTTTCCCCAATGTGTTTTATATCATTTTAAATAGAGTCACTCTGTGCTCTGGATAAATATGAAGGGTAGTTTTATCATTATTAAAATGTTACGGACTAAATTAATTATCAACAAATGAACCAATAATAAAAATAAAATTTTGTCGCTGCTGTAAAAGTAAAAAAAAAAGAGAGGCAGCGTTTTTTGAGCCCAGTGACACATGGACTCTATCAAGCCATGGAGGTTGGTTGGTTAATATTAATAACCCTCGATTACAGCTGACCTGATAGGATTTCATCATCCATAAAGTGCAGGCCTGAGCTGTGGGCTCATAGTGACAGACATGTACGCATGCTTGACATTTTATGCCCTCTTTTATGAATGGTGGCTACAATCTAGATAGATTTAGGGAGAAGTAAAACTTCCCTATTTTTTAAAACTGTTTCAGTCAACCATGTTTATTCCTCACCCTTCCAAATTCAGATTTTAATGGAAAAATGTGCCGCTACAGAGGGTAAGAGCACCTGACTCAGGGGCTCCCGGAGGCAAGTCTGTCGCAACCAGTTCAGTTCTGTTAAAGTAGTAAAACTGAAAAACCGGTCTCAATATTTAATCTTAGTTTTGGACAAGCCGGTGGCTGTAACCTGCTGCCTCCGCCAACATTGTGAAATAGAACGCTCAGATTCAAACTGACGCCATTTCAAGCTTGTCCGCCTCATTCTTTGCCCCAAAAATAGGGGCGTGCGTGGGGTTAGGGGTTAAAGGCTTGTGGCTCGCATCTGTCGTTGCTGGCTTGTGATGCGACGCAGGGAGGGAATGTGATCGCAGCGAACAGAAAGTACAAGGGATAGTGAAGAGTGTGTGTGTGTGTGTGCGCGCGTGGGTGTATGGAAAGACTAACAGCTGGTGGTTTGGACCTAGAGAAATGACTGGCATGTAGTAGTAACCCTGGACAGGGACACTACTGCTGCTGTTGCTGCTGCTGCTGCTGCTGCTCAGGCGTGGGTGGGTGTTTGAGTCAGTTGAAAACGCGTTATTTGCAAGAAGTTCTATCGGGGATGTGTTAAAGTATTGGTCCTGACTGTAAATTAAAACAGAAAAATTATTCCATAGGTAATTGAGCTTAAAAACAAGGTTCCAAGATTGCGTGACAAACATTGCACATATAGAAGAAGCATAGCAAAATATTAAATATAATTTAAATTTAATATTTTTTTTGGAGGGGAGCTAACTTGAAAATCCCAGTTTAAAGTATGGTGTGTGTGTGTGTGTGTGTGTGTAGCATGACTCATAATATATCTGTTGCAATCTCAATGCAACATTTGAAACTTTCTGCAGTACTGAAACAGGCTTTATAGCTTAAAGCAGAGATATATACTCCCAAATTGGACCCACATCACTAAACTTATGTGTGAAAGGAAAAATAAAAAAAAACAAAAAAACACATCAACAATTATAGAATTTACAAAGAAATTATAGTAGGAAAAAAAGTTCAAAAATTTGATTCAAAATTTGTGTCACAATGGAGCTCATTGGATGAGATCACCAATAGTGATAAAAATGGCAAAAATGACGGCCGGTCTTGTTTGGAGTGGATTGTTTAGCTGCCTGACTACACACGCATGGGAGGCATCGAGGATGGAAAAGATAATCAGTTAATCGCTTAATGAAGATGCTTTGTCATGAGCGAGAAAACAATTGGAGAAAGTCGGTCTCCGCACAGTTAAAGGAGCATTCCTCCGTAACACAAAGGATCCGTCCTCTCATTTAACATTCCTGCAGCCTGAAAGCGTTTCCCTCCAGAGATGCAGTCAGCCAGTTGGTGATCTTTCACCCCCTCGGTGAACTCTGACTTCACCATGACCTTCTTATCCCTGTATTACATGTGATCTTTAGTAAGAGGCCGGTAAACCACAGCCAGCGGAGCGCTGCCGCACCCACAGCATGTGCTAATGACAGACTGCAGCTGGCTCGCACATCAGCATGAGAGCACGCTCGCAACTTTCAGGAAATACCGAGTGTATACACTTTCTCTGCAGACAATTCCAACAAACAGATTTCTACGGATGCTAGAGAGGAAAATGGAATGAAAACAAAAAAGGTTTTGAAAGAAATCGCTTACTGGTGATACACCTGTCACATATTCAGTTGCGCAGAGAGAGATTTTTCATAACGCTCCGGAGGAAGTACTCAGGAATTTAAGCAGCTATCTATACACGTTATATAAGCTATACGCAACTTGAACAACTAGAATTGAGTCGCTAACAAGTTCAGCAGTAAAACCTGCTCTGTTGATTGGAGAGCGAGGACAACCATGACGAGGAAGAACCTGCAGGGTTTTCCCCACATTTATTTTCATTAAGACTAAGATGAAACACCAAAATGTTTTTTCACAGTGTCTTAGCCAGATAAACAGGAAGCAAAACAAGGTCAAAACCTCATATGCCCTAACCATAAACTAGTAAATGTTACAACTATTCCAATCAGATGTAGCTCAGTATTTCCAAGTGTGGATATTTTCACATTTTGCAAAGTAAAATTGGAGATACTGTAGATGCTGCGGTACCAGCCGGAGGACAAAAAGACTGACAAGTACCAGGGGATGAAAGAACAGCTGGAACAGATGTGGAAGGTCAAAGCGGACGGGGTCCCAGTGGTGGTGGGAGAAGTCAGGGCGGTGACCCCCAGAGTGGGAGAGTGGCCCCAACAGATTCCAGGAACAACATCTGAAGCCTCAGATACACGTGAAGACACTGGCCAGGAGCCTCAAAGGCCCGAGACAGAGACCACCTCTGAGGGTGGGAGGGGGAGTTTACACACCAGGTATAGCATCTTTTTATTTGACCCCATGCCAGCATAATGAAAGTAAACACTTCATTTAAAATAAATAGAAACAAACTATCTGCATGTAAAGGTACCACTGGCACTGAGAGACAAGATGTGAGTGAGTGGAGTGAACAGACATTTATACTGCATGAGAAGAACAAAGAGGAAAAGGCTATAATAAATGTGGTTAATGTGGATATAATTGTAGTTACTAGGCCTGACTGATCTATTGTTTTGGATCAAAAAACAAAATTTCAGGCAAAGGGTAGGCAACATTCATCCAAGCTGCATTTTTTGCCGTATTTCCTAATCTATGTTTTGTTTTCGTCAACTATTTTAAATGTATGCCACATTCCTGACTATGCACTTCTTTAAGTTAGGAGAATTTTTGCTCTACTTTAAGTTAAGACATAAAAGGATCTTTTAGTTCTTCATTCGTAACATTTGAAATCAATTCTTGCCTTTAGTTTTCATTATTGCATTAGAGTTAATGTAATTATTGTTTTAATGGTATGATGTACAGTTCTGTCATGCCTGTAAATTGTGAGTAAAATGTAAAAAAAAAAAAAAAAAAAAAAAAATCACAATTTTTTTTTCTTAAAAGCGTTCAACCCTAACCTGTAGCAAGGACATGTCATGTTACTAGGAGGCTGAACAAACTTATTATAGAGGGTGGTCAGACACTGGACACTGTGTAGAGATAAAGATGAAAACTAAATAACTAAATCACTTTTAATCATGGACAGCCCCTCCTGTTATCTACAGATCATTGTAGCAGAGCAGAATAGCCCTTTTAGCACCAACTATGGTTCTCTACAGAGCGGTTCAGGAGACCCTTCCAGCCAGCTGCCATTAGATTGTTTCATGAATACTGCTGAGTGTTTTCAATCTGTTTTATCTACAGGACTTGAAATGCCTGGTTCCACTTATTGTTGACTTTTAAAATGCCTGGTAGTATTTCGTTTATTGTTTGACTATTTAATAACGGGTATTTTTCATTGCACTATTTTATATTCTGTGTAGCCTTTTGTCTTTGCTGTGATGCTGTAATGCATTTATGTCCCATCAGGGATAAAAAAAAAAATCAATCAATCAAAGGATGATATAACTCACTGTTCAAGCAGCTGGTCATATCTGGACTGAGAGTCTCTCTCAGCAGCCACAGCTCGGTCCTTCTCCAACACTGCATTGTCTCTGGCCTCACGCAGATTCCTGGTAAAAAAGGCACACACACACATTTGTTTTTGTTCCTTTTTAACTTCCATACAAACAGTTTCTTAAGATTTCAATACAACATGACCTGTACCTGTTCTCCCTCTCGTACATCTCTCTGGATGTTCTCTGCAGGTTGTCTATCTCCTGACTGGTTTTCAGCCTGATGTTCTCCAACTCCTCTCTCAACTTTGTCTCATACTCTGACTTATAGTGGTCTCTGTAGTGGAAAGAACGTGGAAGAAATATATTGAAATATATATTTTCACTGTTCTCAGAGGTGAGATGGACTGGATCATGACCTCGCAGGCAAATAAAACCATCATTGTCCAAGTATGGTGTTTTTTACTGGTCATCGATTGGTCTCAGTTTGATCATTTCTGGTTCAGCTTAGCTCTGATTGGTTACTAGCAAACTGGTATAAAAGACAGCGGAACATAACCTGGATGCAACATATTTTTCATAGGCGTCCTCTCTGGCCTTCTTAGTATCTTCTAATTGTACCTGGATAACAGAAACAAGCAATGAGAGCAGGTAAGATGAGGCCTTCCTATTACTGAAATGCATTTGTATCAGACAAGCCTCCTGGTGTGGACCTGCAGCCTCTCCAGGCGGTCTTCTCCATGTGCACAGCGGACGTTGAGCTCCATGTTCTGTCTGTGCAGGTACTCCTTGTCCTTCTGTAGCAGAGTCACTGACTGCTGCAATGCTGCCACCTGCAGGACACAAGGACGAAATCAAATGAACTTCCACATTGCACAGTACAGTCTATCGATGACAAACATAAAGACAAAAACATTGTGTGTGAAGCACCTCTTTCCCCAGGCTTTCTCTTTCCCTGGTCTGTACGGTGTGGGTTAAGTCCAGTGTCTCAAAGCTCCTCTTCAGCTCTTTCAGTTCTGCTTCAAAGTTGTCACGTTCACTGCAAACCACCATATAAAAGGTACGGATCATACAATACATGTCATACAATCATTCTATTACAATATGAAGGTCTTCATATTGTACACAAAACTGACTCCATATCTCAAACCAATGTTGTGCCTGAATATGTTCAATATACCATTGTTCATAACCTTGTTCATATTTTGGGTGAACGTGATGTGAACGTTCTATATTTTTCTCTTGATGAACATCAGTGTGAACATGTTCATTTTTTCATGATTTGAGAATATTCTGCAGGGTGAATGTTGAAGCTGTTACTAATGTGGACTGAATGGATGGAAAGTGTTAAGGAAATGGCTGTCACCTCAGTACTAAACCCTGCTTGGATAAGGATTAAAATTGGATACAAAGATGAATTTGACACCTAGTTTCAAAATAATTGTGGTGTCTGGTTCTTTACGGGATATGAACTATGAAATATTTTATTTTTGGAACCATGAACTTTGTCTAAAAATGTTGAATTATGAACTATGAACGGAACTGGTTCATTTCAAAATGTATGAACTTAACTTTGAGCCAGTTAATGGAGAAAATGAAGGCACACACACACAAACACCAACACCCACCGTTTAACGTGTGGATAGTTTTCCCGGCGGTAGTCCCCCTCTTGGATCTGCTGTTTGGTATCAGCCAACTCCAAGGTCAGTCTCTGGCTCCTCAACTCCAGCTCTGTACGCAGCCGTCGCTCCTCCTCGTAACTCTGTGCACACACGCGCAGCAACATTTACATACAAGCAGTTTCCACAAACAAGTCCTACAGTTCCGGCAAATGCTAATAGCTTATTCAATCGGTGAACAAGGCATTGCTTATCATGTTTTTACCTGTAGACTGATTTTGTTTTAGATTTTTTTGTGTGTGTGAAACCACCATGGGTTGACAAGCAATGTACCTGTTGGATATATCCAAGAAAAAAAAAAGAAACAAGTGGAAGCACCTGATCAGTAGCAATGTCATCCTCTGTGACATTTAAAAAAAGAAAGATATTCATACAGTTACACCACATGCCTCTATTCCTGTTATTCCCCCCAAACACTGACCATTCACTCAGCATGTTGTATCATTATCTCATCAACATGTCATTTATGCTCACTGGGCTCCTGCTGCCTAGACTGAGTGAACAGCTCTTTTTGTAATTCACCAGCATTGTTCTTGACACCGCCGGCTGTGAAAATGACCGTTCTGTGACTGACATGTCAAGCATGAACGGAACACACTTTGGGTGGCTCAGGTCACATGTCTTCCTCATTTTCACAATCAGTTCAGAAGTAACTGAACCTCTTGACCCTCTCTGCATTCTTCCCCTTTACACTTTCTAAATATGTGAATGTTTGTTCAAAAGAGTAAGTAAGGAATGATAACAAAGAGCAAAAATGCACTTGGCCTACTTGACTTATTAAAAGTGTGCTTAAAAACACATGCTCATTCATATTCTGAACACACACAGGTTCAAGAGTGCTGTTTATTGAAACATTAATAATGTACACAGTCATCAATCAGACATAAGAGAGACAAACAAAAGAAGCTTGTGTGTGTGGTACCTCCATCAGAGCCTTCATCTGTGTTCTGTGTGTGTCCAGGTCTTCAGTCAAACAGCCTCTCTTCACACTGAGCTCTGTCAGCTGAGCCCGGAGAGGAGTCACCACCTCGTAGAAACGCATCTAAAAACATGAAAAGAGATGATCGCCATGTCAGAAGACTCCCTCACACCTTCTAAAGGATCATATCTGGTAGCTCCACCATACTTACAGCTACATATTCCTGTATGGAGATTTTGTCCTCGGGGAGGTCACGGAGCTCCTGGTACCTGTCCGGGGAGATGTCCAGATCCCTGAGGGATCGCCGCAGCTCTCCTGCCTTTTCGCACAGCTGTCGGTTTGTCTCCTCCAGCTGCTGCTGCCTGAGCAGTATGGCTTCCATCTCCTGCTTACGCAGAGTCTGTTGCTTCCTGGAGGGACCAATATTTGTTAGTTAGTTTTCATTTTTAGATTTACCAGCTGATTCAGCTAAAGTCATTGTGCTTTCAAATGTCCTATTATGTAGAAAGCCAGATTTAATTGCTTTTTAATTATAAAAAAGGTCTATACATACTGTCTCAGGTTTCAAATTCCTCAATCATCAGAGAAATGCACACAACAATATTCAGAAACTGAGCCTTAAAACGAGCTGTCAGGACTTTCTTTAGTTGTAATGTTACAGATATACACCCAGAGAGGTACAAAGAGATAGAGAGGGAATACACAGCAACTCAGTGACACATTAAAAGAGATAAGATAAGATTAGATAAATTTTATTGATTATTTACTACTTGACAGAAAAATAATCAAATCTGCTGCTAGGAACAGCAGTCTGATGGCAACATATACTTGAGGCATCTTATAGGATCCATAAAAAATTCATCAATCTATAAAGAAAAACACTGACATCACTGTCCACTACTCCCTCAACTTTCCTCACCTGTTCTCCTCTTGAGCAAGTTTCAGCTGGCTGTCCAGTCTCAGGCCCAACACTTGTTTCTGGTGTAGAGCATCATTCAGCCTCTCCTCCAGCTCCTCGCTCTGATACAAAAAAAAAAAAAAAACACATGATGAAAATTTTTTAAGGAAAGTCATCTTACCTTACTATTGTAGTTGGAACGGAAAATCCAATATTATAGATTACATTAAAAAAATTAAATAAACAAAAATAAAGTTTTAATAAGCACAATTCTTTTGTGTTATTTAATCTACAATTGGAATAAAATATTCTTCTCAATAATTGTCTAGTTTACTAAAAACACTATATTTGCACCTGATACAATAATATCACTATAAGTGTCATCGCAGTTATTTTGAATTATATTGCAATTGTAATATTAAATGATTATGGTGTTATTTTTTGCAGGAATCTGTCAAGACATTTTCTCAAGCTTGAAGAAAGTGATATTTAGGCCAATACATATCTTTAGTTTAAAATGGTATATATTATGGTAACACACAATTCACCTTTATCCAACATTGCACATAAAATGTGTTATTTAACCCTACTGTTACTCTGCAGCACTACTCAAGTAATACGATCTTTTACTCAATTACGAGTAGTAATTGTAAGCAAAATGTCTATCATCTTTTAGTAGAAGTATAGAGTAGCGTCCGAGTTAAGTACAAATACCTGGAAACAGTCCTTGAGGTAATAGACTTAGAGACTCCCCACCAGTGGCCTGCAGCGTCCTGGTTCTTACCTTGCTCAGGTAATCCGCCTTCATGTTGTCTATAACCAGGTTCTTGTGGGACAGCTCGATCTTCAGCAGCTGCACGGCCTGCAGCAGCTCCTTCCTCTCGATCAGCTGGCGGGTCACCTTCTGGGAGCCGTCCCGCTGCTCGTCGGACGAGGACACCTCCTCGGTGGTGGGCACGGTGGTCTCCAGGCTGATGTCCTCGGACTCCAGGTCCAGGGAGCTGGACACGTTGGTCGCCGTCGGCTTCAGGTGCTTCTTGGGCGGCATGTTCGTGAGGACGGAGCTCAGACTCACTGGTAAACAGGGAGAATAAACGTCGCGAAATGTGACCGACGATTTAACGATAGCTAGACTTTACTCGAGCTAACAGTCTAGCTTTATCGAGATAAATAAAAGTTAGTACTCATATTTCAGAAAATATCAATGAACCCAGATTTCGAGTGATACGCCAAGCTGTCACGAACAGCTGGTGGGTCGCTTTTATTTTCAAGGGTCCCGCTCCGAGCCGCCTGCTAACCGCCAACGGCTGGTTCGCCACTTGTGTTTAGCAGCAGACGCTGTGGTAGCAGCGCCCTCTTTGGTCATAAACCTACATTACAACATACACCCATTAGTAACAATTAAGACGAGGCGCAATTCCTCCTCCCACATATGGCGGCGCTATAGGCGGAAACACTCCGCCAAGCGGCGCCTCTTTGCCTTCCTCTGCTTTGTTTTCACTGGGCAAGAATAGGATGGCCGAACAAAACTAAAACAGAGACGGTAGAACACAAACTTTAAAATTATTTTACATACACACCGCACGTTGTATTTTTGTGATAATACTGACATCTTTATTGTTTATTGGTATTATCCCGTAAGGCCAAAACGTTTTCGAGATATCAGAATAGATTTTAAGTCGTATCTTAAAAAACCCCGGGAAAGTTTTGTTGGCCCACTGAGTAAGTTTACACATGCTCGCGCACTCTTTTATCGTTGCCAAATGGTAGGATCTGAGAAAAATCTGAGTTTTACCCTTTTTTAAAACGTTATTGTCATCATGCTGAAGTCTAAAACCTTCGTTAAGAAGACCCGGTCTGGCGGGGTGATAAAAATAGTGCGTGAGCATTACCTGAGGGATGATATCTGGTGCGGGAGCGAGGCGTGCAACGAATGCAAACAAGAGGAGTCGGCGGTGCTACAGGCAGACGCGTGTATTGAGAGCAGCCTGTGCTCTTATCCACATTATCTGCTCCCTGACACCAATGTGGTGTTACACCAGGTACACATCTTAGCCCTAATCTGTACATCTCCTGTATTGTGATAATACTTTACGTAATATGTCAAATTAGAGCCACTGCCTAAACCTCATGATATGTATTCATGAGTGTGTTCTCTGGTTATTTTAATGTTGTTATTTCTGCTTCTCAGCCAGTCATTTTCTTCTGTGATTATAATATCTAGGGTGACCAGACGTCCTCTTTTTCCCGTCCTCCTTTTTCTAAAAAATGTGATCTATCTACTCAACTACATTTTAGCTTTAGTTACTATCAGTAAATATTTTTCAGGTAAAAAATATATATTCAATAACATAATGATGAGTTTACTACAAAAAATAAAGAGAAAGATTAGTTTGAAAACTTTATTGCTTACATAAAATGGACATCTCCTCTTGTATTTTATTAGATGTCAGTGTCAAAAAGCAGAAAGATTAAAGAATCATGAATCCTGATTCCTCCTAACATTTTATTGCAGTTATCATTTTATTGCAGTTATCAGTAAATGCAATGCATTTACTGATCTGATAACTGCATCTTTTGCAATGTGTCTTTAACAGAGCCATGGTACAAAAAAGGTGTCCTCTTTTTCAACTACCCAAATCTGGTCACCCTATAATATCAGAATATTAAAGATGATGATTGTGATTGCATGATTTTACATGATAATTCTAACCATGCTTCGTTTCTAAACAGTTGTCAGCCTCTTTAAACTTGCATGTGTCCCACAGATTGACGTGCTGGAGGATCCTGTGATTCGGAATGTAATAGTCCTTCAGACTGTACTGCAAGAGGTTCGCCACCGCAGTGCACCGGTCTACAAACGCCTAAAGGACCTCATACACGAGAAAGACAAACACTTCTACACCTTTACCAATGAACACCACAGGTAGAGAGACATAGATGACATTGTTTTGGCATGACAACATAATAATTGCACTATGGTTTTATGGTATGTGAAGATTAATATCCGGACATACTCCACTGCCAACAAAGATCCTCATATTAGACCAACCTCATGAGATAGTGTACCAATGAATAAAAAGAAAGAAATTCTGTTGCCTTTTATATCTTTAACATTTCCAAATAACATTTTTCCAGAGAGACATTCATTGAACGCCAACCTGGAGAGAGCGCCAACGATTGCAATGACCGCGCCATCCGCGTGGCAGCCGACTGGTACAGCCAACACCTGAAGACCAAGGCGGAGGAGCTCAGGGTGGTTCTGCTCACCAATGACCAAGGCAACAAGCAGAAGGCAGAGGAGAAGGGCCTGCTGGTGTACAAATGTAAGAGGTCTTTCTCCAGAGAAAGAAAACCACATGTGAGCCAGTAGCAGAATTCTAACAAGCTTGACGTGTTAAGAACATAGTACCAACAAAAACGTATTTCTACCTGCAGCCAGAGGATTGAGTTTTTTTTTGTTTTGTTTTGTTTTTTCAAAAAGTCCCCCTAATATTAAGTACAGCTATGCTTTGTCACACACACTTTTATTCATTTTACAACCTAGTTGAAGAGTACGTCAGGAGTCTGACAGCGAACCCTGAGCTTTTGGATCGCCTGGCATTGTCAAATGATGATAAGGTACACATGCACACCTTTTTGCCGTTTAAATGTCATTAAGAGTTCAAAGCTAGTTTGTAGTTTACTTTAAGTGTTACATAAGGGCCCGCTCCCCTGTATTTATTTTTCTTTGCATCCCTTTACCAGAATGAGATCGGCAGCAGTAAGGTGTTATTCCCAGAGCACCTGCCACTGTCCAAGATCCAGGCAGGTATCAAAAGTGGCTCCTACCTCCAGGGAACGTTCAGAGCCAGCAGGGACAACTACCTGGAGGCTTCAGTATTTGTCCAGGGAGAAGGGGAAGACAGCACAGAGGTGTGTTATCATCCGAATGGCCACACAATTATACAAAATCTAAAAAATATATCTGTAAGGGTTATTCTCCTAAACCTTATAAGGATGTGTGTGAGAATTTGTTCTGTTGTGTCAAAATTGAATTTTCACTGGAGGAGAAGAGCGAAGGGAATGCATATGTTAAACGCTTTGTCCTCGCTTCCAGGTTCTTATCCAAGGTCTGCAGAACCTCAACAGAGCGGTCTATCAAGATGTGGTTGCGGTGCAGCTGTTGCCGCGGGATCAGTGGGTGGCGCCCTCTGCAGTCGTGCTGCAGGACGAGGGCAGAGCAAAGGATGATGATGCCGAGGAAGAAGAGGAGGAGAAGGCTGTAAGTTAGTTAGACATCCAGGAAGGGCTATTTACTGATTTTAGTCTCTGCTTATATTTGACGGGGCATATATGCTGAAGATATGCGTGCAATGTAACATAAAAACATATTCTATATTGATTTGTTTTATGAATAAATGGTGACCCCAGTGAGCTGTCTAAATGTTCTCTGTGTGCCTGTGTTTGTGAGCAGCTCAGGATCTCAGCAGCTGAAGCAGCCAGAAAGCCCACAGGCAAAGTAGTGGGAATCATCAAAAGGAATTGGAGGCCATTCTGTGGAATGCTCAATGTATCGCAAATAAAAGAGGTAACCCCCTCTGGATACCAGATACTAGAATTGATAAAGATTGCCTCAGCACCAGCACTGATCATCTCTTCCTGTCTGTTCCTGTTTTTGTAAATTTCTTTGTCCCCTGAAGTCAACGCGGCACCTTTTCACGCCGGCAGACCGCCGCATTCCACGCATCCGCATAGAAACGCGACAGGCAGCCACACTGGCAGGCCAGAGGATCATGGTGGCCATCGACGGCTGGCCCAAAGACTCCAGATATCCAAATGTGGGTGTCAGATTATCTTTATTTAAACGTTTCTGTGTTTGTATGAAGTCTAAATTTCCAGCATAAAAATAGGTCTAATTCTGCATAGGAATATGAAGTGCATCTCTTTTGTTAGGGTCACTTTGTGCGTAGTTTGGGCACAGCTGGGGACAAGGACACGGAGCAGGAAGTCCTGCTACTGGAGCATGACGTCCCCCACCAGGCCTTCTCACAGTCTGTCCTCAGTTTTCTTCCCAAGATGCCTTGGGTCATCACACCAGAGGTAATCACCACATTTCCCCAGATACACAGGGCCTATATTTTGCAAGCACATACTGTATGGGTATGTGTGTAGACATTAAAGTGTGTGTGTGTGTGTGTGTGTGTGTGTGTGTGTGTGTGTGTGTGTGTGTGTGGTGCAGGACATGGAGAACAGACAGGACCTGAGACACCTGACAGTGTGCAGTGTGGATCCTCCAGGATGTACAGACATAGATGATGCTCTGCACTGCAGAGAGCTGGACAACGGAAACCTGGAGGTGCCAATAAATACCAATATAAGGTTTTGTGTATGTATGTATCTTGTGACTTACTCTCTCTGTTTTTTTTGTTTTTTTTATGTAGGTGGGCGTCCACATTGCTGATGTCAGTCACTTCATCAGACCTGGAAACGCTTTAGACAAAGAGGCGGCCAACCGTGGCACCACGGTCTACCTGTGTGGCAAGGTGAGGAGAAACGGACGTATCTCTATATGTTTGTGATTTTTATATTTTGAAGAAGTTGTCCACCAGTTGAGATGAGCATCTGCTTCTGATATAGTAGTCCTTTTTAAGCTTTTTGACTCTATTCCATAAAGAGGTATCTGAGTTATATTGAATTTGACAACTAATGTGCCTGCATTGACTTTCCATTAATGTTTGAGAATTTGTCCAATTCAGAAAAGGCAATTTTGAACAAACAAATAATTTTAACAAAATAATTTGTATGTGTCCAACAGAGAATAGACATGGTTCCTGAGCTGCTCAGTTCCAATCTTTGTTCTCTACGCTCCAACGTGGAGAGGTGAGGATACACACAGACAAAAATCACTGTCAATTTCAACCCTCCTGTTCTCCAAATACTGTAATTTTCCAAAAAAAAAAAGCGAGTTCAATTAACAGCCAGGTCCCTTTTAAACGGCGGGTGCAGGTGGGTATTTTGATTAAATGAAAAAAGATAGGTGACATGACCACTGACCCTGCACGTTTTCTCAGGTATTATTGATTATTTGTCAATCGCCATGGCTCTGGTGCAGCAGAAAAAATAAAAAGTACAACATGAAATTTAAACTTTCTGTCGTAAAATATGCAGATAAAAACAGCCATGAGATGTTTAACTACAATATTGTAATCCTCCTTTTGTTATACAGCAGTCATACTGGTTTAGTAAAAGAATTTGAGTAAATTACCTTTTATTTTCCAGTTTTGCTGTGCAGGATTTTTGTCAGGAAAGAATTAATCTCCTGTCCCAAATTGCAGCCTGAAAAAAATAAACACTCTGCTATTATTTGGTGATTTACAGTATTCAGGAAATATGTTTTGCCAGCTGATTTAGTCTAACTAAATTTAGTAATGTTTTTCTGTGACTTTGTATATTTTTTTTTCCAAGGCTGGCTTTCTCATGTATCTGGGAGCTGAACCATGAGGCGGAAATTCTTAAGACTCGGTTCACAAAAAGTGTGATTAACTCCAAGGTAAAGTACCGACACGCAGACACAGGGGCACAGACGATATGCAGAGGTGTGTGTAACCGATGCTACCGCCCGCTTTGTCCCTCCATCACTTCAGGCATCTCTGACTTATGCTGAGGCCCAAATGAGGATTGACGACACCGCCAAGAATGATGACATCACCAAGAGCCTGCGGGGCCTCAATAAACTGGCCAAAATCCTCAAGAAGCGCAGGATAGAGAAAGGGTAAGGGTTGGGAGTTAGGAGCCCTGTCACACAAAAAAAACATTAGCTATGGTTATTTGATCGAAAAAACACCTTCCAGTTCATGGATTAGGAAATATGTGAAAAGAACCATAGTTCCTGATACATTTCATGTTTCACATTCAGGGCTCTGACGCTGTCCTCCTTGGAGGTCCGTTTCCACATCGACAGTGAAACCCACGACCCCATTGACCTCCAGACCAAAGAACTCATGTAGGTTACTTCAAAAAGGAGCATCCTGCAGAATCCTTTTTGAATCTGTCTTCTCCACAACAGCTCTTTTTTTCGTGTCTCATGCAATCTTTTGGCTCAAAGGTAATAAAATGGTCCCTCCTGTTTTTAGGGAGACCAACTCCATGGTAGAGGAGTTTATGTTGCTGGCAAACATTTCAGTCGCCCAGAAGATCTATGATGAATTTTCAGAGTGCGCCTTGTTGAGGAAACACCCGGCTCCGCCCCCATCGAACTATGATATCCTCCTCAAGGCTGCAAAGTCCAAGGTTGGTGGAGATGGGTGATTATGCTAAAGAAGTATGTTTGTGCCCTGTAATGATATAAGAATTGAAGTAGAACTCAACATAGATGAAGTTGCTGTAACCAAAATGTTTAATACCATTGTCAAGAATTCTCAAGCTAAAGTAACTCTGAAATCTACATTTCCAGACTAACCATGCACTTATACTTTAAATGTCGAACACTCTTGTTCCCTTCGCTTAACAGGACGTAGAGATCCACACAGACTCGGCCAAGGCACTCGCCGACTCCCTCGACGTGGCCAAAGTGTCGGGCTTCCCGTACTTCAACACGCTACTGCGCATCCTGGCCACCCGCTGCATGATGCAGGCCGTCTATTTCTGTTCCGGCATGGACAGCGACTTCCACCACTACGGCCTCGCTTCCCCCATTTACACACACTTCACGTCACCTATCAGGAGGTATGCAAACAGATCGTCGTGACTGGAGGGTTCCCACATCACACTGCTTCCTAACCTCCTGTCATGCATGTTCCTCCCTCTTCTCCCACCAGGTATGCTGATATTATAGTGCACCGCCTGTTGGCTGTAGCTATAGGAGCAGACAGCACGTACCCAGATCTGATGGACAAACACAAGCAGTCAGCTCTCTGCAACAACCTCAACTACAGGCACAAAATGTCTCAGTATGCACAGAGGGCCTCTGTGGCCTTCCACACACAGGTAGCCCTAACACAGTGGTTTGACCTTATGACTAACCCAAAGTGACTCCTTATTTACAACTTCCATATAATCATATGTCATGCTTTTAATACACATGATCGCTTTCCAGTTGTTCTTCAAGAACCGGGGCGTTTTGAACGAGGAGGGATTCGTTCTGTTTGTGAGGAAGAACGCGATCATTGTGCTCATCCCAAAGTTCGGCCTGGAGGGAACAGTCTTCTTCGACACCAAAGACAAAGCTGCCCCGAAAATCAATTTTGACGAAGAGGTATAAACTCTATAGTGAATTCATTTAAATTTTTAACATAATCATTTATTGTTTTAGGTCAACACCGATGAACTGTTATTGAACAATGCTAAAACATTTTGTGTGTGTGTGTGTGTGTTTAGGGTCCCACTCTGACAGTAGAGCAGCACAGCTTCCACATATTTGACAAAGTGAAAGTCACCATCAGTCTGGACTCATCCAACATCCAGCACCAGAAGATCCGCATGTCTCTGATTGAGCCTGTGGTAAGGACATTAAAGAAAACTGGACATCAATTTTACTATCATAAGACTACCTTTTTAAATCTTCGAGTGATTATAGTTGTATTAATAATAATATCAGTGACTTTAGCTAAAATCCTTATAATAACATATATATTCCAGCCTTACAATACCTCTGCATTTCTTGGTTTTGCCTCAACAACATTTTTGACATCACCCCACAAATTTTCAATAGGATTATAACTGTATCTTGTTTCCTCATTTATACTTTATCAAATGGGTAATAAGACGGTTTTCCATTAGCCTTTTAACTAGAGGATTTATTAAAAATGATTGAAATAACATCATATATCTTCTCAAGTATACTGTAGAAACTAATCATCCTGTTTTAGATTCCTGGTGTGAGTGTTCCAACCCCAGATGTTGAGCCACAAGCAAAGAAGGCCAAACTGGACCGCTGACGGAGAGCAGCAGTAAACACCTGAACCTCCATCTGAACCACCATCTGAGCCTCCTGCTGAAACTTTGATGCATTGACCTTGTTATACTTTAAGTGAGTGTGCCAGATTTAATAAATCTACCTTGTACACTCTTACATTCAAAATAGTTTCATCAGTTCAAACTTGATTTAAAGTGTTTTATTGTAACTTTACTTATTTTAGGTTTTGTAGAAATGGTTCATAACACAGCAGTTTTACCCTGATTTAAAACTAATGGAAGAAATGGATAATTATCAGTGTCCTCTCTCACTTTTATACAATTATATCTAATAAAAATCTCACCAGGTCTATTTAGCTGTAGATGTTCCATTGTATCTAAACAGACCTTTGGGTGGGATCAGAGTTTCCAAAGTAAAAAATTGGGGAAATTGTGTAATACTGGTATAAACAACTTTTATTTATTACACCTCTTGTGTAATTAAATTGTTTAACTTTCTTACTTTGTTTCCCCCAACAGTTTGAATTTTTTGTTCAACAGTTCAGTTGCCTTTTTCTCTATACATTTAAATAAATGTCTTTTTGTACACATTTTTGCAATTATGGTATTTGACTATCTCCACTTGTATTTTGAGTCTAATCCAAAATCAAGACAAACACAATAAACAAGGTTGAAAATGTATTTGTCTGATAGAATTGTTATTTCATTGAAGTTTTCTTGAAATGTCATTGTGAATTATTTGGGCCACAATAATTGTGTAGTAAAAATCTGAGTTCATGACCTTAATGTCAAACTAAATTCTTGAACCAACATGGACTTGAAGTGCACAATAATGGAAATGTGATTATCCTAAAATCCATGACAACTTGAAAAACTTTGATTAGGATTATGTATAACAAGATAAAAAACAGCTACTATATAGATCTTCTGGTGCAATTGTTCTGTCAACTTCTATGACCGTGCTTACAAAAAGCTTCCAAATATCAAATTAGTATTATTAAAAATTGAAACTCATGTTCATCCTAGTTTGTTTTACTAGATCAAAAATAGTTTTCAGAAATGCCCGTAAATTCGAAATCTATTCTATTTTTGGCCATATTTATTGTGGACACAAAATGGAAGAAAAGTTACGACATAAGTTATAATACACCAGGTTATTAAGATATTTCTATACCAAGTAATAGTATACCTTATACTTAAATGGTCAGTACTAAAGACAAACAATGTACAAACTCCTCTCAGAAGAAAATGTTCTCAAGCCAGATAAAAAAATTTATTTGACATGACAAGAATCCAGCATAATATAGAAAAAATAAGAAGTGTACAATTGGCTCCATCAGCTTTTCAGTCAGTGGCATAATTCAGTGAGTCTTGTTTTGGAATAAATAGTATAATAATCCAAATAAGATCTATAAGTAACCTGAATTTTAAAAATTCATTAAATTCATATAAAACATAGTCTTATAAAAAAAACAAATGTTTAAATAAAAACACATCATCTGAAAGTGAAGATCCATCAGATCGATCATGTGAAGAAAATAAAACCGACGTGATGACATTAGCATAAATACATCATTCATCGAGGTAACTGTTGTGCAAGTTGGTTAAAAAATGGCTATTTTTTCATTCCTGGATTCAAGACACCTAGACTTTGGATTATTGTTTTACAGTGGTAGTAATACGAGTTAAGTCTATTCCCTTCCAACCTGTGACAAACAGTTCATGGTGCAACGTTTCCTTTCGTTCAGGCAACTTGAACCTCCACCCTTGAAAGAAGTTATAACCGCGTGCAAAACCTCTCGGTTCTTTTCATACCTCATTTACCAATTCACCCTAACAACATTAATTTAATATAAATGCTTCAGACATAGTGTAAACTTTCTTGTATTTGATTGCAAAATAACCATCTTAAACTTTATTAGAAGAGGTGTCCCTTTCAAATTATTCATCACATGGCTCAGTGGTGAGGATAGAACACCTGGAAAGTAAGAAACTCAGTTAATAATGTTTGATTAACTAACAACTGTGGGTCAAATCTGAGATAATGCCCAACAGCATACACACTATACTGTAAAAGAACAGGTAACTGATCTGGTGTGTGAAGAACAAGAACAATGTAACATTTACAGTAAGTGCTGTAGCAGTGTGTATAGGGTTAATTGTACTATACCTTTACTTTAGTGTGTCTAGCTTCTTCTGCCAGGTTTGAACTGAAGGATTCTTTGCTGTGACAGTCTGAGCTGAGGCCATCAATGAGACTGGTGGTTCCCACCGAGTTAGTGTTGTAGCCGCTATCCACCTGAACACTCACACGGACAAAGAAGTCACTTACTATTGTCCAATCAGAAGCATTATTATACTCCTCCAGGAATCAGAGAGTATGGTTTTCAGTTCTGCAATGTGCCTCATTTGTCTACAGCCCAACAAAATAACTGTTGTGAAATTGACAGATTTATAGTCATATAAAAAATATTCTGCAAGACAGCTCACACATGACCCTCACCTGCATGCTGGAATCATAGCGTATGCTGCTGCCCTCTGCCAGGAGAGACACAAACATCCGAGAGCTTTCTATTGTCGACACATTGCCCATACGAGAGCTGGTCAGCTGCCCCAACGCCCCTCCAGTCTCTTCCTCATCCTCATCCTCCAACCTTGCCGCCTTCTCCTCCTCCATTTCCACAGGTTCCACAGTGATGGCAGGGTGATTGTCCCGGGCCAGGGGTGAGGACGGGCCCAGCTCCATAGAAGGGAGAGAAGACGAGGAGGAGGAGGAGAGTTGCTCCTCGGCCTCCTGATGGTCCTGGAGCCTCGGGTTGAGGATGGGGGAGATGAGGGGAGGGGAGGCCCAGCAGCGGACTCTCGCTCTGGGCTTGGGTCTGGCATTGTGCTGGAGCTCAGCATGGCCGCGCAGCTGTTGTGGAGAACAGCTACGAATGGGAGAGCAACCCTCAACAAATGGACTCTCAGTGCAGGAAGGGATGTCTACGTCCAGGGGAACATCTTGAGGGGTCAAAGTTGTTGGCTGCTTCCTCTCAGCTAGCGAAAGAAGAGGCATACACATTTTTTATTAAAATCCCTTAGCATATGCGGTTGCAATCAGTTTATCTGGATATTACAAACTAAGGGGACTATGAATAAAATTAACAGACTACCTGAGCCAATGGGTGTCCGGGTTGCGAATGCCACAATAGGAGAAATGGTGGGGGAGACGAGGCCTGCAGGAGACGACCTGTCGGGGAACAGAGGACTGGTGATGCTGCCCAGGCTGCAGTCCCGGAAGCGGCCGTGCTGGATGGGACTGGACGAGAAGTGACTCTGCAATGAAGACAAACACATTTTTATATTATTAGTCAACCAAACCCTGAGGTTTGATCCAAGAGAGAAAAATATATCAATGTTCTGCACACAGTACGAAAGATACCAGATCACCTTTAATAAAAACCATCATTATTTGCACCCCTACACAACTCTACTCACCGTTGAGGGGGTCGGAGCAGACATCCCGCAGGACAGAGGGGAGGAAAACACGGATGATACGGCGTCTGCCTCAGGAGTTTCCACTCTTCCAACAGCTCCCTCTCCTTGGTTTAGCAGTGACTTGTGCCTGGAATGCGCCCTTTCTGGGCTTGGTGGGCTGGAGCTGTCGGAGCCACTGTAGCTGCCCTGGCCATCGAGGAAAAGCTTTCGCCTTAGAGACGACGAGCTGAGGCTCTCCTGAACCGCATCACATGCTTCCTCATAGCGGTAATATTCCCCTGAACGGAGGAGAGGAAACAGATCAGACATGGTGAATTCATTGCGGAAAACGATAACTAGAAATTGACTGACTTTGATTTTAGAGGCTTTACCTAGAAGTTTCTCCAGGTCAAAAGCCAAAGGTAAGGAAAGAGTTGTCTGACAAGCAACTGCAAATCAAATAATAAAAACAACTTAGGAGACAGATGATATTTAGAAAAAAGTAATGTCAAACCTTTTAAATGACAAACCAACCTGAGTGTTTTTCCGGCTCCTCTGCAATTATTGCAGACAGGGAACCTAAAAAGGTTTCATATAGTAACAAGTACAGTTAAAATTAAATGCACATAACCAGCATCCAGCATGAAATTAAAGACATGCACAGTGAAGAATGAATTAATAAATCAAAAGAAAGAAAAAACATACTTTTTTTATGCATCAGGGGGGCTTTGTGGGTGTCCGGTGCAGCCCAGGGGGAAGGCACAATGGTTGCTTTGGTAAAAAACTTTAAAAATAGATAAATTAAAACTCTGTATGAAATTAAGTTAATTTACAATATCAACCATTCTTGTTCTAAATCGGCATACCTGTTCAATAGCATTCTGACGCTTCTCCTCAATGTCCAAATCCGTCCTAGATGTTTGGGAAAGGAGGAAAGTTGTCAAATACTAACACAAATACTACTAATACAATTACTTTTTCTCCAAATGTGAGTGAAAGGAACCAGGAAAGAGCATAACAAAGATAGCTCTGTGTCTTATCTAGGCACCTGCCTGTTGTTTAAAGACACACATGACCAATTGTACCCGTGTCCTTAGGTTGACCTAACCTTTGGAACCTATCACCACAAGTATTGATAATGTGTGTTACATCTGCATACAGTACCTTGTCTGGCTAAGGTAAAACGACTGTCGCTGGATATCCTCTGGGTCTATGTGTACTGGGAGAAGACTGGCCATTTCATCAATCGACCAGTTAAACTTGGGTGGAGTCTGGGGGTTAAAAGAAAGATCAGGAAGTAAGGTTAAATGGCTTAGTTGTATGTGATTTTCATTGCATTTTGAATAATAGAGCAACACGTGTGAGCATAGCACATTCTCTAAACTTTAGCAATAGGAAATGCATGTCTGTGCATGTCCAAGAGACGTGAAGGGCGGTCAAACATACAGCTTTACACGGCTTGGATTTGAAGACAGATGGGCTTGGCACCAGGGCTTCACGGAGGTGGCGGTAGTCATTGGGGCTTTCAAAGGGGTTTCGTATGGAGGGCCTGCCTGGAGTCTCTGGAGTGATCTGCAGCTCAGCTTGGTCCCCCATCTTAGCTGACCACAACACATATTCCAGTCAGCAAATGGGAATTCCAGAGATAAAGAAACATACATAACGTTATTCCACAGGGAATACAATAATAGACTGTCTTTCGTTGTAAAGTGAATAGTTTGGTATGTTAGCAGCATTGTTATCCATAACTCGAAGGAAGCGACTAGACAATGACATAGTTAACGTTACACACGTTCCGTTCCCCTCTTTCACTCTCAGTTTCACAACCAGTTTATGTTGTTCTTCTACAAACGAGGTGTACAGTGAAACATCAGCTGATCAACGTTTGCCGTCGGTACTTACAAGTGTAAACGAGCCCGTATTTTGAACACACAGCTAAAGAAGAATCTTCATTGGAGGGTCAACAGCAAACAATCTGCAGAAGGCTTCAAACGTTTATTTCAATTTCGCCCTCGAGGCCTGGCAGCCAATAGAAAAGCAGCAGGAAGCTCCGGGTAACCAATGGCTGGACGTTGTGTCGTCACTTCCGTTTTGCCAGTTTGTGTTCTTGCAGTCTTCTTGGGAAGCTAAGTAGCATGTAGCTAGCTGGCTAAACTATCTTTTTAGTTCTTCTTATAATGAACACGAAACGTTTACGCTCTATTCACAATAACGTTTGATCTCGTGTCGTGTCTGTTATTATTTGCCACCTGTTAGTAAGTGTTGGCTGACTGACGTGAAGCTACATCCATTCAGCATCATGGCAAGTGCATCGAACGCAAACCTAAACGCAGTCCGGGAGACGATGGACGGTAATGTTAAATATAACTGTCTAATAGTGTATTTAGGGGAACCAATTCAAACGTGCTTGTCAATGTGAATACTTTGTTTATAATCAAAAATATGCTTATTATTGTCTTGAACGTCTAGCAAATCAAATGTCGCCCACTATCTGGAATGTAGAATGTATCATCTATATCTATATATATACACATAACTTATTCAATTCGTCCTTCAACAGTGCTGCTGGAGATCTCCCGACTGCTGAACACTGGTTTAGATATGGAATCTCTGTCCATCTGTGTGAGACTGTGTGAGCAGGGCATCAACCCTGAAGCCCTGTCTGCAGTTATTAAAGAGCTGCGGAAAGCCTCTGAGTCCCTAAAGGTACAGAAGTTTTTTCGTCTATATTTTTACTGTGTTGTGGACATAGACGGTCATATGTGTCCAACCCCCTCCAGAGATGTTTTAAAGCTCCTTTCGGACATCTGGGAACACTTTCCAGCACTGCTGATTTCAATTATTCACACATGAACCGCCCCTGTCTCCCTGTGGTTGTTCACACATGACAATAGGTAGCCAAGCATCAATAAAAACAGCAGTGATTAGAAAACAAAGGGAGTGCTGTCAAACCATCAACAGATGCAACACTCTAAGCATCCTTCCCAGTAATATTCCTGCTTGTAGTCACACAATACCCTACTATGCATACAGGTCCTTCAAAAAAATAGCATATTGTGATAAAGTTATTATTTTCAGTAATGTACTGATATTGTAGATGCATTACACACAGCCTAAGTAGTTTAAGCCTTTTATTGTTTTAATATTGATGATTTTGGCAAAAAAAAGAAAGAAAAAAACAAATATCCTTATCTCAAAAAAATTTCATATTTCAACGGACCAATAAAAGAAGAGTTTTTAATACAAAAAAAGTCAACTTTCAATCCTTTTGCAGAAAGGACTGCTTCAATGTGGCATAGCATGGAGGCAATCAGTCTGTGGCACTGCTGAGGTGTTATGGAGGCCAAAGATGCTTCAATAGCGGCCTAAAGCTCATCCACAGTCTTGGGTCTGGCGTCTCTCAACTTTCTCTTCACAATATCCCACAGATTCTCTATGGGGTTCAGGTCAGGAGAGTTGGCAGGCAGGCAGGTAATACTATTGTCAGTAAACAATTTACCAGTGGTTTTGGCACTATGAGCAGGTGCCAGGTCATGCTAAAAAATAAAATCTTCATCTTCATAAAGCTTTTCAGCTGAAGGAAGCATGAAGTGCTCTAAAATTTCCTGATAGCAAGCTGCATTGACCCTGCCCTTGATAAAACACAGTGGACCAACACCAGCAGCTGACGTGGCACCCCACACCATCACTGACTCTAGGTGGACTGGACTTCAGGCATTTTGGCATTTCCTTCTCCCCATTCTTCCTCCAGATTCTGGCACCTTGATTTTCAAATGACATGCAAACTTTGCTTTCATCAGAAAATAGTACTTTGGACCACTGAGCAACAGTCCAGTGCTGCTCTCTGTAGCCCAGGTCAGGCGCTTCTGCCGCTGTTTCTGGTGTAAAAGTGGCTTGACCTGGGGAATGCAGTACCTGTAGCCCATTTCCTGCACACGCCTGTGCACAGTGGCTCTGGATGCTTCTACTCCAGACTCAGTCCACTGCTTCCGCAGGTCCTCCAAAGTCTGGAATAGGCCCTTCTCCACAATCTTCCTCAGGTTCCGGTCACCTCTTCTCGTTGCGCAGCGTTTTCTGCCACACTTTTTCCTTCCCACAGAAGTGCTTTGAAATAGCACTCTGGGAAAGGCCTGGGATCAGTAATTTCTGAACAGCGTTCAGAAATTACTTTGTGTCTTACCCTCCTGCTAGAGGGTGTCAATGATGGTCTTCTGGACACCAGTCAGGTCGGCTGTCTTACCCATGATTGCGGTTTTGAGTAATTAACTAAGCTGGGAGTTTTTAAAAGCCTCAGGAATCTTTGCAGGTGTTTAGAATTAACGCATTGATTCAGATGATTATGTTCATAGGTCGCTTAGAGCACCTTTTCGTGATATTCATCAGTATTAAAAAGATAAAAGGCCTATAACATTTCAGTTGGTGTGTAATGAATCTAAAGTATATGAAAGTTTATTTTTTATCATTACATTATGGAAAAGAATGAACTTTATCACAATATGCTAATTTTTTGAGAAGGACAGCTAGAGAAGGATTACATGTGTATATATAGTGTATATACATATATATACATACATATTGTCATGTGTAAACAACCACATATATATAGTTATATTATTATCACTATAGAATTTTAGACTATACATAGGCAACTATATTTATTTCTTTAACTGTTAGTCAGAAGATATCTCATCCTTCACTTTAGTCTATTCTTAGTATGTTTGCCTTAAGTTGCCACATCACAACTGTAATTATATTTAATTTGAATTAATTAAAATTGAATTTTAACAAGCTTGGAGAAATGATCCACTTTCAGCAGATGAATGTGAAACAAGCCTTTGAGAGTTAAACGCTCCACAGATATTTTTGAGTGGACCACTCCTTTAACAAATCAGACATAACAACATACCAGAGTATTGTCTTAAAATTATTTGACAGCCTCTTTTCTTTACAGTCTAAAAAACTGGAATCCTAAAACATTTAGAGAGCCTAATTAGAACATCTGAAACCTTCTAGTCGGATGTATTTTTATTTTAAAAAAATTACACCTAATATATTTTTGGAAATGTCATCAATTTATTTCTTGATCATGTTAATTTATCAACAAATTGCTTTAGCATGTAGATCTGATGTCAATATTGCACATTGCTTTCATGATTTTGGAACAAATGTGTTAAAGCAATCTCAGGACCTGTCAACTACCAGACTAGCCAATATTTCTGATTCCAATGGAACCACCATAAAAGAAAACGCAAAGTTAAACAAGCTGAACTCCTATGAATCCTATGAAATATCATTTTGGCCCATTGTTCCTCTTCTGTGTGGCTCTGCTCTCACGGTAAATGGCTCTGGAGGTGTTTCCCATCACAAAAAGGAATAATTTCTCACCTACAGATTCTACATGCATTCACATGTAGATCAGTATATAGACATTAATTTTGGAGTATCTTTATTTGTAAGGTTATTACAGGATTATGCATGAACTTACAATTATATCTGGTTATTTGATCCACAAACAGATTTAGATTTTCCAGAAAACATGTACTATCTCAATAGAAGTGGCGTATAATAAAATTAATGACAATAGTGGTATTGTCATACAAAGTTTTGTATTACTTGGGCTGGTGTTAAATTCCTAATATTCATTTTGGTGTAGCTTTTGTATTTTCCTCATG
This sequence comes from Eupleurogrammus muticus, assembly GCA_036785175.1. NCBI lineage: Eukaryota > Metazoa > Chordata > Actinopteri > Scombriformes > Trichiuridae > Eupleurogrammus > Eupleurogrammus muticus. The sequence goes on from JAYKQN010000019.1 coordinate 12,259,726, forward strand.
CATCAAACTCCCAGACAGCTGGAAGCCTCCCCAGGGCAGGTGTAATTCAATCGTAGGGACCGAAGCCTGAATTATGTTAGAATAATGATTTACTACTCTGTGTTTCAGGCTTCTGAAAACTGCACAAACTGAAGATGGAAATGGATCAGCTCAGTTTGGGACATTTTAATGGGCTCACGCCTCAATCCTGGATCTGTACCAGAGGATCTCAAGCCAATCAGATCCGTTGTGTCTTGGCGATCTGTACTCGGCCTTGACCGCCTGTGACGAACCTGCACCTGTTCTCTGCTTCGCCTGATGTTTGAGTTTTTGTCGACCTCAGTCCTCTTAACCGCTCTTCACCTGGAGGGACACACTCAGCCATTCTGCCTCTAATTTAAGTTTGTTTGAGTTCTTTCAGCTGTTGTTTGACAGTGGTATTAGCGTTTACATCCTGCCTTAATTAAAGAGCATACTTCTTGTACCCAAGTCCACTTGTTTTGCACTTCCTACTAGTAAATCTTTTTGTATGCTAGTACATTTTCAAATGTAGTATTTGTTTTTAATCTTGTGTAAGCATAATACATTTTTTAAATTAGTCTCTTTGCAATTTCCATTTTCTATGTAGCCATCTATTATTAACAAACTCTAAATTAAAATGTTACAGTGATCAGCCACCAGGTGGTGTTGTGTCATTCTTATACCAATCAAAGGTAACCCTGTAGGTATGTTTTATTTCAGATCCTCTTTGCAAATTTCCTATCTCACAAGTTTTCTTGAAGCATATCATAAAGGGCAGTTTAATTGGCTTTACTATTTGCTATATTTGGAAAAAAAATAAACAAACAACAATTTTACCTTTCCCCAGTTTTTTTTCTACAGCAAAGGACATTGCTCTCATTTGTATTGTCTAGATCCCATTTTAGGAGAAGACGTAGGAGTAGAAATTAGATGAAAAAAAAACCTTCCTGTTACACTAGGTGACAGGGCAAAGACCATTGCACAATAAAATAGAAAAACAGACCATGCAGGGGTGATCACATCTGCATCTGCATCTGCTGCTGATATACGGTAGAAAATAGAGATGAACAAGGGTCATTTCTTTACCACAGGATGTCCTGTTGAACTGGAGTCTTAGCCCCTTTATATATCTCTTCTCCTTCCACAAGAGAAGCATTTTAGATATAATGCGAACTTGACACAAACACCTGTCTTTGATCAACCAGAAATGAAGCCCCTACATCACGTATCTAGCCACACGGAGCATTGTTTTGTTTCTCCACCGCCTGTAAAATAGCTCTATTCATCTTATAGACGAGGGAAAGTGCTGAGACCACAGAACGGTTCTCCACAGGCCAATATAAAGGCTTGAAGCGACCTCTCATCCGCGCAGGCTTGTATCAGTAGCTCTTCAGTGTGTTATCTGTGTGTGGGAGGGGTTGAGGAGGGGGGGTCGGGGTCTCTCCAGGCCGCGTGTGTGAGTTTAGGTGTTTTTACTGCTCTGTAGATGTCTACAAACGAGTAGCCCCTTAAGCCATCTGACAATAACGCCGCACCACGGAGAAAAGCAGCCAGCGGAGCAGGAGGGTGTTGGTGTAAGCATTTCTGTCTTCTGCTTTGTCTCGCCATCTTGACTGACAGGCTGTGGGTCTTAAATCTCTGTTCTGCTCCTTTGATCTCTTAACACAGTATCTCTCTGTTCCTCAATACCAGCATCATGTTCGCCAAGTATGAGCGGCATACAGATACAGTGCGGTGTGGCTCTCCTTCCTGATAGCCCATAAGCCCAAACAACCTCCTGGCCTCCGTGGGGGGTGAGCTGAGATTGTTGACGGAGGGAGACCCACATTGAGAATCCTTTTCTTTTACAAAGGAAAATAGTTATGCATGGCTTGATTGGCTACTGTGGGCGTGGGATTCAGGATGCATTGCTCTCTGTTTGATGTGTTTGAAGGGTTTCTCCTGATCCTAGCCGGCTACTTTGATCTCTCTTAAACAAAATATTCCCAAATCCCATAGTCCTGACTGAGAGATTAGCGTCCATATATGCATAAACATCTAAGAGGTGTTCAACTAGGCCACTGGTCAGGTCACATGACATGTATTAACTTAAGAAGCAAGCGGGTCCTCACATCAAAACTTCTGAAGGTGTTTATGTTTGTACGTCTGATAATTATCCCGGCCGAGGATTATTTTTTCTGATAAATGAGGGCATTCTCATTTAAGAGTGAGAGACCCGTGTGTTGCGGTCCAGCGTGTGAAATGGATATTTCAGAAATAATTAGACTGATTAGGAGTTCCTTACGTATAAGGAAAGATGAGGTGTTGATGTTCAAACCTAAATTACAGACACATTGTCTCATGAAAAACATCTGCAGTGTAGCAACAGTCAAAGAACTCTGTGCATAAGTTACGCACCATTGAAACAGGTTAGTTTAATGAGTTCCACATCCACAGGAAGGGCTTTGTTTGTTGTGTGATTTAGTTGAGAGGGAAGATGAACTATATTTATGTTTCTGTTTTGTATATGATTATTTAGGATCTCTAATTATTAGTGAGTGACTCTTTGATTTGTTGTTCTGGTTGGATTATAGTCGATACGTGTTGTTGGCAGATTTTAAGAGGGGATACAAAGTTCTTTTCACTTGTACCACTTTATCTGAAGAGATCATACTTACAGTATATTCTGGCTGTTAAACGATTGACTTAATTAATATTTCTGTAGCTGATCGAGCCTGTATGGCCCTCATCCTTTAGCAATGTGAAGCATCACTGACTGTATTTGCCCCAAGAGCAGCTCTGTGACCTTGTTAGAGCTTACTCCAATATACCACCCTTGATTAAATACAAGCCTCACTTTTACACCATCTAATATCATACTATTTAGGTCCCAATTAAATTCACAGCAAGAAAATTGGATCATAAACTCTTTAAAGGATCGTTAACAATCATTAGACAGGATAATGGCATGGCAATCAAAATATGTAAAAGGAAAAGAAAAAAAAAACTTCTAAAGTCTTTTAGTGACTTTGTTGTTTTTGGACATTTTCCAAGCTGATTAATGTAGAATTGATTGATTTACAGTTGTAATTAGCTGTCTTCTGCATAGATGCATAATAATCATATATCTGCCTGCTTGTTTTAAAGTATTAATTGGTTTCATTAACAAAAGCAGTTAATTGAATAACAATTAACAAAGTTGGCGATGGCATCGACACGGCGCGTGCAAACTCCCCTGTGTTTTCCCTCCGATGATAATGAAACCACCTTTTTATCAGATTGGAATTTTGTGTGTTGGACTATGTAATGACTAATATGATATTGGGCTTATTAGTTTATTCAAGTGGCTCACTGAGGCGTTTCGCTGGTATTGAGCATGTTGTGTTTAACAGGTAGGCACCATATGCTGCCTTAATCAGACATTGGAATCACATTTGGCTGTTAAATTGTCTTCTAATAAAGGCAGGTAGTAAAACAACTTAAGCTAATTCAATTTCAGGCCAGTTTGGGTGAAATGAACAGCTGTTCGTATTGAATTGTTTTAACATTCCCTTTCTTTGTTTTCTGTAGTTTCTGTAGTCTTTTATTTTTTTAGGTTTAACTCTAATAGCCTGTTTCTTTTTTCCCAACTTTTCCTGTAGAAAATAGAGATGGAGGGTGGACTAGCTGTCCACTCTCTTTTAAAGAAGACAATACCAGGCATATTGTAGTGACAGCTTGCTGTGTGTGTGTGTGTGTGCGCGTGTGTGCGCGCGTGTTTGAGTGTGTGTCAGAGAGTGAGAAGAATGTATGTGTGTGTGTTATGTTCGAAAAACAGAAAAACTGTGTGTGTGTGCATGTGTGTTACAGTGACAGCTTGTATTCTCTGTGATTAATGATGTGCTGTGTGACTTGATAAGTGCTTCGGAGGACCAACGCTTGTTTCAATTAGACCTTGTGAAGGTCGCGACGCCGCACCGGCCTCTCATTATCATATCCATAATCAATCCACATTATCATAGGGGAATGTGGAATGGATGTGTGTGATATCTTGGTCATACACACACACACACACACACACACACACAGGAGATTAGTGCACACAGAAACACCTAATCACATACCAAAACACAATGACATACTCTCTCACTCACAGGAGCGCACACACAAACACGCACACACGCATACACACACAAACACCCCTTCACTCCAAGTTGATTTGAATCATAACAGTGGCTGTCGGAACGGATTGTCTGTTCAGATTAGGAGTGTGTATCTGAGAATTAAGCAGCGTTGATGGTGGTGGCATTTCAGATCCCCTCTGCAGACACAAATGCCAAAACATCATTCCCATCATCTGTCTCACACAAACACACTCACACACACTCACGCACACGCACTTACCCGGGACCCAGGGGCATTTTTAATAGAGGCGAAGTGATTCGTATGTTTTTACTCCTCTAATGAGAACAGATTGAGTGGTATTTACACTTCATCGGCTGATCTAACCACCTACACATTTCCCTCATGCTTCTGTTCGGTGGCCAAAAACAGACATGTGGAAAAGGACCAGAGCTTGGCTTTGAAACGGCAACACAACGTGAACATTATCTTTGTCTCATTGGCTCATGATGGCAAGTTAAAACTGGAAATGTGCAGCCAGCAATCTGTGCGTGTTTCAGGGATATTTCTTTATCTCGGGCAACAAAGATGATATGATGAAAGCTCACAAACAGATTCAAAACCTGGCAAGCGCACTTGGGATCTGACTCCCAGTGAATCGCTCATTTAATCAGTCGAGTCGAGACTGAAACATAGAACTGGTGTGGGCTAAAAGTAATGACATGAATCGAGGCAAATGGTGGAGGTTAAAACTTAAGAATCACACTTGTACTGGAGCAATTAAAGGAATCAAAGCAGATCTAAAAAATTAATTAACTCAGTAATATTCAGTAGAGGGAGAATCTTCCTACCCGCTGGAGATAGATAGGCACTCAAGGTCTGAGGAAAGCCATCACAGAGGAACTTAAAGCACTTAATATCATATTTAACGATGTTTTTTTTTCTTTCCTCTCTATGTGTGTTTTTTTTTTTTTTACTTCACTTAGTGGAAAGATTTTGTGTAAGGTGTCAGTTCATTGTTTCATTTCTGGGGATTTTAAGTACAATAGCTGCTGTATGAATTAAACCTATGACCTTCCTGTTGTGAGACAAAGACATTTCCCCACCAGGGCATCCTGCAACCTACTGGTAACAGGACCCTCTTAAACAGTGGTTGCATACCAGACCAAAATAAAAAATTTAACAAAAAACTCGCATCAAAGGTTATAATCATGAATAATTTCTCTCGACTTCTCATCAGGTCCTTCCACATGCCACTGATTGTGGGTTAACTGGGTTCGTCTATCAGTGAATCTATCAGATCCGATGCTGCTTCATGCCTAAAAAAATAAAAAAATAAGTTTCACAGCACTTTTGTAGGAGGTTAAACTGAATGTTTCACTCCTTATTAAACACAAGGTGGGAATTTTACTTCAGTAGCGCTGATGGCTCTATCGGTGTATTTCCTACAGATGGAATAAGAGAGTCGTGACATTTCTTTTTGGCAAGCAAAAGGCCATACTCAGCAGGAGTTATCAAAGGCAAAAAGTAAAAAGTTCGAGTTAGCTATCTCTCTCTCTCTCTGCCTCTCTCTCTCTCTCTCTTCCCCTGGAGATACTCATGTTAAGCATAATTAAGCAGATTTGATTAGCATCAAGCCTGGCTTCCTCTCTTGACTTTTAATGAATGTAAATCTACCATCTACATCCTAAAGATTAATTTCTGCCAATTAAAAAACACAAGAGGGCTTATTGGAGAGAGGGGTGGGGTGGGGGTGTCGGGAGGGGGGAAAAAAGAGTGTTAAAGTCCTTTGAGTTGGAGTACAGTCAGAGTTTTATCCTCTTCCCCCTTGTCTTATGGTGAGATGGTCTCTGGAGATCTGTGTCTCTCTCTCCCTCACGACCAAGATCATTATCAGCACAATGTTCCGTGAAAGCCACTTTGAAAGGACTGCAAGCTCCATATGTAAATGATGGCAGCGCGTGTGTGTATGTGTGTGTGTGTGTGTGTGTGTGTGTGTATGTGTAATGGATGAGGAAGCAATACAGGAACAGGTAAAGAGGTCAATTTGTCAAGACAAGGTTATTGGCCTCCTTATGAGCATTTGTACAGTCACATATCTCTGGTTAGAGTCTTTCTGGGGCCATTTGGCTCAGATTGTGTCTATATGGAGTGCAAACAATAAAAAAATAACGTCAAAACAACTGCACCCAGATGGAATGAAGAGCAATACGGATCACTTGAAAACAAATATATGTTTTTGGTTATAGATAACAATTCCTGTAACAGGTATATTTCAATTTAAAATATAGTTTGAATTCTATTATTAACATTTTAGTCATAGGCCAGAGTTTCTTTTCTAAAGTCTGTATATGATTCTATAATAGGATTGAACCAAAACTCTCTGATGATATTCTTAACTAGTATTTAGACATGAAAAAAAATACTACAGTAATCAGGTAATTTTTTCCACGGATAATACAATTATGCAACTATTAGTCCCAAAATATGGGGAGATTACAGTGATACCATGAGTTTTTTTCTTCTTTTTTAACATGTGATAAAGCAGACAGAAAGACTAATTCCCATCTGAAGTGCTAATATTAAAGTGTATTTTCGTTAGGCGTTCATAAATAGGCTTATCTAAAGTTTATGTAGGCTAATCTTTGCTCTCTCTATCCCTCCCTCCTCCCTCTCTCTCCCCCTCTCTCTCTCTAAGAATATGCCCAGGCAGACTCCTCCTCTTTATGATAATGTGACAGTAGCATCTCCAGCTCGGAGACAAGCCTCCACTCATTCTGATTCAACTATGTGATCTGTTTTCTCTCACGCGCTCCCCGTCTCTCTCCTCTCTTCTTCTTCTTCTTCTTCTTGTATCCTCTCCTCCTCCTCGTCACGCTCAATGCGCACTTTCCCTCTCGCGAAGCAAAAGCGTTTCGCTCGGCAAAGTTACTACTTTTTCAAATAGTTGACTTTTGAAGTTTACTTTTTTTTTTCTTTTTGGTTTGTTTCGTTTCTCTAATATTGACGGACATGACCACCATGGCAACGGCGGCCGCCGCGGGTCTGCTCCCCGCGGCTCCGCTCGCGCACCACCCGGTGCCGAGCTCCGTCTCCCCGGCCACCAACTCGCCGCCACCTGCGGCCACCTCCGCCGCCTCCTCGCCGGCTCCCCCGGCGGCGCATCCGACGCTGCTCCACCAGTTCCGGGCGGACCTCTTGCTGTCGAACGGGACCCCGCCGAAAAGCGGCGGCGGGGGAGTCCCGGCGTCCGGCGCCGCCAAGCCCGTGTACGCCACGCCGTCGCCCGTGGAGAGCACGCCGCAGAACAACGAGTGCAAGCTGGTGGAGGTGAAAGGTGCCAAGCTGGCCTCGTTCACCGTGCGGGACACGGAGCTCATCTGCCTGCCGCAGGCGTTCGACGTGTTCCTCAAACACCTGGTCGGCGGGCTCCACACCGTCTACACCAAGCTGAAGCGGCTGGACATCGCCCCGGTGGTGTGCAACGTGGAGCAGGTCCGGGTGCTGCGGGGGCTGGGGGCCATCCAGCCCGGGGTGAACCGGTGCAAGCTCATCTCCAGGCAGGACTTCGAGACGCTCTACAACGACTGTACCAACGCAAGGTGAGGCGGGGGTGACCCGGGGTGTGTGTGTGTGTGTGTGGGGGGGGGTGTACTTCTGAGGGGGTGCAGCAGCAGGTGGGGTTAATACAACTCCATTCACCCACCTTTATTCTTTTCTATTTAAACACAAAAAATCGAACTAATCGACTTCAGAGACCTGATGTTTTATAATTGTAATATTTCAGGACTTTTTTGTTTTACTTTAATACGCATATAATACATGTTAATAGTCTTCTATGAGCCGTTATCAACATGGAAATAAAAGGAAAATATTGCAACATTTTTTTTCATCACATTAGTTAGATTTGGGGGCTTGTTGTATGCCATATGCCTGACTGGAGGTCAGAGTTAACCCTTTTCTCATGTAGCACATTGCTGCTGCTGCTGCTGGGCCTGTTACTAATTATCATTTCAACGCATGATAAACGTTGCGATGGTGTCGACGATAACGAATTTGAGTAATCCCAATAAAAAAAAAAAATTAGAAAAACACTCTTAAAAGTTGTTATCGCAAGCTGTGATCGCTGGCTCTCTGACATGCACGCACACGCTCGCTCTTTTTCTCTATCTCTCTCTCTCACTTTGTGTCTGACACACACACACACATATCCACACATCCACACATTGAATCTGACACTGTCATTCTGAGAAATTGATTCTTCACAGAAATTAATTAATTTTCATTTGGCCCCAAGCGGCAGCTTAAATCAGGACAAGCTCACTCACTCACTCACGATTCCCTTTGCTCTCTCACTCTCTCCCGCTCTCTCTCCTTCCTTAATAACTCACTGTCTTATCATATCAACACTCTTTAGCCCTGAGCATCAGAACAGAGGAGATGATTAAATGAATTCTCGGTATTTATGATGCGATTATGTAAATTAGCTGTTTTGCAGAACTCTGATGGTGACCAACTACACGGGTCATCAATCCAATACGCCACAGAGATGTTTGGATGAAGGGGCTAAATTGGCTGGGATTTGTGGTTTCCTGGTGCCTGAGTCTGCTGCTGTGCAGACCACATGCTCGTAACAGCGTGGGTTTGGATCCAGAGAAGTGTGTGGATTAGCCCTGGTTTGGGGAATTTATATTGTTTGATAGTTAATCCCTGCTCCTTGGAGCATGAATGATCCAATTTACACCTGCCATTTAATTGCAGATTGCGGATACGTCAAGATTTGTACAGATAGACACACACAGAAAACAAGACTTTAAAATGTTTAAACTATTTTTCCTTTGGGTCTAGGCCAAATCATCCAGGTGCTTTAATATGGCGCTTTTTTAATCTTTTGAGCTGATTTTAATACCAGGTGTGAGGGGTTTGATACAGGCTTTGACTTGTTGAGTAAAACCAGAATCACTCTGTAAAAGAAACAAACCACTGCGAGAATTGTCTCCCAGCTCCATGTGCGTGGATTAACACCTGCTCTTAAGCGTTGCAGACCCTCCAACCAAAGACAAAATCCAGATGCATCTCGCGGCTGCTTTGGGGATTTCTTGTGTGTCAGGTGTTAATGGGAACGTTGTTATACAACCCCTGAAAATACACAGCCTCCGCCGTCTCTAATTATCCACACAACAGCCTTTAGTTAATGAGATCTGAAAACATCACTCGTCTGAAATCTTCAAACGACTTACGAGATTCTTTGTCTGAAGGCTTCAAATGTGCTGTGGTAGCCATTAGTGTCAACCCCCCTTCCCCGTGAAATCCCACGTGTGGATGGAGAGATGTACAGTAGCAGGTAAAAAAAAAAAAGTGGGACACTAGATTGTTTTGTTTGAAGCAGGAAGGCCAGACTACAAACAGCGCAAAATTCCAGAGAACATCTCCAGGAATATGATGCTAGTGTCAGGCCTCAGTGAGGATTTTGTTACTCATTAAGACAGCCATCACTTATTATTTTCCAGTCCAGTAAAGTCAGACAGGCTGAAAGGAAATAACGGGCTTAACAGAACAGAACAGTTTACATGGATTCCTGCCGTTACATTTTTTGACTGCATTCACAGGTCTCTTGATCTCAAACATGCGAATGTCGATCGAAATGCTTTAAAGCACAGGTACAGAAGTGTCCTCCGATGATCATTCATTTTTTTTTCTTTTCTTCCCTTCTCCTCAAATGTCTTGCTCTTTTATTCCTGCTGAACACACACACACCCACACACACATACACACGCTGACCACTGACTCATCAAACCATGAAGAAGGGCAGACTTCACCCTCAGTCAAAGCCCAGTTATAATTCATGCATAGGTGGCACACACTCTTCCTCTCTGTGTCATCTTCTCACACGTACTCACACACACACACACACACACATAAACTCACACGGTCACGCCTGTGTGTTTGCTGGCTTTGCTGCTAAATGACATTAGTTCCACAGGGAGAACATGGCGTGTAGGAGGCAACCTGATCCTCCGTCCTTTTCTTTCTCCCTCACAAAAGAACAGTTTCATTCTCTGTTAGGGACACACATCAAACAGCTTGCGGCTCAGGTCAAACTCTGTGTGTGTTTTTCTGTGTCTGTGCGTGTGTGTGTTTGCGTGTGTGTATATATATATATATTTATGTTGTGTAAAATACTGAATTCCTCACTTCACTTTGTGTAAAAGTAGTGTAATGTGGTGAAGATCTTGTGCGTTAATGGCAACACATGCTGCCTGCATTTGTGCGTGCGAACACCTTCTAAACACAAAGACCTCAAAAAGTAGCACAAGATGGGTGTTTCATAATCGCCTCTACGTTAAAGGGGCTGGTTTGTCAGAATTACAGGAAAACAACCTCATCTCTCATTTGCCACCTGATATCTACCATGTGGTTCGGTCTGTGATATCCACCTCTTAAGATTTATTTGCAGCAATGAAAAAATGACAAAATATGTTGCAATGAGGTATTCTGGATAACTGCTTACAGACGGATTGCAGTTTTCAGATGAGCTACTTTTTTACTACTTTTACTGTAGTTTTTATTAAAAAAACAGGTTGACAGCATGTTGTTTTTATCAGTAACAGGAACACAAAACACGTCATCCCTCATTTACCTCTATTATAAGAAGTTGCTTGCAGAAATCTCCAAAACATTCTGCATGAGGAGATACTTACAGGATTTAGGTGAGCTGACCCTTTAAAGGACAGGTTGATGGAATAAAACAAAATGAAGGCTTTTTGTGCGTTAACCTGAGTCCATGCGGGTTTTCTTTGAAGCTCTTACAAGCAACCGGGGACATTCACTAAACCAGTCAAATATGAAGCAGGTGTAGAATAAACACCAGACCAAAGGAAATGTTGTCCGGACCAGACGAATGATCAACGCACCGATGCAGCACGCGGAGATCAACAACAGGCCGCTCTTTGTGTTTCACAGTGGCAAACCTCGACCGCGCCACTTGGCAGTGGCGAGCCACGGTGTGTGCGTGTGTTTCAATTTGTGTGTGTGTGTGTGCGTGCGCAAAGGTGGACTCCTCAAAGCCGAGCCCCACTGCCATGCCATAACTCACTGTCAAAGTGAGCAGCACTGGGATGAACGGGTTTGTGTGTGTGTGTGTGTGTGTGTGTGTGGATTGGGTGGTTAGCTCAACTTTAACCTCTGCACTCTTTTGATGTTTTATAGAGACGATGAGATAGAGAGGGCCTCCATGCCTTCAACTATGACAGGTCTTAATGGAGTACGCACACACACACACACACACACACACACACACACAGTCTTGACATCGCCTTGACCCTGGAATGTGGGAGAGGAATGCAAGGCGGAATCAGTTTAGGAGATCAGATTCTTGCCATGATCAAACGTCCTGTGTTTTGTGTGTGTGTGTGTTGTTCTGCCTGCTTCTTTCATGACATCATCACACAGGCCTTCCTAATAACAATGGTGCATGAAGCTTTTTTTTCAGCTCCCCAAGATTTGAGAGGAAGATCACAACATCAATCTTTGCCTGTCCTCTCTAACCAGCAGCATAAGTCTTCCTGCGTATACAGCGACGACGATATGATTTATCAAACCGGACCGTGACGGCGAATACAAACCCCGTGTGATAAACACAGATTGAAAGGATGGGAGCTGTAAACCGCCGCTAATATATTCCAAACAAAATCTTGTTTGAGCTAGTTCTCTTTTTTTCCTCCTGCTCTCACATAAACACACACACACACACACACACACATACACAGCTGCTACCTATCAGCACCTCAGTCCCTCCAAGCCAGTAGCTGTTCCACTGTTTTGACTGTAACACTTCCTCTTCTTTCATTACTTTTCTCTTTCCCCTTGTGTGTGTGTGTGTGTGTGTGTGTGTGTGTGTATCAGCAAAGGGAGAGAGAGAGATCTGTCATCTTTGTTATGTTTTGTTTCGGTTCCACCTGTGCTAAGCTCCAGCTGCCATGTTTGCCGTTTCATGTTGCAGGTAACACACACACACACACACACACACACAGAATCACACGTTAAGCTTGGAGGGCAGAACTCAATGTACAGAGCACCTTTCTTTAAAAAAAATGTTTGTGTGTGTGTGTGTGTGTGTGTGTGTGTGTGTGTGTGTGTGTGTGGCCAGAGCGTTGGCATGAGGGAGGACGTCTGGGTGAGATTTTAATTAAAGTTTGAGACAAAGAGGTCATAAGCCATACACCCCCTTCGCTACATTCACACACACACACACACACACACACACACACACACACACACACACACACACACACACAAACACACCTTATACACACACATTCTCGCACACACACACACACATACAGAGACACACACACAATGCACTGTTTTCTCTCTTCCCCCCTCCTCTCTCTCATTCCATCCCCTCAGCTTGATGACTTTTCCATGAAAGGCTTTTTCATTAATCCTACCTCAGGGAACCGGTGCTCTCCAACCACACACACACACACACACACACACACACAAAACACACTCGCATGCACAACACACACACATAGACCTCCCTCTACGGGTCACTTTGATGTATCAACGCACTTGCAGACTAAACACAAAATTAGGTTCCAGTTCTTTATGCCCCCTAAAATACAACATATACAAAGGTGAACATGTGCACACAAACACTCATACACACACATGTGCGCACACACACACACAGAGGCCATTAATTAGTGTGTGCAAATAAACAGTAGTAAGGGAAAGGGAAGCGGCTGCAGTAAAAATCCACCACAGTCTTTGGTCTCTGTGTATTTTATATCCCCCCCACCAGTGTTTGCTTCTGCATTTGATTGTGTGTGTGTGTGTGTGTGTGTGTTTGTGAGAGAGACAGAGAGAGAGAGAGAGACTGTGCGTGTGTGTTTTCATTTGAGGTGTTTCAATTGAAACGCTGTTGCTTTACCTTCAAACTGGAGATCTAAAAATACATTTCCTGCTTTTGTTAAGCCCAGTATGCTACTAGATATGCACTGCAAAAAATATTTTGTGTGATGAGAATGTATCCCCCCAGCCCCCAACACACACACAAAAACACACACACTTTGACACACTCATCTCTCACGCACATTCCTGCTGTCGATCTCTGTCATGTCGAGTGTGTCGAGTGTGTGAATATGTGTATGTCTACCTGAGTGCGTCTATCTCACCGTCTGCATGCATGAGTGTGTGCACGCAGGCATGTTTGTGTGCGTAGGTGTGTGTGTGTGTGTGTGTGTGTGTGTGTGTGTGTGTGTGTGTGTGTGTGTGTGTGTGTGTGATATCTGATGTCAGCTGTCACATCCCAGTCGGTCTGGGCCCATAATAAGAGACAATAATAACAACTCATTAAAACCGAGGGCAGGAACTGTGGAGCTCATCGGCTCATCAAATTAACCTTTGAACACTTCATACACACACACACACACATGCCACACACAACTGCTCACACACCAGTGTGTGCGCATGTGTGTGCAAGGTACCTGTTTTTCTCACACAGTTAGTGACTACACAATCTTTCTCTCTGTCTTTTTGTCTCACTCCATCTTCCCCCCTCTCAGCCAGTGGGTGTGTCAACAGGGGATTGGTCCTTTCTGCTGGGTAATTGATGAATTATATGCAATATGCAAATGAGGCGCCATTAATCTCCTGACTGACAGCTTCGTTTATGGGGCCTTAATGACGGCTGGATTAGATTCTAATTAAAATCTGCTCAAAGACACCCCACGCTAGGAAGCTGCTGCTGCTGCTAGTCTATTTCTCCCTCGCTTTTTTTTCTGCTCTTTCCCACCTTTTCTCCCTCTCATCTTTTCCTCTCACTTTATATCTCCTCATCTCTCCTTGCCTCTCGCTCTACATCTTCTTTATTGTTCCGTCCGTGACTTTCGCTCTCTGGCGTGCCTTCCTCGTCCGCTCTTCCCCCCTCTCTTCTACCCTCTTTCGCTCACTCCGTCTTTTAATATCACTCGCACGCGGACACGTATGCACCCGTGCCCGCAGACTCGTGTTAGCCGATGTCAGGCTGGTACGTACGAAGATGAGCCGCGCTGGTTGTCATTAAGCCTGATGTGGCCCATGTCATCCCCCCTGTCAGGACATTCACACCGTTTAGTCAGAGACAAAGTGATGTCTGACAGCTTTTGCCATACTTCCTCCAGGATTGATTGAGCATGCCCAACTCAATCAAAGCATGTGAATCTGCCTGTAGTCACAGCCTCTATTGAGGAAATTTGTGGCGTGGCGGGAAAGCAAGAATGAATGACCAACCCGAGGAAAGGATGGAAAAAGGGGGGGGAGGCGAGCAAACACATTTAATAAGCAAACAAATGAACGAGTAAGCTGAACAGTAATGAGGTGCTTTATTGATGCCATAGGGAAACTCCTTTTTTGCTTGCTCGTATCCACAGGGAGGTCAGATCTGCTGTACAGCAGCCTTCCTGGAAGCGGTCAGGTTTCAGTGTTTCGCTTGTTGACACTTCAGCAGGATCAGAGGTGTACAGACCGAAGGACGGGTCCTCTAACCGGGCCACCCATCTCAGTCTCAGCGTGAAAAAAACTGACTGGCTGGGGGAGTTAAGTATTAAACTGCCTAATAACTAACATTGGCTTGTGTTCTCTGCCTGCAGTTCGAGGCCTGGCCGACCGCCCAAGAGGCTGCAGAGTGTGACAGAGGGCGGGACTCACCACATGCTGTCCCACAGCGGTCTGATGCATGCTGGGATCATGCCTTCTGCAGGTGACCACCCAGGACTCCACATGCACAGACAGTACATTTTCCAGTAGACATGTGTCAACCCTATCAGGAACAGGAACATGGAACTAATAAACTACAGTGATAATGGTCACAAAAAATGCAAATAATATGCAAATTATGATCCAATGCACAAGCCGCTTAGACAGTACAAAGTAATGACTAAAAAAGGCAGAAGAATAAAATTTATATATACCTACTCTATATAATTTTTTTTAATTTTTAATTTAATTTACTTTAGAACTAATAGAAATAGATGCCTTTTTAATGCCATCTAGAAGTAATTTTGCTTTAGTTCTTAACATTATTAGTATTATTTTATAATGTCCCATTAAATTTCATAGCTTGGGAATTTATAAACAGTGGATTATTTTTATCATATCAACCAGCCTTATTGATATTATTATACTTGGTTTTGCAGCAACTATTCTATTGTTGTATTAGACAATTGAGTATAAGTAAATAATAAATTACAAGGTATTTATGAGAGAATTTATTCAGATCAAGGCAAGTTTTTCGTTTTTCTTTGCATAGCATATACAAGTTCCTCCCAGAACATAAGGAATTTGGTATCATCTGCCAAAATGACACATTTTAATAATTTGCTGACATTATAAATATCATCAATATAAAGTATAAAAAGATTATTTGACCAATCACCAACTAGCTCTGCTGAGATTTCTTTTTGCTGATACTGTATAGTTCATGTGTCAAAAGTTTGCACTTTTAAAAAAGGAAAGTTTGGAATAATATTTGTGGAAAAGAAGTAGTTCTAAGAAATACTGTACTTAAATCCCAGTTACAATCTTTTTTTTGAGAGAGAGTAGGAAAAACGTGTTGCTCTCTGGCTCCATGTGCATGTTTCTTTTATTTAAATAATGTTTCTGCCTTCAGGCCTTCTTCAAGACAAACAATAATAATAGGACACGAGCACTGGTATGTTATGCAGGACACACCCTAGTAGCACATCTGATGGCGATTAGACAGCCATGCTCCGCCATTAGGATGAGAGAAAAAACAAACAGGAGGCCTCCAGTGAATCAATAATAAAAGCTTTATAAGAAAACATTGGCAGGAACTGCAGCCAATCAAATCACTTCAAACAAAGTGACAAGAGGCATTATGTCCTAAATCTGACACGACAATTGCTTGGTTAAACATATTCAAATTTGTCACGTTTATTTTTGAATAGATTTCTATTAAATATACAGAACACGTCCAAACTCAGCTTTAGATGAACATCACCGGCTAATCTCGATGTGCAATAAAAAAAGAGGTACATTACAGGAAACAAATCATCAGATAGGATTCTTAGATGTTGGATCCTTCCTGGGAAGTAAAACATCCAAGTTAGCTCCTTTTGCAGGGGGGGGGGGATTGATACCTTTCTAAGACCAATATATCTTAGAGAGGAAAAAGAATGATTAAATTCAACAAAATGTGCTGCTACTGGATAATTCATGTTTCTATAGGGACTGTGGTTGAAAATTAACCAAGACGGATAAACTGGCACGTTTAGAGAATGTCTATTAATGTGCACCCATCCCTGTAACTTTAAACTGACAAAAATAAATAACAGTGCTTCTATGTTCGCCAGTAGGAGTTTACACTGCTCTGCTTGTCTGTCCATATGACGTGCCACAAAGAGGCGAGTGATAAGATGAATGATTGACTTAGTGACATGATATAACCTCTTTACCTGTGTGAGGATGTTTCACACTAGTACAACACGAAGTATAATTACACTGACTACACAATCAGATTCAAGCATATGTCAATGTTTTGCCTCACTGTAGGTTAGAAGGAAACTAATAAAAAGCAGAGCTACTTGTATGATTTTGTTCCAGAGACGAGCACCCCTGGGTGTCCCTGCATTCCTCTTTGAGGAGCCGCTGATTTAAAGGTGCCACATTGTTCACTTTTCCTGAGTTTTATTTGAAGTGTTAATACCCCTAACAAGATATACTTGTGGTTTGAAGTGCCTGGGAATCATCTCGATATGGCTTTACATTGCCTCTCTCGAGCTTCTCTCTGAAGCTGTGGAAAGAACGGGTCGTTTTGTGTCCGTCTCGTTGGTATTAATGAGCTGATTAAGCTGCTGTTGCACATCTCTTCCTATAAAACTGAGTTTAATGTATGTAACACATGGTCCCTGACAAATAAACCGAAAAAATAAACAGATACAATAGAACTGATTTTGAATGCCTGTGAACGGGGGGGGGCTCATTTAAAGTTGCAGTTTTCTGAATGCATTCCTCCTGTGGATTGAGCATTTTGAAACTTGAGACACTGTTAATAGAACATCTAGACCTTTAATGAAAAAACACATCAAATCTCACTTTCTACAATAGGGCCTTGAAGGAACATAAAGAAGATACATTTGCAGTTAGGTGTTGAGGAGTTATATACAATGTGCTAAAACATAATTGAAAGTCAAATTGAATAAATATTCATTTATTTATAAGAACATATTGAAAATAACAACAAGAAATGAAATGTCTTTCTCAATTTATCTTCAGACTAGATTGTACATTTTTTTAAATAATTTATAATTTCAAGTAATTATTCTACTTGAGAGACTTTTAAGTTTTTAACATGACTTAAGTAAATAAAATTAAGTCATTTGCATTCTTCCCATTTCATAAAACATTTTGTCAGCAACTGTCAGTAATCGAACATTAATGGTATTAACAGTGCTGCTCTTAGAATTACTTAGTGTGACTGGAGCCAAAAGGTTACTGCACATGCCTTATAACCTGGTTCCAGTCCAGCTACAGACCTTTTGTTGCACATATTACCCACCGTCTCCCTTTTCTTCCCTGTCACTTTACTCTCAAACTGTAGAAGACAGCCAAAAAATACCACAAAAAACTACATTTATATTACTTAATTACTCTCATATCAGTATAGTTCAATGTAATACACAGTGTTTTTTTTTTTTAAATCAGAAAGATAAAATATAATTGAATTGCTTTTCATTTAGACATTTTTGTTAAATCTTCATGAAAATGAGTGAACAGATATAATTTAGTTTTTAAAAAGTCAATTTGCCAGTGTGTTCTGTATCAAAGATTCATTAAAAGAAGAGCAGAGCCTCTCTGGCTCTCTGAATCCTCCCTTTTCACATGTTTTTTTTTTCCCTTAATGTCAAGGCTTGTAATTCTTCTGTGTTGTAAAGAAGTCGCAGAAATTCCTCTTTTGGTTCCACAAGCTGCTAATAAAGAGTGAATTAGTGACACATTGTTGCTTCGGTCCTCGGAGGAGCCGCTGGCAAAGTTCAGATATTTGCCGGCAGCCATCGGTCTCCAGAAAGAGCAGGTTGCTTATGCGGAACACACGGCGGGGCAGACTCCTCTCCTTCTCCCGCAGACCCCCGCCACGACACGATGTACCTATCATCAATAGTATGTAGAGGCGGGGTTCTGAGAGGCAACCTGAGTGTTGATTAATAAAATTAGCATACACACTGCTGACAACTGAGAAAAGAACTCATAAGTTGCAAGCTTGGTCCTTTTTTTGTTGAATTATAAGTACACAAAGTCTCTGTTGAGTTGAGCAAGATTCATCATCTTCTAGGCCTTTTATACCTGTTGTAAAATTAATGGTAAGTCTTATATGTTGGTTTTGTTTGTGAACATGTGATTTGACTCCCTATTAAATATACTGTCTCTTTACATATGAAATTACACTTGAGAATAATTCACATATCTTTTCTAAACAGGTGTGCTTTATGTTTGGTTTTATATTTTGACTTCGTAGGAGAATTCCTGCTATAGAGGCCACAGCACTGCTTGTTCCTGTCACAAACAGTTGTGTGTGAGCAGAGTGTCAGGAGTGTGTGTGTGTGTGTGTAGTACAGAGAAAGGGAGAGAAGTAATTGTTGGCACCTCACCGCTCTCAAAGTTGCCCTTGGCTTTGTGCTCTTCGCTGCAACCTGATCTTTTCATTCCCCGCCTCAAAAGAAGCCATTTTCTATTAGCCTCCGCTTCCTCTTGCTGTTCAAAGGTGAGTGTGTGTGTGCGTGCGTGCGTGTGTGTATCTGTGTGCGTTGTGTATGCACAAACGTTAAGAGCATCTTTCTCAGTGGGAAAAGAGTCTTTTTCCACCAAAGGAGAGGGCACGGCGACAATGTCAGCGCCACTGATTAGAACTGGCCACATGAGAGGGGAGAAAGAGACAGAGAGAGGGAGGACATTTGAGCGTAAAAAGGCAGGGAAAATCTTTGATGTGATCCTCCTCCTTCCCTCGCCCTCTTGCACTCCCGCGCACACACACATGACGCGGTGGCTTATGTCCCGCTGTGATGCTGACATTTGAAAAGGTAAAGTAAGGAGAGGAGATGGGAGGAGAAGCAGGGAAGAGAAGGACAGGAGATGAGAAGAAAAGAAACAATTTGTTGTGGTTGTCGACGTCTCGGACAGACAGACTATTCACCTCAGACGCCATTGTGTAAGGAGGGGGGAGAAGAAGAAGAAGAGACAGACTCAGCAGCTCAGTTTGTTGATAATGTTACATGTATCCACGATCAGGAAATTAAGACTTATGGTTTGTTTGTGTTTCCTCTGTGCTTCTTTGCACAGTTGCGTGGTTTGTCCAACTTTAATAATTTGCTGTGTTTGTCTGTATTAGTGTGAGAGATATTTAATTTTCTGCGGCATAAAGATAGAGTTTTAGAGGTCACCAAGCGGGTCAGACTACCTCCGAAGGTTCAAGACACAAATTAAAACGTGGCTCAGCCCTCTCGCCTGTGTTTTGTCGCCGTGCACTTTCGTGTTATCCAGGAGAGCACAACCCCTATTAAAAAGTTTTCTCTTAACGCCTCCAATTCGTACTGATAAAGAGGAACTTTCTGGCTGGGAGAGGTGGAGAGTGTCGTCCTGTGTGCTGTGCTGTGGGATGTGATGTCCCCGTGTGGGAGAGATGAATGTCTGGGCTTGTTCCTATCACTGCCGATTCGCTGGCAGACTAAATGGCCAGTGCAGCGGTGCAGTCAGAATGAATGGCCGGCCTCTGTCTTCCCATGACAACCTCCTGCCTGCCCACTGCTCTAATCCTCCACCGGGGCCATTGATCTGCCTCTTATTGATTCTTTTTTTTTTTTTTCCTCCTTCTTCTTCCTCCTTTCTCCTTTTTTTCCCCTCTTCTCTTTTCTCCCTCTATATTATCTGTCTTGCGCTCAGATCTGTCTGCCTTGGCCAAGAAGATCAAGCTGGAGGCGATGGCCGGTTACCACAGCAACCATCAGCATGGCGGGCCAAACGGAGAGAACGGCGATCACAACCCCGGACTGGGTGAGTCTCATCTGTTTGTCGATCCGCACACAGACACACACTCAAACACACGCATACATGCGTGCGAAATGTTTAATTGCGGTCGTATAACACGTCGCTGTTGTCCGTACACATCTGCGATGCCAAGTCAATACGACTCGAGCAGCTGTGTTTATGTGCGGCCGCTGAATCAAGCTGATTAAAAGCAGGATGTGACATCACCTTTGTTGCCTTTGCGTTTCCTCTCCGAGAGACGGCGAATGAAAAACAAACGACAGCGGGGATGAGTCAGGGCCTTCAGATGAAAAAGACATCTGGGTCAGGTAATCCAAACCATCAAAAGATAAATAGCAGATTCTTTTATCAACAGTTTTCTCGAGTTTTCAGGTCACGATTGATGCCTGTGAATATTTGCTCCAGCCTGTGTTCGCTTGCATACTTGTGGGATTCGCTGAGATTTGAGGAGGAATGAGGGGGGGGGCGAAATAAAACAAAAAAAGGAAACCCACAAGTTGGTTATCAGCTCTTGTAGCCTCAACGTTGCTGGTAAATCATTAGCAATTATTAGTCATCACATCAAGAGAGCAGAGCCTCAAACCTGCTCCGTTACTCACGCTCAACATGAGTTAGTCAGACTCAACATGAATAACATATGTTCATATGCAATAAAACAAGAACAGGATTCATAGGTGGAAAGAAAGCGTTTTGCTTTAAGCGTTAACATTCACCAGTAAAAAATTTGAGATGATGTGGAACATTTTTTTTTTTTTTCATTTTTGCCCTTGAAGAGCAGAGAGCCACCTCATCACACAGAGCTCGTTCCGTGTCCCTTGCTGCAGCGATTCCGGGGCTCCTGACCATGGAGGAGAGCGGCCGGCGGGAGTGGACGACAGCGAGTGCACCGGGGGGTGGGGGGTTGATAGAGAGACGAATAAGATGAGAGGCTGAAGCCTAATCAATAGTCTCCTCTCTAATTCACTATCCTGAATGCAAACGACAAACGCTGGACAATCGATGGCGGAGCGGACACATACACGTTCACGCGAGCAGGCGCGCGCGCACACACACACACACACACACACACACACACATGTCGGATGCACCGCCCCCACCGTTATCGACAGGTTAAAGCGACATCAGTGTTTTTAGACAGATGACAGGGCTTATGGAGGTTTGTGTGGAACACACTATGAACCTACACACACACACACACACACAGCGATGTGGTGGAGGCTGCAGACAGATATGATGAAGAAATCATCCTTGTACACTTTTTTTTTAATTACAACAGTATGTGTAAGGCCACAACTGTTCATTTTTTGTGTGTGTGTGTTTTTTCTTCTGTCTGTAAACACCCGGGGTCTTAAGCTTTGTTTACCATTGTATACACTCGGTTACGACTGCCAGCATCTGCACGCAGTTTGGTGGCATGGTTACCACCAGCCATTATAAACCTGTAAAGCTTAATCACTGTTAATGATAGAGTCAAGTGGAAACACACACACACACACACACACACACACACACACAGACACACAGACAAACAGTGCAGGCATACATACGCACACAAGCACAATGTGTTTTTTCCATACCGCCACCCACGGCCTTATGGGAAGGGTAGGCCCCTACCAGCGCTTTACCACTACAAAGGATGATCTCAGATTACACACAAACACACACACACACACTCACAAATGCTGAGTGTGACACCTTATGGGGCCGAGGGGGGGGGAGCGGCCATTTCTGCATTTAACAAGATCTTCTGGGAAATTTACAGTAACTGTTTGTTTACAGTAATGGTTTGTTTGGATAAACATAAGAGAGGCACTTTGACTTTTGATGTTTTTTAATGAAACATAAGAGAGAGTGATGGGAGGGCACAGAAAGCAAAGGTGGCGGGCATGGGGGGGGCAGAGTTCAGCAGGAGCGAATGAGAATTAGAATGAAAATATAGTAGAGGGGGGACTACGCGCGCGTGTGTGTGTGTGTGTGTTTGTGTGTGTTGTGTGTTGGGGGGCTAAAGTGGAGCAGTGTTTTCCAACCAAGGTTTAATATTTAAAGTTGGCTGCTAGTTGATTGTCGGAGCATCTGGTTATTTAGCTCCATTCAGACAGATCTTTTGTTTGGATTGGTTTCTGCTCTGGGCAAGAGAGAGACTAATCTGCCAAATGCACAAAAGCGCCGCGCATATGTCCGGCGAGCCCGACTCATGGAGTCAACGCCTCATCCCTTTATTTCTGAGTTTGCCTTTTATTTCCTTTCTTTCTTCTTCTTTCACTTCTTTATTTGTTCTATTTCATCTCTCCTCTTTGGACAGCCTTTTTTCTTTTTTTCTTTTTTTTGTTTCCATCTACTCTGTGCTATTATTTGTGACAATTGTGCGGAATAGAGTCCAAGATTTTTCCCTTTGTGTTTATAATTACCCAGCGTGCATTGCTGGCCCAGCACCAGGACTGCCATCAGCTTCTTTTGTTCCACTTCCTCCCTGTGTTTCTTTTGTTTTTGTTTTTCCTTTTATTAAATGATAAATATTTATGTCATTTTCTCCCTCCCCATCCCCCCCCCCCAACATGATTGTTTGTTTCATGAATAGAGAGACCGCAGCAGCCCACTGGGGTGCTCTTGAGAGGAAGGATTTTCTTTAAAGATAGTGGATGCTCATCTTAAAGAGAGAAGTGCGAACAACAGATTGGCCCGAGATAATAAGAGTTTGGTTTCAACCGCTGAAAACGTGTTGGATTATCGTCAAGAACTCAGGGGCACCAAAGGAAAAGTCTGCCAGTTTTTATTAACTCCAGAAAGGCTGACTTGTAGCTTTTTTTTTTCTTTGCAGGTGAAACTCACACAAAAGGCTTTTAAAGCGTCATAACAACATCTTTAGGCCTTCAATGTCTTTATACCTTTGTGTTGTAATGAGCACTCTTCTTTCACTTCCTTCCCCTTTTTTTCTGACTCCCCCCCCTCACTTATTCCTATCATATCCCTACTGCACTCATCTTTTTCATGCTCCCTGAACCCTTAGGGAAACACACACACACACACACACAACACACGCACACATCTTTTCGAGTGGTGGTTTAGAAGTGGAGCAGTCATCCAGGTAATATTGACATCACAGAGGAATGATATTGGTGTACAGTTTCCATCCTGTCATCAGAGAAGCAGAGGCACGCGGGGCTTTCAGTTCAGTGCAATCCAAAGCAGAGGAAGGCCTTTAAGCTGTGAAAGATAAATACACCTGAAAAATGAAAGAACAGAGAGTCGGGGCCCGTTTCATGTTTTGTGCAGCTTTGATGGCCTTTAAGCAGAGCCGGCGGCCCGACCTTTGCCATATGAGGAGCAGCCGACTCTTACTGTACTCTAACCCGCTCCCTTCCTTCAGTGACACTCTTTTTCTTCTCTCCCTCCCCTCACTCACACACGCCCCCTCTCCAGTCCTGGATCAGTTGCCCTTCATGATGATGTCACATCCTCTGATCCCTGCCAGCCTGGCACCGGCCTCCGTTTCCATGGCGATGGGCCAGATGAACCGACTGAGCACGCTGGCCAGCATGGCCAACGTGGCGCAGCTCCACACTAGCCACGCTGCCAGGGCTCCCACCTCCGTCATTAAGGTGAACTCAGAGGCCCGTCAGCACGGCGGATCGGACCACCGGGCCAGTAATCCTCCGCCAGACACTCCACAACTCTGATTTTGTTGCACAAAAGTGTGCTGTTTCCAATAGAAGTTACAAAAAAGAGTCATTAAATCATACATATCATCATTAAAAACAAGTATAGCCACTATGTTTTATAACTTCCGGACACCCAAAGACATCTTTGCGATCACTTCAATCACAAAATAAATAAATCTTGAGATTTACGCACAGAATTTAGAGTAAAGTCATCCCTCTTTTACAGCTACAGTTATGGCTAAAAACTGGTAATTGTCTGCTGGTGGATATTCCACATCTGGATCACTACCAGAATGTAATCAGTTGTTCCATGGCTTAAGGCCAATCCTGTATCTATTTATAAATCTCGGAGTATCCTGCATACAGACAGAAGCCTCTTAGCCAAGTGGTCACTTAAAAACAATCCTGTCTGTCTAGATAGCTGTTTCAGTCTTAAAACAAGACTGAAACAGGGGTTGGAATTATTATATATGACCCAAAATTGTCATTTTGTAGGCATTAGTTCTCACAAGTGTTATATCTCATCATGTCCTGGTCAGAAACAGGAAGTCATAGGTCCGGTCATAATTTTAAGAATGCAGACCATTGTTTTTCCAACAGCTGGGTCCCAAAGATTTGGGAAAAGTTTCCAGGCCTATTGGAATTAGCCCAAATTGTTCTGGAAAAATACAAATGCCTTTCAAAGCCATTCTCAAAAGAAGATTTTTTTTGGATGATTCTGAAAAACAAAAGGGCAGGAATTCAATATATGGTACCAATGGAGTTTGGGGTTTTACCATAGAAATACCATAAATACCATAATTTTTTTTGAAAATATTGCTGTCCCACTGTACTTAGACAGCTAAAGTAAGACACCTGTGTTTTCAAAACTCATTTTAATCCTTAAGGCCTAGTGTGTACCTACTCAAAATTGATGATGATCCACACATACAAAATCTCAGTATACTGCTCACTATAGTGTAAGATAGTGAATAACTGAATATGCATGTTATTTACCTAATATCAAAACTAGATTTTCTTAGCCAAAACTAAACTGACTTGTTCCCTCTTTAGTATTGTAGGCTGATTTAAAAGATGAACTGACATCTTTGTTTTTGCAGGGCAGTGGTTTGAGTAGAGTCTGACATTTAGTTCAGTGTCACCTTGATTACTGTGTTAACTTAAGCCCTTTTATCATTCTTGTGATCCTATGATAACTTTTTGCTGTCCTGCAGGAGCGAGTGCGTGACAGCCCCTCCCCTACCCCCTCATTGGAGGAAGCCCCGATGTCGTCCAATCACAGCAGCAGCGTGTCGAGTTCGCCGTCTCACACGGAACGCACTGCAGAAACCACGCGTACGTACTCACCTGCCGCGCTCGGCACACTGGCTGAGGCTAGTTAGTAGCAAGCGGGAGACGCCTATTAAGAAGCGGCGATCTTTCTGACACGTTATATTATCCCTCCAGATGCTCTCCATGACGGCCTGTCATCGAGCCACAGTCACAGTGTGTTGGCACATTCCCCCGGTGTGGTGGCGGGGGCCAGAGAGACAGACAGGACTTCAGTAGAATACAGCAAGGAAAACAAGAGGGCCCACGCTGACAGAGGTAAGATACACAGGTATAATCATGGGTTTTAGTATTCAGGTTACTCTCTTTAAATTAACTTAAAACTTAAATGTTGTATTTAGTTGTATGTGTCTTCTAACTGAGTTGTCTTGCATTCTTTTAATTTACTGAATGACAGTGCCAGCTTCAATCCAAAGGTCGAGCTTTTGCTGTTTTCAGAGAATGTCCTGCTACGGTGATTAATCATTTAATGATTATTAATGAGTAATGATTCAGCATTCACTTTCAATGAGCTGAGCAGACGGTCATGTTTTAATGGTTTGAGCAATCCATCCATCTATGTCACCGTCTAGAGAATGCTCCAGATTTTCAAAACTTGTGGGGCAACCTGCGTCCTGTTTTCTTCCTCCAGTAATCGTTGCAAAGGGTTCCTAGAAAGAAACGTCTCAGTAACAGTTCGATAAGGCTGCTCTCACCCCGTCTCCCTGCCTCCTCTCCTTCGCCTCCTCTCCTCCTCGCTGTCGGTGGCCCCCTTGGCTTCCCGCAGAGAGCAAAGACAAATAATTCTGCAAAACAGGGCTCCATTAGACCAGGAAGCGGCGTTACATTAGCGAGCCATTTGCTGGGCCGCGGCCTTAACGAGCCAGGCGGCCTCCCGCACTCTCAGCTGGACCTCATCTGCATAACGACCGCCTCCCTGTCGTTAGGGCCCGCGTTGCCACGGCGCTGCAACGTCAGTTGTTTGGTTCTCTCTGTCAGGGAGGTTTGCATTAGCTTAATGAGGACTGCTCAAGGACAAACAGTCAGCAGAAATCTACAGTGAGAGAGAGGGAGAGGGAGAGAAACGAGAGAGTTTGTATGTGTGTGCACGCGCCCGTGTAAATGTATTCTAATACTGAATCGCATTATTCAGTAATCGAATCTAAAAATCACAAAGGCCTCCCAGGTAAGGTTTCAGATGCTGTCAGGTATCTGTGAACATATTGACAAAGCAGTGATTGCGCCAGCGACATGAATGCCATGCATCACACGACGCATTTATGCAATTGATTTTCAATTGATTTTCCTGCATGCAAATGAAACACATGTGCATTTGCCGGATTGCATGCTTTTGTATTTGACCTAGAACATCACAGGATAGGTTTATCATGGATTGAACAAGAGTTTCAAAGAGCACCCCAGTGCTGTCATTCTGTCAATCCATTGTATGATAATCTCTGAGTGAGCGTGTGTGTGTGTCGGCATGTGTGTGAGTCGGTTTTTGGCTGTGTGTGCTGTTTCAGTGGTCTTTGAACAACGTATCCATGCAGCAAAGATCAGAGGCCATCCCTGACACCTCACTCCCATTAACCAAACATCAGCAGAATTTTATTCTCTCTCTTTCTGTCTCCGTCTTTCTCTCCCTCCCTTCCGCTCTCTTCCGCTGACTGGTAGTCTTCACGTGGTGATGTTCATTAGCCCTGGGGGCTAGGGAGAGGAATAAGTGAGGGGGGGGGGGGGGTGAAGTTGAGAGAAAAGAGAAAAACAGACAGTGACCTTGGTTAGGGAGATTGGTAAATGATCAAACGAGCTTGCAGGCGTGTGTGTATGTGGCATTTATTCCAAACGTGTGTGTGTGTGAGTGTGTGAGGTAAAGTAGGCGTAAAACAGTAACTCAATAAAGGATCAGTCACATCCAAGGAGCCTGGGGAGCCCACGCTGCTGACTGCGCACTTCCGCAGCTACGAATGTGTGTGTGTGTATGTATGTGAGCCACAGGAGTGTAGTTGGATGCCCTCCGCTGAGCTCGCCAGCACCTGCTAATTACCTTTCTCTACAGAGCAATGCTTTTAGCAAGAAAGAGGGAGAAAGAGGGGTGGGGGTGGGGAGCGGGAGGGGGGGTATTGCTTCTCATCTGTGAAACACCTTGAATGTGACAGTTGCCAAGACGTGAGGCCGAGGCAGAGTAGAGGGAGGTGGGCGGATTTGGAGCAGAAGATGCTGTGGTCAGCTAAGTGGAGAAAACACTGTCATTTGTCACAGACAGAGAAAAGTGCCAGATATCACATCGCACGTTCACACTCGTCCCTGCTTCAGCAACCGCCGGACTCCCAGGACATCTTCGTCCTCACTGGCTCGGATCATAGTAAACGCATAGTGAGCAACTGCCTGATGTGAAAAAACAAAGATGCAAGTAAAACAAAAAAAAAAAGAACGGCTAATCTTCATCTCCCTCACTGTCACGATTCGGGAACACGCCGTTCTCAGGTTTACAAACAGATGGTCATCCATAATGCAGCTTCTTAGCTGTTTTTATGGCAGATGTCAAGCTGTGATGTATTATCAATAGGCAGAATGCCATCTAATAAAGGATAACCACATTTCCAAAACCCCAAACCAGGACCTCTGTGTATGTATACACACACACACAGTAATTAGTGTAAACAGTGATTTACTGCTGGGCTTGATATGTTTACTTGAAATTAAGTAAGGTAAGATACAAATTATAGGAATTTGCATTCAACCTTGATTACATGCATGTTTCACTGGAGGATGCATTTGCAGGTTTGGCTCAAAGAATGTATTCAACAATGCGTTAAACAGGAAAATATAGTGTGTGACGTGTTGTCGGTGAAAATTGTTCACATTAGTCAGTGGGTGAACTTCATTATTCTGCTACAATGTATAAACTGAAATCTCAGATGAAATATCTTTTAGTACAATTAGTATAATACTGAGTAGAATTATTATTGATTCATTTAATATTTTGTGATTAATAATGATAATCTTGTTTTCTTAAAACAAAACCAAATTGACCTTAATCAAAAAAAAAAAACTTAAGCAAAATAAGCAAAATAATCTGCCAATGCAATAAGATAATTCTACTTAATATTGGACTAATTATAACAAAAACAACATATTTTCTTTTGTCAGTATTTCAATTTGCAGTGCAGAGGAATGTAGTGTAATATGACAAGTTAAAAAAAAGGTGGGCAAAATGTACCAGCCACAATATATGAATAATAGCAATAAAAGACAAAGAAAACAAATTCCTTTCAAGATGCTTTTTTTGTGTGTACCATAAAAAAAAAAGAATACCTCCAACCCTTTCCGTGCACTCAGCCCCAAAACCATTTGTTTCAGACATAAATCTTCAAAATCCTTTAAAAGCAGATTCCAACTAACATACATGAAGCCGTAGCAATGGTAGTAGTTTATTATAATTTCAAGCAGCTGTCGACCTTGATGTGGACTATTTCAGTCACAGATAGGTCAACTTAACATTAACCTGAAGTGTCTGCATTCATCACAGAGAAAAATGTGTCACCCCGGTGTGAGTCATAAGTAGATCAGTATATCGGGTATTTCCAACGCAGACAAGGATCGGCCTTATTGTGAGTTTGTTGCATTCGTGGCATTTGTTGACAATGAGAAATGGATGACGACATCAGAACGCCTCTCTTGCTTCCAGATAACAGCTCCTTGGCCACTCAGACATCCAGGGAGAGCAGTGATAGACAAGTCTACCAGAAACCCCCATCAGGCAGGGAGGGCTGCGAGAGGGTATCTTACCCTGCGGGGCAGAAGCTCTCAGCAGGCCTCCACCACACTCCCTTCATCTTCCCGGAAGGCTTGTCCTCCATAGAGACACTGCTCACGAACATCCAGGTGAGGCTCTGCCGGGGTTTTATTATTATTATACTCTGAGATGAATAGGAAGCGAGATGAGCCCCTCTTTGGGATTTCCTGAAATGGTAAATGGCAGACAAGGCAGACATTTAGGATACGCAGTAATTGGGACGGGCGTGTGGTGACCTGCTTCTCAGATTTTACATGTCTTTGTTACAGAGGAGTCACAATAAAAAAGGGCTGGGTTTTCACCGGGGGAATAAAAACATGTTTTCAACCTCATCTGGCCCCGATGTGATGGCAGATAAATGCTCACAAAGTTAAAATCAGATTCATTTGTTTGTTTTCTTTTCCTGCCTGAGTAACTCCAGGTATTATACACCTGAGTAAAGTAGACTAAAACACTGCCTTTAGAAAGAGCTTTACATTTTCTCTTGAATATTTTTTATATTTAGAAAAATGTGACATTATATGCTAAGCAAACAGGCTTCTTGTTAAAAGGTAAATGCTGCATTTATGGGTTCAAGGGTTGTACATGGTGCAGTTTTAAGTGTCTGAAGGAGGCTGCTGTTCAGTGTGTGACCTGTGGATGTGTGCCTGTGTGTCTCCAAGCAGGGTCTGCTGAGGGTTGCCATAGAGAACGCCCGGGCGCAGGAGAAGCAGGACCAGCTGGAGAGGACGGAGCTGAAGATGGAGCTGGTTCGGGAGCGGGAGCTCAGGGAGACGCTGGAGAGGCAGCTCAGCATGGAGCAAAAAAACAGAGGTAGGCAGGAGCGTATCGAGCATCGCATAGCAGATTTAAAACGTTCAGGTGGATTTGCAGAGTCAGTGGAGTGAACCCTCAACTGTCATTGTTCTCTTTTGATAGTGATTTGAGTTGACAAGTGCTTTTTTAATATATTTCTTTTCAGAGTGCACAGCAAAAACTGAAATCTTAACAGGTGAAGATATCTTGTTTTTAGTCATCTAAACTGCTTATCTTTGTTATTAGTCCAATATTGAGTAGAATAATCTTATTCTACTGGCAGATAATTTCTCATTTTAAGTATTTTTTTTTTAGTTGGGCCAATTTGGTCTTTTAAGAAAACAAAAAAATTAATTAAAATCAAGAAAAAAATTATATAGGGTAAAATTATCTACCAGTGGACTAAGATAATTCTATTAAATACTGGAGTAATTGTACCAAACTAAGATATTTTGACCTGTTAAGATTTAAGTTTTTGCAGTTTTTTTTTGCTCCTTCATAGAGCAAAAATTTCCACTTGAGATGATGATGTTTTTGAATATTTTGTGTGACAGTTTTGCCGTGCAGATAAACAAGGTTGCTCTAATCCACCTCCAAGATGACAGGACCTTTAATAAGTTGAAAATCAGATAAGGAAGTGGGGACACCTACTCTATATTACCCCCTCAAGCTTCCGCAGAGGTGAATTAGACTGAGGTTGGCAGTATGCTACAAAGTAAATCAAGTTTGGCATGTCCACAAGAGCTGTCACATACGGTGATCTAAGAGCAAAGGCCGATCAAGGGGAGGAAAGACGGTTAAATGAGGCCAAACCAGATGCAAATGTTTGCAGGGTTTGACGGAAATTGACCCAAAACGCCCTCTAACCTGCACCCAAATGCGATGCTTCATTTATGTTACAAACTTGTCACATGTCCTTTGTGAACACATCAAATTTGATTTTATTCACCTTCACACTGCATAGTTCCAGTGTTAGTAAGTAAGACCTTTGGTTTAAATGTAATCAGCCAGGAGCATATTGGCCTTACTGGCTAATTATAAACCAATATTTCATTCAAACTACAACAAACACTCCAAGCCACAATACCTTCAAAGTCACTTAAAGCTCTTGATGTAAAGATACTGGAGTTGGGAAACAACTGAGGTCAGGAAGCATGGCAAGTACATGCAAATATAATAAACAAGTTTCTCCAGCAATAGTCAAGCATAAATATATTAAGATGATTTGAATCATTGATGCCAAACGTGTTCACTTGTCCTACACGCTTTGTCATCTGTCTCTCCTCTGCTTTTTTTCCTTTTCAGTTCTGATCCAGAAACGCCTGAAGAAGGAAAAGAGGAGTAAGAGGCGACTACAGGAGGCCCTGGAGGAGGAGGTCAAACTCCGTGATCAGGCCGAGCACAGTCTGCTGCACACTGCCAACACACACACAGGTACGGCAGCAGACGGATAGACACACACACGCATTTTATATATGGGTTAGTGACAAGTTTTTGTTCACGTTGGTTTCATGAATTGTAAATGCTATATATTTATATATATAGACCTTATATTTCTTAGGCATTAAAGTTTTTGTTACCAGAGTAAATCTTGTTTTCCTAATACACATCATGAACCCTTCAGTGCAACATAGACTTGACTGCCCATTAGCCTATAATGAAGTGTCTTTATTAATTAATGACAATACCACAGGCCATCAATCATCAGCAGCCCCTCCTCACACAGAGTCTGTGACCCAGGACTTGGATGGGAGCAACCATGATGACAACAGGCTGGACACCAAGGCAACAGTACAAGGTATAAACAGGCTGCTCCTAAACTGTGTGGCTGCTAAATTATAAGAGTTTTTTTGTTTTTTTTTATGTAGACTGAAAGTAAAAAATATCAAAATTCACATTAGGAAACTCAAAAGGTCATTTAGTTTTTAAGACTTTCTCCACAAATGATGGCACTGACATATAAATATGAGTTAATTTGTCTAAAAGTTATATATATGTGTGTGTGTGTGTGTGTGTGTGTGCAAAGGCACTGCACCTGCAAATTATAGAATAGAATAACTGACTCATAAACTAAGGTAAAATGACTGACTTAGTGTTTCTTCTGAAGTTTATTCTTACTGTAGAATTGTAAAATAAACATTGATATATCTGCCAGTTTAGATTTATTTCACTCCGACCAATTCAGGGAGGATATTATTTCATGATTTCACCTACTCCGCCGCTTTTGATGCTCAACTGACCGCTCTACTGGAAGGGCTTTCAGAGATTTCACAGCGAGACCCGCTCCTGAGAAATTGAACAACATTAAATGAAGCATGAGGCAGTTCACTGAGGCTACCGCTTTAATGGAGACAGGCGTTTAATATATTTATTTTGTCAACATTATTGTCTTTACAGGGATAGATTAATGAGAAAAAAAAGAAAAAAGCCCACATGTAAGATCTTAAAAACTGACAGAAAAAGAAATGACCGTGATCTCTTAGCCCGGCCTCATCAAAAGAGTGCATGGTTCCAGCCCACCTCTGCTCCGCGGCGTGCCAGGGCCGCTGTACCAGACAGCTCGCTTGTTCAAAGGCAATTTTTAATTGAATGCCAGTGAAGCAAGAAGAGAACTGGCCACTAATTAAAGGCTGTCTTAATTGTCCTCGTGACGAGTTTGTTTGGACATAATTTGCATAATTAACACCCAGTAATAAATCATTTAAAGGGGAATTGTCTGTCAGACAGCGGGGCAGGATGTGGTTCTTTTGTGCCAGGAAGTTTTATCGCCAAAAACAGGGATCAGGGGCCGAAAAACACTTTCAACCCAGCCTTACTTATTAACGATCTTTTATTAATGATGTTAGGTCAGAGCTGAAGAGGACCTTGTACGGGATTCATATTAATGAATTAACAGCGTAAAACCCTTTTCCCCCCTCTTACTGTTACACTCACTGTAGTCTGCCCTAAAGAATTTAGCTGCCTAATTTGATTACAATTTATGTGAATTGAGAGCTTAAATGTTTAAATTATGATTATTAATCAGCGTTTCTTTGTGGATTTCAGAGGGCAGAGTGTTCCTTCAGACCGCTGGGATGTACTGAAGACGAGCTGGGAGGATGGATGGATGAATGGGTGGATGGATGGAAGAATAGAGTGATGAAGATTCCTCATTTATGAGATATACAATAGACAGGCATGCTCAGTTGTGCAGTGGCATCTGAGATACACATCCCTACCGCCTCATGGGGCCACCCCTGCATTACAATGGGTGACATTTGAACATTTTTCGTCGTTCTCTTGTTTAATTTATTGCATTAATCACAGAATCTCGGCTGTAGTGGGAACAGTATTTTATTCAGATGATGTGTTTTTCGACCGTGTTTCTTTCAATCAAAGTTTTTAGATCCTAGGTGAAGATGACCATAGTTGTTTTGTCAGTGCTGTTTATCTGGACACAAGTGATGAATATAACTTGTAACAGAGTTGTGTACATATATATAGTCATCTTTCTTTTTTTTGCTATTATTATCAAAAAAAACCATAATGGCATGTTGTACAGTCAGTAAATGACTTGTATTGTGTATGTTATGCAGTAGTGCAGTTTGACAATACAAACAATACAAATCCTTTTTATTAAATTGTGTCATTGCTTCTTTCTTTATTCCACACGGGCAGTTTCTCAATGCATTGTTGGTCTAATTGCCTTTTTTTTAGTTGAATAGATTAGATTTATTGATTTCTTTGAAATACATTGGACTCGTCTGAAATGTAGATTTTTATATACAGTTTAATTGATTGTTTTCTGCGACAAACAATGTGAGAAACCCTTAAGATGTATTGTGTCTGTGTGGTGAAAGGGTGGGTGCAGGGAGGGTGGATGAGGGGGGGGGGGTCCATCTATGTGCATGCATGTCTTTACAAAAGTGAGAGTGTAGGAGGAAGGGGGGGTGACATTGATTCTTGCTCCATTTCCAAAAACATACACGTAACTATTGACAGACAGACAGCGAAGGTGGTGAGCAGGGTCACATGTACGCTGTCCTTTACTGAAACATGTTGACGCTGCACTATCTCCCCGTGTCCGTACTTGTTTTTTTTATCACGTCCCCCCCCTTGGAGAATACTTTAAAAGCTAAACTCGAGTTAAAAAACAGTCGATAAAGAGAAAGATAAAAACAACCAATATTTTTGCCATATGAAAATATGTGGCCATTGTATTATTATCTGGCAAACATTAACATTGCAGGGAACGTAAACCAACTCTAGTTGAATTAATAAGTGATATTTTCTGACTCGATCTGGATCGAAGCCCTGTAAATGTCTCGCAATATAAATCAATTGTAGCCCAACTTGTAATTAAGAATTTGAATCCATAATCTCACATCCATATAAGAGATATTTGAAAGCATCATAAACTGAAGTCAGGACAGTTCTAGGTCACTGAAAGCAAAGAGACATGTAAATCTGCACCAGGCATTACTCAACGGATGCAGAGAGCTGAGGGATGAATGTAATAATTTATAGGCGTTGTGGTCATTTAGATATATTTAGGCAGACAGCTCTCTCTGAGATGTACACTAGAAGCTTGTGATGCTCATTTGCAAGCAATAGGTGTGATGAAGCAATATATTTCACATTGTTCAAACACCGTTTGTTGAGCTGAAAAAAAAAATCTTCACAGCAGGCCAGATTTTGCTCATGCAACCTTGTCTAAATGTGCAGTGTGCCATTTCCTGGACACAGGCAGATAAGCTGTGATGCAGGACTAAAACAATACCTCTGTTACAAGCAATTCCTCCTGAATACAGAGTGGCTGACAAGTGAATAGCAGTGATTCACAGATGAATGTGTGAATGAGTCATCAGCTTTTCAGATGACCACCTCAGAGACGTTCTTGACTAAAAAGGTTTGTGACTTCATTCAGTGCCGCCTCTGCTGTTTCACACTCCCTTGTATCTCTCTCGCTTTCTGTCACACACACGCACGCACGCCCGGGCACGCACACACACACACACACACACACATCCCTCACAATTCAGCGAGTAGCCTTGTCCTGCCGGGAGATGTGTAATGGAAAAGATAAATGGAGGATAAAGCTAAGGTGACAGGACTGAGCACGCATGTGTGTATGTGCATTTGCATGTGTGTCTGTGTGTGTGCCTGCATGTGTGCACTGCACAACAGACCAGCAAACCATCTGCTCATCTCCTCTTAATGAACAAAGCAAACAGCAGGAGTCAAGGCTGTCTCCAAATCTGGAGTCTCTTTATTGGTAAGCACACACACACACACACACACACACACACACACACACACATATATACACACACACACACACATCTCTGTGCTGTTTAATCTGATTATCTTTGATTGAGAACAGGGCAAAGCAACCTTTTTAGACCTTACTCCTACATCAGTGACAGAGAAGGTCTGAAACACAATTAGCAAGCTGTTCCTGAG
This sequence comes from Eupleurogrammus muticus, assembly GCA_036785175.1. Taxonomy (NCBI): domain Eukaryota; kingdom Metazoa; phylum Chordata; class Actinopteri; order Scombriformes; family Trichiuridae; genus Eupleurogrammus; species Eupleurogrammus muticus. Next base: position 12,294,853 of record JAYKQN010000019.1, read on the forward strand.
CTCTGCTTTGCAGTCACATCTGACCACAGGCAGGCAAATAGACCTAATGGGTGGGAACTAACCAATGGGAACTAACACGCTGCTGCATCTGCGGACGATGAGGAAATGCAACACTATTAGACAGCTGCTCGCCATATCTTTTCAAATGTACTTGGACGTAACGTAAGCGTCAGATCAATTGTCCCGGGAGCCATCACAGCCAGGCATGAATGTATATACGCGCTCCACAGGAATAACACTGGCAGTTTGTCTTGTGAGACAAAGCGGGGTTTCCTCAGCGAGGAAGTCTGGACCTTGACAAGAGGTGCGTAAGGCCAGAGGACTGTAATAAAAAGCCATTATTCTGGACTTGTGCGGCTACACATCCCGCTCAAGGCCCCATGCATAATTAACAGCGCTACCTCTCTGTCAGAAAGCTGACCACATGGCTCCGGGACATGAAACACTCCCCGTCGGCCAGTTGTATGCATATCCAGCCAGAGAAGTCGTGTTACTAAACGGCCGTGGAGCACCAGGCTTAGGATCAGACCCGATCAGGCCGCTGCTTCGGGTGCCTGTGAATACGCTGTCTGACAGCAGGGGTGGCATCGTGGCTAGGGAGACCGCCCTTCATGCCGCTGCAGCTATACGCTGCCGCCGGAACGCCTGAGAACAGGACACTAAATCCCAGCTGCAGGGGTGCTGCAGTTGTTAGATCAGTGATTCACAACCTGCTCTCCCAGAGGGGTTAAGTAAGCATTAGTGGTCGCCGGGCAGAAAAGGTATTCAAATGGAGATGACCCTGCTCTGACTGCTGGGAAGGATGCAGCATCGTAGTGAACAGGGATGTCATGTTTTAAAATATCTTTTTCTTTACAGGGCTTTATTTCATCTATTTCTTAAATGTGTTTTGTAGTCTTTTCTGGGTGAACCTTTTTCACTTCACTCATATTTTATCTGCTATCTTGTGTCGGTGGAAATTATTTCATAAGGCCTCTGGTATCTCACTTGAAAAGTACTACAATAATGATAACAGTAATAATAACCATAATATTGACAATAATAGGCTATTACTGATGCAGTTTTTCCAATTTGTTATTATTATTTGACAATTAGATTTATTTGCCAACTATGTTTATGCAGACAAGGAATTTGACTCTCAATGTGCTTACGCACAACTTCTTCAGAAAGGCACAACAAGCCCAATAAATTGAATATAAACATATCACTATTATTTATAAGCAAATGGGTGAAAAACATGTTTCTATAAACTGTAAACAGGATACAGACATTGCAAAGGTGTGAAGAGTGCAGAGAGTACTGGAATAAATATTGTCTTACTTTATATACACACACAGTAGGTGGTTATGCACATTATATAGATCAATTTATGATATGCATATCTTTTCATAATTAAGCCAAATAAATACATTTAATTTGTGGCTATAGTAATAAATAATACGTGGGATGCAAAAGGAGAAGAGTTTTGGAATATTTTATGTAATTTAAGGTGCAATGGAAATTTATTTGAAATTTGATATATAAAATATAATAAAAAAAATGTGTTTTATTATTTAAAGTACCCCCACCCCTCCACTGACAAAATACATTTTGAGTCCTGTTTCTTCAGTTGTCTGTTTTTAGCTTCACCGTGCAGAATGATGTAGCCTATGTGCAGAGTTTGACACTAGAAGGCTGTTTTCACATCCAGCTGCTGATGGGGGAAAGTGCTCACTGAAAATCTGAGTCTGACATGTACCTACGAGCATGATTCATCACAACTACAAACTTGAAGCCTCCAGTGCACACACACACACACACACACACACACACATTGTGAAGAAACATTAGTTAAATGAGCCGTATTTACATTGGAAATTGTGGTGGAAAGTAAATGAGTACACTAACTCAAGTACTGTACTTAAGTACAAGATTGAGGTACTTTTTTTAGTATCTACATTTGACAGTGACATTTATTTGACAATTATTTGACGATGGAGAGCAAATGCAGATTTGACACAATGGATAACGTAATCAGCTTTTAAAATATAACACATTACTGAAGATGAAACTAGTGGTTTCCTTTTGACAAACAGCAGTGATAAAGTTTAGTCACATTTCACATGTCAGAGATGTTAACAGTTGCAAAAATCATATTTTTTCCTCTCCAAATTTCTCACATGGTTTTAGTTCAATAAAAATCCAAATTCAGTATTTACAAAATAAAAAAAATAGAGAAAAAGTCTAAAAAGTGGACACAATGAATTTTTGCATCAGAACTTTTTCTTCTGCTTTGCTCTCAGTAATCCTCTCATGGCTCCTCAGATTGGCCCCTAGGTTGGGAACCACTGGACTAACTATATATAAAATAGCTCCACCTACAGCATCTACACCAGTAACATGCACAGTATTTTTCTCTTTCTTGTTTTCCTATATTGGTAGGTGACCTGAGAAAAATGCATTTTTGAGTGAAGGGAACATTAAGTAAAGGATTTGAGTAGTTCTTTCACCACTGATAATTTTTAATGATGTAGAAGGAACGGTTTGAGGATTTAAACATAATATTTGAAAAAAAAAGATATCTAATGCACAAATTATTATTTTTAATAAATTATTATTAAGTAGACAGAAGGGTTGGGGACTACAAGTAACTACATTATGTATTTGAAATACAAAATATGAGCTATTATTCTTCCCCTACAGTTAAATTTAAATTTATCATATTCAGCATACAGGTACTACTTTCTTTAATTATTTGCTAAAAAAAAAATAAATGAAACTCAGACTCTTCAAACAAGGCCTGTAAATTCAGTATTTTATGACGTCTATAAAGGGATTCTTGCATGAGCCAGGCTGTTGAACTGTTTGTGCTTTCAAGAGTCTCAGAGCGCACAACACTAATCATTTTTTCATGATTTTGAAAGCAAATTTGGTATAGTTGGTGATTTTTTGTCTTTTTTCCCCTCTGAAGTCTAATAAGGCCATTCACAGAACCAAGTGTTAACTTGGGCAATTACAAATCTGCCATGTGGTGTAACCCTAAAAAAATGGTACCAGATAGTTTAACTCTTAAAAAGGTTTTTAAAATGTAAAAACATGCTATCAACTCATTTTATGTTCTAGGTGGAATAAATATTTAATTATAAAATATTGTGTCACACATCTCGCAAAATTATGATTTTTGTAAAAAAAAAAAGACACAAATGGAATTTAATTTGTTTTAGACTTGCCAGTCATTATTTTTTACTGACCTACATTCAGACAAATTGGCTCAGTGAGACAAATTTAAAGTATATGTTTTCTGAATGTAATTAAAAGAATATTAAGAAGAGCTCAATTTTCAGTATCCTACTGGGATATGTTACAAATTCCATCTTAGAGAATGTATTCACTAATCCGTAATAGAAAACATGTTAAAAAAAACAACACTCCCAACAGGGACAGTAACCTTTACATCTTAAAACCTGTTTTGTGGATCTTTAATAACACCGTGTGCTCAACATTTAGATTAACAGCGCCCTCTACAGTCCATCCGCATTATCGACTCTCTCCTGACTGCGAGAGAATGAAGTTTGGGCGTGTTGGGCTCCTGTAGATCGCCCCCCATCGCCCCGCCCCCTCCCATTTCTTCCTTGCAACACTCGCAGCATGATGGATCCTCTCTCCAACTTTACCCCGGCTGCGCGCTGTTAGTTTTCGCGTTGCCTCGGCGGTTTAACGCTCGTCGCCTTGACTACCGCAACCCCCTTTCGGACACCATGTTCACCACCACCGGTTCCCGGGGTCTCTGTGAGTATCCTGCGGACGGGCTGTCGCAGCTCTCGCTCTCTTTCCCCCCCGCATCGACCTGTCACTTTCCACGGTAGCAGCTAATAGCTAGCAGCCAGCTAGCACTGCGCTGTCATTCATTTACTCGGAGCTGTATATGTAGGCTACCGCCACGTTCACTCAAATAACGACCCGCCATGTGTTTTATTTTTATGTTACATCTGTTGACCCGGTATCAGAAATGACTGAGGTTAGTAAAAACGGTGTCTTTACCCTAATGAATCTCTGAAATCCGTGTTGAGCAGGACATGTCTGCCCCGCCTCTCGCTCTTTCTACCTCCCATCAGCTAAATTCAAGGCAGAGGTTTAAAACACCTTCATAAAAAGGTGCAAAGCTGCTCATTAAAAAAAGGGTCAGATCAAACCCCGGTCTGTCTGTCTGTGTGTCTGTCTGTCTGTGTGTGTGTGCGTGTGTGTGTGTATGTTTTGTCCCCAGACAAGGCTCCACTGTCTAAAGGCCTCCTGCTGGTGCTGAACGGGCTGACTGTGATGCTCACCCTGCTGCCTCAGTACCAGGACCTGTTCGTGTACCGGCTGCAGGCTGGCAGCCTGCAGCAGCAGGTATGGTGGCTGGCGTCTGCACCTGAACGCACCACTCAAGTACGAGTACAGGTGTTAAAGTCACCTGATAGATTATTACTTGAGTATTAGTGGTTCATATTTATTGTACTTAAGTGTCATAAAGAAACTTCTATCAGGGAATATACTAAAGTATTGAAAGCTGAAAGTGTAAGTACCTTGTGATAGTGAAAAAGTAAGCCAAGAATGATGAAGTTTATTCTCAGTGTTCTAGTGCGTCACTAGAAGCCTCACGTTTCCATGCCACACTTGTGTAAACTAAATATATTGAAGCAGACGTGATTTCCAAACTGGTGTCACAAGTCTAGCTTGTACAAGGTCATTTGCAGGCTGTTTCCACTAAATTTTGATTTTATTTTGGAGTTAGTAATATAATTACTGCAGAACTTCAGTAGAGTAATAGCATTGCTCTCTGCCTTTAGAACATTACATCGCATTTATGTTATTTTGAACTCGTTACTACTAAAATGTGTGGATTCTTAAGGCACCATTTCCTTAATGGGCTTTGTGATTTACAACCTTTCACTTTTGCTCTAAAACCACAAATATATCTTGTTTGGGCTATCAACACTTCAAATAAAACCAAGTAGAAGGCAATGATCTTGGACTTCTAATAAAGACTGAGGTTATATTCCTCCCATAAACAACCACATGTGGGATTTAAGAGAACACTGACTGTCAATGACAAAGAACTTTTTGACAAACTGTTTTCAAAATGATTTGTGTTTTGTTCCTTTGTGGGTTTTATATGTGACATGAGACATTTAGTGTTGGTCACACATGCAGTGTTGGTCAAAAATACAGTGTGTGTGTGTGTGTGTGTGTGTGTTCATTTGAGGTGTTTCATTTGAAACGCTGTTGCTTTACCATCACTGGAGATCTAAAAATACATTTCCTGCGTGTGTGCGCTTTCCCGCGTGCTGCAGGTGTGGAGACTGTTGTGCGGCAGGCTGGTCTGTCTCGACGTGAAGGACTCGTTCTGTAGCAGCCTGCTCATCTATAACTTCAGAATTTTTGAGAGGCGGTTTGGCACCAGGAAGTTTGCTGTAAGTACAAAATCAGAGTGGCAGATATCTGGAGTTGATTAAGGCGAATGGGTGGGTTTAATGTTTTTATTTCAGTTTTCATACTCCCTGACAAATTGAACATAATTTGTGACACTGGGTCGGCTAGCGGGTGAAGTTCAGTTACTCTTCTAAACAAAGCTGTATGTTATGATACTTTTAACCCTTGATTGTTTTTATCTTTTATATAATAGAATAATGTGATGGTAGGGCATCAATAAGTACTTAATGTAGCTGTTTCTAGTTTCATGGCATCATTGTTTAAGTCATACTAACTTAGTTGTATAGAGGCTCATTTTCAAAACCAACACTCCAGTGTTTTAATGGTACATTTTGTATACTAATTGCATTCGAGGCTAATGGATGATTAGAAAACCCTTGTGCAAATATGTTGGCACCGAAGAAAACAATTTAGATGCTAAGATGACGAAAGCAAATTATTTTTAAGCATGTTAATGTCTTAATTATATTTTATATACAGTACATTCAACAAGGCGTGTGAACAAATATGCAAAAAGAAGTACAACCATTATCAATTGTCTAACAAAAAAGTGACTTAGGCAGTGCCTTGACTTTTTGTCTTGCATATGAACTACATCAATCATACCTTGAAGCAAAAAGATCACTTTAATTTTAAATACACAGTTCAGAATTCATAATAATTACATTTAATGTCACTCTTAACAGATGAAAATGATTCACATAGAAGAGCTAAGGTTCTAGTTGTGGTCAGCCGCTTCTTCCTCTGTGCCATTCTCCTTGTATCAAAACTCTCTAAGTCAAATGAATGACTGAGGCAGACAGTGTTTTGTTTCTAAATAGTTTTGTGGTTGGCCAATAGCATAGGCAGAGAGACAGGATGATACAGCAGAAGTAAGTGAGTAAAGTTATGCAAATATCTGAATATTTGTCTTAAAAATCACTTGGGCTAATGTGTTGTTTTCTTAACAGTAAACACTTAGAGACTTGTTTATATACTTTTATATATATGTGTATATGTGTGTGTATATGTATGTATATGTGTATATATGTATGTATGTATGTATGTATATATATGTATATTTATATATATATATATATATTTTTACTGTAGATCAATCCCCTAACTTGTCTTCTGTAACCCTTCTTTGTTGCCATCGACACCCCTTCATGCATTTTAGATTAAAGTTATGAAGTATATTTGATGATGAAGCAAGATTGATGTGTTTTAGGTTATACTGTTCCTTTAGATTACTATATAAAAGTATTTTACTATCACTGATTATATTTTGTAGACACTTAATGTTAGATCTTGGCTGGTTTGCCTCTGGCTGAAATTAAAGGATTATGCCAAAGAGAGCAAGATTGGAGAGGGGTCTCTATAATTTTATGGACTGATTTAACAATTCTACAAGGGAAATTGATAATTGGATAATCCAGTTCTGCAGGAGAATTTGGATAAACCCACAAAGAAGCTGAAGATACTTTTAAGATTAGCAGTAATTTGTTCATCCAGCCACTCTCAACCGCTTATTGAATTAAGGTTACTATAACCCCATGTAATAGGATATCTGCTGTTATAAAATTGACATTATATCGACTAAAAGTTTCTTAAGACTTATTTTTGGTTTCCTATTAAACCACAAAAAGGACAAGAACAAAGATTTTAACTCCTGGAATCCTGATGGAAACAGTATGACATGATGGGAGAATATTCATCTTCAGCACCTCAGCCCTCCCCCACAGCAACATTGGCAAAGAAAACCATGTCTCTATGAGAGAATAAAACATGCTATATGATTAGGGGCTATGATTATAAAACCCAAGAATTTAATTCCATTAGGTTTCCACATGAATGGTGCATTACACGAGTTAGTATAAAAAGTTTAACATTGACAAGGTATTGCCTCTCTTTCTGAGAATGGCTGGTGACTGAGGCCTAAAATAAGGTTTGTTTGTGTCAACTTCATCTTTCAGAAGAGAGGAAACATACTTTCTTATTTGAGTAAATTGCTGCAAAACCAACATTTGAGACTGACATGTTCCTGAAAATGTAGCTTCACTTTAAAGTCACAGGTAAAACTATTACTTTTCTAGACTTATATTATACTAATCATCGCAAACGTTATGCATCGTAATTCCAGTCCTTCCTATTGGGCACCTGGTGTCTCTCTGCACTGATGGACTTCCTGCTGGCCCAGGCGTTCCAGTTTCTGTTTGACTATGAGGTGGAGGAACTGCCTGCAGGGCTGTGAGTAATGTGGTCACTTTTGCACCTGCTGTTTCTGCTGAGCTTTGCTGATGCGTTGACTGTACCCCTTAAAGAGAAATGGCTTTTTGGTCAGCGGGATCCTGTTGTTAAAATGTAAATTGTCTGGTCTTTAGATAGGGTTACAGTGCCTTAAAGCAATGATGTGTCACTGTTACAAACCTTATTTTTCCACCTCTACATGTTGTTTTATTAGCCTCCCGAGCAGCCTCATCTCCTTCTGGCATTACATATAGTAGCAGCATAAAAGGAGGAAAGTAAAAATAGATTGACAGACTTAGTAAATGATAGTGAAGTAAGCTAATCCTGTTTTTCTGTCTTGAAACTACAATATCGAAATGTTCATATTAATGTTTGAATTCACCCGATGGGTTTTTTGTTGCTTCTCCTCATTCTCTCGACATGTGCGTTTCACCTCTTGAAGACTTGCTCCAGTCTTCTCTCTGTTTGTGCCTTTCTACCTGTCGATCCCTGCGATGCCAGTCACCCAAGTCCTGGGCCACATCCACATCACCAACAAGTCTCTGGTCTACATTGTCGGCTTGCAGGTAAGGCCATGCTTTGTGAGTGGGAGCATGTAGGCATCTGTTTGCTTTCTCTTACTAGAGCTAATTCTGATTCTCTTTGTTTCCATCTTCTTCTCTCCTCCTGTTCCACAGCTGTTGACATCCAGCCCCTTCATGTGGCTCCTTGCACTCAGTGGACTGGTGAGTAATCACATTTTTCCTTTTCCCATGTATCGAAGATATATCGTTAAAACTTTTCATTAACTACTTACATTCACTGTTAATTTTTCTGGTTTCCTGCTCAAAATGACAATAAACATGAGATTTCTCTACAACCATGATGATTGTGTACTCAAATCTGGTATAAAAAGAAATCTACAACAGTAGTGGAAGAAACAAAGGGGCTTAGGGTGCTCAAGAGACAGTTATACAGACAGGCGGTGTCTTCATGCAGGTGAAATCAGAACCCAAAAAGAAAGAAAACCAGAGGCATTTCAAGATTAATAAAGTATAATATAATAAAGTATCAATATAACGTGGCAAAGACAATTAAAGGCACATGGGCCTATGCATTGCGGCCATATCATCATCAATGGCATAAACAAAGGAAGTAGAACAAAGGTTAAAATGAAGGCTTCAGTGGGTGGAGTCCTCCTTTTGTGTCACACAGCACGTGACTGACCACTAGTAAGTTACACAAAGTTTTATAATAAATTAAGAAAAAATCGTATTCAGGCTTCACACTGAAGAAAAATGGAGTAAAAGACAGGACAATACATTTCAAAAAGAAAACAATACATCTATATCTATCTATCTAAAAATGTTTTCTTAAATAATTTTATTTTTTTCTATGTAATTTTAATGAGATCACATTGAGGATTATTCCAGAATATTAAGAATATATCTTGTAAAATGTTTATAAAGCAGATTATAAAGGACCCAAGTCAATAATCACACAAATAGCTCAAATCCAAATTAAATTTTAAAATAGTAGTTAGTTGTAGACCTACTACTGATATATAACATTATTTCCCTCATTGTATTGATGATGTTCATATTGATACTCTAACAGTAACAGTTTATTTAGTGTTGTAGCTGAGTTTTCTCATGTAATATATGCGTAAAACTCAATGCTGCCCCTGTATCAGGGGGATATTAACAGGTTAATTTGCCTTTCAGGTCTCGGGTGGACTTTACCACTCCAATGTTCTGCGGTTGCAGAAACTCCTCTTCGTGCCTATTTGGGTGTCTCATATTGGGCAGTATATTCTGGAGCCCCTTTTCTCAAGTAAGTCCAAATCTTAGTCGACACAAACACAAATCCTTTGCGCTATGGCCGAGCCTGATATGGAGTATGTTAAGGAGCATTCAAGGAATTGGGGCAGTCTTGTGATACAGAATGACTAATGGCATCAGCATATCATCTTTAATAACATCAACTTTCTTAAAAATGATCTTAGTGTTAGTAGAAGTTAGCCTTATTTTTGCCTTACAAATCTGTTGCAATTTGCAAAATTTCGCTGTATTTACAATTAGGCTGAACAGTAGCAAGATTCACCTTTTATTATCTTAGTATTTGAAGGTTTTGATTGAAATGTCTTTGAACACATTCAGGAAGGAAATGTTTGTATTAAGCTTCCTCTCCAGTCCTGCATGCTCATTTAAAGCATTTCAACTGTGAAACAGTGTTTATCTGCCTGGAAATAGTCAGGGCCAAACAGTGTGGCTTCCTACATTTTGCTCTGTAACTGAAGCATGATAACAGGAAGGGACATTGATGTGAAGTGCAGGACATCTAAAATATTTATTCTGTTCGTAACCAAAATCTTCAAAGCTGCTACAAGCTCTGGGAGAAGAAATATGATTTTTTTTTTGATTGCGTCATTGATACACAGATCTGTATTTTTGCCAATAATTATGTTACTGAAATCTGTCTTTAAGGCTCCCAACCAACCAATGAGACACCCCTAGGGATGGGTGCCACGTTGGACATCCAGAGGCAGCAAAGAATGGACATGCTCGACCAACAACTGCTGCTTGCACAATACAACGAGGCCCGGAGGAACACCAGACAGCACCCACAGGTAGGCACTTTAGGAATACGGAGGCCAATTTGTACTGATCATACAGTGTATTCATTTTTGATAAAACACACCTGATATGTAACTAGGTCTAATAAAGTAACCTTATAGAAGGTCAAAATGTTAAAGTTAAAAAAACATATAGTAAGTGGCTGAGTTTTATATGTTTTTTAGTTGGGGGTGGGGTGGTGAGCAAGAAAGATTGCCATTCTTATCATGAGTTTGGTTCTGCATTTTATTGTAGTTTACTACCCATTTCAGTTTCAGTTTTGCTCAGGTAGAGATGGTGCCTATGTATATACAGTGGGAAAATAAGTATTTGAACACCCTGCTATTTTGCTATTTCTCCCACTTAGAAATTATGGAGGGGTCTGAAATTTTCTTCGTAGGTGCATGTTCACTGTGAGAGAGATAAACTAAAAAGAAAAATCCAGAAATCACAATGCATGATTTTTTAATGATTTATTTGTGTGATATAGCGGCAAATAAGTATTTGAACACCTGTGTGTCATCTAGAATTCTGACCCTGAAGGACCTGTTAGTCCGCCCATTAGAAGTCCACCTGCACTCCATGTATCATCCTTAATCAGATGCACCTGTTTGAAGTGGTTAGCTGCATAAAGACACCTGTCCACCCCATACAATCAGCAAGACTTTAACTTGTAACATGGCGAAGACCAAAGAGCTGTCCAACGACACAAAAGAGAAAATTGTACACCTCCACAAGGCCGGAAAGGGCTACGGAGCAATTGCCAAGCAGCTTGGTGAAAAAAGGTCCACTGTTGGAGCAATCATTACAAAATGGAAGAAGCTAAACATGACGGTCAATCTCAATCAGAGTGGAGCCCCATGCAAGATATCACCTCGTGGGGTCTCAATGATTCTAAGAAAGGTGAGGAATCAGCCCGGAACTACACGACAGGAGTTGGTCAATGACCTGAAAAGAACTAGGACCAACGTTTCCAAGGTTACTGTAGGTATTACACTAAGACGTCATGATTTGAAATCATGCATGGCACGAAAGGTTCCCCTGCTTAAATCAGCACATGTCAAGGCCCGTCTTAAGTTTGCATATGACCATTTGGATGATACAGAGGAGTCATGGGAGAAACTTTTGTGGTCAGATGAGACCAAAATAAAACTTTTTGGTCATAATTCCACTAAGCGTGTTTGGAGGAAGAAGAATGAAGAGTACAATCCGAAGAACACCATCCCTACTGTGAAGCATGGGGGTGGTAGCATCATGCTTTGGGGGTGTTTTTCTGCACATGGGACAGGACGAGTGCACTGCATTATAGAGAGGATGACTGGGGCCGTGTATTGTGAGATTTTGGGGAACAACCTCCTTCCCTCAGTCAGAGCATTGAAGATGGGTCGTGGCTGGGTCTTCCAACACGACAACGAGCCAAAGCACACAGCCAGGAAAACCAAGGACTGGCTCCGTAAGAAGCATATCAAGGTTCTAGCATGGCCCAGCCAGTCTCCAGACCTGAACCCAATCGAAAATCTTTGGAGGGAGCTCAAACTCCGTGTTTCTCAGCGACAGCCCAGAAACCTGACTGATCTAGACAAGATCTGTGTGGAGGAGTGGGCCAGGATCCCTCCTGCAGTATGTGCAAACCTGGTGAAAAACTACAGGAAACGTTTGACCTCTGTAATAGCAAACAAAGGCTACTGTACCAAATATTAACATTCATTTTCTCAGGTGTTCAAATACTTATTTGCCGCTATATCACACAAATAAATCATTAAAAAATCATGCATTGTGATTTCTGGATTTTTTTTTTAGTTTATCTCTCTCACAGTGGACATGCACCTACGATGAAAATTTCAGACCCCTCCATGATTTCTAAGTGGGAGAAATAGCAAAATAGCAAATACTTATTTTCCCCACTGTATGTAAACACATACACACACACCTGCACACTTACTCAAAAATAATTAAATGTTACTTGTTGCATTCTGCCCAACATTTGAACTTTAGTTCATAAAAAAGGGCACACATATACTGTATACATGTATACATTTAAAAAACCATATGTGAGAAGACAACTTGACTCTTTCTGTATGTCTTTGTGCAGACAGGGTTGTTACAGTGGACCCGGTTATTCCCTTCCCTGAGAAACAGAGGACAGAACCGCCCTCCAGTGCAGCCCCACCCACAGGCTCAGACGCAGCCCTCCACACAGCCACGGCTACTGGACAACTCTCCTGTTGCAGAGGAGCAGGTGTGTTTCTGTTTGTTTTTACACTTTTAAACTATAGACTATAAATAATATATAAAGCCTCTGTTGTTTTAGCCAGCCTGCCTTGACCATATTAGATAGATAGATAGATAGATAGATACTTATACAGGTTCTAAAAAATTGTTATATTTAAATATAACTAAATACCTGTATGTGCACTTAATGATGATTTGTATTAATAATAATCACTAGATCATTAATAATTTGTACAGGAGTGTGGAGCTAGGAAGGAGTTGTGCGTAGCAGACAGCTAGCAGCAGCCACCTCTCACATTAATTATTATTAATTTTATACTCTAATCAAATGTAAATGGGTGAGTTCTGAAAGAAATTACCCTCTGCACAGTTGTCTATAGAGCAAATTATTAAAAAAAAAAGCAAATTAGACCAAAGACCTGTGTATTTCTGCTGTAAATATCTTAACATGAGGGTTAACACGAGGAACACGACCCTGTCCTGTTCTGTGTGACAGGACAGGCTGGTGACCTGTCTGGGGTGTATCCCTGCCTCTCACCAGAAGTATGCTGCGAGCAGACCACTGTGAGTCTGGAGAGGAATAAGCATGTATAGAAAATGCATGAATGAATAAATAAATGAATGAAATAGACATTTAAGGATTGCAGGCTTTGGTCTTTCTGCATTGGTTTAATCTTTCAGCTCCAGAGTTTGTCCCATGTTTCCACATGAGTGCCTTTTATTCCTGGTCCTCTGGTCTTGTTTGTCTAGTAGATACTCTTGCATATTTTATCCCCTGGATGTCCTCATAATAACTTTATAGACAGACTACTAATCGGTGATTTTCTGGCCCATCTACACCGTATTAACTTATTTACGGGACTAAAGTTCTTAATGTGTGCACATTCTAAGCTGAATCAGTGTTTTGTCCTGCAGGTTGCAATGTTAGTGGAAATGGGCTTTTCCAGGGTTGATGCCCTCGAGGCCCTCAGAGCTTCAAACAATGACATTAACATGGCAACCAACTTCCTCTTGCAACACTGAAAGCGAGCTCAGCGAGAAGAGAAGACATGAACAAGGAAAGCGGCGAGAGAAGCAACCAAAGCAGAGGAGCACAAAGCAGAGCAAAGACAAGGCGGTGGAGGCTGTGATGGTGGCAACGATAAGAGGGCAAATGAAATGTGTACAGCTAATCTGAAGGCCGTCACTGCTCCTCCAAGCAGTGTTAGGCTGACCCAACCTGAACTGAGCCCCGATGGCACACTGAATAATGACGAGGTGTGAAGCACAAAAGTGGGAGACATTTGCGTCATAGCTTTCTGATGGCTGTCATAGTGTGAAACAGGCGTCATTGCTCAAGGCAGATGAGTTAGGCTTCTAACTCTCAGGGGTTTCCACTGAAAAGTATTCAGAAACCAAACCGGTCACAGCTTTCCTCACAGTACATCTATAATTGTATTCAGTCCAGTGGACAAACTGTAAAGTGATCTATTTCTTTAAAAAAAAAAAAAAAAAAAAAAAAAAAAACCTCAACTGATGCTGAAACTCTCCGATCTGAAATCCACTTTAAAATATTTCACTTTCAACAAGGCCACAGTATAAACAGTGACCTTTACCCTGACAAATGGTAAGAGACTGTGTCTGATGTGGAAAACAGATGCATTAACACCAGGTCTACGAGACAATGAATCGTAAGGCACCTTGTTATTTGTCAGGTTTTCATCTCAGACAGGAAAAAGCAAAGGACTTTTCTTAGAGAATTTCAAGCCATCTACTCTTGGACTGTTTTTTTTTTTTTTTTTTTTTTTTTTTTTTTTTTTGTTCCATTCCTCTTTTCACCCCCATTGTATGAATGAATACAATACATGCTAAGCGGTTATATTTAACCCAATGAGGAGGTCTAGAGGTCATAATTACAACATGAAAACTGAAAAACATGGCCTCCTTGACCCTGGCTTTATTACACAGTTGTTATCTTGGCAGTGTTTTCCTGGAAGTAGCAGGTCTCAACCCTTTCCTGCATAAAATGTTTTAACAAAAGTAGTTAGCCTGACTGACAGATAACGTGGAAGCCAAATCTTCAATGGGTTTGGGCCATTAGGTTCACTAAAAGTAGAATGTTGATGACAGCCAGGCTGTTTGGCAGGATACGGGCCAGTTGGGCTATCTCAGGGTCTGTGAGGCGAAATCTTCTGTTGATTACACAGGACTTTCATCACATTTGTGCACATACACAGATGCCATAAAGACCTTTTAAAAACATCACATTTAACATCCTTGACTGTTTCTCTTTCATCATGTCATGCTCTCACACAACTCTCAAGGGTTTTTTTTTCTTTTGTTGGAACTTTTCTTTGTCAGCACATGTGTCAGAGTCATCCCAAGTCTTAAAAGTTTGATATTATCATGCAATATCAGGACAGGACAAATTTGCAGAGACTATGCACCACATAGTACATTGACACATACTCATGAAAAACTTGTGCAAGAGGAGTGACATTGCAGCCACTATGTATTGATGTCAAAGACAGATGCTAGTTTTATATTTTGTGCATAATAATATTGATAATTTATGACCACTGACTTGTCAGTCCATTTGTGTGTATGTATTTTTGAGAGTGATATAATGGTATATGGGTGTGATGGGGAGTTGTTGCATGGACAACTTAACGATGAACTGTAAGGAATCATATTTGATATATGAAATAAACCCAACTTGCTCACTGAACCATTTGCTTCACAGAGGTGTTATGGACATTCTGTACTTTTCAAAGCAAGTGTAAAAATCTAATACTGAGTGAGATTAAACATTTGAAATTGGTTTTAGGAAACAATGTGACCACAACCCTAATATTCCATTATTCAACGTGGGGAAAGAATTTATTTCTACAGAGTTTTGAAAGCTGTTCCTAATGGCCAGTGCCAAACAGTAGTTTACTAAGATAGATAAAGTAATTGTTAGAAATCTATTTATCTGATTTCTTGATCATACTCTATGAATTGTTTGCTGGCATTATGAGCTTAAAGGTCTCAGCATACTGCCTATGCTGCTTTCCAACACATGATGGCACAATTGTGCTGAAATCAATGAGTTAATTTGTGTCTTTTGAAACAAATTGTTCTATCATGATACATATGAGCAATGGACATAACTGCAAGAAGATTCAACTTGACTCAAAACAATAAAATTTGATGGTGTGGATTATACTAATTCAAGAAAGAATAATACTTTGTCCAGTTTTAAAATTAGTATAGTGGATGGCACTGGCTGCAAGGGGCTTTTTAACCCTTTATAATATATCCCAGTGATTCTATTCATGA
Source organism: Eupleurogrammus muticus (assembly GCA_036785175.1). Classification (NCBI taxonomy): domain Eukaryota; kingdom Metazoa; phylum Chordata; class Actinopteri; order Scombriformes; family Trichiuridae; genus Eupleurogrammus; species Eupleurogrammus muticus. Next base: position 12,310,659 of record JAYKQN010000019.1, read on the forward strand.
CCCCCATACTGTACTAATATACTGTATGTGTATGAACTCAGTTGAATCAAAGATTGATGTTTCTTTCTCTGTTGTAAATTATTTTTTTTAATAGTTTTCTTGAAGAGGTAAGAAAAAAAAAGCAAATGTTTCAGAGAAGTCAGAGCGAAATGTGTTGCAACATGCTTTTGTTTCTCTCCTATCTCGTTCTACATCTGGTGACCCTTCAGACCTATTGTGTGACCTCATGAACTCCCTCCACGTCTTCAAGCAATTTTAATTCCAAAGAAGCATGATTTATCCTTTTACTTTCTTCTAAGATGATGCCTTATTCAAACAAACACATATCTTGTGCACTGAACAGTAAGAAAAAACATTTCTAATCCCATTATTTGCAAGATATATTTTATATTAAAAAAGCTGAAAAATTGATTAATATGTGTGATGTCAAAATCACATCAATAGTTCAACAAATATGCAGTTAAAGGGGATCTATATTATACATGATGACTTCTTCTGTATCTTCTTTACTAAACCATAATATTTTGCATATATTAAGTGTATTTATCGGGATAAAGTTAAAGCATCCTACATATTTCTGAGCCTTCTACTGAAGGCAGACAACACAAGATGCAATGTGCAACCAACCATCAAAACTCTGATGGCTCTGATCGGAAAAAAAAAACCCTCCAGTAAAATGCCGCGTGTCCTTGTGTCACTAGATGGAGACATTGCTTCAGGTCTGCGTGCTGTTGTTTTTGCCAGTTTGAGCCCCGTGCCACACCCACCTGCTCCGATTATTCCACTGGGCAGACAGCTCGAGCAGAGGAGACAGGCTCGCTCCAGGGCGGCTCTATATCAACACGCTGCAACTATGCACATCTTCGACTTGAAGGAATTTTAAAAGCATATATGGTACCGCCGGTGATTCCTTGAAACCCAAAAGGGAATTTGATACTCTGAGCAGCCCACATTTTTCGTCTTGCGCACGATGCGTTTGAAATCTAAGAGGTCCTTCGAGTTCACAGTGACACAGTTCCATCCACCCTCAGCTGATGTCCAACCCAGTCAAGCAGTGCAACCTTTAATGGCTGCTGAATTGGAAAGCAGCTTAAACTGGAGTGATTCATATCTGTGTGTTTTAGTGTTTAATTAAAGGCAATGATTAAAGAGTAAAAATCCCATTGACAGCCAACCTCATTAGGAAGATTCTTTTGTAAAATGCCAACTTAATGCTCTGGATTAATCATTTATGCATCATTTGGGGTTAATGATTTTGATTTCAGGAGCTTTGTAGAACATTTTACTTAAATTTAAATGAATCCCGACAAGTTGTCCACAGATAATATTGTGTTGTCTACTTCTCATGTTGTATCAAAAATACAAAAGGTTAAAATTGCAGGAGAAGGACTCTACTTTGATGTAGCAGGAGAGGAGCAGAACTGGCATAAATGGTGGTACATGCGTGATGAAGTGGGGTATTATATCTGAACCTCTGGGTGGCAAAAATTCAATTGCACATCCCAGGAGCATTAGCAGCACTAACAGAGTGATGATGTATGTCGTAGGGGGTTTCTCCTCGTCTGGCAAGAAAAGCATTATCGTTTATGGTAGGGCCGACTGTGGCCTTGGAGCGTCAGCAGTTGTGTCGGGCTATTTGTCATTTCAGGTAAGCCATCTGTGGCTCTATTAACCAAGGTCCACTGTACTGTATATCCTCGACCACTACTGTATACCCAGTGTTCTATTGATGTACTGTAGGGCTACAAATTGTCTGTAAAAATAATGTAGTTATTGATCAAAGGACCAGTTTGACATTTTGGTACACACTGAAGAGTTTTATACACTACAAAAACTGAGCTCTTAACAGGTGACATTATCTTGGTTTTGAAACAATTAGTCCAACATTGATATTGATGACATTGATGATATTATCTAATTTTTTCTTGATTTTATTTTTTAGAAAATTTTGTTTTCTAAATCGACCAAATTGACCCAAATCATAAAAGAAACTTAAAGTAGTCATCCAGGTCATTGTTCTCTCTATGTAAAGGTCAGACTAGTCTAAACTGAAGAAGCCCCTGGGATAAGAGGCCAGACGTTTTCCTAGACAATTAGTCCAGTTGCCTTCTAATAAGTTAAATTATCTGCCAATAGAAAGAGTAATTTTACATGTCTTTACCTGTTTAGATTTCAGTTTTTGCAGTGTATAATTTTCATATATTTATGTTCCAACTACAGCCACTTGCAACTATCAATCAGATTTTACATATCATAACAATTCATTGTTTTAGGGATGTTTATATGCGCCAGACCTTTTTTTTTGATTTGTAGCAATAACATCCTGGGATTCCCTCTCCACCTCCCAGTCATGGAACAATCCCTCAACACAACTAAAGGTTCCACTATGTGTTCATCTAATAACTAACTTTATCTGCCAGGTTTATGTCTGAGTTTTTTGCTTTCTGCTGCTGAAACAAGATTGTTAAAAAAGTGGCACGTCCCCAAATTATAATACTGACCTTAAAACCAAAGCGATGAGATGAACGATACTAAAACGCTTTGCAGGGACGGAGGAAGCCGTTTCAAGTGATTGGGAACTGCTTCTGACTGCTACTGTATGTAGATCACCTCAAACAGCCAGAGGCCAGCTCCAGCTCCGACGCCGTCTCCCGTCATGTCCCACTCGCCAGCTCTGTTGCCATGGTGAGGTTTTGTGTGGTTGCCATGGGGACCCTGTATTACAGCCTTCCTCCTGCTCTTATCATGCTTCTTGCATGGTCATTTGTATGCCTCCTGTGCAATAATGTTTAAAAAAAAAAACAGGGGAGCACCCATAGGGGTTGCCTTCTGTAGAAAGACCCAGGTATTACTGACACAGAAGAAACACAAAGAAACACAACACAACAGCTGTATTGCTGTGGCTTTGCATGTGTGACACTGAAAATGTCCGATGTATGAGAATATTTCAGAACAATGCCTTCTCTCTCTCCCTTCTTCTCTACTGAGCCCATGGCTATGTAAGGCATGAATGCCAAAACGCCTCCTTCTAATATGGCAATAAAAACCCAAGCTTGTGTGTGTTGAAGATAATGACATCATTTGTTTGCTCGATCCCCTCTAACAATCACAGCCTGTCCGCGCCGTTCCGTGCTCGCAGGTTATTGTGTCCTTGCATGTGTGTATACGTGGATCTGCCCACGTGTGTCTACACTTGTAAGCGTGTGCGGCAAAGGCCACTGATGTTTTCCCTCCCGTCTTAATGGGACACAAGAATGTAGCTTCAGGCCATTCAGCGGTTTGGCATTTGGGGTCGCATTGTGCGCTTCCTCCTGTGCGCCACTTGCCGCGTGTTTAGCCTGCGCTTACCTCTGTAACGTCAAAAGAAGAGCAATCTTCTTTAATCACCTGGGCTTGGCCGGCTTGTTTTCCCTTCTTCCTCTTCTTCTTCTTCTTTTTTTTCCTCCTTCATTTGTCTGTTGACATCTCTTATTAGATCTGTTGCCCAGACATGCCTGAGCCCAATCATCTTAATCATCTTGAGAAGAAAAAAAAAACAATTTACAACCACAGGCAACTCAAAAAAAAAAAGCACTTTGCGCTCCGACTTGCTAATCATCATTACTGTGAGGTAAGCAGGCATCACTCATGACCATCGACTGTCACTGACAGCGTCACCTTGGGAGCGGCTGTCCTCGCTCCATCAGGGCCACATAAACAGCGTTCTGGACGTCCTGACAAAGACGCGATTGCCGCCGTCTGTTCCTGTTGAGGCGGATTCTAAGTAACTCCGAAATAAAAAAAAACAGGCCCGCTATTACGTAAGATCTGACAACCGCGGCAGACCGGGAGTTACTGGTTATTGGCTTTGCGGGAGAGATCATGAGAAATAACTTGTCGCCGGTCCAGAGGCGACACCTGCTCTGTCTCACTCTGAAACACCACAGACACTCACAGTAAAACATCAGCCTGCAGAATGTTGACAGAAGTGAAAAGAGCCCCTTTCTGCTCTCTTCCTCCCCCATAAACTGTACCTTGCTCTTTCCTTGCCCCCGCGTGGCACTCGTTAGACTCCTAAGAATCTCTGCGTGTCAGCGTCTGACCTTTAGTGAGGATCACTTCCTCCTGTAACACTACACACACGTGGTATGGCATGAACGCCTGGCGCGGGTAAGTTTATTTTTATGCTTCCGTGTATGCACGCTTGTGTATGTCTATGAACGCAATGAACACAGAGTACCCACCAGGCTGCTGGTTAAGGTGAAGGTGTTAAGCTGATGATAGCTTTCTCTTCCGTGGCTTCTCCGAGCGAACCTCACACACGCTCATGCACGCACGCAGCACAGAAGATCCATTACATCCGGTTTTAAAGGCCCCCTGACATTGTCCTGACTGTGGAAGTGTCCAGCTGTTGGCGCATTCATCACGGTTGTCTCTCTGCACCACTGACACAGCGGGAGGAAGTTTCCTTGACTCGACAAGGCCTTTTTAGCAAACCAAGTCCTCTTTCTGCATAACCTTTCTACTCCCTCAGCCCTCTGCCTACTCATGACTTCACCTGCCTGCTTTTAACGCACCATCATGCTTTTGAAATAGTGCTAATGGGGCATCCTGTTTCTGAAAAAGGCATGGACTCACCATCCGATTCCAGCCGGTCTCTGAGCACCTCGGCTACTTCAGCTGTCAGCAGGTCTACAAGTGGGATTTTGGTTTTGAGAAACTGATCTAATGAATAAAGCGGTATGTAATGAATGTGTAATGAATGTGTAGTCATGGTGTAAGTTAGGGGGTGACAATGAAAGCCCCCCCTAGGGAGAACGACTGAAATTACGACAGAAATGAACAAATGCTGTCAGGTGTAAGACAGATTCAGTACACCACCACAATGCAAAGGATGCATTGGCTATTTATATATGGAAGTTAAGAACTAAGTCCTAATTTTGCAAGTGTTCGTCTGTTCCAGATGCGCAAACGTGACATTTGGCTGTTTTTGTTTGTCATATATGAGATATAAAGTTAATCATTGCCTATATAGCAATGGACTATGAGATAAGTAATTAGAATTAATAATCAAGACAACAATTAAAGCATCATAAATTTGTTGCTGTCCTACACACTCATTTGCAGATTTTACTTCATATTATATCAGTATTTCTGCAGTGGGAAATAGCATTCATCAATGAAATCAAAAAAAGGATAAATTGGTATGTTTTAAAGGGATTTCCCAAAGCAGTTCCTGATCACTGGCTGCTGTATCCCATGCTAAATGAAAAGACCAAGAGTAAGCATTTGATGTGACCTCATAAAGCTGCATCAAGTTTAGCTTTGGGGGGGTTATGAGATATTTGAAGTTGTCATGCCAGGAAAAAATAACAATTCAGCCATGCTCACGTTTTGACTTTAGCTATTACAAAAAACAAACCAAAAAAGCAAAAACAAAACCACCAGATCAACATAAAACCATTATGTTGCATTCATGAAAATGTGAGCCGAGGAAATGGAAACATCCCATTGTACTGGCCGATACTAGGTGATTATTTGTAGACCACGATAAGGACGACGCAGTGGACGTTCATCAGGATACAAGCCTCCCTTTTCTGCAGGCGTGAATGGCCGGTGACTCTGATCACCTCGGTGTTGGACCAAGATAACGCAGAGCCCACAGCGTTCTCTCTGTCATGTTTAAACACAAAGAGACCCCTCTCCCCTCCCCTTTTTTTCAGTCTGTGCTGATTCACAACGGTCAGGAACCAGCCAGCTCTGGAAGCTTGTCTCCATGGAGACAAGGGTGGGAAGGAGAGTGATGATGTTGCTGGCAGAAAAGCAGTCCCGAATCAACCATGTGTTTCGGTGTGTGTGTGTGTGTGTGTGTGTGTGTGTGTGTGTGTGTGGGATACAGGAGACAAGCATCATATTTTCTTTCTCAAAATAGGGGTAATTTGGTTGTCTAGCAACGCACGTCACGCGGTAGCTTTTCTCAGTCAGAGGAGCGCTCCGTGACCCGTCATATCTAAAGGAGGAAAAACAAACGGCTTATATTGATAAGCGATGCCATGCTCGCCATTGATTGATGGTACAGGATGTGACAGGCGGGGAGTGCAACCGATTTCTTGTGACGCGCATATATTCTCGCAGGAAAAACAAAGCAGCATTTGGGCGCTCAAGTTCGAGTGTCAAGCTTAACTGTCGATAGTAGCTCTGCCAAAACAACTGTAATATTAAATTCCTGCCCCCGTACTTCCTGTTATACATGATGTTCAGTTAAAAAAAAAGAGGGTATTTTAAGGAGTCTGGGGGAAACCATTTATAAATCGTTGACATCAGGAGGAATCTGGTTGAACAGATAATGTTGGGTTTAGCCTCAGCTACCTTAACGCTATATACTCGACACTAATTGCATGCCCACGGAACTGACGAATTTCAGTGTGCGGTTTTGTACTTGTCAGAGAAAGAATATCCCCAAATGCATCAATATATCGAAATACCAAAAGCCTGATGGGGCACACGAAACTGAGGTGATGACAGAGATGATGATGATGATTTATTTGCACCATGCAGGTGCTGAGGTAAAATAAAACCCACTTTGGCTTTGGATCCCAGCGTGATGAAGAGGTTTGTGGACCGGTTAGTCATTGTTTAGGCTGAGATCTGTGTGTGCGTGTGTTTTGAGACATGATTGAATTTAGAGCTGTCGAAAGTATGGTATGTATATAATTTATGTATTTTCAACTTAAGATCTTGCAGATCATTTGTTTTTTGCATCAGCTCTTACTTAAGGTTGTGCGCTCTTTAGGAAATTTAAAAACTTCTGTAACCTAAATCACTTAAAAAAGAAACACACAGGTGTTTCAGATACTGGCTCCAATAACTGCACACTCATAACTCAGATGCAATCTTTTTTTGATTAAAATCAGTCAAAGTTATTGCAGGTCTTGTTTTCTAATGATAGGTCACTTAGGGAAAGGGAGGCTGTGTTTTATTAGTTATTAGAAAATTATTGAGGTGATATCAAGAAGACTGAAGGTCGTGCTTGCTCGACCTAGTTAGTGTGTTCAACAGGCTAAGCGTTGCTCAACAAATGAGACAGATGACTGTCGTCAGTCCCACCAGGTTTCACAGATTGGTTTGTGATTACTGCAGGAAAAGTGCATGATTGCAGCTTTAAAAACACATTTTATGTGCTCTTTTTGTAAAAGAGCCGGAATTGGCAAAAATTGAAGGCAAAGGCAAATTTTAAAAAATATAAGCGTAGTAATTACTTCACTACTTTTGAAAAAATAAACCCAACACATTTTATAAAAAAGATATATCATAAAAACTATATATCAGTGCTAATTTCAAAATGTATTTTCTGATCAATAGAACCATAAATTTAAAGTTGTATTGTATAATAAAAAAGTAAAAACAGTCTTAATTTTGACCCTCACATTTAAACTCAAGTAACAATTTACTCCTCATTAGGGTCACAAAGGTTAGCTGAAGGTGAGAGGCAGGAATACACCATACAGGTACCAGCCTATCACGGGGCTCACACACCATCCAGTCATACCTATGTAAAATTTAAATTCTCTGATAAAGCTAAGGATATTTTTGGAGTGTGGGAGGAAGCCAGAGAAGACCCATACAGACACAGGGAGAACATGCAAACTCCACATAGAAAGGGCCCAGTCAAGGGACTTGAACCTGTGACCTTTTTTGCTAGGAGGCAACAGCACTACCCACTGCTCCACCTGCAAACATGCAAATAGTGTTACTTAAAGAGGATTTTACATGCAGGTGCCTTTTGTTTGCCTGATCAATGCATCTCTACTCCTTCATCATAATAATGGCTCAGAAAATAAAAAAAAAAAAGTCTACTTTCACTAGAGCCAGCTACTTCCAGTTGTTTGCTAATGATAACAGACTGACAATATACATTTATTCATTGCTGTAAATATTCATACAATAATTCTATACAGGTTTTAAGAATATAATAAGATTGATTACCCTGTAAATGTGATACATTTGTGTATTCTACAAAGAGTGTGTATGGATGTGTATGATTCGTGTGGTTGATGGTGGATGCACAGTAATGCCCTTTTTCACAGCAGTTCGTTTTGTATTGACTTGTCCTGGAACGTAACACACAAGTCACATAACATGTTCCAGGTCCCTGACACTGTACAAGTCAGGTTTTCTTATCAGTTCATTAAGTCACAATCACCTCACGCTACTGCCAGCGTTCTTGTACCCGACTTCAACCTGAACAACCAGAATAACTGAAAGCCGAAAACCGTTGAAGTAATTAAAGAGTAACATAATGTGCTCCTGTTCGGTTTAAGGAATTGTGAGATGACAGGGAAAACTCCTTCAAAGGGTGTTTTTCTCTTCTTTTTTTTTTACAGCTTTTCAACACTGGAACACTGTGACATCAACAATAGAATTTAAAATCCTTCAAAGCCCTTTAATGGCCTGGTACCATCGTATCTTAAAGAGCTCAGAGTACCCTGTCATTAGTCTTGCATAGCCAGACCATAATATACTGTACTAATAGTTCAGTCTGGCTGCATCTTATCATTTCTGCTATAGAGGGAAAAAACTATTTGTCATCCAGGATGCAGCAGCAGCTGTGTCCTCCCATTAAATCCCTATATGTTCACTGTGTTACATCATTTTCACTGATAAATAAAGTAGGGGTGGGACATTAATGTGTTAATTATGATAAATTAATTACAGAGAAATAACGCAGTAAAAATATTAATGCATATTGCAGTTTTCATGCCAAACAACGCGGAACATTTGTCAGTCACCATGTTGCGTTTCACACTGATTATCCTGACGCACGCAGCTCTGACTACAACAATGAAAGCTCTGCAGGACGGAAAATTACTGTACAAAGCGAGACCCGATGGAGGTGTAATCAGCGGCATCGTTTATTGCAATCTGTGCAGGAAAGAGTTTCCTACGACACCATTTAAAATGTAAAACATGTCACAGTGAGCACAGGAACTCTGGAGCTGTTGGTTGATCTGATTCTGGTTCTGATTCTGATTCTGGTCCGAACACAAACAATCTGCCTAAAACCAGAACAAAAGGCTGCGTTCATCAGGAAGGAAATGAGGAGCTCAGCATCGAAAACCCTGAGGAATTACCCAAGATTGTAGACCTCTATTAGTAGTTTATAAGTTTTAGGAATTGTGCTACAGATAGTTAATAAAAATTCATTTACATATAATAAATTGTAGGGCGACACGGTGGAGCAGTGGGTAGCACTGTTGCCTCACAGCAAGAAGGTCGCAGGTTCAAGACCGCCCTGGGGCCTGGGTCTGGGACCTTTCTGTGTGGAGTTTGCATGTTCTCCCCGTGTCTGCGTGGGTTTTCACCGGGTACTCCGGTTTCCTCCCACAATACAAAACATGCTCAGGTTAATTGGCAAATCTAAATTGCCCATAGGTGTGAGTGTGTGTGTGAATGGTGTGTGTGCCCCACGATTGGCTGGCGACCATCTGGGGTGTATCCCTGCCTCTCGCCATAAAATGCGCTGGGATAGGCTCCAGCAGACCCCTGCGACCCTGAAAAGGAATAAGCGGGATAGAAAATGGATGGATGGATGGATGGATAATAAATTGTTATGTGATTTATTGTGATTAATTAACTACAAAACCTGTAATTAATGAAATCAAATTTTCGAATCTAGTACCACCCCTAAAATAAGACAAGTTCAGCATGTCAGTTGTTAACGTGGAGATTGCTGCTGAAAATCCTGTCCATTAGCAGGTTTATACCCACAATCCTCAGTGAGCCAGATGCCCTATCATAGACGTACTGTATATGTAGGCAGCGCTGCTGACAGCCCGGGACAAAATACTCTGAATGGAGTGTGCTCCCGGTGGAAATTAGGCTGTAGCATGGGTCAGACATGTAAAACACGTTGTTTTTAAGCCATTGTGGTCATCGAGGAATTTAATGCCCAGTCCGTGTAATATATGGTGCTCAGTGTGACTGCTGCCCCCTCATTGGTAACATGAATAGAGTGACTTGGTTGGTATTTATTGGAGTCCAGCTGGATCAGGTTGCTTTAGGGGGCTGGCAAACATTGGCTGTGTTGTGTCCCACCTGGTTCTGCCCTCCCTGTGCTGGTCCCTGCATCATCAGGAGAACCTTTTTTAAAAATATCTACTTAGAACATCCCTATATGTCCTGGTCTCTTCTATTTTTTTTTCTTCTTTGACTTGAACGCAGACATGTTCATGTCAAAAGGCCAAACCATTTTTGTGTTGGAGGTGGCAGGGGGGTTCTTGATCCCCTTTTCAATGACAATAAAAGGTAAAAACAACTAGAAATGTTTTTTGACACTAATTTTATACCTTTCTTCCACTAATAGGGATATTATAAAATGGAATAGAAAAATTATTCTGTAGTTTTATGATCCCCCCCACTCTATTTCTGGGCCCAGGACAAGATACCCCCCCCCCCCCCGTCGAAATTCTCAGAAGGTGCGTCTATGTTAATGAAAAGGCTTAAAAGTTTTCTCTTTTGATGGAGATTACGGTTAAGACCAGCTCAGACTTGCCTTGGACCAGCTCCTAGTCATGCAGCTATAGGCTTAGACTGCCGGGGGCTTCCCCCAGACGTCTCTCCTCCTCTCCCTCTCCATCTGCACACATTAACGTCCCATTAATACACATTTCAAACTTGGCATGCTCCCCGGTGATTTTTTTTTCAGCTTTCTCGTCTCGCAGGTTCCTACAGCTTGTGGTTTGCAGCAGTTTGAGCTGGTGGCTGCCGCGGGGCTCCTGCTGACGCCCACTGCCGCTATTATTATTGTCAGCCATATTTATCATATTATTATAATCAGTGTCACTGTGCATCTCTCTCTCTCTCTCTCTCTCTCTCTCTCTCTCTTTTCTCCCAGTCTGTCCCTCTAAAAAATAACCAACTGTCTCAATGATAATTTAATACTTTTTCAGTGTTGAAAATTCAAATGTGCCGGAATTTCACAGTTTTTAAACTCTCCTAACTTGGGTGACTAGAGTGACTTTTTCAGTCTTTGCAGACAATGTTTTATTTGCCAAGCTGAGTGGTTATCTAGCATACAATATACACTTAATGTGCAAGTGAATCCTAATAATCAAATACTGAAATACTAACTTATTTGGTAATGATACCTAATAAACATTCTCTCAGGTTGTATAAAACATCACATCACTTCAGAAAAAAATCAGTAAATCAGGCTTCTGCCTCATGTTTGGGAATGTTCTGCATCTCATTTTTATGCAATAATGTAAGCAACTGTGTAAAAACTTTATTGCTCAAAAATGACAAGCGTGACGATCATGACAGAGGTATGAGTGACAGCAATATTTGACTATAAATATGATTGCAAACTGAACAAAATAAACTGTATGAATTTGAAACCTGTATTTTAAAGTTGTTGTGAGGAAATGCAAAAGAAAATTTTAATGAGGGGAAAAACAGTCAAAAAATCTGGGTTGGGAACAAACCTGAAACAATGAAATTCTTTGAATTTTCACTTTTTACTGAAAAAGTATTAAATTGCACGATTCTTTTTTCCCCTAAATTTTACAACTCACTCTTATAAAAAAAAAAATGTTTTTCTTAAAAAAAACATTATTTTTTCTTGAAAATCATCCCTGGGGACAGAAAAACTCCATTAATTAACCCATAAATAAAACTGACTTGTCTTGACTTTCCTTGATTATACTCCCATTTCAGCATTTTTTATTTAATAGACAGGACCAGTCAAACGTTTGGATACACTTTCTGGTTTGAGTGACTGGCAAGACGGAGTGTAAATCTGACAAAATTCCCTGCAACACCTATCACAGCTTAAATGTCCCGTATCGCGCACTTTATGGGTTTTCCTTGAAGGTTTGATTCCCCTAACATGATATATTTGCAGGTTAAAGTACCAAAAATCATCTCATTACTCATCAGTTTTACAGCTCCTCTGTCAAGCTCCTCTCTGGAGCTCTAGAAAGCACGGGGAGATTTTGTGTCTGTCTCATTAATATTAATGAGCCTCTCCTCTTATTGGCTGATTTTATTGACTGTGAATAAAGGGTGGGCAGTGTCTTGATAGCAGTGACATCATAAATTCACGGAATCACAAATGAGCTGTTTTATGACACAGTTTCTGAATCCATGCTGTGTGCATTTAATGCATTAGACAGTATTTGTATTTTATATAACCACTTGATCTACAGTTAAAAACAACAGAAATGTTAATTCCCATTATATAGGGCCCTTAAATAAGCTTATAAAACAGTAACAGACTTTGTTCATCATTTCTTCTGACATTAGAGGGTTTATAGGCATCATTGTTACATTAGTGGTCTCTTTCGAAACTAAAATCATGTTAAAGATTGTCTTTGATCTTTGGTCATTTGATCTCCAACAATGGAGACATGAGCATATGAGGAGGCCCTAGCACAGCAGAAGGAGAGACAACATAGCAGGATACTTGGTGACGATATTAACCAAGACAACTATGACTGGCGTTCAGCTGGAGGGGTTACAGACCTCCAACATAATCACATTTCTCAACACACCACTTGAACATGAAAACACACAGCAGTGGTGTGGTGTCAGGCCCCTGGGGGAGAACACGTTACATTATAATGAGCATAATAACAGGGAGTGTCCTGTATTTACAGTATTCAGAAGTGAGTCATTCCGTGGGATATGACTTAATGATGCAACAGTGTACAAACAATATAATGGTTCTCCTCCTATTTAATCTTTACTTTGACCTGTGTTGAATAATTTTATATCCAGGCAGTTGTGGTTACATAGGAAAGCCTGCCTCACTTGTTCCCCTCTCATCACCTCTCTCACGGGCTTTGTCTTTCTCTCTCTCTGCCTGCTTTAGAAACAAAGAGCTCTCTCAGTTCGGTTCTCCATCTTCTGGGAATGCCATCCTGACAGTAATGGCCCGTTTAAGCAGGTTAATGTAATTTCATGCTGTTTCAAATAAAGTTATGTCAAGCTATAATGGTAGGTAATGGCGCTGTGTGCTGCGTCAGTGGGATAAGTTAACATCTATTTCCCAGGATGGAAACGGCGCGATCCAGATGCCATCTCACATTCAAGGCATTCCATGAGTCAGGAATAACAATTGTAGAGCGCAAAACACAACGTAGCATCCATTACCAAAATTACATCCACACTGATGATTATTCATAGTATAGTAGTAGTACTAGTAGTCACTTAAAACCTATATACCAATATATATATATATATATATGTGTGTGTGTGTGTGTGTTTGTGTGTGTGTGTGTGTGTGTGTGTGCGTGTGTGTGTTGGATACTTTATACAAAAAGTAGCAGTTTCATGAAAATAGAGTTAATTAAGGGTTTCTTGAGATGACTTGTTGTTTAAGTAACTCCCCTCCTCCAGCTCTGTGAGACTGGATTGACTGGAGGGACCAGGCAGTCTCTGGACATTGCAGCGTCAGCAACAGCATGGGAAGACTCCTGAACACATCTATCCTCACATTGCACTCACTATACAACGTAGGCCAATATTTAGACAAATACACATGTTTCCTTGAAGCCCCTCGGCCTCTGGCTCACACAGATATTTACATACATTTTACTCTGTGTAGATGCGGTGAAAAAGCCCCTGCAGAAAGAGCCCGGACTATAAAACTTGACGCCTCTAGAGGAAAATTAAAATGCAAAAATCAATAGTCGGCTCTTTGTCATGTTTGCAACGCATGCAGCATAAATTTTCATAGAAGGCGGTCAGGTCATGACGCGGGTGTTTGTCTGCAGGATATGTACACTGAAATTTACAATACCAGAGTATTGATTATCAAGAACAGTCATGCTTCAAAGCAGAATCACATCGGCCAATTAATCCTCATTTTTATTTTTTCCAGGATGATATGTTTGTTCAAGACTCACAGTATTTGCAGAATGGAATGGAGTTTTGCCTCATATTTGTGTTTCTACCCACGATTATTCATTTCAGTGTGTAACTATTCAAACTTCAGTAAACATAATTGTACATGATGCACATGTATTTTTTTCATATTTTTATATATGTGTTAAACGTAAAAGGCATGGCATGCCCTAAAAAGAAGTAACAGAAACAGTTTTTTTATTCAAACAGCTAAAGATGTATTATGATGTTTAAATTGGAAACATATAATAGTGGTCTATCTCAATAAAACACCAAATTACATAAAAAAAGGGCCAAACAAAAATCAATGTCAATGTAGGACCCCTGTGTGCAAAAGATTAGTGGACTATTCATTCCTTCACCGGAGGAGCCACAGTGCAACACTTCACTCATGTTGATAGGAATGCAGATACACCTCCAATGCAATCCAACAAAACGATTGTATATAACATTGTATTTGGTGACCTTAAACTGAACTCCAGCACTTTGGATCTCAGTGGATGTCAACCAGCTCTGTTTGTTTGAAGATGTGGGGTAATGAGGTTTACTGTAAACATGGCTCTTACTGGTGAAGTTCTTCAGAAAAGGAAGTGAAATTCCCCTGAAGTTAAATTATCATTAAATTACCCAACATGCTCTAAATCAAACAAACAAACTTAACGCTTGCATGTCCACTGTGTTTCTGTAGAAATTCAAAGGGGTATTCTTTTTGCCATTTTCCCAGTTTGCTATAATAATTTTGATAGTGTAATCATAAAACAATTGTGTGTTTTAATAGTCCAAAAGTAGGGCTGGTCTAATACCAGTATTGGATACAAGTTTGATGCTAGGCTTGAGTACTCTCTACTTATACTCATACTCATTCCCCTTCATGGCAGAACGTGATTTCCATGCATGCTTGGCAATGAGAGTGACAAAAACAAAGCAGGATGCAAATGTCCAGCGAAAATCTTGAGAGGATGTACATAAGCAATTTATCTGCCACACAGACAACAAACAACCAAGTTTGCAACAGTCATTGGCTGAGCAGGAGAAAATGTCCAGAGATGTGATCCATGTGCAGTGGAATTCAGATTCTCTTGCTGCCCTGGATAGTCCATGGTGGATAATGTAGGATTTCAGTGTCTTCCCAAAATACTGGAGCTGAGGTTTGACACTCCAGTCAGTCAGAGAGGAAGAAGAGTGATGGATAGATCCAGAGTTAGTTACTATTAACTTCCATTTTTAAATGGCTTCTGTTCAGCTGGTTTCCGCAGTAACACCACAAAATTAGTGGTTGCTCTTATTTCACAGTTTGTGCGTTTGAATTGAATCCAATTTTTTTGTTCATGATCGGGCCCCCTCAATTTTCTTTTACTAGTATTATCTTCCCTGGAAATAATTAATTTTTGATAAATACCTGGGAAATCATTAGTCACATCAGTGGAGAGTATGTACATGTAGGCTAAAGGAACCATCTAAAGAAAGAATCAAAATAACATCTTCTATCACTTTAATAGACAGAGGAGCTGTCTGTTCTGTGTGGTATTGAAAATCATACCGCAGTGATTTCTATACCCTGGTAAACTGTAATAGCTTCATACTATCAAAGCTAGTAGGTTTGATGAATGCAAAGCAGCGTTCTGGTGGGTTCAGTGAATTTAAAAGGTAGTTTAGATCTATAGAATGTGCAAGAAAATACCAAAATGAAGCCATTGTTTGTTTGTATCCATTTGCAAAAAATGCTTTAAATTGTTCATTCCCACTCCTCAAATCTAAATAAATCCCAACTGATCCGAGCTTAGTAACACATTCAGCGTTTCATCCCTGCTAAAGAGAGTCAGAATGCACGTTCATTGGTATGTTGATATCGGTTAATAATGCAAAGAACTCCCCAGACATAAAATCGTTAGAAAAACATGAAAGAAGCCTTCCATCCCCGCAGCTCCTTCTCAGTCAGGGAGCACTGGACGGAACCTGACCTGATTACAGAGGAAAGTAGGACTGATTTTAATACTCATTGTTGTCAGACTGTCTGAAAGGACGTCACTGAAAGCTCTTTTTAACTGTTCTCTGCACCTGCTGGATAGAGTAAAAATGTAGCCACGAGTATCTCCTTGAGTTCTTGGGTTGCCATTTTGCCGACAGTCTTTATTGGTCTAAACACAAATGCATGTACAACTTCCCCAATTCCCCCAGTCAATCTGCATTGAATCATTCATCCATGCTCTAATATACGGCAGCTGAGTTTTTCTGTTAGAGAAAGCTTGAGATTGGACACACCTGCTCCACTGTCCCAAGCTCCCAAGCTGTAAAGGGTCATATGTTTGTTTGTTTTTTTAATCATTTTCTGTGATTTTCATCACTGATATGATACCCATGCATCAATTTTAATTGGATCAACCGCCTCCAAATTACCACTCCAGCATGGCAGTAGGTAGATTGATCAAGATGCAGTTTTAGAAATTAGCTTGGTGAGCCCCTAAAAATACATCTTTGTAGTGCAGTGTATGACTTGGCATATTATCTATATATTACTATAATAAAACAAGAGCTGCTGTCATAGGCAGACAGATTGGGGTGATAATGACCTCTCTCGCAGTCATTGATTCCTGATAAACACACCATTTGATTGTGAAATGTGAATTGGAGTGAGACAGAAGTTGCATCCGCTGTCATTTCGTGCACTCGGGCCATCATTGAACCTGATGCTCGGCCGGTTGTGATTCATCGGAGGGTTGTTTTCTAGGAGGGAACAGCATCCGTCTTATGCAATGATTGATTTCTAGTGAAAGGCGCGCTTGATTTGTATGGAGCCCCTCCTCCTGTGGCCCTGGGATGGGAACCCCCCCCCCCCCTCCCGTACAGCTGTCTGACAGGCCCTATCTGCACTGTGCATACAGCACATCGATCATATGACGTTTGATCCCAGGCATGATGGATGTGATTACACTTCTTTGTGGAGGTTTATAAGGTGGCTTCAGTCCTAGTCTGGGTAGCCGACATGTCCTGAGTTACAGTGGCGGGGATGTCTCCCCTGATTTACATTGCACATTAGCAATGCCTTCGCCATTTTAGTGAGGTTTTATCAGCTTCTGGGATTAGTGTTTCCCTGAGAGGACACATGGATGCAATCTGCAAAATCAATGTACTTTTCAATACTTTTGTTAGATGTTAGTGTATTTCAATAAATAATGATAGAAGCAAGAAAAGGAGGCAATTTCTCACTTAGGTCTAATGCTATTTCAGAAAATTTAATTTCCGATATCAGATTTTATAAAATGAGGCTGTTGTGCAGCCAGCCACCCTGTTCACTAACTTACTTACTCTACTGTTTTCTTTTACCATCCACGCCATCTCTTCCTATTTCTGAGAAAGTGTAAATATTTGGGGCTGACTGAAAGCGATGAAGACACAAAAATAATTCTGTGCATCACGTGTTTGACTGTGTTTGGATGATGAAAGTCACACTATCAGCAAATAACAGTCTGATCTCATGACATTGTCTGGTTCTTCCCACGAGGACAAGACTTAAAGAAATAAGACTCACCACTCCCCTTTTGTCACTTGCATAATAGTTGACAGTCATTAAATACTTACATCCTATATATGAATATTCTATAATGTATGAACAAACCAAAATTATAAAATAAATTAAAAAAAAGATTATATATACTTTTTATACTCAGCATATATTCTCTACCTTGCCATATAAAATGTGTTTTTGCTAGAGAGAATTCAACAGTGTTGGCTTCAGTAAATGAAGTTAAATGGTGGAAGAAGTGGCAACATTAAAGAGTTTAGCAGTTTAACAGATTACTACAAGGGGAGAAAAGTTCTTTTTATGGAAATTCAACATTCCCACCAAATATAACTCCCCCTTTAAAACCTCAGCGGTTACAACGTTATTGGCTCAGATCAACAGTTAAAGCTGCCAAGCAACTAATCATCATGAAATAAATAAATCAAGTCAAAGATGGAAGACAATTATGCAATATTTCTATCAATTTAAACAACAAGTGTTATAGACACTAAGGGCTGCCAAGGGGTGGAAAGTTTCTGGGAAATTTCTGGAAACTGCGGTAGAGTGACCAGACAAAAAATACCAAAACCCCAAATCCAGCCTAAAATGCCCCGAAAATTACATTCAAACAGAATACTAATAGTTATTTTCTTCTTAAAAAAGTTAGTAGTAACTGCCTACACCTTGGATTTTAATGCTGCTGAGACTGAAAACATGGCCTGCCACAGTAAGGTGATGTTTCTTTGATGTCTTCAGAGCATCAGAGAGAACTGCTGGGAAACTACATTATCTACATGGGGAACAGAAAGTAAAATGCCACATGCTGTAAATAAAGTATATATACTTAGCCAACTCTTTAAAAAACATTTTTAAAAAATTAAAAAAAATAAAGGAATATGATTATAAATAATAGTAGTGGTGAGTCAATGGTGTGTATCGTACGCTTGGATTGGCTCCAACAGACACATGTGACTCTATAAGGAATAACTGGGTATAGAAAATAACTATTACTATTACTATCTTTTACTATTGTGGCTTAAGGGGAAAATGCTTGTCGGGTTGCATGAGGGAAAATTGGCATGCTTCTGAGAGGTGGCGCCATATCCAGGTCTTCTACTACATCCATGAGCTACAAATATGTCTCTGCCTCGGGCGCCTCATGCTGTGTCCCTCCGCCCAGTGGCCTACTGAAAAAAGTAGTCCTGAGTATTTGCTTCTCATGTCATAATGTTACAGGTTTTATTGCTTCATAGTGTAAACAATTTTCCGGTTACAACTCGCCCAGCATGAGTTGTTGGATTGAGTCTGCTTAATTTGATGAGGGAAACCCAAAAATACCATTAGCTGTATAGTAGTAGCAGAGCATGGGAAATATAACAACACATTTTCAAAAATGTGTAACTATCCCTTTAAATGTGATAGTGGCCAAGAATATATTCTCCCCAACTATATTTAAGTTCCCTGTTAAAAGCAAACCTTTTGGATTTATTTCCATTTATTCCCATGAAGTTAATTCCCATGGAAAGTTTTCATTTTTTGAAATCCCCAGATTTGTGCAACCTTAGACATACTAAATTCCTATAGATTTTATCTGTTTGAAGCCAACATAATGGTGTTTCTGCTGTCATATCTATCTTTACAGAAAAGTGTTTTATTATTAATGAGAAATAAGATCCTTTTTTTTTATAAAAAGGTTATATAAATCGGGTGTTTTTAAAATATAAATCCGGTGTTATTGTAGCAAGATCAACCAGGAGGCTGTATTAGGTATTTTATATTAACATGAGTTTAAAGCATCTAAGCATGTCATTAGAAACCAAATGAATTTTGTTTCACTGTGGCAATAAAATACTGCAGTAAACATAGATAAACAGAGGTAAATGGTTTTAAATTCTGTGTGACTCTGTGGTGTTTCCCGGTGTGAGGTGTAGCACGAGCCATAAATCCTAATAAACGACTGGAACTGCCTCCTGGCACAATCAATAATATCTACTGCTGGCACCAGCTCAGCGGGACCACACCCTGAAACGTGCACGCACACGCACGCGCGTCCACCGAATTGCACGGTGAACATCTCCTGTAAGCAAACCCACAGACTCCAAACACGTGCACACGTCTACTACCGTTCACACAATTTGTCCCAAAAAATTGAGCAAAGGGAACATTTCCGGCGGCAGATTAATATATGAAGCCGTGTGTAATCCTTCCCTGCTCTCACTCTGAGTATTAAGTGTTGGAGATGGTGAAAGGTGGAGTGAGGAGACGATGACAGCGAGGAGGAGGAGGAGGAGGAGGATGGTGGTGACTGGAGGACATTGTGTGTCTTTGATGCTGAAACTAGTAATCCTCATGCTGAGGTAGGGTGCACTTTACCGAAGGTCAAACAAATTCTAGCGAAAAGAATCAAAAAAATGTTGATAGTTTTGATTTACTGTGGTGTGTGCACATACTTGGACAAGTTCAAGTCAATCAACAATCTTTTCTCCTCAGATCCTTTGGTCTGGTAACATCTCAATATGTGATTAAGCGACATATACAATAATACATCAATTTAGATCCAATTTGATCCAACACTCCTACACGGAAATTATATCAACGCTCTGCGCTGTTGCCATCATTAAGATTATAATTATTGTAAATAGCACTCATTTAGCCGGTTTGATTTATTTCTTGGTTAGATTTGTTTCATGTTACCGTGCGGCCTGTTCTCATTTGAGTTCTGAACTCACGTATATGCCACAAAGATTAGAGGGAAACTGACGAGTCGCAGCAAAGCTAGCGGTGATTGAAAAGGAAACTAGATTGAAGTACTTTAATCACCTCTTGGTTTTTAATCACTAATTAGATATTTCCTCCCTTTTTCCAGATGTGCTTACAGACATTTACAAACTTGTCACATTATAATTTAGATTTTACAGACTTCGGAGCCTTGTGTCAGTAGCTAGAGTCACATGACATCATTGACATCATTTAAAATAAGTCGCCTATAGTAACTTATGATTATGCAGTTACATATTTACAGTAAGGGCGACACGGTGGAGCAGTGGGTAGCACTGTTGCCTCACAGCAAGAAGGTCGCAGGTTCAAGACCGCCTTGGGGCCTGGGTCTGGGACCTTTCTGTGTGGAGTTTGCATGTTCTCCCCGTGTCTGCGTGGGTTTTCACCGGGTACTCCGGCTTCCTCCCACAATACAAAACATGCTCAGGTTAATTGGCAAATCTAAATTGCCCATAGGTGTGAGTGTGTGTGTGAATGGTGTGTGAATGGTGTGTGTGCCCCACGATTGGCTGGCGACCATCTGGGGTGTATCCCCCTGCCTCTCGCCATAAAATGCGCTGGGATAGGCTCCAGCAGACCCCTGCGACCCCGAAAGGGAATAAGCGGGATAGAAAATGGATGGATGGATGGATATTTACAGTAATTCCATGTGTTTCTCTATGTTGCCGTTTCTTTAGTCAACCGATTTTAAGATTTTAAAATCTTGACGTCTGCTCAATTTTCATTTTCCTTCAGGACCTTAGTCCCATCTGGGTATACAGAAATATTCACCTGTTCAGTCAGCAAACAGTGGGCGTAGCTGAGAGCGATGATGTTTAACTTGTAGTCAGTCATGGTCACAGTTCAGTAGTGGCAGTGGAGAAAGATGTGAGCAAAGCCATTCAGGTCGTTATGGAATATTAAGGCTTGTTGCTGAATATGCAGAAGTTAAAGCTAAATGTTAGCTAATGTTACTTTACGTGACCGGCTCTAGGCAGATCCAATAGTTTCTTTAAACTTCAGCAGAGAAGCCACCTTCAAGCCAGTTGACATTTTTCAGTGGAGAGCAACCAGACTCCATGAATGACTCAGAGTGTACAAATGAAATGTGCCACAGAGAGTCAGGACCAGGCTGAATATGAATAGAATATTTGTCATGATTTCTTTATGCAGATTTTTTCTCTCCTGGAGTGTTTTACACTCATTTTCATTGGTCAAGCCAGATGACAACAAAGCTGCCCATTCAAATTCAATAAATCTCAAGATATTTTGAGAATCTGAAGTTCTTTTTACAGAGTTGGAAGAAATCTTGTGTGTATGTTATAA
Organism: Eupleurogrammus muticus; assembly: GCA_036785175.1. Lineage (NCBI taxonomy): Eukaryota > Metazoa > Chordata > Actinopteri > Scombriformes > Trichiuridae > Eupleurogrammus > Eupleurogrammus muticus. The sequence goes on from JAYKQN010000019.1 coordinate 12,332,128, forward strand.
AATGTTGACGGGAGAAGAGTGGAAAGAGAAAAATTCTCTATTTTTTTGTTCTCCTACACACTGATGATGTCACCCACTAAAGCACCAACATTCGTTTCCATTGGCTCCCATTATAAACCCAAACTTTCTGCAAAAAAGACCATGGTCATTCATTAACGATTGATCAAAAACTATATTAACTATCAAATTGTGCAATAATACATTAATACAAAAGACATGCATGTACAGTTTAGAGTGTAAATGGAGTATTCCGGTTCAAGTATGCAGGCAGCAGTGTGCTGATTATTTGTTGTCCCTTTCATTCTGTATGAGAAATCTTGCACAGTTTATGTCACAACAACAATCACATTTTGCAGGCACTACCCTGTTTTTCTCCCCAAACATTCCTGCTTGCAACCCCACTAATAACATGCAGCGTTGTGTGTGCCTGTGTGTTTGATACAGATCAGCAACTCCCGGGAACTTAATTAGTTTTTCTTATGTTTTTAAACGCTCACAGTGTGACGATATTACATACATAGCCTCAAGATAAGCCAGGAACACATTTTACTTAAGTGGAGACGCTTTCAAGATGAGCACACATGTATTTTCCTGTATTTGCTTTGCCTCCAGCTATTCAGCGACTGTTCATGTCTTACCAATGGAAAAGATCATTTTTGAGAAATGTCTTGTCATAAAAAGCCCGTAACTTGAAATCCAGCAGCGCTGCGTTGGTGACATACAGCAAGACGTTTAACCAGCAATACACACCCCCCCAGAATAAAGATCCTGTTGTTTAGAGGGCATTTACAACAAACCCTGCCTCTCTGTGCCTCGCGTCCTCTCCTCATTTGTATTTTCATTTGTTCTTTCATCCTCGCCATGCCTCCTTTGCTTGGCCTGCTCCACTGGTATCACATTGTGTTTTTTCACACTCCCTACAGTACCTCGCCCCCTCTCCATCTCCTGCTGTCAGCTCCTCGCCCCGCCCTCCTTTTCCCCCTCATCTCTCCCTCGGTGTCACCCAGGGCTTTCACTTGCTCCCCCCCTGCCTATGTTGGCTGGACGCTGGGCAGATGAAGCTCGCCGGGGTTGGGAAGGCGGGGCTTTCCTCTCCCTGCAAAGTGGTTATTGGTTGAATGGTATTTGGACGTTATCAATCAAGCTTCTCCTCAAACGCTCACCCTCTCCATGGCCCACTGTGTGTCTGCTATGCCTCGTCTGTCTCTCTGTCACACACACACACACACACACACACACACTCGATCATCCCAGTCTGTCAGTCTGTCAGTCAGTGGTGCAGTTCTGTTCTGTTCCAGTTTCCAGTAAGCTGATCCTGCTGGCAGAGGCTAGTGGGGAGACTTCCTTTTCTGGAAAGACCTGATGCATCGCGTTAATGATCCGCTCTCTCTCTCTCTCTCTCTCTCTCTCTCTATCTATCTCTCTCTATCTCTCTGTCTCTTGCTCTCTCGCCCTCTGTTGCTCCACTGGCCTGTCAGAGGAATGGAGAGTCTCATTTCATATCACCACGCCTGTGTAGGGAGCAACAGTGGAGACCATCCAGTGGAGACCAACCAGCACAGCGGAGTGAAGCCGCTGAGTGGATCACGCCCCCCCCCTTCACCACCGCTTCCTTTCTTCTCTGTCTTTGCTCTTTCTGTTACCATTTCCTAGGCTTTTCTTCATTATTTCTTTTTCTCTGACCCACCCATTTTCCTTTCTTGCTGTCTTTGTTTCTGTTGCCTTTTTTCTTTCTTTCTCCAGTGTCCAGCTTCAGGTAGGCTGCACCACATCCAGTTAGGAATACGCTCCTCTCTCTCTTTCTCTCCCTCTCTCTCTTTCTATCTATTCCTCCTCCTTTCATCACACATATCAACCCTCCTCTGCCTTTATATCTCGCCGCTCTCCCCTGGCTCCACACCCTGCCTCTGAGTGCGCTGGAGAGAGTCGCCAATTGCGCACGGCGAAGGCAGCAAGTGGGTGTGGACCATCGACGAGCGTGCTTGCAAGTGTGTGTGTGTGAGTGTGTGTGTGTGTTTGTGAACGTGGAGAGGAAGAGGAGAGGAGGAGGAGGAGAGGAGGAGGAGGGAGAGCATCAGCCACAGTCCTCCCCGTCTCTCCTCTCTTCACGCTCACTCCCACTCTGCGTGGAACAATCCTTCCCCTCGCTGCTTCTAAATGGACATTTCTGTGGCACCGTATCTCCAGTGAAGACAGCAGCTGCCGCTCCACAAGCTCCTACATGCTGGATTTAAAAAGAAAGTGAGGAGCGGAGAAGGAACGGGGAATCTCTGAACATGAGTGAGGAAGCCAAAGAGAAATCAGGCAGTGGGAAAGCAGCCCATCGCAAGAAGAAAGGCAAAAAGGTAGGAGAAAGAGAGAGAGAGAGAGGAGCCTTCTTTGTCTTGGGGTGCGCTTCCTTCTCACTCAGTTGTTGCTCCAGCTCAGCCGAAAGGTGTTTATGTGTTTGAGTGAGATGTAGTAGGGTGAAGAGTGATTAATAGGTGAGATTTGATAAATCTATTCCAAAGTGAGGAATGCGTGTGTGTGTTTTTTCCCTCTCTTGATCAATTCTTGATTCTGCAACAGCTGGCTCCTATAAAGTACACCTCTTTTTTTTGTTTCATTGTGAAGCTTCCAAATGAAAATATTTGTTCAGTCTCACCTGGAATGCTACTGAAAGCCCATGAGAGACGCCGCCTGTCAGTCACCAGTCCCTAATCCTGACCGTGCGACTGGTTGTTCTGGTTGTTTTGCTCTGGGTGATTGGCTGAGGGAGCGTTGGTATGTAAAGTGTACGGGGAGCGTGCGTATAATCGGAGGCGAGGGGAAGTCCTCGGGGGGTTCGGGCGGGGGCAGCAGAATGCATCTGTCGGGCTGTCAAACTCCTCCACAGCTGTGTGCATGTGTGCGTAACACGCGTTCCTCTCCTGTGGTTTTCCAGAGAAGTTGTCATCATGGTTTGTAATTAAAAGGCATTCGCAACAACATGCATTGTGGAATGTCGATTTGTGAGTGCGTGAGCTTGTACTTGCGTGTATGTAATCTTGTGATTTTCCAGTTACACTACACAACTTAACGCACTGCGAGCTCGTCTTTCTTGTGGTATAAACAATACTTAAAGCTCGCCCCTGTGCCTCTTGAGTCGGTGTGGCCGGCCTATAATAAATGTGTTTTTGTGGCTAGAGCCACTTGGTCGCACTGTACACAAACAAGGCTCATAAAAATATACACACCGAGTTTTTTCCGGATCATTTGAGCTGGGATGGAGCCACGGCCACATTCAGGGTGGCCCTGGAGATCAGGGGTTCGTAGGATGAGGAAAGACCGGAGGAGCACTTACAGCAGATCGCTACTATTCGTAGTTTTATGAGGCTGAGTGAGTCCGCGATCGAGACGGAAATGAATTCCGTGTTTTCTACTAAATAATGTATACGCTATGTGGCAGCCTTCAGAGGTAAGACCTAAGCTGTCAGTCTGGTTCCTCGATGGATGCAGGAGTCAATGTTATGTGTGCACTACCGACTTCAGGAATGAAAGGTTGACGAACAGCTACCACTGGATGCTCTGTTCATAATGAACAAACTCATATGAAATAACAGTTGCATGAAAAAAAGTGCCAGAAAGAAAACAAAATACTAATTATATCTCGAATCTTCATCTATTGGCCACTCTTGAGAATTGTTAAAAAGAGCTTGTGACCAAACCTCATAACTCCATCAGATGCTCGTATCTCCACCCCATCTCTGTCCTGAAAGGAGCGTCAGCACCTTACACACAAGTATGTGACCACATATGAAGACACAACACTGACGTGGATAAATGCAGAGTTCTGTTTTATCACTTTCATTTCCTTTAAAGGTAAGTAGTTTTGTAGATAAAACAGTTTCCATGTGACAGCGGTGATTTATGAAAAAGAATATCTTTGAGGGATATTTTTCATGATGGCAGATCTCATGTGGAAACAAAATATAACAAAAAAGTTGTGTGTTGAGGACAGATGAAAAAACTGTCCATGCTGATATTATGATTTCATATATATGATAAATACAGTGTGTTCATTACACAGGCTGCTTTGTCAATCATAGAGAACTGACAAGTGAATATTTTTAACCACCAAATGACCTAAATCAACATATTGTGGAGTATTAGGGTCAAGCAGGCAAAAACGGAGGGAGAAGTTTTTTTTAAAAATTGTGCATATCGAGTTCCAGTATTTGTGTCAGCCATACAAAAAATGAGCAGGGAATGATTCTTTTTGTTGTTTTGCATCTTGAGAGTAAAGTTTATCTTTATTTCAACTCTTTATTTTGATTTTATCCTCAAAATGCAAAATAAAAAAATGTTTCTTTTTTTATGCTAAAAATATATATTCTTTCATATATTGTTAATGTAATATATTAATGTAAAAACAATACAAAAATAAGAATATAGTGTGTTTTACCACATTTTTCAAACTCTCCCAAACTGATCAGCCTCAGAAATCCACTGTGACTCAGCCTCTTATCGATTATACGCGGACAGTCACATTTGAATGAGTGTTTTCACGCAGAATATTAGATCTATCACATTCAGAGCAGCCCAATATTTTGAAAACTCAATTCAGCTCCATTCCCCAAGGGATTAAGATAAAAAAGATCGGGTTTAAATTCACTAGCGGGATTATCAGAGGCCCAAAGATCTCCATTTATGCATTTTCCCTCCAACAAGCCGTGGCCTGTTATCTTTCCCACACAAGCTCCAGACAGCAGCCATGAAATGAACACAGCGCAGTGCATAGAAACCATGCACATTAATGCATTTTACTTATGTATGTTGTCTGTTTGTTTATTGTGTCTGTGTTTGTGTCTGTATGTGTGTGTGTGTGTTTGTGTGCATGTGCAGCTGTGTGTCTTTGTACATCTCTGTGAGTCACCCCGCGCGCAGGCCAGATAACTATGCCAGATGTGTTAATGATTGTAGCCATGGCAACGCGTTTCTGTTCTGAGCGAAAGATGTCGAGGGTGAGAGCAGGCAGGAGTGAGGGGGAGAGAGTGGAGAGGGGGTGGACTGGTGAACTTGGTGGCCAGAACAGAAATATATTTTTCATGAGGCAGCTGCTGTGACGGGTGAAGCTCAAGGATACGATCAAATATGTTTTGACTCAAGGTCCCAGACTTGATTATGATGGGAGTCATAAATCAACACCAAACGGCGTGTTTGCTTTTTTTGCGGCTGTTTGTGCTTATCAGTGTGTGTGTGTGTGTGTGTATGTGGTTAACACTGACTTTGTAGCACTTTGATGTTTCTCCAAATGCTCTATGATCTCTCAGAGGATTAATGATAAGAATTTGATTTACTGATAGACATAATGAGGTTTACATAGCATGCACACAGTATTAACAGATATTTAATTGTAGACATTCCTTTACACACAGAAGCACCCGTTTTTATTAAATATGTTTGTGTGTGTTTGTCCATGCAGTAAAATTGGGAATCTAGCATGTTTTTTTTTTTGCGTAGTTTAGCTGCTTAAATTACTGAGAACAGTTTTTCTTGTTCGAGAGAAGTGAGAAATAAAGTAGAGAAATGTGTCAAATATATATAAATAAATATTTATAAATAACAACAAATATCTCACTTCCTAATCCAAATTCCTAACAACTTTAAATAGCTCAACAAAATGTAGGTGCTTGACAAAATGCTTAAAGAGTGAGGATTGCAAAAAAACAAAAATAATATCATATTGTTTATATACAGAACCCTATACAGGACCAAATAAAGAGCAGAGAGTACAGTGGGTGAACATTATTAAAGGATCTGCCGTGGATCTCTTGTGAATTCATTTCAAAATGAAATCTTAGATGATGGACGAGGCTACATGATGAAAAAGTAGTACGGACCAGAACTGCAGTTTGTCTACATCAAATGTTTTTTTCAAATACATCTAATGTCATATGTGCGAGAAGCTCACACATAAATGCTTTTAACTACAAGGTGTGACGTACGGGGAGTTTACGCTCCAGATGGATCACTGCTACTTCTGTCAGAAATCTAAGCTGAGCCGGTTGCTGCCAATGAATGGAGACAGTTGAGAGAAATGTGGCAACACTAGAAAACTGCTGCTGATCAGATGTCTCCACACAGCTAGTCTGATATGGTTTGTACGGTTCACACTTTCTCACGAGGAGTTTTGTTTTATTCATTCACTTGTTGCTGTATTTCTGTAGCTGTTAAAGACACAGCTGCGAAAAAAAATATAAAGGGAAGATAGACGGCTCATTTTCCCCATTCTAGGTACATCTCTATCTTCGTGTTTTGTCTCGTGCCTAATGAGATGGCCAGGAAACAAACTCTGGCAGCTCTGTTCTTTGTCTTGGATGGAAAAACCCTGCTTGCGACTAGAGAGCCGTGTGTCTGGAGGACTGGTGAAATAAGCCGTTCAGTGACGGTGCCTTCAAAGAGCAATGGCACATCCCCCAGATAACAGCAGGAGACTGGTGAATGTGCTGATGGAAGATGTGAAGTGTGTGTGTGTGTGTGTGTGCATCTTTGAGAGCTAGCAAAGTGCTGGTTTTGTTTTTTTTTCAGATTAGGCTAATGGACTTGGCACAGTTAAAATCCTTAAAAGGGATGGGTTATAATTTAATGGGTGGTTGAGAAAGAGTACGTTGAGAAAATGTAGGTATAACTAATGCACTGGATGTTTTAGATGTAAATATAAAACTATTAATGCTGAAAGGGTTTGAAATGTCAAACCTGGTTAAAAGTCATTGTGGAATTATATTTTACTGCAAAATATAAACTTTTTACTCTTTGCAAACCTTTTTGCACACATAAGCCTGAATATTGATATCCACTATCAGGTCAAAAATAAAACTCGAATCAGGTCCACCTGCAGCATGGGAATGTGATGAGTTACATAAAGCCGTACAAATGCACACGTGCTGCATCCCAGTGTGGAGGTGTGCATAAGTGCACATGTGTGCTCCCTCAGTAACTCTGAAATGTATGCATGCATATATGCGTGTGGTGTGTGTGTCTAGGTGGGTGTATGCCGCACACTTCTCTGTGGATGTGTGTTTGTGGGGAAGGTAGGCGTCCGGGGCCCGGGCACAGCTGCACGCCCTGGGGAGAGGGCAGAGGGATCAGTCTGTCAAGAGCTCAATCACTTGCAGATGAACTGCCTCTGTTCCCTCTCTTCCCACCGAAAGGCGGGGAGAGAAAAAGGGATGAGGCGAAAGAGGAAGAGAGAGGAGCCAGGGGAGAGAGGGATCGGAGCGAGGGAGGGAGGCAAAGTTAGAGAGGGGTTGAGGAGGCCGACCCAAGGCAGAGAAGTGCGAGTGAGGTGTGAGCTGGGGGAGTGACAGAGGAGTCGATGGGATGGAAGGGGAGAAGGAAGTGTGAACGAAGAGTGTTTCTCTCTTGATCTCCGAACTGCTGGAGGGGACTTTTGTATGAGTCATAGATGCATATTTGGCTCACTGGTTGACTGGTTTGAAGAGAGCGAAACCCAGTCGTCAGGGGGAAAACGTTGGAGGTTTACATTTCTGCGGATATGTTGAATGTCACTGTGTGACAGATGATTCAGATTTTCAAAAGTAATATTTTATTGTCTCACAACATTGTGGTTAAGGTGTAGTTATGTTAGGTATAAAAACACTTGGTTAGGTAGGGAAAAATCATAGTTTAAGTTAAAATGATCAAATAGTGACATGATCGGGATGAATGTACAGTTAGCACTGGTGTCTTAACAGGCATCCACTGCAACTTTTCCAACTCCAGCCCATCAAACAATGCATTAAGCCGTCCATCTCACCCCTGTTCTCGGGTTAAGAAAAGTGAAACTTTGAAACTAGAAAAGCATCGTCTGATCCCTGCCACCACCCTGTCTGCAACGTTAACAGTCGACGTATCCGTGGTTTGTAGAAAAGTTAAGTGTCATCGTTTTCCTCTGGAGTCGGAGCTCAATTAACAGGAAAACAAGTCAGTTATTTAACAGATGTGCTGCTTTACTCACGTCAGCTTTCTGGCTACAGACTGGAAGCAGCAGATATTGTCTAAGACACATGCATTTACATATGCTTGAGCAGACTTTAGTAGGAATACAATTATATAAAATGCGCAAACACCTCGCAGAGACCACAGAGAGAAACAGGCTGTTGAACCAGACCTAATCAACAGCGAGGCCTAACAAGAGCTCTCCATCCTCCACTCTATCCATCCATCCCTCCGGAAACCTCCCTCTCCAGCAACAAAAGCAAGCAATTTGAAGAAATGCCTCGGTGAGTTTTTTTTTTATGTTCTGTTAGTGAAAATAAATCAATACCAATGTGAAGGCTCGGCGCAATTTAAAACTCAGTTCCTGTAAGAAACAGCTAGAACCGGAGTTTGACTGTTCGCTGGTATCAAAACACTTTTGTCTATTACACACACATGACACAGTGTATTAATGTTTGCCTTCATATCCACTCTACTGGTATTTCCCTCTGCTGGCAGTCAGTACTGCATGAACCCCGCAGCCTCTTCCGATTCCCACAGTTCTGTCCGGAAGGCTCTTTACTTCTCGCCCTGCCGTGCTCTCCTGTCTTTCCTTTTTTCCCTCTCTCCTTTAAAGAGGCTCCACTGTACGAGCTGGAAAAAAAGGCAAGAAAAAGAGAATGAGTCAGACAGGAGCATAGCAAATTGTTAGATTTAGAAACCCCTTCTTTATTGAGGTTGGGATCCTCCTTGAGCCTCTCCTGGCTCCCTGTCTCCATGGCAACCATTAAACGCAACAGGATAACAAAAGCTTTTGTTCTGTACCGAAAGCTATAACAGTGGTTTATGCTCGATGTGTTTGTCTGCCGACCTTGTTGTGACCTCAGCATTGTCTCACCTTATCCTCTCAATTATTCCACATCAGCTCCGACAAAAACAGACACTACAAGTAGTCAGATAAAAATAGATGCTTTATAGTTCATGCTTAAGTAAGCCATCACAGATACACTGACTGGTAATTGTTCAGTGCAAAAAAAACATTTTTTAAAAACTAAAAAAAAACATCACAAAAATTGATGCCAGAGCTGTTAATAGGACTTATGTAATTATGCAGGGAGTATGGTACAACATGCAGACGATTGTGTGAGAATTGACAAAGATCACACTATTCCCACATCAATTCCCACAGTAGAGCAGGGAAAAAGGCAACATGACACGTGATGTGAATTCCTGTAAATTGTGTTTGATGTGATTGTGTTTATTCATAATAAATGCCAACAGCACGCTGTGGTGGGTGAAAGCAGTCTAGATCTCATTTTCAGATTTCGGATCAGTGGCCTGTTCATGAGCTCCATCCTGTCAGTGACTAAAAACCCAGTGTAATTTTAATTTGTGATGAACGAAACTTTAAGTGCAAAAGGAGAGAAGGGGTTATTGTGCCTTTTGGATCTCAGGTGTTGTTTATTTGAATCACATGAATAGCGTTGTATTGTGGGATCAGTGATATATCCGCAGTGGAGCTGAGCCAGCTGGCTCAGCCCGGCTTCCTCCACAGGATGAAGAATGAAACCTCGCTCGTGAATAAAATAGATAAATAAAATGAAAAATGAACTGTGTAATCCCGGTCAGCGCAAATAGCTGCTGTCTGCACTATCTTTTGAGAGTGCACAGAGTCCACGTGGTAGGACCCTTCTGCTGGCTCTCGGCTTGAAGATGCACTTAACAGCGGGATCTGGCTTCCGCTAAAATTCAAAATGTCTGACATATCGGTCAAAGAATTGACGCCGTGTTTTGAGATGCAGAGGAGATTGCCAATTTAGCACTAATCCACGCTAAACTGTTACCGGAAAACCAGGTGAGGGAGACATCCTGGAGACGTGCTGCATCCTAAGAAATGTCCATTAAAGTCTTCTGTAAGGCTGCTTGGTTTCATTTGGTATGATTCAGCTAAACTTTAGAAATTATATCTATATACTGGTTACTTGTTTTGCCAGTGAGGTTTTGATAGACGTATCATTTCCGCTGGGATTATGTTTTGTTGGATTTCCCGGATTCACATCCTAGATGTCCTGTGTGTTTAGGTTTAGGCAACAAAAAACACTTCAGTTATTTCACTGCAGGGAAAGATTATGTATTAGGCCAAACTAATGATGTTGTATTGTTGTATGTGTTTTTAAAAAAATAACTTTAGGCCAAGTTTCTGTTTTGTTAAGTGATAGTGCTGGGATTCCTGAGGGTCTGTCTACACTGCAGCTAGTCAGTATAGTGGTTCTCCTCTGAAAGAAGTAAAGACAGCAGCACTTGTGAACTTTTCTCATGAAGTTTGCTGTGTTGCCATTGGCTATGTTTCACAGTAGCCTGTGTTAGTGTGAGGAAAGTAGCAGCTAAACCTGCTAATGGCTTTGAATTGTAACAAAAGTGCTGGGAAGTGCACCGGATATGGAGCTTTACAATGTAATGAAGCTCTGCTGCAGGGTAGCGCTGTGATACACTATGTAAGTCTATGGGATTTTAACTTTTAATGATAATAATAATGCACACGATCATGGCATGTACAAGCTACATCTAAAAGCTGCAGTTGATTGAGATATGCAAGGCACTCTATAGATAGATGATGATAAAATAAATGAATCTGGTTTGATGTAATATCTATAAACCTGCAATGTGGTTCCATTTATAGTCTGGTGTTGAGTTATGTGCAAGTAACAAGTCTATGTGGAGAGCGGCAAGGAGGTGGAACACATTGGCTAAATGGTATCTTGGGACCTACAGGAGTCTGTTGAAGATTTAGTGTTTTATTAGCTTTAAATAGATTAGCTGAAATGTCATCTGGGCCTAAAGCACAGATAAAAGTTGCTCTTCAGACTGTAAATAATGACAAACAAATGCAAAAGTCTTGGAGCTACCCACTGGCTTCACCAATTGCCTAAAAATATTGTAGATTGCACACAGATGCTCATTTATCGTCGGACGATAGCTTGTGGGTTCTAAGACTGGGTCTGATGGGTCAAGTCGATTTTTCCTTCCGCTAAACCTATTACACAATCTTCCCCAAACCATAACCAAGTGCTCAAGTAGCCTAAATCTAACCATAAAAAGGTTCATTATGCATTATTCGCTATGAGGAGACATTGCAAGAAAACAAATGTCATTGATCAGTTTAATGACACATTTAGTATCTGCATCTAATTTTGCAAATAAGCAGTATAGACCTACTAATGTAATTTGTAGGAGACAAGGTTGTTCAGACAGGGTCACGTAATACAGTCATAGTAAATGTAAAAAGGTTCCCTTGAAAGGTTCCTTTTTCCCGACATTGGACCTTTGTTCTGGCAACTTGTCAAACACTTGCCCTGCTGTGAAAGAAGAATTTCCTTTTGGAGATTGATAAAACACGGCGCACAGTTGCTGTTGCTCAGTGCTGCATATCCAATTTTTGCATAAATACTGGGCTTTGTCAGCCCTCAGCGGCGGTTCCACACTGTTACGCTTGCCTTACTCACGGCTTTATGGGTTTTCCCAGGCTGTCTGGTGGATTTCCACCAGGCCGACCCACGGGGAAGAGGTGCGGGGGTGTAGGAAGGTACGCCGAGTCTGACCATGTTAAACGCTCCCCTTTTTTACATTTCAGTTCAGGGTCGATCGTGGTGCCAGAGGCAACATCATCTGAGCCACATCTTTATGTGGGGAAGAGGTTTGGAAGCGTTGAGTGTGCGAAGCAGGGACACAGTGATGAATTAGAAACAGGGAGAATCACATCTTTAAAAGAGAGGGAAGCACAGAGGATCACGGCAGGTGAAACCACGGGGGACTGTGATATGTTGAGCAAAGGAAAGAGTAGGAGGAGAGGACCTGTAGCAGAAGTAGACATACAGATTATATGCGAGTGAATGCTCAAATGTAGACCTAAAATAATGCCCTACAGGCATGCATGAGATGGACATTCCCACAAGCTTCAGTGATAGTGACAGTTTCCTCTATCAGTTATAAGTAATTCAAGAAATCATCTACTTGCTCTTGTGAAACATGACATTTGTTCAGGTTTTCATGACCAAAAATGTTCTCATCATCTCTTCTGTATTAATTTCCACCCCCGTGTTCTCCTTTCCTCCCACTGTTACAGAGTGGAGGAGCCGGATGAGATTTTCTTGTGATGGATATTGATAACTCCGTTTCTTGTGCAGAAATCAATGTGATTCTGATCTGATGGTATTCTTTGGGGATGGTTGGTGCCTGTCTGCTCGCTATCTTCCCATTTGCCCAGAGACATTTCAGACTTTTTTCAGCGGCTTACTTTGCCTAAGAGTGCAATATCATAATCATAAACAATTAGACAAGCTCATTGAAACACACTCGGCATAGCCACATCCTCTCCTCTCTCCAACGCATCTATCCATTCTCAACTCTCAGAGGCACTCTCAGTGCTTACATCCGCTCTGTCGTTTTCCCCAAACACCTGCATTGCTCAGTAACACACTCTCAAGATTGTATTGTTGTTCCACTCAAGACTTCCATTTATGATGTTCACTGTACAAACAGCAGTGATGTAATGGAAAGTTGCATTCTGTGTAATAGGTTAGTCAGGGCAATTATTTTATCCCCAGACCATGTAGACACAAATGTGGGTAAGTTATGCAAATAAAAGTCTTTTTTTATACTGTAAAACCTTTGTTTGGCATACAACAAGATTATATCTCAACAAGACTGAAGATAGAATGCAGGTGTTGTCATGGACTTGTTTTGAAGACAGGATGAGCATTAAACAGTGATTTGGTTGAGGCTCCTCAATGCCTTCTGCTCACTCATAAAACTCTTGTAAATCCTGAGCAGCTGTGATAAGAATCACAACAGACTTGTTGGCACCTGACGACCGCTGCTATATCATAATAGTCAACGATGACGACCACAGTATACATGGTGATAAGCATTAGACGCATCAGCGTAGCAGTGCCTGAGGCTCAGGTTAAGTATGTGGGAGTTTAACAGGGGTAGCCCGGTGATTGTCACGCCCTATTTATACATGTGTGTATTATGTGTGTTTGCATTTGTGTTGCAAGCATGTTTGCGTGTTTTATGTTGTGGAATGCTCTGTTGGTTCTCCATAAGGCTGGTGTGTGTATGTGTGAGTGTGTGTGTGTGTGTGTGTGTTTATGTGTGTGTGGGTGTGGTCTGTGACAGCACACACACAATGTGACAATCTCCAGCTGTGAGGTTGTGAGTCTGCTAATGAGATGCTCTCATTAGATGCCTTTGTGTATAGTATATAGGTGAGCATTTGATTTTTTTTAAAGGTACAGTGGGTAGGTTTTAGCAGCATCTAGTGGGGAAGTTGCAGATTGCAACCAACTGAGAACCTGTAGAATGTAAAAAAAGCTATGGTAGGCACCACCATTGTTTTAATGGATGATATCATCATGTAAACATTCCTATGGTTGTTATATACCATTTATGCTAAGTCTGTTACAACACGTGCTGCCTAAAGCCATTAAGTATTACACACTGTACCTTTAATGGAACCAACTGGACAACTTACAGGATGACATGCAGGAGAACATGTGTGTGATCAGCTGTCATAATGATTAGAATGGTGCTGCAGATGCTTAATTGAGCCAGTGATTCAGATGAGTCCCTTGACTATTTTAAGGGAGTCATATTAAATGATAATTAAAGCTAAGAGGCAAATTCAAATTCAGTATTTCCTCGCACAAGTTATTGCATTATACATAAAACTCTGCCTTGTAAATTCAACTTTTGAAAAAATTCATGTGCTCTTTTAATCTGTTTGATATCATCATTATTATTAAGACATAATTAAACTGCTCACTAATGTCTCTCCAAACACATGCACAACATGCAGGGGGAGTGGAAACAAATCGCTTTCTGACTCACAGTGATTTGATGTGTTTAAAGTGAGTAGGTAGAAATGAAGCAGGGTTTGGGGGGAAGGATGTGGGCACTTTGCTGGGATACAGCAGAGAGGATGTGAGGAGAGTGTGTGATGGTGTCCAGGAAGCAGCTCGGGAAAAGCAGGAGCTGGGATTAGAGAGGAAGGCTGAGTCCTCACCCACTTGAGTCATGAATAAATCTGCTGAGATCTCCTTGCTGTCTAGCCCAGCGTGGACCAGCATGCTTTCATCGCTGTAGCTCATCTAAGACGGCCTAGTTTACTCACACAGAGTAAGCCAAGTCGTAATTTAACAGCTGGGAACTCTTTATGATTGCTTCATCCATCATCAATTACCCAGCAGAAGGCAAGTCAGACACTCCTAAAGCACGGGAAAATGGGAACCGATTTATCAATGTGGACATCCCCGGTGCCAAATATTACCTGTGTGAACAGCAGAAAAACAATAGTAAATAAAGGATATATAAGTGTGACAGCTAATATAGAGATCTAATGGTGACTGGAGTACATGTACCTGAATAAAAATCCCTGCCCCCTCTTATACAGTCACAGAGGAGGGTGTTATATAAAAGTGAGTGGGAAGACAAGATCAGCGCCAAAAGAGAAAAAGGAAAAAATGGAGTCAAAATTACTAAATGATGTAGTCTTGTCAGCTCGGTACAGTACCGCACACCCGTACAGACAGTAATGGAGTTGTGAGGGAACAAAGAGAAACCATTTCCTCCCTCAGTGTCATTAAACAAAGGAGACATCCTCCTCGTTGGCCAAGACAGAGAGGGATTGAGTGGTTCTGGAAAGACCTATGTTTCACTATGGCTGTGATTGATAATGTTATTCGTCATGGTTTCTGTGTGTGTGTGCGTGTGTGTGTGTGTGTGTGTGTGTTTATTCATGACAGAAGCATGTGCAGTGACAAAGAAGGAGATGGGATGCCATGAATAAAATGTGCCCTTCCTCTGCAACAAAAAGCATTTATCAGTAGTAATTAAGGTTAGTACAATAACATGTGACCTAATCCAGGATCACTCACTTATACCTGGAGCCTCTTGAATCATCTTGAACATATGATTTTCTATTGATCATCAGTCTCTAAGATTTCATCAGTCCTAGTGGCCATTTCCTTTGATCTGTGACTAAAATTCCTTCTTCCCTTGAACAGATTATGTTTTCCACAGGATTATTGAAAAGAAAATGTATTCTTCTTGTAACTTGAAATGTTTGTAACACCCTATATGATAGGAGAAGTGGGTTGAAGTTGTTGTGAAATTGTAATCATTTTTGTTCTAGCGAAATTGTAACAATTTTTGCTTTTGTTTGTGTTTGTAAGTTATGGGTGGAGTATTCAAATTATTAACTGCAAAAAATGATATGATATGTCATATGACACATATGTCATATGATAGCATACTGTCATTTACCAAATAAAAGACAAGTTTTCATTTAACCGTGTCCCCTTTAAACACTGGGTGTAGGTGTATATCCTAATAATTAACTGGTCCCAAATTAATGTAGAGCCTAATTTAGTTTTTGTCCAGTTTACAAGTTATAGATCAAGAATCATGTTAGGAGAGGATTCAGCTTTTGTCTGATCTTGGTTTTCAAGTTCTGATTTTGTAAGTCTATTGTGACTTGTGTAACTGCTCAGTCCAGACCTACTGTACTTTACTCTATTGTTGTATGTAAGACATGAATTTTAAAGCATCCTCTTAATCTACTGACAACTATAACATTTCTCAGCAGCCATTGTGCTCTACTTTCATCAAGATGGAAAACATTTTAAAAATGTATTAGTTACACTTACACAAGTAAGCAAGACCGAATAGCATTTCACGTTGCACATTTTGTGTATTTGCATATCACCCCTGATAGATGCCAAGCCTTATATTATCATCTGCCACAAGGCTCAATAATATCAACAGAAGGTTTACAGATTACCGTCATTGTATTAATGGCTCCGCACAAGGCAGATTGTGATAAAATGTCCAATATATCTCAGAGAAAATGTTATTTCCTAACCGAAACTGGCAGCTAATCATCAGCTTTACCAGCACAGTCATAGTTTGAATCGGATGAAGACAGAATTAGTATTGACCCTACATGGGCCTGTGACTGGGTAATGTGCTGAGAGCGGCTGGAGAAGAGATGTGGCTGACAGCGTGGTAGACAGAAGCAAACGAAGTTAACGTGACTTCTGCTCCACTTTTAAAATCAGCACCTAACAGAGTTTACACACGAGAGCGACTTAACACTCCGGGTTTCCCTTTTCAGTGTCTCTCCTCAATGAAACATCCATTCCATCTAACTTTGTAGTTAGATTAGCACGCTGATGCGTGTTTGATCCTGAAATCTGAAGGGATTTTCTCCAGAGTCACCGGGAATGAGATTGTAGAGGAGGAATGATCTACGTTCTTCAGTGGGGATTTTCCTTATTATTTCATCTATAATACCGGCTAACTGGAGCTGTCAAGCCGCTGATAATCTGTATTAGGGTGCACCATTCAAAAAGGCACGGCGCGACCTTAACATTTCTAATGAGAGGGGATAAGAGAGGAAGTGTGGCAGAAAGAATTTTTAAGAGATGCTGATGCTACCCAGTGAGACATGTGTGAGATGGGAGAAAAGCAAACAGCACTTTGTCTGACAGAAAATCTAATGTCATAGATTGGAGAAATCCCTCCTTTTTCTTCCCGTCTGGAACTTTCTTTTCTTTTTTTTATGTTTTTCTCTCTCATTTGTCAAGACTTTGATAAAAAAGCATGTAGGCCAAGGCACAAGTATGTGCAATCTTTAAAGTGGAACCAACTTTAAATGGTTATAATGACTGAATCTTGTAACCACACAGGAAAAGTTTTGTACATTCCATCCTCTTCATATGGAAGTACTTTTCATATAAATCCTCATTTAGGCTTTTATACAGCATCATATTTCTACAAACATGACAGCACAAATATTATTGTGATAATAAATTAGATTATTACCTTTTTATAACATATCGTTTTTTATTTTTTCCTTGTTTTTTATTAGATACCAGAGTATAAGAAACGTTTGTTGTCATAACAACAAATCACAAAACTTTTATTCCACTGAATGAACATGACTGATCACGTTATAACAACATACCATCTTTTTTTTTACTATATTGGTTTGTTGGTTTTATAATAAGAAAACAGATATAGTCTCAAGACACTGTGGAAAAACAATATATTGTAATATGATTTATTAATCATATGGGATGAGCATTGCATATCCACCAGCTGCTCCATCCAGAGCCTGAACTGCAGAAAACATGCTTGAGTTGTTCCATTACCCACAAGTGTAGTTTTACATGTAGTTTTTTAATCTTTGCAAACCATATTACTGTGATTATAAGAAGGGACGCTACGAAACTGGGGTAAAACTTTGTTTGTCATGGTGGCAGCAACACACGCCTGTACATTCGCACTTTCTGACTCAGTGCAACAAATCATTATCTGCTGTGTGACCTCCTTTTCTCCTCACGCTGGCTGTCTCCTTTCTTTTCCCTTCTTCCTCCGGTTTCCCCCCCCCCCTCGCGTCAGCTTTTTCTCACACAGCTGCCTCAGTGAAAGGAAGGGACTGTGAAAACCTGAAGGAGGGCAGAATTTCTTCACTAAGGAGCCTTGTAACGCGTGTGCACACACTCACATGCACTGTCTCATCATCAAAGCTCCCGTCATTCTCTGCCGGTAGAGTAGCCAGAAGACCAAAGGGAGAGCGACAGGAAGGGGGTGGGAGAATAAGACGTTTAAACAGAATGTAAAACAGACATAAAATAATATCTAAATGTTCTGTACATCACTATATAAAGGCCTTGTGACGCTGTGGTGGAAATGTGTGTGTTATGCCCAGTCCTATATCTATTTCCTGTTCTGGCACAGCCACCAGACACTCTGCCCTGCATGTGGCATCTGGAACCTGCCTGCAATCACACTCTAACAAGGCCCCCAGAGTGTGTGTGTGTGTGTGTGTGTGTGTGTGTGTGTGTGTGTGCGTATGTATGTGTAATGAAAATGTCCATCTGGGCTTGCAAATGTGCATTTATACTGATTCTCCTGTTGAATTGCAGCAGACAGCATTAGCGGTGATACAGTGAAGATGAAGAATATAGTGTTTCTGGTTTTAGCTGTTGGCAGGCAATACTTCACTCTCTCTCTCTCTCTCTATCTCTCCCTCTCTCGTGCCCCCGTCTCGTTTGCTAACCTCCTCTGTCTGGGTCATCTACTGATATTTTGTCGTCTCTTCCGAAACGTTCAACAGTGTGTGTCCGCACCTGTTATGGCTGCATGAACCAAAGCCTCATGCTGCGTCAATTAGCTGTAGTAGGTTCAGTTAAAAAAAGGCAATAATCAAATAATGTGTGATCAATATGGCCTATTTTTTCCTGGCAGAATAGATTAAAACTTGCACTTTGTTGCATTTTCAATGTCATTAAAACCCAGGATGGCCCTATTCCAGTCAAATAAAGTCAATTTAATTTGTATAACCCAATATCACAAATTTTCTACTGAGACCTTTACAGTGTGTACAGCATACAGCATCCTCTGTTCTCAGACCCTGGACTCAAATCTGGAAAAACTCCCTGAAAAACAAAGGTTTTTTGTTGTTGTTTTTCTTGCTGAAGAGATTTAAATGGCTCTTTAATGCATTGTAATCTAATACTTTGTCATTTAATCCAAGGATGGGTGCTATTCCAGTCAAGTCAAATCAAGTCAATTTAATTTGTATAACCCAATATCACAATTTTGCCACTGAGACCTTTACAGTGTGTACAGCACACAGCATCCTCTATTCTTAAACTCCTGATAGGCAAAAAAGTGAAAAATCAGGAAGAGCATCCCTCTCCCAGAACAGGCAGACATGCAATTGATGGTGTGTGTACAGAAATGCAACATGCGAAAATATATATATAGATGGAATGATTAACACATATGAAGAATCTGATCTGGAGGGGCAACTAGGACCAGAAGACCTCCATCACCATGGAAAGAGGACAGACTCCATATACACAAGGGAGAAAAAGTCACAAAACACCACACACACTTATTGCAGAGCAGCCCCCGCTTCCATGGGCTTGACAGTAAAAGCCATTTTCCGCTTTTGTGACTGCAGAGTTTAACAAACACTGTCTTAGTGTGTTTATAAGACTTTATATATACTCTTGGTGGAATATTAACAGTTAGAAGCACAGAGTCATTACCAGACCGTATCCATGTCCTGTTTTGGCACTGAAAAGAAAAAAAAAAAGAAGAAGAAGAAGAAAAAAAAATGCATGTAACCAGGCAAATGGAGGACTTGGTGAAGCATGAGGACAAACCCCATCCTTGAAAGAGAAATCTGTATCGGCTTAACAATGGATTAAAATGACTGGCAGCGCAGCCACAACGTGCTCAAACATGCCAGACACTGTTGACGCTGATATATTTCAGGCTGTAGGCTTGTTTTTTTTTTAATGTTTTTGAAGCATAATTAGAGAAGACAAAGAGCGAAAGACAGGAGGCATCAGGTGTGATGTCCTACTCTGGATGTGTAACACACAAACAACACTTTGATTCCAGAGGGTGTGAAAAGGTCTGGACTGGAGTCTGTGAAATGCCATTAGGAGAATGCATGTTTTTCTTTTTCCCTCTGCGAGGGTCTATTCGCGGCTCCCGTGTGCCTCAACGTTCCTGTCTGTCCCTGTTTCCATGGAGACCAAAAAGAGGTGTGGAGAATGCTGGAGCCCTTCTGTGGTCACTGGCTTTGTCATACATGCTGCCAGCCGCCACTTACCTTTAATAGCTCTTCACAGCTGGACGCTTTGCAAGGGCACAATTTCTTGACATGACTAATTAAAAAGAACAGGTGGCAAACATGTTGGAGTCTTCTAGACCTTATCCAGTGCGCTCACTGATATTTTACATTTTTATTGCATCACGTTGTAAAACAAACAATATTCCAAAATAAAATGTTTCCAGTAGACTCTTCCACCAGCTTAAAGCTCCTGTTGTTTATTACATCCTCATTTTGATCCGAACTATGACAGTAATGTTCCTTTGTGTAGTCCCGCTGCTGTCCTCCATCACATTGCATTGACCTGCTGTATTGTCCGTGGGGTTGTGTCCTCCTTTTCTGCACTGAGAGGCTCATTTGTTGATCTCCTAACTAGATTAGCCCTTGTGTGATTAACTGGCTGTGACCCCTGCTACTACTTGCAGCTGACGCTGGGTTGAGCGCGCTCATTGTCCCATCTGTAGTCGGCTCATGGCCTGTTGTGATATACTTTCTCTTTTTGAACCCGGTGTACTTGGAGAGAGGACAATGTCACAGACTGTCAGGATTAATTGAAGATGCAAAGAGTTGAACAGGTGAGTTTATGTGTCAGAGTTTTTTTCTGCATGACATAGGCTTTCAGTACGGTCAGCTGACAGGGTTGTGGGCATGCTAATTAGAACCCACTGGTGACCTATTTATCTGTTGGGTGGATAAGTCAGTGTATACCTAGGTAAAACTAAGGTCAAGTGCATGAGTGGAAGCACAATTGTACTAACTGAACTACTTAAAGTATGTTTTGTAATCTCCCTATATAATAAATCTGCATTATCACAGTCACCCTCACTTTCATTTTATTCATTCTAGAATCATGGCTCTATGGCAATGTGGTTGTTGGTTGGTCTAGACAGAAATATTTCAATATTGGATGGAATGTCAAACAATCTTGCATCGACGTGTGTGGACCACAGAGAATGAATCCTACACACTTCAGCAATCTTGTGAATTTTCTTCTTGGATAACTGGCACTTTGATATTTTTAGCTTCTAGGCATCTATCTTGACAACTCCAACCTTAAGCTAAATTTCTTTGTTCCATCTGTGTATGTGCAAAACTCATAGCAAATACCTGCAAATCTAATGACAAATGCCTGAAAAACTAATGACAAATGCCTGAAAAACTAATGACAAATGCCTGCAATACTCAAAGTAAATACCTTCGAAAAAGA
The DNA here is from genome assembly GCA_036785175.1 of Eupleurogrammus muticus. Lineage (NCBI taxonomy): Eukaryota > Metazoa > Chordata > Actinopteri > Scombriformes > Trichiuridae > Eupleurogrammus > Eupleurogrammus muticus. The sequence goes on from JAYKQN010000019.1 coordinate 12,352,965, forward strand.
AATGACTGCAAAACTTATGTCAAACACCTGCAAGACTATTGACAAATCCTTCCTAGCCTCAAAGCAAATGCCTGTGAAACAAATGTCAAATACCCGCAAAACTAATGACAAATGCCTCTAATACTTTAAGCAAATACCTGCAAAGCTAAACAAATACCTGCAAGTTAGTCTTGCAGGTATTTGACATTATCTGGCATTTGATAAACTAAAAGCAAATACCAGAATATGTAATGACATTACAAACAGCCTCAGTTGTTATGGTAGAGTGTTAAGGTGAAGATGTTAGCATCAACACAATAATAAGCAGCCACTGACCTTGACCTTACTCACATTGTGTTTGTAAGGCTGCTGGCAGGTTAGCATTTAGCTCAAAGCAGCACTTTGACTACTGACTACAGCCTCACAGAGCTATTTGTATGGTTGTGGACTCTCAGTATTTTTATTAATGAAACAACATATGGTCAGTGTAGGGAGAGTCAGTGTGATAGTTATAGATATTTATTTTAAGAGCAACAACTGCAGTTCCCATAGAAAGTATGTACTCCTATGAAAAAGTAAATAGATTGGATTGCGTGATTGTTGCATGTCCCACACACTGCTCTGATAACTACAGTATGTGTAGTAAATGGTGAAATGATCATAAATAAATATGAAAAATCTTTTTGTGTTTTCACATTGTTTTCTAATACTATTTATCCATCCATCCATCCATCCATCCATAATACGATAGTGTCTGATTTCCTGAGGGTCTGTGAACATATCTTGAAATTTCGTTTGGATTTTGTTTTAGCTTACTTTTGTAAACTTTATTATGTGGCATATATATAAATAAATGCCTCTGCTAGGACTCGAACACAGATTTGCTGCTTGTGAAGGAAGTGCACTACCTCCTACACCACCACAGCTGCAGGACTTAAAGTTTAATTATAATAATATATTAATGCTGTTTTGACTCACCATCTGAAAATTTTCCCCAAAAAGCATATAAATATCCATCCAAAAAAATTCACAAAAAAGGACACTCACCATTGTGCCATAGACAATCTATATCTGAAAGTTAAGGTTGATCTGACAGTCAGAGAGATATGTGAGGCTCAGACTGACAGATGCTTCTTGCTTTGCAGACATTCCAATATTATATATATAAAAAGCAACTATCAACTTAAAGCTTCGATAAATAGAGAAACGTAGCACAAGGGACTTCCTGTCTCCCCTTTGACCCCTCACTTTTTCATCCTGGCCTCTGCCTGAATTACCATGACAGGTTAAACTCTCGGGGGGAAAAGGTGAGGACACGATGTGAAAGGGTCGAGGGAGGTGGATCACATTTGGGATTTGGAAACAGAAAGACACATGCATGGACGAACAATTCTGGGCTGCGAGTGAGGAAGTCGGGGGATGACAGCCATTATGTGGGGACAGGGAACAATGGGGCGAGGGAGTATGTCTGTGTATGGCCTTTGAAGCAATACTCCCCACACGATCTAATCACTCTGGCTGTCGACTGGAGTGACATTTCAGGAAATTTCCACTGATGTGGTACTGGGGCCCCAGCTGTCAAGACAGAGAAGCAGAGAGGGGCAAAATAAGGAGGAGAGCGAGAGGAGCGCTGGATGTTGGTTATCAGACTTGGCAAGATCTTGCAGCTTTATGGCTTATGGCTGAGAGCATTGATAAGTTCTGTCTTCCTTTCTCTCTCTGTCTCTTGGCGGTATTGCGTTCAGTGATGGAGCGGATGATAGCCTCTCTGTGGTGTTGGCAGCATAAGACCTATCTTGCAGAATGACGTTTGTTTTGTTTCCCGGCTACCTAAGATGAGATAAATAATGCTTTCAGCTCCACATTTATGAAACTGCATCAGTGAATTGAATATAAATGGGATTCTGGTCAGGAGACAGTGTTTGTATTACGCTAATCTAAGTGGTTGTGGCAGCATTTTGGTCATTTTTGCATTATTTGGTGCTTTTTTGAGGCATATTTTTGGAAAACTGAAGAAATACAGCACTGCTTCATGTAATAATTTAATGCTTTAGTACACACATTGATTTTCACTTAATCTCATACAAAGTGTCTTGCGCGTATGGATGGGACATAAGAAGTGTGGAGTAACAGTCTTCAAGTTTGTAACATGGTTCCTGAGAGGACCTGACATTTACGCCCCCTCTGTCTTGCCCTATCCTGTGCCCGGGATCCTGACCATCCAGTGAGTGTGTGCGTGTGTGTGTGTGTGTGTGCATGATGATCATTGCTAAGGTGTGAGAAAGATGAGGTGTTTGGCTGCGTGCGGCCCAGACTTTATTCATATGTACAGCATGCATGCTTTCTTGCACACTGGGGGGCACTTGCTCCTTTCTCCTCATGTGCAAACGCAGTCAGCCATTTGCATCCAATTAAACCTTAAATAAACTCTATCTGTAACCTTTCCATGCATCCTCATTTCCAGCAACAATATCAGATGCCATTCCAACCTTTTTGCCATCTCTAATGCTACGGTAGAAATGGAGTGAGCTAAGCGTAGTAGGGCTACATGTTGTTCCTGTTACTAGGCAGAGGTTACTGGAGTAGAACCGGCTGAGCTCCAGTTTGTAGCTTTTTTCCCCTCTGCATTGTACCCATGTATCCAATTATCTGTTGGTGATATGAATGTATCAAAACATTTTCCTCCATATGTTATTTGTCCACAATGAATCTTAGGCACGGTGTTGAAAACCACACGGAATTCCGCCCGATGGAAGAGTAGATTCCCACCTTTTGGCATGATTAACAGTGCGATGTAATTGATAGCATTGACAAACCGATGGTAGCGAGTATTTATATTTCACCTTGCTTCGAGGTTGCTTCCAAAAATAGAGAACGTGTGTTGACCTTACAGTCTGTTTATTGCAAATCATTTTACTGAGTATTGCCCAAACATGCCCACCTTTTATTGGCACGCCTAATGACTAATTTTACATGCCCCATTACCCTGTTAAATCACCTGTACCTAGCAGTAGCCAATAAGCCTCAGGTTTACTGACACCACATTTGTAAGACATGAACATCTGTTTTACTTTTGAATGATAGATATGAATTATGATTTTGCCTGAGATCAGAAGCTTAAAGTTCAAAAAACATACAGACTGTAAATACTCAGGTGGCTGTTGACCTTTTCTCCATGGAGAGAGGCAATAGTATATGACAGTGGGCATGTGTGCGTACATGTATTGGTCTGGGCTTGGATGTGCGTGCCCTCAGCAGTAACACATGGGCTTCTCTGTGTCCAGCACTGCTTTCCAGGTGGTTGCTTTATGTGTTTGTTCGCGTGTGTCTGACGCTACTTTGATATGGGAGCCGGTGTGCAGCGAGCGGGAGCGAGAGTGAGAGAGAGAGAGAGAGGCTCTTCAGGCGCGACGCTTCTTGGCACATCCCTGTGATCCCATCATGATGGGGAAACTCGACACTGGGGAGGATATTCCACCGCCCCGGCAGCTCGGGGAGAGTAACAAGGCTGCACTAACACACACACACAGGGCTCCTACGGTTCCACTCACGGGGTCCGCTGAGGTTACGCCAACAACACACACGGGGCTTCACACAGGGCTTTACACTGTCCGACGGTTTGTCGCTTCCATACATGACCTCATGCACACATGGGCATGTAAATGTGGGAGGTAAAAGCACATACATGCAACTCCCTGTAGAAGTGTGCACAGATACAGATAAACCTAATCACACAAATATATTTACACTGTGCACACACACACACACACACTCCGGGCCAGCATTGCACTAATGAACACTCCCATTGCTGAGCGGACAGTGAGATGATTGGCACAGAGAAAGCATTACACCAGCACATTCAAGCATATGGCATGTGGACCCACTGATGGGCACACACATATGGTGCTGGTGGCTTCTGCTGCTTCGCATGGGAGGCAGGCACTGTGATCGCCTTTGATCAGACTCCAAATCACAGAGCAAAGCACACAGAGTACAACCTGAAAAAAAAAACCTCCTAACTGTTTCGGTTGCATCATTTTGTCTCATTACGTAAAACAATAACAAATCTAAACAGAATTCCTCTTTGCCACTCCCGCTTCAGTTTTTTTTTTTAATCCAATGATAGGGTTGTCCAAGAATATAATTCTACAAAACAAAAAAATATAATTGCAATTGCCTAGTTCCCAGATAAGCTACAGTTCATCCACCACCGCTGGATGGCTTCTTGCAGCATTCTTGAGAATGGCTCATCTGATCGACTGCATCCTCCATGCTGCACTCCCTTTGGTCCCTTTGGTTTGTAGTTCCCAGACATTTAACTTCAGACTAACTACTGTCCTCCTCAACCCGAGTTACCCTGACAGCGTATATTTCTTGAGGTTCTGGGAACCTCCCGGCCAACTACACAGGTTCTGAGGATTCAGTCTGTACCAGCTCTGGTTTTGTATTGTGTAAAGTTGAGCTCTGTGAGTGGCTGGTGCGACCGGGTCATGACCTCTCACCCCGCAGGCTGTAGCCATCAACAGGTCACTCTGTCTCACATTAGCACATTTTTGTTCACCTTCCCCCTTAAGAGATTCAGGATATCAAAATAAAATCAACCTTTTTTTATCTATCTAATGTCAACTCTAAATTAAAAAAAAAGTACAGGCTGACTCATAACTCCAGCAGGGAATTGTTTTGAAAATGTTTTATTAATGCCCATATTGAACTTTGCCACAAATGCAATCAGTCCTGTCTACAACGACTTTCTAGCACACCATAATTTAATTGGACCTGAAGAATTAAGCAATGCATTTAACAGTGGAACATTGGAACATTTTTTGTTGCAATATAATGGACATTTGTCATTTTATTTTAAATTGATTGCCCTGCAGAGTTTAGACATCTCCGGTCCCAAAATGACCAATTCTATTTATTATTCCTTTGTACAGCAAATACGTGCATTCTACTTTTTGAAGCCACTCGGCTGTATTGTGATGTAGTCAAATGACTTATTGCAGCACGCTCTGCTGATACAAAGCGGCCTGTGACTCGGAAGACACTGGCTGTGATTGTGCGAGGCTGTGTATTACTGTTCCCAACAGACCGTGAAATTGTTTATTCTTCTGCTGCCATTTCTGCATAAAACAGAGAAGGGATGGCTTCCCCCCACTAAACAAGCATCGCAGTCAGGCTGCCACTTGTTTCAGCCAAGAAATTAACTCCCCATTGATTACCGGAAATTCTTAATCAACAGGCAACGGTGTTTTGTTCATATTGTTATTTGGATATCCCATTTCAGGGCATTGCAATAGCCTGAAGGGGCTTTAGCAGGAAAAAAAAGCTATGACCTATTCATATTATTGATCACATTTTCCTCTTGACTTGTTCCACAATAGCTTCATGGTTGTCATGTCAAATAAACCCATTCCCATCTAGTTCAGAATGAAATACAGTGCGTTTGTCCTCACAGCTGTAACTATGACTGCTTTGTGTCTACCATATTGGACAGTGGTAGATGATGGATCCAGTAATGGTAATTTAAAAGCTGAGATAAATTAGTCTACAGAAAATTTATTCTGGTGCAAGCTGCTGTTTGTCTTCACCTTTTCTCATCTTTTTCTAGCGCTGGTGATGAGAAGGTGGTAGAAGTGAAGCCTGTATATAGTGTTCAGGCAGAATGTATACACGTCATATACCGAACCTATACACATGGGTTTTTAAAAGCATGCTTTAATGTGGATACTGAGAGAAATTATTCCTCGTTTTTCTATGCAGAGTGAAATGAGGGACCTGTTCAGACCTATCTTGTGTATCTTTTTTTTTTGATTCATTCATTTAGCACCCTCTAGACACACATACATTTATGTAAATGTATAAAATGCGATTGGATGTAGATGGCATTGGGAACTGTATCTTTCTTATTTTCCATTTTTCACTCGATCAGTCAAACATTGCATGTTCAATGTTCGATTCCCCACATGCCTCCCCCCTACACACAGTCAGTCAAGTATTTAAGACCAGTGTGTGTGTGTGTGTGTGTATGAGTTTGTGTGAGTGTTCTCAAGAGCTTATGCCTTCCACTGTAAATGTCTGTCTGCCCCTCAGTGGGGAAACCGTGGAAGGACATTTTGGTCTGGTTTGAAGGGGACGGCTTGGTTGTGACACACATTTAGGTAGGTTATTGGTAGCGAACTGGGTTAAATCATACATCTCATGGTGGGTTTTGCTTATACACAGGGGAAATATTAAAACAATTTAGGTGCTGGGTAGAGAAAAAGGGTGTGAATGAGGGCAATATCGGGTGAGGTGGAGTTTGAGATTAGAAAAATAGTGGGTGTGAGGGAGAGACTGTGTGTGTGTGTGTGTGTGTGTGTGTGTGTGTGTGTGTGTGTGTGTGTGTGTGTGTGTGTGTGTGTGTGGTGAGCCAGATGAACATGAAAATATAAAAAGACATCACAAAAACAGTTACTCTATTTTGCCTTCAGCTGATTTAATTTGCAAGCATCCGTCTACTGTGGAATATAAATTGATTTTTTAATGATTTTTTTTAATGATTTGATTCGTTTTCCTTTTGTTTTTCAACTCAAGTCTTCCTCCCAGGTGTTTCTCTCACCTCCTTTCTCCTATGTTTTTGTCTCTTTTTTTTTTTTAATGATTCTTACTCTATCCCCTCTATAAATCTGCCCCCCCTCCTCTTCTCACCACAACCCCCATGTTGATGCACAGGGCCTTGGGGTTAGTGTAGGCGGTGTCAGGTTTTTTTTTTTCTGTGTGGGTGGATGTATTTCCCATCAGTCCAAACACCTGCCATTTAACCTAACACCTTACATACTCTTCCTCTGCCTTTATTTTCCTTACCGTTTGCAGTCGGGTGCTATCAGACTATGGTTCCTCCACACATAGGGAGCAGCAGAGATGGGGGCTGTGTCCATTTAGATTGGCTACAGCTCATAGAAAACACTCCCCTTTGCAGAAATGTGTAACATGAGCAGAATTGCTCGAACAACGGAGCTGAATGTGGATAGAGATCTGGTTTGAAAGGCAAATCTTGAAAAGAGAGATGAGTTTAGGGTAGTATATGGGGGGCTAGGTGAAACCAGTTCAAATTTCAGGTTATGTTAAATTCTGACCTTGTTGCTCTTTAATCTGTTCAGTTTAAGATGTTCCTTTGTTCCTAATGAAAAATATACTGTACCAGATTAACTGTGCACTTTCAGGCCATTTAAGGCTGTAAAAGCTGATGAGCACTAGAGGGCAGCAACATACAGAGAAAGAATTCATCCAACCTGTACCACATATGTGACACAGCTCAGCATTTTTCTTTTTTCATAACCTCCAAATGTATGTCCTTTGACAGCACGTGTACCTTTTGTGAGAGGACAAAGTCAACTAAATAAATCACATTTTTTTTTATTCCAGTAGCCAAAAAACATCTATCACAGCCACTGCAGCAGAAACATTTTTAATTAAAGGAATCAGTGTAATCCGTTATTTACCGGCCTCACGGTGACACGTCGGGCTTTGAACCTCCAGATGCTGATGTTGCCCATCGTTGTCTGTGGGGACACACTGTTGTGGCTGCGGAGGTCAAAAAGGCCGATGAGATTGATGCTTTTATTGGTCGTGTTGCACCCCTGGGAATATCAGTAGCAGGACTAGCAGACGCTGGACAAGGAACGTCACTACAGATAAGACTGGCTCAAACAACATGGTCTCTGTGGGTTTACAAAGTTTGTCCTCCTACCTACCACAGTGGGATATCCATACAATTTACTACTGATAATATTAATAATTGTATTTCTTTTGATGTCACAATAGAAGTAAAATGGTAAAAATATAACTGCAAGAAGGAGCGCTTCTGCAAATCATTCATCCCGGCAGCAATAAGACTTTATAACACAACATAAACATAAATCTCACTGTAGTCACTTTTCCTCCACTCATCACTTTACTCTACACACACATCCTGCACCTTAAGTGTGCATTAGCTATGTATGTGTACATGTGTGTATGTGTGAGGATATGTATGTGCGTATATTTATTTTCTTTTTCTTTACTCTGTACGCTGCAGTAACAAGCAAATTTCCCCGTGGGATCAATAAAGTCCTATCTTATCTTATCTTATCTTATATAAAAATATAGTGACTTACAAAAATAATAGGAACATGTCTATGGTCTAAACAGTGTCATAAAATTGTTATTCATCACTGTTTCTCAGTGAAAGTACAAGATTATGTGTTTATAATATACAGTTTTTTGCAAAAATTGTGTCCATTTTTTTTTACAGAAAATGTAAAAAAAAAAAAGAAAAAAGAACTAGTTGATAGCATTTGTTTTAATTAAAAAAGAGTAAATGAAAATTTAAAAAAAATTAAGTTACACTATCTGGTACCAGGTTTTTATGGTTAGGCCACATGACAGTTTTGGAGTTTTGGCATTGTCCCATGTACAGTAAAATATAAAACAGTAAATACAAAAAATCTGAAGTTTTATCTTTTAAATATAATTGAATCTGTCAATGACACACTTTGTCCATTATTTTATACCAATATATTCTTCATTTTGTGTGTGATTTATGATTGTGATGATTGTTGTTTTTTCTTCTGGCCAGCAGAGCCTGTCAGTGGCTTTATGCCTGGAAATGGTGGAAAACCTCCAATAAGCTTCCACTTCTAGAGTTCACCGGCCACCAGCCAACTCTGCTCTATTGTAGTAGTTCGTAGTAGATTTTTTTTCTGAAATTGAAATATGGGACTCCTTTGGCAGTGATTTTTTTTTACTACAAATATGATAGTATTTGTTTTATTTCACTTCATAAAATGTTTCTTTCATATATTCACTAATTTCCCCTACATTTGTCATGATTCTTAAATTGTGTATTTCTTCCTGCACATTTTTTTTCTTCAGAATGCTGGTTTGTTTATCATGTGCACACATGCTCTGCCTCTTTTTTTCATGTGACCACGTACACTGGTGCACATGTACCCACCCCCCCTGATCTCTCCCATCCCAATCCCTCTTCTTACCTCTCCACGCTCCTTATCCATCCATCCTGTTCTCCCTGAAGCCGCCCCATTGGCCCTCGCCTAGCAACCGCATGATAATTTGGCATAATGTGACACGCCCTGATGCATGATGGGGGCTGCCCCCCCCCACCCCCCCAGAGCTGGTGGTTGGTGTTTGGGGTTGAAAAGAAAGGAAGAAAAAAAAATGAAGAGGAGAGCATGAATATATTTGCAGAAGAGAAAAGGGAATTTCACGCTCACATCGTTCCATGGCTGGTGTCCACCGGTTAAACCTGTCATGTGTCCCTGGAGGGTATTTCCCTCTTTCTCTCGTAGCGGTGGGCAATCATCTTTTGTCAATCTCAGCCTTTCTCCATATGCTTCCCATTCGGCCCATATGCACAGCCAAAGGCGCGCACAGACACGCTACATGCATGCGTCCTGTGTAAAAGAGGCAGGCGTTTAGGGGGGCAGCCTCTCGGCGTCGGCAGGACCCGGCCAGGCTCCTGGGTTCCTCCGACACTCAGACAGGCGGGGAAAGGAAGCACAAAGATGGCCGCCGCATGCTCCGTCTGCTTCCACAGTGCCATGTTTGACGTGAGCACGGCGGATGTGAAGGACATCCTAAGTAAGACGTGCCCCCCCTCCTCCTCTACTCTCAGAAAATAAAAGTCTTCTTTTGTTGTCGCTTTTTCTCTGTGTGTAGATCTTCTCTTCCTCCTCCTTCTTCTTTTTTTACTTCTTCCTCTTCCAACTTCTCTCAGTTTTCAACAAAGACCTGAGTTATCTGGGAAGACAAAAGCTCCCCTGCCCCTCTTTAACTTCTCCATCATGGTGTCAGTGAACCCAGACGGAGGGGTGACCACCCTGAGTTAAAAGAAGCTCTTTGTGCTATAATCCATTCATTATTTATCATCCTATTAGTCTGATGGTTTGTTTTGCCCTTCGCTGATTAACTTTGAACACTGAGGGTTCATATTGTCAGAGTATAAATGATCAAGATAATGCTACTTCTCCAGTGCATATTTGTGTGTGTGTGTTCGTGTGTGTGTGAGAGAGATATTCGTGCACTACTATCATAACGATCATTTAGTTTCTCTTCCCTTCCTCCCTCTTTGCCTTCCACTGTGTCCTTTACATGTTCTACATCCCTTACTTGGCCACCTCCAGCTGGTAATGTGTGTGTCCATATGTGATGGATAGGTGGGGGTGCACACACACACACACACAAATCACACACACACTACATGCAAATCACACACACACACACACACACACACATACATTCTGCTGTTGCTTGACGCCACCATTTCTTCTTTCTTTACCAAACCTGTACTTCATTCATTCACTCACATGTCATTTTTTCTCTTTCGATCTGCACACACACACACACACACACACACACACACACACACACACACACACAGTCGTCTGCATGGTGGAGCACCAGGCAAGGTACAGCAGCAGGGACCGGAGCAGAGAGAGAGAGAGGATGGACTGAAACAGTGCGTGGTTACCCTGGTAACCGTTCCCCTCGCACCCTCCCTGGATTCTCTCTCTCTCTCTCTCTCTCTCTCTCCCTCTGTCTCTCTCCCCTCCCTCCACCTCTGTGCTGGTGATGCTCGTGTCTCTTTCCTCTCCATCCGGTTTGTCCTTACCTCTCCTGGATGCGCTCCTCTCACACTGCCAGCGGATGATACACGAGGAGGAGGAAGAGGAGACGAGGAGAAGCTGTCTCCTTCCCTCCTATCATTCCGTCACTTTGAAAGAAAAAGAGCGAGAGAGCAGACCAGAACAGAGCAACAACCAAAAGAAAGGACACGCAGGATATATACATATATATGCATAAAAGAAGCCCTACTCTTCTCCATTCTCCTTTTCAAGGAGGGCATTTTTCTTCCCTTTCCCCCCCTTTCCTTTTCTACCCCGATTTTTTCCTCTGAGATCCCGGTTTTGTCACTTACAGCCCCTGAACTTCTCTGGGATTTCAGGTGAGGCACGCGTGTGAAGTGTGTGGTGCTTCATCATATTTTTCTACTACCTATCATGGCTCACGCGGCCTCCCAATTGAAGAAGAATCGGGGGGAAGTGGATGTGAATGCATTAGAGGACGAGAAGGAGAAGCGGAGGAAGAGCAGGAGGGCAGCTTCCCGGGAACAAAAGAGAAAGGTAACAGAGTAGAGGCGTGCTGCTGGATGGCTGGTGGCTTCATCTGCTCCGCTCCACTAGCATCACTGGAGCGTGACTCTCAGTGTGTGTGTGTGTGCGGAAGAGTGTGTGTGTGTGTGTGTGTGTGTGTGTGTGTGCATCATCTCCCAGAGCTTGAGAATCTAGATCAACTGAGCTTGGATGTTGTTTCCTCTCATACACACACACCTGTGCATGAATCAGAACACACATGTTCTCTGTTGACAGGAGCCACGCTGTGCATTTTAAATCAGCATCAAGCATCTCTTAACTCACATAACGCATATGTGTATTTTGGTATGCATGGGATTGGTTTGCATATGTGTCTTTTCGATATGTGCATGTGAGAATTATTTTTTCCTGCTCATGTGTGATCATCTGTAGTGGAGGTGAAAACTGCACAACTGAGCATTTTGTTTCTTCATGTTTGACCCTTTCTGCACGTCTTAAATATTGTTTTAATGAAGCCGGCCACATGTCTTATTAGATGAGGAGTGAAGGGGTGTCATGGTCATCCTGTTAGATTATGAACCATTTCTTGTGTTCAATAACTCAACCGTGCTGCATTCACTATATCAAATAGGATGAATGGTGGGAATGCAAATAGAAAATCTGAGCGAACGTTGTCCAACAGGACAGAAAACTCCTCTCAGCGCTGTCACGTTCCACTCGATCCTGGTTCCGAAAGAAAAAAAAAAAGTGCACGAGTGCTTTAGTGGGTTCTTAGTGTGTGTTCTTGCTTGTGTTAGCGTGTGCTCGGATGCACAGACAGCCATGTATAATGCATACATGACTGATTTATTGATGACAAGGCTTTTCATATGATGGCGGAGGAAGTGAAATGCACGTGGGTCTCCCTCCTCTTCCTCCTCTCCCTCCTCTTCCTCCTCTTCTGACATGTCAGACGGACACGCTTGTGCGTTGAACAGAGCAGCATGTGAGGCGTCCACCTTTCATGCATGAACATGAACCGCTCAGTGTTTCAACTATTCCTGGCCAGAGCATTCGTTACATTCTGCATATTGAATGTGGGCAGATTTGACCGTGAGAGATCTATTCAATAACAATGACATTTACTGTACTTTGCGCCCATGGGTGCTCGGTTTTGAATTATGCTGCTCGCGATGTTATTTGACCTGAGCATAAACAAGAAGCCAGCTACCGTGGCCTAATCTTTCCGAACCGGAAAAATAAGAGAAGATTTATAAGGTCAAGTGAATTTTTGCATCCACGGCGTTTGAAATCGGCATACGTCCTCATGAGTGTGTTTTCATCTATCTTTCCTCTGTGTCTGTGTAAATGTGTATATTGTACACATAGGTGCGTGAAAATGATATGAATTGCTGATCTGGGTAGGAGGTTTTATAGTTCTTGCGAAGGGTCAAGTTTCAGAGAGGAGGACGGAGGAGAGGAGAGGAGAGGAGAGGAGAGGAGAGGGCTGTATTGATTGGATTGTGCATAACACCATCCGTGAGGGTAATAAGCTTTCTCTTCCCACCTCGGCCTGCCCTGCGTCCTTCCCACTGTTCTCACACCGGACCTCCTCTTCTCTCGCCACCCGGGGTTCTTTTCATTAGGGCTACCATTTTGGCTCATGCTGCTACCTTTGTATAACACACACACACACACACACACACACACACACACACACACACACACACACACACACACACAACAAAGTCAAACACCTTGTTCGTCATTTACTTGAGAGGACTTTAATAAACAGGGAAAATGGCGGTGCACATGCTGACCTTATTCCTAGAAGGACAGCTGTCTAAAATGTTGCCAGTAGGACATGGGAGTTGTAGCATCAATCCCCCTCAATAATTGAACTCCGAACCCCTTATTTCTGTCTTGTTGCTCCACTGTGCTAAACTGCTGTGTCTGTCTCGCTGCACATTCCTGCAACGAGCTGCTTTTGAGTCACTGTTTTCACAGCCACTATATTTAGAAGGTATAGCGCAGCTATACAAAACTCTTTGTGGAGAACACTTGTAAACGCACGCCGGTGTGTCTTCCCACTGCAGCAGGCAGGTGGATGCTGTATGTGACACGAAGTGATGCAAAAAATATTCCTACTCCACTTAGAAAGCTGAGCCGCATCAGCTTAAAACTGCTATTCTTGTTTCCCTGATTCTCGTGTATTTAATCACAGGTGCATTCACCTACATAGCTCATAGTGTTTCATTGATGGATACGACTGAAACTTAAAATGCTGTTTTTCTGGAGTTGTGGTGTGTATTAAAAGACTTGTCAGTGAATTTAGGAATGATGACAATGATTAACAGGTTCCTGTGGTGTTCACAGGCGTTTCCCTTTAGATTGTCCCTATAATGACAGATTCTCCCCATAATGTAACTGGAAAATAAAACTGCTGTCATTTATCTTTTTTGGGGGGTTTTTGGGAGATAAAGTTCCCACCATCCCACAGATGGCTGTGTTTTGCTGGTTTAAGACTGAACAGAAGTGGATGCTCAGCCAGTACCGCAGTGGTCATCTGGACGGGAAACCCCTGTTACACTGTTACATAAATTCTCCAAGGTGCTTCACTTCTAATGACATTATGTAGAGCCAGGAGCCCCCAATGGATTCCCAGAGAGAGAGAGAGAGAGAAAGAGAGCCTGAGCGAGAGAGAAAGAGAGAGAGAGGACCTAAGCAAAGCATAGGTTTCCTGCCGTGTCCCAGTTTTACTCACCGCTCCAGTACACAGACCACGCATTGTTACAGTACCTTTTGTTTCTTTCTAGAGCCTATTTGGGCCATGTGCTAGCTTTTTTGTTTAATTTCATCAACTTACTCTCATGTATATCAGATGGAGTTTTATCATCTGAGGGAATTTGGTGCCTGTTGTTACTGCTTTGTGTGTCTGCCATGCATTATTTTGTGTGCCGGATTCTTAAGCAAAATTAATAAAAGAAAAAAAAAATAAACTACGAAAGGGCACTTGAGAAATTCAATCCACTTCATTCTAAAATTCCAAAGATCGCTGTCAGGTACGGCTCATCATCGTTCATCGCCATCTTCACTTTCATTAAAAGGTCCGAATCAGGATCTCAGTTTCCTGAATGTGGAGAGGCTTCGGAGCCCGGAAGTGAAAGGCATGTGTTGAAGTTGGACGTCAGCCCCGCGCTGCCCTCGGAGCAGAGCCCATGGCAACAGTGGCACAGCGAGAGTCTTCCGAGGAAAAATAAACTGTGGGGAGCGAGAGTCATGAGGCTACAGGCAGGGAGGGAGCAAACATTATATCAGGGCATAGTTTACATTTCTGTCCTAATTGTCTTCATTTCTTGTTGTTTCTCTCCACTTTCTGGTTCGCCTGAAAACAAAACCTGCACGCATGTTGCGTCCCTCCTCCTCCTCCCCCTCCTTCTCCTCCCCCTCCTCCTCTTCCCCACCAGCCCATAAAAGATGGAGGTTAATGAATTCAGCACTCATGCATGCCTCGGCTAATTGCATTGGCATTGGGAACTCCTCCCAGTACTAGAAAATGTTTCCGCCGTCAAGATGGCCACCGGGCGGGTGGCCGGCGAGCGTGACTTTCAGGAGGCTGCCAAGCTTCTGTTCTTACCAATAATGACCAGTGATGAGGATTCAATTGCATTTTTATTCACCCTGGCTTGTGTGAATTTGTCAGATTAGATTATTCTGAACCACTGTATAGTAACACTTCATGGGTGTGTGTGTGCGTGTGTGTGTGTTTGTGAACATACATGTTAATCCCAAAGGAGCAGTAGTAGCCCTCGTCAATGAGAACAGCCCCATCAGTCAATGTCCACTCATCTAAGTGAACTGAATGTCAAACTGTAAACACCATCCTGACCTGCACACACACACACACACACACACACACACACACACATATACACAGGCGGAAAATCACACACGACACAACACCTACAGAGAGACAGTGAAACACATTAATCTTTTCCACTGCTTTTCCTGAGAACATACTACTTTACTGAAGGGCTTCTTGGTCTCAAAGGTTTGTTTTTTTTTCAATTCTCTTATTCTCCAGTAGCTCTTCAACAGATCATAACAACAGTCTAGTCTTTACTGGCCCCAAAACACTGCTATGTAGTACAATGTGGAAACACCAAATAGACCTCATCTTTGATGCGTTTTTTCTAGGGATGCACCGATGTGAACATTTCGGCCGATATCGATATCCGATATACATATCGGCAGTCACTGCCGATATCGATATTTGCCGATATCGATATATGTAGAGAAAAAAAGTTTTCTGTAGTGTCACAAATTTAGTACAGACCAGAAAAAACACTGTCGTCTGTCACGTCTCCCCGTTACGTTGGCGGCTGGTTGAAGGAAGTACGGCGGAGCGGACCCGATGGAGCTCCGCGAAGGCGGCGACGTCGGCGGCGGAGGCGGAGGAGGCGGCGGTCGGCGATGAGAAGGCCGCAGGACGGCGTCCGACACCCCGGAGCAACGTTCCGCGCTTTTTTTTTGTCTTTGCGGGCGATGCGATGTGACGGAGGAGCCCGCTAGGACCAGCTAGCTTAGCGCGTCGCCGAGAGACACGCAGACAGTGACCCAACTAACTGTAGCGGTTTAACTCTGCCAATTGTTGACATATCGGCCATAATTTGTTGACATCGGACCGATACTGATAAGTTAAAAAACGTGACATATCGGCCGATATATATTGGTTCGCCGATATATCGTGCATCACTAGTTTTTTCTCTTGTAAGATTAAAATGTTAACTAAATTCATGGCAGAATTCCATATTTATGTGGCTTTTTAAACAGTCACAGTCTTTTAGGGCTGACTGACTCTAAAAGACAAAAACATGTACTGAAAGGAACTGTATAAAGCTACAAATGCCTCCGAACTAAACGCTATCTGTAGTAGTCTCTATCAAACCCAGTACTGGGCGACCTATTTGTGATGTTTTCTAACTGATCAAACCTAGATTGAGTCTCAGAGCAAGCGGCACAGATCAAATCGTTCAAGGAATAAACATCACTTCCCCATTTCTCAGACTTCACAATGCATGCACGCACACACACACACACACACACACCATACAAGTTAATCAGTCCATTTTAATCCACACTCTGGTATTTCACATGAGCAGAAACGTGTGCAGGATCCTTGGATGAGCGACACAGCGTACTCACGCTACCATACGCTGCTATTGTTCTACATTAGCTCCAGTCTCTAAGGGGAAATGAGAGCATGTAATAAGGATTGTTCTAATTATTGATCTACCACTTCAAGGGTCCTCACACAGGGCTACTGCTGGGGGATGAAGTGTGTGTGTGTGTCTGTGGTGATGGAATGTCTTAGGGAGCCTTCGTAACTGGAAACCAGTGCATGGAGGGATTTGTTTGTCCTACCAGGACTGGGAGGAAAAAACAATCCATGTTGTCTAGTTGCGGTTGCTCGTCTGGTACATCTAAATTTTGACGTCCTTCCTCCACTCACGAGGACGCTGGATAGAGTTATAGTCAGAGAGAGAGAAAAGTAACGAGGAGAGAACGAGGTAGAAGGAGAGTGGAAGAGGTGTGTGTGTGTGTGTGTGTGTGTGTGTGTGTGTGTGTGTGTGTGTGTGTGTGTGCGTGAGGATATCTGGAAAGAATTAGGGAAAAAGAGAGCCAGGAGAGAGCATGACTGTGAGCCTAGAGGTCATTTGAAGGTGAGGCGTCTTTCCCACTTCTTTTCTAATCCATGCGAATGCTCCCTTCTCAATCACATTTTATACTATTTAAGCTTGTCTGACTATAAATTGGTGAAGGCTACACCAACAGTGACCTCTAGTATCTCCAAAATCTAAAACCCAATAGTATTCTTTGTGGCAATGAAACATGCTTTCATTGGACAGATCATGCTATACGATGTCTCATGTCATGAATGTGAGAAAAACTACATGTTACACAAATATGAAGCAGTTGTTGAAACACAATATCAAACTGTGAAACTCTTGTTTTTAATCTCACATGTGTGAAATTACATGTTGCAATCAGTTCATATGTGTGATTTGTGAAAGTTTATGTGTTACTTCAGGAACAGTGCATAGTTTCCGGTGACATCCAGTGAAGATTTCAACCAACTGATTACCTCAAGAGTGTAATTGAACCTATGGTGTCTGCAAAAATGCAAAGGGAGGTCTCTGCAGCCAGATTTTGGTTTGATTGTTCCTGGCTACTGTAGAAACATGGCGGTGCTATATGGCAAGCTTTGTGAAGAGAGACTCGCTCTTTGTGGAGATACAGATGGCTCAACTTAAACACACAACAATTCCTACCTATTTATTTTCATGAATTAAAACATGATATGTTATTCATTTAATATCTACATATTTATAAATTTTATATTTTAATTCCACCATTACTTCCATTTGCGCTGATGCTGCAGTAAAATTAATTTTTCAAGAAAAAAACAAACAAACATTCCACCTCCACAATTTTGTGTCATTTAGAAAATACAAGCAATTTACAAGTTGTGTGCATTTTTCATAATTATAAATTTTATTATACAAATTATCCACAGATGAACCTATAATTAGTTGTACTCCTAACATATCTTTCAGCTGTTAGAACAGACAATATAATGTAATATGCTTGTAAATGCATAAACTAGTGACGTTGTAATAACACTTGTACAACTGACTTGTAATTAAATACAAGAAGCTCCACAATAAATTTGTTGGCATCTAAAGTGTATGCTTTTCAAGCGCTGCTTAGTAACAGAGGGTGAAAAGTCCACTCAGCAGAATATGCTATACTATATTTGCAGTTAAATAAGTGTTGCCTGACTGGAAATCTAAGCCTATATATCAGATATCCTGTTGCCAATTCAATGTAGTAGCCAAACGAGATGATAGTGAGATCCAATGGAGGAGATGATGGAAAGAATCATCCCCAATGCTTCAATGCAAGTGAAGGTGCACCAAACCACTATGGACCTTATCACACATTTAAATAGGAACAGCTGACCTCTGATGTTAAAGGGTGACGCACAAAAGAGTTTAGCGCAGAAGCACAGTAAGTGCAGTTCACTGTGAGATTATTCACACATGGGTACAAATACAGTAATGCTGCTTAATGATGTGATTACAGGGCTGAATGGTGCATTCGGGGAAAGGGAGGGCTGGAGACAGGGAGAGGGGAAGGAGAAGAGGAGAGGAGGAGAGGAGGAGAGGAGGAGAGGAGGAGAGGAGGAGAAAGGGAGCGAAGACTTGATGAGGCAAGGACAGAAGGAGAGAAGGAGAGGCCAAGGGGGGAGCAGGTGTGGAGGGGAGGCAGAAAGAAGAGAGGGGAAAAGGTGACATTCTGAAAACGTGAAACGAGAGAAAAGAGGGTTAAGAATAGAAGTGTGGACGACGGGTGATGCCAGAACTTGTGTTTAAAAGGGAGCAGAGAAAAAGATAGAGAATGCGTATTTCTCCCTTTTTTTAAATCCTAATCATTCTTTAAAAACATAGCAAATTTTTTTTTTCCCTGTGGTTTTGCACAAGTTAAATGCAACTCGCTGCAGCAGCAATGTGTGTGTGTGTGCACATGCATGTGGTTATGCATGTGTGTAAGCGACACCCCCCTCTATCAACATCACACTCATTAATCCCCTACGTTGCATCAATGCCAGACCATCTTCCATCAGGCTCTTAAATGCACCAAATGGTGTGTCGTGTGTGTGTGTGTGTGTGTGTGTGTGTGTGTGTGTGTGTGTGTGTGTGTGTGTGTACATTAATGCATAAATGGCAGGTGCTCCTCATATACTCACAGATAAAGCCAATCCTATTGAAATGATGCCATCTTGCATTCTCTGTCCCTTTCTTTTACGAATGCAATCACACACACACACACACACACACACACACACACACGGTGCTCCGCTGATCCTTGGGACTCACGCCTGTACTGCTTGATAATTACTTTCTTTTGCTCTCCACCACCACACCATCTCCCTGTCCTCCATTTAACCACCTGCCACTCCACCGTCACGTGCAGCGATAACTGCTGATAGCTCATCATTTTTTTTATTTTTTTTTTATACAAATCAAGAAAACATGTACGGTCATGTACGTCTGTTCAACAGTCTACACTTATTAGGGTTATATTTGTTTAATACCACATCTCAGATTGTGTATTGCTCCGAGGCTGTGGAGCTGAGGAAACAGGCTGTGTTAGGACAGATCGATGGTAATCACACCTCTTCACAGTTAGCTCTCTGGTGTGGGGGGAGGGAGACGAAAGGACGGGGAGAGGGAGGTGCTGCTGTTTGGTAGGGGGTATGTGTGTGTGTGTGTATGTGTGTGGTAGGGGGGGTGCATTCAGGGGCCCCTTGGGAACAGAAAAAAAACGCCTAGATTCATGTTTAGAGAAAAGAAAAATCGTCCCACCCCCTCCTCTCTACCCCCAATCTTGCTCCAACCTGCTGGTGTTAGGGAAAACAGTCGTAGCTCCACGGACCTTCCTGTTTTTAAGGATCAAGTTGTTATGGTCCTCATGCACCGTATATTTCATTTATAAAATGTGCATTATGACCCTCTGAAGCACAATAAAGCTCCTGCAGTGTCCGGCTAATAGTCGCAGCTACAACACAAGCTCCGTGTAGGACTTTGTCACAACATATATAGGCTAGTGTGCTTTCCGGCTTTGGGCCCTCAGGGAAAGACTCCGTTGCACCTTTAAGGAGGTAATTTAGTGTGAAAAGGTTGCACTCTTTATTGCCGCTTAATCTCAGTGTGGAAATTCTGTATTTCCAGCGTTTGCGCAGCCTCAGGTGTACACCGAGGTACAGCGGGAGGTAAAACAGGGAGTGAAATAATCAGTTTTGTCATCTGCTCGCTAGTTTTGTGAGTCTTTAAAAGACAGACGTTGCAGTAATCCAACATGATGCTGGCTGATGGGGAAAGGTTGATTGTAGCTCAGAGGTGGGGTTGGTATTCTTTTGCACAGCTGGTTATGTGTCAGACCTTTAGACAGTACAGAAATATACACACAGATGCAGAAGCACACACCCGTACACAGTACAGAAATATACACACAGATGCAGCACACACACCCGTGCACAGACACACACACACACACACACACACACACACACACACACACACACACACACACAGAGTGAGCATTCTGTCTACTTAACATTTGAAACTGAATTATTCACAAGCAGCTTTGCCAAACATGTTTGCACTTTTCTCTTACCAGAGAACACGGCACATTGGATGAATGTGTGTTTTATCACAGTAGTGTAAAATTCCAAAATACCTGGTTTAATACAGTCTGACTGTACACTTGATAAAAGAAAGGTCAGAGAGGATTCTTGCTGTGGTTTGACAGAATCACAGTATCAAATTGTACTATGTCTGAAATCCAAGGATGAGGCTGGGGAGAGGGCAAAGTACTGATTTTAATCGTGCCTATATTTGTGCTCCTCTCCAAATGTCCTCAATTTTAACGTTCCTCTTTTAGATTTTTTTCCCCTCTGTCCTCCCCTTCCTGATCTCTTCTTCCTGTGCAACCAAAGGAGTGAAATCAATGCCTGGCCTGGAGCTGTTTGCAAAGAATTGTGGGCTTCGCTCTGTCCTCTGACCATAAACCATCACCATCATCTTTTTCATCATTCCGACATCATCCAGTCAATCTCATCATCGCTGGCAGCTATTAGCACATTTGCATCGAGCAATTAAAATTGAATTAACCCATTTTTTTCCCCTTATATACAGTCACTGTTTTTATTCATAGCATTCTGTGCAATATTGCTTACAAAAGAGGAGTTATTTTATATAATATAATAATATATAAAATATAATGCATAATGTATATAAAATAAATGCAATGAGATAAGTCACATTACAACACATGCAATTTTGAGGACACTAGTCAGTGTTTTCTATCAACATTCATTATTTTAAACTCTGCAAAATTGTCATTGATTATTTGTGAAAATTTAATCTTTTGGAAATAACATTGTGTTTTTACAGCATCAAAAGATCATTTTATTCCAGGAGAGGATTGCTGCTATGAGGAGTGGTCTGCACACGTTATGATCTGAGTTTTACCCCCAGGGCAGAGCAGGTATTTAGGATTGATGCTGCTAGATCCACCCTAGGTGCCCTCCATGCTCACTGCTCCTGCTAGAAATCCATCACTAATACTGTGGAGCAAGGGCAAAAACACAGGGGGGGAGGAGAAGCACATTAACAAGTGGCAGCTTCTCAACTGTGAGAGTTTGCTGCATTTCTCTGTTTAATATAACTGTAACAGAAATTGTCTTTATAACACTTTATCGACCAAATGATCTATCATTGATGAATCAAGCGCCCTGGATTTCATGATGCTGCATGAAATGTTAATGTTAAACTTCAAACGAGGAGGATGATGTGGTTGTGATGATGTTATCGTAACTGGTGCTGCAGGTGAAACTCAATCTTCACCTCTCATGTCATTACCAACACTTGGACCTGACTGAGTCATGCCGATGTGTCTCACACGATGCATGTGTCTCCCACACCAGCGCTAAGCCGGCCGGTGGCGTATTGTATTCAGCGTCATCGTCGGCGTTGCGGCTTCTTCCTCTACCAGCAGTTGTTTCCCCTCCGTTGCAGCATGTTGAAAATAGCACAGCCCTCCAGCAGCTTCTGGCCAGCTCCCCTGATGATGAGTATTGTCATGTTGACAATCGCACCGGATATTTTTGGTCTTCCCTTTCTGGCTGTTGCTTGGAAAGCAGCTTGACTCAGACGCCCGACCTTCTGTGTGTGACGGGTGTAAGTCGGCAGTGATACCGAGATGCTGCAGCACCACTCACACTCCGTTTTTCACTTTGTCACTATTTTATAATTGGACTCATACAGTTTTTCCAGATCTCATATAGTAAACAACACATGGTACTGTATGTGAATATTCAGGTTTTGAGGCAGAAGCTTTCTAATCACAATTAGTCATTTTAAAGTTAAATTAATTTTAACACCATTAACACAGGGACACCATATTTTTGAGCATCTTAAAAGAAAATCTGAGGTTTGACGTTATTAACACTATTTCTCTTCAAATAATCATAAACAGACACTTGCCTGAAGCATATTCGTTCACTTACACGTTAAGAGTGTTATAAATTCGAAAAATATACCTTCAAGGTACATATAGACCAGATAAAAATGCATCCAAAGGCTAGAATTATGCGATAAAAGTGATTATTGATAGTCTATAGCTTTTTGATTTTGCTTTCAAATCGACAATTTCGTTTTCAAATTTTCTAACC
Source organism: Eupleurogrammus muticus (assembly GCA_036785175.1). NCBI lineage: Eukaryota > Metazoa > Chordata > Actinopteri > Scombriformes > Trichiuridae > Eupleurogrammus > Eupleurogrammus muticus. Next base: position 12,375,351 of record JAYKQN010000019.1, read on the forward strand.
CTAACCCCAGGACCTCCCAGCAGGGTGTGTTCCATGCCATGCCTTAAACTGAAATGAATCCGCTGTTCTGAGGTTAAAGAGGAAATAGATGACTTGTTTGCTTTAACTTATCATTATGAAGTAAATGCTGATTGTGTAGTGTATGGCTATAGAATATTGGCATTTAGATTGGTTCCTATAAGCTTTGCTTTTCTTATAAAGTTCTGCCACCTGGAGCAATCTCCTAGGAAAATAAAGGCTGGATTTATGGCACAAAATTAGATTAGGCAATAGTTGAATGAACAAACGGAGGCTTTTTCTCCTCCTGTTTTCTTGTAACAGTCCCAATTGACCTCATCAGTGAACATGCTTCCCTCCTCTGTCCTTTTTCTAAAGTGGTGTTGATCATTTCTTCCCTGGGCTATCGGCTCTGAGGGAGACAGAAAGCGATTATGTGTTCTGTTGAAGCCTGTTACTCCCTCAAATAATCTCCCCCTCCTGTTAGAATGGGTGCAGTTTAATGTAAGAGAAAACGCATTTCAACAGGAGAAATGACTTCATGCCACCTGTTCCTGTTGTCTTTGTGACAGCAGACCAACAATAATAATACTTGGACAGGCTGGGGAACGGGAAGTAGAAAACATGTCCACTTCCACTTTATGATAACTCTATTTGTCCTTTGGCAGAAATAGTAGAGATTTATTGGTTCCGGCTCCTTCAATGTGATGATTTTCAGCTGTAAATTTAATATGTTTGATTTTGGAAGGTGACTTAGTCTAAAAAAAGTGTGATGAGGACATCCCTTTTGGCTCAGAGGACTTGTGATTGTTCTATTTTCTGGCATTTAATTACACTGAATGATGTCTTGACAATCATAAATGAAATGATCGGACAATCGGTTAATAAAAATGATCAATAGTGGCAGTGCTGTTTTGTGAGATCCAATCCTGTGAGTCACAGCAAGGAAAAAAACACAGTCAGTATTTAAAAAGTAGACAGCGCATCATTCTCTCTGATATGAAGTTCTGTCTAATCGCACACGTTGCTATCTGTCAGCATGGAAGCTTGATCTGATGCACTGAGACGTAGCAACATGAGTCAGGTTGTTGTTAGTGTTGCTGCTGACTAGGTTGCTGTCACTGTGTCACACACACACACACACACACACACACACACACACACACTGAACAGTTGCTGAAGTGACCAATTAAAAGAAGTGTTGAAACTAAGCAGAAATGATGCCGTCCTAGACCACAGCAGATAAAGCTGTGCTTGTTCTTCCTTGCTCGGGGTCAGCATGACTTTTATATAATTTTCTTAACCTTTAGATTAGTTTTTATCTATGAAATATAGTGGCAAAAATGTTAAGGCCTTTCAGATTTTATTGATGAGTCTGTGATGTTACAATTTGATATAATTAATACAAATTAGACCATGAATGCTTGAAATGGGTTCTAAGAGTCTATCATGTCACACTCAGATATGCAGGCATGTGTGCTTGAATATTTCTGGTGTTACCTGTCTGAATGTGTGTCTGTTTGTGGAGTGCATCACACGGCGGTGTAGCAGACTCTCAAGGTGAGCCGATTGTGGAGGTGGAGGCTAAACAAACGTGACTCGATCATTTGAGGTGTTGCTGACGCCGTCATAAGCGAAAAGAGTCCTTATGGGAGCATATTAGGACCATAACCTGGTTAGGAGGACTTCGATTTCTCTGTCACCGCTATAAAAATGATGAATTTTTTTTCTTATATAGAAAGAAATACACCCATGTCGAGCATGTCATCAAACATATTCTCGGTCGAGTAGGAGTACGGTGCGTATGGGTGCATGCATGAGTGTGTGTGTGTGGTTATGTGGTGTGAGAGAGAGTGTGTGATGCTTCGTTGGCTGCTATAAGCCAAGCTAACTGGCTGTACCCATCAGTCAAGGTTGTGTCTTATTATAGGTCATTAGTCTCTCTGCTCAGCTGCGACCTTGACGCTACCTGCTGGAGCATATATGTACCATAGTAGGCAAAATGTGTGTGTGCAGGGAGGCTGCTTCATTGCACCGCACAAAAATGTGTGTTCAAGAGTGATTACAGAACGGGATGGTTTGGATTTTTAAGCGTGTGCACGTGTGTGTGTACACACGCGACTGCAGCCTTGATGAACAGTCAGCTCTGGCTGCTGTGTGTGTGTGTGTGTGTGATGGATTGATTGATGGGGGGGTTGAGAGGGGGGTTCAGCGAGGGTCAACCAACACACCCCTCACACAGAACACAGATGGGGGGGGCGGGGGAAGACGCACAGGGACATCAGTCACAGGTTTTAGTGCTACAGGACTAAAGTAAAAGTGCTGCCGCCCATCATATAAAATCGTCTGCTGTGCAGAGACAATAAGCTGAGTCCCACCTGCCAGCAGACATTAGCTGCTTGTTACTTACTAAACCACAGTGATCATCACATTCCCATCCAAATATTGGATATATTGTATTTTTAAATGCATTTGAAGGTTAAAATAGTTGCTAAGTATGTCATTATTAATGACCCAAAGCTGATTCTATTGCCCCCCCTTGATTAGATTTTAGTGATGGATGTTACAGGGATAACTCTTAACCTCACACCGGCATCCTCGTGTTGTCTGATCAGCGTGAGCTGGCACGCGTCCTGATTGAGGCCGGCAGTGTAGAGCAGCATCTAGGTTACTGTATTACCACAGAGCAGTAGATCGGAATCATATTGCAGTCGCCCGCAGAAAGAAAATAGCCGACCAGAATCAACAATCGGGAGAGGAGAAGAGGAGAGGAAGCTTTTTGGATCACGCTGTACCCCTTCCTTCATCGATCCCTGGGTCTCGTGTCCTGCGCTAAACACAGCACAAACGGTGGAGGGACACCTCCCGTAAGCAGAGCCCATGTTAGAAAGGGAGACGGCAACAGAGAGAGCTTTATTTTTTAAGTTTCCTGTTTTTCCCTTTTTTTTTTCTTTTAGAGAGTCATGTGATACGACTCTGGGATTGTTGCACTGACATCTGGCGGTGTTATCAATCTAAATGAGTTTCTCTTAGCAGACAGACTGAATGGTCATTCCGCCGCTCTGCCCCCTTAAATATATTAAATCCTTCTCCAGGCCACGCTTGACCTGATTGACCTCTTAACCTCCGGTGACCGTGGCATCGCTATTTCTAAATCAGGAGGCCTTATTTAAGCTGGGCTGTGTCCGCCATCCAACCAGCAAAACAAAAAATAAATCAGAATATGTAAATTAGCAGAACTTTGTGGTGCAATGTTTTTTTTATCTTTTCTTTTGGGGTTATCAACAAAATGCAGGTGAATTTGTCCCCTCGTCGACACCTATATTTGCTGTGTCTTGTTGCCACGTATGGGGGAGTGCTGCTATTATTATGGATTCGGGCGTCCCCATTCAATAGCCTATTACTTTGTGTTGCCTGAGGGGCAGCTGGCTGTTCCAGCATTTAATAGCCTTCTGTTTGCCAAGCAGAAAACGCCAAGATCTCAAAGGCCATCTCTGTAGTATAGTGGACTGTTAAAGCGTGTTTGTATTTGCAGAGAAAAGTAAATAGATTTAAGAGTAAGAGGATGGGAAAAGAGTGATAATGGAATACTGGATGAAACTATACTTCTCCCTTTTCACTCCTCTTCTTCTGATCTTCGTCCCTCAGACAGCCTCCATGTCTGGATGCAGCATTTGGTTCACTTGGCTTTGTGTCAAATGGTGATCATGAAGGAGTAGAATATTTCTCCTCAAATTTAACATGTTTACTGAGCCATCCCTGTGTATGTGTGTATGTGGGTATGCTTGGTTTTAGGTGCTTGTGTGCACGTTTGGGACTGTGTCTGCCTGCATGTGTGTGTGTGTGTGTGTGTGTGTGTGTGTGTGTGTGTGTGCACGCGTGCTGTGTGGAGACTGAGGGGGGTTCAGGGGGGACAGATGGCCCGTGGTCTGCTCTCGTCTGGTGCTCTCCGCCTGCCAAAGATCAGGAGAAAACAGTTACAGCCCTCTCCACTCCATTCAGCCCCGCTAGACAGGCCTAAAAAACTGCCTCTCTCTGTTTTATTGATAGTTTCATAAGCTATCAAATTCTTATGGTAGTTGTTGTGACAAGTGACATTTACGGAAGCTTTTGTTTATTTTCAATGACGGGCTGTTTTATGCTTGTGGTGCTGTGGGAAATTTATTAGTCTGAATACGGAGACATATTTTGAGAAAGCTAATTAAAATATTCAAATGTGTTTATTCGCCACATTTCAAACTGCAAGAACTTTTGTTACAATTACCTCTCATTCCCATTCTGTTAAGATTTGTGTGCCAATCTCGATCATCCCTGTTTGCTCCTCACAGTTCATCATCATGACCAAATGTGTCTAAAATCTAACATTACCCCATATGGATTTTTAAAATACTAATTCATGTGTTTATTTCTCACTTATTTTTCCATTGTAAAGTGTTAGAACAGAACCAAAAGGCCCTGTCTTCAACACTAATAACTCTAGAGATGTTTTTGTAAAAGTTTAGAAGTAATGTATAATCACACATTCCATATACAGCAGACTTTTATATATGAGAGAATATATGTAAATGCAATCTCTCTATTGTGAAGATGATCCTCTCCATAAAGCCTGAAGCAAAGTCTTGTTTTATTTTTTATCAGAGAGAAATTTGACACGCGGGTAGTCTGTTTAAAGATTACTGAGAAACTGACAGACCAACTGGCAAAACATCATGCAAGAAGCACCTTCAAACTCCTTGATTATATACCTCTAAAAGTCACTGTGACTTCACATTAACTGTGCCCTGTTGAATCTAGAGGCCAGATGGACATAGAGTGTCCACTTACTGTCGCCAGCTGTGGCTCTAAACCACTGGAACAAACTGGCCATGTGCAGAAAGATATGCAATATGGAAAGAAAAAAAGCTGAACATGTTGCTCTCTGTGCCTGTATAGGGTCATAGAACACCAGGTGTAGCTTAAAAATCATGACTGCACAAGCTTTTTACATCTGTAATGCTCGTGCACATCCACTGAATCACAGATTCAAGTCTTCCGGGAAGAGGAAATTACACAGACGTTACACATACATAATGAAGGGTGCACAAAACAGGAGAAATGAGACAAACAGATTGTGTGCAGTACATGAATAGTGAAAAGATAGTAAATTTGGTAAAGATTTGATGATGAGCAAGGCGGAGGAAAGGAAAAGGAGAAGAGGAACCACTTCTTTTCTCAGTAATGGATGTGAGTGACTGAGGAAGTGGTTCATTCATGCATCTTTGCATGTTGTCCTGAAAGACACACGCACACAGACTTGTTTTTCCTGCCACTTGCATTACTGGCATCACAGAAGAAGTTGTGTAAGATAGGGATTCATTTTTTGGAGCAACCACAATCTTTTCTGTTCTTTAGCTGATCTCATGTCTTAAAGTGAAAGGGCCTTATAGCTCAGGGACAGGGACATTTACTGTAAGCCTGATTACAAAGCCTTATGGGAAAAGCAAGTTTTGTCACATCCACTGCTCAGGTAGAAATTAAGTGTCTATGCTTGGTAAAACAGAAGTACACTTATAGCAGTAATATGTCTCTATCGACTATTCCTAGTAAAACATTTCCAGTCGAGAGTCTCAAAAAAGATGTGGGTATCTGTGTTTTGCTGCATTTTATAACAGAGGAAAAAAGCCTCTTTTTTACACCCACACTAACAGAAATTTATGAAATAACTTGATCTATGCATGTCTTTCTCTCACAGCAACACTTCCCCACTACAACTCATCTCATGTTCAGCTCCTCCAGCTCGTGGATATGTTACCTGCTGTTCACACCAGATTATTATTGGGAATAGTAATTCCACTCCATCTACCAGCGAGTCATTTGCATTTTTATATCCCATTTCTGAATTACAAAGAGATGGAGCCCTTTGCACAGCGTCTCCGTAGTGAACTGTCTTTTTAACACAAAAGGTGTTTTAAGATGGTTTATGGACTTTGCTGTAGTCATTATGTTGAGATGTCTTTCACATTCCCCTAATGTGATTTATTGTTTACAGAAATTATACAAAGGCTAGTTGTAACCTGGAGGTCTGAGCAGATATTTGAAGTGTGTTCCTACACTTACTTACGCATGTGCACCAATTGCATGGTTACAAATTCATTTAATTTATTATTAAATTAATTATTAATAATTCAGTGATATTCTTGAAATGCTCACAGAAACATATAGTAACAAATATTTACCTAAACATATACAACATACATAATTATGTTGGCAGACACAAAACACCCTTTCTTCTAGAGAGAAGCTTGAGAGAGAAGATGTATAGTATATAATATATAAGTATAGTGAGATTATTTAATTGTACATTAAATCACAAATACATCATGTTGGGATTATCAAAACTTAAAAAATAGCACAATATGGGATCTTTAATGAACCTCTCCTCTGATTGCTTGATTTGATTGGCCACGATTTGGTGGGTTGGCTTCTCTATCATCACAAAAAAGATGAAAATGGAAAATTCCATGATGGGACCTTTAAGTGATTATTTTAGCAGCTTTAATCACCACTTGAATGTGAATGACTATGTGTAATGTGAGAGGGCCTAGTGGCAGTGTTTAAGCCCCCAAGGGGCTCAACGGGAACTGAGTTAACAACTAACTGCTGTTGGAACATTAAGTGCCTTCCAGCTATCTCCCTCACGATTCGGTAGAGAGCATAAACAGCGTTAACACTAAAACGACCACGGAGGGGTCAATTGACCTTTTTACCTAAAAAGCCCACAAGAGGGTCATTTGACCCTTTGGACCCCCTGTGGACACTCCTTTTGTTGTGGAAATGTGGCTGTTAGCGGCTCAGAGAAGTCACTTGAGTCACAGAGTCGCTTGAGCCTGTGTGGGGGAGGGGAACCCAAGGCAAGCTTTTAGTACTCAGGTAGGTTAGTGTGTTTTTGCATGTGTGTGTATGTGTGTGTGTGTGTGTGTGTGTGTGTATGTGTGTGTGTGTGTGTATGTGCCCATATGGTGGATTTATAAACATATGGTGGATTTTTATGCAGTAAATCATCAGGATGAACGAGAATTTGGGATCAAAACTCTTGACATTTATTGTTAAAAAAAATCAAAACAAAACATATTTACAATGAATAAAAAAGCAACTGTTTTCCCAGTTTTCGTGTGGAAGGTTTTTGCAGAAGTAACTGCTATTTTTTTGCCAAAAATAGAAAAAATATATTTACAAAAAAGCATATTTACAAAGAATGCAAATGAGTCAAATACATTTGAGCAGTCACTCACAATTCTGGCACTGCCATTGCTCCTTTCTGCATTTCCCACATGTATATTTGTAACAGTCAACACAGCGCACAGTTGCACGATTGTCCTTGCATTTGATTTTAGCCTGACACTTGGCTCTTTGTCCGAATTCTGGTGTGGAGGGTTGTTGCCGAAGCAATTGCTCCTTTTGGGCCCTCCTCAATATTGAGGAGAGACCTCTGTTTTTTGCCATGATGTTCATACTCTCCACCTCCAAGCAGAGAAAAACACCTTCTATGGTTTCAGGAGAATATGATGGTAGCAAGGCATTATGCATTCTTGGATGCCATGTTGAACCATGCCTGGATGTGTGGACCATGGCAGAAATTGTGGAAACATTGCCCCATACAATGACAAACGTGGGTATGTCTGCAACATGATCTCCTAGAAATCTGTGAAAGCTGGCAAGGATCATTGTGACACGAAATCTGTGGTACTGGCACGGATTTTTCCAAAATTCCCTGTTGGGGGACACGGAATTATTTCATGTGTCCAAAGTCTTATTTTTGTCTTTGTTTTTTTTCTGATTTCAAAGATTATTTACCCTCAAAAACATTTCTTACTGAAAGGTTAGGGTTAGGGTTTGTTTAGATCTGATCACAATGTGTCCTGCTAGGATTCTTGTGATAGGATTTTGTTGCCAATCCACCACGTTAAAAAAAAAAAAACTGACAGGATAAGGTTAGGAAATGTTTTGATCAAAGCACAACGTGAATTGCTTTAATTCATAATATTATATGTATTATATACAGTATACTGTATCAGTTACTATTTACCTGTGGTGATTTCAGAGGCTGACAGCCCTTCGTAAGAAGCTATCTGCCCCTGTTTTTCTTGGCTGTTACCTGTAAGGTGTGACCCCCTCACCCCACACACTGCCCCTAATGGCCTCATTACCATAACAAAATGAGTGATTAGTGTACTCGGCAAACGCTGTGTGGGTCAAATGACCCCTCTCTGGTCCTTCTAGGTAGGCAGAAAAATTGTGGTCTTTCTAGTGTTAATGGAGGGTGAATCTCTGACTGACATTGGCCAGGTGGACAGAAACTCCCTCTGATTTATGTTCGTGTATCGAGGCAACTGATAGCTAACATGTTTGCAACTTAAAAGTTCAATATGTCACTTTTCAGATCAATCTAATGACTATTTACCTTGTTTCCTTTTTATTCTTTTTTTTATTTTTTTTTACAATTATGTCCATTCAATTGTTAACAAAACCACATTTTACTTTTAAAACTTGCTAGTGCAGTGCCTGTAAGAAGTATGATTTTCTACACAATTACAGAAATGAAATGCTGACACTTGAAAGCAGATGAGCAATATGGTGAAACTCGAGAACTACTACTTACTGATGAGATTACTGTAACAGGGAGTATGTCCAGCGTTGACACATACATCCACACAGAGTGAGCCTTTGTTGAAAGTGTGGTTCTCAATCTACAAATCAGTTTTTTAATTGTGTTGATAGGCCAAGTAAAATTTGACTCATGATAAATCTCCTGCTTCATACTTTTTTCCTTTATACTTTCGCTATGTTGGCTGCAAAATCGGTGCAGGAAAAGATGGGACAACAGAGCTGAATTGTATTGAATTGAATTGTAATGAAAGTGCTGGGAAGCAATATGAGGAGGAGCTGTGATACAGAGCTTTACGCTGTAATGAAAGTGCTGCTACAGGATAGCACTGTGATACATAGGTCCATGGGATTTTACCTTTAATGATAATAATACATATCAAAATAATTCCACAAAAAGGATGCACACCATCGTGCCATGTGCAGGATACACCCAAAAGATAGATGTCATGAAACAGTGGCTCTCAATCTTTTTAACATCAATGACCCTTAAACTCACAAAAACTGGACCAGGGAATTCATTTGATTTTTTTTATTTAAGATATTTCAAGATAAAAAGTGGGTTAGGGTTAGGGTTACAAAAAAATAAGGAGAGCTGAAACTGCCATAATCAAAAATATGTAAATGACTGAATGAAATGACATGAATAAATATGCCAGTAAGTTTCAACTTAATTAATGAATTCAGTTATTTTATTTTTTGTATTATTTTCCCTTTACACTTGATTGCTGCATCTATTTAACTTTCCTTCTATTTATTCATTTTAAAATGTATTTATTTAATTATTTATGTATTCACCATCCCCCCATTTATTTCCCCAAATGCATTATCTCTGCATTTTTTTTTGCATTTCCACCCCAATATATAAAATGGAGAATACAATTTTTAATATAAAAAACTCATGTGCAAAGGGAATAATAGGAAATAAATATGTTAATCAGTAATAAAATAACATCATTAATTTACTTTTAATTCTGTCAGCTTCGTTCCTCTATGAAAAGGCTCCTGCGTTCTGTCATTGTGTAGTTATGGAAGGAATTATATTGAAAATTAATGATTCCCATTTACTCTGGGGACCCCCTGCCCCCCCTCCTCAAGGACCCCTGGGCGTCCTCGCACCCCACTGTGAGACCCAGTGTGCTGCTGTCATGCAGCAGACTGTCCACTAGAGTCCAGTGTTTGACTGTTGAAACAGCATCTGCTGCAGGTCAAACTGAGGCTGGGGGAGGAAGAGCAGAGGGGGAGAGGAGGATGAGGAGGAGGAGTTTGATGGAAGGGACAGACTGAGCTCAACCCTGCTTCGTTGCTCCTTTGCTCTCTTGTCCCTGTTTAGCCCTGACCCTCTGTTTCCTAACTCAGTTTAACTTTGTTTTTCTCTTCCTATTTTTTTTCCACACCCGTGTGCATCCCTGCTCTCCTCTCTCACTCCCCTTAACCTCATCACCTTCTCCTATGTCCTTTGATCTCTCCCCCTCCTCTGTTTTGTATTTCACCGTCTCACCTCTGCTCTTCTGGGGCCGGTTTTCAGGTGACTTTTTGGCGGGCCGGCTATCGATCGAGCACGGTGCACTAGTGTGTAGATTTCACCTGTGCAGCTGACTAGCCAGTTGGAAGAAATCCAATGCAACTTTCAGGTTCTCCCCATGACAGTGTCAGCGTTATTGTCCCTGGTTCTAGACAGCAGAGAGACAACATGTATGCAGCAGCAATAGTACAGCTGCACGGCTACGTATGGTAATAAGGTTGTAAATAATTGAAGTATTGTAGTCACACAGTATATCATTTACTTTATCATGCCTGGAGGAAACAAGCTCTTTTAGGATTTAACATTTTTTCTCTAAAAATTGGCGTGTGATTCTAAAGGTAATAATAAGTCCTGATTTGATAATGAATGTGGTGATAATGTATAGCAGCCAAACTGGGTGGTGATGGTGCACGATGCGTTCACTTGCTGCTCTAGTTGAATCCGTCCCCTCTTTTCTTTCTCAACTTCTCCACCTCTTTTTCTCCTTTCTACCCTTCCTCTCTTCCCTCCTTCATTTCCTCTCCTCCTCCCCTCCCTCCTCAACGGGTTCATGTCCCGGGTGACACAGGGGGGCCGTGCCCTTGAGCGAGCTCCGTGCAGCAGGAGCAGTAAATATCCCTCTGCTGCGTCTGTCTGTGTGGGTGTGTGTGTGTGTGTGTGTGTGTGTGTGTGTGTGCGCTTTTGTATGATCTCTACAAATATTGAGGATGCTTCCTACAATGAGGAGATCTTTTACTGCTCCTCAGAGATGGCTGAGCTCACCTATCATGTATGTGAAACCACATGAAAAGGAAGCTACAGCTGGGAGACAACTGGATTAACCCAGAATCCTTTGAATATGCTTATCTGTTTTTTTAGGAGGGGTTGGGTGTGACAAGCAAACCACTCCTAAAGCAAAGACTGCTTCCGATAATATATTAGTGTTTTTTAAACTGTGGCAGAATTTTTTATTTGTACACTGAATTTAATCATTTTTTTAATGTTAATGTTAGTCTTGTTTTTTTTCTTTTGTAACAATACCAAATTGACCCAAATCAGGAAAAGAAGTTGAAAGGAGATAAATTATCTGCCAGTGAAATAAAATAATTTTAATTAATATTGGAATAATTGTACCAAAAATAACTTTAATAATAACTTAAATAAATTTTCATCTTTTAAGATTTCAGTTTTGCAGTGTACATTTTGATAGACTATTTTTCCATTACCACCTTATTTAATTATTACATTTTTCAACTAACATATGGCCTGATAATATATCATTATTTTACCGGTTCTGGAGTGGTTGCAATTTAATTTCACTGCTTGATGTATAATTTTTCATGTAATATTCTAATAATCATCTTTTATGTTACCAATGAAAGGTTCATTTAATTAATGTATTGAAAGTTTACTTCTTATGTGTACTTATCATATCACTTTTCTGGTATAAAGGTACCTTGATTTTATCCATATTGACCACCTCTACGGATTATCAACTTGCTTCTAATAGATTGCATCGTGTGGTGTATGGTGTATGTGTGTGTGTGTGTATGTGTGTGAGCACAACTGTGTCAAAAGAGATGATTCCTCATAAGTAAGCTTGACTCGCATCATCTTCTGTTGTAACCTCCCCTGTAGCCATGGTAACCATTTTTTCAAGGAGGGCTGCACACTGCGGTGTTGGCGTGAAGGGCCCCGTGATCCACCAATCACACGTGCAGCTCTCCTCTTCTGGTCCAGAGCATCTGTCACTCCCTCTGTCAGTCAGTCCGGAGACGCTCTTCACCGGCTGATTTTTTCTCCGGCTCTCCCTGGATCGCCTCCAGCTCCTTTTGTCTCTCGCCTGAAAGTTGATAGCGCTGGAACATACCCATGATGCAAGTGGTGCCGTTCCTCAGGAAGAGTGACAGAATGTGGATGCGGAGGCCGGGTCGCCCATTCCCATTCCGTCCGTGCGTACGTGTAAATCAGTGCGTGTGGTGTTACAGGCGGCGCTGCCAGGACACCAGCAGTCCCGCTATAAATAACACTTATTGGTGTGATGCTGATGGGATGTGCTTAGCATATTTTATTAAAATAACACAGACAGAGGGCGAGAGTGAGAGGAACCAAGGAGTGGTGTGTTCCAAGGATTTTCCTTATGTAAATTAATAAACACAGATATTCTCATCTGTACACTGGAGAAGTATCTGTTGAAAAATCATGTTAGATTCTGAAAGGCATTACAGGTTTAGATGGTGGTGAATAAAAAAAATGTTTGCTACATGATTGAATGTAATGCACATGTCTATGTGCACATGGAGCAACAAAAGGTTTGGTAATGCTACACTGTCATGGGTGGTCCTAGATCAGATAATCAGATCACATCAGTGCACCACCCACTTATATAATAACCCCAGATCAAACATATAACATGGATATGGTAGTTATGCTGCATGTTACGGTACTTTCCCTTCTGCTCATGCAGATAATGATCAGAACCACCTTATTCCAGGAGAGCAGCGAGCGTGCTGGCTGGCTGGATTTGAAAGGGGAGGTGGGGGGGGGGGACTTCTCATCCCCAGCCCTGCTCAGCTGACTGCAGCGGGGTGTGTCTGCTGAGGGGTGAGAGGTGGGAGGACAGAGGGTGTCCCTAATGCCAAAGGAAAAGCCCCTAATCCTCTGTTGAAGTGTCCCCATTGTCCCCCCGCCGGTTCCCCTCTCACCAAAATAGCGTCTGCCGTTATTGTTGTTGTTCTCCACTTTTGTACTGAATAGTAAAAAAAAAAAAAAAAAGTGGCTAGACACAAATGCATACAGATTGGGTGCTGCCAGCTCAGTGTGAGCAGGTAGCGTTAACACAGCCAGGACACACTCACAACAGGGGGAGAAAAAAAAGCTGTTAGAGGGGGAAAAGAGCTGATACGCAGGATGACAATAAAGAGGCAGAGAATGAGTGGGAGGGAAAGAGGGAGAGTGGGTGGGATAACAAGAGAGAGGGGGGGGGGTCGAGTCATTTTAGCCAAAGTATTTGTTTCAGCTTCTATTTTCAGTTTGGCCCCTGTCCCCGCTCATCTCCCCAACCTTGGATTTTAAGATCACCCTGACAACCCCCCCACCACCACCACCACCACCACCACCACCACACCCGCCCCTCGGAGTAAATGAAGGTGAGGAAGGAAAGGAGGGAGAGGGGGAAAGAGGGGGAGGGAGAAGCCTCGGCTGGTATGGTAAGTCAGGGTGCTCTTCCCGGCGCCCTCCCCACCCCGGAGGTTGCTTTCTGGGGCAGGGGCCGGCTTCTGGGAGGCGGCAGGGATTTACCCTTGTTGACACATTTTTTTTTTTAAAAAAAAAGACGAGCTGGATGCGACGGGGAGGGAGAGTGTGCGGCAGCGGCGGGGATTTGGCGTGTGTCCTTTCAGATGCTCGGCGCTTTGTTTACTGATCACTGGAGAGTTGGATAGACCCCTGTATCCTCCACACACACACACACACACACACACACACTCACACACTCCCATCACTCCTCTGGCTCACACGCAGGGAAACAACCTGACGGTGGAAGGAGCTGTTTTCTCTGGCATTTCTTGGGTCTGCTTTGATTATTTTTCTGTGTGTGTGTGTGTGTGTGTGTGTCTGCCACCGGTGGCACCTCGCTCTCTCCTCCGGGTGGGCATGGATGCCAGTGAGGTTGAGATAAGGACAGAGTTAACTGACTTGAGTGACTGAATAGATGACTGGCTGGCTGCTCGGCTGCCCGGCCGCTCTCAGCTCAGGTTTCACTCCTCTTCACACAGAGGAGGGGAAGAAAGAGGGGAAAGAGAAAGGGAGAGAACATGGCTGTGGAAGAAGGTGCTATCTTCCTCACACAAGTGAGTAGTGCTACCAATTTGGTTTATTCTTATTATTTTGTGTGTATGTGTGTGCGTGTGTGTTTTACTTTCAGATTAGTTTTGTGATTTGGTATTGTCTTGGAAAAAAAAAACTTGATAGGATGATACGGTGAATCAGTGGTTTGAACATATAAAGTCAGCTGATTGGCTGCAGTCAAATGAAAGATTTGGTGCATAGACAGGAAGCTGCAGCATGCACCTGCATTTAAAAAATATTAGTGTTAAGTATTGTGTACATCACTGAGCAAACTTGTAAAGATATAGTTTGAGTCTTTTGTGAAATACACTTTTTTTGCTTGTGCATAGTCCAATTATGATAATACAACAGGTTAATTACTGAGCTAATGAGGTATTAATTAACAGGTTTTTTATAAAACCTTTGGATGGATCTTCACATCTAACTCACAGCAACAGTGAATTACGTGAAACGTCAAACAGTTCCTTTAAGACGGAAACAAAGAGTTGGTACAGCAGTGTGTTAGGCTCTTCACACACTGTAGCACATAGAGACATTTGGCTCTCTGAAAGAAAGAGAAAGATGTGAAAGAAGATACCAAATAGGAGCACAAGCTTCTTTTTTTTCCCACCAGTAAAGCCCTCAGTCAATGGTGAATGTGAGAGGAACATTTATTTAGTGCAGTCTTTTCAGAGGTGAAACACTTAATGGGACACAGAAAGTAATTTACTTCTCTTTCATTCATTTACTTACTCCCTCTCTCACACACACACACACACACTCTGCCATTCACAGCCACTCTTCCCTGTGGCCTTTAGAAAGCATGACCAATAAAGCGCTCGTCTCTCCCGTGCATTTCTCCGGACACGTGCTGCGCTTTCCATTAGCGGCACGAGTGAAATGGAAGGATGTTTTGGAATGATGTGGGCGCCAGAAATACACACGCGGTGCGATGTATACGGCCACAGGAGCAGCGGGGATATGCGGCAACATGGAATATGCAGCATGTGGAACATAAAGAATCCCGTTATAGATTACCATTTATTGTGCTGCCGATATGCTTCTTTGCACCCATTCCTCTTCAAAGCTTTATTAATGATTTTCCAGTATGAGCTTGTTGACAGTGAAATGGTGGCGTTAATTCATCAATAAGTTTGCTATATTTAACCTGAGAGAGGAATCAGGATGCTGTGAGAGACAAACCAAGTCCAGGGATTAGGGAAATTTGACAATTTGGAGATGAGAGAGATGGTTGTTGCTGGTCTGTTGTGGTGTGAAGGTGTTTGGCACCGGTGGGTGCTGCGTCCCGACACTTGATGGCCCTGGCTTAGTGTGTGTGGGGCTCTGTGTGCTTTGTGCTGTCAGGGGAGCAGGGGATGAGGCCAAACAATACAGCCGCCGCTGGTCTGGCGTGTTCTAAGCATGCTCAGTTCCCCCCCAAGCGTGCAGCACTGACATCAGTCTGCGTCAGTGTGTCCATACTACTTTCCTGCATGTGTTATAAATAAACCACGTCCAAAAAACAGTTTGCCTGCATTATACACGGCCGCACTGCAAATATGCGGCGTGTCAGGGTCGAGAGTTTGTTGTGTTACACGCTCGGTGCAAAGTGCCAAATTGACATCACCGGAGTCCGGCGCCCGGGGGGATATTGGTCTCTATACAACTGAATATCCTCCATTTATCGAGATAATCACTTGGATGGTGTCGCGAGGAGAAGGAGTGCCAAGCGCAAATCAGCAGAAATGAAAGCAAAAGCTTTGTGACTCTCCGTACCAAGACAGTTGTATACAACAAAAAAGTGAATCACCCACAAACACATTTTTTCTATTCCCTAGTTCCATTCTATATATGAATCATAAAACAAGACACAGGCATCATAAAACAACATACAGATTTCTACCGTTTATAGAAATCTGTATGTTGAGATGCAGACACACACAATTCATGTGCAGAAATAATCTGATTCAACCTCAATAATCTGACACTCTGCTCAGTAGCTATTTCCTTTGTGGAGCATCTGCAGACACCAGTCGGTGACCAGAGGGCATTTTTAATTAGGGCTGAGATGGTTAATTGTCATTTTAACAGTGACTTACCCGGAACTTGGCAGCATTTTTGACTGTGAGCGACTTTAATTGCGAGTGATGCTATAACTCCAGTTCTATGGCTACACTTGTATGTCAGACTTCTCTTGGTCTCGGCCCTCTCTTCTCTCATCCTCTCCCTTCTATCTAACATTAGACTAATGCTTTCCTTCAGGCTTAACCTAGTCTTAATGGCCCCATTTTCTTTGAACCCCTGATCTGCGGAGGCTTAATGATATTTCTCTTACTAATCTCTCGCCCTGGCCTGTGTAATGCTTCATTCACAACGACTTCAAGATACGTCATGTTGGACATGGATGGGATGGGGATGAAGGGTTAGACATGTTGCTCATTGGTTTTCATTGCAGGCATTAAGGGATAAACTGTGAATTATGGATGAAAACTACTTAGTCTCTTAGCATTTATTAAGCTTGGGCAGAGACAGAAAGAAAAACCAAACAACTGGGTAACATTGATAAGATTCCAGCAAAACTGTGACAGGATTACTTTCAGATTGCTATTTTAAAATATGTTGTGGATGTTTTTCTAAAGGGAACATATTTATTTTGTGTGTTAAGTGTTCATTTTCAAATCTGCCTACTACAAACCAATAAGTGGTCCTCAATAACATAGATACTATCACAGTATTAAAAAAAGGACAGGATACTACAGTATTACCATGATTCATGAATTACATAATGTTTGATGTGTGTGTGTTAATCACTGAGAAGTTGTCATGGCGCTTCCTGTGCACAGCTGTAACCCCTGCATTACCACGTCAGAGGTATTAGAGCGGTCAAACATTTGGTGACACTCAACAAAGCCTGGGAGTCCTGATATACACACCATCGCATGTACTTTTAGGACACATGCAAGTTATGTAAGAAACCGGGACAACTGTTTCTGCACACGCACACACACACCAGCGCTGCATGAATATTATATTACATGAAGAGACTTTGAATTGACTAACTGATAATGCAGCGAGGTATGGTGGTGATATTCTGAGATCATCTTGAAGTCAGAGTTGGGTCTGAACTAATGGGCTTTTACCCGTTAAAGTAATAATTCATTAATAAATGCATGGAGCATATTTAAAGAAGGGTGCTTTACCCAGAAGGATGAAAATACAGCTAACATGAATGCAAGAAAATGATCCCCAGTGTCAGCTGAGGAGTATACGAGGACAGATTTTACAACATCTTAAAAATCATTTCTCCTGACAAAGGGACACACATCAGAAGGAGACAGAAGGAGCACAAAGCTAAAGTTACAATGTCAACACTTCCCAGCTAACATTGAGCATTTACATGACATTAAAAACACACTTGAACATGCTCATGTCACGTCATATTCTCTGTACGTCCCTTCCAGGTTTTATTTTGGTAAATCCCCCAATGTTCATAGATTGATGTGCACATATTTTTGATCCAGTCAACCCCTTCAAAAATGTAGTTATAATGTAGTTATAAATGTAGTTATAACATAACGTTATTTTAACTCATGATTATGTTCCATTAAGGTTTCCTGTTGCTAAAGTCCTGAAAGTTTTGTTTTTGAAACGTCGTTCTGGAGACGTGACAGGTGCGGTTTTAACATGCAGAAACATTCAATAAATGTCCCATTTGGGAACTGACTTTTTGCGAGGTGGGATGCTCAAAGTTCCAAACCTTGAGGGGGTCAGTCATTTTCTATACCCACTTATTCCTTACTAGGGTCACAGGGGTCAGCTGGAGCCAATCACAGCACATTAAAGGCCAGAGGCAGGGATACAACCCAGACAGGTACCGGCCTATTATTGGAAACACACACACCATTAGCTCACACACTCTTACCTATATTTAGGAGAAAAATGTCCAAAAGAAAATATATAAAAATATAAGAAAAAAAAGAAATTGGTTGAACTGTAAACCATGCAGAGATATTCCAATAGAGCCCCTGAGTGCAAAAACAAACCCAGACGTGTACATGATACGTCCCCTTTAAATGTTTAAAGAAGTGTGAGAAGATTCTTGTTGGGGGAATGACCCCATGTACGCGCACTGTTTATATTCCCGTCCCACTTTCCACATCCAGACAAGACTTGTTTTCATTCCCGAAGGGCACCACTTATAAACAATAGTCGCCATGAATCACGTTGATACCGCATCACACGTAGCCATGTAGCAGCTGGATAAAGTCTCGCAGAAGAAGTGACAGATTTGATACGCTGTGATGACAGACCGGGTCCCTGCTGGCCCAGGTGAGGGAGCCAAGGTGTCCCTTACAGGTCACCATGAAGGACGCTGATTCCTGGTGTCCATGACTGACAAGTAGAAAATCTCAGTCTGCAAGGACTATGCGGGTTGTTTTATAAGGTTACATTGGGTATTAGAAGTCTTTATGGTCATTGCAATTAAAGATTTTCACCTTTTCTTCCAGCTGTCATGCAGAAATACAGATCTACCATGTAAGCAAAGCGTGTCCGTTCATTCGCATGTTCACACTACTTCTAAAACTAATTATTCTCCAGCAAATTATATCCAGGCCACTATTTTTGGAAGTTTTCGAAGGTTTACTCCACTGTACGGTGCAGTGGTGTCATAATGTACTTCAGCGCTTTCCAATGTTAATGGTCCCTCTGCAGCCGGTGCCAGGACGCGTCGCTGCCCCGGAGCCTCGTTTTACGAATCAACCCTAAGATTTTACGTTGCCACTTTAAACCCCTCCACGGAACGTGCTGCTTTATTTCTGTATCTGTTCTTGACCCATGCCTCGTCTTTATAGTTCAGTGATCATGCTGGTTCGGGCCTTGTGCCAGCGACGGGTCTGTTATATTTATATTCCCACTGGAACAGAAATATCATTAGTGGTTCGCTGCTACCAAACAGTACTCTGGGGGGGTTGGCGGTATTGAAAAAAGGAAGAAGACGTTTGTCTGTGTGGGCTGATTTTGCCGCAGAGATCTGAGCTCAGTGGTCTCCTATAATCTGGAAATGACTCTGTTCCCAGTCAACGTTGCTTTCAAATGCTGATATTTTGTGTGCCTACGCAGCCAATCGGTGTAACAATCTGATGCTGGATGCCTTTGTTCACTAACATTTTTCGGCTTTGGGTCAGATCCCTGTATGTTCGTCAGAGTTATTTCTGGAGCATGGCGGTGGGGGAGGAAAAGAGTACAATGTTGGATAACCGCTTGTACTGTTTGGCCCTACTGAGTTTATCCTAAGTGTCTCTGGACGCAGGGCTAAATATAGCAGGTCTGTGCTTCTGATAATTCAGGGGAATTTGTTTTTTTTGAGCCTCTATTATGTAGCAGCATATCCCAGCTTCCCTCCTGCTCTCAGCAGCTGCAGAGCGGCGTTTTCTTTTTTTTTGTTGTTTTTTTTTTTTGACAAAATGCTGTTTGTGCGCCTGCTGCGGAGGATGACAAAATGCAGAGTTTGCTACGTGTCACTTCATGTCAAACCCTGCGTCGTGAGACCCGAACATTGGGCACAGGAACCCAACCTCTCCCTCGTCTTCTCTCCTTCTTTGTCTATTCTCATCCGTCTTTCCACCCCCAGCCGCCCGGCCCCCCCTCCTCCCTCGCCCTTCCTCTCACACACATGCACACCACATTCATTATAAGGGCGAGAAAAAAAAAAAAAAGATGCTTGCCTCATCATTTTATTTTGGTGTGCAAAGCCCTATTTCCGTAGTGAAATAAAGGACAAGCAGGCAGAGTGGAGGATGCTGTGCTTCAGGTAGCACGGCCACACACACACTCACCACTGATTCCACTGGTGGATGCAGAGGAGAGCGCCACACGCAGCTGCGAGGATCACCCAGGCTTTGAACTTCCTACTTTTGGGAATCAAAGGCATTCGGATCTAACAAAGAGGGGGAACGTCCCGCGGGATGTGACGGATGACGGGGGGGATGACGCGAGTTGTTGGGATGATACAGTATGCAGAGGCTCTGTTGGCGTTCTCATGGATTCTACTTGCGACTGAAATGTTTGTGTTTTAACTCGGTCTGGCTTTGAGACAGCGTTGATTTTTTTAAACTGGGACGATGGCTCTACTCTGTGTGTGGATACTGGCTTTTTCCCACCCTTTGTTCAGGTGTTTTGTGGATGTCTGAGAAATGATGACAGAGTTCTACCTGGTACAGTAAAATTCTGGCATTTGTATGTGCTTTGTTACTCGCTTCCGTTCACTCGTGTGCATACTGATAACAGTCTGATAACTTGAATAATGAGCTTGTGGCCAGAGTCTGACCCAATGTTCTCACCTTCTCTCTCTCTCTCTCTCTGTGTTTCTTCCCCCTCTCTCTAGTCTGACAGTAATGCCAGTTACCTACGAGCAGCCCGGGCAGGGAACCTTGAAAAGGTTCTTGACTACCTCAAGTCTGGGGTTGAAATAGACATCTGCAATCAGGTGAGGTTTCTGACACACTGGGATACTCTTATATGTGCTTATGGGAGTAACACATACTGTAGGAACTGTACTTTTTCCGCACACATGAACACACTCATGTCATTATCAGAATTAATCTAAAGGGCTGCTGGACAATCAGGATTAACCTCTATGAGAAATGTGATAGAATCTGAAGCTATCCAATTAATACCATCATTTTCATAGTGTATCACATTTCCTCTAACCGGTCTGTGTATGCCTCTCCCTCAGAATGGTCTGAACGCTCTTCATCTAGCCTCCAAGGAGGGGCACGTGGAGGTTGTTGCCGAGCTGCTGAAGCTCGGAGCCGTTGTGGATGCGGCCACGAAGGTAAGGCCGCCTCCTCACCTGTCGCAGCTCAGCTGACTTTACAGAGGTCTATATTTATATCCACTGTAGGATTAAACCACACACAGCTGCAGTACGACTACAGAAAGTGTGCGCCTTCCGTTTGGGTTTACTATTATATAAATATGTAATGATATGCTGTAGTGAGGAGGGGAATTTTAAATATATGTAAGAAATAAGCAGAAGGATCACACAGGATCACAAGGAAGATGTAAAAATATATTTACTGCAAATGTGTTAAATAAAGGACAACTTGCAAAGTAGTTGTTGCAATATTGTAATATTTTATATACTGAACAATATGAAGTCATTAGGGGAGGGCCTCTCCCTTTGAAGCTTCTGTCCTCAGATGTTAAGAGGAGTTGAGAGGAGGAGCCATTTAAAAACATTATCCAGATTTGCGCCTCTAAGGCTAATATTCAGTCGTTTCTCGTTCAGCCACGGGCCACATCCCTAGACATTATGAAATATTCAAGATCAAGCAGAAAATCTCCCCAATTAAAGCTACTCGAATGTGACCCTGAGGATGTGGAGGGATTAGTTTTACATCATGGGGATTCACTGCTTTCGTCCTCATGCCTATCAAGTTCTATTCTATGCAGCCAAGGAGACAATGAAGGAGGCGTCGCTATCGAGGATACCTCAATGTAGTAAAACACAGTCGTTGATGGTCTTGAATGTTTGATGCTAAAGTTAATAATTTATCTGCCTCCTCTTGCTGTGCAGGTTTATTATCCTGCAAAAGCTCTAAAAACAAAATACTGGAAGTCCCCCTTCGCTAAAATATGTATTTCTTCTTGCTCTGACAAATGTTTGAGTTTCAATTTTCAATAATTTAAAAGCCAGACCTGATCCAATATTCCTCTGATACAAGTGTGACGTAGGAAGCATCTTTTGTCAAGCTGTTAAACTTTTTAAACTAAATGTGCATATTCCATAGATAGAATCCATATTTTCTGAAATGTGTAATGATGGAGAATCATGTCATTTCAAGGATTTTACCATGATAATCATGATAAACTTTTTTGTGGAATGATCAAATGAGCCCCACATTATGATTCAAAGTATTTTATATATACCTCAAAACGTCTCTAGAGTGTATCTTTAGGACCAAGTTAGGCCATAATAAGCAGCTCTAGGTGTCTATTTTTATATTGCTGATTACATGTTAATTTATAAAAGTACGCAGGTTTCTGATGATCTGTCTCCAATTGTATCTTAAATCATCAAAATCTCAGATGCTCATTTCTCTCCCAACAAAGAATAGAAAAATGTTTACATACATAACACGTAACCAGGGTTCTGTAAAAACATGATCATAACTAGATCATGTTCAAGAATTACAAAAAAACAACACTTTTCTCAACAAACATGAAAACTTGTCAGCTTCTCCCAGGTAGTGAGTGTATATTACAAAGTTCATAATAATGGAGCTGATTGTACTGTTTACCTACACTGTATACTACATTGTGTTGTCTGTCTCTTTACTAATAGTGCCTGCTACAATATAGTAATTGTGACAGATTAGTATTGTGCAACACTTGTATAACAGAGCCCAGTATCCAGGCAGGAGGCTGGGGGGTCAACCCAGCCCTCACAAGGCCCTGCACAGGTTCATAAAATGCCTCCTGGAGTTTTATTTATGTCCGGGGCTCTGTGGGAGCTCATTGATATGTGGGACGTGAGGTATCGGAAGTGACACATTGTTGGCACCACAGGCGGGGGGATGCCAGAGCTGGAACACCAGTGGTATTAAAGCATGGCCTGAGTGAGGGGGGTTCACTACAGGACACGTGGGTACATATACAGACACAAGACAGGCACACACACAGGCACACAGGCACACATGTGCACACACACGAAATAGTGGAACAGGTGGAGGAGAGCTTAACAGACATTCCTGTGCTTGTTCCATGTAATCCAGAAAGGAAACACTGCTCTGCACATAGCATCGCTGGCTGGCCAAACGGAAGTCGTCAAAGAACTGGTCACTAATGGAGCCAATGTCAACTCACAATCTCAGGTGAGACATACACATATTCTGTGTGTATATATATATATATATATATATATATATATATATATATGTGTGTGTGTGTGTGTGTGTATATTTAGACTACTACTACCACATGCCACGTCCTAGAGATCTACTTATAGGACCTGAAACAATTTCATTTTCCTCACACTGTGGTGATGCACATCTTTGATTAGATGAGTCCCTATCACCAAGTCAGGGACATTGAGGGAATCACTCAGTGGAGAGATTCTCACTCACTGACTCAGGCGTCATGCCAACTAGGCCTCAGCCTCTCGAGGAAACGGCTGTTTCACGTTTAACTCAGATCAAGGTGGGAAGAGGGGTTTTCACGCACCTTCTATTCCCCCTCTGATCTTATCGAACTTGTTAGGCAGTCGGCGGAACCTCAGATCAACAGCAATTCAAACGTTAAAACACCAATGAAACCTTTTAATGTTGGCAATGCAAAGATGATAAAAGTTCATTATGATATAATTTGATTGTCCAAAATCCAAGTAAGCAAAACAAATTGATGGCAATAACTGAGTGATCATATAGACATAATTATTTCAGGCATACAGACATTTTTATGAGATTGTTTACATAAGGACAAGAAAAGAACAAGCCTGCAGTCCTCAGATAATGAAAAACAGAGATTTCATATCATGTGGTTTCATTTTATTCCTTTGTTGTTATTGTGGGAATTTTTCTAAAACGCTGTTTGGCCAACTGGTTTAAATAAATATGTTAGACCATATTTAGCTCTCATCTCTAAACCATATGTGTGTTGTAACCATGTGTTTGTGCAGAATGGCTTCACCCCCCTGTACATGGCAGCCCAGGAGAACCACCTGGAGGTGGTACGGTTACTTCTGGAAAACAGCGCCAGCCAGAGTATGGCCACGGAGGTACTGTGCATGTGTGTGTGTTTAAGTGATTGTGTGTGTAAGTGTGCAAGTGTGCCAGTCCTGCGTTCCACCATTCTATAGTCAACATTCTCATCCTAGAGTGTCAAATATCGCTGCTTTGTCGCGCCCCTCTGCGCCGGATGAATGAAATGCACCAGGTGCACATGAAACGCACATTCATTTCGCAACAAATACGAATCATGAAATCATGGGACAAAGCTGTTGCTAAAGGTCCCATTCTTTTTTGAGGCGTTGACAACCCTAATTTGCGATATGATTTAACTCACTTTAGTTTTACAGTGCTAGCTCAAGTGCCTCGCTGGAGCTCCACAAAGCACAGGTCTCATAAATATTTATGAGCCTCTCTTCTGATTGGCTGATTTTTACTTGCAACACTGAAAGTGAATGAAAAGTGGCTATCTGCATGATTTGGGATTTTTAATGTCTGGGTTTAGGCAAAAAAAAAGTCCTGCTTAGGAGAAAAATAATGGTTTGCGCTACAATGTTGCAGGACAGTAAAAAGGTTAAAATGTTTAAATGTGTGTGTGTGTCTCAAACTCTGCTCTCTTGCTGCTGCTTGTGCAGCTTTTCATTATTTTTGCAGCAGCAACAATCCACCCATTACTCCACTTTCAAACTTTACCAAATTACCTTACAGCACCCTTGACGTCATCAATCTCTTGCATCTATTTCACGTGTTTGGGGAGTTTTATAGAAGCCTATGGGACTATCCTGCATGTTCAAAAAATTAGGCCAAAGGGGACCCGGTGCGTTCACCAGCGCCACTGACGGGTGTGACAAAACAGCAGCATCTGACGCCGTGGGAATGAGAAAGGTCTACTATAGTCGTACCGTTGTGTCTCCATGCATTTTATCTCTGCCTCAGTCATGTTTGGTCTTTACATCTGTTGTACTAACCACCTCCGTCTCCTCTCCTTCCCTGTTTCCTTCCATCCCACCTTTTATCGTCCCCCCCCCACCCCCCACCCCCCTCTACACTCGCTCTACATCTCTCTCTGTGTCTCTGTCTGTTCCTTCTTCACCTCTCTGTCCTCTTTTTCCGCTGTCCTGCCTCTGTCTTTGCCTCGTCCCTGTCTGTCTCACACTCTCCCCCGCTCTGTCCTCCCTCATTCTCCGCCTCGCCCCATTTTTCCTCTCCTCCTCCTTCCCCCCCTCCCCATCTCTTCATGAGGGACTGGGCAGAGCTTCATTGATTGGTAGTGTATGGTGGTGGAGGCAGAGTGACCTTGAGTGGGTCACTGATGAGGTCTGCTGCGCTCACTGCCTCCACTCGAACGGCTGCTGCTGCCGTTACGCCTCTGATTTACGTTGCTCAGCTTGTGGAGCCTGTACCCACACACACTCACATGCACGCATACTTATCAGTCACCGCACGTATACACACACACACCGGGCACGTGCACATAGGGGATAAATAGCTGTTGGGTCTAATGGAATACCCAGTGAGTCTACAGTCCGCTGGTTAACATCTTCGAGCTACACGGTAGAACACGGGCTACGGTACTTGTGTACATGATATATGAATGCAGGCGCATATGCATGTATACAAATACCTTAGCGCGCACACACGCCTATCCATATACACTATGACAGTTAAATTATGCATCATAAGAACAATGTGAGTGGGAGATAGATGTGTTTTTCAACACCATACTTTCATTATGTATCCTACATTAGCGTTCTATATGGAGAGGTGGAAATATACAGTAACCTGTCTGTGGGGTATAAAGTTATGATTTACTATCCTCAATGCTGTAAGCTGTAAACTCCCAACATGTCCAAAGGTTGAACTATAAAGCTTTTTAGGAACATTTGTGGATATTTATGCAAAAGCAAACCACACATTTGAGCTAACGCCAGGAATAGCCTTCACATAAGGAATCAGCCAACCGTAACACTGGAGCACCATCTCTCCGTAGCCTCGCTCTTAACCTGCATCGCCGTCGTCCTGCGTATCCCCCCCCCCAAGCGCTGACTGCCTTCTCTCTGTCCTCGCCTGCAGGACGGCTTCACCCCTCTGGCGGTGGCGCTCCAGCAGGGCCATGACCAGGTGGTCTCCCTGCTGTTGGAGAACGATACTAAGGGCAAGGTTCGCCTGCCTGCCCTGCACATCGCTGCCCGCAAGGACGACACCAAGGCCGCGGCCCTGCTCCTACAGAACGACCACAACGCAGACGTTGAGTCCAAGGTGAGCAATGTGCTGGTGGAGAAGCTTCCACTCAGACTTTTCCTTTACACCTCTTTGATCATTTAATCGGTTAATTGTTTCTTTAATTATTAAAGCTTTTGGTTGTGTTTCTTCCAGTTTTTTTTGTTTCCTGCTACCCTATTCTCTTTTCTATCTCTATTTATTTATTTATTTATTTCCTGGTTGAATTTGTGTTTTTTATTCTCTTGGCAGATAGAGGGAAAGAAAAGGACTTTATATCTTCTAAACAATAAAAACAACAATGCAGAACAATTTTTTTGTTGAATAACTTCATACTGAGCTCCTTATCTCCTCTCTCTGCTCCTCCACGCCATGTCAGTGGAGGCCCCCTTTCCTGTTGTTTTGCTCACTAACTGCCCGTTCTCTCCTCTCTCGGCTGACTTTGTAGATGATGGTGAATAGAACAACAGAGGTACACCTCATGTGCATTACTTAGTCTCTCCATCGCAGCTCATAAACAGTCTGAAAAAGATAAATCCCCAAACACCTCCAGTGCCCCTGATCTAACGCAGTACTGTTTCTGTAGCTCTCTATCACATCTCCTTTTCCATTTGAACTTGTCTCCCTCCCTGTCCATTGCTTCATCCATGTAGCCGATATCTCTTAGAGAAATTTAGTGTGATAGCGCATGCTTTACTTATACTGATTCCAAATCCTGGAGCTGGAGGCTTGTGTGTCCAGGCTGTCCTTGAATTCCGTGGTTTCATGGTACCTAAATTCTGTTTATTGTCAGTTTTTTTGGAAATTATTTGTGACTAAATGTTTCCCTAATGTGATCTGACACAGTTTACCCATGAAACTTATTAACATGATAACCAGTGTTAGCATGAATAGTGGTTATCATCGATTGAAAAGTAGCGGTTTGTCTATATCCTGCATGGCAACCAAGTCTCCATTAAGCTGTAAAGAAACCCAGCCTTCTAGTTTGTCAGTTAGTCAATTTACTTCACAAGTCTGCCCCATTTATTCATCCTTAGTCCTTCTAATCCTCAACCCTTGCACCTCAAGCATTTTGCATGGGACCAAAGCAACAAGCTACCACAACACTGCTTCTATAGTAACAAGGGCCCCCCCGTCACACCAAAGCCAGGCCTTTGGTTGGCATTGTTTCTGGCTTTGGCAGGCTGACAAGACAACTGGTATGATTCATCCAAAAAAAATGGCTTTGTTGATCCAAGGCTTGTGCATCGTGGTAAACAAGTTTGTTTATCAGTGGATGGAAGATGGAAGAAAGTTTTTTTGCAGATTTTATTTTAATTTATAAAATGATGAACCTACTGTTATTGCCCCAAAGTGTCAGGTTTAAAATGTACTTTTCTGATATGATTGTGTAATAAATAATATGTATGGTACACCTGCTTTCAGCTGGATTATTAATTATTTGAAATAGCAATTCGACGGACTAGACAGCTTAGTGTGAGATTCGCTCAGTCATTGGACGAAGCATTTTCCAATCTCCTGCTGCTTTGACAGCTGTTGCTCACTAAGCCAGCATTTTTGCCAGGATGTGACTGTCATCCGTGATGTCAGCAAATAGACGTTAGCGTCATCTTGCCACAGCAAACTGATCAAAATGTATAAAAGAGATCATTAGAACATAGTATAATTGACAATAGTGTCTGTCAGACAGGTTTTTATGTAATGAGTCAGGTCATGAGGGCAAATAGAAGCTCCTGGTGAATGTTGTTGCTTCTAGATGTCAACGTACCGTTGGCCCCATTATTGTTGCTTCGATAAAAAGGACTTTTTCTGTGAGAAAAGTCAGGTGTCGGTGTAACGGTGTAGAGTTGAGTATATGTCCTTGTCTGACTGAGTGGTGTATGTTGGCTCTATGCCTGTGTAGTCTGCTACAGAGCTCAAGTGTGCTGCCTTTTTGCAAGAGGGCCGCGTTCTCACTGTTCGTAATACGATGTGTTTGCTTGTTTGTGTGTCTGCATGTGTGTGCCGCGCGCCTTTCTCCAATCCTCAGAGTGGCTTCACCCCGCTGCACATCGCCGCTCACTATGGCAACATTAACGTGGCCACGCTTCTGCTGAACCGAGGAGCCGCTGTGGACTTCATGGCCAGGGTGAGTGTGTTCTGCCCTCTGCTGTCTAGGATGGGAATTACCACCACTATTTAACCCAGAGGAGGAGGAGTATGGTATTCTGGTAACTTCT
This sequence comes from Eupleurogrammus muticus, assembly GCA_036785175.1. Taxonomy (NCBI): domain Eukaryota; kingdom Metazoa; phylum Chordata; class Actinopteri; order Scombriformes; family Trichiuridae; genus Eupleurogrammus; species Eupleurogrammus muticus. The sequence goes on from JAYKQN010000019.1 coordinate 12,403,490, forward strand.
TGATGTTAGATTCCTTCAGGGAAAGAGCAGCAGATGAAGACACAACATGGGACAAGTGTGGGATGTGCCATGCTGTAGAATATATTAGTAGACTTGGCGTTGGCACATGCTACTGCTACTAGTGGAGAGAAAAACACCCTCCCACACAAACTGTAATGACTTGCTGAGGTATCTGCATTTTTTCACATCTAACATCTTTTCATCATGAACAAATAATAAGGTATGGTAAAGGATAACAATCAAAACATGTTTTGCACCTGTTTCCCAATAGAATATACAATGTGAAAAAGAAAACATGTTTAGTTGCAGTAGGTCTTATGGAAATCAACCATTAAACCAATCTATTCTCCTATATCATGTGGGATTGTACGTTTTGGGTATAAAGGTCCAGTTGTTAAATAAATACTGCCCCATGTTTCAAAATGCTCAGCTGTGCCAGAACTTTCATGATATCACAATTACACAGTCACCACAACCCCCCCATTCACAGCCATTCAAATGGGCTAATCAGAGGGAGGGTTCATTAACATTAATTACACAGACACTAAGTGACCTGTTTTCCTGAGTTCCAAAGAGAAGCTTGAGAAAGATGAACTAACATATAATTTATGATAACTTTATATAAATAAGAACTGAGATGGTACTCCTGTATCATCTCACAGAAAGAGATTTGAAGATATTCTAATATTCTACATTTCCTAAACTGGACACTTTAAACAAGAGCCCAATGAAGCACTTTAAATGAGAAAATAAATGGTAAATTAGTGGGATGATGATTAAATTTTAAATGATGTTGCAGGAATTTTATGTTTTGTATTATATTGTAGAGATGATGGTAAAGCAATTTGTATTAGTAGCATGTATGATGATCAAAACATTGTATATAAGGGAAATGGAAACAACCTTAGATGCCACAATGGTGAAATCACTGTTATGTTGTAACTCGCTATGGGTTCATACAGTTAGACTCTACAAACAAAGTAAACTAGCAAGGGGTATCATTATCATTCCTTTTTAAGAATCAAATTCCTTACTATCCATTACATAAAGGAGACAACAATATGTTTGTTACATTATCTCAGGTGCCTCTCAGTGATCAGAATCAGTGACATATAATAAGCAGAGTAGCATTTATTTACTGTATTATTTACTGTAATCCAAGAGTTCCGGCCTTTATAAATGTGTTTAGACATTAGCTAAGCAGAGTTAACAGTGGTTCATAATTATATCAGCTAGAGTCTGAAGCAGCATTTATGCTTGTCCTGCATATTGACAGTGATTACATGTTGGGTCCAGAGAGTCTCATGCTACAACAGTGAAGGAACTGTAGATGGATTAAATAATAAGGATATTTAAAAACTGTTGCTGTCTTGATGAGGAGTGTGTCCACTACAGCCAGTCCAGTACAGATCTATTCACAGTCCGCAAGATTATATTTTCTAATATACCTAATTTAATACTACTTGCAGTTTATTTACATACTGTTTTTCAGTGTTTTGACAGTTGAATCATAACACCGATCTCTATATTTTGTTCAGAACGACATCACGCCGCTTCATGTGGCGTCGAAACGGGGCAACAGCAACATGGTCAAGTTGCTGCTGGACAGAGGGTCAAAGATTGATGCTAAGACCAAGGTGAGACAGTGACAGCAGGAAGAAACGCTCAGAAATAAACAACATCATGCTAAAGGAAATCCGCTGTAGTTTTTTTAATATATTTTTTTTAATGTCCTGTAATCTTCTGAATAGGCCAAACATAATATTCCACTTTGGGGGATGATGAAATCATACATTTTAATCTAACGGCATTGCTCTCTCCCTCCTTCTCCAGGACGGTCTGACACCTCTTCACTGTGGGGCGAGGAGCGGCCATGAGCAGGTGGTAGAAATCCTACTAGACCGAGGAGCTCCTTTCCTGTCCAAGACCAAGGTAGCTACTGGGGGGCTCAACTGAGGAGATTTAGAGTACTTAGAATAGGAAAGGTCACAAACACTGGCAGTAGAAGGCTTAAAATAAACAGGATCGGTCACGTTTTATATGAAACATGGTACACACTGTTAGTAACACTATAATGAACACGGTTGTCTGTCTTTACCACAGAAAAATCTGAAAATCTGTTTTCCAGTCAGATAGGAGGTCTGTTGTTGTTGCTGTAGTGTTGTCGCATTGTCTCCATAACGTCTGTGCGACCTCTCCAGAATGGCCTGTCCCCGCTGCGTAGCCCTACAGTTTGACCGCGCGGGACCACCAGTGTAACGACATAGACATTGTTGTAATGGCCTCGTTATAACAATGCTTCTGTACCCTTCTCAGCAACTTCCTTCACAGTCTGTCTGTGCGGCGCAACGCCACGCCCTAACTCGCTGTGTCCATCTGTCCATCTGTCTATGTGTGCGTCTGCGTGTGTGTTTGTCTCTCTCCTTGTCTCGCTCTCTGTCTGCCCCTCTCTTTCTCTCTCTTTCTCTCTCTTTCTTTCCCTCTCTCTCCACCCCACTGTAGAACGGCCTGTCGCCGCTCCACATGGCCACTCAGGGGGACCACCTTAACTGTGTCCAGCTCCTGCTCCAGCACGACGTGCCGGTGGACGACGTCACCAACGACTACCTGACGGCGCTGCACGTGGCCGCCCACTGCGGCCACTACAAGGTGGCCAAGCTCATCGTGGACAAGAAGGCCAACCCCAACGCCAAGGCCCTGGTAGGAATCTGCGGGCGTGGGAATAGCGGGTCCGATATTAAAAAGTCAGAGTGGGAGCGGATTCTGGACCGAAAGTGACATTGTTGGACAAACGTTTGCAGATAGGCAAAATTTTTGTGCTGATGTCCCCATTTCTTTTTTTCTTTTCACATTCAATCATTTTTTCAGTTAAAGTGTTCAGTGTTTAAAATGTCCCTTTGAAATATTAATGGATCAATAATGATGAAAAGGTTTTTGGCATAGAGAACGTTTTCATCACAATGTAGGAGGTGTGAAATGTCAGGAAAGTAAATATTTGAGGAGGAGTGGAAATTTTGAGAGAGAAAAGGTCTCATCCTCACCCCTGTGGTTTGCAACTGTCATTTTATAATTTTTCTATTGATTATATGCTTCCCCATATCAGCCAAATAGAAAGAGTCATAGAGGTATTTTGTAGCTGTGGAATCTGTGGTGATCTTTGTTTCTTCTTCTTCTTCTTCTTCTTCTTTTTTTTTGTCCATGGGCAGAACGGTTTCACCCCGCTTCACATCGCCTGTAAGAAGAACAGAGTCAAAGTGATGGAACTCTTGCTAAAACATGGAGCCTCTATCCAGGCTGTTACTGAGGTACAACAGCAGAACAGACCACAGTTTATTCTATTCTGCATGACTCTTCCTTTTATCAGATAACACAGATGTGGTTGCTATAAATTGTAGAGACATCTGACTACGGTGCCTTGTGGAAGAATATGACCCCTTGAACTTTTGCTACATTTCAGGCTTCAATCTCAAAGATATAAAATTGGATTTTTTTGTGAATAATCAAGACCAAGTTTGACACAATAGTGAAGTTGAACAATCTTACCTTACTGAGCTCTAGCTGTTACGCAAGAAAGAACGGTCAAAAAATTCCAGTCTAGATGTGCAGAACTGAAATACCCCAAAAGACTTTCAGCACTAATTGCTGCCAAAGGTGGTTCTATAAAGTATTTATTGAGGAGGTCCAAGCACCCCCCACATGTCTAAAATATCACAAATTTAGTTCCACTTCACTATTGTGTCCCACTTGGTGTTGACAATTTCATGAGTTATGTTTGAACACCTGAAATGTGGCAAAAGGTCAAAAAGTTCAATGCTTGTGCAAGGCATTGTATTCAGTGCTATACCAATTACTAAGCTATCCAGGTAAGTTAAGACTGTAAAGTGCCATGTCGTGTTGACCACGTCACTTTCTCTGCAGTCTGGCCTGACACCCATCCATGTAGCAGCCTTCATGGGCCATGAGAACATTGTCCACTCACTGACGCACCACGGAGCATCGCCTAACACCACCAATGTAGTGAGTGGATCATTGTCACATGTTGGGATTCAGAGCTATGAAATACATGATTTTTAAGAAAATCTGCTCAGATTCCAGTTCTCACGTCACCGTATGTGGAAAGTTGACACCATTGTGTTTCTTTCAGAGAGGTGAAACAGCCCTCCACATGGCAGCCAGGGCAGGCCAGGCAGACGTGGTACGATACCTGCTGAAAAACGGAGCCAAGGTGGAGACCAAGTCCAAGGTAAGACCCCTGAGACAAAATATGAATCTCTTTGTAAAACAATAATTCAAAACAGGGGGGAAAAAAACAGTTGGGCGATAGTAACATTCCCCCTGTTCTTCAGGATGACCAGACAGCGTTACATATCTCCAGTCGGCTGGGGAAAGTCGACATCGTCCAGCAGCTGCTGCAGTGCGGCGCCTCTGCCAACGCCGCCACCACCTCAGGCTACACCCCCCTTCACCTGTCTGCCCGCGAAGGACACCAGGATGTGGCCGCCATGCTGCTGGATAACGGAGCATCGCTCTCCTCTTCTACGAAGGTCCGTTTCAGTATCTTACACATTATTGCAAATCCATATGAGTGCGCATCAAGGTTATTTTTATTAAAAAATACAAAGCAAAATAATAAAAACAATGATAAAAGAAACATGTCTGTGAACTGTAATAAAAAGAAAAACTACAAAAAACTGAAACTGCCTTGTCCCTTTAAAAAGTAATTAGAATTTACTAAAATTATATTATATATTATATGATGTTTTGTTGTAGTATTTTTGTATAATACTTTATCTGATGCTTTTGAGTCTAGCTGCTGACAAATGCTCTATTTTACAAAAATCTCAAACTAACACTAAAACTAATAACAAAAATCAGTAAATTAAAATAGAAATAAAAATCCAAAATCATACAAAAGGATTATTGTGAAAGAGTTCACTATTTCTTTTTCTTTTATATGACATCAGGTTCATTCAAACACAGATAAACGTCCATAGAAACACACTGATCACAGCACTGACCTCTACACCAATTTCAGTCCCATGTGTCACCACTAGTAGGCATCAGCGATCATTTTATCGTGTTTGTTAGTCAGAGTTTGCATCCTCAGTCTCAGCTTATAGGGGTTTATGACCTGCTATAACCAGCTTATGAGGCCCACTCTAGTTCTGTTAAAGTCACGTAGTGGCATCAATTCTACAGTGTTCACTATCAGGTCAGAACTAGTATTCATGTTAGCTCAGTAATTTAGCAGATCAGGAGGTTTACTTTTTCATCCATGCAGTAAACCACAGACAGATAATATCAATTTCGTTAATAGTGATTTCACATATGATCGTTTTGCACAGTGCAAGGTCAAAAAAAAGGAGATTAGACTTCACGGAATTGGTTTATGCATGTGTGTGCCATGTTGCTGGGGGCTGTCCTTGAAGGTGACCTCTGTGAGTGGAACAGATTAATGAAGGGTAAACCCCATGGTGCCAGTGCACTCTTTCTATCTCATTGTCTCTCTCAAACACACACACACACACACACACACACACATCTTTTGGGACATCACCTGAGTCAGCTGTGAAAGGAAATTATGTCACCATTTTCTGGGCAACGCAGATAAGGAGGAGTGGAATAGGGAGCAGGAACTGACCCATTTATGATGATTATGTAGTAAATATATCATTAATGTTAATAGAATTCAAATAAAACATCCCTATCCTGCTACTTGTCATGTTTTTTAAAACAATCAGCTACTGTATAAACTGTATGAGAACCGTAGCAAATCAAACAAATGAGGTCATGTGTTTCAGAGCGTGGAATGGAAATCTGTGGGAGTCCCACATTTCACTGGAAAATATGACCCAATGTCTTTAAATATCTTCACATACACACAGGAAGAAAGCCAAGATTAACATGTCACATTGTACAACAACCAGCATTCATACATCTAGAATACATAAACATTTAGTTTCTCAGGGTATCACATGGCTCAAAATCATTTTATGTTGTTTTAACTAAATGATAAAATAGATTGTCTAATGAATGTAGCAAATTCTAGTGTAAAAGGCCACTATACATGTTCACCATGTTTCATTTCCTCCACAACAAGAATTTTATTTTATCAAAGCCTTTGCATGATGGCACATTTAAAATTTAAAAAGTCAAATATTGAAAATGATGGAGTTTTTAGTGTGAAACAAAATTTGTATTCATCTAATTAGGGTTTTAAATTGTCATGGTTCAGTCAGGTAAAACACAAAAAAGGAACATTTTCATTGTGTCAGTTGTGCTGCTACATTTCACATCCAGTTCAATGGAACTATGTGAGGAACTATATTATATACTAGGATTTGACCCCATGACCAGCAAGAGCTGACCTAATGACTCATGAAATACAAATATTCACTTCCTGTTTAGAAAACCTTGCCTGTTTCTCCTCTCTATCCTCTCGTCTTTCCTCCTGCCCCCATTTTGATGAAGCGCTGTATCTTATTTTGTATTCAACAGAAAGGGTTCAGTCCCCTCCATGTGGCAGCTAAGTACGGCAAGATGGAGGTGGCCAGCCTGCTTCTACAGAAGAGAGCCGCACCTGATGCCGCCGGAAAGGTGAGGTGTCATTAAAAAAAAAAAGAAAGAGAGAGAAGAAGACACTTTGGGGAATAAATCTCAATCTTGACCGACATTTTAGGGTTTTTTAGACGTGTTGCTGCCAGGAAGCATGAGCTGCCTGGGGGCCTGGCACAGAAAGTACATGTCAGGCACAAGATGACACACTCCTACACAGAGCAGACGAAGATAAATTAAGGAGGAGTATAAACTCAGATTCCTTCTGTTTTATAACAACATCCAATAGCAAAGTGTTTCAGGATCAAAGCTATAATGAGTAATCCTCCGAAGAATATAAAGTGAATTATAGCAGCCAACCAGCACAAAACCCGAAAACGACCTATTCAGCCAGAAACAATTTTAATCTTGGATAGCAAAGTGAACATTTCTGGTGAGATGTGGTCAATAAATGGGTTAAATCCGGAAGTCGTTTGGATACTGAGGCCATTTAGCAAAGTGCCTGCTCTAATCCAACTTGTCTTGAGGACAGTAGAAAGAACCTTTTTCCAGAGTTGTGTTTTCCAGGCTGCAGCTGTGACCGGGGGTGAGTGTGTTGTTGGAGGAGTGGCAGGTTTAGGACCTAACCCAGGACAACCGGCCCAACAGATGCTCGTCCTGTTGCAAAAACTTTCTGGGCAGATTTGTTTTATTCCCCTCGCTGATATGTACTCATTCCACCTCCACATGCACCCTTGTACAAATGCATTTGTATACACACACACACACATATTGACACACTTACTCAGCAAAGGCCTACTGGCACTGATTACAGCATTCACTCATGTGTGTGTGCGTGCGTGTGTGTGTGTGTGTGTGTGTGTGTGTGCCACCATCTGAGAGCATTTACCATAATGGCGGTCAGGTATGATAATGAAGCTTCCAGTGGTGTCACGCTATAATCAGTCCCATTGTAGTATTGACTCTAAAAAACAAAATCTGTCCTTTATTGTACTTTAATTGCTTTATTTGCTTTAAACATATAGAGAAACACATTGATTTGTTTGGTTTCCAGGCTGATTTAAAAAAAAAAAACACCTTTTCTCATACATTTCCATGAAAGTTTCCAGACTCACTGAGATTATCAGAATATATTCTGCAGATGTAATTTCAAGTGTTAAAGGCGTGGTATGTTCCAGTGGCTCAGTGAGCATCTGTGGTATGGTATGCTGAGTGGGATGTAGCAGTGTACTGTGGGCTTCAGGTTTACCTCAGAAGACTAAGGTACCATCATCTAACTCAAAAGACTTTTTCACCTCATAATAATATGATAGGAAAAAGTCATAAAGAATGCACTAAAACAGAAATACTGATCTTTAAAGGCCCCCACCACTGAAAAATATACTGATGTATGTATAATGATGTATGTGTATTTTGACACTTGAAGGTTGTTTAAAAGTTCCAAACATACAAGCAACATTTTTTGGATCCTACACAAGTAGTTTGGAAATATGTCTTGGGGATCTTTAAACACGCTGCTACTGCTGGTGTTAATACAACCACTCTTTTTACTCCTGCAAAAAAATGTATCAAATATGTGTCGTCACAGTCCAATGAAAATATTGTATCTCCTGTATCTCCTGTTAATTAATTGGATCCAATTTAATTGGATTTTTCAGCTACCACTGAGGTGTCCCTTTATGGGGAAATCATACAGCTGCTAAGCAACATAAATAAAACTAACTGGACAAAAAGTAGACATTTTGGAGATACATTTCAAAGGACAGTGACAACATGCTCATCTTTTGATAATGCTATCCTCCCCAGCTTCTTCCTGCAGGTTTCAGCATGAAACTGTCTCCTATAAATTTGGAATTTCCTCAGTTTCATCTCCATCTATCTCCATGTCTTTACATTCTGTTGATTCGGTGCTCTCATTTGACTTATTGGCGTGTTTGTGCTTCTGTGTATTCAGCAATCTTCTAACTGGGTGATGTGTTGCATGCATACTTGAATGTGTGTGTGTGTGTGTGTGTGTGTGTGTGTGTGTGTGTGTGTGTGTGTGGGTGTGGGTGGGTGTTTTAGAGTGGGCTAACTCCACTGCATGTAGCCGCTCACTACGATAATCAGAGAGTTGCACTGCTGCTGCTGGATCAGGGAGCTTCCCCACATGCTGCGGCCAAGGTATCCACACAAACACACATTAACAAACATGCTGAAATGATCCTACCTGTCTTAATCCCTCCGTTCCATTAACAACATCCATCAGAGAGCGGTAACGCTCACCCATCCTGTGTCGTCTTTGACATCGTGAGAGAATGTGAAGCTTTCAGGAAAATCTCTGAAATCGGCTCATACTGTCAGCATATTGGTGATTTATGGTGTGCTACATTTCATATTTCTCATACAAGCTGGTGATGGCTTGTATAGGATGTAATTTCCTTCAGAATCATTCTTCAAACCATAATTTTCCCTGCCCTTTCCTGTCTGTTTCAAAGCTGTGAGTTTAATTTTTTTAGGTACTTTAGTTTCTCTTCTTGTTGAAATGTCTGACACACTCAAACACATGTAGTCTCCTGTTATAGACTTCATAACAGGAGACTTTAATAGACAGAGGACATGTATAAGCTGATTTGCAGAATTGGCAACCAAAATGTGTTTTTGGTTGGCTCACCCACCGACATTAAGGCAGACGGCCTGCGAGAATTGACCCAAACTAGTAAAGCTAACTTATCCTTGCTTATTGTCTGCCCTACATGTCACTGGCTGTTTCCTGCTAGTCTGTGTGTCCTTTAATCTCTATGTGTCTCTCTGTATCCCTTTTCCTTTCCCTTCCACATTCATACTCATCCCTGCTTCCCTTTCTCTCTGCCCCTATAAGTTGCTTTTCATTTGGCTGGGTGCTAAAGTTAAAATAAACTAATTGATAGTCTAACGTAAGTGCTTTGGAAAGGAGTCGATCTGTGTGGATTTAAGGCATTCTGTAAATGCATGCAAACCCGGACATGCTTGCACAGAATGATTAGGAAGCTGTAGCATAAAACATGGTAAGTGTGCTACATCTCTTTACACCTCTGACCACACCCATGCAGACAGGAACATCTGAAACTTAGTATCCGACTGGCGAAATAAGTCTTCACCCAAATTCTTCCCTTTTCTGCATTCACCTCACAAACTTGTCTTGTACTCACTGTTTATGTTGAAATCATGTATTTAAATTCTATCTTTAGCTTGGTACCGTCTCTTATGTCTTCTCCATAGTGACCAAAGTGAATTGTCAGAATGGGGTCTGCTCCCCTCTTCAGCTGCTCTGCTGTCTATTGTTTTAGTGCATATATGTGTTCAGTCAGCTGAGTAAATCCTTTGTATGTTTGATGCTCATTAACAAGCTCTTAGATTGAATTTAAACAAACATCTGATTAAGCAATATTTACTGGCAAAATGTTTCTCACACCCCGGCCTTCATGACAGTCTGTGATTTAAAATGTAGCATAATATTACTCTTTTTTAATGATTATCATACATAGTGCAATAGCTATTTTAATTTTGATCAAATCTTTGTATCCTGACTTTTCTTGTATTTATACTAACACTAAGACACCCGATGCCACTACTTGCTATTTGTACTCAAACTAATACTGAACTCCTGTTGCTCAACTACTGAACCCTATGAACTTGTTTTTGGCAGAAACTCCTCATTCTGCTTCATGTCAAGTTTTTGATTTAGGATCGGGTCCTTCCAGACCATAAGTCATGACTGCACAAATATTTGTGAAACGCATTCCTTTATTGTATTAAATGTATTACAATTTTTGTAGCAAAATAACAGCCTTCTCACCATGTCACCCTACAACTTTGTCCATCCTACTGTCTGTAATGTATGAAATGAAATTCCCTGTGATCCAGAATGGAATAAAATGCATAATAGAATTAATGAAACGGTACTTCATAGACCAACTATAAAAATAAAATAAATAAAATCATACACACAATTATCAAATCCATCAAAGCTCATGCTGCTAACGCCCTCATCTCCTTTGCCGCAGAATGGCTATACGCCACTCCATATCGCTGCCAAAAAGAACCAAATGGATATCGGGACCACACTGCTGGAGTACGGCGCCGACACCAACGCGGTGACGCGGCAGGGCATCAGCCCCATTCATCTGGCAGCGCAGGAGGGCAGCGTGGACCTGGTGTCACTGCTGCTGGCCAAGAACACCAACGTCAACGTGTGCAATAAGGTAACACCGTGTATGCATAACGTGCAGCCCTGCAGACACACATCACACGTTCACAATTTCACGAGTACTCACACGCTCTCTTACCAGATGAAAGCCTACCCTGTCTCGTCAGTGGAAGCTTGTGCTTAACCGAATGAAAAACACCGTGATTATAGTGTTTTATCATTTTTTAATACTCTATCATCTGTTAGATTTTGTAGTAGGGTAGGTTTTAGTCCCTTTTTATGTGTTTCCACCATTAACATTGATTTATTTATTTATTTTGTTAACACACGTGTGCTTCCTTCGCTCATACAGAGCGGACTTACACCACTCCACCTAGCAGCTATGGAGGACAAGGTCAATGTTGCAGAAGTCCTTCTCAACCACGGGGCTGACATCAACCCACAAACAAAGGTAAATCCTTCTCATGATGAACTCAACACTGTGTAAATACACACAAATCAGGGTCTTAAAACCTCTTTTGTAGTTAGATGCAAAGCCTTTATTTACAGACATCTCTGACTTTCTTTACCTCTTTGGGTTTGTTTCTATTTGAATTAGATTTAAGTGAATTTTACATTTATCGCTTAAAAAACTAGAGACTCATTGGTACACGCAAATTTGTTCACCATCCTTTAATAAAGGATTGATAGTTGAGGGCAAGGTGTTATTGTTTTCATGGATGCACCATGTTCTGCAGCAAACATGCACATGAGAGTGTCCATGCTCTGATATTCAGCGTCACTCTGTGAGTTACATTCACCTACACACAAAACATGCATCCATAAAGTCTGCTCACGTTCACTGAGACTAGCTGAAGGTTATACAGTCTGTGTGTGTGTGTGTGTGTGTGTGTGTGTGTGTGTGTGTGTGTGTGTGTTCGTGCTGACAGGACAGTTGAATAGCTTATTCCCTCACTGATCTCCTCCATCACTATTATGTGCAGTTCACACAATCCAGTGTTGACCTGGGATATGATGCATATGTAACTTATACTGTATTTAGAGCCAGAAATATAATGCAACAAAAGTGGAGGCCTTTTCTTTAAAGCATGCTTTCTTACAAAAACATTACAAAATTCACATTACAAAACATCCTGTTCTTCTCTGTGATGTAACAGGATGTGTCCTCTGATCGGCATATGTAAATATACGCCCTTCTTCTCATCTGTCCTTTTATGTGTGTGTCTTTTGCTTAACCTACTTTAATTCTTACAGATGGGTTACACACCACTGCACGTGGCTTGTCACTATGGCAACGCAAAGATGGCAAACATCCTGCTGCAGAGCCATGCCAGAGTCAATTGCAAAAACAAGGTAGTCAAACTTATGGTCACTCACAACACACACACACACACACACACACACACACACATACAGTATAATTTTATGCAAAGTCTTGTATTCCTATATTTTTGACTTGAAATCTGTTATGTCTTGCTCTTTTTTCTGTGCCGCCCCATGGACTGAGTTTATTAATCCCTCCCTCTGTTGCTTCTAGAACGGGTACACTCCTCTACACCAAGCAGCGCAGCAGGGACACACACACATAATCAACCTGCTGCTTCAACACGGGGCCTCAGCCAACGAGCTCACCGTGGTCAGTGCACATTGGCACACGCTCACACTCACACACACACACACACACACACACACACACACACACACACACACACACACACACACACACACACACACAGCGACAGAGCTTTAGCTTGATGAAATACTGAATGCTTCCTTCCGTCTCCTGTTGCTGTGAACTTCCTGTCAGAATGGGAACACTGCCCTGTCCCTCGCCCGTCGTCTTGGGTACATCTCTGTGGTGGACACGCTGAGGCCAGGGACAGACGACAACTTGATTGCTATGGTGAGACTCTGCTCTCCTCTAATATATATATTTTTTTTCACATTCATTCTTATTTATATTAGGTAAGTTGAAAATATAAAAATAAGAAAGTAAAATAATGAAGTCTCGAAATAAGAATTTTTAATTGTATGATATAATTTTGACATTTATGTACTATAAAATAATGGTGATTATTATTGTGCCAGGCTAACACAAAACGTATAATACATAGAAAAATTTGTTTTTTTTTTTAATATTGAATGCGTTAGTTTGTAAGTATCAAGAAAATATGAGACAGTATAAAATGATTAAAAATAATAAAAGTTAGCATTTCAGTGCCCAACATCTGAAAGACTGTACTGGTGGTTTTACTGTATGGTTTCCATTACTGGACATTTTAAAAGCATAGGTTTTTGAATTGGTCGGTATGGAAATCAGTCTAAAGACAAGCTTTTAAACTCATGACTTTGAAATTTTGAATTAAGAGTGTTACTGTTTGATCTGTGAGCATAGTTATTTATCGTTCTCAAATGTAGAATGAATGGAATCCAGTGACGTATACTATGCTTGCCTGCAGCCTGATTCAAATGCACACTGGTCACTAACCAGCTCCCTGGCCAATTTAAAACTTGGCTCAGTAAGCAGTGTATGTGTGAATACAGTAAATCAGACAGTAAGTCAGTGAGTCAGGCATGCTATGTGATTGAAAGAGGAAGGTCTTAGATCTCTTCAAGCAGCCCAGGTCACTAAGGGTGACCGTGTCACTCGTGTGTGTGTGTGTGTGTGTGTGTGTGTGTGTGTATGTGTGTGTGTGTGTGTCCTGGTGTAAGACGAAGGAGGGTAAAGAGTGAGAAGGTGGGAGAGAAATTGAAGTGCTCGGATGATGAAGAGGTGACGTGAGTGTGCGGGGGGGACAGTGAGTAAGGATACGGATACTGAGGCTACTGAGGAATCTGCACAATCAGCTGCAAAGTATATTAGCTTCTACTGTGACGTAACTTAAAGACCAAGGTCGTTTCCCTACAACTGTGTGTGATTGATCTATTATTTACTGTGCAGAGGCATCTGCTGTTCTTTTATGTCTCTGTTGGACCTGCAGCTGCAGTCTTGTGGGACCTTTGCCGGTCAAACATGCAATATCATTACTTGCATTACTAACAGGAGCGAAGGCTAAGATTCAATGTACACATTAGAAGGTCAGAAGCAATGTATAATTAACTAAATACAGCTGTTTCAGTCTCAGGTGACATAAGAATATAGTTAATCTTTAATAAAGAATCTCCTGATTTTATCATCCTGCTTAAAGTCCCAGCAGTTTCTTCTCAGCTGCTGGCTGATGTTTAGAAACTGGGAGAGAATGAGTGAATTTGCTCTGATATTAGTTTTTTTTTAACAACATCAGTGTTCATAATGTGGAAATATGCTACAAACGGGCAAGGCACACAATTATTCAGTTGTCCGTCTACTTTTCATATTCACAGAGTGCATCGGAAAAACACAAAATCAACGTCCCAGAGACCATGAATGAGTTCCTCGACATGTCGGACGATGAAGGTATGTGACCAATTCTCCTCATTCTTTTGCTTTTGAGCACTAAAATGAAATTAATTGATTTGTGGAGACAGTTGTCTCTTACTATTAATACGCCGCATGAATTTCATAAACTTGCGATGTCATTTTTTTTTCCTCATTAACATGCACATGTTTCATTCATATGTATTCAAATCACACAGTCCGGGCCAATGCGCCTGAAATTCTCAATGAGGAGTCTTTGTCAGATGTTGATGAAGGTATTTGTCATCAGTTTGCTGTCTATGCCGCTCTGTTGTCTGTTTGTGTTCCTTTACCATAACTCACTTAACATAACTCGCCTGTCTTGCTGAAGAGTTAACCCTTCACGCCTTACTAGAATATTGCTTTGCGGCTCATTTTTAAAATCAGGACGTAAAGCCACAACACTGGCGTTCCACGGCTATACACCTCAGTTGCGATCCGTCGGCAAAATGTTACACGTATGAGCTGCTTTGGCTTCAGATCTGGATTCGGTTTTGCCTTGACAGGTTTGAGGGCCCTGTTTCTGTTCACGGTCTGACACTGCTGATGTTATTTTCACCGCAACTCGAAAACAAACGAGGTATTTTTAACTGCTTGAACATCATGAGTCACATCCTGCATGATTCTCCCCATCAAACTCAGCCTGGGTGTATCATCCCTTTGAAGGTGATGCATTGAGAAAAAGCAAAAACAAGGTCATCTTACTTTATATAATTCAGGCGGCAGGGTGAGTATGCAATTTCCACCAGACAGAGACCCGCTCTTTGAAATAATCACATGCTAACTGTATGTGAAACCTCAATAAATAACATGATATTACAGTCATTGATAGGATAACCGCCGGAGCACTGCAGCACTGAGTCGCTCTGCCAAGTTTATGTTAAGAGTCACATTGTGTTAGGCTGCCCACTTCAGTCTTCTGTGCTTTGTTTTGGAACCACAGAGCCAACAGGCCTGTAAAATTGATGAGCTGGTTCATGGGCCGTTGCTTAGGAGACAGCCGGGGGAGGGTGGTGGGTGGGTGGGTGTGGAGGCTCCATGTCAGGTGATACAGCCAGACTCAACAAGTTACGTGCACACACGTATCGGGTGGCAACGGATGAGGCCAAAACTGCAGCCGTGCGATGGGCATGTATGATTCAGCATGTTACCGCTTCCATGCAGGAATTGTAAATAAGAGTGCCAGTGGCCTCATGTGGGCCACATAAACTGTTTATACAGGGTGCATAATTCATCGCCACTGCACATGTGCAGCTGCTGCCTTGATATTCACTCCACAGCATAGGACAGACTTCACCTAGCTGTTGTGTTGTGTTTTACCTGTGTGTGTACCCAGTTCCACTCCTTACAGGTTTACAGGTGCTATTTTTTAATTGGACTACTTTAAGGATCACTTCATTATTGCTTTATTTGCTATAAAATTCATTAGGCCCTCATCTCCCATTAAACATTGCATTGCATTTTTGTGTGCAACATTTGGTTTGTGCACACTGCACCTGCCTCTGAAGTGGTAGGCTGCTGCGCGCGCACACACACACACTCACAAAGGGTTACCTACATTCAGAGTGACCCAGACAAATGGGCCCAGGGAGACAATGTTGAGGCATCCCAAAAGTAATCCAAAGCATTTAGAACATGCTACTTAACTCGACATTTTGCGGCATTTATTCTGGAATCTGTAGTGAGATATGTTTGAAAAGTAACCCTGTGTGTATGTGTGTGCGCGTTTGTGTGTAAAGAAGGACTTCGAGGGAGTAAAGAGTTTCCACGTCTCGTTTAATCCTATATGGAGGAAGCGAATCCTATTAGGCTGTAGGTTGGAGTGAGTGTGGAGAGTCACTCCTGGGTTCTGGCTGTTGTGCAATCTCACGCTCATCTCATTCCTGCTGTGGACTAATATAGCTACTAACGCTCCAGAACAGCTTAACTCCTCCATTGTGCTCTGCTTTTATCACCTCGTAGAGTGTCTAACCCCCTATAGTGCTGCTTTTATGGAATATTATAACTTCAGATAGGGTTATCTAGACTAAAGGTCTCTAACGGTCAACCGCTTGCATCTAAATTTACTTTTAGTTGTGCAAGTTTGAGTCGTTGTGTGCAACACGTGAAAGGCAGAACTAGACAAGGCCGTTGCACAAGAATATATATTTTTTTAACGGCTAAATGGAGCCCGATGTGGTTATTTCATCATTACCCCCCCCCCACCCCCTCCCGGTTTGACACGCAGCCAGACTCCCTCCCGAAAGGAATAGAGAAGTTTGTCAAAGTAGGAGAAGAGACGGCAGGAGGAGTTTTCGGAGAGTTTTCTCCCCTGCCGAGCCCCCCCCCCCCCTCCTCAGTAAAAGCGTTTATCCCAGCATAGCCGTCAGCTGACCGCGTCACCGGCGGCCGCAGTTGTGTTGTGGGCGCTTGTTGAGCCGCGGACGCACCGAGGCTCCCTTTTCCTCTAAATCCGATGAGATGAGCTTTTCTGAGCTGACAGCGCACGAGAATTAACCCTGCCTTTTTTTTTTTTTTTTTTACCGCCGAGGATATGCGCTGCTGACCCCCCGGTTGTTTCCGGACTGTAGCGCGATCTGGTTTTTGTGGGAAAAGGAAGGAACACCCCATGAGTGAGTGAGAGAGAGAGAGAGAGAGAGAGAGAGAGAGAGAGAGAGAGAGAGAGAGAGAGAGATGCGCGCACCAGCGCCAAACGCGCAACTTGGTCTGAGTGGAGTTGAGCGCGTGGGGTGAGGAGAGGGCAACATTTTCCATCAGCACCACAAGCCCCGAATGGACTATTTGTGAAGTCTACACGTCTCTCTGGAATTACTTTTTCTTCTTATCCTGGGACCGTTTTGTGAAGTTTGAGAACAAAAGAGAGAGCTAAAAACGAACATAAGAATAGTTCATCAATATGGCTGCATTGGACAAAGGTAAGTAGGTGGAGCATCAAAAGTTTTATTGCTTAGAGCATCTTAGTGTTACTTTACATTTTTCTCTTATTGGTTTACTTCTATGTATCCAGCTCTATCTTTGGGTGTAAGTCACTTTGCATTTTCCTTGACATTTATGCATAGTTATTCATTCATGTATTTATTCCTTTCATTTGTTTCTAGGGAGGGGGGAGTGACATTGAGAACCTAAAAGAGTGAGGTTTTGTTTGCGTGCGTGCGTGCGCGCGCGCTCCCGTGTGTGTGTGCGTGCGTGTGAGCTTGAATGGGACAGTGACACATTAGTACAGCAGCGATGAGCCGATTGTTTCCCGGTTGTGTCAAGTCAGACAGAAACGGCCAGAAAAACACAGGAAGAACGGGGGCTAATTGTACTATCAGAATAAAAGCACAACAACAAATACTATGGCTAGGCTATGGATTCTGGCTCATCTCCAAAATGCTTAATATTAGAGCCTGCTTTGTAGTACTGTCCTTGGACGGACAACTGATGACAAAAGTTGTTTTGGCTCTAAACGTATATTATAGGCTCTAGCTATAATACAAAAAAGAATATTAGATGGTAAATTAACAACCCTTACTTCAGCATTAACACGGTTGGGTTTTTTTTCTGCATGCATTAAATATATAAAGATGATAGCAAGATACTTTTATATATTGACAGATCTGTTTATGTAGATTGTAGAAATTGAATCACATTGATGTATTGTGAATCATGATATTCGTAGTCTTAGTGTGTGTCTGTAACCACATTGTTGTGACATGTTAATGTGTAGGAGTGGGAGTACAGACAAACCCACATCACTAAACAATCATGACTTGGCCCACAAGAAAAAAAACTAATATCATATCGTGTAGCAATCTATCTATGATACATCACAAAATATGTGATGTAAGGGAAAATATACCCTTCAAATAGCAAAAAGCAGCAGCTTAATTACTGTTTTTTTCTCCATGTTGAGAATCCATCTGAGATTCAGGTTTAATAATAACATTTGTTGTTCATCTATCAAAAATGTACTGGGAGAGGAAATATCATATTATTGCAATATCGATATATGTCTGACCCCTATTTAGATATAATTTAATATAATAAACATTAATTTTACTATTAATCTACCCAATGCATCTAAAATTGGTTCTAAACTAAAACATAAAAATCTTCTCACATGTTTTTATTGATTAAAAACAAGTAGTATGATATACTATAATAATAAAACACAGCATAGTCAGTATTTTTACTCTTGATACTTTAAGAAAATGTAGCTGATAATACCTCTGTACTGTATGTTTACTTAGGTAACATTTTAATTCATTTTACTTAACATATGTTTGATGACAGTAGTCTACCCTTACTCAAGTAAAGGATCTGAGTACTTTCTCCACCACTGATAATAATAATAACTGATAATAATGTTCTAAATACTTTGTTGATTGTGACCACCAAGTGATGGGAATAAAGGCATTTACGGGTAATACAACTAATTACTGTTTTTCTATCAATATATTATGCCGTTACTGTTACTACAATTTGTAGCTAAAGGTTTTTCTGAAAGAAGAAGGGGGGACTTCAAACTTAGTGAGAAAAGTTAAGGAGTGCTGCGTCTTTGCTTTTTTCACTCGCTGCAGAGTCAAAATCTAAGATGCGTTCACTGACCCTCAGGAAACCCTAGTACGTTTTTAAAACGAAGGCAAAAATGTAACGTAATAGTTACTCTCCCTGGTTTATTTTTTTTAGGAGAGAGTAACAAGTAATTATAACTATTTACTTTTCAAAGTAACGTTTCCAACACTGTTGACAACCAATAAAACCAAAAGAGCCCAAAAAAAAAAACAATAATTAAAATAATGTTGCGGCCGGTTTTATTTTGAAATCGGACCCCGGAAGCGTGTTTTTTTTTTTTGAAGCCCCTCCACCTGACTCGACAGCGGTGCTGGCGGTGCTGGTGCTGCTGGTGTGTGATCGGAGTGCGGCAGTGTGAAGGTATGGGGGAGGGGCTGCGGTGAAGGAGCAGCGCGTTGCGGGCAGGACAGAGCCCGACATGAGGGAGAAGGGGAAACACTGTAGCCGCAGCGCCGGCTTCATCGACCGGCGTGTCATCGTCCACCGGTCCGCCGAGCGAGGTGCGGGAGCGTCTGCACACTTTTTTTTCCTCCCCTGCATAATTCCCTGTGCTTTTTTTTTTTTTTTTTGCATACAGGCTTTCCTAGCGTTAAAAAAAAGCCTCCGATGCGCTCAGAGTGAATGAAAAGCTGCTGCGTTATGTTTTTCATGGGAGCTCCAGATATAGATGTAACGTTACGGATGTAACCGCTGCTGCCTCTGATGGAATTTATAACATTCCTCCACTCACCGGGGGGTGGGAGGGAAGGAGGGGGGCAGCTTCATGTTATTGTTGTTATGGTGGTGAAGCCTGAGGTAAGCTGAATAGACAAGAGAAAAAGTTGCAGGTGTTAAGTGAGCTGATGCATGCTGAGGGTTAAAGATAGAAGTGCAGCTCATAAATGATCCAAGGCCTCCTGTAAGTATTCATCTAATAAGTGAGGATGTGAATCTTCCATCCTTCCTTCTTTCCTTCCCTGGAGTGTCGCATCGCCTCTTGTATATCCCGGATTGCCGCTTTTTTTTCCACCTAACATGAGGATTTGTATGATTTCATCCCTCCAACCAGGTGAGGATGCGATGACCGGGGACACGGACAAATACTTGCGGCCTCAGGACCTCAAAGAGCTGGGGGATGACTCCCTCCCCCAGGAGGGCTACATGGGGTTCAGTATAGGAGCCCGCTCGGCCAGGTAAGCACCTGTCATGTTGATCACATACCTTAAAGCCACAGATGTGTTCTGCTGCAGTGCTGACATCAGGTCCAACTTGCAGATTACAGTAATAAAATCATATTGTTATGTTGTCACTGTGGTTGTTTGCCCTGTGCCTGCTGATTTGTCCAAGGTCTGATATATGCAGATTTTGTGTATTGTATGCAGGGCTAATTAATGTACTGTCCCCTCCGCTCCAACACAATAATGGAAATTACCAGAGAAAGCCACTGGAAAGTTGCCATGTAATGATTCAACCTGACAAAAATGATTCAGCTTTTTTGTGTGTGTGTGTGTGCGTGTGGCCTTATTCAAACCCGGGCCCGAAGATTACGAGCCGCCTATAATACAAAAAAAAAAAGATCTAAGCTGTATCTTTGCACTTTGAAAACCGCTGATAATCTCGGTGAGCAGCTGCACCCCGGGATCCAGCGCAGGCCCGACTTTCAAACAGCGGACAAAGTACGTAGTGGAAAACTGGCAGGCTGCAGCCAAAAAAACACACACACACACACACCAGCGCCACACAGGACGGGCGCCGTGCGGCTCCGAGGTCTATTGTAGCCTCGCTGACAGATGGCAGACGCACCCGCGATGGCCGGGTTGATAAAAACAACCGGGCCGAGTGTGACAGGAAGCTGCAGGCCACGGCAAACATGAAAAAAACACAGTTGTATGGAGAGATTCCATGTAAACAAGGCTCCTCTGATGATGCAGCTGAGGTGATATCGGAAAGAGTTTTGAATGTTGTTATCAGTTATTAAAAAAAATAATAAAAAGAGAATAGAACAGGTTTTGTGTCTTACTGGTTACAACTTATTAGTAAACCAAGAATTAAATGAGCACAACAGATAAGGCTGTAACCATTAATAATGTCTCTGCCTGCTACAAAAAACAGCTAAAAATACTAAAAGCCTTCCTGTTCTAGCTGCAGTAGGAGATCTAAGCTGATTTTTTTTTCAGATGGTTGATGACAGGTGTGGATGTTTTGCTGTGAAACACTGTTTTATTGATCAAAGTGTGTATGATGCTGAGCGGGTTCTTTTCTTTTCCTTACCTTTCTGTTTATGACATCGACATTGCATGGTTTGCTTTTCAACGGGGCTGAGCACACACACACACACACAACCACACACACACACACAAACACACACACACAGGCATACACGTACACACACACTGATGTAAACCTGGGAACTAGAGCTGCAACGATTACTTGAATAATCGATTAGTTGCCAACTATTACATTAATTGCCAACTATTTTGATTGATTAATCAATTTGAGTCATTTTTAATGAGAAAATACTTTTGTTCTACGTCTCTGTTTCCTTTAGTCTTCTGTAATAGTAAACTAATGATAGTTGGGTTGTGGACTGTTGGTCTGAACAAAAGAAGACATTGGGCTGATTTTTCAGCTTTGGGAAACAGAGATCAACATTTTACACCTTATTTAATGAATGAAACAACTAATCGATTTATCAATTCAATAATCGATAGATTGATAGACTGTGAAAATATTCGTTAGTTGCAGCTCTACTGGGAACACTTGTGCCTAGTCTTGGTGCACAACCATGCTCAGCATCAATGTCATACAGGGAAAAAAAAGAACGCCACATCATGCTTGAATGTCTTCAAAATGCTTTGCTTTTCACTCTTCTATTTTGTTCTTTTCCTTGTTTTTCTGCACCGTCCCTCATTCTAGCCCTAGACTCAGGTAAGAAAAGAGTAGAAGTAGTAGTAGGAAACCTTAGCGTTGAATGGTGTCCCCCCCGTCTGTGACTCCCTGATACCTTACCCCCCCATAAGTCTTCTAACCCAAACTGAAAGCCATCCCTTGTAAACTGGCGTCATCCAGTGTTGCTGTTTGTCTTTGTGGTAGCAGATTTTGTGACTTTGTTGCTGTTTGGTGATTTTTCCCATCATCCATCGTACATTCTTCATCCATCCACCAAAAGTCATCCCATCCTCGCTAAGGTCGTGGATCACAGGCGGTCTTGCCGGAAATGAGGAAATCAAAGCAGCGCCCTGTGTGTTTTGTGATGCTATGGAAACAGTAACACCTGACTTTTCTTCCGTTTGAGTTGTGTGGATTAATCCCCCCCCCCAAAAAAAACAAAAAAACCTTTGGATGTGGCTCCCTCTTTAAGTGGCACCTTGTGCAGTATTTTTGCAGCGTCTCTAAGTGTAACTTCCAGGGATCAAACAGAGCGGTTTAATCACAACCTATCCCATTTCTGTTTTAGTAAATTGAGATCTCCCAGCAGCAATATTTGGGATGATTCAGGATGTCCACACTGCAAAAGATAATTTTTTAACAAGTAAAATATCCTTTGTTTGATAAGATTAGTCCAATATTAAGTGGAAATGATCTTATTCCATTGGCAGATAATTTAACTTATTTCATGTTTTTTTCAAAATTATCCGCCAATGGAATAAGATGATTCTACACAATATTAGATTATTAATACAAGATGCTTTCGTCTGGGAAGAGATGTATATTTTTTCAGTGCAGTTATGGTTTGCAGAGATGGAAAAACCCCGACATTTATAAAACACACTCGCACACACATATATACACATGCTCTGAAACAGGCCTATTTATTGCTTTATACGTGGAGGTGAAAAAAAAGTCACTCGGATATTGGGACGTGCAGTTTTAAGAAAAGGCAGAGAGCTATTGAGAGAAGTGGAGGTTCAACTTCACTGTAGAGTCATAGCAACGTGACTCTGAAATGGAGAAGGGGAGAGAAAGAGAGATGATGGGACGGCAGTGTGAAGAGGAAGACAGACCGTAAACAGAGAGAGAAAGAGGAGGGAAAAAAAACAGAAGGAATGAGCGGTGGATGTGGAGTGAAGTGGAGGACGGAGAGAATGAGAAAGAGGAGAAAGCTGTGAAGAACAAACAGTCCATCCAGTGGAGGGGGGGCGGGGGTGGGGGTGTGGGGTTAGGGGGGTAGCGCTGTGCTGCCATGCCAGCGAGTCCATTCATGCAGTACAGAGTTGCTTGGTAACTTGGATGCAGGAGCAGGCTGAATAAAGAGCTTCTCTCTGTGCTGAATGGCGTGCCCACTCAAACACGCTGAACTCTGCATTTTCTGCAGAGTCCCTAACCCCCCCCCAACCCCACCCCACACACACTCGCACACAACGCATCAGAACACACATACAGTACGGCCTTTGAGGAAAATAAGTGGCCGAGTTGTCGATTTTGGCCTCTATAGATACATCTTCTCTATAGAGGTTCTATAACTACACATCACTACACAGTACAAAGCACATTAGGGGAGTAGAACAGTTTGGGCTCAGCTGCACTGATCATACCCCTGTAGCAAAAACAGCACCAAAAGAGAGCGTGAGAAAAAAAACAGAAAAAGGTGAAAGGACACACCGACATCTCCGCATTGAGCTGAGAAAAAAAATAAGCAGACATCACCACACACACACACACACACACACACACACAGCCTTGAAGCAGACTGCAGCAGCACTGAAAGGAAACAGCAGCCTTTCTTTTCTCACTGCTCTGAAACAGGTCTGGGTCGGCCTGCTAATCTTAGACTTAAGAAGTGATGTCAGTCTCCCGCGCCAGATTAAACGC
Source organism: Eupleurogrammus muticus (assembly GCA_036785175.1). Classification (NCBI taxonomy): domain Eukaryota; kingdom Metazoa; phylum Chordata; class Actinopteri; order Scombriformes; family Trichiuridae; genus Eupleurogrammus; species Eupleurogrammus muticus. Next base: position 12,426,997 of record JAYKQN010000019.1, read on the forward strand.
TTTGAGGCGCTGCCTCGCGATTCTCAAGACTCCCACCTGCCAACCAGGTGCCGCACATGACCGCCACAGCCCACTAAATCCGTCACATGTCGTCATTTAGACGCACTAAGAGCTCCGGTCAGCCTTGGTGACGCACGCCTTCCGACGTAGCAACGATCACGACCTGCTTTTCCTCTTCTCCTCCTCTTCTTATCTTAATGCAAACAAAACTGACCTCACTCTCATTTCCATCTCTGAATAACCCGCTGCTGCTATCTTTTCCTCGCTCAACTGTGGGCTTCTTCCTCCTCTCTCTAATTTTCCACTTTTGGACTCTCTCTGTCCGCTGAGCCAAAAAAAAGAAAAGAAAGAAAACCTGATTCCCTGGAGGTTGCATGTAGTAATGGACTCCTTGCTTTTTGTTTTATGTCGTGTTCCCCTGCCCGTGACTTGTTGTTGCCCGCGGCGCTGGGTTGCATGGTAACATGTAGCCTCCGCTCCTTCAGTTCGGATAGGTCCAACACACTGAACCGGAGCTCCTTCGCCCGCGACAGCATGATGATTGAAGAAATTCTCGCCCCCACGAAGGACACGGTAAGACCTGTTTTTTTTCAACTCACACACAACCTATGTTTTTTTAGTTCATTCTTACCTTTATCTCGTTACTAGGTAATTGAGCTTTTACTTTTTATTACTTCCCTTATTCCCTTTTTGGTGGTAACCCAAGGTCGTTAGAATTGAAGATGGGTAGAATCAACTTCACTTGTCGTATAAAGGTCAAAACACGAGCAGAGTTGATGGCCTGTGTGTGTGTGTGTGTGTGTGTCTTCAGGAGGCCCTATTTGCTTTCTTGTCAAAGAGCGCAGAGCGACTGTTCCAACGCTCGCTTTTCCGTGGTCAGGAGCTAAAACAGAAGCAGAAACCCCCTGCGTATTATAAACAATATTAGAAATATAACCTCCAGGTTCAATGACATCACGCCAAACATCAAACTATACATGGCCAAAATATGCGCTTACCTCAGCTACTCATTTTTACAAATATTTTGACATCCAACAGCTTTCACCGGGCCAAAGAGCTCTCCATTAGATTGATATTATATCTCCATGACAATAGACAGTACTTGAGGTTAAATTTTTAGCTTTTCTCCTCATTGATCAATTTCAGTGCCGTAGTACTATGATCTGCTACATCTGATAGGTGGGATTTCAGTTACAATTACATCATTATAGTGAAATTATTTGCATTAGCCCCTGTGTCATCAGACTATCTCATCTTTACCTAGATAGGATCATGTTTTTGTCGGGTGGAAATTGAACCTTGTGGAAAAAACAGAGCGGCATGAATTAATTTCTCGGGGCCACACGGTGTTGATTTCTAAACCGTCTCTCTTCTCCCCCAAGCTTCAGAGCGTCTGTAAAGACATTTCCTACTTGGTTGACCCACTCAACAAGGTATAACGTGTTGGCGGGTGTCCCAACTCATTTGTCAGTTTTGTTAAGTGTTCCAGTCACCAGCTCGCATCCTTTTTGGATTTTTATCACCGTTTATATATTTATTTGTTTTAGGTCTGTGCCATTCTTATCTCATCCATTAGTGCAGTTTTTGACGTTTCCATTCTACTTTCACTGTGTATGCGTTCCTGTGTTTCACTATTCACATAAATAAAGATGTATTAATTTTTCAGGCTCCATGATGGTCATGTTATCACCCCATTGTATATCTTTTTTTACTTTTTTCTAATTGCAACAGCAAACATCTACTCTCCTCCTCTTGCTCATGCACCGTTGCACTCGTCCCCCGCTCATGAATGAAAACATCCTGCACATCTCTCCCTCCTCTCAATTTAACGCCCGTTCCTCGTCCGATCCTCTTTGTTTTTTTGTTTTTTTTTGCAGCACTTGACCGTGACCAGAGACTACAGCATGGAGAGCATGCGTCGCTACAGCTGGACGCCGGACACCGTGGACCACAGCAGCCACAACACCGTGTCCAGCCCCATTCACTCCGGGTAAGTACGGCTGTGTGCGTGTCCCACGCCATTTGTCCGCATACGTTCCCAAGCTTGCACACATGTACGGTAGCCCACTGCGGATACACACACCCACACACACACACACATGCACTTCCATTTTGCATCCATACGGCACAGCACACTACTGCCGTATTGTTTCGGTTTTCTCCCCAACAGTCGATATTCAGCAAAAGGCTGCAGCACTGATGCTGTGGGATTTCTGCAGTGCTCTTTGTATTATAGCAACAAAATACACAGTTCATCCTCTGACAGACTCACGCGAGTCTTGAAAAAAACGCAGGTCCAGAAGGCGTTCATGTTCACTGCCAAGCTGTTTCCATCAGCCCTGAGCAGCGCCTCACCTGTGTTCATTTGAATAAGCTGATGAACTGATTTTCATGTTATTGTGCGATTTGAATAGATTGCGTTGTAAAATGACACTGTAATAAATGGTCATATGTCGTTTTCAGTTCCTATTTCCACTCATTGTTCGTCCGTTTATGTCTAATTTTGTTCACACTCATTTTCTCCTCAGAGTGTGTTTTATGTTCCGTTTCCCCTTCCCTCTCCATCCCTCCCTCCTTCTGTCCGTATTCAGTATTTATTACAGGCATCAGCACTGAAATGTTGACACTAAAAGTCATTTTTTTGTGTGTGCGTGCGGGGGGGTTCTGCCTCCTGCATTGTCTCCATGTGTTTATTTTGCAGCCTCTCCTCCCCGCTCCCTCAGTATGACTCCAGGTGATGACTGCTGCTCCCGCCCCGCGACGCCGCTCAGTGACGTCGCCCGCTCCTCCACCTCTGTCTCCCTCTCCTCCCGTCACCCGCTCCTCTCCCTTCAGCCCCTTTTTTTCGAGCTCCTGCAGTCTGTGCTCATGTCATCCGTGTGGCCTGGTGTTTCATCTGCACTGTCTAGACATTAGAAGTGTGACGTCGTCGTTGATATGCCGTCTCTCTGTCTTTCTCTCTCTCTCCCTCTCTCTCTCACAGAGCACTTCATAATAAATCTCTCTCAAAGCTTTACAGGGATTCTGCTCTCAGCAACATATATGACATTCAGAGAAAAATCAACTAAACAGCACATAACACTACAGATTTTCTGTGCCTGCACCCTACTACATCCTGACTCGTACTTGTGTCCTACATTCAATGGGACGCAGAACCTTGCTCTTAATACACCATCACATGGGACCCATCACATATTATCACATTAACCCTATCTCGGTGAAACATTTGTGCAGGTGTTTAATATCACAGAATGCTGCTTTAGAAGAGCTGAAACCCTGGCAACGATCTTGCCTTTTTTTTTTTTTTTGCCTCCGAACAGGAAACTAAACTTTCTGCAACTTCATTCGCACCCTGTTTAGTTTCGCACGTATTTTAATGGCCTGAATTGAAGGCGAAAGCGAGAGCTGCCAGCTTTTCAGAACTCGAAGCAGAATTTTTCCTTCATTGTATCGTTCGGCCTCTTGCTCTTTCTCTGTTTTCTGTTATTTTCTCTCTCTCTCTATCTTTTACCTTTCCTTGTTTGGGTGTACAGTGATCACAGCATGGAAATTGTCCTCCTCACTTGTGTCCGTGGTATGACTTCTGTCTGTCCTTCTCTCTGTTATGTTTAGAAAAAAAAAATGAAATCCTAACGTTTTTCGTTCTCCTCTGGCAGGTTCCTGGTCAGCTTCATGGTGGACGCCCGTGGCGGTTCCATGAGAGGCAGCCGCCACAACGGCATGCGCATCATCATCCCCCCCAGAAAGTGCACGGCGCCCACGCGCATCACCTGCCGCCTGGCCAAGAGGCATAAGCTGGCCTACCCGCCACCCATGGTGGAGGGAGAGGGGCTGGTCAGCCGGCTGGTGGAGGTCGGGCCGGCTGGGGCTCAGTTCCTCGGGTAGGACACTGAAACATTTGGTCTCTGTGTCGATGAGCCGTCATGACTCCTCTCAGCTGCCCTGGATCAGCTAACCGACCCATCCTGTGTATGTTTTATCCTTTCAGTCCCGTTATCGTGGAGATCCCTCATTTCGGCTCCATGCGGGGGAAGGAGAGGGAGCTAATCGTGTTGAGGAGCGACAACGGCGACACGTGGAAGGAGCATCAGACCGATGCCAGACCAGAGGACCTCACTGACCTGCTCACCGGAATGGATGAAGGTAAAGGGCCCGTTGTTCTATTGGGCGCTATATTTAGTAGACAGCTATAAGTCCACAATTTGTCTGAAGGGATGAAGGTGAAATGAACTCTTCAGGAAGAGCCAGACTATATAACCCAGATTCTTACTCCACAAGTGTTTTACTTCTTTTTTTATCAAGCCTTTTAACCTATTTAGTGGCATTTTATAGTAAAACTGACCAAAATATCATTTCTTAATATTATTGGTCATTTACATACATATGGTTTCACAACATGTACAACATACACAAACACAACAAACTACCCTCCCACACACCCCACATCCAGGGTCAGATACGCATAAACACAAGGTAAAACTACAGTTATACATATTATGGACAGATTGTAAGAGTAATTCTAGTGTAAATAATGTATATCACAAAGATTTTTAAAATCTAAAAACAGATACAAGCCTGGCTAACACTATTTCAATTCAATTCAATTCAATTTATTGGTATAGGCCAGAATCACAGATTTGCCCCAACAGGTTTTACAGTTTGTACAAAAGCAACACAACACCCCCTGTCCTTAGACCCTCACATCGTACAAGGTAAAACTCCTTAAAAAACCCTTTAACAGGGAAAAAAACTGGAAGAACCCCCAGGAAGAGTAACAGAGGAGGGATCCCTCTTCCAGGACGGACACCCTGCAGTAGATGATGTGTGCAGATGGTAACATTACAGGGAATCCCTCATATCAGTGTACAGTAGAATGATATGAAGTCTGGGAACTATCCATTCATTTGTTCGTATTGGATGCATGGTTTATGAAAGCCCAGAGCCTCTTATAGGGTCTCTCAAATGCATCTGTGCATAGCTTATAACCAATCGTATCAAACATACTGGATGACCTGATGACCATTAAATAGTTTAGCACTAAACATAAGCTTGGGGTCTAAATTACATAGAACTTTCTGGATCAAAAGGTAAATTACTGTCTGCTGGGAAAAGTGGGTCCTTGGTGTCAGACTGCAGTGAAGTGAATTCACATGTAATGAAGGATGGGTATACCCAGGCTAAGGAAGTACAAGACCATCAACATATCAAACAGAGACCATATTTTATCAATTTTTTGGTAGGAACCATGCACAGCAAATAAACTTTATTCCTTTACCATTAATAATTCCCCCCTAATACAACAAAAAAAACGAAGGAGGCCTGCTCGCTTTCCAATTGCAGAAGCTGTTTTGCTGGCAGGGAGGCAAAGTGGTTGGGATTCATTGTTTTTCTGCACAGACCTTTAAGAACTGAAGACCAGAAGCCTGTAAGAGTTGGACATGACTAGAATGTGTCTCAATGAGACTGGAGTCTAAAGACACCTAGGACATTCTGAGTGAACAGAATAATGAATCTTTGCCAATTTATTACTGGAATAGTCCAAGTGGTGAAACACTCTGAAGTGTATTAAATTAAGCCTCACACAGAAAGAGGAGGAATGGATTAACCAAAGAGCAGAGTCCCACATCTCATCAGAGATTGCTTTCGCCTCAGTCAGAGGGAATAATTCGATTCTGTATCAACTCACACATTTTTAAGATCACTCCTTTACTGTAGGGGTAAGCCTAGAATATTGTAAATTGGATCTGATTTGGGGGGGATATGATGAGAAATGAGACTTGGTAAAAAATTTGTTTTTTTGGGTCATTGTTGTCTTGATAAAATGAGCTACATGACCTGAATGAATTCTTATCAAATAGGTCAACAAAATACTTCAATCCACAGCCATGCTATGCCTTAAATGCCAGGTCCATCTGTGAGAGTGGACAGAGACACACTAAATGTTTCAATTTCTTGAAACCATGTTGATGTGCCTGCTATCCTCTTAACTCTTCTGCCACAGAGCTGGACAGCCCTGCAGAGTTGGAGAAGAAGCGCATTTGCCGCATCGTCACCAGAGATTTCCCTCAGTATTTCGCGGTGGTGTCACGGATCAAGCAGGAATCCAACCACATGGGTCCAGATGGCGGCATGCTGTCCAGCAGCACGGTGCCCATGGTCCAGGCCTCGTTCCCACAGGGGGCACTCACCAAGAGGATCCGTGTTGGCCTGCAGGTATGGCAGCATTCCTTGGATCAGCTCAAATTCAGCCTGCTTCATGACTCAGCTTTCTTGCAAATAACATGCATGCACTGGCTCACTATTTATTTATACCTGACCTATTTTCAGTTTAATATTTGATTCTGCCTGACTTGCAAGAAGTTAGGACCCTTCATTTGATAGAATATTCAGGAAAGGTTTGCCGGGAGCTTTCTTGAGATTGAATCAACAAAGTGCAGTTTTTCATCTTCTGTGTGTTTTTTTCTTTTTTTTTTTGTTTAGGCCCAACCTGTTCCTGATGACATGGTGAGGGCGGTGCTTGGGAACAGGGCCACCTTCAGCCCCATCGTCACCGTGGAGCCCAGGAGGAGGAAGTTCCACAAGCCCATCACGATGACCATCCCTGTCCCGCCCAGATCAGCAGAAGGCCATCCCAGCGGCCACCGGGGCGACTCCGCCCCCTGCCTGCGTCTGCTCTGCAGCATCACAGGCACGTCTAGAGAGCCAAGCTGCATCTGCGGGATTTGTGTTTTATTTATGATGCCAGGCATATTTTTAGGTGGGACTGGCAATGCCGGGGCGGGGATTTGACTCAAAGCGTTGTGCATGCAACATGTGTGTGCAGCTGTTGCGCCGGCTCATCCGTGCTCGCTCACTGTGCGTATGAATGTATGAATGAGAATGACACGATGAGGCGGATTCACTTTGTCACGCTACGATTTCATTGTGTGGTCAATGTGTGGGAAACACTGGAAACAACCGGCTCGGCTGGGAATCGTGCTAACTTTAGGTGGTGATTCCCGAGACCATGATGACATAGTCATTGGGATGTCATTGTTGATGATGCCAAAAAATATTTCTTAACTCACTTGTACAGCCACAATTTTAACCACATGATAATCAATGACTTTTATATCAAAACATAGGCACGCGCATCCTGATTGCTCCAATAGGACTGCCTAAGCTCAGGGTTGGTTTGGGTGCCATAAGCCTCCAAGCGCAACTTTCTTCCCATTCACTCACATTTTAAATTTGAATTCAATCTCCCTCCATGTCCTCAATCTTCATATTTTCTAACCTTCTCCTGTGCACACACAGAAATAAAAATTATATCAGCACAACTGGAGAACCTCAGCTGTTAGAAGATATGCTTGGAGTTCATCATTCAATCATTATCAATTTATGAATCAGGACATCAAAGGACCTGCAGTAAATGTGTCGGCCACGGTAACGCCCTGGCTGGTCAGAGTGTCAGGCTGAAAGCTGATTGGCTCATGGTTTTCTCGCAATATCTTTGGATTTCCCCATTCACTCAAGTGAATAGGTGCAAATATATTATATGATCAATAGGTTTTCATTAGTAACTTTAGATATAAATTCCCCACACCTACTTCTTGGTAGTAGTCATTAGACCCAGCATCTCATCCATGAAATCACTGTCCCAAAGGGCTGGAGCCTCGACACAACTCTCACAATTTCCTCTGGAATCATCCCGTTTATACATACAACAGAGTTAATTATCAAAGAGTTGCTATGAATTGAGTAGCTGAGAAGTAACTTTGATGTCGAAAGCCACTGGGCAGTTAGAGAAGGTCGAACGCTGAGGATTATAAAAGCTCCAACACTACTCTCTAAGGTGGAAAAGGCAATGAGCTCATCCTACTGCCCTTGTTGCATACAGGAGGGACGTCCCCGGCCCAGTGGGAGGACATCACAGGGACCACGCCACTCTCCTTTGTAACCGATTGCGTCTCCTTCACCACAAATGTATCGGCCAGGTGAGACACACACACTCTTTCTCCCAAAACACAGCAGACCACAGAAAGACTTACAAAATACCAAGAAAATGAAATTAGGTGGAATGTCATGTAGTAAAATATGTTTATATACAATCGAACAGCAGTATTTTATTGATTGTTAGAGCCAAGTGCTATAATCAATTTGGTAGGAACAACATAAAGATCACAATTTCTATGCAGAATAATAAATATTTAAATTAAATACTTTATTGATCTTTTAGGTCTGGGCTTTATCTCAGGTATTTTCCACAAAAGCAGTTTCTTGTGCATATAAGTCCTGGGAGGGAACAGAGGCCTCCAAATTGTGACAATCCAGAGCAATTGAAAGTTGGCAGTGCCTCCTGAAATCTATCACAAGAGACAAATAACTCAAATTACTGTCAGTTGACAACTTATATTAACAAAATTGACTTAATTACGAAAAGGGTTACACTTCAGACCGTCAGGTTAACCATTCATTGATAAGACATGCTTACTAATAAGGCTACTCAAAGTGACCCCAGCAGGTGAACTTTTTGGTTACAGTCACAAACGCTTCCTAAGTGGATTAGAATCATGCGGTGAGTGTGCGGTCTGATATTAACAGGGCAACCTTTGGTGATCTGTAATTCGATTACTACACAGCTGTCATGTGCCTGTGTTCACCTTTCAAAGAAATGACCCAGCTCGTTTGATTTATTACTAAAGCAAGCGGTTTTCTTGTCTTGATGCTGACAGGTTTTCCGTCTTTTGATCTCGCCTCCGCAGGTTCTGGCTCGCAGACTGTCACCAGATTCCTGAGACGGTGGGTCTAGCGTCTCAGTTATACCGGGAGCTGATTTGCGTGCCGTACCTGGCCAAGTTTGTGGTCTTCGCCAAGATGAACGATACCATCGAGGCCCGGCTGCGCTGCTTCTGCATGACGGACGACAAGGTGGACAAGACCCTCGAGCAGCAGGAGAACTTTGAGGAAGTGGCTCGCAGTAAAGATATTGAGGTGGGCTTGTGTATAACGTGGATGTGCAATCACGCTAATAAAGATCTAATTGACAAAATTCAGGGATTATTCATATAATAATATATATATTTATATACAACATAAATTTCATGAGTTTCATCTCTAGAATGTGTTTATGTGTTTATACTTTTTGTTCACTGGACTTCTGCAGGTTCTTGAGGGCAAACCTATCCATGTGGATTGCTATGGCAACCTGTCCCCTCTGACCAAAAGTGGGCAGCAGCTGGTTTTTAACTTCTACTCCTTCAAGGAAAACAGACTTCCTTTCAACGTGAAGGTAGAAAACCACACACTTTTCTGTCCATTTAAAAAAATTATTAAATTTTTACTGGGTTTTCATTTAAACATTCCATATACCTACATATTCCCCCATAAGGGGATGTGGGGCTTGAGTGTGTAATCACCAACCTAACCAACATAACACTTCTTTTTTTCCATTTTTTTTAAAATAATTTGTCCCAAATTGCACCACCCTGTTTGTAAAGTGTCCTGAAATGAACAGTTAAGTAACTGCAAACTTAGTCAAAGATTTCCGAGAAATTGGTATAAAAATAAAGTAGTAAAAGACAGAGTTGGCACGGTTGTGTAATGAATGAAAGTGACTAATGTGATTCTTGTCTTTTGACAGTCATTCAAACTTTCATTTAAGCCTCAAAGGTCATTGAGGTTTCCGTCATTTGCAATCATGTTGAGTTAGCACGTGAAAGTATTCAATACAACGTAAATAATAAATACACTGCAGCATAAAAATATACAATCAGATAAAATTAGTGTTAAAACAGATCCATACAGGAGCAAGGTGGTTTGTGAGTAATGACCTAAAATGCCCGGGGTGAATGAAAGAGTCAATCATGGGTGTGTTCTGCAGATGGTTGCATGTAGTTGATGCACAGTAACCAGAGTTCAAAGTGAATTTACTGAACTGGAAGTAAGAGGTGGTCAGCATGCATGACTGACAGATTAAATGTATTCTGCCTTTCACATCTATACATCTATATATGGGAATGTCTACATCTGGATTAAGGAGTGTTTGTTCACGGTGTGCACTTAGCAGTTGTACTATTGCTCACCAGATTCTTTTGCCGTCTTCTACAGATCAGAGACATGGGCCAAGAGCCATGTGGCCGCCTCTCCTTCCTGAGAGAACCTAAAAACTCGAAAGGTCTTCCACAGACTGCCGTATGCAATTTGAATATCACACTGCCAAACCACAAGAAGGTAGGCTCATCGCGTTTGAATATTTCCTCCTTTCAGGCCATATCATATCATCCACATGTAAATGAAATTGAAAGACAGAAAGCAAATGTTGTGCTGACATCAAACAAAGGAGCCATTGAACTTCATTTGGTTTAGAAATGACTGCCTGCTGCTTGTGTCTTTTATTACGGTTTTAAAAGCCTGTGCCAGTCATAAGACCCCACAACGTACACATACAGCCACACATGCGTATCATGCTTTGTTCTATTGCCTGGCTCACTCTGGGTCCATCTGAATTATGCAATGACACTTGTTTTGTTTCTTTGTTGTGGTGGTGATTGATCACAAGAAACTGTAATTTTTTTTGCTTTTGCTCTCGTTATTTTGCCATTCGTTTTGATTATTCCCATAGATTTTTTCTGATGCCTTCTGTTGTTTTTGCTGCTCCATTTTCATCCCCTGAATTTTATTTCCACCTGCCCGCTCACTATAACACCCCTGCTCTCCATTGTGTCATCTCTCTCCTCCTGCAATGCATCTTGGAATACCACAGGATATGGAGTCTGATCCTGATGATGAGGTAAACAGATTCTTCATCATCACATGGAACTGCTTCTTCTTTGTGTTTTTTTTTCTGTTGGCTTTACTGCAGACACTGTAGTAAATATGTTTGTTGCAAATATTTTTTTTTTGGTCTGTACAGCACCTTGGTGTAAAAGAGGCTTCTGACTGCACGTGTGTTTTACGCAGCTGTGTCTTTGCTGAAGTGCCCCCATGTAGTGCATGAGTGGAAATGGCGATTTCTTCAATTAGCAATGATTTATTTCTTGTTGTCTTCATTCCAAGTCCAGTGGAGCCAGTTGCTGTTCACCTCGGCTCGTTTGTCATCTCTATCTTCCTATTCCATACATGTTCAACAGGAAGTCACCATCTCTCCATCTTTACTATTAACTCTAAGGAACTAACTAATACAGGATTATGGTATCTTTCGATAGCTAAAGATGAAAGCCTAACTCTTATCATTTGTCCACTTGGTCATTGTTATGTTGTATTTATAGGTTTTCTTCTTCACCCTTCACATCTTTGGCTTGTCTGTAACAGAGAATACTAACACTCTCAGCTGCATGACAGAGCGTTTATACAAGAATTCAATCAAAGGGAATTGATTGCAAACATGAAAGGATGTTTCATGTTTGCTTTACATTATAAGGAGTGGCCCTGTGTGTTATATATTGGACGATTCTACAAAATCTGTACTACAATAATCACCCTTCGCAACAGCAGAAGATTCACGATTTGTTGATTAATAGTACAACAACAGAAAACACAGCAATTATTTTGATAATCGATTAATACATTTAGTAATTTTTTAAGCAAAAAGGCAAAAGCTTTGCTGATTTCAAACTCTACAAATAAGTTGATTTAATCCTTTTTGCCATACATGATAGTAAACTGTTATCTCTGGATTTTTAATTGTTGGTTAGACAAAACAAGACTTCTGTGGACGTCAGCTTCACTCTGGGGATTTTTATCAAGCACTTTCATAGATAAGCTGTTGTTCAAAGAGACAGTATGATTATCATATGGTCGAAGAGGGATATAAACTGATTACTGGCTTGCAAACACAGTAGACCCATATTTATTACACCAGCCTTCACACATTTTTAATTTTCATCTTGTTCCATAAAGGGTACTCTTGGTGCTGAATATTGGCAAGTATTGTAAGTCATGTTCTGCAGAATTGTCCAATAGAAACACAGTTACTAGAGACTGGTACTGAATATGTACCATTGTCCTGATTTTTAAACTGAGAAAACTACTATTACTCTTGATTATATTCAGTCCACGATGAAAGGACAGTTGCTTAACACACTGTGCCTAACTGAAAGTTGTATATTTTATAAGTTTATGCCTACTGCTTGCTGCAGTAAGAGATACAGACAAAACACATATGATCTGTAGTTATTTCATTGGATGACATTGAGCAATGCAGTGAGCGAGGAGAAGCAGGAAAACAGTTCCTCTCCAGAGACAGTGCAATGCACCTGCAGTTGTTCCTTGTGGCTGTACTAACCACATGCATTGATTCACTAAAACAGGACAGTATCCATGCTCAGCACTAAATAAACAAATTAACATTGGTTAATATAATTCTGATAGATCGGAGCCACCTTTCGCCATATTTTTATGTTAAAACATCTTTTGTTCTTTTTTTGTTTGTTTCAGACTGAAAAGCCAGAACGACGTCATACCTTTGCCTCCTTAGCTTTGCGTAAGCGCTACAGCTATTTGACCGACCCAGCAGCGAGTGAGTTTCCCATTTTTACTTACATAAAATCCATTAATTGCTTTTAGATATTTATGTAATTTTAGTTTTAGTATTTGATGGTCCCTTTATAAATTGTACATATTTTTTTTTAATATACCCATAGTATAGAAAGAGATTTTCCTGACAAAACTTGTTTATCAATCATTTATTCTCTTCACCTGACACATACTCTTCAATCATCTGTCAGTCATCTGACATTTGCATGGTTTACTGTGTGTTACGCTTTGCTTACCCATCCCATTTTGACAAAAGCGTCTCCCTGTTTCAACTGTTTTTTATACCTGTGGAAACACTGGGATTACAATGTCTGTCTTTCCATTTATTGTTTGGACTAAAATGTTTTACATCGTGTTGAATAAAAATATTCTTTTTAATTGTTCTCATTCTTCTAGTGGCCATTTCACTCTTATTGGCTTTATGATTGTGTGCGGCTGTGTATAATAATGTGGTAACAGGTTGCACTTTACATTAACTTGTTCTCCCTTACCGTGAGACTATGTTAGATTCAACATTTTTCTACAATTACAATTTTTTGGTGTTTAGAAGACATCAACATGCTTTTGTACCCAACCATAACTTTTTAATCAAAGTTATACTAATTCTGAGGTACTCTGTGTTTTTTAATACCGCCTTGTCTATCTGAGTCTTAAAAACCATGTTAACATAAATTTAATAAGATTAAAATATAATGAACTTGACAACAGAGACAAATAAAATTTGACCTAAATTGCAGGGCAATTTACTGTTACTTTTTTGTAAAGTGCAACCTCATGTTTTATTTTAAATCATGGCCAAACAAGTAAAGTGTTATTTTATTTATTGATGGTATACACTTGTGGGGTCATCTCTGGCTTTGAAAATGAACCAAATGAAAGGATAACACATGTCAATGAAACATGTACAGTAAAAGGCACTGTTGCAAATAGGCAAATAGATTAAACACATCAAAAGTCAATGGAATTTTATTTTGTTTATCATATCACTTGTTGTCATCTCTACCATATGTCAAGCATTTTTGTTTCTACACATGCTCCATTTTTTATTGGGTATTTATTGTCATTAGTCATTATTTTTAGATTACCAATTGTCATTGTCACCATGGGTTTTTGATTTGGGGCCTTTCATACATTTCATTAGTAAAAATTTTGACTTGCTGTGAATAATGCTATTTCTGACTGACTCAAATTTCTCTTTCTGGTTTTTATGTTTTATTTCATATTATTTTACGTTACATTTTATGTTTACTTCCTTATTGCTTTTGATTTAAATTATTGTTGAAGAAACAACTGATCGAAGCCCGCAGAGAACAGAGCCTTCTAGCTACCCTCACAAACCTGTCTTTTCAACGAGATCTTATCAGGCGTGGTCGCCTGTTCCTGTTGCCGTCCCTGGCCAAGCCAAGTCTGGGTTTGGCTCCCTCTCCAGTTCATCATCCAACACGCCCTCTGCCTCTCCACTAAAGTCTGTCTGGTCCATCAACTCTGTCTCCCCTATCAAGACCAACATCCCTGGATCACCTGCGTCTTCTGTCAAGTCAGTTAGTAACATGGCCTCCCCAATCCGGTCTTACAGAACAATCTCCTCTCCAATAAAAACTGTAGTCCAGCAGGCCCAGTACCCAGTTCAGGTTACCCCCAGTCCCCTGGCCTCACCAGGGAAAAGTGCCCCAGATTCTATATCAATGAAAGGACTGGTGGCATTGTCTGCTAGAACTTCCCCTATAACTGCTTCTGGAGGAGGAAGCCCTCTTTTTGAAAGAACATCTATAGCCATGACCCCTCCATCCTCTCCCAAATCTTCTCTAAATATCTTCAGTTCACCATATAAAAATGTTATGGGGGGCTCTAGTGGCACAGCATCTTCTTCCTCACCCATAAAAACAGTCCCTGGTCTCTGTTCTGTTCGTTCTTTTGCCTCAGATATGGCAGCTCCTGCAAGGAACCTTTTCTCCTCTCTTTCATCACCAGTTAAATCCAACACCCCTCCGAGTGCTGCAGCACTGATCAATGGAACTGTGTCGCCTACACAGTACCGTTCCTCATCGCCAACATCTCTTCTCACCAGCAGTCTGCAAGAGAGAATACAAGCAACTACCAATGCTGCAACAACAAGTGTCAATGCAGCTTTTGATGAGGTTGAAAAAACATTTAATTCTTGTTCTGCAGGCTATGGCACCTTGAAATCTGTGTCCTCTTCTCCATCCTCCTCATTTCAGTCCATTAGATCATCGCCTTCAAATTCCCTTTACACCTCTCTAAGGCCTCCTCCTAATGCCACCACTGCTGTAACATCCAGCACAATGACTGTTCCTGTGTACTCCGTTATTAATGTGCTGCCAGAGCCCCAGTTTAAAAAGCTACCTGAGGTGTCCAAGTCAGCGGCAGCCCTTCTCTCCCCTCGTAAAATAGCACCTGCTGAGATGAATGCTCAGTTGCAGTCTTCCTTTGCTAGAACTCTTTCCCCTGTCAAAACCCCTCTTTTCTCTCCTGTCCTGAAGGCAAACACTACTTCACCACTGTCATCCAGCCAAGAGATTCTGAAGGATGTAGCCGAAATGAAAGAGGACTTGATACGAATGTCAGCCATTTTGCAGACAGACCCAAATTCCACAGCCAACAAAGGATTTCAGTCTGATTCTCCCAAAGAGGCTAAGATAGACGATGAGGAGCCATATAGGATTGTGGAGAAAGTAAAACAAGATTTGGTGAAAGTGAGTGAAATTCTGACAAAAGACACTGTGAAAGATGGTAGGGTTTCCCTGGCAAGGGGTTCCTTGGATGATATCCACTTCTCAAAAGTAATGGTTGAACAACCACCAAGCAACTGGAGCTATCCACCAAGATATGAGACTGTTGTTCCTCAAGCAAAAACAAAAACAATACCAGATAGAGATTTTAATCTTTCTAAAGTGGTTGACTACCTCACCAATGATGTTGGTAGCAGCTCTTTCTCCAAAATGCATGAAACAAAGCATAAAGCAGATGAGGGCAAGAAAGAAGGAGATGGCAAGGAGAAGCAGAAACGTGTCCTTAAACCTACCATAGCAGTTCAGGAGCATAAGCTCAAAATGCCTCCAACAACTATGCGTTCTTCAACTTCAGACAAAGAGATTAGTAAATTAGCAGATGTGCTTTTTGGAGCTGACACTGTGCTAGAATCCCCAGATGATATTTCACATGAACAGGATAAAAGCCCTCTCTCAGACAGTGGCTTTGAGACCAGGAGTGAAAGAACACCTTCTGCTCCTCAAAGTGCTGAAGGAATGGGCCCCAAGGCCCTTTTTCAGGATGTCCCAGTTCCTCCAGTGATCACAGAGACTAGGACTGAAGTTGTCCATGTCATCAGGAGTTATGAGTCCCCAGAGGATAACAACCAACCTGCAATGGAGGATACACATCCTGTCCGATATATTGATTCTGATTCTAAAGGGCATTCTAATCAACCTACAATAACTCCAGAACAGAATAAAAGCTATTCAATAAAAGTCAGTCCTGATGAGGATCCAATGGGAAAAGGGATGAGGGTGAAGGAAGAGACTCACATCACTACTACCACCAGGATGGTATATCATAAACCTTCTGGTAAAGAACCAACATCAGAAAGGTGTGAGGAAACTATGTCTGTTCATGACATAATGAAGGCCTTTCAATCAGGCAAGGACCCATCCAGAGAGCTAGTTGGACTGTTTGAACACAAGGCTGCCAATGAAGAAGCATCACAAAGAGTCCTCGAGGACATAAACTCCAAGCCTAAGGTTGAAAGAATAATTGAGGTCCACATCGAAAAAGGCAATAAAACAGAACCAACAGAGGTCATCATCAGAGAAACAAAAAACCATGCAGAAAAGGAAATGTATTACTATCCAGGGCAGAGACAGGATGATGAGGAGCCTGAGGAGTCACTTCCAGTGTACATTGATTCTTCCAGAGTGAACACACCCATGTTCCAGGAGGAAGACAGTCGCCCTAGTTCAGCCCAGCTCTTGGCAGATGACTCTTACAAAACACTGAAGTTACTTAGCCAGCAATCTGTGGAATACAATGAAGATGAATCATCAGAGCTTAGGGGGGAATCATATAATTTTGCTGAGAAAATGCTACTCTCTGAGAAATTTGACCAGTCTCATTCTGACACAGAGGAATATTTGAGAGATAGGTCCCACTTCCACTCACCTGATAGAAGCAGTCACAGTGAGGGTAGGTCAATTGTACCAAGGACCGAGTATGTTTTTAGGTCATCAAGAAATGTGTTTGACAAATCAGGAAGAATGGCCAATGTTGATGACAACTTTGACAAGCTGACACTTTTGCAGTATTCTTCTGAGCCTGGTAGTCCAAAGCAGTCTGTTTGGATGCGTGTGTCAGATGACACACAAAGTAAAGACAGAGAACTTATGTATGAGGACAGAGTTGACCGGACTGTAAAGGAAGCAGAAGAAAAACTCAGTGAGGTATCTCAGTTCTTTCGAGATAAAACAGAACAGCTTAATGATGAGCTCTCGTCTCCAGAGAAGAAATCTCGCAGACCAGATTTCAGGGAATCTCGATCAGGGCCTAGTTCTACACACAGCAGTCCAGAGAGATCAGCTTATAGGAATGGGGGTAATGGTGAAGAGTGGAGCAGAGACAGACTTAGAGACAGGTTCAACTCCAGTGATAGGAAATGTGCCAGTCTACCCAGCAGCCCAGAGAGGAGAGTATTACTGCAGTTCAGTGATTCAGACCCAATAAAACAAGTAGATGGTAAATCACAGGGAAGTACGGGTGAAAGTGCTAAACCATTTCAAATTTCTTCTTCCAAAGTCAGTGCAGTGAGGCTAAAGTTTGAACAAGAGGCTCAAAGGCAAGATAGGAGTCCTCAGAGCGGCCAAAATGTAAATACTCCTATTCGGAAACTCCAGGAAAGCAAGCTGCCTGTGTATCAGGTGTTTGCTGGTTCAAACATTCCAAAAACACCAGACAGTCCAGGAAACCAGAGAAGAGGTCTAGATAGTGATCCCAGTAAGTTCTCACCAAAGCATGAAATTAGTGGAAAAGATCAGGAAGAGAAAAAGTTATTCAAAACATGGGAGAACCAAGGATATGGAAACTACAAACCGCAGTCCCCCAAACTATCTCATTCTATGAGAGATGGCAATAATAGTGATTCCCAAAGACAAGAAACCACCAAGAAAATTATCTACACAGAATTTGTTGTCCGAGAAAGTCCAAATAGCAACGATGGTCTAAAAAAAAACTCGGAATCACAAATTCCTGTAAGAAAGCCATCTAATTTCACAGAAACTCAGAAATCCACCTCTTTAAAATTAGATGCCACTGTTGAATCATATGAGAGAGCAGGGTCTCATATACCTACTTCGGCTAAAAATCGGTTAAACAGTAGTTCTGAATCCAACAAACCTACCCGGGGGTCATCAGTAGGAAAATCCACACACTCATCAGACTATAGCCAGCCAAATGTAATGTGTAATGGGGTTGATAATGATGAAGTAGAATATTTGGATCAAGTAACTCCTGTAGTTGTCACAGAAGGTTTTAAAGATATTAAACCCTTACCTGTGTATGTCAGCATCCAAGTAGGAAAGCAATACGAGAAAGAAACAGCTTCAGGACAGCTAGGAACGTACAAAAAAATTGTGAGCCATGAGAGTAGGACAGTACATGAAACCAGAGGTGCATTTTACACTGTTAAACAAAAGCAATCTTCATCTCTTCAAGGTAGTCCAGAAGATGACACTCTAGAACAAGTGACCTTCATTGACAACTCTGGGAAGAGTCGTGCTACCCCTGAGATCCCAAGCTCAGAGAAAGTGAGTCTGATTTCAAGAACAGCAGACTCTGTGATAGGCTTCATGCCAAGCCCTACCCCAGAGGACTCTGAGAAGGACTCAGGAAAGACCTTCATCTACAAGGAGCCTTCCAAAGAAAAATCTAAACCAGCTTCCTCAGAGAATCACAGTAAAAAGCAGGATGCAGAGAGACAGAAGGAAAAAAGAGTGGCTTACATAGAGTTCCCACCTCCTCCTCCTTTAGAGGCAGAGCAGTCAGACCCTGAGAAAAGGGGCTCATGTGCTTCTTCAGAAGCAGAGACAGAGATGATGGAGGTGAATCTTCAAGAAGAGCATGATAAGCATCTCTTAGCTGAGCCAATTATCAGGGTCCAGCCTCCATCACCAATTCCCCCCGGGGCTGATAACAGTGACTCTAGTGATGATGAGTCTGTCTTCCATCCCATCCCTATCAAAAAGTATACCTTCAAAATGAAAGAGGAGGGAGAGAAACATTCAAAACATAAAAAAACAAATGCAAATAATAGGGAGTCTGGTATCAATGGTGTTGTAAAGGGGGAAGATGCTGACTGTGAACAAAATGGCAATGACCAGTCAATCACTGACTGCTCCTTAGCAACTACTGCTGAGTTCTCCCATGATACAGATGCCACAGAAGTTGACTCTTTAGATGGGTATGACCTCCAGGATGAGGATGATGGACTGAGTGAAGATCCTAAAACATCTAGCCTGTCCAATGATGGAAAACTAACTGACCGCTCATTTAGTCAGTCCAAGCTTGAGGTGATAGAGGAAGAAAAATGTGAGGAAGGAGGGGACAATGGAAAGACGAAAACCAGCACAAGCAGTGGAGATGAAAAAGATTATACCCTTGAAGGAAGACATCCAGATAGGCCGGTCTTTGGAGAAAACTACTTTGGCTACCAACTTGAAGAGGAGCTGAATACAACCTTTAAAACTGTTGCCACAAAAGGCCTGGACTTTGACCCCTGGTCCACCAAAGGGAGTGATAATGATGGAGTTTTTGAGCCCAAAACAAAAGAGGATGATCCCAAGCCCTTTGGTTTATCGGTGGAGGACAAATCACAGGCCACAACACCTGACACAACCCCTGCTCGTACACCGACTGATGAGAGCACACCGACTAGTGAGCCAAACCCCTTCCCTTTCCATGAAGGGAAGATGTTTGAGATGACCCGCAGTGGTGCTATTGACATGAGCAAGCGGGACTTTGTTGAAGAGAGGCTTCAGTTTTTCCAGATTGGTGAGCATTCCTCTGACCCTATAACAGGGGAAAAGGGGAGAGGGGGAAAGATCCTGGGTGTAATTTCCTCTCAATCAAAAACAGGGGCCACAGTAGATGGGGAAGTGAATGTTATAGATACCACCACAGACAGCAGCACTACACCAACAACACCAGCAGCAACAGCAAAATGCAGCCCTGCACAGCCTGGCAATGACACTGGCTATACCGGTACCGATGCCCCAACCTATGAAGCCATAGCTGAAACTGCCTCCTCATGCAAAATCACAGCCTCTAAGGTTGATCCCAAATTACGCACTCCTATTAAAATGGGCATAGCTGCCTCTATAACTGTGAAAAAAGACTCGGGGGATCTCACTGATTGTAAAGCTGAGATTTCAGAGGGTCAGATGGTGCCAGAATACATCAGTATAGAGGGTCAGTGTACAGAGAGCCAGTCTAGCAGGAACACTGAGTCCAAGTTAGAACAAAGAGATTACCCTGCTGAAAACTGCAACAACAACAATAATCTAGAATCCTCCAGCGTTCAGGCCAACTACATTCAGTGTGGTAGTGTGGTGTTTAATTTGCAATCTTCCTCTGAGCCCACTCTTCAGAAAGCCAGCAGGATAGAAACACTGTGCTGTAGGGAATTAGAAGAGAGAATTGAAGTGCACAATAGCAATCCAGAGCAGGAGCAGAAAAGCGAAACAGGTAAAGACAGCGAAGTGAGGCAACCCAAGTCCAGACTTCCAGTTAAAGCACCGGGATGGTCATTTCACACGCAGGGAACAGCCATAGGCAAACAGAAGCCCAAGCAAGCAGTAACAGCTGAGGTCAGGAAAAGAGGAGAGCCAGCCATAGCCAAAGTAGAACCCAGGTCTAGAATACCAATCAAGGGTGTTAAAAAGAGCAGCCCTGCTGCCACAGCTAGCTCACTCATTTCAGTTCAGGTTACCTCACAGCCAACAAGGGCATTGGACACAGAGAGAGCAGCCATACAATTGCCCTCAAGGCTACCACTCAAGGACAGACATCAGGTCAGCAATGTCACAAGTAAGGAATTTCATAAACAAGAGGGACAGGAGAACCCTAGTGAGGTTTGTAAGCGCACCATCGAATACTTTAAAGGCATTAGCGGGGAGACGCAAAAGTTGGTGGACCGCCTGTCAGACGAGGAGAAAAAGACGCAGACAGAGCAGTCGGAGGAAGACAGCACCTCCCGGAGCACCTCTCTGTCGGACGCCTCCCAGCCTTCCCAGCCCTCTCAGCCCTCCCAGCCCTCCCAGCCCTCCCGCTCATCCAGGTCTGGTAGAGGTTCGAGGGCTGAGGCCGGGGCCGCGTCTGTAAGGGCAAAGGTGGCGACGACGGACAGGGCCTCCGGCAGTGAGAGGAGCAGGAGGAGTAGGCGGACTGGTGGGAAGGAGGGCAGTCAGGGACTCACAGGGTCTCGAACGCCTCCCATCGCAGAGATCAAGCCTAGTTTGTAAAACTTTCACACTATGTTTAAAATACATCTATATATTTATATATTTCACTTTTAGTTGCATGACTTTGTTGTGATCGTTTAATGGATTGACTGGAATGCCTGTGGCGTGTTTACATATTTCCTTCAGAACAGTAGCTGTCATTTAAATTTCTTTTTGTCATTGATGTACTGTGTAATGTATTGTCCTTGTTGCAAGATTCTCTTCCCCTCTGTTCCCCTCTTTCAACCCTTTACAAACCCTGTATAGTAGAGTGAGCATGTCAGTAGTAGTGACTGGTCTACTGGCACAACCAGTCCTTTGTATGAAAACTCTCTGGTCTGTCTGTCTGTCTGTCTGTGCAGGGTGGCTATCAAGTTATTGTAGTAGTTTGTCTTCTAGAATTTTCCGTGCTATCAATTGTCATTTAAACTAAGTTGTGTCAGCAAAGAACACACAAAGGCGTCTTCGCATGTTGATATTTTAGACTCTAACATAGACCACATTTCCACCCTAGATTTGTAAAACTGAGTCTGTTGTTGAGAATCATGTTATGCTTTGTTTTGTGTGGTCTCATGACAGTTACTGCCTGCTTGGAGGATACATACCACAAACAGTCACAGAGCACCTCTTACTCAATGAACATATTTAAGTTACTCATAATGTCTCTAGTGTGAAATATCCTTTTCTTGCCATACTGGGGAAATAATTGAACCTATATTACAACCATATTATAGTAACATGCTAATAATTGTATTAGACATATTTTAAAAATTACCTTGATCAATATTGCATTAAGAGTGATGAGTAAGTGGCCAGAAAAGGAAAATTATATACATGATTATTTTTCTCTTACATTCGTGTGTAGGGGGAGGAGAATGTGAAAGGTATTGATGAGTCATTGTCTTCTTTCTTCACAGGTCCCCAAAGTCCTTGTGAGCGAACAGACCTGCGCATGGCTATTGTTGCAGATCACCTGGGACTCAGTTGGACGGGTGAGAACATTCAGCAGTTTTTCCAAGTTCTCTCGACCTCACAATCTGTCTTTGGCCCGAGCTACATTAACCCCTGTTATTTACTGCCATCTTCAGGCAAACAGAATATATTACCCAGAATCTATGCTGATTTTACTATGCTGTTATATCAGTTAGATGATTTTACAATGCATGAACATTACCGTTCATTACTGTTACCCCCTTCCAGTTGTGTGTTTGTACTATGAACAAAATTATATAATTATTGCGTATGTCTATGTTGCTATTTCTATCCCATCGCAGAGCTGGCTCGGGAGATGAACTTCACAGTGGATGAGATCAACCACATCAGGCTAGAGAACCCCAACTCTCTGACAGCACAGAGCTTCATGCTACTAAAGAAATGGGTCAGTCGGGAAGGGAAAAATGCCACAAGTAAGACCATTTTCATAGTTCTGTCTTTTTTTTATTTCTTTCTTTGTCTTTATTACTGTTCTCAGTCTTTATTGTCTTGTTTTAAGGATAAAAAGTTAAAGCTTTGAGAAGATGAACTTGCTGAAATTCAGAGAACATGCCTATGATCTTTTTTTAAGTACTTCATGACATTCTTTAAAAGTTATGATGTATTTGACTGTTTTCAACATTCCTCTTTTGTCTTGTTTTTCTGTTAACCCACAGCGGATGCCTTAACTGCAGTGCTGACCAAAGTCAATCGGATGGATATTGTGACTTTACTGGAGGGCCCAATATTTGACTATGGTAACATTTCAGGCACGAGATGTTTTGCCGATGATAACGCTGTTTTCCGGGATCAGGCTGATGGTAAAGTTTAGCTCTGTCTAGCTTACCTCTCCCTGCTACCTTTTTTGTTGTGCAAATGCATGGATCACACATAGTTGTAGTGCTAATCAGTAGAGACATTGTCGGATTTGGATTTTGTTTGGACAACTGGCTCCTAGTGTTCCCCGAATGCAATCTATGCTTTTATAGTTTATTTAATAGAATCTCTTTTTGATTTCCAATTTGAATTATCCCATGTATTTATTAGTAAATTTTCACACTTGCAATGATTTGAATTTGCTTATGTTCATGCATTTCATTTCAACCAGACTAAAGATTAATAATCAATGAATACTCTACAAATTGTCTATCCAGTTGTCAAAATGTCCACTGTAAAATCCAATTTAAGTGCATGTTGTAGCATACCACTTTACAGATTAATGATGTCTGACATAAGTAGAAATCTTGTAACCCTGTAGTCTGCTTTCCTCTGTATGATTTAGTTAAGTTCTCCTAGTTCTCCTCCAGTTCCTCTGAGCCTTCCTTGGATAGATGAGAGAATCTCTTCCTCTACGAAACCAGACTGCCTCCTCCTCTTCCTCCTCTTGTTCCTCCCACCTCCCATCACCTTCTCACAGCCGTGACCACCTCTGATAACAGCACATAACAGCTCTTAACAAATTAAGAGTTATGTATTGCTGATACCTACGTTTGCCTTCCTCTTATCCATACCTCACGTGCCTCCTCCTCCTCCTCAGATCCCTCAGTCACATTATTTATTCATTAATACTGTTGTTCAAGCATGATTTACATTAAACATTCATCCATTCTTTTTTCCCCTTTTCTCTTATTCACTGTTTTGTTTCTTTTAAACTCCTCTGCATAAATATTGCCTTCTTCCTTTTCCATAGTTCTCTGTGTGATTATCCCTCTAACTCCTGGAAGTACCCAGGCTCCTTTCATACTGCAGACACCCACTCCCTTCTTTCCAACGCCAACGCCATCCCCCCCCCTCACACCCAATGCAGAGCTTCACTACCCTCCCTTTTCCCCACGTCGCTCTCCAAGTTATGAGTCCTCCATTTCGCTCAAAGATTTGGCACCTCTAGCGCCAGTTGGCCAGCGATTCAACTTCCTCATCCCTCCACACCAATGCCTCGCCGCTGCTGACCCGCATCAGTCCCCTTCCTTTCCTTTCTCACCCCACCCGTCCTCCCCAATCCCCCTAATCACTTCGCCATTACCTTTCTCGCCAGCTGCTAACACTCAGTCACCCACTCCTTCAGCTACATCTGTACCGTCGTCGCCCACCTTTTTACCAACCTCTGCGACACCCCCCACGCTCGCTCCAGACGCTGCAGCAGAAGCTGTCACATTGCTGAAACTATCCGGATCTACCTCTGACCTGTCCTGTCCCAACACTACTGCACCTGCAGCCACCCCCACCAGCCTCCTAGTCCCGCCCGCCGCCCCGAACGTCACAGAACCCACCGACATCCCTGTTTCACCCATTCCCCCCTCACCATCAGGCAGACTTCTGTCACCTTCTGTCACCGCCTCTCCAAGTAGAGAGTCGTTGGTGACTCAGTTGGCCGCCTCCTCGCGGCCTGTCTCCCCTCTCTCCGTGTCTGCTCTCCCTCTCATCTCTCCCTCTGGATCCCGCTGCCCTAGTCCCAGCCCCCCCTCCCCTCCTCTACGCCCCCTGTCTCCTTGTCCTGCTTGCCAGGGTACTTGTCCGCCCTCTGTTACCCCGCCTCCCCTTCTAACCCAGAATGACCCTTCTACGATGGAAATATTTATTTAGCATGCTCTGTCTTTTATGTTGGTCCTTCTCCCACTCCTTTTTCACCTTACATCTCTCATCTGTCAGCTATCTCATGTGAGCGTGTACCAGTGCACCCTGGCACATATCAGTATTTTACACTCGTCCCATCCCACGCTATATGATTAATATGGCCTTACATGACTAATGGGTCACACTTTCACTGTCTTACCTCACCACACTTGTCAACAATCAACACTCACTGAAATCAGACAGCTGATTAACATAACATTGATTTTATGATTACTGTCAAATTGAATATTCTTTTGTCTTTTTTATTATTATTTACTTGTGCTAAATGCTACATTTTCAAACATACACAGTAAAATGTATACAATGCATTGTACTGCATATGTTTGTATTTCATAATTCTACTAGTGGTTGTCGGATACATGCTTTACACTTCAGTCTCTGTGCCATTGCCTGTGTCATATTATATGTATGTGTCAGGGTGTGTGTGGTGCGGTGTTATATTCTTTTGGAGCTTGCTTTGGTGTGCGTATGTCTCTACATTTGTCATCCTGTCACCTACAGATTATCACAGCATTCTAGCGGAGCTGCAGTCCCCCGCCACACTGCACTCCACCCCCCACTTCCTGGAGCCCGAACTCCCCGTCACCCCCAACCCTTCCCTCGCCCTTCAACAACACCACTGTTACCCAGAACCAGACACCCCTTTGCTGGCCGACTCCCAGCCTCAGACCCTGCCATGGAGTCCAGAGATAGAGCCCGGTAGCAGAGAGCAAGACGGCCCCCCTAGGAGTCCCCCCAGACCACATGAGCTCACCCTGTCCTTTCCAGTCTTTGAACTCCCCGATCCTGTCCCTTCCAAGATCAGAAAGCCCCACATTGCTCTAAATGATCAGCTGCTGTTGAGCGAGGAGGAAGACAGGCCTTGTCAGGAAATTGAGCTGAGCCACAAGCCCAAATCACACTCCTTCCCCGCGGTCTGCGAGTTAGACGTTGACATGGCTTACTCCACATCGTCCCCCTCAGTATCGTCAGTGTCGTCAATGTCCCCTTCATCGCCTGTCAGAGCACAAATGGGAGATGGAGGAGAACAGATGGGCGTCCCCAATGGGGTCCAAGAGGGTGTAGGCATGAAAGGAGGTGAAAAGGAAGTGACAGAAGAAGTAGAGAAGGTTGTTGAGAAGGTTGCAGTAGAGCTAGTGGAGGGAAATGGATTAGTGGAGAAGTGGGTAGAGCAGGACTTGATTAAAAATGTGGAAAGAAAATGTGAGATGATAACAAAAGACAGGTCTAAGGTGGAAGAGGTAACTAACATTTTGGTGCAACAGAAGGAGGGGCCTGCAGAAGAGGATGAAGATGCTTTTAGTGAGAAGCATGTCCTTCATCAAGATGGGAATGAGGGGATAGTCTATGAGGTGGAAGAGGTGAAAGATTTGCAGAATCTGTCAGAAGTTCAGCCTCATTTACCAGAAATAGAGTATGGTGTGGAAAAAGATAGAATAGAAGCAGAGTCTCTCAAAGGGGCTATTGATGGAACACTTGCAGTACAAAAAGTGGATGGGAAAAATGAGGAAAGGGTCTACCAAGGTGACATGGTGGATGACACAGAGCGAGAACTGCAGTTGAAGGATGAAGGAGGGTTCTGTAGCAATGAAAAAGAGATTTCCAATAAATCACAAGGAGACCGGGCAGCCAAGGATCAGGCTGCTACTGACCTCTCCCCTCAGGCCTGTGTTGAGGCTCTTTTGGAACATCAGCCCAGGGAGTCTGGATCCATTGGAGAAGCGGATGAGGGCAATGGAGTCAAAGAAATCACGGAAGAGGCATTTGGATCTCTGTTGGAGGAGGTGAAGAATGAAGAAGAAGAAGAAGAAGGCTCAGAGGAGAAGGAGGAGGACAAAGAGATCACCGAGGCCAGGGTTCAGGAGATTCTCGATCAGGTTGAACAGGCAGAAAAAGACATGTCTTCACTTTCAGGTTGGCACAGTGACTCATCCAGCGTCAATGTAGAACCGCCAACGCCAGGCCGCAGTGTCAGCTCAGATCTGCTTGACAGGCGGGAAAGGTGAATGAGTTAAAACACTATGAGCTTCCTTTAAAAAAATGACCAAAACTTTGAATTCTCAATGATCCTGCAACCACGCCCCTGATTCTGAGCTTTTCATCCGGCAGCCAAGAGAACTCTAGTGACTCCATCACTTCCTCATCCAGAGGCGAATCAGGAAGATCCCGACAAAATGGAGACAACTCAAGGCACTCAGCTCAGGGCGGCTCATCTGAGTCCTCGAATGGCAAGAAGGAAGAGGGAGCACTGGTGTCAGAGAAAAAAGTCCAGGTAATATTACAACTTGTAAAAATAGCAATGTTTAATAGAATTGAACAAAATACATTGGATTTATTTTTCCTGTGTTTAAGAAACGAAATCCTGTGTTTTATTTAAGGTCTCTTTTTTATCAATACCGCCAACCATGGAGCTGAAAGACATGAATGACGTCAAAAAAATGTCTCAGCTAACAATTTCTTTTGCCTTTGCATGCCTCTTTCTCCTCCTGACCCCCTCAATGTGTTAATGATTAATTGAAATGCCCTCCCCAGCAGCGAGTTAGTGTAGACTCCGGATCGGAGGAAGAACAGACTGTTACCACCAGAATCTTCAGGCGCCGTCTCATTTTGAAGGTACCCTGCAAGCCTGGAGCAGGGGCTGGCTTGGGCCTGGGTGTGGTTTTGGTTTGGTTTTAGTTTGGTTTGGTGTAGTTTCAACTGGTCCATCTGATGTGCATCCTAGTGGTTTTGCTTGGTGTGATGATAGTCGTGCTCTCTTTATGTGTGTGGACATATGGGTTTATACAGTAGCTATTCGTGTACTCTTGAGTCTGTCTTCACAGTTCATGGTACCTTGTTGCCATGCTGTATACATAGACTAACCTAGTGCCTCTGTCTGACACTGATGTTCGTTTCTCTTGAGGTGTCCATTTGGTGGGGTGATGAAGATTTGTTATTTCAGTTGGCCATTATTGACACTATATAAATCTGGTAACCACACACAATTGCAGGGAGAAGAAGCAAAGAATATCCCTGGAGAGACTATGACAGAGGAACACTACATGGATCGAGATGGTAACCTCGTCAGTAGAAAAGTAATGTATAACTTATCATTTCCCCTTTCCATTCAGCAACACAATAGAACCTATTACAGGGCCAGAGGATTAATGGATTGTATACAAACAGACGCCATCAGATCTTTTTCTTTCTATGTTGACATAATTCCACTTCGGGCAGGTTATCAGGAAGGTCATTCGGCGGGTTTCTACTCCCACACCAGAAAACCAAGGAGAAGACAGGTGGCATCAAGACCTTCATCATAGTCCCATTCTGCAAGAAGAAGAGCCAGAGGTTGGCATGAAGAAAACTTTTAACAGTTAGAGGGAGTTTAAAGTCTAACCTAATGAGATGCCTGGAACACTGTTGTCCTGAATGTAATTTATGTGTAGAAGATACAATACAAAAGAGATCTATACGTTATTTCCATTCCTGTTACAGAGCAGGGATGAATAGCTAAGAACATGATGCTTTGGGGTCAATTATTTAATCTTATTGGTGTTTGGAGACAAGCAGATGCATAATATATACAGTATTTGGTTTTGGCGTGCATGTGTTTGAACTGATTTTCCTTACTCAAGCTTATTAAAGGGAAATTAGATCTGGTTATACTTTCCTCCAGCAGTGCAGGTGCTTTTTGTGTTAACTGTATCTCTGGGCAAAAATACAAAAACTTTAAATCTGTCTTTCGCGGTGCATCCTTGCATGTAGTGTTTTACACTGTGCGGTGTCCATTGTGTTTTCATGACAAAGGGGATGCTGAGTGTGTGGTTTTACTGGTCTGCTGCCACTATTCTGGTTATATTTTGAACTCATTTAAAAGTGTTTGATTGATTAGGTGACATGACTAATGAGTGATGTGATTTTGCTGTGAAAATGCAATCTATCTCTTTTGTTTCTAACTCTTTGCTTTTAACTCCTTGCATAATTACATATTTTTTTCAGCTTCCAGGTGTCTGGTTGGTGTGTAGTTTTGGCCCTAATTACATTCCCTAACAATAAAAGCTACTACTAACATTTGATAGTTTCAGATGGCTGTTGCTTTAATGTGTGGAGTGTTGCTTTTTTATTTTTGTTTTACAGCTTGTCGGTTTGGGTTTGGACTTCAGATGGTAAAAAAAATACCTTGTCTCAACTGTATTTATGTGTATTTGTGTTTTTCAGCAAGAAGGTTCAAGGAATAGCAGGCGAAAAGAGGATAGAAGGTCTGGCGATAAAAAACACCACTCATAGGGACAGTAATGCTCTGCCAGGTACAGTAGCTCTCCATCCTTCACTGTAATGCAACCAATATTGTTCCCTTGCATTTGTTGTGTGTATTGTGTTGTACACATTGTCTTTACTCTATTTTGCTACTCTGTTTTGTGCTTCTCCAGCACAGTCAGTTCTCTAGTCAGCTCCCATTGTCTTCCATACATGCAGCTCTAGTATGCGTCAGTGTGTATTTAACTAGTTGTACTCTATCCTATAGCACTGCAGTACACTGCACTGACTCTACTTTCTTCTGCTTTTACACTAATTTTACAAGTCTTTTTTTCACGCTAATTCACTGTATATGTATATATATCTATATATTATAGATGCACTTTTAATTACCATTGCATCCTGCTGCATTGTTCCATCCTGTAGCTGTTTCTTGTGACTTCCTTGTGAGTCACAATGTGACTATGGAGTTGCCTGGCAACCAGCACAGTCTATCCACTGAAGTGCTCGGCAGATGGATAAACTGATGTCCGTCAAGTAATAGTTGCAGCAAAACAATTTCTCTGAAACTAATAATTGTAGTTTTTTATTATTTGGTAAATGAGCTGATTAAATGCACAGACATGAGGATAGCTTTTTATCCTTTCATATAACTGTCAGCAAGAAAAATAAATAAGCACATTTCCCCAAAATGCTCCCTTAGTGGATCTGTTTCTGGCAGACAAACTCAAAAGTGAAAAAGGCTGACTGATGTCTGAGCCTGGTTATCCCCTGGCAACATTTCTGCCCTGTGTGTTCACTGAGTGTGTGTGTGTGTGTGTGTGTGTGTGTGTGTGTGTGTGTGTGTGTGTGTGTGTGTGTGTGTGTGTGTGTGTGTGTGAATGGGGAACAATTACAAAGGGAACGGGGGGCTATGAGCAGCACACAACTCAGCATTATATTGTCCCGCCAATGCCCTCCGTGCCTGTTTTTGTCCACTAAATCCCCAACTCACAACAGCATTGTAGCATCCAGAAAAAGTTTGTTATCCCACTAGCCAGGCTGTTAATCCCTGCTGCTGCACACCCTTATGTTACATTCCCAGTGAATCATTCCATCTGCACAAAAACTGACTTAGAAATAGTATGTGAAGCCTGGCAAAGGGTTTCTATGGTAACAGGAGGTCACCCTAACAACCCACGGACCATCAGGTCTTGTCATCATGTTGTCATACAAAGACCATGATTGAGATTTGAAGAAATCCCAGCACTATAGATTTTAGTTTGATTTTGAATGTAATATTTAAACATTGGTTATGAAATAACATTCTTGCCAAAACATAACAATTCTGGTGTTTATAGTCCCTCAACTCCCCTGATGTGCTGTTTTGTGTCTTACAGATGTACAGGAACCATGATTGATGTTTCCTGGGAGCAGGTGTTACAGAAGACTGGAGAGTTCCAGTGTGAGGACTTCAGGCGAGGGTCCAGTGTGTAACTTTCTGCTTCAAACAAATGGTTTTCACGTGAGAGGAGTCGACCCTTCTGACTTACGCATGAGCATGAAAAACTCAC
Source organism: Eupleurogrammus muticus (assembly GCA_036785175.1). Lineage (NCBI taxonomy): Eukaryota > Metazoa > Chordata > Actinopteri > Scombriformes > Trichiuridae > Eupleurogrammus > Eupleurogrammus muticus. The sequence continues at coordinate 12,457,415 of JAYKQN010000019.1, forward strand.
TCCCTGTCAATCAAAAGGACCCGGGAGGTTTTCACTTTCTGACTGTGGACCCGTGGACAATGATTCTGCTTCCTGTTTTGTGTGAAACAATACGTGCCATCGGTCCACTGGTGTTGTGAGCTTTTGAGGAGCATTGTTTCGTCGTGAGAACGACAGACTCCAATCACTGACAACCACACAGGTGCAAGTGTGACCAAAGATGGCACAAGAGCTCAATCCACATGGTGGGTGGAAAGTATGAAGTAGACACAAATAACACAACAAAAAAATCTAATGGAACACTTCAACCACCTTCAACACTCGCCTTATAGTTTTTTTTCTTGAACCCATTGTTGTCAGGATGTAAATTGTTTGGGAATTTTTTTCTTCCTTTTTAAAACTTAAACTAACACAAAAAAGCTTTTTTCTGTATATAGAATTACAATGTGTAAAATTCTTAAAAAGGATACGGTTGAGAACGCACTGAGGAGAGTAACCTTTTCAAGTGCTTTCAAAATGTATTGAAGCAGTTCCACTTTTAAAGATTTGAGTGTAACACAGGTTCTTGTATAATTAATTATTAGAGCAGGTATAATGTTTGTACATGAAAAAAAAGCTGGTTTGATTTTAACAGATGAAATTTCCAGAAAATCTAATTTCAGTAATTCCCAAAGTGGGAATGGATCTAATCCTGCAAAAACAGCCTTTCAGAGTACTCATATTTTCATGCATGCTGTTCACATTATTTTACGTACAATTTTTACAAGTTTGCAAACACTGTATTCAAATGACAAATAAAAACCCTTTATCTGTGTACACGTATAGCCCTAACATTTGTCACCAATTTTATATTTTAAATTGAAAAAGGATGCCATTAAAGTATTTATCATGCTGAGGGTGAGGATGAAAAAAAGTTCTATAGCTTCTTGAGGGTGTGATGTCTTGTCTGTCTATGTGAAACCAGAGGACAGCTTCTGCTACGAGAACGAAATTATCTGAATGTAAATGCTAGTAGGCTGGCTCGCTGTAAAAATATAACTGTATTGTGCGTATTGGCTATAAGGTGTAGGAGTCTCTGTACACTGTTAGTCTGTTTGTAATCATTTTAGCAGTGTGTCAATTTGGTTTTCTAACGGCTGCTGTGGTATTAAAGGAAAACTGGGGCATTTCATTTTGAATTTTTTGGTGAAGTATTTCCTTAATTTAAAACCTACTCACATTAAGGATACATAAAGACATTATTTGATTGTAGTTCTAAATAGCATATTGTATGACAAAAACACTGGATGGTCAAAAGCAATTATTTAAGCATTAAATAAATTGTGTTTAACTCTGAAACTGTGTGATCTTTTTAGGCTTGAGAGTCTGTATATGCAGTGTCGAATAGAATTGTTTTCACTAGCTCATTGGCAAATTTTACTTTACAATACATGAGGAATTATCTTTGTATTGGTTTTCATTAGATGCCCATGTAGTTCAAGTGTGGTGTTCTACTGGTGCGATGGCTCAGTATGCTGATGTCTATGCTGTGGACATGAAAACTATGTAACTTTTTTGGGGGGGAGGGGTGGGATAAATGAAGTTAGGGAGGGTGCTGTACACATCCCCTTATTCTCCTATTGTCAATCAGGGGGTAGAGGATCCTTTGATATGGTTGAACTATCAATTTTGTCAATTTTGTTTGATATGTGTTTTCACCTGAGAAGATTTTTTGATGTACAATTCTTACTAACAGAGTGAAACCATTGAAATGTATTCTAGCACTTTGGTTATTCAAGGTCTTTTAGAGGCTATAGCAGCAATGATGCCACCACAAATGTTTCAGACGTCTTTAAAAAAAAATCAACCTAAAAATAAAAAAAAGAAATAAAAATGCATTGATTTCGCAATACAGTTGTTTCTCTCCTTGTCTTTGTGTCCTTGATTTTTTTTTTTATGATGTAATGAACTGGCACCAGTGTAACAGTGTAATGAGAGACTCTGTCCTTCAACCAAAGTTATGTGTTTTTTTCCCACCAAAGTGTCCTTGAGAAAGAATCTCTGAGGTGGGTTGGAAGCCCGACAGCAACAGTTTCCTATGAGGATATTTCTGTTTGTGATAAATGATGATAAAATAGAAAAACAAAGCTTTGAAAGGAAACAGACCTAGTCTGGGCTCTCATGGTTTGCTGTCAGATGGGTTTCCATAGCCAATACCAAGTGGGTACTTTATAGAATTTATACAAGATTGTTTACACCTTTTAAATCCCACAAAGGGAGACTACCGATTTGTAAAAGCATAAGTTTCTCTTAGTATAGTAATACTAGTGGTACTGTCCAAATGCATTTGGTGGGCGGTTAGAGACGTGTAATAGCTCTGCCACCTATTGTTTATTTATTAACCTATAGAGCAGTGGTTCTCAAAGTAGGGTCCAGGGACCCCCAAGGGTCCTTGGGGGGGTTCCAGGATGGGTCTTTTATTATTACTATACCTCCTTCGAGAAAATTAAATTAAATATCTAGCTTACAGCCCAAATATCACAAGGTGTTGCATATTAATTGAATATATCTATAACTCTAGTTTTGAACAGTAGTTTGAATCACTGAATAAAGTCATAGCTCTAATTCACCATCACAATTTAATGAAATGCATTGTTCTCTAGTGTCTGATTTCATCCTCAATTTTTGAAACCTAAAAGACTTTAGTTCATCTTTGCATTTCCTTTTTTCAAACATGTTTAAAATATGTCTGGGTAATAATCTTTTATGCACTTTGTACATTAGGCTATTTGTCCAATACTGTCGATCAACAAAATAACAAAATTACAAAAATTGAATATTTTAAATATAATATACAAGCCATTAAAAACATGTATGGGTCAGTGACAAATCATATTTGGCAAGACTAGAAAGTCAAAAACATATTTTAAAATACAGTTTTAAAAAGCATACATCAGGTCTCTCAAAATGTACATTTAGTGTTCACATTGGTATCTTGTCATTTAAAAAAACATATTTATGTATGTATGTATTATTATTACTATTATATATTACTTACTTATTTATGAGCAATTTTGTGCAATTTTTGATGCAAGGTGTCAAGTGGTGTAATGGGAAATATTACCATAATATAATATAAGATTTTTTTTTAGTTAAATCTTTTTAGAGGTAAATTATCTGGTACCTGGTATTTAGGGTTACACCACATGACAGTTTTGGCATTATCCCTATATAAGTGATATATGTATAACTAGTAAAAATAAGCGATAATTTCCTGGTAAGATATCTGTACATTTACTCAAGTGTGGGTTTCAGTTATGTCACACTAGATCCTCCACCACACACACACACACACACACACACACACAATAAAAAGCATTTATTCATTCAGCAGATACAATATGACATGAAGGAAGCTGATTTACTGAAGAAGACTAATCTGACAGAACAGATCTGCGCTGTATTCCTTTATCTTTTGAATAATCACATGGTGTCGGATATTGTGTGTTTTAATTAATAAAGGCATCTCCATCATAAATTGATGCGTATAAAAATCACCGTACACATACCCATACACACCAAAAATGAAGTAATGCCCCCCGCCCCGTGTACACCCTCCACCCACCACCATCCACCGCCGCTGATGTATCGACATCATTTGAGTCCCGATCACTGATCTAACGCTTCCCTTCCATTTGTTCGCGGTGCGCCGAGCGGTACCGGAGACGGCCTGGCGGTGGCGCTATGTGAGCAAGGTCACACGGTGTACCGTTCCGCCGCCTGCGCCGCTCACACGCGCGCTGCGGCTGCCGTCGTTCCCCTCCTCGCTGCTCCTCACTGTCGCACAGACATGGCGGACAGCGCGAGCGAGAGCGACACCGACGGAGCGGGGAGCAGCTCGGCCACCCCGATGTCGACCCCCGCGTCGAATTCAGGGAAACCGAGCATAGTCATTTCACAGTTTCGCCTGGAGGAGCTGACGAACCGCCTGGCCTCGCTACAGCAAGAGAATAAAGTTCTTAAAATTGAGCTGGAGACGTTCAAACTGAAGTGCAAAGCCCTGCAGGAGGAGAATCGGGACCTCCGCAAAGCTAGCGTCACCATTGTGAGTAACGTTAGCTAGCTAGCCAACATTAGACGCTGACCCCACGTCATTTATTATACTGTCAATAATTGATCTGTGGTCGGTGGTGTTTGTTCTGTGCTACATAGTCACTGTTAATACCTTCACTGCGGCACAAGTGTGGGGCTTTCGTATTGGAGCTCAACACCCTGATGTTGTGCTAGCTCTACTAACATTAGCAAGGTGGCTACATTAGCTAGCGAGCTAATATGTGCTAGGTGACTGAGCACCCAGGTAACGTTAGCAACGTTAATCTTTGTTTTGTTTTGTCGCTAATCTTTGCTAACGTTAGCTCAACGGCCAAGGTAACGTTAAAGTAAAAACACAAATAACAGGTGTGCGCCTCACGATGCGAGCTACCGGACCTGGGTCAGCTGACTAGCTGCTGCTGGCCATTGTCACCACGTTATATCCGAGCAGGATAACTTTACAATAAGTAACCCAGCAGCAGCCTTGGCATGGACGAATGCGTCATATGTCTCCGTGGTCGGCTAATCAGCCTCAGCTTCATAAAAATGTGTAACCGATCTGGATAGATGGGAAGTATGTAGGCCAAACTTAGCGAGCTAGCTAAATGCCAGCCTCATTTGGCAAGTGAGCCACACTGCACCCCTTCCACCCTCTGGGGATGTATGAGGCGTACAGCTTTCTTTTGTCCCATCTCTTTGTTCTTTAATATCGGACGAATTCTCAAAAAAATCAGCTTTGAGGTCAGCGAAGAATGAGGAGGATGGAGAATATGAGATCGGTATGATGGTATCATCACACTGTAATGGTAGCTCTTGCAGCAGCAGCAGTCCCAACACATTTCCTCAGTCCCCCCTCATGTTTCACTCTTCCCCCTCTGTTAGTAAGCCACCCATTACTGCAATACCTCTTGAGTCATTAGGGAAAATTGAAGTCGGCTTCCTCTTTTGGCTGGCAGACGGCACTGCAGCAGATTGTGTTTGGGCAGAGTGTGTTTACAATGCGCTATGAAAAAATAAAATAATCCTGCTAATGTAATTAAGATAAATGTGAAAATCTCACATGCTGACGTGCCAGACTGATGACTTCACTCCACTGTTTTCCTGTTCTTCATTTGTCTCTCTCTGTCACAGCAAGCAAGAGCGGAGCAGGAGGAAGAATTTATCAGTAACACCTTGTTTAAGAAGATCCAGGCCCTCCAGAAGGAGAAGGAGACCTTGGCGGTCAACTATGAGAAGGAGGAGGAATTTCTCACCAACGAACTGTCAAGGAAACTCATGCATGTGAGTGATAAGAACAAGATGGGAAAAACAGGCCAGCCGAATTATTTTGCACAACAAAGAATAGTCTTAAAGTAGTTTATCACACTATTTAAAGTCGTATCATATTAATAACAAATGTAAATTTAATGCTCACTCCCACAAAGTCTTTGGGTGTGTGTGTCTGCACTCGTACGAGTGTGAGTGTTCAGCAGCCAGTGCATTATCATCAACTATTTGGTACTTGCCTGAAGCCTGGAAAGACTCAAGATGACCTCACTGCGGCTTCTAGCTACTGCTAAATGACTCTCAAATTACTCTCCTCCTGTCTGTCGGTTATTTGGTTCGGTCTGTTTTCCACATCTTATTTTCCCAACTGCGGAGTGTACAGCATGTGCTCACACTTTCAGTGGCTAGCTGTTGGCTGACAAATGATTTGTTGATGTGTATATAGTGGGAGTCTGGAAGCGACACATGCGAATGCCTAAGCAGACCCAGCTTAAGGTCATACAGATGGACTTGTTTTGGCTTTTGTTATCTTGCCTTATCTCTTAACATGAAACAGGCCTGCCTCTCTAGACGTCTCAGTGCGTGCGCCTATGTCTGTGTATATCCAGAGGCATGTGTTAAACTCCTGTGATGATAGAGGTTGAATTGAGGAAACATGGTCATTTATTTTATTGCCTGTCTTAATGCCCCTGAGCAGAGGCACTTTTGTAAACAATTTTGTCTGTTTTCTACCCAACATTACCTTTGATGATGGGCTTCTTGCTCAAATAGTTGGTAGCTAAATGATGCAAGTGTTTCAGGAGAGATTTGAATCAGTGCATCTCCCCCATCAACACATTTTATGACCTACACACTATGAGTTTAATGTAATTTTCATCCTCCGTAGTGATGTTTTTGTTAGTGTTATTACTAATGTGTGGGAGAATGGTGGGAAAAACATTCACACAGTTACTCAAATGTATACACATGCACTCAAAACATGTGCTACTTACATAGAGCTCAAAGGACAGAAGTACTAAAGTGAGATGAAATATCTCTGCAAGGTGACTTTAGGTTGAAAATAACACCTACATCTCACACAAGCCACACTCAGGCATAGTTGACTCTCTCTACAGGGGGGTAGAGGCTAGTTATAGACATATGCGTTAATCAATGAGGTTTTGCGCGTTGGTTCTTTGCCTCCATGTCATGCATCAAAATCAGTTGACACACAGCTACTTGTTGATTAACCCACTCAAGGCCAAGAGGCGACAATATGACCATTACGTTATGTTTTCATGTGTTTTTCAGCTGTGACAGCTGTGCACTAGTGGATGATTTTTGAAAAGGTGATTAATCTTAAACCACAAGAGTGTGCATTAAAAGGTTTTGGTGCATAACCAATGAAAAGAGTATTCACCCAGACAATAGTTTACTAGCTGTGATGGTAGTTTGGAATGGGTAAAGGGAGGCACATTATCAAAACAAGCCCCTGAAAAAACTATCTGTTGTAGCATAATGGAACTGGTTATTTTTCCCTCTCCAGTCTTTTCCTATAAATACGTTTACATCCCTTTCTCCATAATGAGTAATTGCTTATATAATCCATCATGAAGCCGCCCCATTTGGAATTGGTGCTGAGCCGCACCCTTTCTTTGTATTGGTTTACTGCCAAAGGTGGTTACTTTAGTTGCCAGATCATTATATTTCACTGTGTATTCCTCTGGAATCTGATAGAATTGTAATATTAGTTTCCTGTGTTGCTTCATTTTGCTTCAATGTGTAAGCTTGATGATCTGACAGCAGTGTGTTTGTTCACTGTGGTCATCAAATAGTTTCAATGTGACTCACCACAAGTCTCTTCTTGTACTCTTACTCCTCTCCCTGCTCTTGCATCTCTCTTTGTTTCATCTATCTTCTTTTCTTCTGTTTTGTGCACTATCCCATGTCTTTTCTATACCAGCTCCAGCATGAGAAGGCAGAGTTGGAGCAGCACTTGGAGCAAGAGCAGGAATTCCAGGTCAACAAGCTCATGAAAAAGATCAAAAAGATGGAGAATGAAACCATCTCTAAGCAGCTCACCCTCGAGCAGGTATGATTATTGTGATGGTGTAAGAAGACCTCATCGTCCTGTGTGGATGAACTTTCATCCGCCTAATTCTTCCCACCGAATGTTCATTGGAAAAAACATTTTTGGTCTGTGGCCGGTTAAAACCTTTTCGGGTGTGTTCTGAAGGAACTCATAATATTTCCATGCTCTAATGATGGGGTTTTTACAGTGAATATGTATCCATGCAGTTATTGTTCCTTCACACACTTTTATATATGTCAGGGTTTTTTGTAATGTTGCTCTGCATTTTGACCACACAACTGGCATAATTTAACTTATTTTATATCATTTGGCAATAAAGGAATAGATTATCCTTTTTTGTTTGTTGTTTTGCTACTGTGGCTCACTCACAAGCAGGTACAGAGACTGTAGCCCAATGAAAGAGCAGATCTGGACAGATACCTTGGGTTTGCTGTACAGTGTGTTTGTGTGCAGTCTTGCAAATCCATTTCGACATCAAGGTTTTTTTTTTTATCTCTGAATGTCTCTGTTCTTCTTTTTGTTCTGCAGTTGAGGAGGGAGAAGATCGACCTTGAGAACACATTAGAGCAGGAACAAGAAGCCCTAGTCAACAGACTTTGGAAACGCATGGACAAACTGGAGGCCGAGAAAAGGTTTAATATATATATTCGTATTGTGTGTATTTCAAGCTTATTTATGCCCATATCCTTTTTTGAACATGGTGGAACTCAAATCTTTTCAGAAGTAGCCATGGAATGGACAAATGTTCACAATCCAAGTATGATGAAGGAAGTAGTCTTCTCTAAAGCATTAAAGGTGTAAATACGTCCTGATCATCAATCAATTTTATATTGCAATCATTTCCAATCTTATGATGCAACAAGAAAAGGAAAAAAAGGTTTTTGAATAGTCTTCTAGGCTAATGTTAAAGTTAGGGGAACATTGTCATTTCTTCAGATTTAATTATATTATGTGTTTTGTTTTGGTTTTTTTCAAACTAGAATCCTTCAGGAGAAGTTGGACCAGCCCGTGTCGGCCCCTCCCTCCCCAAGAGATGTTTCCATGGAGATCGACTCACCAGAGAACATGATGCGGCATATCCGCTTCCTGAAGAATGAGGTGGAGCGGCTCAAGAAAAGCCTGCGCACCACTGAGCTGCAGCGTAAGTGGCCTCTCAAACTGTCATATGATCCTGTGGGGTATGCACGCTATAGGGGCAGGTGCCCTCAAGTGGTGATGAAGGATGTTTGGTAAAACTGATCCTTGGTTAAGAAATAAGGGGTGAATTCACCCTACACCCAACCCGGGCTTGTTTTACATAGACTAGACATAACTACATACTTTCTTGCTTTATTCTGACACTTTTTTCAGCCTCATTTGGTCCTTGATCACTGGTCATCTTCCACCTGGAGACACTTAAGGGTAGGATATGAAGAAGTGGAATAGCTCAATTATCAGCAACAAACCTCTAAGAAAGTCAATTATGTTTGGTCATAAACAACCATTTTCCCCTTCAAAAACGTTGCCCATGATATCTGAGTGTAATCTTCACTAGATGTAGTTCAGTCCCCGAAATGTCTTTACCCCCTAAAAAAAAGTCTGTTTTAAATAAAAATCATTAGTATAATTTGTCTACTTTGCATCCGACTTGAATGCACAGATGGGGCAAAATGGGGACGGACTAATATCAGACTCAGCACTTTACACCTGCGTCCATGCCAGTTATTTTTGTTGAAAGGAGAAAGTTATGAGTTAAAACCACACATAACAAAGCATTCAGGTGTCTTACTCATGATTTGCGCAGTTGAGTGTCAACAGCTTAACTGTTGCTATGTGTATATATATATTACATCCATTAATACCACAAGGATATGCAGTTGCAACAGGTACCATTTTAAGAAATGTATTAAAGGACTCTCATGGTGACTGAAATGTTATCTTGCTGATCACTGTATCTCACCTTATGATGGAGATTTTGATACCATTTGACTGAGCCAGGCCACCTGCTAGCTGTAATCTTATATTTAGCATGTTAACATATTTCATAAGATGTCTAACTATTTCATTAAAGAAACCATCAAGGAAGGTCCCCGGGCTGGTTAGGCAAAAAGTCAGTTTTATTTGAAAATCCACCATAAACAGCACAAAATTGTCTTCTCCTAGTAACATTTGAATATGTGTCAGTCAGAAAAAACATATGGAGACGTCACTGACTGGGGAGGCTTGTGGTGCTAGGAAGTGATTGTGATGTTGTATGGATTTCCTTGAAGCATAGTCGGAGCATAGATACAATGAAACAAATCTATTATATAATACAGGTGAAGATTTTCAGGCAGTTCAGCAGTTTCGCTTCATCTTGAGCGAACTTGAATGAATTAATGGGAATAAGTCTCAAATGCCAATGAGTCTGATTTACCACTATTCCGGTCATGACTTGTTTTGTCCACTAGAGGGAGATGTCAGTCAATCTTTATCACATGGTTTGAGAAGTGGAGTAAAGTATTAAGACAGAATTGCTGCAAGAAAAAATACACCAAACAATCTTGCCATCTTGTAATCAATTGATGTAGGAGAGACTGGCATTGGCCCACCTTGAAGCTGTACAACAAACTGGGTCAGCACAAATCACAAGGACTGCATTTTCCCTCAAAGTCACACTCATGGCAACTTGCTTTGCTAACAATTTTTGTCTTTTTATTATATGGCTAACATTTCCTAAAATCATTTAAGTTATTTTTTTCCTCTTAATGAATACACAGCGCCCCATATTGACAGAAAAAAAACAAAATTGTTGAAATTTTTTGCAAATTAAAGGAAAACTGAACTTCACACGGCCATAAATACTCAGACCCTTTCCTCAGTATTTAGTAAAAGAAACCCTTTGAGCTAATACAGCCATGGGTCTTTTTGAAAATGATGCAGCAAGTTTGTCACACCTAGATTTGGGGATCCTCTGCCATTCTTCTGTGCAGATCTTCTCCAATTTCTGTCAGTTTGGATGCTAAACGTTGGACAGCCATTTCCAGGGCTCTCCAGAGATGCTTAAATTAAGTTTGAGTCAAGGCTCTACCTGGGCCAATCAAGAATAGTTGCACTGAAAGCACCTTGTTATTTCAGCCATGTGATTAGTGTCATTGTCTTGTTGAACCTTTGTCCCAGTCAGACGGGTGTGTGTTTCCTAATCCGAGTCCACTCAGTAGAATCGAACACGACTCCACTGAAGATGTAGAACTATCTCAAGGATGATTAGAGGAAATGGACAGTACCTACGTTAAATGTGTCAAAGCAGTTTTCAGCAAAACCTTCTTAACAATTTAGTTTTTTTTTGTCAATATGGGGTGCTGTGCGTACATCAATGTCAGAAAATACCAAATGATTTTAGCAAATGCCTGTAATTTAAAGGAGTGAAAAATGTAAGGGGGTCTGTATACACTCCATAGTGTGTGCGTGTTTATATATATATTTATATTTTAGGTTAAGTGCTGTGTGGTTTATTAGAACAATAATGATGTTAATAACCAAGAAAAAAGAGCTCAGATCAGCAGATATTTAAACTCTGGTATTGCAACCAGATTGTAACTAAAAATAAGTTCATTGGTGAAGCTCAAATGTTTTTTTGTAAAGTTTTAATTTAGCAAATTAATTTGATTAATCAATTAATTTTATTATTTATTTTTTTTATTAGTAAATCCTATTTTGATTATGGAATAATAGTTAACTTACTCACTTACCTCATTTCAAGCAAAACTAGGATCCACATTTCTTGATGTGCTGTTATAGTGCATTGAAAATTTGTCCAGATAAAATAGGACATTTATTGACATCCCCTTATGCTCTAGCATATTATGTTTTCATAATATAAAATCATATACTTTATATACCAAGTGGTTATTTAATGGAATAATCTTCCATTTAATCCACAATGTTATATGCAGCCTAAATTCAAATCAATTTTAATTATATAGCAGAAAGCGATAACAAAAGTTATTTCACAAGGCTTTTCGCATAGAGGCCAATATGACTAATGATATTTCTTCTTGTGCGTCCCCTCCCAGACACAGAGAAGCGTGCCCAGTACATAGAGGAGGAGCGACACATGAGGGAGGAAAACGTCCGGCTGCAGAGAAAGCTTCAGAGAGAAATGGAGCGCAGGGAGGCCCTGTGCAGACAGCTGTCGGAGAGCGAATCCAGTCTGGAGATGGATGATGAGAGGTAGAGGATGGGACAGATTGGGTGCAAAATCACTTCACGTGCGTCAGCAGATACACAGCTGCTTGGGTGAAGAGGGCTTGAACCTTTGAATGTGAAAAGACGATGGGATAAAATAGAGAGGGATACAGAAAGCTTGCATGTGTGCCACCTTCAGCATACAGCAGTTGCTCTTCCAGTCCACCGTTCACCATTTGTAACATATAAGGCTTTTCTTTTTTTTTATCAACAACAACGTTGTGTCCATAAAACAAAGGTGTTTTTGACACACAACTCACCCACCCTAAAACAGCCTTACACTGCTCCAGTAATTTTAACCTTTTCCTTCGATTAAAGTAAATCATTTGAGTGTTTGATCTGACTCCAGTTCCAGTGCTGCCAGGATTTCTTCAGAATCCCCGTGTTTACGATGGCAAAAATAAACAATAATTTGTATTATCTTAATTTTATATAGTAGATTTGTGTCATCCTATTTTGATTGAAAACTAACCAAACTATCAGGATCGGTTCGTCATGGGCTGCACTCGTGATTCAGTTAATATTTGAACTCCTATTTACGTTTTTTTTTTATCACTGGAGGCTACTACCCAAATAGCTCAAGCAGCCAAGTGATGCGTACACAGATGGTTCCTCACACATGCTGAAATAATCCATACAGTGGTGTGTGTGTTGTTAGGTTTCAGCCTCACAGTGGTTGTGTGACTTTATGTGTAAAACAAAAAAAAAAAACATATTTAATCTTCTGTAGGATTAGATCATCTAATGCAGGTGTTTCTATAAACCTCTATTTTTCCTTTTTGCACTAATAATCAGGCATTGCTTGATATGGCATTGACCTTTTAATTTTTTTGCAGTGTTGTAGCTTTTATAGTTGCCATATATAAATATTTGTGTGTCCACTTTCTGAGATCATAATTAAACATTTATTATTCAAAAGCTTATCATTAAAGAATTGATACCTAAAAGAAAATCTACATAGATATACATTCATATTCTAAAGGGTCTTTTTTAAAAACGGCTTGCTGAAATTTCATTAACTGGTTATCTCATCCACGCAGGTACTTCAATGAGATGTCTGCACAGGGCTTGCGAGCAAGGACAGTTTCCAGCCCCATTCCCTACACCCCCTCCCCCAGTTCCAGCCGACCCATATCACCTGGTAGGTGATGTAGAAAAAAAAAAGCTCGTTAGGCTTAATATAAATTTCATCATTGAAAGTAGTTTATCTTGAGTCATCCGGAACAAACATTTATTCAGATTGCTAAGTCCAGTGGTGCCATAAAGAAATACAGTAGAAAAATAAATGTTTGTCCTCACACTGTCCAATAAAATCTACGTCATGCACTCTTTCATGATACATTTTAAAAGCCTTATGTCTTCAAATCAGGAGGATCATATGATGGTGTCATGCTTGCCTGACTTGTTTTATGATTACTAAAAACACAAGATATGAAAAAAAGTGTATGTGTGTATAACAATTCAGTATTCTACTGGAGACACCCATTGAGTTAGTGCACACCAAATCAAATTAGAAAAACAAGTTACACTTCTTTTTCATCTGTAGAAATTTCTAAATTGTAGGAAATGGTCTGAAATTGGTTAAAAAAACAAAGTGTAAAAAACATGAAAAGACAAAAAAATTCACCATGTTCGGTTAATCTGTACTAACTGCAAAAAAAGGGAATCATGGTAAATCTCCAAACTCCTACTCTTTCTCTCTGTTCTTTGTGCAGGGCGGAATGTTGCCATTTAAAGTCTGCTTAATGACATTGGCTTTATCCACTAAGATAATAGATTACAGCCTAAAGGTTTGCACAGTGATAAAAAAAAGACCTCAGGCGCCAGAGCACTGTTGTTTTTTATTTTCCCAGAAAGGGTACAAGTAATATTTTATCAGTCCTCTCAGGTGTTGGTAAACCTGCTGAAGTTGAAGTTAAATACAATGACTGCAGAACGTGCAGAGGTGATATTTGTTTCCTGTCTGTCTTCCTGTATGTGTCATAGGTCTCTCATATGGCAGCCACACAGTTGGCTTCACTCCTCCAGCGACACTGTCTAGAGCCGCCATATCCCACTACAACACCCCAGCCCTCCACGTCCACGGAAGTTCCTCTCACGCTGTAGCGGTAAGTAACATCCACCCACACATCCATAACCAAACATCTGGAAAACTGTTTTTTTCAGGATCTGGCAGCTGTTCATTTTCCATTTTTACTCAGATTAGTTGCAAACCGGGGCTCAGCTTTTTTTTCTTTTCTTTGTTTTTTCAGTGCAAAACATTTTGAAGATCCAATTAAAGTAAAATACTGATTAAGAAGAAACACTTCAACTCAAAAATAATAGGCAATTCAAATGTAAAAATCAAGTTTAATTGAAATGACGCACATTATTTGCAAATTAGTCTTTTTTTTATGTGTAGAAAAAAGGATCAATAGTTGAAATGAATAATTGATTGTTTGTAATAATTATTACCAATGATTGTACTTATTACTTTTTTAACTGTTAACTTAGGCATTTTGTTAACTGTGGCCTTAAGCAAACCCTTTATTTCCCTTTTCCCTTGGAGGGGGAAGGGCTGACACTGTTATGAGAGATTTTAGGAAGTTCACGGACAATCTTACCCCCTTCTTGCTAATTAGAAAGATACATTTAAGGAAGTATGCATGGAGTAGTTGGGTGAAAAGGACATCAGAACTTCTTCTTTTAAGACCATCTGAGTTGTGAAAAGAGACATCTTCCTCTAAATGTATGATATGACATGTTTTCTGTAGTGTATTGAACTGTCTTGTAACTTCTTCTAGCTTCTCGTTGCTCACTTATTTAGGTGTCCTCTAAGCTCTGTTTAAATGAGTCTCTGGCTAGAATAAAGACAACACTTCAATCTTCTAAAAACCAGATCTTTATCTAATTACTATTCAATTGTAAATAATATGCCAGGCCACAGGCCACTGTTGTAGCTAGAGCTAGGGCTCCAGGTAGCCAAAAGTTCCAGGTACTGTGGAACCAGAGGAGCTGATCTCAGGAACTTAATTTAAAATCTGTGTTTTGCAGTCCTGTTTGTGTTTCACCGTATCTGAGAGACCAGGTTGATCATCCAAATTAGACCAATGAGGAATTAAAAGATTACCGTGGCGCATGAAATGTAGCATTTACCCAAAGCAACACAGATTTTCCTCGGTATTTGTAAATAACTAGTCCATGATGGTGACGCTCATAAAGCCATAATATGTTGGTCTAACACTAGCTGTTAAGCCACTAAACTGCTAGACTTGAACTCTTTAGGGTTTTTTCCCCCCTTCTTCATTTGCCCTATAAATATGTGAAGTTGTGCCAAACACCCCTACTCTGCCTCCGCTGTTTCATGCCATTCTCGTCCTCGCATGTTGATTGTGCAGTCCACATCTCTCCATCATCACTCAGCCCACCCAGAAGTAAAACTATAAAAAAAAAAAAAACGTCTGTCTGAGAGATCAGAACCTCAGACAGATTACATTTTTTACTTTCTCTTTACTTTTTTCTGGCTGGATTTGTAGATGTCGAGCCACCTACATTCCTATTTTCCTTCAGTAGCTGTAAGCCTGGAAACATTATTTTAAAAAATGTATTTCCACACCTGCCCTGCTTTTGATGCTCTGTATATGTTTGAAAAATAATATTAACAATGATATAAGACAATGAATACTTACTTATATATTTATTTTCTCTTTCTCACTGACAGAGGCCCTCCCCAAGAAGAAGCACCAGCCCTGACAAATTCAAACGTCCAACACCCCCACCCTCCCCCAACACGCACTCAGGGGCCCTGCAGCCTCAGCCTCCGCTCCCCCCACCAGCCCAGCCCATGGTTCAGTCCATGTCCTCCCCGGCAGCTATGTCGCAGCACGCAGCACAGCAGCCTCCCTCCCAGCCTTAACGCCACACACAGTCTCTTGTCTTTGCGCCTGAGTGCGCCCACTGAATGCCACGACGCTACCGCAACAGCAGCTTCCATCATTAACAGCTCTGGAAGTCAAGTTTCTTACTCTGTACCAACTCCATAAAAAGAAGCAGCTTCAAAAGTTTTCGAGGGGAGAGAAACGACGGCGGTGCACCCTCAGTGAAGCTAGTCGCCTGCCAAATCCACGCGTGGCGTTACTTAACTACTCTTAAAAGGAATGGATGGACTGAAAAATAATTGCTTCTGGGATTTGTAGGCCAATTATCTGTTCCACCTTCTGTCTTGTACATGTTTTGTTTTTTGTTTTTTTCTTTGCTTGGGACTTTAGCTGGTTGGGATTGTTGTTGTGGCGCTTCTAAGATAGCACAAACAGCACATACAGTATGTGTCATGGTAGTGTTTTCTGATAGGTTGGATGTTTGGATCTATTGATGGATGTATGGCTAGAGAACTGGATGAATTGATAAATGACATGATGTCAATTCTTATCATGCCTATAATAATGACACTCAATGTCCTCCACTCCAGCTCACCCCCACTCCCTTAGTCTCCGAGGTGGCGTAAACAATTCACCCTGACCCCAAGTGTAACACGGCATTGATTAAGTCAACAAGAGTATCCATTCTAGGGCATTGATCAAACAGAGCTTGCTCCACAGTAATTTCTGTTCCTGAAAACATTCAAGGCTCTGCTGCTCTGTGGTTAAAATGAATTAGGGGGGGCGGGGGGAGCATCATGGAGGATGGACACTGGTACATAAACCACAGATAAATGTCGCCTTTTGAGGTGTTAAAAATGTAGTCTGAGGTGTTACAACTTAGTCATGTACTCAGTCTCTTCTCTGCTCTTCTCTCTTTCTCTGGTGTATTTCTGAAAGCTTCTATCATCCTTATGGATATTCCTCATCAGAAAATGGGAAAAAAAACATAATTGCTCTTTACACTAAATATACATACTGCTAAAACATTCTAAATGAATGGTACTGTTGAACTAAATTTCTATGTATGATTAAAGCTCTTGAGATGACAACTTATGTTTTTAATTGTCGGTTTTATGGATCTTTCCATTACTTGTAATGTGAGAACTATGAGAATCAGTTCAATAATGACCTGAGAACTGTTCCTTATAACAGGTAATATCCTTTAATGCTATTTTTTTCCCCAGACCAGTTGACAGGATACTGTAGTTTGATGCACATGCTGACAAGATTAGAATTAGATTTTTTTTGCATTTAGCTTCCCTGGGATTTTTCATGCAGAAAAAACATCATCACATCAAACCCCTACAGTAGTTGATGGAAAATGTTTGTGACTTTTTGAATTAAATCCGTATCGTTAGAATCTCACAATCTATCTGAGAAGGCAGGAAAAAAAAATCGTATTGAATTGATATCAATCCATCTAATATATGTGGAGATATTTCAGTCTGGGCCCAAGTGCTGGCATGACTGAAAATGACTTTAAAATGAATGGGTTGCCATTACACTTTCTACAGTCATTCTTTTTCCCCAGAGGCTGAATCTTTATGCTTTGCTGATTCTTACCATCTTCCTCAGGCTCCACCAGCGGGTGGAAAACATTTGTGGCTGAAAGTAGAGCTGGGCGATATGAGCCAAATACGTCAATACCAATACAATATTTTTAACAGTAATATAAATATCAAGTTTTTTATATATACATTTTATACTCTTCTTTCCTTATGAATATCAGATTGCATTAGTGTAAATCTCAGCATCTTGGGTTAGACAACAAATAAAACAGTTTGGATTGAAGCTAGTAACTCTCCTTTGGAAGTAAATAAACATTTTTCTGTTTGATATTTTCCGAACTTATCAAAGCAGGCAAATGCTTTTATGGCAACATGATTCATATTTTGATTCAATATTAGGAACAAATCACAACAGGGTTTGTTAAAATGTGTCTTGCTTGACTTCCAGGCATGTGAAATCTGATCCCTCACATCACCGTTTCAGCTCAAACGAACTAACAAAGAACAAATATGTTGATGCATTTCAGTCGGGACCAAAGTTGTCAAATGGCAGACTGAACCAAGCCAAGCATGGCTAAAAACTTAATATTGAATCCTCTGAGTCCTCTGATGTTAATCTATTGTTACACAACTGCATCATGTGATTCGTGTCTTACACACGGCAGCTCCATTGACTCTTGATCATGCGCCAGTATCCAACTTTCATTTCCTAGTCTACATGGTTTTGACTGGTTCTAACTGGCTGCAGAGGAGAGCAGTTTTTCCACAAATCAATCATTCCAGGCTCATTTAACACAGTAAACCTTTGTAATGTGAGTGCAATAACCTCTGGTGGGAGGGGAACAGGCCAGGGATGACACATTAGGCCTCCATTAGGTCTCTAAAGGTAACCGTAGCCCGTTCACACATACTGCTGGGTCATCTAGAATCAAAACACACATCCTGTTGTATTGACATGGGTATATCTTTGTCCAAAGACTTGCTGGGACTCCTGACACGACCCAAGTGTATCCTGTGTTTTTCTTCTTTCGTCGCAGCGCCCCCACTTGCTGCTGAGGTCAGCAACCTGAACTAATCCAAGCAGGAATCTGGGCTGGAGGCTCAGTGCGGCCATGCTGGCTGCTGCGGTGGCCTTTCACCTCTGCAGCTTTACAGAGCTAGGTGGCCGTACCGAGGGGAATTTATCCAGACAGCGGGGTCGCTCCGTATCTTTTACACCTGCCAAGCCTCTTACGGAGAAGAACAGCGGGCTGCAGCTTCTCAAGTGTCACAAAAGTTATGCGAAAGCTGTCAGAGGATCAGATCAGTTTATGTAAAACAGCTGGGAACGTATATGTGTGACTGTTTAATAAAGAGCTGTGGATGAGTAACATGAGCATTATAGCTCCAATAAAAGTAATCAATGAACCTCCCTTGGTGGCACTTGGTTCAAATTGAGATGTTTTTAAAAAACATAATTTAAAACCTTATTTTAGACCAAAAATACCAAAGTAAACTTTCATCTTTGGGTATCAAGATACTTTGGAAAGCATATTATCAGGTATATAACAACTGATACCATGCATACTTTTATGGCTAAATAGATTTAGGACTGCAATTAACTATCAATTTATCTTTTAAGTAAATGACAGAAAATCAACCTGAAACTATTTTGACCATCAAAAAACCATTCAAGAAAAATGCCAAATATTTCCTCAGATGTGAAGATGTGACGCTTTTCTGTGCCTTAAATGAAAGAAAACTAAATATCTTTGGAATAGGGAAGATTGATCAAACAAGACACCTGAAGATGACATCGTTTTACTTTCACAGTTTGATATAATCAAATAAATTGTGAAACAGGAGCATAGCATCAATACTGATAGTCGCAATTTTGCCTAAATCCAGACAGCTGGACCCAGAGAAGTATGGAACTCCAAGAAGGTACAGAGTTCTGCTCTGTGTTTACCAGTAAGGCTGGAAGATTACATGTAGGCCAATAACTGTCAACTATAGAACACTGATCTGTCAGCTTTTATAGGTTACTTATCACATCAATACTTATAGCATCTTTACCATATTCTTGTTAATAATAATGACATATTAACTCACACTTTTGTTGACAGGCAAATATGTTAAAAACTGTCCTTACTAATGGCACCAGAATAAGGCTGAGAGGATTTTTTTTCCTGCTGCAGTCAGGAAGAAGGTACCGGATACACCAGGCCGCCTTAAATAATCATGACTGCCAATCATTACTATTTTTATTTCACAATTGGAGGAAATGATGGGAACACATTTCACTGTGATTACACTGTGATAGATAGATAGATAGATAGATAGATACATACATACATACATACATACATACTTACATACATACATACATACATACATACATACATACTTAGATGGATAGATAGAAAGAGGTCAAGATTCAGAAATGTGTCGATAAATAAAAAGGGTGGAATAATTTATGCAAGCAATTCAGCACCTATTGATCCTTGCATCAGTCGATAATGTTCAAATTCTACCATCACTGCTCGGCTGGCCACTCCCTGCCTTCCCTCACATTTCCTGCACCGTCCCCGACATGCACGATATCTGGTTGAAACTGGTCGGGCACAACATGTCAATGTAATGCCAGTGTAGAGTACAATTAACTGTGCCTCCCTTGTTCACTTAATTTTTCAGGCAGAAGGGGATTACAGAGCCTAAATCTTTCCTTTAAGACCCTTCCTGGCAACGGCCTTCAGCCATGGGAAAAAAAAAGTATCAAAGTTCCTGAGGAATTTTAGGTGCATTCAGTATGAAAAAAAAAATACAGTCTGACCTCCTCAAACCTCCCCCGCTTTCCTTTCATCTGCCCTCTCCACATTTTGTTTGAGTTCTCCCTCCCTATCCCTTTTGGTTTTTACGCAACTGTTACAGTATTTCTCAGAAACTGGCATGATGTGAATATTCAGAGGGATATATATATATTATATATATATATATATATATATATATATATATATATATATATATATATATATATATATATATATATATATATATATATATGTTATATATATATGTTATATATATATGTTATATATATGTTATAATGCCACAGTGTGCTGCTCTCATGCAACGCAGCCTAAAAATTCAAGTTATAGGCCCTTTGTGAGAGTGGCTGCACCCATTTGTTTTATAGGTGACTGCAATATACTACCAACATTTATTTTATTCCTGCAGAATACATCAGTGCTTCTAAAACACAAATTATTTCCAGCAGCCATTTATAGATCTTCCTGTAGGTTCCCCTTCTGGCTATTTTTGAACTTAGTGGAGCTAAATAGACTCATTATGCTGTTGGCTCTCACATCCTCGTGTAGGTTGAAGCGAACTTTCTGTTGTTTTGTAGCGATTTTGCAAGGCAGACAAAGATGTGTTTCAGCAGTTTTGTGCATGCGTGCCTTTTGTTCAGGGCTCCCCAAGCCAACTGGTCCAGGCAGTGCGCCCTGCTGGTGCACCGAGGTGTTGTTATTAGGTTACCATCCATCAACCGGTTCAGACTGGACTGATGGCAACATTCACAATGTTCCTGGAGAGAAGTAACCCAAAGCCCCCCCACACACACATACACACAGAAACACACACACACACACACACTTTATCCCAGCTTGAAAAGTCAGATCACAAGCAGAATTTCAGTATTCTTTTTTTTTTTTTAACTTTTCTCACTGTTTTGGCACAGGAAAAGGGCAGGGTCTCTGCACACATTTCTACTGGGTCGAAGTGATGACTGAGAGATATATCTGCCCCAATGAGTCTAGATATTTATTTTTTTTATTTAAGGCGAATGCTGTGCACTCTACCTTTAACAAAGCTAAGGCGTTTTTGATTTCTTTATAATGCCATGTTGACTCCTTTTGCTCCAATGCAAAGGTCCTCGTTAATGTTGCACGACATATCAGAATGAATAGTCATGTCGGGACTATTTCTGCGAGCGTGTGCACGCCGACCTATCAAAGAGAAGCGGTAATAAAAAAAATAAAAATAAACAGTGAATAGGCCATAAACAATCCGGCCATCATCGCCGCGTGTGTGTGTGTGTGTGTGTGTGTGCGCGCGCGGTGCGCACCGAGCGCGCAGGAGGAAGTAGCGCTCTTCCTCCAGATCTGCCTCCGAGCCGCCGCCGGACCAGCGAGAACAGCTTTGAACCGGTTTTTTTTTTTTTGTCGCCGGCTACAAAGCTGTGCGAGGCCAACGGGATGCTCAGTGCGCACCGTCGATGCGGAGGACACGGCAGGGGCCAGCCACACGAGACGTGTCCGACGCTGACCGTGTTTGTGTGCGGGGCGGCGGGGATTTTAACGGAGAGACGGGAATAAAACATCCTGCATGAAAGTTGCCACAGAGCGCGCAGCTCTGCAGGCGCCCGCTGCTGTTTTTATAGATGCTGAGGTGAGTGGCGCATCTAGAATAAAAGCAGCCACATCAGAATAACATGATACGATTTTCCCTATTTTTTTGGTGGTGACATAAACACCGTTATTATCCCAGGTATGTAATGATTTAAACAAATACTACTGCGATACTACTGTATTAATAAATAATACATTGTTTAGTCCAAATTGGATATCATAATGAAACAAATATGAATAATACATATATGTGATAATTAAATAATAATAATAATAATCAGATTTATTTATTATATCATATTACATGAAAGCAATTTTACAATTTCTAAAACGTGAGCAGCTCTGCACCAACTTTCCTCCCCCTCCTCCTCTTCCTCCTCCTCCTCCAAATGTTCTCACTTGTTGTAAACAAAGTGTGACCCAAAGTGGCTGATGCTGCAGTGGAGTGTATAGTTGCACTTCTGCTACAAATTATTCATGAAGAAAATCAGGGGAGAAAAAAAAAAAAAAAAAACTGGAGCCAATGCATTGCCGAGCTTCCTGTGACCTGAGCTGACTGAGAGAGGTGGCGGGGATAAAAGTGCAGGGGGATGGGGCACAAAAGCGTTTTTTTTTTTTACTCCACTTTCTCCT
This sequence comes from Eupleurogrammus muticus, assembly GCA_036785175.1. Classification (NCBI taxonomy): domain Eukaryota; kingdom Metazoa; phylum Chordata; class Actinopteri; order Scombriformes; family Trichiuridae; genus Eupleurogrammus; species Eupleurogrammus muticus. The sequence continues at coordinate 12,479,436 of JAYKQN010000019.1, forward strand.
CCTCCAAGGTGTGGTTTACAGAGAAGCCAACAAAAGGAGCCGCTGGCTTTGAGGTGGGTGCAGTCAGTCTGTGTAGGGGACCTCACACAGGTGACCTGCCGGTTTGGCCAGGCCGGGTGCTACATGAGGGCTTTGTAGGGCTGTAGGTCCACAGGCTTCTCTGATTCTCTATTGGATTATTCTGCTGTCTGTCAAACATCTGTCTGTAAAGATTTTTTTTTATTCTTTATGTTCTTCACAGGACCTCCCCCTGTGTCAAGCAGTAACATCAGGACCATGGCTCCATCTCCCAAAGTGCTGGATGGAGGCTGGGGGTGGGTCATTGTCATGGCCTCCTTCATGGCCCAGCTCTTGGCCTACGGTTCGCCACAGTCGATGGGTGTCCTCTACCCCGAGTGGCTGCACGCCTTCCAGGAGGGCAAGGGCATGACGGCCTGGGTGGGCTCCCTTGTGGCCGGAGTGGGTCTCATAGCCAGTAAGTAACAAATGGCACTGTGGGTCTGTGTCAGCAGAAGTAGATCAGTGGGACAGGTGCGGCTATAGAGTCGTGTATAGGATTCCTGGATATAGAGCGGTGGAAATAGGAGAAGAAGTATCAGCAATTTATATTGTTTTAGCATCTGGTAAATTGATGTTTTGGCACTTCATATTATTATGGGCAATATATCTGCTGACATTTGTGATAAATCTGCTTAGTGCGAGAAGAAGAAGAATACTCGGCGTCACCTCCTGGCTTTCTGCCATTTCCTTCTCAATCATTATACTACATGCCACCAAACGATAAAACAGCGTGCAATGTTGCACTCGTGCAAAGTCTGAGCACTGACATTCATCTGAATGGGGGCAATCAAACAATCACCAAGAAGACTATTTACAGTAGCTACTGATGTTTTAAAGCTCACTTCACTGTGATGTTTTTCGACAGGACGGAGAGAAGGGGCAATGCTTTCTCACAGATGTGCAGGCAGACTTCCCTTTAATTATTTGCAAAGGAGAGAAAAGCAAGTGCAAGTCATCCATGCTCTGAATGTAGGAGGATCGGTTAGCCCATAGTCTGACCACAGAGGGAGGAAAGGAAAGATATTGTCAGAGACAGACTGGAAGAAAAACACTGTGACTTATACTGTATTTTTTTAGTTTTAAATTAGTTGAGGAAAGGTTGTGTGCGAACACACTTGATTCCCAGCATAAACAAACCATGGGATGAGTCAAAAAGTGCAGCAACATGCACGCAGCGTCACCTTTCAGCAATGCCGGGATGATATTATGAAAACATGCTCTGTGGTTGTTGAGCAAACAGGATGAGTGATAGATAGAGGCCAGAGATCTCCATGTAAGGCAGTGCCTGCCCACCAGACTGGCCCGTAGGAGTGAGTTCTAAATCATGACTGGACATATCTGGCCTTGAGCCGGGCCAAGTGTCCCAGCTGTCAGGCAGCTGCTGCACTGCAGCTTCTGCTGCACAGCAGCAGGGTCTTCCCCCCGGTGGGATGGGAAGTAAACAGTCAATGTCGTGTGAGGCATGTGCTAAGCTACCTTCCGATACGGGAGGATTTGATTTTTTAATTATTTGTATCCCTATTTATAGGCTATGAAGAAATTTGATCGAAGGTTGGACAAATCTTTTTATTCAAAAGTTTTCAAAAAATAATCTTAAAATGATTTTGCAACCTTACATTTTAAAAGAAACTTTGTCTAAAATGATTACGGCATTGAATTGTTCACCTTGGATTCTCCTAAATGAGGTGACAACACCTCTGATAAGATTAGCAGTTTGAACCTAATGTGATTTGGCAGCTTCCCGATCAGACACAGCAGTGTTTCGTGAGCCTGGATTTTATTTCCTTGGAGACTGTGTTTCATATCCACAAGCAGCATGAGATATAATACGCAATCACTATTATCCACAGTTTACCTGAATGTTTTTGCTCCTACAGAATGATTTCTGTTTCTCCTTCACACCCTGACACTTCCTCTCTTTTCTCCCTCAGGTCCTGTCTGCAGCGCCTGCGTAGACAACTTTGGGGCTCGTCCTGTCACCATCTTCAGTGGTGTAATGGTAGCGGGCGGCCTGATGCTCAGTGCCTTTGCTCCCAATGTCCAGTTCCTCATTTTTTCCTACGGGATTGTTGTCGGTAAGGAACATCATCCTGCAGCCTGCATATATTATAGTCCAGTAGAGACCAGTTAATACTGCAGCTAGCCTTGAGAACTTATGTGGCCTTTGCCTCAAACAGATCAGACAGGCAGGTCAAACCTTTGGTTTTGTCAGTGGGGCGAAAAGGTCTTAGTTTGATGTTGCTTTGGTCATGGGAGTTAACTAAGCTTCTTATCCTCCCTAACAAATGAGAACATGGTAAAACATTGTGTAATCATTTGAAAGTCCAATGTCAAAGGCTGAATATATATTTAATCCCAAGTTAATTAATATTTGAAAGCTTGTAAAAACACAGTGGGAAAAGACTCAAGTACGAGCAACATTTGTTTGCCACCACTGTTTGTATTCCTGGGAGGTGTTGACACAGCAATAAAATATAATTACATAATGGCTTAGCCTGATCCCCATGTGACAGCCTTCACAGGGTGCCTGCATAGGCCCACCACCACCTGTTTTTGCGCATTATGTGACAGCTGAGCCATGCTTGATGCTGATGAGCTGCTTTACATTAAGCGCTGCAGGGACAGCACCTGAGATGGGAAGACATGCATATTTGAGGAGGTCTTTATTTTTAGATATGCCCTTTGATTATGGCCTGGCTCCACATGCACATGATGCTTGCTGACTGCTCATCAGGAGGTGTGAGTAAGTCGCACACGGGGAAGTCACAAGCAAGTCTCAAGTCGTAAAATTTGCATCTGTAGTCGCCCAACTACCTTGTTTTGCTAGTCACACAAACTTTGGTTTTGTTGTGACATGCAAATGTTCAGCCAATACAGGCAAGTATATTTCTAAAACTATTAGTATTATGCAATCACCAGGGCAGAGTTCTGTCGGTGGCTCATTCAACTATTATTGTTGCATTGACCAGCAGCCCAAAAAACACTAAAATATTTGATGTGCAAAGTTCACTAGTGGGATCCCTCTCCCAAATTGAATGGGTTGCTCCTTTGTCAATTCTACACCCTACCACAAAGGGTGGGGTGTTGAAGTGACAGACAAATGGCACAGAAAACAATACCTCTGACTGATATATACATGTGGTAGAAAGATAAATTGCCCTAACAAAACACACTGATATGTGTGCCTTGTGTGTTTTTAGAAGTGTAGAGCACTCAGCTGAGCTAATTCTTCCTGTCTCTGTGCTTGCCTTCTCTTCAAACACAGGCCTGGGTTGTGGTCTTGTCTACGCAGCCACGTTGACAATCACCTGCCAGTATTTCGACAAGAGACGCGGTCTTGCTCTCGGAACCGTCACCACAGGTACCACCGCCACGCCTCCACGCTCTCTGGTTACGTGTCAGTTCTCTATGCAGACGTTTTTCATGTTTGATGAAAGCCTTGAGAAGCCGAGGTAAACTGTAAAGTAGTGCATGCTGTGCCTAACTGGGTGAGGACAGCAGCATTTTTTTAGTGGCTGTAGCCTCTCCTAAACTACTTCCTTGCACTTTTCCTTGACCCTGTGAAATTCATAGTGAAGTGAAGGAAAAGGTTTAAAATCACTAGAATTTGACAGTGATTCAGACTTTGGCACCCCGCAGTGGTTAATTCTAAAATTGCTCAGACCTGAGCATGAGGAAATGACTGAGCTAAAAGAATACATAGCCTGCAGCTATTTTTATTTTAAGTATAAGAAATATACAGTATATAAACTCTTTTTTTTTCAACTTTTTTTTTTACTTTTTAAGCCTTAATCAGCGGGGTTCTGCACTTTACTTTAAAAAAATTAGTAATATTTACTAGTTACTTCGTCCAAAAAGTAAGTTTGTAAGAAGTTTGTTACTCCATTATAAAAGTTAGTTATCAGGGAAAGTAACAATTGTGTTACTTTTTTTTTAAGTTTAAAAATGTATTGTGATTTCCTGAGGGTCTGTAAATGTGTTTTTGAAGTAACACTCAAGTAACAACAAGTAAAAAAAAGCAAAGACGCAGCATTCCTTAACTTTTCTTAAAAAGTTTATTGTTTTGGTGTTGGCGATAGCCACAGTAGCCTAAACCTTCCTACCTCCCTCATCTTTTGGAAAAACTTTTAGTTTGGCGTTGGGCCTTATAACGAGAAGAAGTAATGGGTTGTATTACCCTTTTATGAAAAAAGTAATGCCATTTTTTCCATCACTGTTTATTAGACAGCACAGAATAGAGAGAGAAGAACATTGAGTTAAAGGGATGCAACACTCAGTGCCTATACTAACTAATTTGATCAGGATTTTTTTTTACAAATAAACACTTGTAGAAAAATCTAGACATTAAATTAGTTGATCTGTCACTTTCTGCCACAAACTCAAAAATCTGTCTTCCTCTTGTAACCCAGGTACGAGTGTTGGGGCGTTCATCTACGCCACAGCTCAGAATGAGCTGATCGTGATGTACGGCCTGGATGGCTGCCTGCTCATCATTGGAGCTGTGGCTCTCAACCTCATGGCCTGCGCTGGCTTCATGAGGCCCCTCAACATGCCAGGGTACTACCTCAAACAGAAGGCTGCTCTGGAGCGCCACACAGAGGAGCAGCTTTTCGAAAAGCCCCCTATGGATGACCTGAAGATCACAGCGGGCTCTGGTGCAACCACGCCGGAGAAAAATCTGATGGTGAAGGAGTTGCTCATCACCATGGACTCCAAGGACCCAGCCATTCAGACAGAGAGCAAAAAGGGCTTGGTTGGGTTGGCCATCATGAAAGTGCTCAAGAAAAAGAAGCAGTCTTACGCCAAGTACATGAACTCTATGTATGAGATCATGCAGGATCAAGCCATGGTGGCCTTCTGTATTGCCCTCTTCCTGTTCAGCCTGGGGGCCTTCCCTCCTGTACTCTTCATTGAGGATGTGGCGCAAAGTGAGGGACTCATTGAAGAAGTTAGTGTCATTCCTCTGGTATCCATAGGGGCCATCGCCACTTGTGTGGGCAAACTGGTGCTGGGTATCCTGGTGGACATCAGGTGGATCAACGGCATCTACCTGTACGCCTTCACCATGTTCGCAGGAGGCGTGGCGCTGCTCCTTATCCCTATCACTAAGACTTATATGGGACTGCAGATCCTGTCAGCCATCCTGGGTTTCTTTTCTGGTAATTGGTCTCTCACCTCTTACATTACCACTAAAATTGTTGGCTTGGATAGACTGACGCAAGCCCATGGTATCCTCATGTTCTTCGGAGGATTTGGGATCATGCTCGGACCTCCTGTTGTAGGTAAGACGGCTTGTCTCAAATTAAATTTGAAGCATAGATACATTGATATTTATTGGTTAGAAAGATTCAAACATAACATTAAATCACGCAGTCAGGCTGAAGCAAAGGCTATCTCACCTTCAATAAGCAACAATTAATAGTAACTACTGCATCTTCCAGGAATCTTTGCTGGCTGTGCTTACAATGTCTGCTTTTCTCATCATTTTTCAGGGTGGTTCTTTGACTGGACACAGTCATATGACTTGGCATTCTACTTTAGTGGGAGCTGCGTGGTGCTGGGATCATTCATCCTCTCTCTGCTCACCCTTCCCTGCTGGAACAGGAAGCGCAAGGAGAACGACAGACCAGACGTCCATTACATCAGCAACTGTGACAAAGTTGCTTCTGTAGCCTAAGCATGAGCACATTTCATAAAGACTCAAATTCCCCTACCCCACTACTGCCCAGCAGCAAATGACCACTGAAGAACTGTACCTGAACCACTTCTGACAGTATAAGTGCTGCCAGGTTTTAATATACCAAAATGTTTGCCATACAGTTTGAAATACAGGCCTATTCTCTGTATACCTGTATTTCTCAGGTCCGTACCACATACTGCAGATCTTTACGAAGGTTTGCCTTGATGCCTGTGTTGATTTTATATTATAGCCTCATTTTTGAGGTCAACTATACACTATTGTTTAACTCCTGAACCCTTTGTGTTTACGCAAACACCGGTTTAACCTTTATAGTTACTCTGAGAGAAGACGTGGTGCCATTCTGAACACGGCTAAGAAAAACATCTGTAACACTATTGGGTATTACTGTAACACAATACCGACATTTGAAACCACTCTACAAATGCACAAAACAAATCTCTGCTCCAGGAATTGTTCCTGGAACAGAGAATACAGGGATTGGAATGAAGGAGGGAGATTTTTTTTTGATAAATGTAAGCAACACATTTTTATTTTGTATATTAATTTGATGTATATCTTAATTGAACCACTATGTACTGTATCCTACCAAAGCATCAATGATAGTTAATGCCTGTCAACACATAATGCCTGTTGGAACAATGCAACCACCTTTTCTTTTTAGATGTTTTTTTTTGTTTTCAAGTGCATTGAGTCAACTGATACTTTTATGGAATGGTTTCACATACCTCCTTTTTTCTGAATCAGACAGAGATCTTCTTAAATAGGTTATGCTGATTCAAGCAACATGTGAAAAACACTCAAGAGATCCTAGTGTATTACAGACCTTAACAGCATGTTGTTTTTCTCTTTGTGGCATGATTATCATGACCTTTCCTGGCATTCATATTGACCAGGCTGTCCTTTCAAATCATGTTGTGTGTGTATGTTTAATGTGTGTGCATGTACGTATGTGCATTATTTGATACATTTTTGTAATAAGCACTAGTTTGTAAAGTGCTATGTGCTCGTGACTTTTATATGCATAGAACTGGCCACAGAGCTAAAACCATGTTATTGTTTAGGGTGTAAGTTGATTATTGTGATCATTGTAATGATACATTGCAATAGGCTTTTAGAATCACTTGAACATTGTTGAACACTAGAAATGTGTTTGACAGTTCCAGTTCCAGGAAATCTGGGATATTATTGTTTGCTTTTTATGTTTGTAGCAGCAATTACAGGGTGCAGATGAAGTACAGTTGTACTGACCTAGAAGAAACAATGTGTTTGGCTGTTTTCTTACATTTTTATGCCAGTATTATAATTTAAATCTGTATTTCTCTACTATTGTTTTTATTTTAAAAGTGCCAATAAAGGATATTTGAGCGAGTGTTTGGATTTTTAAAGTATTTGTCATAAAGTAAAACAGGTCATTGACATTTCAGAGGTGTGGCCATATTTGTCCAGATGTTCAACTGAGCAGGAAACAATAGTATAATAGTATGAACAATAGTATCAACAATTTAGTATATTATTAAACAGACCCTATTTTTTAATGTATATGTGGTTTATTCATAAAAGAATTATGCCCCTAACAACAGCACTGGGCATTAAAATTAGCTATCTTGTAATCAAACTTGCATTGGAATGAACATCGCCCCCCCCATGATGCTCTATCCAGATTATATGATAGGTCCATGGCGTCTATATGGATCCATGATTACTATTTAGTTTGACTCTTGTTGTGATGTCACAACAGGAGCCAATTCTAAATGGCCTGCAATCAGTCAGTTTCAGTAGCACTACAGGGAAGTGCAACAGAATGAACAGGTGGTTTTATTTCACAGTTTGTGTGCTAGCAAGAAAACCAGTGACCTAAATATTTCCACACAAGCAATGAAAAGGTGTTTTTTTCACAACAAGGCTTCTTTATATTCAGTATTATTTTACGAGCAGATTTCATACTTTTGAGATGAGATAAACCCATTTCAGTGACAGCCTGCTTCTCCTTGTGCCTTCTCCTGGCAACCGTAACGCAGGTCACCATGGTAACGCACACACCACGTGACTAGCAACATAAACACATTTTACCAAGGAGCTGGGAAGTAAGCTAACTGCCCCATTTCCAACGGCGGCGTTTTTGGGGTTATTGTACGTCTAAAATTGGAGTGTAAGTCATTATCCCTCATGTCTCGGACTTTCCCAGAGTTTCAGAAAAAGGAGCATCTTGTCGAAAAGAAGGAAATACGTCTACAGCTGGAGAATGGAGAGTTGTGTCCGTCCGCTGAGCTGAAAAATGGGCTCGACCGCCTCGGTGTCGCTCTGTGTAAGTTTAGCTGGAAGCAGCGGCTGTCCTGTTATATATCAGCGGTGTCCATTACACTTTGTACTTTTATTAGGTGTGTGCAAAGCTGGAAATGAAACTAAGTGAAAGTACGCTTAAGTACAGTTTGGACGCACTCTACACTTTACTTGAGTATTTTAATTTAGTTTTACTAATTTAGCTTACTCCATACTGCTATACTATCTACTTCTCTACATCTATCTAAAACCTTTGCTCCTTTTCTATTCAATACAAAATAATGCATTTTAAAAATATGTATCTACAAATTGGTATTTTTTATTATAATTTGTAAAATGTATGTGCACATCTATATATAACGGAACTACAGCATTAAAAAGTTCTTGTGTGTGTTTAGGTGATGAAAAGGAAATAATATAATATGCTGTAATGATATAACGCTATGTCCTAATGTGTAGTTTGTACACTGTAAGACCTTTAAGTGTTCAGGATTCTCATTACTTCTCTAACAGCATCCAGTACTACTGTATGTAACTACATTAAATAAATGATGCCACAATTTGATTTCTACACATTGAGTCAACTTGTCCTATTTTTATGCAGACTGACCCATCTGCAGTGAGAATCCTGAAGCCCAGTGCTAAGGTCAGCCCAGAGCCCATTGCTCCTACCCTGGTGTCAGAACCTGAAGCGGCCTCCAGGTGTGTGTTTGGTATTGCTTTGCAAACACTGAGGGAGGACGGGCAGATGGTCTCCGGAATACCGCTTGTTTTAAGAGACATGTTGGAGTACTTGGACAAGAACGGTAATCTCTCGTCTATCATTCAATTATATCCTATACACCTTTTTATCTCATTTCTCTCACTTCACGTTGTCTTTCTCATATTCTCATTCTTACATATCTCCTTGTTCCCTAAATTAAAGGAATGCACCATAGAGGTCTTTTTCGTCTGTGTGGTTCTGTGGTGCGGACCAAGCAGCTGAGGCAGCGGTGGGACGGTGGGGAGAGGGTGGACCTGGAGCAGGACGCAGATGTCCCCACTGTGGCCTCACTCCTCAAACTCTTCCTCCGGGAGCTGCCCACCCCCTTAGTCCCTGAACCCCAGTGCAAGGAAATGGTCCTAAGCATCACAGGTACTAGGAAATGCTGCTGGACTGGTATGGCTGCGGATCAAGATTCTAGCTGCTGATTAAGGAAGATTATTGAAGCACAAAATCTATTGTTAGCATAAACTGTATGCATCAGCACTCTCTACGATTGTATTTAATTGGTGAGGACAGTTTAGGTATGTGGTTAGAGAATAAATACTTGAGTCTCTTGGTGAATAGCTTAGTGTATAGCTTTATACAAGCATTAGTATTCATTAGTAACATAAGTAGATCATTATAGAATCAAATGAAGATGTCTAGCAAATCAATAGTCAATAGTAGCTTCATCATGAATCATGAATAATGGGGATATAGACACTTAAAGGAAATATGAACACCTTATTTTCAGGGGACTGACATTATGTAGAATTGCTATTCACTTTATAGATGATGAAGCTATAGTTGAGAGGGGAAATGATGGAAGTCAGTATTAAAAGCTATGGAAACGTCTTTTATGTTTTTTTATTTTTTTTAAACATTTATTTACCAGTACTTTTTAGATACCAAAGGTTAGTTTAGATAAAAAGGAATAATATTTGGGAAAAACAGTGTTGAGTTGTCTATGGTGTCTTGTCCTTCACTGAATATAAATGAATCTCAGCCACTTTCTGAGTTGTGTGTTTACCTATGTACAAGGAATCTGAGGCAATTTGTATATCTCTCTACATCCTGAAATGTCACATAATGTGCTGTTTTTTTGTTTGCCTCTATTTAGGATGTAAAGAAGAAGCAGTGATGAACGAATCCCTGAAAGAAAATCTTTCTCATCTCCCTGGGGACAACCTTATTATTCTGTCTCACCTTGTCGACTTCCTGTCCAGAGTAGCTGCTCACAGCCAATCAAATCACATGCCTGTGGAAAATCTAGCAACCATATTTGGGCCTTGTATCTTTCAGTAAGTTATAAGGATTTTACAAAATACATAAAAAGCCTTTCTCTTACAAAGAGTGTTTAAAATCTGCAACAAATATACAACATCATGTGAGACCCTGTCCTTCTCATTATCCTTGTTTTCTTTAACCAATATCTACCTTATAAAATGTTAATGACTATTTACATACAAAAAGGGATGTAACTAACACAAATGTCCATAAAGATGTAAAAATAGAAACATATTTTATTATCTTAATAAACAAAAATTAGGGATTCAAGCAACTTTTTTCATAAAAGAAGAAAAAAAAGAAAAGACAAAAACACAACAAATAGAAAACCGCATTATGATTTGTTAATTTACCTCCATGAAATGTGGCCATGGCCCTTGGCACACAAGCTTAATTTTAATATATATTTTCCATTCCACAGCTACACCTCCAAATTGGGGTGGAGATGGGTTTGTCTCTTTAAGGAAATGGATGTGGAATGTGGTTGATAACACAGAGCATGGCACACAAAGACTGGCAGATACGGCATCATCAGGATTTTGTCGGTTGCGTCTCCCCTACAGTTTACAGAACTCAGCCTGTCACTGTAAACAAACAAAATCTCTGGAGACAGAATCTGTCTGTCTAGGGAGGGAGCCACAATTAGACCTCTGCTGTGGAATATACTTAACACAGTCAACACCCTTTTCAACTGAAAGACACCTAATCTCATCTATGCATCTATGCATCATGCCTATTTTCTCTGAAAGTTAACAACATATCAGTGGAATGTCATATTAGTCATGCTGTTAGGTTGTATATATAACAGGAAAAATGTCAGACACTTATAGCTAGGAGAAGAGTTGGTTAGGAGGAGTGGAGCTGGCAGCAGAGGTTTGGAAAAAGTTGGAGGTGGATTTACGTCAGGGAGTAGTAGTAGCTGAATAGAGTTGGAGCACGTTCTTTGGTTCCACAGGCATTAGAATAACAACAGGAAGGATATTATTATATGAATGGCGAAGACGAGGGAATGAGTGGGAGACAGATGCATGCTTCAAAAAAGTGTCCCAGCTGAACAAAGCTACTAGTGCCCTGAATAGTAGCTTTTAGACTACATTTAGAAGAATTTATGCATTCTTCAACATTGAAACAATTTTCCTAACTTTGACTGTCTAAAGGGTATGATATGAGAAAAAGTAGCAAATTTGGTCTCGTATTGAGCGCCACCTTCCCACTCCACAGCTGACGCACTATAATGGAGGCGGACTGGGCATATATCTCTCACTGTTTTTAGCTTCTAAATTCTATATGCAATATTTATATCATTTTCCGGGCTAATTTATTGTTCTCATAATGTTGAATTCATACCAAAAGACACTAATTTGCTAATTTCTTCCAAACTCACCAAGTATCTGCAGTGGGGGTATATATAGCTCCTGTTCTTCGAGTGTGGAACAGCTTTGTATTGTCCTGTGTGACTGGTGATTCTTCCAGTTTATTTTGGGCACCAGTATCCTACCTCCTGCAAAAGGCAACTCTCCCAAGACTCTCGCGAGAATTGGGGAGTTTTCTTTACTCATGAGAAATTCTCCTTTACTAGAGTATGTCCATGGTTCCAACACTCATTACAAAACATATTGCTATCAAAGTAAAATTAAACTACTTCATATGACAGATGCTGTAGCACATGTTCTTCCTATGCAGCATGTGTGACAACTTCTATGGCAACGTGTTCCCCTATATCTCAAACATGTGACATCTAAGCCTCTTTCTAAACAGCCTGTTGCCCTTGAATATGTCAGTCATATAATCCATGGGGCAGGCTGCCACTGTCCTGTCATTCTAATTGACTGCAGGCCATGTAAACACACTTCTATTAATACTCAAATTATTCACATTCTCTTCCCTGACTGTATGCTATCTTTGCTGTCTTCAGTGTGTACACATCAGATAACACCTCAAAACAACAACCTGTAAATGGTTGGTGACCTCAAAGTCACAAGGTCAAACATTATAAAAATAACTGCTTGCAGGTAAACATGTAAAGAACTATCTTGGTCTGAGGTTGCAGTTAGCTCTGGTTCTTTGATTGTTATGGCCAGACATGCATGACCTGACATTTATGATCTTGATAAAGAGGGGCTTACAAGCTTTCACTGCCCGGCTGTTCAGTTATCTCAATGGGAAATTAATTTCAAGTGTCAAAAATTTTGTTTCACTTTATAATTTGACCGTAATTGCTGCTGTATACGCCTCCCTCCACTAGATGGAACCCCTTTAGCAGCATCTTTGTTCACAGAGGACCATTTTAAATACACAGTCCTTAATACCTGACATTATGTTGCTGTTTCCACTGTTTCCTTCATCTTGTGCACATAGTGTTCCAGCTGGACCCAGGATGCTGGAGGAGCAGACCATTTGCAATGTCTTGTTGCTCCATCTCCTCATGCATCATGAGGTTCTCCTCCCGATCCCAGCCAAGGACACGGCGGCCTCCTCCTCACCCCCTCCCCCCACTCTCTCTGCTCTTTCACATTTTGAGGTGAACCATGTTTTGTCCTTTCCTTTTGTTACATGATTGCTTGACTTTCTTGGTCTCTTTTTTACACCCGATGAACATCAACATTGCAGGAAGTGATAAACAGTAATCATAGCACAGGTTATTCTATGGGCTACAGTTATGCCAGTGTTTGAACTCATTTATATAGTAAATGCAAAATACACAAACAATTTCTTTGAGATTTTGGTATCTCTCTATATAGTGTGTGTGTGTGTGTGTGTGTGTGTGTGTGTGTGTGTGTGTGTGTGTGTGTCTGTCTGTGTGTGTGTGTGTGTGTGTGTGTCGTGTGTGTTCGTCCTTGGCAGGTCCTCGGAAGCAGCTGTTGCTCCAATCAGAGCAGCATGAAGGTGTTGGAGGGGGACACGGCCTATGACTCAGTGACTGGTGCTTTTGACCAAACAACACAGAAGCAATCTCCACTCCACAGGTACTGACATAACCGTTAGAGTCAGTGACAAGTAAGATAAATAAATAAATCGATTATTGGAACATGTCCATGGAGCTGTTCTTTTCCTTGCTTTACTGCATTTTATGTTCATGTGAACACAATCCTCTCCCTTTATATATCTTGTCCTGGGGGGAAAATTAGGCCTGACCTTTTTCCCTGTAGCTTTTCCTCCTATGTTCTGTATTGTTTAATCAGTTGCCAGGCTGATAGTTGTACCATTGGTGATAAGGCTAAGAAAACGTTTGCAGGAGGCAAATCTATTGAGGTTTCGGCACTCTATCCATGGAGGTCACAAAGGTATCAACACAACATACAAAGAACAGAGTAGTGGAACAAAATGGCAGACTTGTCCCCTCAACAGAGTCAACATTCATGATGGCTATCTGCTTGTGGGGAACTTTTTGGGTATTTTGCTATTTTCTATTTTTAATTTGTGAATGTGGGTTGCTTCCGCACAAGGAAATAGCAACTTTTCTCCTCAAACTGGGAGTTAAGGTAACTCGCTTGCTAATTTAGCTAATGTTACCTATTGGTCAAATTCCTCTTCAACAATGTTACTTGTTTTCATCATATGATGATGATTTGAAATTACCCAGTATGATTCATCACTTAACCTGGTCACTTGAAGCAGTTGGCAACAAACCGGGCCACCCAACTGTTGGATTGTTTTTTTTGTGCTTGTGTGTGTACAATTTTGAGACACTAGATGTCGATATTCTGCTCATTTTACATATTCCACCTTTAATTTAGATTCATATGTTTCCTATTAATCTGCCACCAGTATGCATCATATCAGTCCAGGTGCACTTCCTGATTTATTTTGTCACCCATGTACAGTTGTGTGCCTGGTCTCTTAATGTGTGTTTGTGTGTGTGTGGACAGGAATTCTGTACACAGTTAAAGGTGATGAAAACACTTGGTGGCTCTATTTTTGAGCTGGCATGCTTTGTGTTTTGCGTGACAAAAGGAAGTGAGATTCAGATGACGATGCTGCTTGAAACCAACCGTGAGATATTGCTAATAAAATCCTTGGGGGTGGGGGCGGGGGGTTAAAAGGCCAAACAATATATGAAAGACAGGATTATTCACAGGATTATTTAAAGAAAGGGGTGTGGCAGCCAGATATCACACATATAGAGGTCAAATAAATGAAGTGTGTGCATGTGTGTGTTTTGTGGGTTGTGTGTGTGTGTGTGTGTGTGTGTGTGTGTGTGTCTTTCCCAGCTGGCAAGCCAAAGGGTTGGTGGCAGTCCAGGTCTTTGCATAGCACATTGGCAGACACAGCTCTCTATTTATTACCACAGCTTTTGTTGAAGCTGAACGCTCATTTCAGCTGCCCACCTGCCTGAGGACTGTTTTGGAGCCTCAGTCTTTTCTCCCCATTTTTGATTGAAACAGAAGGTGAAACAATATCTCCATGTAACCATTTAGAGCAGAAAATATGCATTGAAAATGGAGTTTTTGTACCCGCTGCAGGGGCATCACCCGCATACCGGAATACTCCCACAGATATTAGAATCTCGGCTGTAGATTCCGTCATCACCTGCTGAGGAGGAGTGTCTGGCCTCAAGTAGCAGCTGTAGCCTGTTTTGTGGGTTTTTGCTGCGTCTTCGTACCACTCAAATGGCAAACAAATATCAATACATTCATCCAGCAGCCTCCCACTCTGTTCAGCAAGCATAGGATGCTGCATCATTCCATGTGTGGTTGGATGTTTTTCAGTATCTAAAATATAGTCTGAAATCCTGTCCTTATTATTGTAAGCCCTGTTTTCTCAACTAAATGAAGGTCTCCAAATTCAACCACTACAGTAAATGCTGGGGTGGGAAAATATATTCAAGGCGGCATGACTTCATTACAGTAACTGTGCAAATGCCAAAAACAGTAACACAGGATCCAGAACAAGTAGCCACATGTCTTATGCTACGTTTTCTTTATTTTAAGCTTTGACTAAGGTTTATTTTTCCAGGAAAAAATAAGAATTGGGCCATTTTTAGGGTTTAATCGTTTATTCTTATTTAAGACTAGAATTAGGTCAAGAAACATCTATCCATCCATCCATTTTCTATACCCTATACTGTTCTATTATTTCTAACTAGGGTCACCAGGGTACTTCAGGTGACTGGGATACACTACAGACAGGTCACTACTCTACTGTGGGGCACACACCATTCACTCACACACTTACAATTCAGAGTCTCCAGTTAACCTAAGCATGTTTTTTGGACTGTGGGAGGAAGCCACGGAAAACCCACACAGACACAGGGAAACGTACAAACTCCACTCCCAGCCCAAGCCCTTGAAACTGCAACCATCTTGCTGTGAGGCAACAGTGTTACCGACTGCACCGCCATGCTGGATCAAGAAACATATGGCATATAATTCCATTTGTTGGGCAATAGACATAAACACTCTTCTTTATGTAGTCACATTTTTTCCTAGCCATGAATTTATTTGTGCGCGCCGTCTTGACTATGCCTCAGTGGCCTACTTGCACCTGTCTATCAATGCCAGAAATCATGTTGTTGACCCCAAATATGACTCAAACGCGGCTTCCTGTGAGTTTAAAATCTGCCCGTCTGTGTGTGTGCGTGTGTGCAAGCGCACATGCGTTCCGAATAATTGAAGGGGGCGGGTAAGCTCTCTGCCTCCAGGGTGTCACTTGTGCTGTTGACCATCATCTGTGCCGTCTATTTCCAAAGCAGCAAGCTGTTCACTGTCACATGTCATCCGCATGCTAGACCACTGTGAGTTTAGGCATTTTGGCAAAGGATGTGTTCTTGTCTCCTCTGCTTCAGCATCCATGACAACAACCATGGGTCTACTGTCCTCCACAAGTGAGTAAGCTAAAGGCGGAATTGGAACCAAAACAGATAGGGGGATTTGCTCTAGAGCAGGGGGTCAAAAATGTTTCACTTTTGCTTATCTGTCCTTGTTGATTATGCAGATATCTGTTTGTTTTTGCCACTTTTTTCTGTTAAAATGAAGGATGCATGTGAAAGTGGAGCTAGAAGAAGGAAAAATAAATTGTGTTTTTGATTGAGTCTGCACTCAGTCTTTGACTAATAGCCTAAGCAACCATCATTAGTTTCTTGCTGCTGCTATATTAACCATTTGCTGAGGGTTTCAGCTCCACTTTTAGGCGAGTACGTGACCAATGAGCTGGTTTTGGTTCATGTCGCAGCAAATCAGTTGTGCTTGTTTTTGCTGGGCGCGCCTCATTAGAGCTTCATGAGACGTGTCACAGTGCAGCATTAGATTAAGCACCACTGATTCATGACCTGCTGGATGTTTGTTTTCCACACTACCTGCTGCAGAGGCCACAGGTTTCTTACTCATTAACTGTTGCACATTCCAGAGTTACTCATGTCTGCCTTGTTGTACACAGAGTGATGCACTTTATTTGATTTCACATTGTATCTCAGTTTTATTATTTATTTATACTGAGTTAATGCTGATATGACTGAAATTTATTTGGTTTTGCTGCCCTTTAGTCTCTGAATATCAATGTTGCAAATTATACCTTATGGCTCTAGTAATATTGTTTTATAATCAAATACAACTAATGGGTTGTCAAGTTATGATAAAACTCTTGTCCTCTTCCCAGAGAATTATCTTGATTTACCTTGTCTTGACATTTGCTTTGTCCTTTTAGTTTGTTCATGAGAAAGACCTCTACAATAGAACATTTAACCACTTACATCCCAGGAAAAGGCTGCAGAGCAACTGAAACTGCACACTTGATGGATTAGAATCCTTCATAAAAATACATATAATTGCAGATTACTTGTGTAGTTTTGCTGATGGCTTATCAGAAAAGAAACCTGCGATCCATTGTTTATTAACAAAGTAAAGGCTGGTGTATTATTCAAATAGAGAAATGAAGAATTAACATCTCATCTACTAAACAGTAGGAGGGATGTTTATTTGTTTCAATCACTGAAAAGATCGTGTGTTCTTTTTGAGATTATGCATCTACCTTGGGATAGGATTTACTTCCTGACAAAAGTGTTGCTCTGGAAACATTTAGCAATTTACTCAAATTATTTTGTAATGCCAGTATGACTACCATATAATTTACCCAAAAGTAGGATAACAGTACTGTAGTTAAACATCTCATGGCTGCTTCTCCTGAAAATTCTTCTCAATATTTTATTGAAGGAAGTTTGAATTGGAATTTTTTCCATGCACCGAAGCAATGGTGAGCGGCAATATAACAATATTATTATTGTTTGGGCATAACAATAACAAGTCTTTAAATAATTCGATTTTATTTAGAACAAGCAGTTACTCATCAAAATATACAACTGCACGGCAGTGTTTTAAGTGGACCTGACAGTTTATTATGTGGTTATTTAAAGTATTAACAATTAGTAAATATGTTACAACATAAACATTGGGACCCTCTCTTTAATTAAAAGAGAATTCTATTTGCACCTTTGTGTGTGTGTGTGTGTATGTGTGTGTGTGTATGTGTGTCCCTCCATCTACTTCACTCTTTCTTTCTCTTTGTAGTCGTGACACTCTGGATCTGCACTGTGGAAGCAGTTGTGACGTCAGCGCTGGCATTCAGAAGCTGGTTCCAGCGGAGGCTGTGGAGAGGAGCCGTGTGACCTCCTGCCCCACTGACTCAGGGCCTGAGGAACATCAGGGCCAAAGCAAACCATCTGAAAACATCCAGGGGGAGAAGCCAGAGTTAGAGTGTACTACGCAAGGGTGAGCTGTTGTCTGCTTTGTCTTCACTTTTTTCAAACACAGATTGGTTTTAAACAGCACCATTCACAATATATTGAGTAAGATTTGCACAGTCCATTATTTCTCTTTCCATTATTCTCAAATGTGCATTTTGAATTCAATAGAACATTTAAGAAATGTGAAAGTCTTACAGTTTTAATAAGTGTTTCTTTATCAACAGGACTCCTTCACAAAACAACCTTCCACCATTTACCTCCACATCAATAGAGAAAGAAGAGGAAGCGCCACACGAGGTAGTGGATAGAAGGACACCTTACTCACTTTCCAAAGATAGCAACTGTGTTTCCAGACTTTCACAAGTATTTCTGGATCCATTGAAATGTGCTAAAGAAAGAAGTGACACCTTGTTGCATGTGCTAAAACACACATCTTGTGTGTGTATTTTTGTGCTGTATTAAATTAAGAATGTAAGCACGAGCATACTTTTACTGTTTACTGTTTGAAGTGGAAAATATTCTCCCAATGTATGTCTGGAAAGTTATATGACAGTGACTGAATTGTTTTTCAGGCTTCCACCGATGCAGCTCACACATCATCAATTTCTGACTGCTGCATAACGAATGAATCACAGAGAAAAACTCAAATGCAGACTCAGTTCCCAGAGAGGTGAGGAGAAAACTCCTGTATGACACGCTTTTTTTTCAGTTTTATATCACCTTTTTTGTTTTTCATGACAGATGACATTGAGATAAGAAAATATTCTTATGATATATTTCCAAATCACAAATCCGGAAAAAAGGGGACCTTATTGGAGGTTTTAGACTTAATTTGATCAGATTTGGTTGGATGTTACAGCTGTTTTTGTCTCTCAAATCCTGATTGCTGCTTTTTTGTTCAGTTCATCTCTAAGCACTGCAGTCAGTGGAGAAGTAGGTTTTCAGAGCAGTGTACTGCTCACAATCATGCTTTTGATATGATTCCAGTCCAAATAACATTGATTCTCCACAGGGGCTCACTTGGAGCTGAGCAACTAGCTTGATTAGGTCAACCTAGCATAGTGGCAATCTGGCTTTAGTTTGCAGGCCACAGAAACGGGCATCTCAGTTAATGCCTGACATGAATAAATCATATTGTTAATAATCTTATAGCAACATAGAGCAAGCTGATACTTTTTTATTATAAATACAGACAGGGCACAGTGGGTATTAGATGGTCTGTGATCTAAACAGCAGGAGAAACAATGTGGATACAGATATTGTGAGTTTGTCTCTAACAATACTTTATGCTGGCTGTTGTTTTTCAGCCTGCTGTGCTGCATAAAGAAGAAAACCAGAGAGAAAACGAGTGTGTCTGACTGGAAGGTAAACAGATCTTTGAAAAGCTAGTGGCTGCCATCTCCACATCAGTTCCACAGGCAATCTCTTGAAATGTGCATTAAATTCAGAGGGAAAACATTTGAAACAGCAACTTGAAACAAATTCAGTGGTAGCTTCTAAATTTTAAAATCTGGTGAGATAGATTTACTTCCATACATCCATCAATTTGTGATAGCCTGGTTGCCTAATAAAAATAAAAAGTTACTCAATTAACCAAACTGAGAAACTTTCAAAATTGTTTAATGATTAAACACAGAACAGTATGAATACTTGGTTACGTTCCCACAAAAATTTTAAAATCCTGAAGTGATTCATATTGATATTGATCCTTATTCATATTGTTTACTTATTTTTCTATATTTGGCCAAAGCAAAAAACATACAAAAATGTATTTTTTGTTGGCATTTTCATATCATTTTATATTATATCTAAATATAAATTGTTATTATATTTATATTATATTGTCACAATTTAATCACATTTCCTTTTGTTATCTAAATCACATTTCACCTGATATCCTTCATCAGTCAATAGTATCAATACCTCCACCTGTCAATCTAAGTGAGTGGTCCTTCATGATAGAAGACAAAATTAACTTGAACATTAGACACTGGTTGATTTGTCCTGTACATACATCATTGGTCCAGTCAAATCCTTCCCAATGTTTTGTTTATAATGTAATATAATTACCTAAAAGACGTCACTATATTAGATACTTTTAAAATGCTGTTTCACATGTACTACATTAACAGATATTCATTAGCACCAGGTCGATCTGACAATCAAATATCGCTAACATAAGAATGCATGACAAAATAATTACTTATTATATATATCTATAAAAATTTCTATAATTTTCTTTTAGTATAAGTACAATTTGTTAATATTCAACTGACCAAAAAAATTACAATCAGTGAAAAAGATGATGAAAAGAACTTGCTTATATGTCTGTATGCATCATAGCAGTGTGGCAAGAGTTCTTGAGGGCCCACAGTGATGTGGGCTTCAGGAATGAGTCTTCACTGGGGTGGATGCTGTCTTTTCCTCCAGGGAAGAAGAGGAGGAGGAGAAGGAGGAGGATGTGGTGCATCTTCTGACGGACGAAATGATTTCAGAGGCACGAACAACTGTTGTGACGTAAGTGTTCCTTCACCTTTGTCTTTATTGACACACAAACAAGTACTTTTTTAAGCTGGGTGTATCTATGACCACAGGACAATAATACCTGCAGTTATTGTGTGAGTGTGTGTGTGTTTTGCTTCAGTAATAGAAGTCTCACTTCCCCCCCCTCACTTACATTCCATCCACCTCCTCTGTGTGACGCACAGAGCAGTGTTTTTTTATGAATGAACAGCCGAGGAGGGTGAGAAAGGAGAAGCCAAAGCCTTATCAGCTGCTGCTGATGCTGAGGAAGATATCAGAACACCAAAGTGCTTTATATTCCAAACTCCCAACTGAGCAGAGGATGATTTTGATGCAGCTTTTATTCTGCAATACAGCATTGCAGTTCACTCTATATTGTACGCTGACACACACGCGCGCACATACACATACACATGCCAGATACACAGCTACATCACTCCCCAGAGCGTCATTGAATAGACTCCATATAGCTCAGCCTGACAACGTTGCCGTGGAAACACCGCGTCACATACAGTACCTCTCTCCCTTGCACACACCCACACCGCACCACGCATCGTCATGAGCGGTATTCCTGCCGCCCCCCTTTCACCGTGCATGACAATAATCCATGTGGAGGCAGTAGAGCAGCAGAAGTGGCCGGAACGCCTATCAGAGAGAAAGCCATGTGAATTCAGGGATTCTCTTCGGGGGGGAAGTACTCTTCAAACATTCACAGGCAAACACGCAGATCAGGTGATCTGGGCACCACAGCAATACTGAAAACGGAATTTTGGCGTGTTGTTCATCAGGGATCCCACGCTGGATGCTGACACGTTAGGAATGTGACTCACTGCCTGAAAAAAAAAAGTCAGTGGGATTTTTGTCTGGCTGGTTGAGTTCGTGGCTGGTGGGTGAGACCTGCTGAGATCTACAGTTTTCGGATAACTGAAAATATGCATGTGCTGCATGTACTGACGTTTTCTATCTGCTTTTGTAACTGACCACTCCCAGAAGCAGCCTTTCTCTTCGAGCCGTGTTCTGCTTTTTGGCTCAAACCTTTCTCCGGAGGACAAGGCACCAACTCGTCTCATCTGCCCAACTCTCTGCCCAACCACACTTCAGAATATTTCTTTTGAAAGGAGGGAGTGAAATGTTATAGGAGGACTTCTCAAGATTTCTGAGCAGAATGTGAAGCTGCAGAAGACTACCTCCATGCGAACTACACGTCTTTCTCACCTCTTCTGCACCTGCCCGTCCCTGAAGCCATGTTCTGCTTCTGTTTCCAGAGCCCCTCCCTCAAGCTACAAGCTCTGGAGGCTGACTTGAGTTCCCCGCCAGCGTCCGTGGATCCCCAAGCTCAGGATAACCTACCTGGCCAGCAGTGTCTTTTCACTGAAGAGCCAAGAATGCATTTGAACCGCGATATGGTCCTGCCACCTTCACCACCAGCTCTTGACCAGGACACAGTCGACTCAGCACAGCCTGGTAAGACAATGATAATAAAGTGCAAATACACTAAAACATTTAAGTTTCTGAACATTCTAAATATTTCCTTTTTGAACTGAGACAAAGAGGAAAACAACGTAGAAAGAATTTATAATGGCCCATTGTCAAAAAATTAATGTAAGTGTCTTTTTTAGTTATTTATACAGGGAATTCTAACATTCATAGCACTTGTTAGTGTAGTATTTCAGCATGGGGGTCTTATTGGGAATCAAACCCATTACCCTTTCAGTGGAATTGCCTTCAGAACATCTTCCCAGCAGCTGTAAATTTTAAAATAGAGTCAATGAATCCTGACAGTGAGCTGTGAACTCCATCATTTCCCACAGCTGGGTGTGCCTTTTCTTAATAAGTGGAGTTACAGCACACCAAGGTACGATGCTGTTATTGTGGCAATACTACACAGCCACCTGTGACATGATGAATTGATTTATACTGTGAACATATATTCAATTGATGTACTGATACATAATGATATAAATCCCTGATCTGATCTAGCCTTGTAGTGGTTATCACCCTATGAAGTCAACAACCCCATAAAATCAATTGCATTGTAGACGCAACTGCAGATTGTGGTTTAGGCTCAAGACATTTTCCACATGTTTTATAATATTGTGTTTGGAATCATTTTAAAGGAGTATGCTTTGATTCAAGCCCTTTGATGAAGTCTCTTGACCACACTATTTTTTCACAATTTTTGCAAATCTCGAATCCAAAGAATCAGGAAATGTATAATATACCAATAATATTTATTTGTTAGTACAACATAACATATTCACTTGGGATGTTGGTTAAAACTCAATGAGGATTTGAACTCAATACTTCTAGACAGCATTCTGTCACACTTAGCTGCTTGGACTGACATGTTGCTGAAAGTTTCTTAAAGCTTTTCACTCTACATTTGGGTTTATGATTTTCAAAGATTTAACTGGACTTCATTGAACCCACAACTGTGACCAGTCACGACATATTTGTCCTACCTGATAAGCCATTTAACACTTGTTATAGGAGTTTCCCCTCACAGTTTTCCATCTTGCCTCTTGATGTTGAACTCAGAGAGTCAAACCCACAGCACCATCTACAATGTGATGGGTTGCTTCGAGTCTCTTAGAAGTGTTCACTCTTTTTTCAGGGTGTCTGATTGTTAAACATTACTCTTACTATGTGAGCATGGATATTTATGTAAGTATGTAATGTCCTCTTTAAAATGATAACATAGACCTGAATATGCAGGATTTCAGGACTCAGTCAGTGGTTTTACCATAGCTTTTATTATTTGTGATAGCTTATCATAATAATTTGTGATTATTATAGTATTGCGATTACTCTATTTTTATCTGATTATCCAGGGAAGATATGAGTATCTTAAGTAGGAAAGAGCTCTCCTTTCCTTACTATTCTTTGTGATCTTCCTACATCTTTCCCTCTTTACTGTTTTTCTCCTTCTCTCCCACTTTGTCCCGTCTGTCCTCCTTAACTAGAGTAGACAACATTTAAAATCGACCACACTCAAATGGAATATAGTCAAATTGATTGAATTCAGTAAAAATTTTGTCCCCCCTCTCTCTCTTTGACAGAACACAGTCCGTCCCCCCAGTCATCAGAGTCTAGTCTTTTCTTCTCCGCTGCATCTCTTTCGGACCACACTTCAGTAGACGACACCCTGCCGACCCCCTCGGGCTGTAACACCAGCCCGCTCCTCTCTCGCTTCATGACCAACGACTGCCCTGTCCCTTCCCCGCGCTGCCCCAGCCTCAGCTACAGCCAGCGCTACAACCTTGACCCGGACACAGCCCCCTCTCCACCCTGCTCACAGCACATCCCCATGTAAGACACCCTTCCTTTTTTTAATTTGAATTTTATGTTCATCATGCACTGTTGAAGTCACATTGCCAGTTATGAGACTTGATAGAACCTGCTCCTCTGTCCTCAGGGCTCACTGCAGTGTTAAAACAGAGCTAGATGAGAGCTCCATGTCCATTGCAATGCTCAACAGACACATCCACACCCTGAGGAAGAGGATCAGGCGTTTTGAGGAGCATTTTGAACAGGAGAAGCACTATAAGGTGAGAAAGGAAACAATTGTAACTATGGAACAATATGCAGTACAACAGTAGACAAAAATATTTAATTTGATTTGATATACACAGAATGTCTGACATGACTGTGTGTGAGTCAGAGATGTCTCAGTTCTAAATTTGAAGCTGTTGATACTAACCGCGAACACTATGGTAAAGTAAATGACTCCCTCTATTGATGCATTGGGGAAATTGACATTTTGTTGCACAATGGGCCTTGTTTGGTAGGTTTAGGGTCGCAACAACTTGATTGCTGTTACAACATAGAAAATGATTTTGTTGTTTTCTTCAGCCGGCCCATAATGACAAGACAGCTCATCCAGAGATGGCCAGACTGATGAAGGAGCTTATCAAGAGCCGCAAGCAGCTTAAAGGTTCATATACACAAACAAACTCACTTCTTATGTAAACATACATTGCCAACTTGATGAAAATGCCCTGTGTTGTTTAGCAGTTTAGATACACATGGTTTCCCGCTCTCCCGTTGCCATGTTTTTTCTGAACTGCTGTCGTCTCACCCTTCAGAGCTGAAGCTGAGACAGACAGAAGAGGGTGGCTTGAAAAGGCACGAAGGCTTGAATCCACCAACTGAAACATTCAGAACCAACGTAGAGCAGAGAGGGGGGGTGCTGGCAGGGACTGAGCTGCAGCAACTTAACAACAACACCAACACCAAGCCCAATGTGGAGGAAACTGTGAACATTATAAGCAACAGACTGAAGGAGCGTCGACGGGAGCTGGGCCTTCCCGACAGCCTGAAGGTTGGTATTGGAAAAATGACTTCACCACAAATACACACACACACACACATACACACACACACACACACACACACACACACATGCACACACTCAAATACTATTCCAGTAGTTTACTAAATGTACGGACTGGACTTAATACTTGTTAATGCTTCATGTGCAGAATATGTCCACGTTCCAGATGACTATGGAGAAGACCACCCTGCAGAAGTGTTTGCTCTACTTTGAGAGCCTGCATGGACGACCGGTAACTCACTGTTATATTTATCTCCTTTTCTTAAAGTTCTTCCTTTGTTTCTGTTCCAATCTAAGTATATACTTCCACCAAATATAACTGCTTCTCGTTGTGTCTCTCTCTGTGTCATTAGAGTACCAGGCAAGAGCGGACTCTGATGAAATCCTTCTACGATCGGTATCGTCTTGTTAAGCAGCTGCTGCTTTCCTCTACTGCCACAACCGACATTACAACCATTGTGAGTAAACACCCAAGCAATGTTTTTTTTGGGAGGGCTAGTTTTTGTTATTTCTTTATTGAGTTTTTACATGATTGTATCCACAGGCAAATGCATCACAAGTCACTTAAGTATATTGTATAGGACTGTATTGCACCACACTATAACTACAACAACAGACCATTTGTCGAACCCTCTCCACATTCTTTCCACCCCCAATAACCCTCCATCCCTCCCCACTGATGGGTAAAATAACAATAAATACATAAAACATAAAAAGTATAGAATAATACATCTAAATATTTAAAAACATACTATATTTAGGTAGTCAGGAAAAACTAATCATCTGAGGACAGTGGAGTAGTGTTACTCTATTGCCCTCCACTGTCCAATTATACAAACTACATCAAAGTTTAGTTCTTTCAACAGAATAAATTCTACTCTCTGGTTTTAAATAGTCTACTCAATTATAATTAATAAAGCACTTAAGTATCCGTTATTATTGATTATTTTTTCTGTAGAAACATGTGATACCTGTGTGTGTACATAGGAGGAAGAGGAGGACTCTGATGAGGAGCGTCCGAAACAGCAAAGCCCCAGGCAGCAGAAAGTCTGGCTGAAACCTCCCAGGTGTCTGTCACCAGATGAGTGGCTGCATCTGCCTCCCCTAGAAATGTCTCAAACGCCAATGGTGTCCCCGCTGGAGGAGGCCAAGAGTCTCCAGACACAGATCACCATGGCAACACTGCATGAAGCTTCCAGGTACAGTGTGCTTTTCGGAAAAGTAGTTCCGATTCTTTCTTTTGGTGTTGTCATAGTAACAACTGTTGCCGTTCATGTGCTCACAATGTCACAATCTGATTCTTTCTTCACACAGACCAGAATTATTGGATCACCTCAGGATGGCTCGCTTAGAAAAGCGGAGGCTTCACCACGCACTCCGGGAGTTTGAGGATCATTTCTACATGCAGACGGGCAGGTAAAGATCACACACACACACACACACACACACACACACACACACACACACACACAAAAACAACAAACGACTAGTGTTGTGTTTTATTTTCTCTTTTAATAAACTTGGAACATTTGGTTTTCAATGCAATGTGAGGAACAAAACAAACAAAAAAAAGAGAAAGTCCATCGTAATGCACACTTAGTCAACATTAATACAGCACAGAGAGCTCAGGAAAGAGATGAAGAGAAAGACGTTTGCTCTGAACTGCACACATCCTTTGTACTGTACATGTTAGTCCTCCAAAGTAAATACGGTAAGTTTTTGCTTACAATACACACTGTACAAAGCTATCTGAGTAAGGCAACATAGGGACTATCAACCAGTTATGGAAGCTGCTGCAGGTTGTTTTGAAACTACTAAAAGAAGGTTTTTCCTTTTGTTTGCATCTTCTTTCCCCCGTGTATTTGAACAGGACTTGTCAAAAGGAGGACCGTGGACCGATGGCGGAGGAGTACTGCCAGTACAAGAACCTCAAAGCAAAGCTTCGTCTACTAGAGGCCCTGCTCAGTAAACAACAGGACTCAACCAAGACCAGTTGAGTTTCTCACAGTGGGACTTTATTCTAACCTTACAGGACATGATGAGCTCTAGAAAGATCAAGTTGAGAAGCTGGTGGGTCTGGTCTCGTTTCATGCCATGCTCATTATGTTGATGCACTTTACATGAGGAAAACTATAGTGGAAACCAGTGACATTCTGAATGATCTGCTGGGCAACTGCAGAATTATTATATATATATATTTTTAAGTCCCCAAAATGCATCCTCTGTCATTCATGACATGTAATACAAACCTGATGTAGCAATGTAGCACTAAATTATGTCAAGGATGAAGAGCTGTAACAACTTGATGTTAGTTACTTATTAGTAATTTTAATATTACTATACGTATATTTTGGCACATTGTTATTTTTTTTCTTGCCGAAATACTATTTTTGGACAGCTTTGTCCGTAGTTGATGTGGAATTTGTTTTTAAAAAGTGCTATCTTGGCAACAAAAGGTGTAAGCTTAAATGCAATCAATGAGACAATCCTGTAGTGTTTGTGCATGTTAGTATTTTAGTCCTACATTGTGCTATGATATGCATTAGGAATTCCATTGTTAATCTAAATTGTGACCATTTCATTTACATGTTCACTTTGGAAAATATAATATGTTGATGGAGAACATCAGAATCATAGTGCAAGTTATATCAGCTGTCTAATTTGTGTAATTTATTCCCCCTCTTTGCTTGTATGAAGTTAATTACCCTTAAATGCTATTGTTGACAATGATCAGAGCTTTTGACATTGTGCACTTCTGGTTTATATAATTTTCTATATATATAGATATATATATATATGAATGTATCAATAAAAATAAATATTTTTTCACACTTATTCTGCTAAACACAGTATACGGTTCTACTTTCTTTCTTTCCACTGACTACAATAAAATAAGAGCGGCTGTTGGAGAGAAGGTTGCTATGGTAGAGGTACTGACAGCTTGCATACTTATGCTGCACAGAACTGCATCATGCTTTTTTTAAAAGGTTAACAAGTAGTTCACACTTGGTCATCAAAGTACACATTTTAGAGGCTGTTGCATTAGTACTATTAAGATTTCACAATGGTTTTATGTCTGCTTTTTAATACCTTTGGTATAAAGAAAGATGACTGTTGATGCTGCAGCCCTAAGTGTAGTACCGGTCCATGCCACTAGTCGGAGGTAAAAAGAAGTTTGAACTTGTCTACCGTGAAATGACAACTAAACATTTCTAAAGAGACAAACAGTCCCAAGTAATTGGAAACAACTAAATGCTTGTCCACAAAGATAGTGGACACTCGATCAACATCATATCAATAATAATACACAAAGGCCATTAATAAAATATGGGACAACTCATTTAAATAAATAGAAAATTGAATCGAGCAGCCCATGTTTGTTAGTACAGTTAAAGGGTTTGGTCAGTACGCAGGATGGATGGATAGATGAATGGAAAGGTGGATGGATAGATGAATGGAAGGATGGATAGATCAGTGTTTGTGTCCCAGGTTTAGATTTCTCACTTGGTGGTCCCTTACATGGGATATCTTTAAGTATGATTTTATGGTTGTTTTCAACATTTAGGGAAATCCTTTTAAGAGGAAGGGTCAGCGGTGTGAGTGTCAAGAGACTGTGTGTGTGTGTGTGTGTACCTTCCTCATTTTTTTCTCCACTCTTCTTTGAGAATGATGGCCTCTTGAGATGACAGAGCGGTGTCAGAGATATGTCGGTGTGCATTTCTGGGAGTCTACTAAATCTGCTGCTTCATGCATGTGTTGGTCTGCTTCATAGTCAGTTCGTATGGACTTCCTGCGTGTGTGTGGAGGTCAGTCACCTCTAGTCCTTCCGTCCCTGTCCTATGTTCTGCTACTTTTCTTAGCGTCCCACACTGATGTTGCAGGTCTTGCAGCTGGGGTCCTTCTTGGCGTTTACCGTGGACATGCTCATCAGCTGGTGCCCGCTGATCTCGGCCTCCGTTCCCAGCGACAGGTCCACGGGCTCCGTATAGATCACCTCCAGGATCACGTCCTGAGCGTGGTGGAACACCAGGCTGCCGCCCTCTTCCTCCTGCTTGCAGGTGAGGAAGCGGTTGTTCTTGATGTCGAGGGCGGGGAGCCTCTGCTTGCAGAACTCGTCCCCTGTGGAGCCCTTCGGCGCCAGGACCAGGATGACGTAGTGGTAGGCTGTGTACATGCAGTAGAAGTCCCCGAAGTACAGGTTAGTGTCAGGGTTGAAGAGGACCTCAGCCTGGACCTCGAAGCGGTGGCGGCCATAGGGGGAATCCTGCGGAGGCTTGCCCGTGTTGAACTCTGTGTTGCAGCTGAAGTAGAGGCCCTCCAGCTTGCCACTGATGGGCGAGCCATGGCTGCCGCTGTTGTCCTTCACTGCCGGCAGCATCCGGTTCTCCTGCAGATCCCTAAGATTCAGAAGAAAAATGGATTTGAATTGGCTCTGAGCAAGCAGCAATCATGTCGTCAGTTTAGCCTTTGGAGCACTAAGTAATAAATCTGCCACATTGCTTTTATCTGCACATGGTGTGCTCCCCTTCAGCCAATCAAAGTAATTTGTCATTTTGATTTGAAGTTTAACAGCGAAAGATAGAGTGTGACACAAGAGGGGAGAGGCTGATTAAACGTGCATGAAACCCACTGGCGTTTGGTTTATCTCTGCGGCCGTAATGACATTAGCACGGTGCCGTAGCGCAGAAGTCTAGGGAGAGAAAACTGCTGTACCGAAAAGTTAAATATTTCTTATCATCATTACGACACAAACTGCCTGAAACAAAAGCAGCTTTTCAGAAAGCAAATTAATAGATAAACATTCAAATCAATCTGCTCGTGTGCCAGCTGCATTCCACACAGAGTAGATCCTGGCAGGAACATCCAGGAGCTCGAGTACGTTCAGAGCAGCGCTGCCAGGATCCTGATGAGAGTGTGAATACACAAGCATAAAACACCAACTCCTCACTGACTTCCCCTGAAGGTCCTGCTACTCATATTCAAATCCAACAATGGACACCTGCCTCTGTCCTGACCTACAGCTGATCACACCACCAGCACCCTCACATGTAGCAGCTCATGCCTTCTGTGCTGTCTTTTCTCTTATTACTATCTATGTTGTGAATTCTATGTTATTAATGATGTAGCACTTTCAGAGTTCCACTGTGAATGAAAAGCATGGCGCAAATTAAATGTATTATTATGTTTATTATATAATCTGAGCTCCAAAGCCCCAATTATGAGGTGTGATTACACTGTAATCAGCCAAGAGGTTGCAATTATACCCATAATTGATGCTTTGTTGTGTCTAATATAGAACCATTGCGCTCCCACCCAGGTCACAGGAGCAGAGCCACTTGCAGTTACACTTCTGTTTCTCCCCACATGATGGTGCAGTTTAACAGAAGCGGTTTCCGGCGCTGACTGTTGCAGCTGCGACTCAGCAAACGGGAGAAGTCGGTACGGATGACGTCATGCTAAGAAGCTCCAACAAAAGAGGGCTCACACGCCGCCACACACACTGTGTGTTTTAGAAGGCCGCATGCATCTCCGCAAAGGGAGAGGAGGAGGGACGGCACCATTTGGCTGCATGAGGAAGATGAGGCAGGAAGTTGGAGAAATCCTCTCAAATCAATCCCAGACAAAATTACTGAAACTGCTTAATGCTTTGGTACAAACAAACAAAAAGAAAATTGGCTACTCCAGATATTTTCCATAATTCCCCTCATCTGCCACACTTGAAAACAGTTTTCCCTGCATCCCCGTACTACCGCCCCTAAGGTCAGTCAGAGTTGCGCAAGGCTCTGTCGCTTTGCAAGAAAATCACGAGGCAGATAGTCTGTATTCTCGGTTGTCCTTGTGTATGTGTTCAAAGGAGGTTACTGGAAGAACTAATCTATGACTCTTTGGATTACTATTAGCACAGCTGGCTTCCACAGTAGTTTGACCTACGTGTGTGGATTTATGGAACTAATCAACATGCTCTCTGCAGCTGCACCTTTCAGCTGAATCTTCACTTTTGCTTGGCTACAAGAAGCTTTCTCTGGAGGGGAAAACATTAACCCCAAACTGCGTAGCCCTCATGCTGGTAGCATACAGTAAGGAGCTGCAAAGAAAGCAATAGATAACAATGTCAATGTCATGAGAGTAGGATGAGCATAGAGGGAGAGAAAAGGGCGGTCACCATCCTTCATGCTGTAATTGTTAGAAAATGCACCAAAACTAGGTGAGACCAAAATGAAACTAAACAGTACCTCTCATATAGTGTCAAGCTGGGGAGATACATTTTGTTTTATACATTTTCCACACTAATTGAACATTTCTGAATGAAATATATAGACTGGCTGCCTACCTGGCTTGATCAAAGTACTCTTTAGTTTGGTTCCGGTAGAAGACGGAGAAACGCAGCATCCGGCCGGCGATGACCTCTGCCTTCTCCAGGAGCTGGTTTAGATGCACTGTGGAATAGTCTGGAAACACACACACACACATTTATCAGTAAGATACATGTTACTGATACCCCAAGACTTCTACCATCTATGTTTTATCTGGAGGAAGCGAAACCAAGGTAAGAATGTAATTAGTGGAAATAAAATGAATTCCTTGCCCTTAAGAATTCTAAAAATTCTTCCATCCTTCTTCATATTCATAATAAGCAATCACTCTGCATTTAGGGCATGTTACATGTTGTCTCCTTTCACTCTCCTCAGAAGAGCAAACAAAAATGTAAGGAGACACGTAGTTAGGGTTAGGTAAGACGAGGGCAATGCATTCATCGATGTAGCTGTACAAACCTCTTTGTTTGTAGACTTTTTTAATGCCAAGACTTCTACCATTGACAGTGAGGCAGGAGGAATCAATGGCAGTTAAACAACTCAACAGAGACATTGAGGATTGTACAGTAATGGAAGGTCTTGGCAGGAGGATCTTTGCCCACTTGGAGAGGATCAACACCATCGTTAGGCATTCTCCCTCGTCAATTCCCCTTACTGCACCTTAATCACACTCACCTCTCTCTCCTCCATTCCAACTGCAGCTTGTCATCTTTTCAGCAACTGCAAGACCTGCATTGATTTATTTCTCGATATTTTTTTGGACATTTTTTAAGCCATGCTAGGAGCACGGTTCTACAGATGTCGCTGGGTCATTCTGTACTAGACACAACGTCGCAGAGATCTTCAGCTGGAATTGAACTGCGGATGTTGCAATTACATGGTATGTGTTGGATTACTAGGCCAAGGGGAGGACCCGCTCCACAGCATCACCTCCTCCTTCCCCTGCTCCCCCTCCCCCACTATAAGCCACTCGCCAGCAACGTTGAACCCCCGTGACCTCTGCATCGCAAGATATACAGCACAGCTTCCCTCAGCGTCCCTCCTCTACCTCTCCATCCATCTTTCCTTCCTGACCCACTCAGTATAAATTAGCCTCCATTTAATATGTCCCATCATATTATCTGCTCTATCTATTTTTCTATTCGTCTGTGTCCCAGCCCCCCCACTACTGGTCCTCTGTAGGTCAGTTGGTCAAGTGCACATCACTCGCTTGCCAAATGAAATGCAGCCCCGGGGTCAGTCGTTCTGAAAATGCATTTACCCAAAGCTGCATGTCGCTTACCGGCAGTACAGAACTCGATGATTTCACTCCACTCGGAGACGGAGTAGTCCCCGTCGGTCTGTTTCGAAGCGGTCTGGACGGCCACGGTGTACTCGGTGCGCGGGCTCAGGAACCAGTGGCCCCGAACAGTCATGGGCAGGGGCACGGCCTTGGCCACCAGCTTGGTAGGAACGTCCTGCAGGGAGGGAGTGCAAAGGGAAGGAAAAAGGAGGTGAATGTTCAGAAACTCCATTTATGGACTGTTTTCCTTCATCTTCTATCTGCAGGTTCACATACTCTAACAGGCACAGATGCTCACAAATCAAATATAGGCGCCATTCTTTTTTACCTGCCCCTGCCCTTTTTGTGTATGCACCATTTTGTACACTATTCCCCCCCTCAGCCTCAGTCTGCGAGGCTTAGCGGCTCATTGATTGGACCAGGAGCGCCTGCCTAGCAACAGAGTCAGCCCATTTATCCACCGACACTGTTGCTGCACACCAAAATCAAAATACTAGCACACTATAACGGAGTGGAAAGAGGAGAAAACCTACGGCAACACGGCACCCTGGAAGTGATTCCAGGAGAAAAAGGCTGATGAAACAAGCCTGTAAGATTACCAATGCAATTCACTGACACTGCAGTGTTCCTGCTGCTGCTGTAATTACTCTCAGGCAGAGCTTGTTGTGTGAGTGCAATATTACCCTGTTAGTGCTGGGAGATACATCTCACCACGGAGTCTTCGAACAAAAAGCAAGATCAATAGTTTTAGATGTACACCTACAGACATGTATAACATCACAAGAGCTGCATGTATTATGAATATGATATTGCAAAACACCAGATTCTCTGCCATTTCGCTCAGTAGATGCAGAATCATATTATCCGAAAAACTGAAAAACCTTGGAAATTTGTATATATTTTATTGCGATCAGATTAGAAGCTGATGCAGTTTGATACTAAGGATATAATGGTTTCACATCAGTCTCCAGTTTGAAGGTTCTGTATTTGGCCTATTATAAACAATCTACATACACAAGCGTTTCCTCTACGCAGACTAATATAATATAATAAATGGATAATATCCATTTCTATGCAGATGATACAATTCTGTATGCATATAGCTCCTCTTTAACTCAAGCAATATCTAGATTACAGCCTGCCTTTAACATTGCAGAATCATCACTCTGTGCCTAAACGTGTAGTGAATGCTAAAAAGGATCAATCTTATAAATATCTGGGGATCTTGTTAGACATGAGTCTTATTTCTACACCGTGTGCACACACTGGCAAAGAAACTAAAGATACAGACGTGTTTGCAAACTAAACTTAATTTTAGAACTATACTATTGCATCAAAAGTTAGCTGGCCCTCCCTAGAAACACGAAGAGAACTACTTAACAAAAATCTGCGATGTGTATCTTGCCACAGCTGCTTCTGCATATCACATCTTTTCTCAGTTTCAAATCTACTGTTCACCAGATCCTGTGACTGACTTAACACCCTTACAGGTAAATACTGGACATGAGGAGGCTGCTCTTTAGTACTCTTTAGTACTGCACTTTGTAAATGCAGTGATTACAATGGCATTAGTCAGTGTTTGTATGTGACTGGCTGTGTTTTGCTTGGTCTTATCTCTGTTCTTATGATCTTCCTTAATCACCAATAAGATTATCCGATTGGATCAAGGTTAAATCATTTTTTTACAGTACAGAAGAGAAATCTTGTTTTCTTTAAATTCACATTACTTGTAAATGTATTGCTTACAAATTTTCTATTCAATAGTTTGTGACAAATTCACCTTTCAGTATGTGTAATCTGCTCCATTGAAATGAATCACTTTCACCCAGAAAAATGTTTTCTGTATGTCCCTAAAAAGGAGAGTCTTATCTTCATGGAGATACCAACATTATATATTGACTGGCATATGCTTAGACACAAAGTTTAACTATCATTAATGTTTGACTTCAAAGATAAAAAAAAATACTACTAATATTTATATTTTAAAAATGACCTAACAATGATAACAGATATTTTTTTTACATAAATTGAAACATTTACTAAGAGTCAAGTCATAATGAACAAAATATCTTTTGGTCAAAAGTGTTTATCCTCAGTTAGCCAAATTTCAGGATACAGGTTTTAGTAATGATCATATTCATCATATATCCCTGATTTACATTGATTGATTCATTGCCTAGTTTGTGACATTATGGCATCATAGTAAATACTCAGCTTTTCACACGTGTCACATTACCACATAGTTTAATCAGTAATCCTTGACACATATATAAAATGCAGTGAATTTAGTTCAGTGAGATGCGACTAGCGGCCTTTTCTGTGAGTCATCTCCCTCTCATGTTTC
This sequence comes from Eupleurogrammus muticus, assembly GCA_036785175.1. Lineage (NCBI taxonomy): Eukaryota > Metazoa > Chordata > Actinopteri > Scombriformes > Trichiuridae > Eupleurogrammus > Eupleurogrammus muticus. The sequence goes on from JAYKQN010000019.1 coordinate 12,513,983, forward strand.
TCTGGTGTCGTGCTGATTCACGCGTTACCTTGTGTTTGAACTTGTTTGAGTTTTTGTTCTCCTTCTTGTTCAGGTCGATAAAATAGTGTGTGATGCGCTCCTTGCTGCGTGGCTCCATGTCCCAGCAGATCTTGAATGAGTCGCAGGTGATGTTGCTGATCTTGATGTTCTGTGGAACGGGAAGCTCCTCCATCTCAGAGATACTGCCATCCTGGGATTTACTTCCTGTGTAGATAATAAAAAAATATGCTATAATGGCTTATAACAATGTCATAGCATAAACTATACATTCTCTGTAAACACAAAATATGTTCTGATTTACCAAAGCTTATTTTAATTGTATTCAGTATCAGTTATGGATCTTATTTTTACTCATAGTGACTGTGAGACATCAATAACACTAACAGGTTTTATGTTCTCACATCATTCTTTCGTTTATTCTCTGTTTCTTACTGACCACAAATATTCTACAATACTGCGGTTTCTCAGTAATTACTCCACGGATAGTACTCCCACAGCTGGCTACTTTGCAGTAGTACATCAACCATCTCTCACACAAAGAACTGCCTGCGTAGCCGAGTACCATATGTGTTGCCATGGAAACACGTCCGCTCCTTAACACACACCTATCTGCTTTCGAGGACACATGAGGCATTAAATATTTCAAACGGTGCTGATTGAATCTCCTCTCGGCAGAGATGAGTCCATCTATAATCAGTGGTAGGAGGGAAGAACGGCCCAGCTACCAGACACAAGCAATAGTGACATTTAAAATGCTGCTGAATGTCACAGAAATCCAGCCATTCGCTAAAGTTTGGTCTGAGTTGAATAATTTCAATTTCACAGCTTTTTGACATGTCATTCCAAGCCTGGATGGAAAAGGCCAACGCGACGCAGTTTTTCATTTCAGGAAAGGATAAATCTTATCCCATATTTCTCTGAACGGCATCTGTCAACTCCCAAAGTGCACGCTGAGGCCAATGGAAATGTCAAACTTGGTTGAATAAGTGCTTTGTGGAGTAAGGATGAATATAGACTTTGCGTCACACGCGGGAAACGCCCACTTGGCATGGCAACAATGTGTTTTCTGTGCATGTCTCTGGGGTCTGAAAACAAGAGTGAGTAAAACACAAGAATGCGGAATTCGGGCGTGATGCGCGACCAGACTGGACTCTGCAGAGAGAACACAATGGAGGAGGCAGCGGAGCATAGAACATCCATCTCCACTCATCAGCTGAGAGAGAGAGAGAGAGCGGCATAAAGGAGTAATCCCATAATTGGGCAGTGCAGACGCTCCTGTCGCGCCTCTCCACACACAAAGCTCAAACAGTGGAGCGTTTGTAGATTGATTCATTCGAGGAAACATCCAGCCAGGAGGTAATTCCTGCAATGTGTAGCTCGCCTGTGAGAGTTGAAGACAATTAAACCACCAGATCACCAGACCAGATCACACCCCCCACTTATTTCCCTCCTAATTACTGCTTTCTCATCACTAGCCGATTACCAAAAAGAATCATTTTAACACCAAACACAGACCCCTGAGTATTTTCTGCTTGGCCAAACATGCTGCTCATGATAAATGACACCAAAACTGGGCTCCTGGGGAAGATAGATGGGGAATTTTATTGTGGACAAGGTGACTTTGCAGTGATAAAACAAATGGATCTTTGTCGAAGAACTCTCAATGCTGAGCTAATGTATTTACACATAGGGATATTTAAGCTTGACTTAATGCACATGGGTGGATATTAGTTGCACTGGGGAGGGGATTCCCTAGTGTGTAAAATTGTAAATTATCTTCAGTATGCAGTATTCTCAGCTCACAGATATACTCTCACACATCTTTATCACCTTATGTAATGTAACTGTTGGATGTGAATGCAAGTGTTAAAATTTTTCCTGTGGAACTGCAGGGCGGACACACTCACCCAGAACAACTTTCCCAACGGGGATAACAAAGTATATCTTATCTTATGTCTCTGCTTGGCTTTGTGACGACATGCCGTTCTGTTGTTGGTCCACATCTCATTATACTTAAATACCACTGAGCCGATAAGTTTGGCTCAGACTGAGAGGGTTAAAACGGGGTTATGACACAGCATGTCTCTGTCAGAAAATGCTCCACCAGGTCGGCTCGGATTCAGACAGTGATGTCAGCATTTTGTCATCCCGGTTGAGACTTTATGTCTTTGACCTTTAACAAAAACAAGAAATAGACAAGGCTTGTTGCTGTCTACTGATACCTGAGTCCGGAAAAAATGCAATATCCCCAAAGGCAGATTCATTATAGGTATTCATCATTAATCATTCATCACGGGTCATAAACTTTTAGGTTATTTCTATACAATGACCTCCGGCTACAAAATATTGAAATCACTGACCTAAACCAAACACCAAAAAATAAATATGAAAAAACTGATCATTTAGTTTCTGTGTTGTGCCTGAAGCCGAGCAACATCCGTGTCTCGCGATGTGAGTGTCAACACTGATGTTTTCCTTCAAAACTCTGCAGGAAGACCTCATGCAGGGCCGCACACTCCCAGCTCCATGTGATCCACGGCACCGCCCCCGCTCCCATTTACGCCAACGTTCCCCCTAATTAACCTGCATATGAAGGCACCATGCCAAAACAGCTTTCCAGATGCCTACGTAATGCTTTCAAGACTAATTAGTCAAGCTTAAAGTTATTTTATTAGGGAAAACAAGCTCTGATAGCTTCAGCCTATTTAGGAAAAAAAATCATCATGACTGCTGATGAGACACAGACCTGCAACCACCACAATGGGAAGCAAATAGAAACACTGATGTCATTAACAAATATAATCACTAAAATGAAGCTGCCAGTATGCAAACACACTAATAAATATATGATGAAGATAAAATAAATTACAACCCGCTGGTAGGGAATCTAGATTTGAATCTGATGAGCAGCTGTGGCTCAGTTAGTATAGTGAGTTGTTCACTAATCAGAAGGTTAGAGGTTTGATATCAGGCTGCTCCAGTCTCATACTGAACCCAACATGTGTGTGAATGGGTGAGTGAGCTTTAGAATGTTAAAAAAAAAACAATTGTTAAGCTCTGGATAAAAAGTGCTACATCACTCCTGGTGAGTATTGACACCTTGCATGTCAGCCTCTGCCACCAGGGTGTGAATGTGTGAATACTGACGTCGGTCGTAAAGTGCTTCGCGTGACAGATAGACTATAAATGCGTCATATAAACGCAGGCCCTGTACCACGTAGACCTGCTGCAGGCTTTGTAGGAGCCAACGCTAAGCTGTACTCCCAATCCTTAGGGACTTTGAGAGCACAGGATGAAAGATGGAGGAGTGAAAGCCAGGCAGTATGAAGGTCAGGCGGTAAGGGAGAAGGCAAAACCTTTTACAATCTCACATGGGAGGCCCAAACCCTCAGTTTGACTTAAATTTATTGTATGCGAGAATTGCATCTTGGCTCTCACTTACACCACGGTTGCTACTGTTGCTAATGTTCATTTTGTTGAGTCATAATTTGATCATAGAAACCATTACGCTGTAATGTACCTTTGTGTGTCTCCTTATTTATTGCACTGTATTATACTGCTGTGCAGGAAAGGGGGAATGTGAAGGATGCCTCATCATGATTAAGAACAATTTCAGAGCTGTTGAGGCTGTAGTTAGGAGCATATAGGAACCTATAGGAGCTTACTAATACTGACTTAGGAGCACATTACACCCGATACATGTGAGTGAATTCACAGTGCACGCTTGGGCAGTGTGGAAAATGCATGACAGGACAATATATCTGCAGCATAGCAAAAGCACAGGCCTGCTTGGTTAAATCTGCTAAATCCAATGGAGCTGACAGAGTATAGCCATTCATGCTCTGCATGCAGACCAATGCCACAGTGTGGAGAAGCAATAGATGCAGCAGGATCGATACAAATCTTGTTAACATGCATACATATAGGCCATCCTGATGGCGCTCTATGGGAAGATTTGTTCCAGTCACACCTGGCTTGATATTGTGAATTATGTGTTGTTGCTGTCTTCCAACAAGAGGTGAGTGATTTCATTTGCACTCAGGCCATCTAAATACTGTAACTACAATATAAAAATGTCCAGCGTGTGAGATTGTGGGGCACTTAAGGTGTGTCAGGTCAACTTTACCTCCAGGTTTATGTTGAAAAATCAATTTGCACAGTGCAGCGTGAGAAACAAACCGACTTGCACCGAACACATGAGTGTTGCAGACAGGCAGACCTGCTAGGTCTAAAATTGAACTGTAGACATGAGCAGTGCAACACTCAATAGGCATCGGCGTTCACAGGCCTTTGAAAATCACGCCTTTGTTCCATTCAATGCATATGCAAGACTGAGACAGAGCCCATGCTGGGAGCGAGGGAAGCTGGCAACAGAAAAGCATCTTTTTCCCAGAGAGAGATAAACAATGCCCTGTTCCATCGGGGTTGTGTTCAACCTTTTTATACATCAATGCGCTCCTGAACAGCGAACAAAGACATAGTAAAGACACTTTATTAACAGAACCTTAAGGGCAGGAGGAGCCTTATGTTCAGAATCCACCCATCCACATATATCTTACAAATAAATAAATCCCTGAAGACCTTTATGGAGGACAACTTGTTTTTTTTTTTTTCTAAATGTGTCCGAAACCAAAATCTGTTTTTTGCATTGTATGTAAATTCCTACACACCAGACTGATTCAAGTGTGTTCTTTGTGGCACAAGTCTCGAATTGGATCTACAAGCACACTCTAAAAAAAGGTCAGGGATTTCCTGACTTTTCAGGGCCAGAGTGCACTGCCCTAAGAACTTTCTGAACTACAGACCGCTGAATATAACTGGGCAGATGATAAGTGGCTGCATAAGTGGCTGCAGCTCTTGCCAAAACAGTCATGGCACGCAGCTGCTGATGTAAAACTTGCCAATTTAAAATGCCGGGTTACTCAGACGATGATGTATGTCATAAGGCTGTCCTGCTGTTGTTTACTGGATAATACACCCTGCAAGTTACAGGAATCAGCCCAAGAGATATTATTCTATTCTATTTTATCTCGACAGCCACATGTCGATCTATCTATCTATCTATCTATCTATCTATCTATCTATCTATCTATCTATCTATCTATCTATCTATCTATCTATCTATCTATCTATCTATCTATCTATCTATCTATCTATCTATCTATCTATCTATCTATCTATCTATCTATCTATCTATCTATCTATCTATCTATCTATCTATCCATCCCTAGGTCAGAGTTGCAATATTTCAGGCTGGAGGTTTCACAGAGTGCAGACACAGTACTCGCGTAAATGACAGCCATCCATCATGGAAACCTAATTATGTCAGCGGCCAAGGCACAAAGGCCTCGTGAAGCATGTAGTGTGTATTTCATTACCTTCCCATAAGTACGCATTAACTGTGGATATGAAATCAAAATGGTGGTCTGAGTCAGAGGGGTTGGTGACAAATTCGTATAGAGCGCAACGTCATGGGAGCAGTTCTCAGTGTCTCCATGTTCCCCGGACATCTGAGTGCCTGATCCGCCTGATGAGCGGATCCTGTCAGTCTTCAGTCTTCTGTCACTCATTACTATTATTCTCAGCAAAACACTCGTGACCCCCCGATTTTTTCATGTCGCAATCCCGTCACTAACCTCTAACACACAGAAACAACTTGTATCCCACTATTTATAATTTGCATTAAAATGCTCAAACTGCCCTCAGTGTGTGTGTGTGTGTGTGTGTGTGTGTGAGTGAACTCTTTCCCACAGACAGTAGGCCTACTGAAGCTGCAAGCATTCCATTTGCTGGGTCAGCATAGGCATAAGCCTCTCATGCTGGCAATTAAATATTAATGCATGTGGGAGATAAATTTAGAAAGCTATGTGGAGCTTATGTGTGTGAAATGAATACAGTCCTTGGGGGGGGTTGGAGGTTTTTAATTGTCAAGACAAGAAAACAACGAGTCTATTTCCAAGAAAGGAAAGGATATGATATGCAGTTTTCTAAATCGGGTGTGGCAGCGGAAACGTGAACCACACAGCATGTCTGGATGTCATTTGAAACGTACGCAGGGGTGTTCAAAATAACAGAATAAAACTGAAATAATGCAGTCTTGGCTGAGTTCAGCATCACACAGGCTCCACTTATACTGACAGGGTTCTCTAGTGAATTGCATTGCAGAGTAGGTACAAGTTGGTGCCTGTTACCACCACATAGAGTTTATGCTTTTATAACTCTATAATTTGAGTTTAATCTAAAAACTACTACTTCTTCTGCAGAATCGGCACAGAAGCTTGACAATGTGGCTGTGTTGCTCCATAAACAGCGACTATGTGGGTGTCTCAAGGACACAGAGACACTATTTACACTATGTAAACTACTTTACAAAAAGGGAAGTGGCTGTTTCGCGGCAAATGTCAAGCTTATTAAAAAAGGGGAAAAGCTTGTCGGTGCACCTGCAGCATAGGAGATAGAACAAAGCTGGCACGTGGTCCATTAGAGGAGTCCAGCCACAATGTACAGTGAAACATTATTAAAATTACAGCTTTAAAACCAGGCCAGCAAAGCATTAACAGAATATAATCTGTGTCCTGTTGTATTACATTATGTGGAGGAGCCTGGCAGATGAGGAAATGAGGCACAATGGCTGCACTGTGATCAGATGGTTGGGGGTCTTTTAGAGGCTAGATGAAGACACACCATTGACTTCAGGGATTGGTGGTGTGCAAACCAACTGGCTCTAACCGGTCCTTCCACACACAGGTCTAAAAAAAAAAAAAAATGAAGTTGAAGAAAAAAATCCCCAATTAAATCCGCCCACCCATTATAAGGTGCGATCTCATTTACATTAGTCTGGAATCTTAATTAAAAAGGGGATCTCTGTGGCCAGGCTCAGATGTGGAAACGGTTGTGTGTAATTGCATTAATGGACACACACACACACACATGCGCGCATACACGCCCACACACACACACACACATGTGGGTGCAGCCATGTTTGAACTTCTCATTTTTTTCTCCTGATGATGACTTGCTATTTCCCCCCCACTTCTACCATTAAATGTAGCCTCCTCTTGTTAAAAAAAAAACAAAAAAGCACCGCTCATCTATCTCCACGACACCTAATGTGTGATCACATTCACACCAATTCTGCATTTGATGTTAAATAAGCAGGAAACTTTTAAAGTCAGCGACTGTCCAGCATGCAGCAGCGGCCTCTGTCCATGTCTGTGGTGCTGAATTAAAGAATTGTATCTCTAACACTGTTCCATGGCTTTGTTCTTTGCTCAGCTTGCAGGAATATCCGTTAGAGAAGAGGCCTCCTTCTCTCTCTCTTATGGATGAGATATAAACCTTGTTGCCATTGAAGAGTCACTCCGCAATTCCACACACGCGCCATCCATTCATCCCTTCATCCAGAGAAACCGGTGGAGCCACCAGCACCTTGTTCCCTTTCCAACACACAATACGGGTTCAGCATGCATCTTAAAACAACCAATGAGCCAACACACCGCGTGCGTCGCACCGGGGGGAAAAATGACCACTAAGCCGCCAATAACGCGCAGAGATTACGCGCAAACACACAGGCGTCCCTTACCGTCCCGCTCGCAGAGCTGCAGGGCGTCCAAGCTCAGGTCCTTGATCATCCCCTCGCAGGGACTCAGCGGGCTGCTGATGTTGTGCGCCAAGCCTGGAACCTCCATCTTTGCACGAGAGCCTGTCGGTTATGATGATGATGATGATGATGCTACCGGTTGATTTACCGTCCGCTCGTTCGGAGTGTCGTCCACGGTTGGGGGGGGGGGGGGCGTCTATGGGGACGTGAGAGAGGCAGTGAGAAAGAGAGAGAGAGAGAGAGAGAGAGAGAGAGAGAGACACGGCTGGCAGTCCGCTCCCCTGCTCGCTCCGTCGCGCACGGCTCTCCTCTCCCGTCTCCGTCTGCGGCTATTGGCGCGTCAGCGGAATCGTCACGGGCGCGGACGGCGGCACAAGTTCGGCTTTGCAACGTGAGACATAGCGGCAGCCTCGTTGCTTTCTTCTTCCTCTCACCGCCCCCCCATCCACCTCCCCTCCTCTTCCTCCTAAAATATATAGAATATGCCGGTGTGCGCGTTTAAGGTAGTCCGCGCGCTCCCAGCGCGTCTTGTGCTCTGCGCCTTTAGAGCCACAAGTGTGTCCGTGTGTGTGTGTGTGTGTGTGTGTGTTGTGTTGCTCCGCCGCCGGGACGGGTGAATTCGAACTTCAGCGGATTAGTGCAGCAAATTCAGCGGCTTCTTGTGTAACCAGATTAAAGATCGGTGTCTCCCCGCCGGTTACAGGCCATCCTCTAAACAGCCCACGCTTCTCGCCCGTTTCACACCAACGCCACCCCCCACCCACCCATCAGGGGGTCTCTCCTTCTCCTTATTTGGTGAGGGGGGCAGGTGGAGGGGCCCCAGCAATAATGAGCTGGGCCCTAATGAATGGACTGACCGCATCTGCGTTTTTACGCCGTTAAAAGGCCGTCCCTCACGCGTTTGAGACATTATGGCGCATAATGAAATGCTGTCAACTCACAGCAACCGAGCCATACGTTGTGCGGGGCTGCGTGTGTGTGTGTGTGTGTGTGTGTGATCATCTCCTCATGCTACGCCCTCTTTATCAGTGGCGCACAGCAGCGGGATTACAAAAGGTCAAGTGCACGGTGGCTAAACTGAACTAAACACGCACTGAAGGCTGCAGGCGCGTCTCTTAAACACTCCTGGGTCACATAGAAGTCAATTCTGGTCTTTTCTCCTTCTCCACATTTCCTGCAGCAGCGTTGCCCCTTCCCTGCAGAATCCAGGGGAGAATCCAAGTGAGGCTTGTCACTTTCTATGTGTTGTTGTCTCTTTCTGTGTTATACAAGGCGCCCAGAGGAGCGTGTTTATCTATTCAGTGGACAACTGATTCTGCAGCTGCGCCCATGGGACCCCTGAGTCATGCTGTTTAAGCCAGGGTGTGTGTGTGTGTGTGTGTGTGTGTGTGTGTGTGTGTGTGTGTGTGTGAAGGAGGGGGGGTTACCTTAACCCTTCTCTGTTTGACAGTGCAGCATATCACCACTAAAGGGAGAGTAAAGATCAAACCATGACCATTCCTTAGGCTGTTTATTGCAAATTTCTCATTTCCATCTTCCAAAGCAGATGAAGGCAGTGAACTGGTTTCATGGACATTTGGAGGATAAGGAAATGGGGTTATGTTGTCGGGCGAATTAAACTCCTCATATAAACTCATAATCACTGTGGCATTCATATTCAAACATATTAGACATGCCACTGAAGGTCGATTATATATATATACATATATACTCCTTTCAGATTTTATGGGAGGAGGTACAATTTGTTTCAAGTGAAAGAGAAACAGAGGAGTAGATGCTGCTATGGAGTCACCATCAATGCATCTCTAATGCATCTCCAGTAGGAAAATGGCTAAGATGGTGTTTGCTTGCCAAAGAGCTCTGCCCTCATATCAACAGATTAATATGGCATCTGTTTAAATGTCTGTTTTTGCCATAATTCCATAAACACTGAGCCAGCTCATTGAAGGTCCACGAGCGGTGATTCACAGATAGGAAGAACCAGAGCTCGGCAAACGGGCCCAAATGCACCAAATAAAAAAGGAATAAATAAAAAAAAAATCTCATTGTTATGTGCACCATCATCTATTTCTCTGCTGCTCGGCCTCCCTCCCCCTTCCTGTTTCCCCGCTCCGCCTGCTGAGCTTATCTGGCAGGAGGAGGAGGAGGAGGCTGACAGATTCTAGAGGGTTCCTTCTCGTCCTACCTCCATCCATCCATCCTCGCCACATCCCTCTCTCCACCCACCCCTTTCCCCTCCAGCCAGAGTCATCCTGCCTTAGCGTCACTGTTCCAGCAGAGCTGCAGGAGGACCGACGGAGAGCGGCACTGCGTTCCATCATGTAACACACGCCAAGTTCCTCCCCTCCCCCTTTCTTCTCCTCCATCACCAACATCATTCCTCTTTTTCTCCTTATATCTTTTTTTTTTTTTTTTTTTTAACCTTTCTCCCCTCCTCTGCTTTGCTGCCATTGTATTCTCCTTTTCTCACTTCTCTCCTATATTGTCTGTTTTTACTCTATCTTGTGAAGTGTACACTAGTGTGCACTGTCAATGTGTGTGTGTGTGTGTGTGTGTACACTATATATGTCATTGGCAGTCCACTCTGATTATCTCTCACTTGTGCTTGCATCTCAGAGGCCATGAGGGGATGTGTGACAGATGGAGACATAGCAGGGAGAGAGGTGTAGAAAGAGTAGGAGAAAACATGCCAAATAGCTTCAAATTACATATATATACACATATATGTATAAAAACAGACAAGGAGTAGACATATTTGAATGAAAATATTTTTACCACTCCCGTCTCTCATGCCCAGGAGGACCCACCCTACAGTCCCTACACATCCCATCTTATCCGTGAGGTCAGCTCTGAGCTGGAGGGAGGCCAACGGAGCGTGTCATTGATTTGCAGTGTGAGCTCTGGCCTAAGCTGCAGTTTGACCGATAATGGCTATGTGGGCCTCCAAATAAAGTCCCAGTTCAGAACTTTTCCTAAAATGAAACATTTTTCACCATTTTGTGCCGTGTTCACTTGACACAAGGTCTGAAGGAGATATTCATCAAATTAATTTAATTGATAAAAAGTGCAAATCATGGGAGAAGTTATATACAGTGATCCCTCGCCACTTCGCGGTTCACTTATCGCGGATTCGCTATTTCGCGGATTTTCATAATGCTTTTTTTTTTTTTTGGTGCATTGTGTTCTGCATTCTGATTCGCTAAAAACTCACTCCCGCTTCTTGTATCAAAACATGCTACGAATTGTGCTATCATTTTGTCGTCTCGTGCAGTTATGTGTACGTACATAAAACAGCTTGGCAAATTTACATTAAGTTGGCCAAATTATCTTGTAATTTCGAACATCTCCTAAACCCATAATGTCGACGAAACGGCCTGGACGGACAAAAGCACCTACGGATGGGCCCAAACGGCGGAAGATGCTACCTATCTCAGATAAAGTTAAACTTCTGGACAGGCTAAGGGAAGGTAAAAGCTATGCAGCCGTTGCTCGCCATTACGGAATCAATGAATCTTCCGTTCATTACATAAAGAAGGAGGAAAAAAACATAAGGACGACAGCAGCAGTCAATTTTAATACGAATGCAATACTAATTGTAAAAAAAAAATAAAGTTTTCTATTTTGCGGATTTCACTTATCGCGGGTCATTTTCGGAACGTAACTCCCGCGATAAACGAGGGATTACTGTATATATATATATATATATATATATATATAAGGATATACAGATATGATGCATATGTCATGAATTTTCCAACATCTTATTTTGAAATAGGATTGCATAAGAATATCCACCTGAATGGAATCCAGACAGGATCTAAATGGATTAGTCCTGGAAAGGGGCATACCTCATAATCCATAAAACATGGAAAGCTAACATCAGTCCAGGGAAAATCTTTTTTTTTTGGAAACACCCTGATACACTTGATTGAGCTGGTCATCAGGTTGGAACTACTGTCAGCATCCTTTGAGATTGAACATATTCGCTCAAAAAAACCCCCCCAAAAAAACCTGCAAGGTTGAGACCAACAGCCGGCGTCCTGTCCCTCTGCTCAAATGACCCATGGACCTGTTAGTGTAATTTGCTTTAAGTCAAAATATGAGATGTTGTCTTTTCAAGCATAACAAGCGATTAATCCAAGCAATATGTGAGCCTGAAAGAGTCCCATTCTACTTGAAGAGGCATTTTTCCAGTTTAATATTTTAATTTTCATGGTCTCTTTATAATAATTTGCTTGATTTTATGGTCCAAAAGCCACAGCAGTGATGCAGTCCACACGCTCTTTTTCGATTGGCTGGATGGACCCAGGGGCCGGTACTTTTAACTATCACTCCTGTTGTGACGTCACAACTGGAGCCATTTCCAAATGGCTTGTGTTGATCCAGGTGTGAGCAGCACTACGGTGGCAGCCAGATTTCAACAGAAGGAGTGGGTGGTCTGACTTCACAGTTTTCGTTAGCAGGAACACCAGAGAGCTAAATATTTACACACAAACACGGAACAGAGGCCATAACAAGGCCTTTATAATGGGATCTGTTAAGAATTAAGGAAATATGACTTATAAAGGCTTTTTATTGCTTTGATGATTTTGATCAATACAAATATAAAGTCATACAAATTAATTTGACTTCAGTAAAATAAAATTAAAGTCACGTTGGGTGAATGTTTGTTGCTACACTTTATCAGTATCATGTTAATTAGTTTCAAAAATTATTATATTTAACACCTTAGAAATTCACAAAAATTAAATGTAAATGAAGACATGTATTCTCATTGAATATTCCTTTATGTTTTAAATAGTTCTGGTTGTTCTGAGGAAGGAAAAATGTTCAAGAAAACCTGAAGCTATTCATTTGCTCTGAGAGGAGAGTAAATGGAACAGGTTTGTTTTTTAGCCTGAGGCTGGAAACGGTTTTATTTCTTACTAAAAGAACATTAAAACATGAAGTCTCTATTCGTATATATTGAATAGTACAGCCATATTTAGTGCACAATCTCTTACTGCAACAACAATATTGAATGAAATACCAGGTGTAGATATTTAAAAATAAAAGTAAGAATGAATCAATCTTAGTAAGAGCTTTGTTATTTGGAATAAGAAGGAGTGAACGATGAGAAATTAACTGGTAGACGAGAACCCAGACTCACCAGCCACTGGGAGCATATTGTCCTCTGGAAAGGATCCAAAACGGTGAACTAGCGACCAAGTCACAGCTCTACTAATTTACACCTTTCCTGCAGAGGCAATCTGTCCATGAGAACAGTATGTGATCAGTCTAAAATCTGCTGCTCGCTCTTCAAATAGGGAGGTTTGTCAGTGATAAAAAACAACAACCTCATGGCTTTCTCCTCTCTACAGTTTTAGCCTCAGTGTCTTTCACCCTCCGCCTCTCACAATAGAACATGAAATTGAGATTAGTCATGCCGAGCACTGGGAAGGATTGCCAGCTGTTCCATACAGATAATTGCCCTAAGTGAGATGGAGAGACTTCGATATTTGTGATTTAATAGCTTTACTCCAGAACTGCTAGATGCATTATGGGATTGTTCTATTAGATATTTCTTGGGTAGAGTAGAATCCTATAATTGGTGATGTGTATGTCATTGTTTCGATTGCCTCTAAATTTTTTTTTTTTTTTTTAAAACACTCATCAGGATCAGATTGAGCAGAGGTTTGCTCGCAAAAAATGAGACAAAAAAAATATGCAAAACAGGTATTTAATGTAAAATGTGATTGAATTCTGAACTGAGTTTGATATATAAATAAAAAATACTAGACCAAAATAGTCAGGTAGTCAACTGTCTACACATCTTTAATACACTGCATCTTTTGTCTACAGCACAGTCACGATTTCTTTGTATGTTTGCATACTGGATTAATAAACTGATTATGATCCATTCATCATATGAGAAACTGGCAACAGGAATGAGCGTCTTCTTTGTGTGTTTTACAACAGATGAATGCCCCCAGAGCTCTTCAGCATTTATCATAAACATGTTTAGTGTTACACAAACACGAGGGTGTTCCGCGTCCTTTACCTCTGAAACCTTCTGTGGAAAATAATGACAGGGAAGGAGAAAGTGAGTGAGTCACAGGCCGCCACGGAACACAGTTCAGTGGCACCACCTGTTTCTGCTAAAGGCTCATTTGTGCTGGATGACAGGTTCCCTCCCTCCCTCTCCGTCCGTGCACCATCTGAACATTAATTTGTTGCCATAAACAAACCGTGGATGAGGTTTGGCGCAGTTAATGTGATCAGAAGTGAAATGGAAAATTGAATGTCCTTCCCCACCCCAGGCACAAAATAAGAGTTGCAGAAGTGTTTGTTTTTTCCATTTAAGTGAAGATGCAAGTACACGCTCAAACACACAAACAACTAATTTACTCTAAAAACTCTTCCTTAGACTTTTAAAGTTTTTTGGGCAATTCGTTTCAAAACATGTGATCTGCTGCTGACCATGGTTTACTATAGAAGTTTTTTTTTTTTTTTTTTTTTTTTTTAAAGAGGATAGTGCCCTCTTGAGGTGTTTTACAAAACTGCAGAGCACAGAATTTAGTATTTAAATTTCATTAAAGCAAGTGGTTATCTATTCTTTACAGTCTGTAGTCTCCATGATTCCATGATTTTGCTGACACACAATAGAGATTAAACAGGTCAGGAGTGGATTAGTGACATGGATCAGGCTTAGGAATAAAGAAATAGGGGTAAAAGGGGGAAAAAACATGAAATATAAAGGGGGGGAAAACACCAGTTATTTGATGGTCTAGTAGCCAGGTGGGCAGAACAGATGGGCAGTTATTTAAGGACTTGAGATTGAGTTGAAAATTAATTAAATTTCCTGTAGTACAGTATACATTCTCTCCATCGGTCATTCACTCTGATGGATTAAGCAAATCCTGGCTGTGCAGCTTAGGCCCTCGATGCATGTGGGCATGCATGGCACCGTAAACGCATGCAGCTGGGTTGTTCGTGTGCATTTCTGATTACGGGTCGCGGTAAGGCTTCAGACCCAGAAACCAACAGGAAGTGAATGTACGGCGTGGCCGAACAAGCTTGTAGACCATGTTTACAAGCCCCGCTCTTTAAGAGTACATTTGTCAGCTGTGATTTTCAGCACATAAAAGTGACACTGTATATTGTAGCAGCAGCCTTCTGTTTTAAAACAGGCATTTCATCTTATATTGAGCCCTTTCAGCAGTATGTGAATGTTCTGGAGGCAGCAACATGAAAGAGGAATTGGCTTAGCCACTAATTCCTCCTAGAGATTTCCTGATGGTTAGTTTACATCATAGAAGGATATTTAAGACAACTGATGTCTTGTCAGATGCAACATTTCTGCACAACATGCAGCAGGAGGAGGGGAAGAAAAAAAAAAAGGTGTTGTTTGCATACATTTATTACCTTCATAATATCCATTTGAATGTTTGAACAAACATTGTTTTTTTTGCCTGCTTGACAGTTTCTTCAAAACATCTTCTGTTTATATCCGTACTACAATACAGTCATAATAACAATGGCATGAACAGATGCCACAGTGAACAGAGCTTTGGCCACATGGCAATGTTTATACACAAATTCTTCTCTCGGAAACTTTGTGCAGAATTGTACCTTTCTCACACAAAAAAAAAAAAACGAAAAACAAACAATGGTTGTACAAGATGAAAAAGTTGTACAAAAGTTATGTATTACATCATTTCCTTAGTGGTTTACATTTATTATAAATGTACCATTTGATTGCAGTACAAAGACTTGTTCAAATAAATCCCTTTGGGAACAATAGGACTAATGCAACAAATCAAAAGACATAATTGTGAAACTACTCGATCGAGGGCGAAGACTAGAGAAGCTGGTGGTAAACGTTTTTTTTTTTGACTTGATGAGTCCCTTCATTGATCCGTAATAAATCTGCAATAAACAATGCTTCAATATCTTTTATTTTTTTTTTTTTTAAAACAACATTCACTTTATAAGACGAGAACCTCTGCTGCCCCGCGAGCAAAACGCATCCGAAACGAGGTGAACTTGGCTAGGGATGAAAACAACAGTCCGCTAGGCAAGAACACGAGTCACGGCACTGACGGAATCAGTGCTCAACAGTTTCAATGTAATACCATGATGAGTGGGGGCGAAGCGGCCCCGGGTTTCCTCTCGGGATAAAGAATCCCGTTCTAGATTAGCTATGTCCCTTTTAATCTCTTTTTTTTTTTTAAGACATCAAAGGGAAAAAAAGAAGAAAAAAAAAAAAACGTAATTACCTGGTTGGCGTCGGCCACCATGTCAGAATATTATTTAGTATAGTGTTAACTTGACAACCACATTGAGAATGGCTCAAATCAGATGTGAGGGAGGGTGGAAAGTGGTTAAAAGGGAAACAATAGACGACCTTAAAGGGAATAACTGCAAATCGAAGAGGAGGAGAAAAAAAATTATTGACTTTTGAGATCATAGGACTGCTGTTGCCTTCTGTCGTATTTTAATTTGTTGACGTGATTCTTCATCCTCCTCTACATATCCAGGAGATTTTATACACTGGACTCATTTAAACCGAGAAATTCTTCAGTCTTAGCTTTAATACTTCCTGTACCGAAAACATAAACAAATTTCTCCGGAAAGAAAAAAAGGATAAAACTTTATAAGGCGGCTCTTAATTGCACTTGAAGGAAATTCTCAGGACATTGGAAGACGGATTGGCTTGAAGACTAAATCCTTAGATAAATCTTAAGAACATCACACATAAAATACATCAGTTATCCAAAATTTATGAACTATTGGAAAGAACATTTTCCTTTTCCAAACACATGACTGAACACAATACAGAATCCCAGAACAAATACAAGCTTTTGATGATAAACTGCTGCTGCATACATAATCCACTTTAGTAAAAAGTGCTTAAGCAGGTTTTACTGGATATTAAGATTGCTCAACTGATACAAGAAAATTCCAGATTTTTATTTGTTTTCATCTTAAATCTAATATTCCTTTAGATGGTTTGGGCTCTTAGGTTGGCGACTCTGGTAGAAACGCTGGGAATAAACTGGTTCTTTGTGTGATGCGCCTTCTGTTTGGACAGTTAAGGTCAAGTCAAATTCAGACCTAAATATTTGTGGTCTTAGCGAAATATCTCCCCGCTGAAAAAAAAACTACTTATGTACACTGGCACCTTTCGCTACAAAAGTCACCGCCTTGCCCTGGTCGGAGGTCGTTTTTTTCTCTAAACAGGGACGGCCAGTGAGTAGGAAGACCGATCTTGTGTTCCCGAGACGAGGAGGAGTGCTTTGTGAGATTTAGGCATATAGAAGGGGCCACAGGGAGGCCAACACTGACAAATAACAGATGAGACAAGAGACCATGTACTATAAACAAACAGCCAAGAAAACCACAGAAAGTTGTGCCTGTTGACACAATCAGAGCGAGGCCTACAAAGCTTAGCCCAACTGCCTCATGCCTCTGCTGCTGTCTAATGGCACAGCCATTACGGCTCCACAGATTAAGGGGCAGGAAACAAAACAAAGTAAAAGATACTAATAATACTCTAATTACAAAAATCATATAAACTCATTCAAGAATGTATAAAAAATACATATGTAAACTGATTACCTATAAACATCCCACCCATTCCCCTAAAATGGTAATGAAAAGGAAAAAAAATAAAATCATAATGAGTAATGAGTACAAAATATTGGATTTTTTTTATCTATTTAATAAGACAGCTGCGGTGGCTGCAGGACGCTAACACTGACCTCAGAGGAATGTCCATCAATCAAAAACACTGAAAGCAGCCTAAGGTCAAAGGCCACCATGGTACGTTCCTTTGGTATACGTGATAAATGTGATGAAGTCACCACTTTGGTGTACCGACTTTTTTTTTTTTTTTTTGCACTTGATTTGGTGTCGCTTAAGTGCTTACTGGCTAAGTGCTTACATTTGGTTTGGTACAAAATGCATCTGTGCTTTTAGTCAATAAAAAATGCATAGTTATTATTATTTCAATCTAAGGAATTAGGCTTTCACAGGCAAAAGTCTAGTAGTATTAAAGTGCATGTCTCTGATACAACCGCATTGTAGGAATGCAGGTAGTATCAATGTGTAAAATGATTGTACTAATCATTCTGCCTGTTCCCTTGAACAAAAAAGTGGACAGAAATACTGGACAGTACCCTTCTTCAGGACCATAAGAGCAACCTTCATATATAAATGCTCCTAATAGACTAAATGGCTCTATAAGGAGTGAACACTGAACCTCAGGTATCTGAGAAATCCCTTTTTTTTCCTTTGTTGGCACTTCAGGTAAAACTATGGCTTTTTTTTCATATATCTTTATACTATATGGCAACAACACTTTGAACAGTCTTAATTCAGCTGAAGCTGAAGGAGGGTAAACACTGAAAGGACGACGCTGGAGGCTGCTCTCCATAATGGACGGTTGTGGGGTGGCCTGGGAGGTGTGGAGGCGCCTACCACCGCCCGCTCACGCTGGCCATGTCTGCGTGGAACTGACGGGAGAGGCGGCCGCTCGCTCCCCCTTCCAGGAAGGAGGATCTGATGGGTGGCTCGAATAGCTTCCTTCGGTTCTTGTTTAGTTCTGTCAAAACATGCAAAAAGAAAAAAAAAAAAAAAGCACCACAAAACATCAGCGGCTGCAAAAAGGTGACACAAACACGTTGTTTGACTGTGGACGACTTCTACCTGTGTCGCAATGGGAGCCGCAGCACATCAAACTAAAGAGGAGAGGCAACTGAGGAATGTGTTAACATTTCCCTTTAGCCTCAATTGATCAACAATGACAAGAAAATGGGATTCAAATCACTACAGGGTAGCGCAAGATCAACAAAAACTCTCTTTGTGTCCATCTGGTTTTATCGTGGGTTTTTAATACAGCAGCTTGGACGAAAGGCTTTCATAAAAATGTCAGGAGGCAGCACACCCTGGCATCTTTTGGGTAATTCATGTGATAGTGGTGTTTTGTCGCTGCCAGCATAAACCTTCACTTTGATTACTGGAGACAGCCAGCTCGCTCCAGAAGCTCTTTTTACTGGCAGAGCGGCAGGAAGTTAAAACCTGGACTGCATCGACTGGCATTCTGCTGTATCTCTTTATAATGAGGGGCAAAAAAATACAGAAAGACAAAGAGAGAGACATGCATGTTCCTGTTTTCAGGCCCTAGAGTTTGTCAGCGGAGATGAGCGTTGACCTGTACTTGGCCGAGGCGTCGGGGAGAAAATCCACATCTTGGCCTTGGATCACTCTACTTCCTTAATAATCAGCCGTTTCCCCCGCTTGCTCTGACTGTCAACCCTGGCTCTGCTCTGAGGTTTCGGAACCGAAACATTTAGAGAATATTCAGTGACAGGAAACTCGTGATCCCAACACGTGCAGTAGAAATTTATGCAGTCAAACAACTCTGGCTATTACAATTTGAAAAAATAAAGACATTAGTAATGTGCGACACCCACTACTTTCACATTGGGTCCAGTGCAACGAGAGGACAGAGCTGACATCAGCATCAGGGAGGCAGCTGGAGCAGCTGGAGGGAAACCAATACACTCATCCGAGAAGAATGCACCTTAATCCCATTTACTGCTGCTGGTGTAAATGAAGGCAACAAGAAAAACTGAAACGGCAGTGTCTGGAACTTCTTTACTAGCGTCTGCAGATAATAAAGGCCGCCTATAGCTCTCCGATCTGGTGGCTGGCAGCGGGGATGACCTCTGTGGGTCGGTGC
The DNA here is from genome assembly GCA_036785175.1 of Eupleurogrammus muticus. Taxonomy (NCBI): domain Eukaryota; kingdom Metazoa; phylum Chordata; class Actinopteri; order Scombriformes; family Trichiuridae; genus Eupleurogrammus; species Eupleurogrammus muticus. The sequence continues at coordinate 12,533,329 of JAYKQN010000019.1, forward strand.
ACTTTTTCTACTGTCTGCACAGCTGGGCTTCAGCAGTAGGCATAAAATAGAAAACATGAGTCAGTTTTGATGCGCTGCCTTCAGCAGGCTGCAGCTGGTATCCGTGATTAAGGACAGAAAAGGATAGAGGTAAACGTGAAGGTCTCTCTGTAAGGCCACTCTCCTGTTGGTTAATGGTTTTCCACCCACTATGGACAGTTGGAGGTCGTAGAAAAAGTCAAAGACATAGAAATAAAAAAAAAATAATACAACACAGGATAAAAACTTTTGCTAGTTCATCCGTACCCGAGATGGCAAGCAGCATTTTCCTGCGAGCTCCGAAGGTCGTGATGCCTAGTTCCTTCAGGTCCTGGTCTGTTAGGGTCAGGAATGTCTGAAGGTCAATCTGGAAGCAGTTACATGGATAGTTAGAAATAATAACAAATACACTCAAACAGTTGATGTATTATTTCTGTTCAGACACATTCTCTATGCAACTCATAAGCCCCTCTTCAAGTCAGACAGCCCCTTGGTTAAACTAAAGAACACTAGTCTCTGCTCTACGCTACCTCTTGCTGCTGGAAGACGTCCGTGTATTTCCCCAAGCCCAGCTTACTGAAGAGCTCGGGCAGATCGGAACCTTTCAGGGACGAGTTGAGGCTGCAGCCGTTGCTGCCGGTTACTGAGGAGATGCAGTCCATGTAGTTGCTGCTGCTGAGATAATGCTCTGCAGCTGGGGAGTGAACGGTTGGAAGGACAGGAGGAAGAACAGAGAATGACAAGCAGGAAGTAAGCAAGACAGCAGAAAACATTGCTTCACATTAAAGTTGAAGTCCTTTATCATATAAAACAGCAAATCAACAAAGGTATGATAGTTGGATGGATAACGTAGCTCTACCTAGGTAAATTTAAAAAAAAAAGACATTCAATATAAATATTGAATCTCTGAACTTTCCAATGGCTAAATTAGTGGGCGCCTGTTCTAATGCAATTTACTTATATTTTAATGTAATTTAATTTTTTTTCCTTTATTTGATAGTGCAGTGGAGACAGGCAGGAATGTGGGACCTGCAGGAAAGGGCTGCCTGATGCAGGATTGGAACCCGTGGAACCCCTCTACCTACCACCACCTGGTGTACTGCAGTTTATTTTCTGAAGTAACCCTCTTCCCTCCCAGGAGGCAGGTGACATCTCAGGGTAACTGTTGGCGTTCTTATAGAGATACATACACAGCAACAAGCTAATTTCATGATGTTTTTGCTCTATTTTATGTACTTTGTATTTTCTTTTTATATTATTCCCCTTTTAATTATATTACTCTATTGGTGCTTAAATTATCATGTTATATACTTTAACCTCTATTTTGTAATACTGCAAAAAATACCACATTTGGCAATCAATATAGTGAGTTAAAAGCAAGGCTGAATAGCAGATGGCAAGATTCTTTTTGGATGCCGACCTGCCTTAAAACCCCAAAGAAGAAGAAGATGATGACGAAGAAAAAGAAGAAGGTGGCACACGACACAATCACGCAGCCAAACATGTGACATGGTGACCTGGTGCCTTTGTTAAAATGTCAGTGTAGAGATATATGAAAGTGTTGGAGAGCAGGAATAGAATTGCAGCTTGCAATGACATTGGATACAGATCTTACAGATTTCTATGATGTGTGCTTACCGGAGATGTTTCTTTGAACGACATATCTAAAAATATATTCTAGACTATTTATGCCATTTATTATGCCACATTTGACAATCAATATTCCTATTTATATTCTTCAGCTTTTCATTTTTTGTCCCTGTGTATGAAATGTGCTGTATACAGATACTAAAGATTCATGTAGCACTGACTGGATTTGTTCTGCTTCCTCTTCGGGCTGCTGACGGCGGTGGGGAACTCGGCGTGGCTCGGCAGGCCGTTGCCGACACCGTTCCGCTCTCGCCAGTTGTCGGAGTCGCTGCCGTTCCCCACGCCTTCCCTGCTGCTGGATCTGGACAGGGACAGCGGGGAACCCTGAGACAGAAATCAGGAAGACACAAAGTTAACGTGGTGTCCTGATAAGTTCTGAGTGGCTATGCTGAATCTTAGTACAATGTCTGACCTCGTAGGTGGTGCTCATGCTGGGCTTGTACGGAACATGATTGGCTCTCCGCAGCTCCTTGATCGTCTCGGCTGGCATGGACTTGGAGAAACCAAGACCACTCCAAGTGTTGGTGGGGGTCCGCACCTCAGTCACCACAGGCTTCTTTAACATAGCTGTGTAAATACAGATATAGAGCGACGCTGATGCACAGATACACCTATATGTAGATAACTCTAAATAAAAGATACCATACATTTTTTTTTTAATTAAGTTGAATTCTTTTATGACCCTGTGATAACATTAAAAGCAGTATTTTTCTGTGAGAAAGGCTCAAAAATGGAGTTGATGACTTCCTGAAGTAGCATGGGGTCAGGGAAGTTTGATTCCAATATTAGCTCAGCTTGTTTCTCTAATATCTAAAGATCTAAATGTTCAGTTGGTTTCTTTCTGAAACCGATTTATCTGCAGATGTCTCCCATTTAAATCAAACAATGTATTTGACCAAATTGGAAAAGACAGAGATAAAAAGAGTGAAAACTGGGAGCGACCCTCACCTGGTGCAATGCTGCCTATTTTGGATTAAGTGGAAAAGAAGAGAACAAACCAGATGTGTTTTTAAAGCTTTTAATGATAGCATCTAATTATTTTTTTATTGTGGATCCTGCTGACCTGTTGGCACTGACAGGTGAATGTTTTCTGTCTCCTGACTTGTTTTACTGTTTTACAAAGGTGGGATTGCTGCAAACTGAATTGTCCTTCGGGGATTAATAAAGTCGTCTGAACTGAACTGAAACAGTTTTGTGTTAAAAAGCTGTGAAAATACTCTGTATGATACCCAAGCTAATGCTGACATGTGCTCAGATTGTTTCTCGAGCTCCTACAACACAGGGCTCCCTGCGTGGTGGTGCAAACACAGCTTCCCGTTAGTTCACCTTTGCATACTGTGCATTTTACACCGAACAAAATAAGCTGGAGTAACGCCACCTTGACTTTCAGACAGCACGCTAGCGTTCCATTAGACGTGACTTGTGACGCCACAGCGTCTGCGTTTAGTGTGACCATGAGCCGTGACTCTGGCAGGCTACTGCGAAATACTCTGATGCTTTTAAGAAGTTAAACCGCTCGACTTGAGCTAAATACGCTGTGTCAGTCGGTGGTTTGTTTGACAACAGTTAGACACAATGTGTAGCGACACTGAGAAGCTCCACACTCGGTCTGTGGTTGCAGGGTTTCATTGCCCGGAGAAGTTGACAGGTGTGTGTGTGTGTGTGTGTGTGTTGTGTGTCTTTGAGCACTGTATAACGTTACTAGTGATGTGTGTCAGCTGTGTGTTTATGGGAAAAAAAAAGGATAACTGGAGGATAAAGTGAAGAGAAGCAGGTCACACACACGCAGCGTGCTGTCAAAATGTCTAACCTACGTGCCAGGTATGGCCTGCCAGCCGTCCCTTTCACACTGAAGGTGTGAGATCCCAGTCACATATGCCCATATCACACTTCTTAACCAGGCACCAGCAATGTAATGTTCAGAAACAATGTTCCCCAGTAATATTCAATATCGGACCAGAAATAAATGTAAACTTACCTTTGGTTGCTAGAAGCTTTTTCTGTTCATAATCAAATGCCTGAAAAGAAAGTTATAATTAGAATGTGCTAATAGTAGTAGAGCTGTGTTTGTGTGTGTGTGTGTGTGTGTGTGTGTGTGTGTACCTGCATGTTGGCAAAGGATGTCTGTGGTGCCAGCCTGATTCTCTCCCTCTCGCTCTGCTGTGCTGCCCTCTCCGCTGCCCGCTCACTACCCGGGGCCCTCTTATCAGCAACAGGACTGTCTGATGAACTGGACTCGGCGTCGGAGAGGAGGCAGTCAGAGCTGTTGGGGTTGGACAGATAAAGTGGTGTGAAGCCGAGCAGACGAGGCATCCTCCATCTCATTTTCTCCTCGCTTTGTCTCTAAAACTGTGGCTCATGAGCTTTACCTGGACATGGAGTTTAATTATCAAGACGCAGGCTGTCCATGGTGATCCTATGTAAATCAGCACATGCTAAAAAATACCCATCTGTATCCCTTACTGTTTAAAGAGCATTGGCCAAACTCAACCAGCGTGTGCTGTAACTGATCTCCTAAGGGGAACTCGACAGTACCAAGATGAAGCTGTAAGTGATTTCTTGACTCCAACATACTGTAGATGGGAGTTCTTGGTGCCCTGCAGGAGCTCCACAGCTTGCCTCTTCCCCGATGACGTCTTGCACGAGGCCAGCATCTGCTTCAGCTCACTCCCATTGGCCGAGTGAGACGGGCTTCTGGGCATGCCCACTTCCACAAACGTGTCGGAGCCTGCAGGAAACAAACACAAACACATTCAATAACCCGATTGACTCATTTCAAATCTGTCTAAACTCTAAACAGCACCAGATCTCAGAGACAAAGAATTCACAGCTGGCCTCCATCTTGCGTACAGAAAATAAGCAATGTTATGACAGCCTTGGCTGAAAGAGCTCAAGCCCCTTCTTGTTCCTTGTTTAATGCCGTGCACAGACTTGGGTCACTCAGTATTCTCAAGTATGTGTAGCTAGGTGGGCATATGTATATGCGCATGAATTAAAGTGTGACAAGTCCCAGTTGTATCCTGCATTAATTAAAGAAGCACAGCAGCTGTAATTAAGAGTAGTTTCCCTGCTACTCGTCTTCCAGTGTGACAGGAAGCTGCTCTGTGTAACAGGATGTGGCTGTATGTGTGCGTGCGATTGTAAGCATGTGTATAATCAAGAACATTTGAATGTACACGGAGCGCTCTACCATATAGCAAAATATATGTCAGTCAATCTAATGAAGGTTCTCTGGGGTTTCATGTTTGAACCATTACCCTCATTCCACAAAGTGGAGTCGAGTCGGACTGGGCGAGCCAGTCCAAACACATTCTGAGACACAGGAGGAGGTAAGGGAGGGAGAGGAAAACTTACTGGGACGCGCACCGCATTGGGGGAGGACCAGCTCAGAAAACAGCGGAGAAAATGAGACGCGTGAGAGAGAGAGAGGTTTGAGGGGGAAAACCGTGTGTGTAAGACACAGAGGAAATGAGGGCCTTTCTGAACCGCTAGGAGACCAGCAGTTAATCTGTCTCTGTTCCAACACAATAAACGTAGCCGGAGCGAGTAAGAGGTTAGGTTGACAGTATAGAGAAATAGAAATCCGTTCATTCAAAGCACTTTTCCTCATAGTAGGTTTAAGGGTTACATAAATCTTGAGTGGAAATACCTGAACTGGACATTTATGTTAAGTCGGCAAGGCCGTGGTCCAGCCAAACTGAATCGAAATGTTAACAGCTCAAGAATTTTGTCTATCCAAGGTTATCAGCCATAAATAACAAGGTTTTAACTGTGTCTAAATAACTGACTCAGAAGAGGGCAAAGCTCTTGTTACAGGCAGTCCTTCACAAAATATGTGTACAAAGAAGATAGATGAGAAAAGTTGAGAATTTATCTCTGATTTATCAAATAGGTCTTATTAGACACGTTTTTACCAAAATCAAATAAACCTCTGAACAGAATTTGAAAGAAGATTTGGGAAGGGAGGTGATGAGTAGATTTACTTGAACCTTCAATATGACCCATCTTCATCATGCAGACCATCACATCTGTCTCTTTAAGCACAGATAATGCAGCAACCATCCACTTATTTTTCTAAAGATTACAAAGTAAGTTTATTTTTACTTTAAAGGTCTTATTGTGGAAAGTGAGATTCAATTGCTTTTTGATTATCTGTTACATAAAACTCATGCTTCACAGCTCTCAATCCACAATTAAATTCACACTAGCTGTATTCAGAAACTGTGCCTGAAATGACCCGTCCGGCCATCCATTAAGTTGTGATGTCACAACTTAACAGTCAGTGCCCATCCTCCACTCTCAGCCATTTAGATCAGTTGATCCCTGCAGGGAGAGGATGTTAATGAGGCAGAGACAGAACAACCTGTTCTTTCTAGATCTCCAGAGAGAACCTTGGGAGGAGATTGAGAAGACTTTTTGTGCCCAAAACCACAAAAATATCTTGTTAAAAATATATAAATTCAAATGAGACCCAGACAAAGTGAACACTATGGGACCTTAAAAAAATATGTGCAATTGAAAAAAAGAGGACAACGGCTTAAAGTGATGATGAGGCCATTTTTTGCAGTCTGCGGGTTGGTTTGTATATGGGTTACTTCAGATCAATACCTTCATCTGGGCTGGACTTGCTGGACAGTGGTTCAGACGGATTGTGTCCGCTGGCCTCCTGCACCGAGTCACACGGGGCTGGACTCAACACGGTTTCTGCGAGGGAAGCAGTAGCTATCCTTCCATAGACTGAGCCAGGGTGCTACACGTGCGTGCAAACAGACATACAAGAGGAAAAAATACATCATGGTTGGCAAGATGAGAAAGTAAAAAAAAAAAAAAAAACTTTATTGATCAGTTTTAAGAAGTACTTATCAGGTCTCTCAAAATGTACATTTTTTGTTCATGTTGGTTTCTTTTTTATTTATAAAGCCGATTTGTACCATTTATTTTGACAAAAATCACAATTTTGTGTTATTTTTAACACAAAATAACAAATGGTATAATTGGAAAAAAAATGATAAGAATAAGAATAGAATAAGAATATAAAACCAGTTAAAAACATGCGTTTTAATTTTTTAAAAACCTTTCTAAGACCAAGTTTTTACGGTTATACCACATAGCACTGTTTGTCACATAGGGAGTGAGATTTACTAAACAAAAAGGTCAAAGTGAAACTGTGAATGAATGCAGCATAGTTTACTGAGGCTACCTTAACGTGGCCGTTGAGAGTGCAGGGGCCCTTGGTGCAGTCAGGGACCCCGTTGGGCTGCTTGTCTATGGGGGCCAATCCAGGTGGAGGGGACGGCGTGTTCTGTGTGTAACCCTGCACGCCTGACAGCAGGATGCTGCTCAGCGTGGCCTGGGTGGCAGGGTGCAGCATTAGTTGAGATGAGAAGCCTGAAACAAAAAAGCAACAAAAAGCAAAAAATGTACCATCAGCAATTTTTCAAAATTTGACTTACAGTATAATTTCTGTACAGCGGTTAAAAGAAAAATCATTCCTCAATTTTAAATCCACAAATTGAAATCGACCTAAGTGAACCACACAATAGAGCAAAGAAAAAAAGAACTTAATATTAGCTATTACACAGACCTTGGGTGCTGGTGAGGGAGCTGGGCCAGAGGGAGGGGGAGGGCGTGGGGGTGCTCGGGCTAGGAGTTTGCAGAGGGCTCATGGAGGAGTTTAGGCTGTTGAGGACAGCGTTCGGGGCAGCGGAGTTGGCGAGGGAGTGGGCCGCCGTCGCACCCAGGAAACCTGAGGAGAGCGCGGAGGGAAAGGGGAAGCGGAAGATGGATGGATCAGCGGTGGTCCTGTCAAAAGCGCAGAGGCATTTTTCAAGCTAATCACACGTTACACCAAGGTCCTTTGAAAACAATCTCGGTCGTCCAACCGGAATTCCATCAACCAGACAGCAAACGAGAGGAAGAATTCTTTAAATTTCTACAAGGTCATGGATGCAAAAGTATATATCCAGGGTGTCCTCGTACCCGATAAAACCATGTTATTGAGAGCAGCAACAATGTAGTGCTTGGTGTCTTAAACCAAACACAGTGTATGAAAACAGAAAGAAGCAGGTCTGTGGCTTTAACAAGGGGCTAGTTTGGCTCCAAGAATAAGGCCATGGATTCTTCTGGCAGGCTGGCCTGTAATCTGAGGAAGAGAAGCATGTAGCAATTACTAAAGCCAGGATGTGGCCGTCCACAGCTTCAACCCTGGGCCCCTGGGTTTAAACCAGGCAGCAAGAAACCAGTTCTACTGTATGGGGACTTGATGACACTTTCTTTTTTTGTGACCAGCTGTTTAAAATTGAATAAAATTTTCCCATCTCATTTGTGTGTGTGTGTGTGTGCGTGGTGGGAAACAAAATAATGAAAGTGAAAGAGCTCACGGGAAAAACATCACGCACAATGAAATACATACTCAAAATCCAATTTTTTTTTACACAAATACAGATCCAATGGTCAACTACCCTACATGTTCTAATGCTCTAAATTAATTAGGACTGTTATTTATAATGTGGGTAAGTGTATATATATATATATATATATATATATATATATATATATATATATATATATATATATATATATATATATATATATATATATATATATATGTTTATGTATATTTGATTATATAGAAATATATCTACACAAATCTACCACACTGTATATATAAATGTACAATGCACCATAGAGAGATAAACAGTGAGATGTACAGTCTATTGTCACCATGTGCATACTACAAGCTGTCAGCAGTTCTGTCTGTTTTTGATGCATTATGTGTTCATATCCATGTTTTTAAAAAGTCTTAACCTCAACAAAACAGTAACATCCGAAAGCAAACAGTAGTTCAATGGGTCCAAATATTTGTCCTATAATACTACTTTACTACAATGTATTAGGAGCCACCCTTGGAAACAAAACAAAACCATGACAACCGTTCCAAACTGAACTCCGTGCCTTCGCACGACTGAGGTCAACACGGCAGACAAACCAACTCCTACGCGATAATAACCGTTCATCTTCCGATGATTCACAAGCTTGTGAACCATTCCAAGAACGCTACTAAATTTGTTTTGAGGCTGTTTTCTGATGGTCGGCTGATAAAAGATTTGTACATGTGGAACCTCTTGGCATGAAGTTCATACCATCAGTGAGGTCACCCTGCAGCCGAGCAGCTCCTACTGTAATGAGCATATGTAGAAGATGGTGTGCTGACTAATTAGCTCATGATTTATGCAGATGCTGAAATGATATTTGTCTCTGTATTGATTCAGTAAACTAGGTGATAACATGCTTGGAGGACATCTGGCTGAGCGATCTCGTTGATGGATGTGCTGTGGGACTTTGTAGTACAGATGTACACGACACTGATGTATGAGGACATTAGTTCCTCTACAAAGACATTTATTCTCCGAGGATAAAAATGGTAGCCTCTTATCTCCCCTCGCTGATTTATCTTTCATCATGGAAAAAAAAAATGCAAAAGAATGAAAACTAACTTGTCAGGGAAGTCATACTTCCTCGACAAGCTGCACGGAGTCATTACCCAGATTGCTCAGCCCCAGGCCAGCTGAGGCCAGGATGTCCAGGCCAACGGGGCAGATGAGGGAGGGGGATTGGTTGGTGGCGGGATTCAACGCCACAGACGGCGAGGAGGACGACACTCCGTTGCTCTCCAGGCCCAGGAGGAATTTTCTGGCCTCGTACATGTTCACGGCGTTCCTCTCCACGCTCTTTACTATCACAGACTGGGAGAGGAAAGAGAGGAAGGGTGGACAAGAACGTCGAGAGGAAAAACGGGATCAAAAGAAAGAAAACAAGAGAGGCAAAAGAGAAGGGGGGGGCATGAGAGGGACGGACGAGAAAAAACGGGGGAGGAACGGGGGGAAAGATAGTGTAGGGAATGTTGGCACCAGAGATAGGGAGTGAAAAGGAGGATGATGCGGAGACAGAAAGGGGAGGAAGGAAGAGGGAATTAAGGGTAGATTAGAAGGATAAACATCGGAGCATTGTGGGAGAGGGAAGGCATGGGAGCAGAGTTCGAGGGAAAGTGTTCCCTAATCATTTGCATAACATACCATATGTCACTCATTAATGTGAGCGGAGCAAATATGAGGCAATACTTGTTACTTAGTCACTATTATATTGTTAGACACTCGCTTGGCAATAAATAATTATTCCCAGGAACGGTTTTAAAAATCAGTGAGAGAAATGACTCCTATATTTCCACATCGGCAGAAGCCCTACCCTTCATGAACATCAAATAAAATCGAAGTCTCGAGAGCACAAGTCATGTCAGCGCTCTTTGTTTTTGAGCCAAAGCTGAGTTTTTGAAAAGTAGATCCCAATCATGATCAATCTCTCTGACACACACACACTAACACATACACACAACCTCCCTCCTTTTAAGGTCTGCCAAAGTGCCTGGTGCACAGGGGCAGTGGCGTGCATTTGGACAGACCTTTTGGATTACTGCTGTCACCTCGTTAAAATGTTTAAGTGAAGGGTTCTTAAGAGGATCTGGGCCGGGCCAGTGTTTACACTGGCACCTCCACGCCGGTCCCCGCAGGCCTGTCAGGATCAGGCGTGGAGCCCCGGCACGGGGAGGGACGTGTGCACCTCGAAGAGACAGTCCGGACCGGGCCAAGTGGTGAAATATTCTTTGGATCATAAGGCGTTTGGAGAACAGTAGTTTCTGTGAGTGGTTGCAAATCACAACATAATATGAAAATGATCAACGCATTACACTAATATACACTAACTAGCGAGTGAGCGGCCCCTCCGGTTTACAGCCTAATTACGACAACACGTGCAAATGGAGTCAGTTGTTTTTTCAGTTGGAACTGCTGGGACGTAATGAGTAGGTACGGAGGGTGCCAGTCAATCAGGTGAAAACAGTCTCTCAGACTGTCATTGCCCTGCTGGGGCAGGTGTTGATCTGCCAGAGGTTTTCTCAGCAGTATGGCATGATTCCCCAATGTCTGAGGCTCCAAATTTTCTTAGAAATGTATTTGAATATTGATGAAATGTGACATAGCAATTTATAATTGCTTATCATTTATTCATTGTAGTATTTACTCTCATTCTGTGCTATTTGACAGACACATGAAGTAGGCCTTCATTTATTTCTTGGTAGTCCTTTTTTCTCTCTCTTTCTCTCTCTTTCACTCGTGCGGGTATATTTTTCTAATGGTAAAAAGTTTGGATACAAATCTCTCCCATATAGATACTAATGCAGGTGTCATCCCCATTTTCATTTGCAAAATTGATCAAACCTTTTTTTTCTGTAAACCTATCTTTTAATGCCACTGACCAAGTTTGGCAAATACTGGTAAAACGAGAGGCTCATACCAACTTCCTGACAGCATTCAGTGCACTGTGAGACTCAGTGTTCATACCTTGCTGGGCTGTTTTGGCTTGGGCTTGATACTGATGAAGACGTCCAGCTGCTCCATTAGTGCCGTGATACACTGGGGCTCCACCTCGATGTCCTCTTTAATGTCAAACATGAGCACCAGAGGCAAGCAGCCCTGCGGAGAAAAGAGAAGTGTATCAGAAACGTGCTCTTGTTTTGATATGTCAGCCTCAGACTTGTAAGAGCATCACTGGTATAATGTGACATGTATGTGTGCTAATACCAGCTCATTTTCCCCTATACACTACCATTTGTTACCATACACATTAAGCCACATCGATAAATACAAGATTCATTGCTGGGTCCATCCCACACAGAGTTTGGGAAATTCCGCCAAGAGCAATCCGTTTTGCATGATCACCACCACAAGTGCCACAGACGTCTATATTTTGGGCCGAATGCTGGACAGCGCTCTTCTTGTGAGTGGGTGTAATTAGCAGCAGAGTATAGGGCCACGCCGTCTCTGACAGGCCTGAGATTGGAGCTGTAATCTGCAGTCTGGCTGGCAGAGGCCAAATCACACGTTGCACGGCTGCGGGCAGGACTCCCGCTCCCGTACGGCACATCCACACTGGGCCTTTTTTTAGGGTTACTCCCCGACCCCCAACGCTCCTTTTATCTACTTCTTCAGCCTCCGCTTTCATCCTAGACTTTCCGCTCTTCTCCCATCCTCTCCCGCAAATAAAATGCTTTCCTCTCGCCCACAGACGAACAGCGAGGGGCTCCTTCTTGTGTGTCCTGCATCCAGGCCGAAAGAAAGTCATGTTCAGTCACTGCAACAACTTTGGCATTTTAAACGTCTCCGAGGCCAAATGGGCAACCGCAGACAAAAAGAAGGCAGCCCTGGCAGAATTGCTACCTCAGATTATGGATCTCCAAACAGAAAGCCATAACTGTTTACATCTTAAATGTCTTTATACACCAGCTCAGCAGAAGCTTTTAGCCAATGGTAATTAAACAACCATCAATTTTACACATTATATGAAACAGACTTCTGATTTTAGTCCAGAGTCAATCAAATAAGGTTAGCCCTACTGCTCATGGGCAACAATACAACAATACAAGAATGACCACAAAGCACTTTGAATCAGCATGAATTTAAACATGAGGCTCTTCCCTTGGTCAAAAAACACCAATGCTAATGTCCTTACTGAAACTCCAGTCCACAAATATTTAATGTATATGCAATCCAAACCATTAATATCAATATAGATCATGTGTATATGGACAGAACAGTACTGCAGCCAGGCTGGTGTGGTGGCTAGAATTCACACAGGCAAACCTTGGGTCGCCAACAGACTGTTGTTTTACTGCCATTGAGATTTCAACAGCATGACCAGAGCCAAGCAAAGCCCTCACAGAGCTATTAAAAAAAACCCAAAAAGGCAATCATGGTTAACTTCTTTAAACTCCATCTGAAAACCCCTGCGTCATTCACACATACCATGATGATGTTAGCGAAACAGTGACATCCATTATAGATACCACACAGCATGTGGAATCTGCATATGGTACGCCGCAAAAACAAGTAATTCTTTTCAACCAGCAGATGTCAGTAAACAAAAACACACACCATGAGGTACTGCCGTGCCAGGCAGACCGACTCAATGGTGCCCTGGATGTAGACGGTGGATTTTTTCTGGGGGCTGTTGGGATCGGGGAAGTGGATCTGGGCCCCCGTCCGCTGGGTGATGTGCTTGATGTTGCTGCCGTTGCGGCCCTTCATGAAGAGGTGGTGCTGGGGGGCGATGTCCAGGTGGGTGGTGACGGAGATGGTGCTGGCCAGGCTGCCGGCCAAGTGCTCCAGCAGCAGAGCTGTACCGCGCTGGAAAAAATTCATCCACAAAATATATGAATGGGTTAGTGAAAGGCGGGTTTTTGCTCATTCTTAATCAATGATCTTAACTGTGCAGAATGATCTTTGGAATCAGAAGGCTGTAATTACATTAATTAAACAAGTGTGGATGCGCACATACACAGAGAATTGACTTTTTAATGAAGCACAGTACGAGACATTGTGTTCCCAGCAGTAACATTTACATAATTATTTCAATGTTCTTGTGTTTTCAATGAGAAAGTAAATGTAATTTCATAGGAACCATGAACATGAAATAAAAAATACATTTTCCCAGTAATCTTTTTTCATTGTATTATAGGTTTGTGACTTTTGGTATGTGCCAAATATATCTATAAAATTACTTTTTTTTTTTTATTTTACATCAAAATTGATAAAACCCCCCTCTTCTTGTAAACCAGTTTCAAATGTTTGATAACTTAACCTCTACTCGGGTACAATAGCTTTGCCAAACCTGAATTCTTGTAGTCCAATCAAATTTAAATCAAATGTGAGCTATATCAATACAATTTATTGTTCGATTTTTTTCTGCATCTTTATGGAAATACAAGAACAGTATAACATAATTTCACAAAAACCATTTTCGGAACGTTAGTACAACAAAAAATGATTTCAGTGATATTATATGAAAACCAAAACAACAATTGCAACCACAGCTCCATCCGATCACATGATGATGATTCTTGTACATCATATTTTTTTGGCGATTAAATTGTTTGGTGACTAAGAGCTGAAAAATACTAAATAATGCTCATCACAATGTCCAACTGTCAAATCTGGTATTGTCAATTTGTTTTGTTTTCTGCAACCAGCCGTGCTTAAGCCAAAAATATTCACTGTCTTCTGTCATCTTGTCATCAGTGAAACCGACATTCATATTGTATGAGCAGTCTACTGTGTTAGTGCATAATAGCGTAAAATAAAATATTAGGTTGCCATTTTCCTTTGGATGCGTTCTAATGTTAAGAGAAGATTAACCACAGGTGTGAAAACAAACTTTAATCAAAAACGTAAGAAAAAGAAGAGAGCAATTCACTGAATTCCTCCAAGAATATAAAACAGGACAAATTAAATCACAGAGACGAGACAAAGAGTTAATGTCTTTTTAACAAAACAAAGCTGTAACAATAGTTCATTTAGAGCTACGTCCATACCACACTCCACAGCGGAGGAGGGGGGGAGTAATGAAACTGTGTCGCCCCTTTTCCCAGAGAAAACGCGAGTGTTTTCTATATAATGAGGGGAAACTATTGTATTTTCCACTGCAGCTGCCGGGCAAGTCGAACAGACTCATTCCTCGCTGTCTCTGCTCTGCCTGTGCAAGCCATCACTTGGCCCAGTAAAGCGAGCCGCTTCCAGCGTGCAAACAGGAATCCGCGCGCTGCGGCCAGCATAACACGGCAATCTACAACGGTTTTGGCAATCCTCAGAGGGCTTTCAAGGGTCCTGCGACGCCACATTATCATAGCGCACATATTCCCCTAATCCCCCGGCCTCCGTCTGGCACCGTTCCCGATCTGGACTGACCCCCCTCCGACCTACCGCACGCTCGGGGCCGTGCTTTAGCATACATGCAAACAGTTTACAGTCGCATTAGCATACAAATCCAAATATGAGAACATTAGCACACATGAATAACTGCAGAGACGTATACATGCCAAATACAGCCGCTGGCGTGCTGAAATAACCTCCATATAGTTAACAAAGGCTGTGCAGTAGAAGAGTTGGTGGGTATGATTTTCTGGCAGAGACGATGGGAAGACTCCTTGGCAGGCTTCAACTAGCCACAATCCAGATGCCAGTGGAGGAAGCACATCTGTGTGTGTGTGTGTGTGTGTGTGGATGTGCATGTTTGCTGTGTATAAAATATAGAAGCATACACGAGCTCCAAGATTACAAACGCAAACATTTAAAGACTGATTCAGAATACAAATTTAACCCGTGAGAGACCTCTGCCCGGCTGGTGCAGCAGTGGGCCGAGGTAAAAGAGGCGTGCAGAGCAGAGCTCAACCAGCAGCCGTCCAGTCCAAGCAACCAAACATCTCTCAACACTCTCTTGACCCTGTGGTGCTGAAAAGTAATGAGGCGGTTTATGCAAGAAAAGTCAACAACGTTAACAGTGTTGGTGGGCCTAAAGCTCAGGAAACCTTTGTTGGTTTGTGGCTCACCATGTGGGTGGAGTGGAGAAGAGTTGGGATATTAACTCAAATATTATCGCACTGAAAAGCACATGAATGGATGTTCAGGTAGGTTTTCAAGCATTTTTAGTGCGTATGTGGGGGGTTTACGTGTAATTTCCCTCCAATTCAAAAGATAAAACCTAAACTAATGTAAACTATATTATTGCTTTTATTGTAATCACTGCAGTATCGAAAATAGAGAACTTAATCAATGGGATGGATGAATGAAGGTGAAATAGAAGTAAAGCTGTGGGTTCATAAGCATTTACATCCAGAACTGAAACTATTTCCACTTACCTTTGTTTAATCACAAAAACTACCAAATATTCTCAAGTTTCACCCTCTAAACTATGAAGATTTGCTGCTTTTCTCTGTTTTATATCTTTGTAAATTAAAATTTTGGACTGTTGATCAGAAAAATAAAGCAACAGGAATGTGTCTCTTCTGGTTCTAGGAAATAGTGATGGAGTTGTGTCCAAGTTCACAAATTAAATTAGAAAAAACATTTTTTGGATGATTTTTATATTGCTGGTTAGGACTTCACAACCCTGTGAAGCAGCAATGCTGTGTTTTATCATTGCATAACAAGCAACACAACCTTCCACCTAATATTTGGACAATGTCAAAAATGTCATGTGGTGCAACCTTAAGATATCAACCAGACAGTTGCCCTCTTAAAAAAGGTTCAAATAAAAAAAATAAATAAACATGCCATCTGTGGCTAGCCGTTTCATATTCTAGGTAGATCAAATATTTAAAATGTATTCTTTTATGGTTATAGCATTTGACATTTCTTTGTTAATTAAAAAAAAATAGAAATGGACTTTCAATTGACATGAAACCAACATGAATACAAAAATGTACATTTAGAGATACCTGATGAATGCTTTTAAAACTCTCACTTTGCCATCATTACTTGTCATTGACCATGATTCTAAGCAGCATTTCCCACCATGTCAATGACACACTACCTTGCTCACCTTGACAGCATTGGCGTTATTCTGTGAGCCACGGACCACGCCCGTGGCCCTGTACAGGCGCGTCGGGGGCTTGAAGGACACGGTAAGGTTGTAGGTCTGCGAGATGTGCTGCACGGTCGGCGAGCTGGGGTCAGACTGCATGATGGCGGGAAGCTCGAACGACAGCACGAGAGGGAGCAGCTCCTGCAATATGCAGGGAAAGAGGGAGGGGAGATGGGGAAAATAACTTGTCATGATGCTGTCACTGCGGCTGCGAGAAAACAGATATAAAAAAAACAAGTTGTACCCTTATCTCTCCATAACAAGGCACAGGCGGGTGTATCACGTTGTGCTGTCATTCAGACTGATTAGACCATTTGGACAAGTAAAAGCAAAAAGGTAAAAGCCAGATTTCTCCACATAGTGTAGATTTTTGTGAACTGACACGCAGACATAACAACCCTCCTTTTAGCAGAAAGTGGCACGTAAACCTGTCGGCTCATATAAGTAGAAGTTCATCAGACTGAAGACCACTGCCAGAAATAAGAGAGATTCCCTCTGTTATACTAAACATGCTATGGTATACTGCGGTGGTGTCACTGGGCATATTGATTTAAACATTATGGGTTTGCAACTATGAAATAAAAGTTTTGCAAAACATCAGTGGTCTGTGGCCAGTTCATTCTCATACATTAATCTCAAGCCGTTGAATTGAACCACGGGAGCAACAACAGGCATCAGCTCTCATCTTTTGTATCATTCAAATAAATAGATAGAGACAGGAAGGCCTGGCTTCATGCGTACACATACTTATGCATGCATGGGAGAGAAATAATACAGGCACACACCCATACACAGACAAACTGCAGGGAATGTACAAATACACACTCACAAAGAAGAGAATGAATACACACGCACGCACACAAATACACAGTGTTATCCAAACACTGACTCTTGGGCAGAGCACCACTATGGTTTTGGCTGCCAGTGAAGGGCAAGCAGCATGAATTGCTCTGACCAAAGAAATGCATCGCTGATCAGTCCCATATGCGCTTGGCCTTACATTTATATCACGTTTCAGCACTCACTCTCCACGGGATCGAGAAATTTAGGTCAGCACGGAGGGAAATGCAAGAGAGGACAAGCAGAACAGCGGGAGTCAGGCACTGAATGAAGAATAGGCTGATTTTTATGGCAGAGCTGACTTCAGCTTTTTTTTTTTTTTTTTCCCTTTAGGTCTACCTGGCAGATATGATTTTCACATGTATTCAATCCGAGAGCACCATTAGAAAGCCTTGCTTCTCCTGACACGAGGGTGAGAGGTAGAAAAATGAAAATATCTTCTAGGTAAAGAGACTGGCCAGACTTTTCATCACCTGCCTGTCAGCTCCACCTCTGAATGCGTCGAGAAATCCCCCGAGAATCCATCACCTCAACAGCCGACTTGTTACAGACTTAAACAGATCTCCACCCAAGACAGTGAAATACAGTGAAAGTCTATCAAATACAGCAGACCATGCAAGTAGTGTTCCTGACTGCTGAAGGGATAGTTTGTTGTACATCAACACCTACTAACCAGTTGCTGCTACTAGTTAGTACCACTCCCTATTAACCAGTGGCTGCTGTTCCAACACCACAGTAGTAGCTTTTATTTCCTAATGTGTCATAGGACACACACACAAACACACACCTATATATCAGGTGATAGTCTCAATGTTTATTCTTTCTTTTACTTGCAAAGTTTTTGTTAATGTAAGAATCCAAAGTGGAGATTCTTACTTAAATTTATAATTGTACTGAACAATAAAGTTTGGGGGGAAAAAGGTTAGAAGTTATTCACCTGACTCCTGGGACAAAATAATGTGGTTCTAAGATATTCAGCTGTTATAGATGGTGGATTCCTCATTTTTGCATACTACAGAGGTGAATATCATAGCATCATATATTCACAGAATATTAAAAAAAGAGAAAGGACATATTTAAATTAATACTATTTAATAGCATTTATTTTAAGCTTAGAAGACAATAATTACTTATAAGCATTGACATAAATGATAATAGCAATAAATGTGTTCAATGTTGTATCAGTTGAACAGACAATATGGTGCAAATTTGATAGAAGAACAAGACATAGTCTGATTCAAGCATGATATCCATATCCTCACTCTCGCTTTAAAGCCATACCTCTGAAAACAGTATTGCAATTTGACGCTAAAGAATAGGAATAACCCAGTGTTATTTACACTTTGTTTACCTAAAAAATTGTAAAATCAAACAAAATATGTGCTAATTTATAAGCTTCGGAAATGATGACAACCCTATCATACATGATCCATGCTATATTCAATGGCAAGGGTAAATACACACCTACTTCTAGATATAATACACACCCACTACTAGGTGTACGCCTATAGCAAGATTAAAGACATGCCCACAGACAGGGTTAGAGGTTACTGCCACTTTTATCATGGATAATGTCCTCCTGCCGATCGTGCAGCCTGCAGACAGACCCTACTCCGTAGTTCCATTCTTTGTGCTAAGCTCGGCTACCCAGCTCTCGGTGGATAACTCGCAGACAAATGAGCTTCATCTCCCCACCTAATAAATTTCTTAATTTATGGAATCGATTCAAAACTGACACAATAAATTAGTTAAATGTAGCATACATTCTAATAACATGACGGTTACTTCTAAAGTGGCCTGCCATTAGCAGCAATTTGTCTTATGTGTAATTTTTACAATGAAATCCTTAGACTGAAGGAGCCAAGTTTATAGGCGCAGAGCTTCTTCCCTTTGCTGCAATGCAAAAATGAAGCCGTGTGTGAAAGCCTGTTCAGTTGTCAGTACGGAGCGGTGTTTAATGAAACAGCATATAAGGTAGAGTACCTGGAATGGAATGAAGTGAGAATCAATGTCTGGTTCCATCAAACGAAGCCAAGTTGACAGAGAGGGAAACCTTTCTTTGATCCGCCCCATTCATCTGCTGACTGTGTGTTCTTTGGAGGCCACAGTGATCTTTGGTGGTTCTCAACAGCTTATATTATAAACCCCCTCCATACAACATTGGTACGTGAGGTTTGATTATTATTTTTCATCCATAGCAAAAAAAAAAAAAAAAAAAAAAAAAAAAAAAAATAGGTGAAGTGGCCTGCGGCTGGCTGCTTGTAAAAACAACCAGTACGCATGGAGAGGTACGTATACATACAGTAGGTGCTGACATGTGCCAATATAGACTGCAAAACGTCCAGCATGACCTTCTCTTTCTTTCCTCGTCACACACACACACACACACTTCGCTCACTCGGTCACACTCCCGTGCACGCACAGCTTTGTTGGTTTTGGTCAGTCCATGGTGGAGGAACGTGCTCTGTTCACTGGACTGTTCAACAC
This sequence comes from Eupleurogrammus muticus, assembly GCA_036785175.1. Taxonomy (NCBI): domain Eukaryota; kingdom Metazoa; phylum Chordata; class Actinopteri; order Scombriformes; family Trichiuridae; genus Eupleurogrammus; species Eupleurogrammus muticus. Next base: position 12,552,793 of record JAYKQN010000019.1, read on the forward strand.
TTGTGGTGTCGAAATGCAGCAAAAAGTTCGGGGATTAAAGAGTTCAAATAAGCACAAAGGTCCTCCGCCCACAGGGCTGAAGGCTGGAGGCCGGGCTTCCAGTCAGACTGAAACTGAAGCTGGAGGACGGGCTAGAAAATGTCTGGTCTGGGAATAGGTTTCGGAATGGTGCTTGTGGTTTAGAGAAGTGCTGAAACCGTGCCTGGAGTGCACAGCTACCTACTGCTGGAACTCTGGCATGCTTTCATTGGTTTCATTAAGTAGGGAGCTCGGCTCTCTGTAGCCTGATGTTTTGTTTACTAAGGAGGTAATGTAATGAGTGATGGAGCTGGAAGCCAATCAGCAAAGAGTGGTGTTAAGACCAACCGATGAGCTGGAGGGGGTTACACAGGCCAGCTAATGAGTGAACATGAGAACAGTGGTTCTGACTGATGGAAAAGCAGGAGCATTAGAATTCGCACAAAAAATAACAACCCACACACCTGCTCTTGAGCTCAATATGGGTGTGTGTGCAAACTGTGGCAGCAGCAGAGATATATTTGGCAACAAAAAAATAAAATGAATGCACTGAGCATCATAATTCAGAAGGTGTGTCTCATAACATTTTTATAGATGTTTGAAAACATTTGAATTTTTCCACTGTAAAGACTAGACATTAGTGAAATTGACTGTCAGGAATTTAAGCTGAAACTACACATTACACCCCCCCCCCACACACACACACACAGGAAGTGTGTAAGACAAAGACATATAGATTTTGGGCAGAGGTCCAACTTACCCTTATTTTTACTCGAGCTGCCTCCACACCTCCTGGCTGCCCTGCGATGGACACCTGTTCATGATAAAATGTGACATATGTAAATGGGCCAGCCTGATGTAAAACAACCCAAGACAAACACCAGCTCAGATCATTGCATGCGCTCGCACTTAATTTCAATGTTGAGAGAGAAACGGAGAGCGAAAACATGGGGAAAGTTTAAAAGGCAGCCTCTAAACTGAAACCTCATCCCTTTTTGTAACATACTTCCAGTTTGCATTTTATGTTCTTGAACCGCAGCATTAGTGTGGCCACAAATGAATTTTGATCATGCTTAAACATTGTTTTTTTTCCAATAAGAGGCCACATTAAGTTCATTTCCAAAGAGAGGAATGAAGTGATAATTAGACCCTGCTTTCCCCCCCTCTCATTCTTTTCCCCATTGTGGAACAATCAGAGGAATGTTCAGTTAAAACAAACAAGCAAGCAATCCTGGTTAATCTCTGGCCTCCATTACAAACGTGTACACAAACATCTGATCTGCTGAAGTGTGCCCAAACAACACCCTGGAGATCATCCTATGATATAAGTAGCAACTTCATTGATTTTCCCCGTCATTGATATTTTTTTTTTATCAGCACCAATGCACTCGTCAATATGTTCCGTGTCTCAAAAGGCTCTGATGATGCAGTCAGTAAGTTTTAGAAATCAGGAAAAGAGATTGCTTAAGGGGTCTGGGGTCTAAAAGTAGCTTCTTGCAACTTCTCAGTTGATACTTGCATCATCAGAGCAAGACTGGAGGGGTTGAAGAGAGTGCATGAGAGACAGGGTACAGAGAAATTTAATGATCTCTTTTTGTATTCATATTATATTATTAGAAATCTTCAGACATCTTCAAGTCAGTAGAAAGTCAGTACAACAATAGAAATACCACCTCATGGTCACATGCCTCCATGCAACACGCTAGGTTGCAGTTTAAATCCATGTCTCTCTAGACTCATAATATTTGTAGTGAAGACATTGAAGAAAATTAATATATAAAAAGGTATTAAGTGTATTTTATGGCAAATGGAAGTTATCACTTTTTCCAGAGAGTAATTTCCAATGAGGAACTTGCTATATTCAACTGGAGACTATGAAGATTAGTTTTCAATAATTAAGTAGCTGAGAAAATGTGAAAAACAGTCACAATCTCCCCTTCTGTGTGTGAGTTATGATGTTGAAAAATGGCCAGAAAAAGTGTTTTTGCAGAACATTACGATGTCGAAGTGAAGTTGACCTTTGGATGTAAAATGACACCACTTCATTGTTTTATTCTCTGAAACTTGGTCATTATTAATGTATGTCATTTTTATGACTAAAAGCTTCTTTTTGAGCTCAGAGTGACTTTGACCTACAAAATCTAAATTAGTTGATCCTTGAGTCCAGAATTTCAAGTGGACGTTTGTGCTAAATTTAAAGAGATTTCTGATATATCGCATTGGTAAGTATTGGATTGATGAATGGATGTAGGAAAATATAATGCCCCCGGACATGGCTGTCACTGGGTGTAGAAAAAAATGAACTTGTAAGTATTTTCATACACAGGTGCACTGTGGAGCATCTGGCAAAAATAAATATTTTGTGAGGTGCCAGGCAGTGTGCTCTCATGAACTCTTTATACTACGCTTTAATGGTAATTACAGCAGGATCCTACCGCTCTTCTAGTGATTCCAGCCAAAACACACCAACTTCCTCAGGACTGGCCAATCAAAACAGCCACCTGGGCAAGCTCTCCGCAACCTGTCTAGTCCGAGACCCTGTGACAGCCAATAAATGGACTGGATGGGTTGCATGCACAGATCAAAAAGAACTTACTCTCACTGAACTATTTGGAATTTAAAACCTATGCTACTACTGGGAAAAAAAAAAGTGGTGGAGGGATAAAGCTCACAGCCAAAGCATCAGAAAACAGCGCACTTTCAATCTCCGAAATGAATCATGGTGCAATGTCGCGGTTTGGGAGATTAAAGCTAAACATTTATGGAGGCCCTCTTTGATCAGCCAGCAGTGAACAGTATGCTCCACCCATCCATCGCTGACGCCTCAGCGTGACTACATGGTATAAATCTTTGTAGGAACCCCACAGACCTGGTTGCTTTTCTCTGCCTGGTTGTTCCTGTTTGAGTCTGGGAAATGGATGTGGCACCCAGTCTCCTCCATCACCCTCTTGATGTTGTTGCCACCCTTGCCAATAACGTGCGAGTGCTCCGTGTGGGAGACGTCCATCTTCAGAGTTACCCTGTTACTCTAATGAGCAGAAGAAAGAGGAGAGGAACAGGGTGAAATGATGATTAATGACAACAGTAGCTCAGTGAATAGAGGGTGGTACTGAGTCAAAGCTGCATGTAATTATTCCTCTACTTGCACTATATACATTTAAAAAAAATGACAGAATGTCTACCAAAAATAATACTAAACATAATCTACTGCATTCATTGCAAGGTGCATTGTCACCAATATTGCTGCAGCCCTTACAGTCTTCCTTAAGTGACCGGTGGGCAGTGCTGTGTCTATAATATAAACTGTGCAGTAAAAAGTGTCCCTGAGACACAGAAATGTATTCAATATCCCCAAAGTGTATAAAACCCACAAGACATCATCACATAATCAGTAAAATGTATCCGTTTTTACGGCTTTGTGATATTTTAAAGAGTACAAACAAACAAGAGGCAATTTCAGCAGCCAGAGCAGTGTTTTCCCCCTTAACTCAATCTGAATAGTCACGAGACCTAAAATAACCCCCCCCTTTTTTTTTTAATGGTTTCAGATGCTGCGCTCATTTAGAAAGGAAGCAAATAAACAAGAAAATATGCAGTACATTAAAATATGTATAAAAATGAATCGCATAATAAAATACTTGCTGTCTCTGCAAAGAATACGTTGGCCAGTTCATGACAAAACCATGTGCGATGCAATAAAACATCACGTGTTGCTTTTTTTATTTTTTTTATTTTTTAATTTAAATCGTGGCCGTTTGAGATGCACGATTATCGGCCGCCCCCAGGGGGTGCTACAATACAGTCACCAAGGTATGTGATTTGTGTTGCCATGGCAACGGAGCCTGCATGCACACGGCAAAATCCATGACGAGCCCAGGATGTGAGTATCTGCTTAGATTAGTGCCAAATTGTACTGCACTGCTGTGTGCAATCTGTCACTTGGACAGCGGGGAAAGCTGAAGTGAAATCAAAATTTGGACCAACGAGCGAGCAAGGAGAAGAAAGAATTACACACACACAAGCCACATGAACTCTGGTTCCACTGTGATAAAGATGTTTACTTTACCTTTGTGTCAAGCACAGACATAATTCTGTCTTTGGCTTCCCTCACATTCTCCCTCTTCCCGCACACCTTAATGTGAGGATCTGCAGGGAATTACAGGGGGGAGGAAAAAAAAAAAAAAAAAAAGAGAGACAGAAAGAGTGACATTAAAACTAGAGAGGCAGAGCATGTGTATGTGAGCCAGTGAGTCGGCGATGATAAAGAGCAGAGATAGAATGCGAAAGTGGGACAGAAGTTAAACCCATTTACCCAAACATGACACAGCAGTCTGCGCTCGTCAACAAATTGCAGAGTGTCACGGAATAGCTCGGCGACAGTAATTGCCCCTTTGATATCTGCAGAGTCTCATTTACGTCCAGCGACCGCCGAGGCACGGGGAGGGGGGGATTATATTCAGGCCGTCCATCGATCACACTAGAGACTGCAGAAACACTACGGGCTGAAGGTAATTGTTCTGCTGCAATTCTGCCTCAATAGTAGACAGAAACAACCGTGTGATGCTTATCAGCTTGTTCACCACAATACAATAAATATTTCTTTTTTCAAAGAATTTGTTGCACACACACATCAGTGTGTCTGTGTGTGTTCTTAATCAGCTATACCATGCAATCCAATGACATCTCCTCACAGTCGAGACATGACTGGACAGTAGTGTGTAAATACTCCAAGTGGGCACATGGAGGATTTATGGAAATAAAGTTACTAATAACTTGATTAAACTGTGCTTCCACAAACCTCTCTCTGCTTCCAAGTGCTCCAGTTAGAATAACAACGCTGCATACCTAAAACATTCGAATGTAGTGCTTGCGTCTGTGTAGCATTGGCTAATCCGACATCTGGCCCAGCCACATGCCGGACCCTTGAAGAACGCAAATGAACACACACACACGAACACACACACGCACACACACACACACACACACAAACTCAGACGTGCACATCTGTGTGCTACTCACTCACAGTCCACCAACCCTGTGTTAACTGTACCGCGCTGCAGGAAGTCAGCTCAGCCCCCCTTCCAGGAACCCCCCCCCCCGCCTCCCTTTCCCCTATACGCCCACATTTACAGCATCTCAGATTTACACTACATCCTTGAAACGGGACTCGGTGAAGAGATTTATTGTAACAAAGTGGCCTGGACCTCAGAGAACCCCTCGGTTGAATGTTTATACATTTGAGAAGCAGAGCAGTGCAAAACTGAGAACACCTAGGAAATGGATAGTTGCAACATTTTTAGTGATGACAAGGGAATTTCAATCCCCCCCGCAACACACACACACACACACACACACACACACACACACACACACACACACACACCTCCCCTCAGTGATGTACAGCTACACACTTCAAAGCAAGACCCAGTTTGCTCTCCATGGAGCTGTAAGATACAAGCAGAGCACATGGCCTCAGTCTTTTCTATGGGCCGGACTATTTTTTTTTTTGCTCACTATCTGACTGAGGATCAGCCATCGAGCTATGGGAACCATAGAGTGACCAGTAAACAAGCACGCCTCTTGTTAGGATGCAGTGGGAGCGAGGCGACCTCGGCACACAATAATAGATGCTAGATCACACAGGACAGTGTCAACAGCTCTTAGAAGGTTTGAGGGACGGCATCTAAACAAAGAGCGAACTGCAGTAATAGACAGTAAAACAAAAGGGAAGAAAAGCAGGGAGATCACAGTCCCGGCATCGGTTCAAGGACGTTTTCCCATCAGGGAGCAGTCGCAGTGAACAATAGAGGTCCCTCCACTTCCTCCTTCCTGTGGCGCCCACTCTGACCATTAGAGGGAGTATGGTTCTTCAAGTGTCCCCGTTCTAACCTGCACATCTGGCAACCATTAGCCGCGCTAAACGAGTGTTGCAGTCGTGATGTAGAACACCCCCGCATTTTTGAAGTGGAGTGTGCTGCGTGCTCTTTTTTTTTTTTTTTTTTGGTGATTGAGTGTGGACTGAGAAATTCACAACTTAAGTCTTAATTTGGCACACGCAACGGCTACAAAAACAAACAAAAAAAACAAAAGTCGACTGGCGGCTGCGTATGAAAAAGTGAGCAGTTTTCGCACAGATTTTACACGGTTCCACTTGACAGAAGGGAACCTTTTGACCTAGAGTTCGGCACTGGCAGAGCCAAAGCATTTTTCCATGTGAAGGTTTCATTCGAAAGTACCGCACAAATGAAAGAAATTAGGCCCTGTTTTTGGCGTGGCAACTCTCATTTGAAACATCTGCGGAAATGTTGAAAGACGATTGGCAAGTATAAGCGGCATTAGGATATTTATTGTGAAAATAAACAAACAAGCTTCATCTGAGGCTCAACAAAGACCGATCCGGTGATGGCGTGCCCCCGAGGCTAACAACCGCCCTTATCAGACCGAAGCAGGTGGCAGGGAGAGCTTGCTGCAGGTGATGAATGAAACAGGAGAGATGGCATTTTGATGGGAGTGTGGCCCCGGTATCGGGGAGAGGTTACGAACGTGCAAATCCTCTCACATCTGCCGCTATCCTGCCGAGTGTAACCGATTCCAGACGGCACATGATGGACAACACTTATGCAGAGTTCCTGGGAAACAAGCAATCTTTTATCAACAAAAAAAAGTGATTTCAGATCAGAATAACCCAAAATAACCTGTTAACAGTGTATCAATAAAACACATCATCAGCTATTTTAAGATGATGGTGACTGAGCATGTGAGCTCAGTGTTGGTCATGTCCAGCGTGGAGTGATCAGGAACGAATGGAATGTCAATCTCAAGTCATTTTCCTAATTATTTCCATGTGTTGATACATCTAGCGTCAGTTTCATGAGAACTGAAAACTGTCAAGGTAAAATAATCACTAGTCTAGTCTAGTAGTTATCTTGCCTGTTCCCCTTTTTCTGACTGCAGCAACCTGAGGTTGTTAAAACACGTGCTCAGTTCCACATGTCTCTTCTCCCACAAGTGCATTTACCCGTAAGATAACTAAGGTCTTATCCAACATTCCTTGTTGCTCTCGGTTTACGCAACAGGAATATCTGACGGCATACAAATCATGGGTCAGAATTTTAAATATTCTCATTTTGTGTAGGGAACATCACTTCCAGGTGGTGGTGGTGGAGGAGGAGGAGGATTTTGTGAATGAACTAATACTTGGGGTGAATAGCTGTTGTGTGTGAACGGCTCGCCAGGTTTTACAGTTGATTAAGAAAAAATGTTCACGATCCCGATGCAACCCTGCCAACTATTCTCTGTATAGAGCGAGTGAGGAAGTTACGTAGCATCATTGGATTCCACATCTGGCCCGAAGACACACGCTGATGATTCTCCTGAGGACAACAAAGTGGGCATAATACACCCACTTCTCACTCACACTCGCCTAAAAACCCCCGCCGTAGCCCCTCCCGGAAGAGCTTTAAATAACTGTGATAATGTTTTATTGGTAACAGAGCACTGGAACAACTTGGCCAATAAGTGGCCGAGCTTCAGTACGAGTATCGGCCGCCCCTCCGCCTCCACGGCAGCATCACGAATTCCTCAGTGCAGATGAAGTTACTGGCATGTGGGAAAAACATGCACCCCTTCGTCTTTCAAACTTCTCAATTAACTTTTTAATAACAAATGCTTGTGCAACCTCGAAATACTTCTCGCCTTGTCCGCCTTTGCTGGGAACATATTTCTGGTCGAAACAACATTGACTCATAATCATTAACCTCTTATAGGTGAGAGCAAGCAACAGCAACCGCACACTGAAGTGACACAAGGCAAAAAGAATGGAAACAGAATGCGGAGCCAATATAACAACAATCTGAATATGGTAATAAAAAGTAGGGATTACCTTTTTTAGATTTGGCTCCAATTTTCAGTTTGGATGGCCAGGCTATCTGTGTTTGGGTCTCATCCATGATCTGGAACAAAGAAAAATCACAGGTGTCAGTGGGAACATATGGAACAGAATAAATGAATCCTAATGTGTTGCAGTAACATTGGGATATCATATACATGCATCTATACAGCACAACAGTAAATAATATAGAACACGACTGCAACTAGCATGTATTCCCATTAGTGCTTAATCTGTTTATTACTTTCAAGTAATTGATACATTACAAAATTGTAAAAAAAAATGCTTCCATTTACATAGATGTCATGTTTTTCTTCCGACCTATAGTCCACAAGTTTTCTAATCTTCCATTATTAGTTTTCTAATAATAGAAGATTTAATGGATAATATTCACATTTAAGAAGGTGGAACCAGAGAATTTTAGCTTTTTCCATAAAAAAATATTATCTGGCTATTAACTTCCTTTTAATTTAATTAGCTCTACAGTATAAAAAAACTTTGATATCCTTAAGATACATGTGGTTTAAAGAACCAAAGAATCATCTCATTACAGCTTTACCCTCCCCCCTAAGTTTCTCTCTGTAGCTTTAGTAAAAAAAAAAAAAAAAAAAAAAAAAGTAATTTTATGCCTTTCTCATTAATATTAATTAGCCTCTTCTGGGATTGATTGATTTGGGTATGACGTCACGATTATGACTAGTGTGGTTTTCACTATGAATTAGGAATTCAAACACGGGACAGTATTCATACTATTCCTAAAAAATAATTCAATTCAAATCTTTCAAACTTTCTCCAAAATGGGACCTTCAAGCTTCTGATGCTAACAGAGCAGGCACACTTGGAGCCACTATACAGAAAGCTGACATTGGGTTATCAGAAATATCTGTATTGACAGATATTGTTGATGCGGAATGTTGGCAGCCTATTAACAAACAACTATCTACATTTTATAATAAATAAATAAATAATAGGAAAAATGTTGTCTTGATTAGACATTCGGAGCAGCAGCACACTGTTCTCATCAGTTTACAGCTGGCGGCTTGGCTGAAGATGCTTCACAGTTAAGCAACTGATGGCATCTATTATGAAAAGGTAGAGTTCTTAAAGAACAAACAACTGCACAGGATCATATTTAGATTATTTCTTCCCCCACTCCTGTATACGTGCAATGGAAAAAAATAAAATAAAAAAGACTACTCTTGGGCTCTAGTGACTAGTATTCAGAATATCTTTTTTTTTTTTCCACCCCAAGTAGCTTTGGCTTAGTTTGAAGTGTGGACAACAACTTCACTGCTTTTCCTGCTACTGATTTTATTCTGTTGACTCTAGAGAACATATGAGACAAGATATTAGCAGCCAGCAGTTATAAAGAAAAGCGCTACACGATGAAAAGTGGAGCATTAGAATAGCAAGAAAAGCCTTCTTTATAAGTTAACAAACCCAGAGAAGTCAAAAGGACCCGCGTATCCATCCAGTTAAAACATGTCTGGTGATATAAGCTTAAATTAGGTTTCCACACATTGTTTCTTTTCTCCTCAACACCCCAACCCTCCCAACCTGACACCACCTAAAAAAAAAAAAAAAATAGGAAAACAAAAAGAGAGAGAAAAAAAACACTGAGTACACTTGGCTTTTGTACATGTGAAAAATGCCAACAACAATCTATGTGAGGCCTTTGACAAGTCTAGTCATCGTAACCAGGAGCATATGGGTCGAAAACTTCCAGAATAATAATAAAAAAAAAAAAAAAAAAAAAAAAAAATCACACAGAGGAGCTGGTCAGGAGGCTGCTCCAGTCATGAGGAATCCATTACCTGACCTCCTGCTCTTCTTTGCAACCAGGAGGAAGCTCACCTTGCCTGACTTTTACAAATACGCCAACAAACCCCCTGACGGCCGCCCGCCACAACGAAGTGGGTCGTGTTAGTGGAAAAAAAACATGAGCAGGAAAAACTCCCGGGACTTTTAGGAGAAAAAAAAAAAAACGCGGCTGACATGCTCTCTCTCTCTCTCTCTCTCTCTCTCTCCTATTGGCTCTGTCCTCAACATGCACTATTCCTTTGTTATCACAACGGTCCTGCAGTCTTTGTTTGTTTTAATACTTTCCAGGGGTTTGTGTTATTCGGGGTGGAGGAGATATGACTTTTTCTCTCCGCGTTCTCCAAGTCAGAACCACGTGAGCCGACGCCAGAGGACCGCTTCAATCCTTTACACCAGCAGCGGCCACCACTTAATATTCCTCGGTGGTTGAGCGCGTTGAGCAATGAGCCACATATTGGAATTCAAATGGGAGAGGGTGTGCATTAAAGAGACCTCTTCACTCTGCAAAGATTACATGTTAAGATGATCCCGCAGCGATTCACACCATCTATTTTGCTTTTTAAATGCGTGTATTCTTGAGGGAGACGGTGCACAAATCGAAAAGGGAAGTGCTAACATCCAGACGCTCCTCTGGAAATGGCCCCGTCTGTTTTTTGGCAACATTTACAGCCGATTCTGACAGCTTATCCAGTGCCAGCCTCACACACCTGTTAGACAGACCCGACGTGTCCCTCTCTCACTGCACAGCCATACACACGCAAGGGTCCACGACTGACTGGAATTTCTTTTAAGCCTCGCTGATTTTCTACAACATCCTATAATCACATTAAAAAAAATGGACAGCGCAGACAAGTAACAGAACAAGGTGCTTATGCCACCAGAAAAAAAAAAAAAACCATCAACATCCTGAAGTCAGAAACATAACTTTTCTCAAAAGCACCATTGATCAAATCCAGCTGTGAGCCCCCCCCCTTTTTATTTTCTTTGTTGTAAATTCTCAAGATCTCTTCCCTCAGAAAAGGAGTTTGTCCTTTTTGAGCAAAGCAGAATTCTGAAACCGAATGCTGGGAGCCAATAAAAACATTGCAAAACACAACAGAAGTGTCTTTACTGATGTTTTGTTGCATTCTTGCCTCTCTACCCTCTCTTAAGCTCCTGGCCCACGCTGCATATCTGCGGGCATTACTGCTGCTGCTATTATCTGACGGCAGATAAACACCCTTTCCAGTCGTTCTCATGAAACACGCTGCCCACGGCTCAGCATTTTTTTACAGATGGTTTTATACCGAGTTAAACACGGAACCAGAAGGAATTCTGGTATCGTTTTGTGCGGCGAAAATAAAAATAGAATTCCTTTCAAATGATCTCACTGGAGTATTTCCGTGTGGAATTTCTCTCTCACTAAAGTGACAATGCTGAACACTGCTGCAGCTTTAACGTCCAACATGCTAATGATTCTCCTTTAATGTTCTCCTACTGGAAACCTGCCCTCCTCCCGGCAATATTATCACAAGTGCTGCAATAATATTATCAGTCTATTCACACAGAATGGTTTTACACGCAATGAAACTTTCGGCCTGAAACCAAACTGTTGATGAGCTCTGTGTTAGAGGCCTGGCCCGAGGCACACAGGCGACTCATCCACAACATGACGCCCTCCCGCCGCCACCACCGCTTGCGTGTGTGAGAAAGGACAATAAATCCCAAATACCCCTGTAGCTAAACGCAATCCTCATCAACTGGAGGCGCGTGCTCACACCAACAGCTGGACGAATCACAAACAGCATTGCAGGACATTCTGTTCTCGGCCGTATGGAGAAACATTGGGGATTTATTTCTTAAAGAAAATCAGCCCTTACTGTGAGTATGGCAGAGGTGTCACAAATTAAAGAAACATAACACTGATGAAAACTCTCAGAGGTTGTTGAAATTGCAGCAGCAATGTCGGGGCAAATGAGTTATGGATCGGGGGTTCTTTAGGAATGTCATTAAAAGGTTTAATTAACACGTTGCACACGCATTACACAAAGCGTGTGATAAATATTGCAAACAATTCATAACAGAAGTGACTCCAATTATACTTTCCTAAAGTCTTCAGACTTCACAGGCGATGCTTCATCAACTTTTCCTCTAAAGAGGGCCTTGTTCAGAGAGACCTGTTTCCTGTCCAGTGTTGCTGCTCTTGGCAGCGACCTGCAGATGGGACTGATTTCTGACAGACCACACACCATTTTAAAGGCTGGATGGAGTTTATTTTCACGAAGGAGCTAGCAAATACCTCTCAAATGGGTCAAGATATTTGCACAAATTAGGTTACCTATAGATGTCGTGTTCCACCCTTTCTTCTCTGCCACTCCACCCTTTCCTAAATGAATAAATACATATATGACCATGGTTCTGATCAGTTTCACGGCACAACCTTGACACGATGATTGGTTCTTAGAGGTTTCAGCTGGCGCTTGCAGACGGCGGGTAGAGCCGTAAGCAAAATTCAAACAGGATACCATTAGGGGAAACGTCCTCCTGAAACGCGGCACGTGTTCCACACACGTGACTGTGTGTGTGTGTGTGTGTGTGTGTACGTCTGTATGTGTGCATACACACAGCAGCAATCAACATGGCAGAGGCATGTTTCCTGGCATACACTGCAGTGGTGCAGCTGTTGATTCAGCTGGAATGTGTGACTTCGTGTCTGTTTGGAAGGGGGGGGGGGGGGGGGGGGGGGGGGGGGGGCACAGAGGGCTGTTTGGGGGTGCAAAGCCAATGCGGGCCATGTTGAGAGAAGGAACAGCAGAGCTCGAAGCAGACAGCGCTAACGGAGCTGTTCCCACGAGACTCAACAGTTGTAACTGAGATCATGTTAACAATCTCAACACCAACTTGCAGCTAAAGCTTCGCTGCAGCTCCAGGCTAAAACTAACAGAGGCAGGGTTTAAAGAGAAGCCCCGCTCATGACAGGAAAGGCATTTTTGTAAAAACATTCTATACCAAAACTAATGTCACAGTTCAAAGCATGATTAATTCATTTACTTGCTAAAACACAAACATTCGTTTAGGATTTGTTTGACTCATACTGACCTAGTTATTTCAACATCTCACAAGTGTATACCAGCCCAATATTCGATCCCTACGGTCTTAAGTTTTTCCCTGTGTCAGTGCGGCGAAATACAAGATGCGTCAGTGCTATAAAACCGAGTGAAATCAATTACGCTGGGCCCGAGATCTGAGTGCACTGGCACATATATATCACGCCTGGCATTATTTACAGAACCACAACCCCAGAAAAAGCGAAATGGAAGGGATGAGCTGGCTGGGGGTTCAAAGGCATCTCTCAGCTCAAATCCACCCCGAGCTCTTCTGTGGTGCGCAGCTATCATCTCCACTAGCGGAGCTTCTCGGCTCTTCTCGGGTCCCATGGGCTCAACTTTTGCTCCGCACTCCAAAACAGCTCATGGGTCTGTGCCATGATTTAAAAACTCCAGTTCCCGATCCAGAGGTTTCACCACCAGATCGTCCAGTGACGCACAGTTTCTGTTGTTAAACAAGCACCTACGGTATTTCTTTCGCGGAGAAATCCCCTTATTGTACCAGACTGATAACAATGACACACCAGTGGTTTCGGGGAAAAAAAAAAAAAAAGATGCAATGAGTTGAAAGCAGCAGAAGGAAAGAGGGGGACTGAGGGTAAGAGCAGGAGGAAAAATATGAAAGGCACACATGAAAGACCAAAACAAGGACAGGAATCAAAGAGGGACATGGAGCTGGTGCACATCCCCCATGCGAGTCGCAGGGACTTGCGCATGGCTAATTCCACAGCTGTGGCCCCCTCCTGTAATCCCACTGTAGTGTCTGCAATCCTCTTATTTTTTTCCCCATCGACTCCATTAGGTTGGTGGCCTGTTTGCCCTCTATAACAAAGTGTTGCTCTGGACTCAAAGGAAGTCCAGCAGACAGTGAGTAAGACTGTTTTTGATCAACCACAGCAACCGTGCCTGGGGAGAAAGTGCGGGGGCGGACCGCTTTATGTTGCTCTCGTCAGCTCCTGAACTCTACATCTCACCGTTGGGGCAACTACGCAATCTTATTCCCACAGCCTGATATGCCGAGCGCGCGTCAAAAAAATGACTGCATGCTTCCTCACGCCAAGGGAGCTGCGACGCATGTGCGTTATTAGTCTCCACTGAGTGTGTGTGTGTGTGTGTGTGTGTGTGTGTGTGTGTGGCACATGGGTGTGTTGGATGGACAGGAAGCAGTCCAGCTAAGAGTTTCCATTTTCATCAACTTCAAGGTATTCCACACACCTCATCCATTTTCTTTCAACAATACTGTTCCACAGGCGAACTCCTTGTGTTTATTTTCCTGGCTTTAATTGGGCATGTATGGTGATCACGCTATCAGAGGGGAACCCTACGTACTTATCCAAATGGAAATTCTACAATAAAAACATAACTCTAACACTCCTCCTATACTGCTTCTCACCACCGTTCCAATGCAAACATCTGCACACTGATTTCTAATTGTCGATATAACCTCTAGCAACCACCGTGCTTTGAACGAGCTGTGACAATATTGAAGCCAGAGACCTAAAAGAATTAAAAAAAAATGGCAAAGTCAATATACCAACGGCCACATTTTGTCAGAATAGCTTTGTGCAGTGAGGTGGATACCTATAGCGGATATTTTAAACATGGCCATTTACTCAAACCAAAAAAAAAAAAAAAAAAAAAAAAAAAAAAAAAAAAAGAGGTGGAGAAAGAAATACAGTCCATCTAGACTGGAGTCCTTGTTAAAATTCCAAGGACGGGAATCGCAAAAGGCGCCTGGTTTGCATTACTTGGTTTTTGAAAATCTGCTTCAGGGACAGTTAAATTGCCTCCCTCTTTGACATTAGCAACTCAGCGTCCTAACCTCCAAAACCAAATATGGAAAATAGACAAAAGAGGAATGCTAAAACAAACCGCTGTCCATCATTTATTTCATTATAACCCATTAACATACTATAGAGCGAGTTCAACATTCACAGGAATGTGGATTTTAAACAAGAACTAATACAGTCAAGAGACTTGGAGACATGTAATTATTGCCATATCTCTCCATAATGACTGCTGACAAAATTTAATAACCGATAACAGTTTAAATTGTTGAAAATGGGACCATTTTCATTTTCACTGCGATCAGTTTTTGCTTGATTCATTTCAATTCATGACTTCACTCATCACGTCAATGCTGAAGTCAAATGAAGTACATCAGTATTATTAGTTTACCAGTTTGTGGAACACATTCACTGTATCATCAACTAATGGAAATGGTCATTTTCCCCCTTGTAATCATTCCATTAGAGGAACTCGCACCACATTTCGCAGAATGAAGCAAAATAGCTGTCTGGATTAGTAGTAGACGTGGTACATGAGGAAACGCACTGCAGTGCAGAATCATGTCTAGATGTTCAGGTGGAATTTATTGTGTGACATATGGTAACCTTTCAGGATAAGATCAAAACCCTCAAAAGTCCACCTTAAAACAACAGTCAGGTGCCCATATAAACACTGAAAGAGGTTTTCCTCTGTAAACATTACTGTACATACCTTTCATGCTGATTATTAAAAAATCCCATTCAAAAGCACTTTGGTTGTAAGTGATGGGGGCCAAAATCCAATGGGTCCACAAAGTCATTTTGTACAAAAATGCTTTTAAAAGTTTATCTAAGGCTTTATCTGTCTGAGTTCATCATATCAAGTGAACATCTGCCACATTTACAGTCTTTCAGTATAAAGTTTCCCCTTAAGCTGTCGTTGAAATATAGTAAAGCAAAACCTTAGCACTCAAAAAGACTAGTGTCAAAATATGTAGTTGATTTGGAGCTGCAGATTTATTATTAGCTTTTAAATAAATTCAACATATATATGTCACAGGATTTTGGCCTCAAACACGAACATTATAAATGATGAAATAAACATAAGATAATGCAACTTCAATATGGTTCATGAGAATAGAGGAAAAATAACATTTTTACATAGAAAATTATTTTAAAGTGTAATGGTGTGATTTTTGCAGGGACTAAGCAGAAAGGTACTAAAAAAAAAAAAGTTAAAGATAAAAATTTTTTTTAACAAATATTGCGTCTCTCACATTTGTTGTTCAACCTTAATTAGAAAGGGATATTCTTCATCACTATGAACAAAAGAAATGATTACGCCCACAAAAAGCATATTTCATTTTGGAATCTGACTGTTTCAAGACTAAAAAAAATAATTGTGAAGCTGTACATTTAATTTTATTAAATGATATGAAATTTAAAAACCTAATTCTTGCAGGTATATGTCATGTGAAACACCACTGATTAAGAAACATCATAGTCCTATAATGATCAGAATGTGAGCAGTCTGTGACTAAAATCTTGAGATCAATGAGGCAAATCCTTCTTTTAGTGCACATAATGATGCTCAGAACCAATTAAATCTGACAAATGAGACAGTGCCGTCCTGAACAGGCCTGTGTTTAACTTCTATATCATTTCAAACTGGAGAGATTACCAGTTGTGTTACGGTACATTACGTAAGCAAGGAAGGCCTGAAGTGTTGTGTCAGCTGTGTTATACGACCAGAGCCCTGCGGCGATTTCACGTCAGCGCTGTTCCATTGTTCTGTTTGTTTTGATTTGTAATTATGAGGAGCACCTGCCATCTGCTCCGTCATCGAGAGAGAGAGAGAGAGATGCGCTGCTCAGTGGGCTTGAACGCAGCCCAAAGACGAAGCGAACACCGTCCAAGCTGCAGACAGCACACTCACCTTCTGAAAGAAATCCTCCCCGCCGTTGACTCTCCCCTCAGAGGCAGCTGGAGTGGGACAAAGAAGAGGAAAAGCGATTCAGGAAAAAAAACAAAAACAAAACACATGGAGACACTCGAGTTTAGTTTCGAATAGACAATCTAACAGTCACACAGCCAAGCAACACACGGATTATCCCGTTTCCGCAAACTGTTACCGTGTCTCCACTCGGGACGGTGTTTATGGTGGAGGATCCCCGTTTCTTTGGAGATTGTGTTTGGCACGGGAAGCAATGCTGCCCGTCTGCAGGAATGGAACAACGTGTTCCAAGTCATTTTCTATAATCCTAGAGTTTGGATCCAGCTTCCATGTAACAAATTGATGGATACAGTGAAAATACTTGGGCATTTTACAGTAGCCATTAATGTGAAATTCATACCACGCATGGGTCAGCTGGTGTTTGTTCGGCTTCAAAAGGCCTCACAATTTTTAAATGTGTCTTTCAGCAGACTGTACACATTCAGCCTAGAGAAGTAGAGTATCTATATATAAATATTTTTAAGGGCTGTATATATTAACTTCAGTGTGTCACCTGTAAACAGAATCAGGATTGATGACAGTGCCTCGCATCTTTAAAGTCGTTTTCCAAGCAGGTGACAGAACGCCAAGAAACTCCCCCAGCTGATACAGCAAGCTGGAAACAGACAGAGGTCTGTAGAGTCACTCCAGCACATCTGCAAGTCCTTCAAATTGCGGCAGCCCCATTGATGCAAAATACATATCTGCTCTCCAAGGAAGACTCTCATGTTCCTCTGTGATTTCGGGAGAACAGCGAGGTTTAATGATGCGTTTCAGCCAGCGTTCGCTGCGATTGGATCTGTGGACGTCTGTGCAGAATCTGGGTCAGGAGCGGGAGCGCAGCGGCAGGCGATGCGGGTTATATATTTCAGTCGTAAAACGCTGACCTCCGTGCGCTGACAAGAATTATGTTGTAATTGAATGGAATCAAAAGGCCTGCTATGTTTCATCTGCGGTGGACAGCTGTAATTTCAGGGAATAAATGGTGGAGCTTTATCAAGTTTAAAAGTGATTAGGAGGGCCTAATTGGTCAGCGGCATAGTCGGTTGAACATGCTGTGCTGAAAAATTTATTTTAAACTTAAGAAAACTACCCGTTCAGTAAAAGGAAGTAATAAAAGTTGGAACAGAGATGAGCACACACATTGTTATATCAGCACTTTTTAAACTAAATAAGAGCTAAATTAATATATATTCCCTTCATTCTTAGTATAATAATTTTTTAAAGAGCAATACAAAGAGAAAAAGGTGAATTGGAAATCTAGCTTTCTTGAACACCCTTCTCCTGCAGGATACGAACTATTTTCTGTACATCTTTACTTTGTCTCATTACTGTTTGATGCCTACATGTCAGTCTTGAATGCGAAAGCTGTGAAAATGAAGGCCTCGCTAAATGCAATTTCAACCAGACCAGACGATTTAGGCCTATGTCGACACAGTAATATCGTCATCGTGAACTTTAAACACGTGTTTGAACTTTCACAGGCTGCCCAGTAAACAAGTCCAAGCCACAGTTTATAAAGACGTAGGGACGGCTCTGCTTTGGCTTAACGGGAGAAGTCAAATTTCAAATAGTGTTTGTTTACTTTAGCCGCTCACCGCGCCATTACGCTGATAATGGATGAATTCTGACTACTTGTTGGCTCTTCATTCAAAACAGAAGAGTAATATAGGAAAATCTACGAAGGGAATAGACTAGAAACCGAGGGACAATGTAGGGTAACGTGAGAGCTGCAGAGCATTAAAGATTGTTTTCATAAAGCAGTCATAAAAAACATGCAGACCACCGCCTTCATTTTCTCTGTATGCTCAATTTAAACAAGTTATTTTTCATCCACAAAAGTAATATAAAGATGTCACCTAATAATCCACTCAGCTATGACACATCCATATATGCAGAGGATTTAATAACTGGAAATACTTGGCAAATTATAAAAAAAAAAAAAAAAAAACTATATGGTTGTGACCCAGTGGAAGAATTGCACTGACAGATGGAAAGCGTCACAGATGGGCGGGGGGAAATATCTGAAGCCTCTTCGGCTGCTTCAAAAGCCACACATTTTTTTTTTTTGTTTAAAACTTTAGTAATGTTGACAAATGGCCGATGTTCACAGTGGCTGCACATCATCAGACGGCAAGCAGCTGGCCACGAGCACTGATGTGAATGGAATTAGTCAGCTTCAAATTATACTTGCTAATTATACGGCTACGCCTGAAATTACCAGACAATTAGTCAGTCAAAACAGTGACATTTTTGGATAATTGATTAATAATGTGAATCATTTATCAACTAGATTTTTTCTAAATTCCAATACTCAAACTTCCTCATTTCATACAACTGTAAACAGAATATATTTGACTCATTAGACTGTACAAACATACCGTTTAAGAAGTGGATCAGTGTCATTGTTAATACAATGATAGATGAATAAATGACCTTATTCATACTTTATATGTGGTTAAAAAAAAAGGAATGGAGTAATATCCAATAGGCTGTTCTCACAGCATTAATTATTATTATTATTTTTTTTAATTTGTGCTATCTTTTTTTAATTAATTAAAAACTAAATCACCAAAAACTAAACACTGTTTACTCGATAGGCCGGTTTAAAGGATTCGTAAATGGACGGGAAATGTTACAGATGATTCATATACAAAGAGAGGAAACATTTACAGGAGGAGGCACAAGAAATATAATCCAATTATAAAGTGAAGACGTTTAGCTACCACATCTGTGACGCTTGGCAAGCAGAGTAAAACAATTAAGTCCAGTAATTGCACACCAAAGAGAAATAAGCGGGAGAGCAGCATCACAATTTGATAGAAGGTGAGCAACAGTGTCAGAGTGATTTCGGTTTTACTTCAGCTTCACCCAAAAGAGTGCTCATACGCAGACTGAAATGTGATTTATATCCATGAAAATCAAATTTCCAAATAAACACTACAGTAACAAATTACATGCAAATTTCCACACATGATCCTTTAACCTTTTTTTTTTATTCAAAAGTATATGAGCTCCTTTCTTTTTAGTCCAACATGCCTGTGAAAAGTTGGAAGCCACGGCAAACTGACAAATAAAAACAGTCGAGCAATAAATCTTCTGGAGTGGTGCTATCTCCGTATTAGATTCACAGCGTTAAACAGATAGATAAAAAAAATGACTCAAGATCGTATGATCAAATGATCGAGGGGATGGGTTAAACGTGCGTAAGTACAGAACCGTACGGATGTTTGCAAACAGGGAAGCAGCATTTTTGGCATGCGCGCGCCGGGAGCTAAAAGGGAAACTGATACGGAGCGTGAGTGAAAACATGAGCCATGTGCTGAGAGCAAAACATCCTGCTGGCACATGTGTGGCATCTAAAGTGGCCGTGGGAGAAGCCGGAGACGAGGACGGGGCGAGCTCTGTGGTGTATTCTGATACGGAGACTGACCCCCCCCTCCACGCTTATTCTAAACCTGCACTACACAAAACGGTAAAACTATAGTGGCATGGTTCAGCAATTCAAATCAAATGAATGCATGATTTTAACTTGAATTCTGCTCTCAATTTGCTGTGAGGCAGTTGTAGCTACTTGTAGAGGGACAGACTTTCTTCATTATCCTCAGCCCAGACTTAGTGCCAGACCTCAGGGTTTTTTTTTTTTTTTTATTCTAAATGAAATAGGTTTGGTGTTATACTCAATGGTGGCTGTTTCACTGATTTGAACAGTAGGTCAATAAGAGCTTTGTAAGAAGGAGGGCGTCATAGTCGAAACAAAGAAAAGCAGGCAGCAATACTGATTGTTGTGGTTAGAGTCACAGAAATAGCTCATATCAATAGCTCATGCCACCTTAGTGTAAAATAAATGAGAAAATGGATAATGAGACTAATGCCTGAGGTCTTCCTGTACTCACACAGCGAGATTCCGCAAAAAAAACTAGCAACACGACAGGAAGTGGCTGCATCCAGCTATTGGCCAGAAAAAGTTACCTGCAGAAGCTGAGAAGGAGTAGACGCTGAGGAGAGAAGTTAATCAAAGAATTGCTGCACAGTTAATACACAAACTTAAGAGTCAATCAATCTCACTTATCTCTTGGAAAGAGAAAGCAAACAAGTGAAAAAAGGCCAACATGGATTTTCTGCATTACAATTCACTTTTTGGATTATTGCTAGTTATTAATACCATTCAAGGGCAGAACAGACATTTCAATGCAACATGGCCACACTTTTTTTTTTTTTACAATATTTATGTGCTCTTGTTCATCTTGCAGCTTTGCCAAGATTGTAAGATAATAAAAAAAGAAAAAAACAGAGGGCTTTCACATTTGCCTTTGCCCTTTTTTCTTTAAAAAATTCACAGGCGTTTTACCACAAGAATGCATAGCTCATGCTCCATTTCTCAGGGAACCCAAAAAACCTATTATTTTGTCTGCCAACTGAAACCCAATTTAAATTACAGGCCTTTCTTAGGACAAACTGAATGGTTGGACAAGAGCTGAAGAGCATATCCCTAATTTGAAGTATTTTTTCAGCATTTAGTAGCACTGACTTATTAAGAGATTTTGTTGCGTCCGTTCCTGAAGTGATAGAATAGCCGGGGTTACACGAGGACAACCAATGCTCCTCCCTTCCAGCGCAGCAGATTGTAAAGGCATCACAGCTGAAAAACGACCCCCAAGCAGAAATCACATGTTGCAATCGATACCGTCCTCTAGTGTTTTTTTTTTTTTTTTGAGAAAATATGGAGCAATGATTCACCAAATTATAAGCGGCTATCTGCCAAGTAAACAAAGGAGGTTACGGTTAATAAGATCCACACCCTCTAATTGTGTCCTTATAAGTATTTACTGTATCAGATGACTGTCACTGCACGTAAAAGACCCGAGTGCAGTTTGCAGGCATGAAGGAAAAAAAAAAAGCTGGCAGATGAAAACGGGGTCTGTTATCCATTATTTTGTGGAGAGAGTAACTTTCTGGGAGATTCCGCTGTTTTGACACTGAAGGACTGTAAACAACGTTGATTTATACAGTCATGGCTTCAATCCACACACAGCAATCAAGCAGACAAAAGAGACACAGGCTCTAATTATTCAAATCCAACGATTGTTTGACATTCATATTTTTTTTTACTTTTAGAAAGATTCAGTGACAAGGTACAAGTTTGAGGGAAGGGCTGAGATCGAGAACAAGGTTAAGACAAATTGCTTACAGCTGAAAAAACAATGAATTAATAATCATATAGTCAACAAGTGGCCATGAATGGGGGGGGGGGCTTATATACCTGGTTATCTCATTATTTGTCCTGTGCCAGAATGATGGAGTGAAAATCATGTCCTAGGACTATAAAGACAAAATGCAAAAGAGAGCCCCCTAAAGGCACCTGGGAAATCACTAAAAGGCAGAGGTACTTAGAGAAAATCCTCTGCACCGGCAATAATCACAACAGGACTTGAGGTGAAACTTTGGACATTCATAGAAAAGTCTAGGCAAGCATTACAATGAGAGGTTATAAGTCTTCTAATTTCCTTTGGATAGCATTTCATAATAATTGACAACTCCAATCTGGGAAAAAAGTTTGCCTTCTCAGTCCCCCGCCTGCTTTCAGGCCTTCCGTCAGTGAGATAAATTCATATTAAAGCCAGGTTTATGCAGCTTCTCTAGCTGAGAAGACCACAACAAGCATGAGAGAACTACATTTCCCATGTCATTAATAAGAAGAGCAGGAGAGCAGCATGTTTTCACACCAGCATTCTGACGTCCATCCCTCCAGTGAAGCTCTCAGCTGATTCAACATGAGGAAAAGGCCTCGGGGAGCCGCAGCAAAACATGAACCACACACACACACACACACACACACACACACACACACACACACACACACACACACACACACACACACACACACACACACACACACACACACACACACACACACACACACACACACACACACACACACACACACACACACACACACACACACACACACACACACACACACACACACACACACACACACACGCGCGCGCGCAATGTAACAAGTCCTTGGGTTAAGCACACATGTTTTTAAACACACAAACACACATGTTACTGTAAAATAGAGCGATCAAGGCAGTTTGACTTCATTATCAGGATTTCCTGCAGTGCTTTATAGTTGTGGCGGCGGCCTCCACAACAAATGCCTCCACCCCCAACCTATGTTCCTCTGGAAAAAAAACAAAACACTCCTCACACTACACACAAGATGAAGCCCCTTTCTCCAAGACACATTCATGATCATCAGGAAATCCTAGCACTATCAATCTAGGCCTACACTCATTTATTTTTTTTATTTTAGAAACAGTGTTCTCGTAATTTTTTACAGAAAAAAATATTGAACTTCATCATCTTCACCCTCCCTATCACCAACGCCGTGCCTAAATCTTCTGTGAGAAACCCTTAACATGTTAAGTAAAGGGGGGGCAACAATTAGTTGAATGATACCTGAATAAATATCCAAATCATTTTTTTCAATAAAAGTGTCAAACATATCTAGTGGTTGCAGCATCTGTAATGTGATAATTGAAGCTTTTCTGTCTTGTAGATATAAGAGATATGTATAAAATAAAATTGAAAATCTCTGCTATTTGGACCTTTGATCAGTCAAAAAATTATATCTGAAGATGTATCTTTAAGCTATAAGAAACTATAATAGCCATGTTTCTCTATTTTAGTGTTTAGACAAAGAATGTGTTTAATAGGAATAAGTAATATGGACACGTTTTATCAGAAATCCCATAATTATCAGGGACCAGACACTGAAAGGGGTTGATAAATTCACTTCTAGAGAGTATTAGAACTGTGGTTGGTGTCATAGCATCAGAATAAGTCAAGAACTAAGCAAGAACACCATCTGGAAATACAAAAATATATCACTCAGGACAAAGCTTAAAGTCCTTATCTACAACTTGAAGACCAAACCACTGTATGGATCGAAAACCTGGAAGACCACCACCTACACCACATTTACCGGCCAAACACAATAATCACCAACACCAACCCGAGGGAATGCACCAAACAACAAGCCGTAGAAGTACAGCAGCGAATTTGGAAGTGGAAATGGACAGGTCATACCCGAAAACAAAAGAGCCATAAACAAACAGGCACTTACACGGAGACCACAAGGCAACGGAGAGGAAGACCCAGAATGACTGGGAGAAAGAGTGACACGTCAAGACAAGGGAACTGACGTGGCAACAGCTGGAGAGCCCAACACAGGCCTATAGTACGTATTCGTATAATTATGATATCACGATCATAAAGTAAATTTCCTTAAAGTTAATTGAATTAAGATTTTAAGGAAATCACTAATCAGGACTGGGAATCTATGCTTTTGGCTAATCATGTGATTTAAAACCTGATAAATCAATCACATGGAAACATGCCAGACAAATCCAGTTTTATCAAAAGCAGCTATAAATTATATGTCCCATGCGGCTGCCAAACATTTGCCATCCTATAGTGCCATTCATCAAATCACACACTGTTTCTTTACACACACAGGCACATACACACACTTTCAGAGACCAAGTTGGCAATTTAAATATAAGGAGACAATTTTAAAAGTGAAAAAGTTCATACAATGAAGAAAACAATCAATTCCTTACAATCAATAGCATTGAGTGAGCGGTTCTGATTTTATTTATCAAGTGTATTTGCCTCACTTCAAAAACAGGATGTTTCTACAAGTGCATCACCTTCCAGCTGACATGGAGTTGGCCGTAACAGGGCTGAGGTCTAAATAAAAACAGACAAAAGCCAACGCTCGGGCCTCCCAGTGAACCGCTCTGGCATAACTTATACGCAGGTTGGCTTTCGAACAAAAGAACACAGTGCCTGAGAAACATCTTTGACTGCTTCTTCAGGACAACAGTGGTATCTAATCACCAAGTCAGGATTTTGGAAAGTACACAACTGCGGAAGAACAGTCTGTCTTCTTTATGTGATCTTTCATATCAGCACTGTAAGAGAAGCAGCATGAGCTTTCAACACTGAATTTCTTATCTTGGTTAAAAGGAAAACTGAGAGATTATTGATATGGGATGGATAAATATGCCTCCTACGCACTGCGCACACGATAATCTATCGTGCCACATCACTCGTTAACCTAATAAATTTTTCTCCTGCACTCTGTAATAATAGATGGTGTATTATGTCAGAGTTATAGTGAGAACTATTTTTTGGTGCTAGCTGGTTAAATTACAAATTGCATCCATTTCTAAATTATAGCAATTTTTCTTTCTCTGATTATAGACAAAATGACCAATGATATCAGATGTCACTTGATTTGCGGTTGAGGACTTCCTTCAAGTTATAATCCTTAAGTTTTTCATGCACTCAAACCCTGTTTTTTTGATACAATTTATGACCAGAACATTTTTATAATAACTATTTATAGTATTTATATTCTGCAATTACCTCTATAATGATATACTTAAAAAAAATCCCCAAAAATTAATAATGATCATTATTTATAGGGCACTTTTCAAACTCAGTGTTAAATCTTCTTCACACAGTGGAAAAAACTGTTAAAACTTAAGTAAAATAAGCAAAAGAAAGTATGTTTTAAGGAGGGGTTTAAAAGAGATGATTCCCTCGGGCAGAACATCCCATGATGCCCTGACCGTAAATGCTCTGCCCCCTTTAGTTACCAGCCAGGCCTCCAGAACAGACAAAATACCTCTGCCTGAGGATCCCAAAGTAAACACTGGCTTGTATAGCACTAAAGAGGCCAGCGAAATATGGTAGCAGGGAGAGGGCCATCAATAGCCCTAAAGTAATCAGTAAACTCGTAAGTCTATTCTTAAACATACTGGAAGTGACCATACAGAGGTTAAAATCATTTGTGATGTGATAACATCTCTTAGTTCTAGTTAAAATTCTGGCAGCTGAGTTCTGTAAAGTCTGGAGTCGATCAATGGATTTTTGGTTCAGGCAAGTAAAAAAGGCTGTTGCAATAATCCAAACATGATGATAGTAAGGCATGTAGTATGGTCTTCGTGTCTTCAAAAGTTAAAATAGACCATATTTTTAAAATATTTCAAAGATTATAAAAACATGATTGCACAAGTTTTGTGGTGTGCTGCTCAAAACTTCAATTACTGTCAAACCAGACGCCAAGATTCCTTGCAACAGGCTTAACGTTTTCCGTTTGGGAACCAGCAGATGGCAGAATTTGTTTCGTCATGTGCTGGAACCCAATGATAAGGATCTTTTTTCTTTTAGTTCAACTGAAGAACATTTTTTGACACCACAAAGGCAGTTAAGTGAACTCAGCATTCCGGGGTCTGTGGATCTAACAAACAGGTACATCTGTGTATCGTCAGCATAACAATGGAAAGAGACACCTTGCTATGAATGATGTGTCAAGGGGAAAGCAAGTATAAGGAAAATAAAACTGGTCCTAAAATCACCCCCTGAGGCACACCATACTGAACTGTAGAAATTGAAGAGAGTCATTCACAGAGTCGGCAGGTAGGCTATAACCGCTCTAAAGCTGTGCCAGAAATCTTAACCCAGTGCCTCAGTCAGTTTAACAGGATGCTGTGATGGATTGTGTCAAGGGACTGAGGAAGGACTGTTTTTTAAATATATATATAAAAAAGAGAAAAAAAACAACTTGGAAAACTGGTCTATAGCTTGGATGGAGGGAAGGATCCTGCCCAGTTTTTTTTTTTTTTTTTGTTTTTAAACATTGGGTTCACACAGGCAGTTTTAAATAATGAAGGACACAACCATTTTAAACACACATTATACACACACATGCACGCACATTTATACATACATTGACTATATGACTAAAAGTATTGGCTTGACTTGCATATGAATTTAAGTGACATCCCATTCCTATTCTATGGGGTTCAATATGATGTATGTCTTGGTTTGCTGCAACATTCACACTACTTTCACTGGAACTAAAGGGGAAAACCCAGCTCCTGCAAAACACCCCCACACCATAATCCCCCCTCAACCAAATCTTACACTTGGCAGTCCAACAAGTGTCGTTGTCATGGTAACCATCAAACACAGACCCATCCATTAGATTACCAGATGGGAGGAACAGGATTCATCACTCCAGAGAAGTCCAGCTTCCACTGCTCTAGAGTCCAGTGGTGGCGCGTTTTACACCTCTGCATCTGCATTGTACTTGGTGATGTACGGCTTGGATGCAGATGGAAACCCATTCCATGAAGCTCTCTGAACTCTGCTCTTGAGTTGATCTGAAGGCCACATGAATTTTGAAGGTCTGTAGCCATTAACTCTGCAGAAAGTCTGCCACCTCTTCACATTATAAGGCTCAGAATCCATTGACTCTGCTCCATCTGTATACATGGCCACCCACTTCCTGTCATTCTCAAACACTTCCACATTCTTATAATACATCTGAGAGTTGACTATGGAATTTTTAATAAGTGATGGGAACAGCTGATTCAGATTTTTGGGATGGGTGAGCAATTATTTTATCAATGTAGCACACACACACGCACGCAATGTAACAAGTCCTTTGGTTAAGCACACATGTTTTTAAACACACAAACACACATGTTACTGTAAAATAAAGGGATCAAGGCAGTTTGACTTCATTATCAGGATTTCCTGCATAACAGGTGCAATAGGTTAGTAGGGTGGAGGGCAGCTCAGTCTCATTTTTTAAAACAGCAGATCAGTCTTGAAAATTGCAGCAATAAGTAATGTTAAACTTGGTGTAAACAACTTTACTCAATTGTTTGATAGAAATCGTCAAATCAAGTTATCACATGTAATATCTCTGTAAAGCACTTTGGTCGATATCATTCATTTTAAAATGTGCTCTACATATAAATTGCCTTGACTAATTTGCCCTTCTGTTGTGTGGGGAAAGTACATGTGTCATGAACTCAGACAACTCAATTGCAATGGCAGTTTGGCTGCACTGCAGCGGATACACCAGTTGCACTTAATACATTTCTGACTTAGTTGCTGCTAGTAGTTGTAGTATTTAACCACACTCCAGCAGCCACAGTCTGCCTCCAGGAACACAAAGGATTACGACTATAAGGCCACAAAGCTGAACACCTGTCAGCAAATTTTGCTTTCGAGCTGACAGCACTCTCTTTGACAAAAGCCCGCCAGAGGAGCTGAATTTGAGGTCACACAAATGAGATTAAAGTTGTCGTAATATTCTCTCTGGCCTAAATTGTTTTCACTATCATCCTGTCCAGGAAGCTGTTGTTGGTATCATGTTTGGGTTATCATCATCCTCTCTTATCTCCTTTGTGTGAATTCAGCCAAGTTATTACACAACTCTGTACATTCCTGGTGCCTGGTATCCCTCTTAGATCCCCCGCGAAGCAAAGGGAGTTTGTCTCACTTGCAGCAGGCTGAGCGTAAACATTACATTGTGCTGTTGGGAAATCACTGACATTTCCATAGCATCGTACATCATTACTGACACAAGAAATCTGTGCAGGATTTTCAGTGATGGAAATTTCTCGCTTTTTTTCCCTCAGCTGCTGTACTTGATTATTCAACCTTTGAACAATCTCCATTAATAAGTCTGATCAGATGTAGTTTATGCATAACTGAATAGTTCATAGGAAAAGTGCATAATTAAGTTGGAGTCTTTTCTTTTTTTGAAATACATGTCTATGGACTAACTTTTCTTTCTTTCTTTTCCCCCAACTACCCCCCCCCCACCCCATTATGGAGAACATTCAGGTGATGGCCAAGACTTGATCCAAATACGTTGTCTTCTAACAAAACCTTTTACATGGCTCAGACTAATAACTGCTACAGGGCTTTTATTTTGAAATAACATGCAGGAAGTGATGACGTCCAGCAGACCGGTGAAGTAACTTCATCACTCTGTTTGGGACAGACCTTCTCATTTATAGGGATGGCCCCGCTGTTGTGGTCCGGCCAAAAATGCTTTTCTCTCTCTGATCAAGGCAAGTGGAGAAAAGGCAGATTGTACTAGATGTTGAATGAGGAGGGAGAACAACAAACCAAAGCCTGAGGTTCTCCAAAGATAAACATGGAAAGCTTTTTTTCTTTCTTTCTTTTTTGGGGGGGTAGGGGTTGGGGGAGTGGTTTAAAACTGGGTGGCGTGCATATTCATATGCGCCTCTATGTGTGTGTGTGTGTGTGCTAAGCATGCACGCATGCACGATAAGAGTCAGGGCTGCCCCCCTCCCACAAGTAACATTTCTAAAATAGCAACCGCAAACCAGACAGAATGTAAATCTGCACTTTGAAAAGGGTAGAAGAAAAAGAAAAAAAAAAACGAGCTTTGAGGGACATAGAAAAAACAGGTATTCATTTCAGCCCATTTACAGTTCCAGGAGCCTAGAAATGGGTCACAGCTCTCCAGCTCCACTCGGACTGCTGAAATAGGACTCCTGCTTTTATTTTCTCGAGTAATGAATTACAGGTTTTTCCGCCGACTGAAGCTCAATTATATAGCAGCTCCTGAAAGCTTCATCATGTCCAGGATGAAGGAATTCAACGCATAAGCAAAGCTGAATAGAATTGTTTAATTGTATCAGCATGTTTGAGTCAAATCTGAACGAAAAAGGAAGAGTGAGGAAGTTGGCAAGACGCAACTGAAAAAAGTCCGGCAAAGAGCAGAATTGAAATCAGCTAGAGAATTAAAATTGTGCACCAGTTGTTTTGATGGGCTTTTTCTTTCCATATTGCTTATATTGGGTAATTGGTTTGTTGCAAATCTACTGAGCCTAGCTACAAGCAGAGATCTTGTTAAAGCAGGTGTGCTTGATTTGTCTTGCCCAACACACAAATTCCGCAGACAAATTTCTTATGAGATATATTCGCTAGTATGCTTATGTTTGTTCTAAAAGGCAATATTACAGTCTACTGAAAAGTATGCATCTCCATGGTTGCAGCTTTTTAAAGACGGACAAGCATTTACTGTAGCAGCATCTTCTGGAACAGACTTGACAGAAATAAACTATTACAATCATAAGTATGTTTTAATTAATATATACTTTGGAAATAAATGGTTTTAATTGTACAATATAGCAGTTCTTTAAAGCATCTATATATATTGTAAAAACTTATATTAACTATATTTCCTCTTTACTCCAAATACTTAACATCATCAGGCAGGACTCTAAACACAAGGAAATATAAACTGCTGGACCTAACTAGCCAATTCCTCAAGTTGAAAATAATATAAATATTTAATAGATAATTTTTCTTACATCCTTTTCCTTGGGCTTACTGGGAGTCATCCATCACACTCCCTTTCTCAACCACTTGTATTCACATACCATAGCATTAGTTAAACCATTGTATATACAATCAATATTTTCTGAACAAAAGGTTAATCCTACCCTCTTCCTCAAATTGACAACTCAACGGTCTCTCCATTTCACAGGTCAACCAGTTTGAACTCTGTGTGAGGCAAATGAGGCGATGCATAGCTGTTCCTGACAGAAGTGAACGCACTTAGAAATGGATGTAAATCCACCTTGTTGAAAAGAACAGGAAGCTTTTATTTTGCCTGACTACAACAACTATAAAATAAAAACAATTGTGGCATTAGCCAACCACACTTTTTATACTAAAATCTATCTTTTATTCCTAAAATATACCACAATAATAATGAATAATCTACAACAATCTATTTCTATCTCCATGCATTTGTTCTGTGTAAAGCTTCTTTCCAACCTAACTGTGCATACGCCTTTTCTTTCACTATAAACTAATATAACACAATGGAATTACATGTTGCACTATATAGTTGTGCAGCCCTGCTATCGACCTGCTGTAACCTTTTCAGCTTTTAGGTCCAAAACTGAATACTACAAGACAGAAAAATCCAAGATCTTAAAATGATGCTGATGAGTGCTTTCACTAACATCGTTTGTCTGGTGTTTAGTTAGGTTAGAGTGACATTTTTTTTTAGTATAAGGATAGACCATAAGACCAGGGAAAGTCCAAGGACTCCACAGAGAATATGATGGAAGGTGGAACAACAGGCCAGTGTTTGAATACTCAAGAGGGAGCAACAGAGGGGGAGAAGGAGAGAAAGAGAGAGAAGAAAGAGAGAGTGAGAGAGAGAAGGAGAGCGAAAGAAAAAAAGAAAAGCCTGCAGCACATTCCCCACAAGACTCTCACTTCCTGTCTGAGAGTCTTACTCAGCACCAAGGAGGAAGAGGAGGATGAGGCCCTAACACATACTCCCCTCATTATGTAGGTATGGAAGCCAGCGAAAAATCATCTAAACAAGGGGAAAACATAAAAAAAAAAATATAATCATCATACATGCTCCAGGGCCTTTTTCCTTGTTGGGCCTTCAAAATAATATATTCTTATTTTGTGCAAAATCTGTGACCTAGAAATTAAGGAGGCTCTATTTTGCCATTTTCACAGTTTGATATTTGTTATGTTTGTGGTCCAACTATACAAATTAGCATGCTTTTATGGTACAAAAGCTTCTAATTATACAAGTAGCAGCAATGCAGTCTGCCCTCTCATACGCTCACTCCACCCCCAGTGAAACCCTCTCTCTGTTATGATTGGCCTAGCACTGTTGGAAATGTCACGCCCCTTAGAGTGGGGAGCAGGACACTGGTTACAGTTTTGTTAACGGCAGGTTATTTTGTCCATAGTAACAGCTACTCTTGTAAATAATGAACCAAAAATTCATGCAGTCTGGATAAAGGTTGGTGGCGTCAAACTGCCACTCCTGTTGTGACATCACAACCGGAGCTAAGGCTTCTTTCTATAATTTTTTACAAAAAAGGATACAAGGTATAGCAGGAAGACCTGATGCATAACATTACACTGAAAACATCAGGACATACTGAAAATACATGGGAACAGCTTCTTATTTCTCCGCGCATTACACTACAGTGTTTTTCCCCCATTCCGAGACAAAGCCTCCCAATAATAGTCTGTGGTTTAGGAGCAGGAACACAAATTAGTTCAATGAAGAAAATGATTCACTTAGTTTAATTGTAGGTTGTTGCAGTTACTCAGCAAACATGTTGTTACGATGTGTGCACACACACTGGCACTCCAGCGGGCTGAACAGTCATCATTACTAGTCTGAGGGAAATCCACAGAGCTCTTAAAATTTTTTTTTTTTTTTTTTTAAATGCCCACATAGAGAAGATTACACCGGTAATGTATGCTTAAAAAAACATGGAAAACGTTGTTGCACATGCAGAAACACCCCGTTTGGACAATGGGTGGTTGGGAGTTTAAGAAAATGTCACATTGTTCCCACACTTGCCCCTGGTCTCTTAGTTTCTGACCAAATCTAAAAAGAAAAAAAAAGGAATAGCACAAAAGTTGTCCTACACGGTTCACTGTACACATAAAACTATCTTTCAAGCGTTCGTGCCTGTGTCAAGGTCTCCAAGCCATTAAACTCGAAGGTTCTATTCTGGGGTGCCAACAGTACAACAGTAAGCGCAGATGGCTGTCAGAGGGCGATTTCATTGTCAGTTTACACTCTATTTACCGATCTCGGCCCAGGAACCCATGTGCCTGCCAGTTCAAGAGACAGTAAAGTTGTAATTGCTGAGCACTAAGTAATTTCCATTTTCTCCTGATGCAGAGTGTGCCAAACGGGGGGGAGTAAAACCGTACAAACATGGTCGATCCAAATAAAGAGGAGTTTTAAGTGTACGCTGGGATTTTGCATCAGCATGGAGACACAGAGAATCTCTAATATAATTTAATGGACACAGACAGCTCCTCACTCTGTTTTATTCTCCTTTTATTCTCCGTCACCACTCCAATTCCTCTCTCTTACTTTCTGATTACACCCAGGGTTCATACTCGGGAAAGTATTTCCACGTTCTTGTCGAATATAATTGCCGTTATGGGCCTACTACACTTCCAATACATTATTAATTATGTTGGCCAATTTCAAATATTTTTTAAGCAAATATACCAAAAATGAACAGCTTCCAGCTTTTTAGATGTGCCGATTTCCTTTGTTTTAGGTCAGTGCTACTTAAACAAACAAAAACTAATTGACAAAAACTAAAAGATAGGTTAATAAGGAAAATAATCAGAAGTTTATACCCTAATATTAATTAGTAACTACCAAGAAAAATAGAGGGATAAAGGAGTAAAATAATTTTGTTAAATAAGACAACATTCGGCTTTTGAAGGGTAGACAGCTTCCTGAAACTTTACAAAAATATAGTATTTACCCAGAGGGAGAAATAGGGGTGGAGATATTTCACAGCTTTTCTGTGTGTACACAACATAACTTGACTCTAATTTCTCCCAAATAGTAGGTCACAGATGTGTTCATTGAAAAACTGTAATTGATCAAATTCTTAGAAAGTAAGCGATAAAAGCATGTACTCTGATGTCAGGCTCATTTGCTGTAAATACACATACAGCAGATACTGTTGCTATTATTTTGGTCATTTATAGAACAAGTAATGAAGAACATAAACCAGGCAACCCAATAATAAATATAATCACAGTAGTAGCTGCAAACTAATGTTGATTTTAGAGATAATGTCTATTCTTCATGTGAAACAAATGTATTCATTGATTGCCGCTGTCATTAATGTAAAGTTATAATTACCATTTAGTGTTAGTCACAATATAACTGCCACCTAATAGACATAATATTTCATAAAAGAGGTGGGTGTAAATGCTATTTCCAAAGAACAGAATTCTAAAAGTTTCAAAATGCCAGTTTCATGTTTGTCCCAACGATATCATCTAAAGTTGTAACACCTTCATTATCCAACTTCCAAATTATTGTGTACTAACAAAGTAGTGCAAACATTAAAACAAACAAAAAGTTAAGATGATAAATATTTAGTTGTTTGGGAAGTGTTTGTGTTTGAATGCATTGCCGAGAGTCAAACACGCTTGATTTTCCTGGACAGAAAAGCCAGAAAAATCACAGTCACAGACAATATAACACTGAGCGAAAATATACTGGATTTCCCATAAAATTATTTCATTATAGTCCAAACTCTAGCCTTCGGAACATGATGTACTGTGTCAAAATCGACAGCTCATCCAATCAAAACACAGCCAGATGTTACACAGCTTTGACCCAATTGGATGAGACAAAAAGAGCTATTCATTAGGATTTGAACCACACTATTAATGGCCGATGGCTACAGAACAAAAAGAGATGTGAATCTCTGATTTAGTGAGATGAAACAAATCTAGACTGCAATTGTGGCTCTGTGTCGTCATTTGTGCGTTATGTGAAAACTAAAAGACGCCGCAAGTCTGCTAAGAGATAATCAAGCCACATAAGACATGACCCAGACATCCTAGTTTCCTCTTGAGGACCAGAGGTCAAAGGTTGAAGCAGTTTCACGGTTCAGATAGTGTGATCCCTAAACCTGAACCTACAAATGACCAGAAAGACAAAGAGGAACACAGCAGCCCTTTCTATCCTACATCCCAGCTGCAATGTCAACATGAGCAATGTCAGCCATGATGTCATGAGGCAGCAATTGGGAAACAAGATGTTGGCAAAGTGAGAAGACCAAACTAACAAACTGAAGATCCAGTCGACCAGGATAGTTTACACATAACTTACGCACAAACACATTTAAGCGCACAGAGTGACGTGGCGCATAGTATGTCCGGGACACTGGGATTTAGGGCCGGTCTCTGGTTAAGTTGTTTTCCTGGAAGAGTTAGGGATGACATGGAGCATTTAGGAATGTACCGAGCAGCAAGGCAGCGACCGGGACATTCTCGGGGAGAACTGTTCGTGCATGTGTCTGTGTGTGTATAGAATAATGGATGAACTCGCTTCAATACAATCTGCTCACTGAGGTCTACTCGAAAAGTAACTTTCACCAAATAACGGATACAATTTAAGGCATAATAATCAGCAGTGTGATTATAAATGATAGCGTTCCGCCTGGGGTCCTATTTGGCTGCTTCTCAGCTGTTTGTCGACTTTCTGTCTTCTTGTGGAATTGATAAAGATTCCATAACTCTTACCTAATGCTATAATAACACTTGTGTTTTGAAACATGTGATAAATTACTTCGATCTCAGAGTTTCCAGGGACTTCTCAGTAGGGACCGCCTGGTCTCTCTTTATGAGCCAGTCATTGCTTGGTTAACTGCTCACTCTTGTTGCACCTCATTAGGAGAGATCACAGAGGGTGTTAATTTTTATCACCAAAATGAGCAAATAGTGGTCATTAAATATTACTTGTGTAAACTTTGAAGCTAGTTACTACTGTAGATGTTTCTGCATATGTGCCAAAACTGTTGCATCAGTTGTATTTGTATGCAAACCATTTTACTAGTGATTAATGGAACTGAATGTTCAGGTCAATTTTGGTTTAGTCTATGTACAAATGCACAACGTGGGAGTTTATGTATCAACACCTTGTGCGTATGAGTACATTACTAATCAGTACAGCAAGCCCATCATTAATGTGACTATCTCTTAGGTCTTCGACCTTCTGTCTCGTCTCTAGTATTAGGCAACATGTCTGTCCATTGAGTGTAAACTCAGCCTCCTTCTCTGTGGTCTTTATACCACATCTTTTTAAAAAAATACTAGACATCTTACTAATGAACAATTATTAATCCATACCAAGCCTCCTAATTTAAATAAAAATCACAGAAAAGGCTATTCTTTAACAGCTCAAAAAATTCTTGGCAGTATACAACTATTTTGATGTCTTCCAGTCAGGATTTCGACCGCACACTGAGACTGCTCTTGTTAAACTCTTTGATGACATCTATTTGAACATAAGACAGTAGGAAAGAGACAGTTTAGACTTATTGGATCTCAGTGGTGAAGTCGACACAGCTGACTATAAAATACTACTAGACCAAGTGGAAAACTGGGTGGGACTTTCTGGCATAGTACTAAATCGAACCCTAAGGACAGGGACTATTTTGTGTCAATAGATAATTATACATCTGAGTAGACGACAATTAGATGTGGAGTTCATCAAGGTTTCATTATGGGGCCTCTTCTGTTCAATATCTAAAGGTCCCACTATCTCAGATTATGGAGAACAACTAAATATTTGTTACAATATTTATGCAGATAACACACACATTTACATAACTATATCACCAGGGGGATGATAATCCCATGCAAACACTGAGTAATTAAGTATCAAACAATAACTATGGATTTGCCAAAATTTTCTTCTAAACAAAAAATAGTTCTTGAGACAAGGAATTGAATTAATTAAAAGTCAGAAGTGGCTCCTTGTCCATGTATTTTTCCCTTCAGTAGTCCTGCCCTATGTAACAGTATCTTTACAGGTGTCTATCTTTTCAGATTGTTGCAGCTGATCCAGAACAAGTCTACTACTATAACAAAGAAAGTGGATTCCATCGCTCCAGTTCTCAGGTTTTTACTCTGGCACTCACTCACTGTCAGTCAAAGATTTTTATTTATTTTTATTTTTTTAACAATGCTGTTAGTTTATAAAACACTGAATGGTTTATAGATGAAATACTTTTCTGATATTCTGCTTCAATATAAACCATCCAGACCACTCGGGTCATCTAGTACAGGTCTGCTTTCTGTCCCCAGATTCAAAACTAAACATGGAGAAGTAGCGTTCTGTTGTTATGCTCCACATATCTGGAATAAACTCCTAGAAAACTGCAGGGCTGCTGCAACTCTGTTCTTATAAATCAAGACTGCTTTGTATGCTGCTACCTTAATTTACTCAAATAATTAATATCATACAATGTGCTGCGACTTTTGTTCTGATTTAATCTTATTCCATTGTACTTTACACTTATTTTCTATTCTCATAACTCTCTAATAGTTACTTTTAATTGCATTTAAATGTCCAAATAAGTGTTTTTTTGTTTTATTTTAATGCTTTTAATACTTCATGTAAAGCACTTTGAATTGTGTTGTTGAAAAGTCCTACGCAGATCAAACTTCCCCGGGCTTGTCCTGCATGTAAGGACACTAATTGAAAAGCCAACGCTAATTGGCTCGGCATAATTGCCCTAATTGATTCCTTCCGGATCACGCGCTAGCCACGCTCAGGTTTCGTGGCCGTGTTAGCCACGGCACCCAGCAATTAGCACAATGGCCAATTACGCGTCAAAAGTGGAATTTTACGTGTGTAACATACGCGGTTTCTAGTGATTGTGGTGGCCCCGGGCCTGAATGGTAAAGTCCGCCCCTGCTAAAATAAGCAAAAGGGCCGGTCAGAGGGCTGCTAAAGTGTGCATCTCCCCCCCCCTCTCCGACAGGCTGCAATTACGGCTGAAACGTGGACAGGATGGAAGCTGGAAATACGACTTAACTTTGTTGCCTGCATAGTTAACTTATTGCCGTTTTAGGTTAAGTGTGTGTCTTTTTCCTTTTCTTTTTTTTTTTACCTAATAACATGACTTCCAGCTTCTTGCGGTCCACTCGAAACCTCTCCTCAGTCCACTCCGGGTCCGGCAGCGGATGCGGTCCGCTCAGGTCTTCCTCCGAGCCCGGCAGAGGGGAGTCGGTGCTGCGCTCGCTGTTGGAGCCGTGGTCCGACTGCTGCAAGTATCCGCTTAAAGTGTCGCACTGGGCAGCCATTGCGCTGCGCAGCAACTTCTCCGGTGGCCACTGCGTTTTTAAAAAAGTAAAAAAAAAAAAAAAAGAAAGTCGAATCGGAAGCAAAGTTTTTTTTAAACTTCAGGCTCGTGTAAAAACTTCTCTCTTTTTTTCCTCCTTTTTTTTTTTTAATTCCGTCACTTCGGAGTGTTGCACGAGCTCATTGCAGCGAAGTCGACACTTTGTTTCCCCCCCTCTACTGCAGTTTTTTTTCTTCAAGCCCCTTCGTTTTCCCCCATCAGGCAAACTTCTAAAAATAAGTTAGGAGCGAACCAGTCCACTCGCTATAGGTCGTCTGGCGAGTTAACGGAGCACCGATCAGAGCACAGCAAACATACCAACCAACTCCTCAGGAAACTTTCACGTGTCATCTTGCAAAAAAAAAAAAAAAAAAGCCGGACTCCTCCCAGGCAGATTCTTTTTGAGCATCTACCTCCCCCTGGGTTCCTGAAAAGGCCTCAAAATGTAAAAATTCGAGATATTCCCCTGGATTGAATTAGTGTTTTTTGTGGGACCTATCTATGGAGTGCATAATGTTTATGTCTCGGGGGAGGGAAACTGTTGAGGGATTTTAGCCAATTACAGGAAACCAAATCATAGTTATTATGAGCTGAAAATGATATTACAAGTCAAATACAAAGGCGGGCGTCTATATAGGCGACCCCATTTTCCTGGCAGCTTTATAGTTTATAATAAAGCACCACGCAACCAATTTATTGGCTTGCAGAGGAAACTCTACACATCCTGAAAGCGGGTTAAGGGGAAGTAATACAGGAAAGGGAAACCAAAACAAATGTGGAGAAAGCCTATATTCAGAGACCCAGAAAAAGAGCCACAGGAAGAAAAAACAAAACAAAAGATGGTATATGCTGATGCAGGAAAAAAGTAATACCTAACCAAGAGGTACGATAAAGGTCACTGAACTCTGTAATGTAGAAGGTTTGCAAGCCCTATATAAATACAATTCTGGGAATTCGAGGGTTATTTTTAAGCTGTGGCCAGGAAGTTATTAATGACAGCTTCCAGTGATATATGGCCCTGTTAAATGCACTTCACCATATGTTAAATTGACATATTTATGGTTGTAGCTTAACTTGTGTTGTTAATTCTCCACACTTTGTATTCCATCACCGTCTAATATTTTACTTTGCTATTTTTGTGAATTGTGCTCCAGCACAAGTACCTGCCAGGCCAGTCACTATTGATGTTTTACCACCATCATTATTCTTTAGATGACAGCTGGAGCTTTCATTACAAAGCAAAATAACCATACTCCAACAACGCATGCAGATTTTTCCCTGTTCCACTTCTTGCTCATTTGGAACGAAAACCTCCATCATTCTGAAATCTGGAGTTATTACCGTGTAGGCTACCTGACATCATTTTTGGATAAATGTGTTGGCCGTATTTTTAAAGGCCTTCAGCTAAAACATGCAAGAGAACTGAAATTCTCTCCAACTGAGAGTTTGTATTTGAGTTGTTGAAAGGACCAAGACAAGTTAGTATTTAACTTTATTTATATAGCACCTTTCAGAGCAGAGACAAAGTGCTTCACAGAAGAATTAAAGCATGAGCATACATACATAAAATACAATGAAAATGAACAGAAATAAATAGAAAAATGACAAACATAGGTCTAAACAAATGGGTGTTGTGATGATTTTTAAAGGTGTCCAGAGAGTTCCAAAATGTAAAAGCCATAACCCCACAAAACATAGTCCCCTTTAATCTTAAGCATAAAAAGAAGAAACCCTGGTGACAAGGCTGCAGTAGATTTCTAATATAAGCAGGTGCCTTACCATGCAGAGCTTGAATACATGATCACAAGAATGTTGAATTGGATTCTGAATTAAATTGGAGGGGCAGCAAAGAGTATTCAGGATCAATGTCGCATGAGAGCTTTTAGAGGACCTCGTCAAGAGTTCAACCGCAGCATTTTATGGGACTCGTAAACAATCCAAAGATGCTTTGCTGAGGCAGGTGAAGAGAGTTACAATAATCAAGATGGGACGATATGAAAGGATGAATTAACATTTCCATCTCCACTTGAGGCACAATGGGCCTGGGCTTTGCAAAGATTCTCAGCTGGGAGAAAAAAAAACAAAAAAAAAAACAAGAGTAAATCAGTTACATGTTCATCCGTATGGACCCCGTAGAGTCCATAAGGATGCCTAGAACCTTATGGAGGTTAATTGACAGAGCAAGAGACCCAAGACCACCCCTTATTTTAGGGAAAAGACTAAGAGGTAATAAACAATGATTTTTATTCTGTCCGAATTTAACTGTAATAAAATATCTACCATCCATTTTTAACGAGGCATTTAGGCAGTTATTTAAATTGGACAATGTAGCAATTTCAAGGTTTAAATGGGACTCCCTAAACCCAGCACTGATCAAGTCGCATCATAGCGGCACTGCAGAAGTATGTGTGCCTGAGAGCAGGATTGCATTAAATTATAAACACTTACAAATGAGACATGAGCTGCTCCAATAATGGGGACAGTGGCTTTGCACCACTGAAGCTAATAACTGGACCCCATCCAACAGCGGTGATGATAATGGGTGCTTTAGTTCCAACGGTCAGAACTCCTTTTTTTCCCCCCCAATTTCATTGCTAATGCAATACAAAATATTAACCACTATGCTCATGAATAGCCATCTAGCACTTGGACCTTAATGAAAGTGTAGCACAAACATGAATATTAGGTTGTCCAGCAAAGAAACGGCCCTCTGAAAAAGGCCTGTGCGGTAAAAAGTAAAGGCTACCACCTAGTGGTCATGTAAATAATAAAATAAGAGAAAGCCTCTGATTTGTTGACATAGGAATTACACAGAAACAAAAGAAATTTTATGCCACTGCAAGATTTTTCATAAATTCAGTTTACTTTATGAGTATTGGCAAGAAACAATTTGAAATTCACTTTTAGATTAATCCTTTTAATGCAAAATAATGCAAAATAATTTCAGTGTCATCTTGTACAATATAAATTGCTTAAAAGAAAAAATACAATTAGGCCATCTCTCCACTGCTAATATAATAATAATAATAATAATAATAATAATGCCAATTTAAGGGGAAAAACCAGTAAAAACAATTAAGTCAAGTCAGAGTAGAGAAAGTGCTTCAAGCGTAAAAAAAACACCTTGACTAGAACCAGTGTGGATGAGGAATTGCAACAGTGCGGTCATATATTGAGGTGTTCAGGGATGCGTCATTGTTGCGGAAACTTCACTCTCCTTCACATTGCATACCTCTGAGTCCATTCTCTGGCAACTTTGTTGTATCTAAAGTGAAAAGCAGATCATATTTGGTTGAGTTGACTGAATGAGGTTCTTATTTATCCAAAATGCTTTAACTTTCATACTTACTTTTGTCTGTCTGATTTATAAATGTGTGCAATGTCTGGAACTAGAGGATCATCTGGATTAGGGTCACATAGCAACGAGCATATGGATAATAAAACTGGAAAAAGGAAGACCAGAAATGCATGACTTAAATTCACATTTCAGTTAAATGAAGAATAATTTTCAAGTGTAAGTATATCCAATTACATTAAAAAACAATCCTATACTGGAGTAGGTTTCAAGTACAAATCAGAATATAAGTACTGCTGATGTAATGTACAGTTCACAGTACAAAATGTAGATATCAGTTACCTTTTGATACGGTAAGTGCAGGCGACCACTGTGACCTCAAGATGTCAAGGCAGATGCTACCATTGCTGTTTATGTTTGGGTGATAGATTTTCGTGGTAAAGGCAACCTATAGGAACAATAAATACAGCACAAATAGAGACAAAAGCAAAGAAATGGGTTAATTACATCTTTTGGGTGAGGGTCTTGTAGAGGATGCTTGTAAGGAGATCCATCTAACAAACATTTTCATTATTGATTGTTTGCGAGTGAGTGTCAAAACGGTGAAAATTTTCGTTACCAGTTACCCACAGAAAAAACAATTGAAATAGCTTGTTTTATATAGCTTACCAAAAAAAATATGGAAAAAAACTCTTGAGAAAATTACAAACAATTCAATCAAGCATTACATTTTTAGGAGAGTCATTTTTTGTGTGTTGGTCTTATAATTTCAGTGATATTGCTCTACTTTTGAGTTAATAGCCCAATCTGTAAGATAAATAAACATACCTTTGGTGGTTTAAAGGGATAGTCAGTGGGGAAATGGACAGAAAGAAAGAACACTCCTCCATGATATGGGCTGTCATTCTGAAATATTAAACACAATTATTGTTAAATTAGGCATCATGGTATTAACTATAGGATAAAATCCTTTTGCAGTAAAAGAGTAAAAGTGAAAGAGAGAATACATTTAAATTATATTTTGTGTGTCATTTGAGGCACAAAATGGAGATGAATGGTTATTTAAGACATGGGGGTATTTCCACTTTTCCTATTGTGTCAATGGGATTCCATATGTATGTGAGAGTGAGAGAGTGCCAGTCTATGCTCTCCATACAAAATAGAAAGGGCTGAAAAGTCAACATAAAACACTATTGTCTAGAGATCCAGAAGCAGCTTGGTTAAAAAAAAAGCAGTACAAATCCAGAAAAAGCTTACCGGTCCTGTGATGGTTGCTTGCCAATGAAACACTAAAGGAGACAAATTCAGAAAGACAATATGTCAGAAGATTATTAAATATCAAAGCTTCATATTCACAAAACCTGCTGTACAATCATATAGCTCAATTCACAACAAGACTGATAAGAAGGCAGATGTACAGGATTAAAGTGTTAGAAAATTACATGTTATAATATCTATATTTTTTATACTTACTGTCCTCCCCTACAGGTCCAGCTGAACATGAGGCAGGAGGATCCCTCTGTAAGTCATTCAATTCCTGATATAAAACATGAAACAGTTTGAATGATTCCTCTCCATCATTTACATTGTTTAAAAAGGCAAATATATTCTTTATGCAAGAAGAAAGAAGAAGAAGGTATAATCTATTTGTTTTAAAGTTGTGCATTTTTGGATATGCTTGGAGAGTTATGTGTTCTTAAGCAATTTGTATTGTAGGAAAGAATATTTTCACCCATTTTGAATAATATATGTACCAATGTAAATCTTTTTAGTTAGTTATCTACACTTCATTTCCATAAAGCCAGAGCTCTTAAACCATGACTATGGTTTAAACTAATTTTAATTTTTTTAATTTATCCGTTACAATCACTATGCATTGATTGTTATTTTTTGGACTAGAATAACTGATACTATTAATATTTTGTGTTCTTATTTTTACTAAAATGGCTTCCTATAAAATATGAAGAAAAGAAAAATAAAATACATGGTCGTATGTTAAACTGTAAAATAACAAATTAACGACTCAGTTCAGAACATAAAAAACAGCTGAAAAGAGAATTGGTAGAATCGTTCCGTTAACACAGCTCATTTGTTAGCTAACATTAGGCCAACTTCAGCTAACGTTATCAGCTAAGTTAGCTAACGTCCATTTAAGTTTAATACAGATACTTAAACATCCTCGCTGTGCTGTCAGGTCGTGACAAACCGACCTGCTGGCCCTGTGAATTAAGTCGCAACGATTACAACATTTACAATAAGGTTGAAGCAGACTATCTACGGTAGTCAACCCGGGTAGGTTAGCAAAAAACACGGCTATTACATGTAGATGAATGACTGGCAATTGCGACGTTTCCGTATTGCTCCTTTTTCGTTACATCAGAT
Organism: Eupleurogrammus muticus; assembly: GCA_036785175.1. Lineage (NCBI taxonomy): Eukaryota > Metazoa > Chordata > Actinopteri > Scombriformes > Trichiuridae > Eupleurogrammus > Eupleurogrammus muticus. The sequence continues at coordinate 12,595,618 of JAYKQN010000019.1, forward strand.
AAATGAAGAACAGACTCACCTTCTGTATTCTTTTCAAAGCCATGGCGAATCTTTCGAACGGGCTTTGAGAAGTCACTGCGTTAAGTTAATTCAGCTGTCAGCTACAAATACGCTCACTTTCTGCCGACTCGGGGCTGTTTGTTTTGACAAACTGGTTATTTCTTTTGTTTCCGCGTTTTTGTTCCGACGACGAAGAATAGGAGGTGCATTCTGGGAGTTTGAGTTTAAGCTGCTTAAAGGGACAGTTCAGCGAAATATGTGAAGAGACCTCGGTTCGAGATAACACAATAACAAGAGATTAGTAACCCTATAAAGAACAAAATTGCCATTATAAGAAAAGAGACTACTCTGCTAGTATACATGCCATCCAAATGCTCTGTTTAGACCTACTTCAGAAAACCTTTAATGTGTGCGCAATGGTGCATAAAGTTTTTTAAGGCCAAACTTAAAAACATTTTTTGAATGACTTCTTATGATTTTATTGAGGGGGCGACACGGTGGTGCGGTGGGTAGCACTGTTGCCTCACAGCAAGAAGGTCGCAGGTTCAAGACCGCCTTGGGCCTGGGTCTGGGGCCTTTCTGTGTGGAGTTTGCATGTTCTCCCCGTGTCTGCGTGGGTTTTCCCCGGGTACTCCGGTTTCCTCCCACAATACAAAAAACATGCTCAGGTTAATTGGTAAACTCTAAATTGCCCATAGGTGTGAGTGTGAGAGTGAATGGTGTGTGAATGGTGTGTGTGCCCCACGATTGGCTGGCGACCATCTGGGGTGTATCCCTGCCTCTCGCCTTAACGCGCTGGGATAGGCTCCAGCAGACCCCTGCGACCCCGAAAGGGAATAAGCGGGATAGACAATGGATGGATGGATGGATGGATTTTATTGAGTACGAACACATTATTAAAATATAAGCAACACACCATTATCAAAGGATAAAATGCAAAAATGCAATGAAGCCAAACGCTTACTTGATTCTTGCCTAAATGCTTATGTAATATGTAGCACTGTGTGAATGTTTGGGTGTGTGAGAGTCAGTAAGAGTATGAGTGCAGAGATAAAACTGCCAGTGATTGTGATAAACATGGGTGGACCTTCCAAAGTCACCTTTTACAATATTGCTTGGATAAAAAGTCTCAACCTCCACAACTCTAAACTATATAGTTACACATTTTCACCTGTTTTAAGCAGCTATTTTCCATTTTAGTTAAAAATCTTCCAATAAAATCACATATTTAACCTTACCTGTACTCTGTGTTTTGAAAGAATCTTTAAATCTTGTAAAAAAAAAAAAAATACATAGAATTTAGAAAGAGATTATAAAGTTTATTTTCAGTATTTATAGATCACTTAAATAAGAGTGGAAGTTGATAAAAAAAAAAATCTCAAGTACAGTAAAAAAGTGTTTGTTACATTATACTACTATGTGTGGGTTTTCACTATGCCTTTCATTGCAAATTTATAGTCCATAACAGTTAATGGGTTTTATATGGGCTCATCTTGCAAATTTATTGCATTTAATGAATTAGAAACAGCATCATTTTGTCTCAACCAAAGTCAGAGGGAAACATTTGCAGTTTATGTTTCTGCAGATACTGCAATATTTGTCATATATATCATATAACGTTTTTTTGATATGCGCATATTTTCACAGACACTGTTTAATGGTGTAATAAGGGTTTGGTTAAAGTGTGATTAGGGTTAGGCATAAATAAGACTTAGTTAGGGTGAGATCCTGGTAAAAAAAAACAAAAAAAACAAGTGAAGGCTCAGAGGAATTTCATGTTAAGTATGTCACTGTCTGAAAAGTTAACATTTAACATATCCATCTATATGGTAGAAAAGTGAACTGTCAATATGTTTCTCTGGAGACTGGGCTGTCTCTCTTACATGTAAAATCTATCACTCTAATGACTGATGTTTGACGTTTGTGGAACCTTTTACTTAAATTAGACAGACAAAACATTGATGTATGCTCCACTAATGAGAACTTGATATCTTGGCATTGTAATAATTAAAGCTATATTGGAAAATATTAAATTGCTTGACCAAGCACTGCCTTGAGGAAATGGCTCTGGCTGGTGACTAATGGCTGTAACAGTCCTTTTGTACACAGGGTATTGGATCATCAGGAACGTATTGGTACATAAACCATGGTGAGACAACTTTATTTGACATGTTACACAGAGGAGGAAATTACATTTATAATAGCAAAAATTGAATTAAATGGATGCTAAGATGTACTAAAATGCAATCCAATTAACCAGTAGCATCGGGCTAGGAAAAATAAATAGGAGTTAAAGTACGTTAATACTACAAAATATAAAAAAGGGGGTATTTTTTTTCAATTAAATTAAAATTCAAAGGCACCTCAGAACAAGGAAGTGTTTCATTTAGATCTGAAAGCGACTAAAATCATCAATAACTAAATCCAACATGGTGTTTGGTTTTGACTCAAGGCTCTGCTTCCTGAACATCTAAGGGGCCTACTTGGTTTATTCTTCAAGCATATCAGAGTTATATCTTGGCACTAAGCCATTAAAGACCCACTCCTGTGAAAATCAAGTTTTTAACCTTGTTAAAATGTCCATGTGGTGTTTCTCTGATGTTACATATCAGGAGCGCGAAAGGCAGGCAGTGCTGGAGCTTTTTCGACAATTTCCGCCTTTATTCTTAAAAAAACAGATTAAGTCAAGCGGGACTTTATACATCACAAATCTGAGGAACTGATCATTTATAATTAAAATTATTTAATCAATTATAAATTATATAAATACATATAAATGATTTATATTATATAAATGAATGTTTATGTAGAGTCAACCATGTTAATAACACCAACTTTTCTAACTTGTACTAGTCTTGATAGACTTGGAATAAAAATACCACCTCAATACACTGCAGGCACATACAGAAACATGCAGGTATCAAATGATTCTCAAAAACTTTAACCCTAACCCTCACTGGGTTGCATTTCGGTGACTCTCCTTTCTTTTGACACCATGCAGCATTGGTGGCTGGGAACATGAGACTGATGCAGAGAGACAGGTTGGGACAGGTGTAAACAGGTTCACATGGAACTTGGGAAGCGCAGGGGTCAAAAGGGCAGGGACGCCAAGCTGACGAGACAAAGGCTGACTGCTAGTTTTTGTCCTCTCTTGACACTTTGAACTTAATTCCTGAGAGTTCACACTATGAAGGGGGGACAGAATATAAAAAAAATACAAACACATATGGTAGTAACGTACATAGTGAGAAGGGAAACATCTGTCAAGTCTGGACTGCTGCATACCACAGCCACTGATTGCAGTAAATAAAAAGATTTTCTTTTTATCAACATTTTGAATATATATATATATATATATATATATATATATATATATATATATATATATATATATATATATATATATATAACAGCTCATAGCTTTTCTCAGAATGCATTCGCAATCTGTGTCTGACCCACTTTTAAAGACAGACTGAATTTCTATGAAACTTTTCTATGAAGCTTTTTATTTAATTAAAAAAAAATAATTTCAGCTCCAACTATTCATTTTACTACTGTCAAGGAAATTGTCTTTCCCAATCACTTTTTAATCTCCATGTAAGACACAAATGTTCCACCTGTGCATGAATGTTCATATTCATCATCTTTATTTATCACATAGTGTGAAAATGTCCATCCATCCATCCATCCATTTTCTATACCTGCTTATTCCTCAATAGGGTCATGGGGGTTGGCTGGAGCCAATCCCAGCATTAGGGGCAGGGATAAACCCCAGTCTAATGTGGAGCAAACACTCTATTCAATCACACAATGAAATATATGTTTTGTATGATATGATATGCAATTTAGAGTCTCTAATTAACCTCAGCATGTAAATTACAAAGTCACTCTTAAAAGTCAGAAACTGCTCTAATGACAGCATTTACATGCCACATGACATATGTAGTTATACTGTAAGTTCCAGCTCATACTGGCTGTGACTAGAGCACTGGAGTTGTGTCTGCTGATACTAATGATACTAATCCACCATCAGAAGAGTTTTGGCTCAGAGGAGATGTGAACAGTTTGCTCTTGAGTGTAAGTAATTTATCACATTATCACATGAATACTAATTCCCACTGTTTATACTGAATGCTATCAGAATGCTATCATGTTGGGAGACTACTCGTCCAATGATGGAAATCAGCTCACACACCATCAATTATAGACTGAGATAATTTGCTTGCTAATGATGCGACATGTGGACATGTATCCTTCTCTGTTGTGAGCAGAATAGAATTACATTATTTGAAAAAAATAAGTGGAATGGCTCTCAAATATAAACCTATGGCTGAATTCCATTTCATGTACACACACGCTCAGTCGATATATATATATATATATATATATATATATATATATATATATGGTGTATATATGTATATACAGGGACTGAAAAAGGTAAAAACAAATAATAATAATACTAATATTAAAATAAATTCGGATCAACTGAGCATGTGTGCGCGTGCATGCGTGCATGTGTGCATGTGTGCATTAGTGCATGTGTGTGTGTGTGAAAGGGAGTTCAGCCATAGGTTTATATTTCAGAGCCATTCTCATTATTATTTCAAATAATGTAATTCTATTCTGATCACACCAGAGAAGGATACATGTCCACATGTCGCATCATTACCCAGCAAATTATCTCAGTCTATAATTGATGGTATGTGAACTGATTTCCATCATTTGACGAGTAGTCTCCTAACATGATGGCATATATGACAACACTTACATGCATCACATGAAATAAATGAACAAGACAAATATATGTATATGTAAATCTACAGATTAACATATAATCAATACTTTCTTAAATAAGAGTGCTTTTTAGTAAACGAGACAAAGAAGCTACCATGCAAAAGCTCTATTAAAAGTAAAAGTCCTGCATTCAGTACGTTTTAAGTATTACCAGCAAAATGTGCATTAAGACTGAAATGAATCAAGCAAGAATACACTGTGACTCGATCACATCATGATCCTTAGCAGCCCGGCACTGCACAGCAGCTAAACAACAAAAAATAGCTGCACGTCTCCTAAACGGGTTGAAATTTATTCCTCACACGCGATTGGTCGCGGATCGATGCGCGTTCACGGCGCTCCGAAGGTGGCGCGCTCGTGCTCCTGCAAGCATCGTTTGGTGAGGAGAGAGGAGGAGAGAGAGAGAGAGCCGTACCACGCCAAGTGTCCACCGAATGTCTGCCTCCCTTCACGTCGCCAATGAATAATCCTCGCATTCCTATGTCTGCCAGTTGACGCACTGAACGCGAAGGAACAGGCTTCCACCTCAGCGCGGATTCAGGACTCCTACGGCGGGGCTGCGCGGCTTTTTTTTTTTTTTTCAGGTGAGCCCCCCTTTCCTCCCCATCCCCCGGTGACCGATGTCGCTGTGTTGTCTGTGTATTTACGCGCTATTCTAGGTTTAAAGAGAGGGAGCAATAACGGGCGCGGGCGTTTTTTTTTTCTCCCTTTTTTTGCGGTAGCTGTCCAAGGTGCTGAAACGGTGGTAAGAAAAAACACAGAATAGTAGAGCTAACGGCCTCATGTTAAGAGCAGGTTACATGACTTCGCTGTTTGCATGCTATAGGCTATTTAGTGTTGCAGAGTAATCCACCCAAGGATGTCGTGTGAGTGTCATCGGGACAAGGAAGAATGCACGTTATTTGCACAGTTTCTGCAGGTTTCACCGTGGCTGCTTTAAACGGATGTATCTAAGCTGCATTGTAGAGTAGCTCCTCCAGGGACGGTGTGTTGTTTTACTGCATCCACCGTTGTCAAGGTCCGGGTCTTCACCTCACCTTATCTTGCCAATGCAATCTTAGGATGCATCTGTAGTTTGGTGCCATGGAGGGATGTGGAGATTGCTGCCTAACATCAACAAACAGTTAAAATAAAGATAAATAAATTAAGAAAAATAGGCTGGTTATTTTTTGGGGGACACAACGAATCCATCTGACAAAATGAATGATACTGGTCATTGCTTTTCAGGTGGAACTTTTTCTTCATGCACTGAAAATTCACATTGTGCCCGTATCCATACACCTTGTGCAAGAATCAACAACCTTTCTTAAAAGGAAAATGTCCTTGTGTAGACCTTGCGAAATGTGAACATGTGCGGCTGTAGAGCAGCACCGCACATCTGTCCTATGTGGAAATGTCAAATATGTTGAAACAAGCAGGCCACAAGTTATGTAAATGATCCTCTTCTTGGCGAAGGTGAGGGCAAGTCACATTCAGGCTTCATTGTTCATACGATGGACCAAAATATCCATTCTGTCCAAAACAGGAGCACCTGACATTTCCTGTGGCAGACTTACTTACTGGATCATGGCACAGACCAACAGCGGTGGGCAGGGGACCAACGGGGTAGCGGATGAGTCCCCCAACATGATAGTGTACAGAAAGGTAAGGTAGCGGCTATTTTTAGTCTGCGTGTGCATATGTGTGTGTGTGTGTTTGTGAGTGTGTCTCTTGCATTAATTTACTTCATGATGAGTGCTGCAATAGACATTGCTACTACTAATGGCAAGACAGTGTTCTTGTGCCATGGTTGATTTAGAGTCGTAATGCTACGTCACTTTGATGAGGGCATGGAGAGAACATGCAACTCATCTCTCACAACATGCATGACATGCAATGTGCAAATTCGGAGCATGCTTACACACACACGCAAGTCCACATATACACACACACACACGCAGGCACACATACACACACACACACACACACACACACACACACACACACAGTGAGTCATCCTGACATGCATGCACACATTGTCCAGTTAAACAATCATCTTTTATTGCTTAACATGCTGGAGAATGGATTTTAACCAACTGCCATTAATGTAAATGTGAGGAAGGTGCTGTGTTTTTGTTTTTTGTTTTTTTCTAAATCACAGTTCATTACACTGCCGATGGTGTATTTCTTTATTTTTAGATCTGTTTCTATGTTAGAGAATTAGAGGAATGGAAGGAGGGAATGAAATGGCCCACTGCTGAGACACCTTAATCCAGTTCTGCTCTGAACATGAAACAGATTATTGAAATAATAATCTGCAGGGAAGATCACGTGTATTTACTTTAAGGCTTGAGTTCCAATTAGAGCTGCATACAGAAACTTTAACACCTGCATTGTGGAGTGCAGATATGTCAGGGTACGTACACTGCTCCTTATGTGTGCTGATTTGTAGTCGTTTATTCTCCCTGGACAGAAACAGGTTCAACAACAGCTTCTCCTACAAATAAGCCATTTTGAAAATTGCTTTTGTTACCATTAGTAGAAGGGCTTATGTTCTGCAGTGGCACTCACATGGTTATATAAAAGTTGGGGAATTTATATGGTCTGTTTTAGCGTAAAACCACTCAGTATGTGTTACATTTCTTTGAAGTATGCAATGCCAATGTGTGATTGGGATCTACAGTGTCACAGCAGACCACTATATAAATCAATCAATCAATCAATCAATCAATCAATCAATCAATCAATCAATCAATCAATTTGTCACATGTAACTACAGTTGTGCTCATCTGTTTACACACCCTGGCAGAATTTATGATTTTTTTGGCCATTTTTAAGAGAATATGAATGATAACGCAGAACCAGTTCTTCCACTCATGGTTGGTGCTTGGGTGAAGCTATTTATGATCAAACACCTGTGTTTGCTCTTTTTAAATCATAATGACAACAGAAACTACACAAATGACTCTGATCAAAAGTTTACATACCCTTGGGAATTTGGCCTGACAATGTGCACTCAAGTTGACACAGATGGGTGTGAATGGCTGCTAAAAGAAACCATCCACACCTGTGGGCTGTCTGCTTGTAATCAGTGTGTGTATAAAGGTTCACTGAGTTTCTGGGCTCCTGACAGACCCTTGCACTGACACCTCTGGATTCTGAGTCATGGGAAAAGAAAAATAACTGTCAAAAGATCTGCAGTGAAATGGTAATTGAACTGTAGAAAACAGGAAAAGAGTATACGAGTGGGATAGGATTTTGATTCCCACTGTCACACAAATTCACTATAAATCCTGAATAAGGATCCAATGTTTTGTCAGAACAGTATAAGAAAAAGTCACCTGGTTGATCGTTGCTGCCTGCTACTCCAAGATTTAGCCAAGTTTCATAAAACAAAAGACAGTATGGTGTTGGATATTCTGATGAAAACGGATGTGGGCTTGTAGGTCGTCCGTATTATTAACCATCACATGTACACTGGGCATCAGCATGTGCCCGGATCGCAGCCTGTGTTTAATGCTTCCATGTTTATCTGGGTGTTATCGTTCATGTTGAGATGGTCTGGCTCATCTATGTGGTCAGAATTCTAGCTGGTGTTTGCCCCCTCCACCTTTTTCTCAATGTTTACTCCAATGTTTGCATTTGAAAATCTTGAATGGGAACATACTCAGCAGGACGGGAGTTTACAAAGTGGTGAGTTGAACATTTAGCTATCTGGATGAGTGAATAAAGGTTATATATTCTCCAGTTTATTCACAAAGAGGATACATTTGTATTAAATAAGCAGAACTGAGAAGCGACTGCATAGGTCTGCAACTCCTACAATATTATATGAATTATGTGAATGCCACAATGCGTGATGTCTGTTGCAAGGTTTGATTTTGCTTTCAGATGCACCAACGTGATAATTTTGTCATCTTGCGTGTGGCTGCAGGCATTGAGCGAATTTCTTCATTTCATTCCCTTCACCCTTTAGTGAATGCTCCCATTCCATCTTCGCCAGCTCCTGCACACCAGGAAGAGGATATGCTCAGCATGACATCATAGATTGACGGTCTTTTATATCACTCACAGTGTGTTAGGCAATATTACTGTCAGTGTGGGACAAGATTTGCTGGAAGTGTTGCTATGCTCTTAGCACAAAAGGAGTGCTCGCTATTTCCTATGTTACAATTTTCCATCTTTCCCAAAACAAGACTACGGGCTCGTAAACTAGATTGCTCATAAAGTAGGCCACATACTGAGGATAATGAATATGGATGAATGTGACTGGTTTTGTCATTCCTTGTTAGTTTTATTTGTGAAGACAGTGGGAGAAATAATGGCTCTTATTGAATTTCATTTTAATATGAATCTGTATCAAATTATGCTATGGCATGAAAACTGGTTATATTCTGTAAAATATTGACTTCAGGCTTTTTTTTCTATTCGATTAAATGTGATGTCTCTTCCTTTCTCTTGCAAATGATAAGGACGCCCTGCCTTTTTGATCATGCAATGAAGGATCTCTAAAACCAAGCATTCGAACAAGCAACGCTGCAGCTCGTCCCGTCGGCAAACACATTCAAATGTTGCCTTCTTCTAAATTGGGAGTTAATTAGGAGCTTCTTATTCTCGAGTGCGCGGTCGGAGTAGCGTCTTAGCCGCAAAGCCTCCATATATCATGCAGTTCTCCCACTTCTTACAGCCTTTGTGACCACACATGGCCACAGCTTGGCTCTGTACACTGACTGACCTAGATACACTGCAGAACGAAAGAACACGGTGAAGGCAGTGAGGATGAAATTGTCTTTCTGGACCAGGTTTCCAAACGAAGGAGAGTAAATGCTGCCTGCAGAAATGTGGATACCACCGAGATGAATGGCTGCCGCAAAATATATATGCAAATGGAGATGACTTGGCAGAGGTGTTGCAACCAAAAGTGAAAATATGATAAAAAAGCTATTATTATTCAGAAATACTCCGAAGACGCTCTATACATAATGATATCGAGCAGATGCCCGCCACTAAATAGTTGACAATGTGCTAGTAGTTTATAGTAGTTGAAGGATTATGTAATATGCGCAGAGGGAGTTCTATAATTGAGGGCAGTGAATAGTGGTTTGATGGTCTTTCCACTGGGAGCATAGCTACGGTATATCCTTTCACTCACTCTTTCTGGCCCCTCCACCCCTCCCACTCTCGTCATTAACCTCTAATGAAAATTGATGGCTGAGCTGAGGTGTTGACCTGCTTGCCGTGGAGATGTGTGCAGAGATGTCTGTTTGCCTCATGGACTTATGCACACGCTCAAGCACCTTGCTTAAGTGCACAAATATACAGTATGTATCCCAGCAGTGCATATGTCACAACTCCTCCAGTTCATCTAGACATACCAACGTGGCGTTCAATGGATAAGCACTGCATGTCTAAAGGTCTAGATAATTACTTACCACACAAAGGCTTTGTGATGCCTTGCTGCTCACATGTTAACTGTCAGGCTTATATCATCAAAGGCAGCAGAGTGTATGCGTGTGTATTTTCATGCCCGCTCACGTGTGTGTGTGCGTGTGCGGCATGAATAATTCTGTGATGCATGTGCGAGCATGTGTGTGCGCCGTATGTAGGGCGAAAGTTGTTAAGAGAGAATGCTGAATTTTTTATGCAAGCCTAAAACAGCTCTGCCGAAGTTCAGGATGAGGAGAGAACATCTTCTTTCACCAGCCAGGGCTTTGTGTGTGTCTGTGTGTGTGTGTGATTGTGTGTTATGGGTAAGAAAGAAGAAAGAAAAAAGACTGTTAGATATTAAAAGGAATAGATTTAACATACAGTCAATGACTCACAACGATGAATTCCAGTAGAGCTTTTATTGTAGCTTGATTTTCTGAAATTGTTTCAACTGTGTGCATAGCTACAGCAAATTCCCGTCGATGTATGATTGCAACAACTCTGCATTTAAATAAATAACTGCATTTTTATAATTTGGCTCTCCAGTCATACAGTTTTTTTTATATAATTATTTGTTGTTTTTTTCACAGCATACTGTAACTGCTGCAGCCCGATCTTCCTCTGTGGTGTAGTACCTGACAGCTGAGGCACCAGCCCACTCTTATTTACTGTACATCTGAGCTGCCGACGGGCAGGCAGTAATTGTTCTCCCAGCAGCCAGTTTGGCTACTTTCTCTGTCTAGATCCATTAATCCTATACTGTATGTTTATTGTTTATTCTGCCCTGTTTTTCTCCCACTGAGCACATGCAACGTTGGAGCACACTGTTATTGTTATGTCCAGTCAATGCCAGCGAGTGCTGTTTTACATTCCGGTGCGCGCATAGATGTCAATACAGTGCATCTCCCATGTAATTGGCCCCTGGTGAAACTTTGTCTTTGCTGCAGATGACAATGTTGCAAAAGGAATGTACAAGAAACACGTTTGTTGGTTTTGCACTTTTCAAAATTTCACAGTATGACCAATCAATGGTAGATAATGAGAGTTTATTGTCACTTTTATGGCATGTTGGTGTAGTTAAAACTAGCAGAACATACGCCCATGGGAATTCTTGTAGTTCCTTCACAAAATGAATATGACCCAATATTTCATGACAGGTCAACGTTATTATTTTGGAAAAATCTCAGGGCATAAAAGCCTCTGCAGACAACAATAAGGATTTCCAATGAGTGTTACAATCATCAAGGATGTGAGTTTCTTGTTTTATGTTTTTCATTTCAGTTTAAATGTTTTATATTTTCCCTCTGTTATACCGTTCCAATAAAGAAGAACTCTGTCGAAGAACACGCATTTGAAAAGGGTGTTGATGTTGCACTGTGAGATTTGAACCATTTCCCTTTAGTGTGACTCAGTAATGAAGTAATGAACAAACAGAAGTAACAAAGAGGGCAAAGGTATTAGTGCAGCCTATTGATTTGTCAATTGATGAAGTGGTTGTGTACAAGAGATCATTTTGCAGGAACAAGACTTTCCCTCCTCTGTGCCTCGCTGCAACATAGCGGTGAAACAGGGTTGTTATATGATGCAGAACTGCAGAATTATCCCATACGATAAGGCTTGTTAGACTTGCCCAAAGTCAGCAACAGGATGCTCTCATTGGGAAGCATTTTTCAGCCTCGGCCTTATCTGCATCTGTTAAGTCTACCCTATACCATTCAGCCCCGGTATCAATACTACTTTCCCAGCCATGCTCCATTTTTCATGAGTCATAAAGTAGGGCGAAGTGAATACATTTCGGCTTTTCCTCAGTTAAGAGCCAGATTGAAGGGTTCTTGTACTGCCTGTCTCCCTCGATCTGCAATCAGAAGATCAGTAAGACAGAAAGAACGTGGAAAGAGGAGGTGAAATGGGATGATTTATAATTGCCAGATCAGAGAGGAATCTTTCTGGGTGAAGTAGGGCTCCTTGTATGTCAGCTTGCCAGACAGGCGATTTCAGTCCCTGTATATGAAAACATCCATGTTATTTTTTGCACAAAGTGTAGGGAGTAAGTGTGGGTGTTTGGCAGCCATTGTTTGGTGGAAAATGAGCATTTATGGCATTCTGTAGTTCAAACTAATCCATTCGGCCCCCATTTGCTGACGTCAATACGTAAACACCGATCAGCGGGTCTGGCATCGATGACACAAGCTCCAGTCAATAGTTCTGGTATCTCATCATAATACTGGGGGCTAAGATAATCCACCCAGTTATGGTGCACTGATATGTGCTACAAATACCATGACTGGAGGCTTTTTTGATTTAAAAAAAAAAAAAGTACAGCGCTGTTTATGTGGCTAATTCTTTTCTCCACTGCTCTATTTTTGGTTTTCAAAGAGACAATATAATACGACAGGATTAAACAGAGAGCAAGACACACAGGGAATACAGATGCAGTAACAGGAAGTGGCACTATCCATCAAATTAAATGCTATTCTTTCACTTAGCACTTCTGAATACTCAAGTACACTGTCCTAAATAGATTGGCATCAGTGGCTAGTAAATTCATTCACATATGTATTTAGATTCTATAGTATTTAAGTATTCAAGTATAATTTCCTTATAAAATTAAAATAAAATATATTATAGATATATAGATATAGATGAACGATTATATTGAAAACCAGTCCATAGAATAGGTTCTAGAGTTTCCACTATATGATTACAAAAAAGATACTTTTTCTCCTATAAGAGAAATACACACGTGGTAAGCAGCATGATGAGGGTATGATGCCAGTTGGAAGCACACAGTACTGTGATCTCTTTGGGAGGTAGGAATGATATACTTCAAAAGTATGAAATCATTACATGAATATAGAAGCCCTTCACAGGTAATCTACTGTTTCACAATCATTATGTTGTTTAGAATAATAAAATGCATAACCCAATAGAATAAAACACATTTATGAACAGGTCTGCTTATTTAGGAACCAAAACATAAGAGCTTGCCTATGAAGTGAGTTTGATAGGATGTATAATGGCATATTACTACAAATGTAAGAAATTTGGGGATGATAATCCAGATTCTATCTGAATTTTTTTAGATATCGTTGATTCTTTTAATAATCTGTTAAAATGAGGACAAATTCAAAACATTAGGTCTTCCTCTTTTCTAGAGAAACAAACATAACCCCTTTTTTACATCACAAAATATATCTGCTGAAAAGAAAAACAAAAATCAAGGTCACACGTACAATACATTAGGATATGGTGTTGAGTGTTCTTTTATTCCTCTGGAATAAAGAATTGTAGTGTAAAAATGACTCAATGGTACTCAACAATGTAGCTGAGGTTTAAAAAAAATCCTGCTTATTATAAAGCATTCAGGGCCAACATTCATTTTTGTCTAAAATAAACTGTGGCATTTATGTTTGTACAGATTAAACTAAGACGATACAGTACAATGTGTTATTTAAGCTTTAGAGGTTGTGGTAGGTAGGTTTTGATCCATTCAGCCAGAGCCAGACTAGCTGCCTCCCTGGTTTCCAGCCTATATGCTAAGCTAAGCATCTCTCCTTGATTTTATCTTCTACCCTCCTCTCCTGACCCTCAGTTTCTAAATACGCCGTCTGCATCTCAACTCCGTCCAGTCTCTACGTCTAATACACTCCCTCGTTGCTTCTGGACAGCTCCTTCTTACCCACAACCCGTCTACAACGTTACTACTGTATGAGTACCCACTTGCCTGCTTGTCTCTATGTCCTGATATGTCAGACATTGTGCTTCTGTTTATGTTGCTGTTTTTGGTACTATAAAAACTATATAAAATATCCCCTCCAAATACTGTCGCCTCAAGCTGCGTCTAGCCCAAATGCAATAAGTGATTGTCTGTTGTATACTTAAAGGTATACTCCATCATTCTGATTTAATACACTATTGTCAAAATCAAAATCTATCTATAAAAACAGGCTTTTCTGTAATAAATCAGATGTTATATTCTCTATGTGAAACATGAATGCTAACACTACCCAATAATTCCTCCTAATTTAAAAGTTCACTCTTTTGAAAACTGCATCTCTTCTCAGATCGATGAGAACATCCACTGACACGTTCTTCTAAAGAAAAGTAAAAAAAGAATAAGGCGGCAGGAATGCCATTTCATCACGGTATCATAGCAGCCTCGTATCGTTGCCTGGGCTTAAATCATATTTGCATGTCAGGGGCCATGGAAAGTAAACTTGAAATATGAAATCTTATTATCTTCTCCTCGGATTGTTTCATGCATTACCTCCCTTCTCTGCAGTGTATTTTGGCAGTTTGAGGCAGGAATGTAATCGCTCAGCAAAACATCTCATCACTTCCCTCTGTCTCTCTCTCTCTCTCTCCAATCTCTCTCTATGTCTAGACTTGTGAAAACCTCTCTCTCAATCCCGAGACTTTTTCAACCCAGTTTACCTCACGGACTGTCTCTCTCTCTCTCTCTCTCTCTCTCTCTGGCTCTGGTGTTCACACTTTGCTCTCTCCACTCCTATCTCTCTTATTTCCCTCTCTCCCCTTGCTCTCCCCTCCCACTCTCGTGGCCTCTTTTGTTTGGTTTCAGGTCTTTGATGTTTCCCATATACTGGCAATATCCCGCTAACTTTCTCGCTCTTCCTCTCCCTCTCTCTCGCGCGCGCGCTCGCCCTGACACACGTGCGCTCTCGCTCTCCCCCCTCCCTGACGCCCACTCCTCCTCTCACATCCCCCGGTGTCTGCTTTCTTACCACTAAAGCATCCATCGACCTCTGTCTCTCTGTCACCTCCCCTCTCATCCCGCTCCGCTCTTTGAAGTCATCAGAGCCCTAGTCGGAGTCCGTGCTACTCCACTCAGCTTTTATCGTCACACAGAGGGAAATAGAGGAACGTATTTAGACCCTACAGGAGCGCCGTCATCTCCCCTCCTGTGTGAAATGATTCACTTGTGATTCATAGCTTCATTGGGAAAGTCTCTCTAGACAAACAACCGTCAAATGTGGCGTTTTCCCTCCGAAGTGACTGTAACTGTAACGAGCGAGCCGGGCCCTGATTGTCCCCCCGCAGCTCGGAGCCTCTCGCAACAATGAGGAATCATTCTCCCAGAAGCAATCACGTCTCAGTGATTAGCCTGCCATGACTGAGAGCCATCGAGCAAATCCAATAGCGGCAAAATAATAAAAGTCAAACAGCAATTGCTCTAAAGGGTACATTTTCATATGTTTGAGACATAAATTTCCATTTGCCAAACAGACACACCTTCCCCCCTCAAATCATCACTGCAGTGGAAGCACACTGCATGCACACATACACACACACACACACACACACACACACACACACATACACACACACACACACACACATGCCCAAACACAAAGATTGCAGGTTGTAGTGTTGCTGAGCAGCCTCCACCTGCAGCTGACTAACGCTCACAGCTTTTCGCCATTAGTTTAGTTTAGCCCAGCAAACAAAGGAATATTGTTTACTGTCTGTTTTTTCTGTTTTCCTGCTAAAATGAAGTAAAAATAATGAATTCTAGATTTGGTGTTACTTAAAGAAAATGTATTTGAAATGAGTTTCTTATGTGCAAATGTCCTTATATCAAACACTAATTCTAGCAAACTACTATGAACGATGTAGATCAAATCATGCAAACTTTAAATTGAATGAGTAGAAGGCAACACACACACACACACACACACACCTTTTGCTGTCTATTTTTGTGGTTCAGGGAATCAATTCCCCTGAAGATCCAATTTATAAGAAAAAAGTCATTTCCCGCACGCATTTTGGCTCTAGTGACTAAAAGTGGAGTCTTTTTAATAAATCAATGTGGAGGTACTGCATGTGGAGTAAACTTTAAAATAAATCTATAACTGTTTCTGTTCCTGTAACACTAACAGTTTTATTCTATGATAAAACAAAGGTAATATGGAGTTTAAATAGTTTAGCTTGCTGTTTATATAATCCAAAAGCAAGCACCAAGCAGCCTATTAACTATATATCTTAATATTTGGAGGTGCACTTGAAAGAATTACTGTATGTCAGCTGTAAAATATGAAGAGGTGAATTAGGACCTGGTAAGAGGAAAATTGGCCAACTTAAATGAATTCAAAGTCTGTCTTTCATCTGAAGCAGCTATGCAAACAAGATGATTAATTAGAGCTATTTTGAAATAGTTGGCATTGCAAATGCATTTCACCACACAATCTTCATAAAAACATGTGGTAATGATCAGAGCTGTTTATTGCCACACGAGCGGTGTGTCTCCATGGATAGCAATGTCAGTCTGGTAGTCTGATGGTCTAGACCATCTCAAGAACTACTGGATGGATTTCTTTGGCAATTTTTAACACGTTTTTCAGTTTTCTTCTGGGATGACCAGCAGATCAAGTTTTTTGGTTTATACCAGATAGCAGCTAAACTTGGACATTCCTATCAGCCACAGTGTTTAGTGTTAATACAAATGAATGAATGAGCAATGAAAAAGTGAATATGATTTAATCATGACAATACACACAACCTGTACAAAAAAAACCATTGTGTACTGCATTGATATTTCACACAAAACCAATAATCATGTGTTAAACAATAAAAAGGCATTGACAGAAGCAAACTGCTTATAAATGCTTATCCTATAGTATCAACTTTTTCACTTTCATGGCTACCAACCTTCAGAAAAGCACAGTAATATTAACAGATAAGCAATTGTACCTGTAAGCTTCAAAAATAGCTTTACAAACAATTTTCTTAAAAATCACAAAAGAATGACATGTATTTTAAATTGACAGCAAATCAAGCAAATTATTCCATGCAAGTCTAAATAAGATGGTGAATTTTATATTTTTAGCATTATCTTTGCACTTTTAATATGAGCTGATGTTGAAATGTCTATTGTTTTAAGTTAATTTTAAATACCTTGGTTGACATAGGACATGTTTTTATTGTATTTTTTTTATACAGGAAAGACTTGGCCATTACAAAAAAACCTCTATTCCACTACTGTCATTAGAATATCTTATCTTGGTAACTGTTTGAATCCTCCTGGCTCTCACACAGCAGCTCCCGGTTGTAGCGTCTTATTTGCTAATTAAGAGATGACATTCCTGTGGACAATGGCTGTGCTTTCTCCTGCCCCGTGTTTTGTTTCTGCTGTGGTGGCTGTTCTCTTGGCGTCCCCATGACAACCACACTAGCAGTCTGTCAAATGCTATTATCTCCGCCACTTCAACAATGTGTCCACCACACACTTAACTACAGCGCTGTGACAAAACACGCGTGTTTTCTGTATTTCTGGCTCGTCCTTAGTGTGAGTGAGCGGGTAGCGTTTACTCAAGTCCTATGCTTAAGAACAATCTTGTTCTTTTGTGCTGTTTAAATTTTATACAATATGCTGTACTAATTCTAGTTTACACATTACATATCACTATTGATATTTAACAGCAACAATTGATACTTAAACAAAACAAAACAACCTATAGTCAGTTGTAAGCCCCACAAAATAATAATATAAATGAAATAGAGTGCACACTTAAAATCATTATGAGCACATTACCTTTTAAACCTAATCACATTCAGCTTTTTTGCTGTTTTATTTAGACTTGTTGTATCGCTGCTTTAATGACGACCTGAATAATTCAAACCTCCACTGATCCCCAGCCCATAGCATGTCAGATTCTCTATTTACTCCCTGCTCAGCCTGCACATCAGTGGCTGGACATTGTTAACAGTGTTTCTCATCTCCCAATAAAACCTGACTGCATCCCCTGGCCATACGTTGGATGAATTACCTCCTATTTTGTACTGCCTTTGCTGTTTAAATGAACAAAAAAAAAAAAAGAAATCTTATCTAAGCTTAAGCAGAGTGGGGAAAAAAAAGACAAGGTCACTTTACAATGCATTAGGATCCGGTGGGAAGGGTTTTCTTTATTATTCTGGTCTGATTTGATTTGTTGACATTAGCTTGCTTTGCCTGTAATGTGGAGCCATGCAGAGGCTTGTGTGAGGGAGCTGGTGAGAGAGGATATGTCATGGTGTGGGTCTTCAGAGTTTGACACGTTTTGCTGGTAATGAAGCTGTTATGTATGAACACAGAAATGAGGCAGTTTCACTCATTGCTAAACCTGCACACACATGACAGATTGATTCTTTGGCAAACCTAGACTTCCTCCCATGATTCCACCTGAGCCATGCGCAGTTATTAATTGTATCTCTTTCAAAGGTCCCACAGTCTTCATCTATCCGTCTGACGCATCACAATTTTAATAAGTCCTGTCTGATGCTAATGAGGCTGAATCACAGAGCTGTTGTTGTGAAGCGCTCGACAAATCTTATCGCGCATCATCTTCATTGCTCCGCAGTTCGAGTGTCACTCGCGTCGACAGTCCACCGTCCTTATCGCGTTAAGCGTCTACCTTGACTGTCGCGTTCTCTGAAGTGTACATGTGTGCGTGTTCATGTCAGATGCTCGGTCCTTGTCTGGTCTCTGCTGTGCAGACAGTAGAAGGTAAAGGAATGTCAGCCTGTCAGGATCCAGCTGCTTCTCTCTTATTGGTATTCGGGGCACATAGCGCCGTCTCTGAGTGTCTGTTGCACGTGCCAAGGAGGAATGTGGGAGATGAGGGATGGAGAGAGGAGGAGCGGAGGAGTGAGGCCCCCATGTTATAGGGACCTAAAAATAGACAGCATCCTCCCCTTCTTCTCTATTCCCAGCGCATCTCTGTTTCCATACTCAGCCTCCCCCCCTCCTTTTTTTCCCCTCTCTCTGTTTTCCTCTCATCCTCTTCCGCTTCCTCCTTGTCTCGCTGCTCAGTCTGAGTAAACATGCTCTCTGGTGCCCGATGATAAGACTCCTCAAGTGTAATGCCAGATAGTTTGGACACTGTTAACTGGCCTGCCTTGATGAAGGATTAACTATAGAGCTGATTTAATTGAACACTTCACTATTCCCGTTGTCCGATTTTCCTCCCACTAAAAATACAAATTCTAATTCTTTTAGTGTTAACAACTGCTGATTGCTAATAATGAAAAAGTGATGAAAACACAGTTTGAACTTTTGATTTATTGAATTGTACATTATTATATGTTGCTGTCTGCTCATGGCTGATCAATAGATTACACTCTAATTACATCAACAGTATAATCTTTAGCTAACAAAAATAGCAATTAGATAAAATGTATTGTGTACAATTGAAAAAAAAAAAAAACATAAAACACCAGAAAGTAATAAAGCTTGTTTTATTCTGTTATCTAGTAATTTATGATTGCATGCTGTTTGAGTGATGAAATCATGGTAGGTGGGCAGGAGGGATATTGGCTTTCAGTGGATTATGTTCTAGCACACAGCCAACCTTAGCTTAGTCATCGCGCCCACTGCCCGCCCACCAAGAAGATGAGAGAGAGAGAGTGTGTGTGTGTGTGTGTGTGTGTGAAAGAGAGAGAGGCCTTGCCCTACGGAACACTATAACACCACTAGCCAGGAACACCAGATCATAGTAGATTTAGAAATAGACAGAGGGGAAAAAACTGTCTAGAAAACTCAGAGTCAACTGAAGATAGAGACAGAAGAGTAAAGAAGGTTTTACCCCACGAGAACTGTCCCAATGTGAACCAGAAACTGATATGTAGTAGTGATGATATTAAGGCAAGTAATAACAATAGCAGTGAAAGCAGAAGTAATACAGATGACAAATGAGTGTGCGAGCATTTGATACCATTCCCTCGGTCACTTGTACCCAGAACTGTACTTGTTACTTGTCAGGAAATAAAAATAAGCAGCTTTATAGTAGACTGTTATCCACATATAATCAGTGTCAGCACCAGTACCTGCTGTCACTGCTGCATGCTGCTTAAATCACTGCTGCTATCATTCTAATTGCTGTTACTGCAACTAATGATTTGAAATGGCTGCAGTGTATTTCGCTGCATGCAAACAGAAACAACCAGCACAGGAATAGGTATTAGGGGTATAGAATGCCCAGAGGGTAAAGGCATGTGCAAAATTAATTTAATTTAGAACTGATGTTTAGGCTAATTCGGTTTTGAACAACAGCCTATAAATAGAACATATTATAAACGTATACTCCTGGGGGAAATATCCATTCTTTTAGCTACTAACCAAGGTCTTGATTTGAACAAATCAAGTTGTGTTACATCCTGTAAGACTCAACTACAGCACAAAGAAGAAAAAAAAACTTTTTAAAGTTTATATTTTATTTTAAAAAAAAGGAGCGCATAGGGCTTTAATCTGCCTAGGTCTACACCACAATCCTTAGGGAATTGTATGATACTCAGAAATGTGCTTTGGTTGCATAAAGCATGAGATGGCATAAACCTACTGGCTGGCAAATTTGGAACAAGAACTGAATTAACCACAGTAAAGTCAAACAAGGATAAATGCCAGTCTTTCTTTTCTTCCAGGGAGCAGGCATGGCTGGCTGTCTACCACTCATCCATGATTCAATGCTTTTCGCTTTCTCTCTAGTCGAGAATTGTCCCTTGGGGAGGGAAATGTTGAGGACTCCGAGTCAGGGGAAATATTAAACATCCTTCTGCAGCTGTACGCCGGGGACAATAATTCTCTGGGGAAATGAGACAGAAGGAGGCAGTGTGCTCTAAAAAGCTGTAGAAGTTGACAAAAAATACAGTGATGCAAACTACACAAACACAGTAACCATTGGCAACCATGTGGTAAGTATTCCAAATCACGTAGTGATAATGCCATCTGTCCGTCAAGCCAGATGACAATACTGCAACTGCTTTTACGACTAAGCACATGAATGCTTTTCCCACATATTAGGAAGGCTACTCAGCAAGGGAATGATGGAGAAGAAGATGCTGACCATAATGTATAGGATAGATCAAATGCCCTTCCTCTTCTTAGATGAAGGTGTGACGATTCTCAGTCTTCCAGGTCATGGTATTTCAAGGGTTAAATGACATATTTTGTCATTGAATATGGTATTGTTAACACAACATACCTACAGGGAATAACTTCAGTTTCCTTGGAGCAACAGCACAATTGAGGAGTCAAATGTAAGATTTTTATTCTGTGAATATCATGCATATTTTGCCGGTCATGGTCTGGCCATGGACAGAATGGCTTGAGTCAGGCATGAAAAGGGCTTTACAACAAAAGACCTACAAGGGTTTTTTTTTCACGCAACATGGACCTTTCACGTGATTACACAAAAGGCCCTTTTGGCACTGATTTTCAACCTGAAATACAAGCGATCCACTTAAATCAGATTTGTCCGTGCATAGGTGAACATGCATGTGGGACATTAGCATGGCTGTTCTTTTCATATTCGTTGCCGTCTCCATTTGAGTCCACCTCCTGAGTCAACCAATCAACTTGCCTGACATACAGGTACGCCGAAATGCCTCCATTAGATTTGAAGATTACACATTGCGACCTATGAGAGCCTCTGTGACCTAATGTTACCCGTAACGTCCTTCTGTGCCTGGGTTCAGTTTTGCAGAGACAGAGAGTTTACAGAGACATTTATATGTATCTTCGGGGAAGCATAATTCCAGCTTGAGGCTGCATTACACATGCAGGAGAGATGAGTTATGTTCGTTCCTGGCCGCTTATCTCTCAGCCACATCTTAAATTATCTTTGGTCAATGTCAGCTCTTATTGATTTACTGTACAATAGGTATGTACTTTTCAGAATCAGAATCAGATTTATTAAATACATTTTCACATACAAGAACTTTGTATTGGTGTAGAGGTGCATAACAGTTACGAAACAGAAGGGAAATTAAGAGGAAAAAAATATCTATACAAAGTGAGAAAAATACAACAACCACAAAATAGAGGTGGCATACATATATAAATAAAATCTTGCAGTAAGGAATGAGTAAAACAAATATGTTTTATTTATGGAGAGAGCTGCAGATGTTTACAAAAATATATGCTAATATGAAGGTGCTAAATGTTCACAGTATAAACAGTATGTGCAATGTGCAAGTGTCATACAAGGCATACAATAAAAAAAATATCATTATTGATGAAAACCATGTGAAATGTGTTGAGGTCATAGAAGTGAAATAAAAGAATGTGTTCTGTCTATGAGTGAGCTAGTGTGGGATATGTCATTATGGGTCCTGGTGGATATAGTAAATATATACCCTGGCCCAAAATATGGCCATGGTTTATTATGGGTTTATATGAGAGGGGATCATCTAGGTGTACAAAAGGGACCTAAGTTGAAAAAGTAGCAGGACGCTATTGTCTTCGATACCACTGCTGATCAGACATGTTGTACCATAATAAAACATTTTACCGGTATGTTCAATGCAATTTGAAGCAACCATTATCTTTTCCTAAAACGAAATAAGTGTTTCTGTGCCTTAACCTAAAAATACCTTAACCATAGCACCACAACACCATAAATCATCATTTTTTAATTAGTAACATATTACAGCATTTAATCCTTGTTGGGTTGATAAAGTAGCAAGTGTTGATCAGCACCTACTCAGCAGGTGTAGCATGCCCCTATTAAACCATATCTTTGGGTCTGATAACCAGGGGGTTATCAACAGGGGGGTGGGGGGGATTATCTGGCCTGTTACACCTGTATTTGTTAATGAGGCCAGCTGCAGTCAGGAAGAAACTCTTCTTGTGAGATTTTGTCTAAGATAGAACTCAGCCTCTCGCCAGAGGGGAGTGTTTGAAAAAGTTTATGTATGGGTTGGAGAGATCTAACCTGACACGCCAGATGGTTTGTTACACAGAACCATCTGGGAAGTCATCTTCAGAAACTGTTTGGCAAAGGGTAGCTCTTGCTTGGCAGGTAATTGGGCGAACCATCTGTCTTTTACAGTCTACCTTCTCATGATCACGAGATCATTAAAGACGGTGATTGGTCCGAACCACTGTGGTTCAGATGGGAACAGATAACTTGACGCGTCGTGAGATGGATTCTGGCATGATCGGGTTTGACGGTAGGTCGAGTCCAGCTGCCTTGCGAGGTCACGTGGATCAGCCATGGCCTTTTCCTGTTCACCTCAGTGTCCTGGGTGGCAGGTTGCAGCCAATCACCTTCTCAGCAGAGGGAATGATACGCTGCAGCCTGCCCATGTCGCTGGCAGTTGCAGCAGCGTACCAGATGGTGATGAAGGCGGTGAGGAGGGCCTTAATGATGGCGGCGTAGAAGTGCACCATCACTGGCTTCGGCAGGTTGACCTTCTTCAGCTCCCACAGGAAGTACATCATCCGCTGCCTCCTCAGCGAGGCAGATGAGGTTTTGCTCCAAATTAGGGTCCTGGGAGATGATGATTTCTAAAGTTCCACAAGCATCTCATTGGAGCATTGAGCTCCAAGCTGTTTTGGCCACACTATGACACCAGATGGTCAGTCTCCCACCTGTAGGCAGGCACTGATCTGCAGAAGGCTACCACACTCACAGAGTGATCCATGATACATTATGCACCATCTGATCGGGGTACATCTGTGCAGTTTATGTATTTTTTGGTTGGCTTCATGTAAATCACTGGTTTATTAAGGATAGAGACATTCCATTGTTCTCATTTTATGAAATATTTTTTACATTATTTCTTTTCATTGAACTTTATTAGACAGCCCAAAGGAACTACCACTGTAAAAGTTGAGAGCTGCTTTATTGTGGTTGTAAAGTGTGTAAATAAAAAAGAAGTTCTACTACAGCCTGCCATTGGACGGAGTCTCTGGCTACAACACATGAATATTTTGGTACATGAAAATAATAACTGACAGAAGATTTACTGAAAAAGGTTGAGTAGTGTCAGAAATGCAGAAGTTTGTCATCTGATTATTTCTCCCTTTCAGTTCCATTTTTATTCATTTTCCTGGTTTGTTGACAAAACTGAGACGTGTGTGAAGTTGAATTTGGTGTCTTACAGTATGTGTTAGTGCTGTGAGGATTCATACATTTTAAACAGCTTTGAGGTATATTTATTTATTTATTTCTCAAAAATGATCCTGTTTGTTCAGGACTGTTTGATGACTTGAAAGAATGAAACGGTCTCTTGACCGGAAAATAGTCCCGAGGGGTAACGCTTGCTTCACACAGCGACTCACAAGTTCTTTCGTGGAGGAATATCGGTGACTTTGTCACAGCCACAGAAAGAGAATATTTTGAGGTAGATGTTTAAAGCCAGTTAACAGTCAGTTATCAAGACATTATATATCTTTGTCACACATAACTTTTTTTTTTTTAGGGCATGGTCCATGCGATGTGACTGGCTCACTCAAAGCAGCACCTCCCTAGTTTGATTCCCAGACGGCCGGCCCAATTTAGCTCCCTTAAAACAAGAATTTCATGAATCTCATGTTAAGTCATTTGCTGCTAAAAAAGTATCCTGACTTTGAGTGAAATAGGCTTAACTCGATTGCTTGAAATGAGTCTTTTTGATCTTATTTCAAGATTTTAGATTTTTTTTTTTTTATTATTAATTTTGTGCTATAATGACAGTCAGACTGCCTGAGACATCTTATCAAGTCAAACTCAGTAACTGCACTGGCAAGCTAATTAGCGTGTTTTAGACACAAACAAGCATATATGTAGACAGTTTTACAGCTACAGAAGCTATGAAACATTGCACTACAATGTTGTTTGTTTGATTATTATCTTATAATTTATTTAATGTATTGCTCACATGCATATCCTCTCAGGCAGCCTTTGGCTTAAAAACAGGGCTTAGAACGAGAACGATGCTATATTTAAGCACAACCAAAAACAACACAACAACATGCCACTCAGATACCCTGAGGTCAACAACGCCACATGGGGAATCAAAGACCTACTTGTTTGCCTGCAAACATCAGTCTCACTTTCAACCATTAGCAAATCAGATCAAATCAGATCACGCCATTAAAAGGCTTTCAGTCACACCTCGAGGAGCATTTCAAAGCTGGGAAAACATCATGCTTGACAAAACCCATTTGTATTTATCCAAATAAACCAAAGTCTTGAGTAAGCAAGCCATCTGCTCCTCGCTGTCCAGCAGACTACGATAATGCCGTTGCCGCTGTGAGCAAGAATGCTTTACAGTGGCATTAGTGTGTTCTTATCTTCTCTATTACAGTAATAATGGATAAAGAAAAGCATTATACCATCAACAGGTACATTATGAAACACATTAATAGGTGTTGGAAGAGAGAGGAGTTAGAGAGGAAAGTGCAAATGACCGAGGAGCGTTTTGCTTCCTCAGATTTGCACCGTACCATCTGAGACGTGCAAATGACATGTAAGGCAGGATGATGATGACAGAGGGAACAAATGTGCAGTGTGCGCGAGGACATCAAGTGGTGCAGAACCGCGAGACATTCCAGATGTTTCATTTGATTGATGAACCAACTGAGCTCGAGTGCGCACGCAGAGACAGAGAATACAGTTGAGAGCTAGGCTAATCAAGCACCCAGCTACAGATGTTAAATAGCCAATCATTAGTTTGCAGAATCTGCCTCACAGCGTATAGAAATACGTTTTCAGATGAGGTGGAGTAATTGCCTTAACTGCAGGCAGCGTTGTCACCTGGGCATCTGTTCCTCATGTTTTATGATCCTTGCCTGCTGTCTGGTGTCCGCTCCCCATCTGAGACCCACAATCAGCGTACCTATGAGAATCGAAGGGCTGCATGAATATAGTAAATTGAAATGTAATTTGCAAACGCAATAGGACAATGAAAATGTAAAAGAAGCAAGGGGAAGTGCAGGGGAAGAGACACAAGGCTGAGTGACAGAGAAGAGCAATTTATTTGAAAATCCATGATGGATTCTAAATCTGGATGGTTTATAGATTGATGGGATTTGGCTCCTTGTTTTTCAACCTTTACATACTCGGTCGTACAATGTAATTCTAAATTCCTGCAGTTTAACATGCTCTGGCCAGTTTAATCGGTGCACACAGAAGTCATAAAACAGACCCGGCTTCCCTCTCTTTACTCAAAACTATCCCCAACAGCATATATAAACTACAGATAGGCAAGAGGCATGCACACATTACTTACTGTACATTTTCCAAAGCTCAAATATTTTAGATAATAAAATAAAATGATATATATATAATATTGTAGATCTATTACAACAATATATTACAGGGCACATACAGAGTAGCCACTGTACAGTTTAGTTTCACAACAGATATAAATTAAGGAATTAGGCAAATATTTGATAGGAACATAATAAAAGTGAAAAAATAACAATATCCTTTCCTTTTTTGTTCTTTAGACAATGTCTGTCTTTCTTTATCTATCCATTCCCTATGGGCTAAAATTAGGATCAAACATGTTGTAAAAGCATGGCTTAAAGCAGGATTAAAAAGTCAATTCATGACAATCAGAATACTGACATATGCTCAAATGGGATTGATATGGAACCATCCATATTCCATCCATGCTGTGTTTATATTTTTTAAAAATTTCTTTCAGTACCTTAAGCGGACGTGACCCCACCGTTTGGGAGCATCACCATTGGCTATTCAGGAGGACACATCAATTGTGTGACAAAAGTACTTACATTCCATTTGATTGGCAGCTGTGAAGCTGGGATTCACACGTTCAATTTAGTTCCATGTGAACTGTTTCACCCACAATCAAATAGCTGCATAACTGCAGACCATTTGTGCAAATCTTCTTTATGCACTCACACAATGAACAATGCGTGATGCACAGCGGATTCAGGAATGAAATCCATTTCAGACATTTCAGAGTTTTAACATTAGGATTCATTTGAACAACACATTTTTTACACGTTCACAAATATTAATGTATTCATACAAAATGTTTTCACACGTTCAAATATGGTAATAAGCAGATACACTACATTCGACCCTGATTTGTGCATATGCTCAACCACCTTCTTTCTTTCTCTTTTATGAATGAGCGATGGCAAGCAGCCAAAGGTGACCTTGCGATAGTGGTCGCAGACTGTTGCCGTGGTAACTTAGAAACATGTAGTAACCTCGGAGAGACTCAGGATTCATGGCATCTATTCAACAACCTTGTCAGCATGAGCTCAATAACTCCCCCCATTTATCTGCAGGGTAATTTTATTTTTAATGAGTGGTGCAGTGGTGCACAGGTGCAGTGTCTGACTAACTTTGTTTGTGTATAATCAGGGCATTGCAGTATTTGGCTGCTAATATTAATGAGGACTCGACTTTTAATCAATATAATAAGTGCATTGTTTCATTTCGTGGTCATGCACAGGATTGCTGTAATTGTAAAGGTGCTGTGACTTTATGCAGTATTTCCTATGCACATTTGACAAAGTGTTTTTCTGACCTAAAAAACGCATGTGCTGATGGCTGTAGTTGGGTGTTGCCATGGTGTGGGTGTAGAATTTCAAGCGTACAAAAGGTAAAATCATTCATTTCCATATTTTGAGCAGAAGAATGGACAATATCTCCAGCAATCTCTGTAATACTTGAATAAAACATTTGCATCTATAATGCAGGCTACATTGAAGATTTGCAACATTTCCAAAATTATGACCTAAAAACATTCCTTTAATCTCTGCATATTCTCCCTCAGTCATATGTGTATTCAGTATTAACATAATCCATAGCAAATGCATGCAGCGTGATATTCAGTTTCTTTGTATTGATCGTTGTGTCTATTTTAACCTGGATATCATGTAACAGCTTATAGATTACATTGCAGCCTTTCAGTAAACCCTGTCATATGTATGTAAAGATATAGAGCTTTATTAACAATATTCTACATCAGCAATATCATTGATTGATTAAAATAAAAGGTTTATGGCGATCATAATAGCACCATCATGCTTGTGCAAAGTGCTAATGTCTAAGCATTAAAGACCATTATTCTATGAATGCCTTTGGCCATCAATTTTACTCTGCGTTTCTTGGTATATGAGTCCTCAGTATAGCTGCATCCTAAACCTTAGTAGCCTGCTTATTAACTAGTAGCTGCTACTAAGTTAGTATCACTGCCTATTGACCAATAGCTGCTACTAGTTAGTACCACTGCCTACTCACTAGTGGCTGCTACTTCAACACCACAGCTATGGCTTCTATGTAAGAATGTAGCCAGTAGAAGGCACGATTCAGACGTATTACAGCAGCCATCTTGCTCGTCCTTTGAACCCAGCCGTTCAAAGGACGTACTACAGCAATGCCTGGAAAAATTCTTCTCATGTAGAGTCAAGTCAATTTTGGCAGAATTTGCAGAGAAGATCACACCTTTTGATATGAATCAGAACCTAATATACAAGAAGGGCATCGCTAAAGAAATATCTGATATGAATAATATTATCATGAACATAGGAAAACATCATATATATGCATGTAAATGGAAAAAATCAAAGGCCTTCAATATCCTGTTTGAAAAAGGAAATTAAAATCTTTTATTGCTTCCTTTTGTCTTTATGCATCATTTTCATGTTGTGAAAGATATAAAGATATGGTGACGGTGAGACCATATAGTAGTTAGTTTTTCATTAATTCATTCATTAAAATTTTGAAATATATATATATATATAAGGGGCGACACGGTGGAGCAGTGGGTAGCACTGTTGCCTCACAGCAAGAAGGTCGCAGGTTCAAGACCGCCTTGGGGCCTGGGTCTGGGACCTTTCTGTGTGGAGTTTGCATGTTCTCCCCGTGTCTGCGTGGGTTTTCACCGGGTACTCCGGCTTCCTCCCACAATACAAAACATGCTCAGGTTAATTGGCAAATCTAAATTGCCCATAGGTGTGAGTGTGTGTGTGTGAATGGTGTGTGAATGGTGTGTGTGCCCCACGATTGGCTGGCGACCATCTGGGGTGTATCCCCCTGCCTCTCGCCATAAAATGCGCTGGGATAGGCTCCAGCAGACCCCTGCGACCCCGAAAGGGAATAAGTGGGATAGAAAATGGATGGATATATATATATATATTGTTTATTGTAATTTATTATATATAAACACATTTATTTAGTCAGATGATAGGTGATGTTAATCTTCCTTTAGTTTATGTTTATGTAAAAATGCAAAGTGAGGATTCTTACTTCATTTTTGTAATTATTGTATTGTTCATTAGAGTTTGGGGAAATAAAATTTCTACTGCAGAAGTGACTTCTGGGATAGCGTATTGTGGTTTGTTTGAACACTGACTTTGAATTGAAGTCAACTAAGGTATTCAGACGTTCTCGATAGTGGATTCCTCATTTTTGTGTACTACATACTGTAGGTTGTTTTGGATGCAGTCTATGTCTATATGGGGGTAAAGAAGATTTTTCATTGTATGTTCTTAATGGGTATGTCCTTCAGTCACATAAACACACATCTGTCTTCATAGATGTAGAGATTATATAAGAAGTTAATCAAATTAAGGCTGTTTGCAAAGCAGGTGTTTGAGTTAATCAAGTACTGAGATTTCTCCTGCTCGCCTAGCTCGCCTAGCTCGCTAATCTAGGTCACCGCTGGGGAGGAGCTGAATCAATTTAATATGTCGCCATTGCATATGTGTGCAACAGTGACAAAAAAAACTACCCTGGAAGTTTAATTCTTTCCGAAAATATGAAGTGCATGCTTCGCTTGTGCTGTGCCCTACCCTTATCCTCAAAGGAAGGCATGGAGAACATTGTGTTTTTGGATTTGCTCCATATGCAAATGTCCCAGCCTGTCTAGGAGAGATGTGTGATTCATTTGTGGTAACAGGATTTCAGGGTGCTTTAATGCAGCTGTACTGTTAACTTTTAAGGGCCTTTGTTGTCTTAGTATTGATCGCATTAAATTTGGAACATCACAGCCCTTAGTTACTGACGGTAAATCTGATATGCACGTCATTGTTTCTGTGTACGCCGCTGCTGTTTTTTTGAGAGGAGGTAAAATGTGAAATATTATCTCTCAACCTCCACCACAGGTTCTGCCTCATTCATGGAGCAGAGGACTGCAGTTCAGGGGGAAATAAAATCAACCAACTGCAAAGGCTGTTTTATCTATTAGAGCTGTCATGCTTTATAGCCACAGGTTCCATCCTGGCTGCTCTCACACTGCCTCAAGCTGCCAGATTTGTGCTGGGTTGCTCACCTATTTTGATGCTGCACGTTTGAAAATATAATAATCCTCAGCTACTGGGTTTGTAAGCTTTCATAAGGTTTCTGAGCGTGTGTGTGTGTATGTGCACATACACACATGATCATGTATCTGTCAGGGCATGCTTTTCTTACAATCTGAGTGATAAACGCTGTACTGTGTGACATTTAATGATAGGTTTTGGTGCTATCCCTTTGTGTGTGTTTGTTTGTGTGATGAGAAGTCGAGTGTCTTTTCTCATTCTCCTCATGTAGACACTGTTGTCCTCAGATAACACTGCCAAGGTAAAACCATTCTTCCCATACATCTGATGCATTAACATTCATTCATCACAGCACAGGCAACAAGACCAGAAGAGAGATGGGAGGAGGAGAAGGAGGATACTTCTAATTCCCTCAGTAGCACCGTGAGTGAGGTTTTTACATCTGCGCAGACAGAAATTAGAATGAACTCTAGACAAGCTTCCAGTTGAATGACAGTTAAACCAACATCTGATAGAGTCTAAGAAAGACATGAATTTAGATTTCTTTTAGAAATATTCTTGAAGGTAGGCATTGTGGCAGACAGTCACAACTTGTTTCTTTATTAAAAATGTCTCTTAATGGGTTGTCAAAAAGATCTCTCTGTAATAAACTCTCATCTCTCAGAATTCTGGTAGATGTTGATGGTCTAATTAAGGCTAGATGGAATACAATTTAAAACTATCAACTACTAAATATTTTGTTTAGTTACTTAGGTCTAAAGACTCTTATGTTAGGCAAGTGTTGATGTAACATTGCACAAATGAATGAACCAAATACTTGCTCTACTATGCCAGTACCATATTTCTTCAGCCATCAAAGGTTGGTGCAGGGTTTTATTTGAAGGAGCTAAACTGTAACTAATCAACATTTCACGTCAATACTGCTCATAAATAAAGTGGAAATAAAGTCTAAACACCCCTGTTTCTGTGATGTAAAGAAAAATGTCAGCAAAATAAATAAAAACCTTTTCCACCTGTAATGTGACCTATAACCTGTACAAGAGCTGAAAGCTTTAAAGGATAAATAGATAAATAGATAACCTGGTTGCATAAATATGCACACCTTCACACTAATGCTTTGTTTTACCACCTTCGAATTTTATTAGAGCACTCACTCTTTTTGAGTAGGAGTCTATCAGCGTGGCACATCTTGATGTGGTAATAGCTGCTCACTCATCTTTGCAAAAGAAGCTCCAAATCTAACAGATGTGGAGGGTCTCTGCTGTCACAGCCCTCTTCACATCACCCCACAGATGTTCCATCTGATTCAGGTCTGGACTCTGGCTGGGCCGTTCCAGAACCTCAATCTTATTCTGGTGAAGCTATTGATTTGAAATGAAGTTCTTCTTCATCTTCAACTTCCTAAATGAGCCCGAACATTTTGTGGCAACACTGACTGATATTGGGAAGTGTTCATAATGGCCTCTTGAGTAAGGTTCTAGTTGCAGCTGAAGACAAACAACACCAAAGGAATGTATGGTGTTCTTTTGGTGTTGGGCAGTGTTTGTGCCTGTTAGACTTTTTTGGGTTATGGCCAAAAGGTTTAACCTTGGTTTCACTAGACCATAACACATTTTTCCACATGCATTCGGGAGATTTTAAAATGTCTCTTTGCAAAATGAACCCGGGCTTGGATGTTTTCCTTCGTAAGATAAGACTTCATTTTGCCATCCGACTCCATAGCCCAGACATATGAAGAAGACTGGAGATTGTTGTCACATACTTTACAGAAAGTACTTGTCAGATATTCCTGCAGCTCCTTCACTGTTGCTATCGGTCTCTTGGCAGCCACCGTGACCTGTTTTCTTCTCATCATTTCATTGATTTTGAGCAGACATCCTGTTCTTGCTAATGTCACCGTTATGCCGTATTTTCTCCACTTGATGATGATGATGACTGTCTTCACTGTGGTCCATGGTATACTTAATGCAGTGGAAATTATTTTGTATCCCTTACCTAACTGGTATATTTGAACAATGACATGCCTCTGACGCTTTAGCAGCTCTCTGTGGACCATAACTTGTGCTAGAAGATGTGGTTACAAAAATGTCACGAAAAGCCTCCTAGAAAACCTGAACTTTATTTAAGGTTAATCAGAGGCACTTTAAATGGTGACAGGTGTGTGCTGACTCCGATTTAACAGTTTGAATGTAATTGGTTAAATCCAGATACGGCGACATTCCCAGTTATAAAAGGTTGTGAACACTTGCAACCTCATTATCTTAGTGTTTTTATTTTTACTTAATTACCATGAAAGATTTCAGTTATTTTATAACACAATTGAAAAATAGGTCTCATTAAAGGTGGAAAAGGCTGTGAAATGATTTATATCAGTGTTGTTATTATTTTAACAGGGGTGTGACTTTTCATATCCACTGTATAGGTCCAGTTATATTTTGCCCTTCATTTAATAGTTGTTGAGAGAAACAGGAATATTTGGCAGAGGTTACATCCCGTTTTTGACACATACACACACATTCAAATCTACTTGCAAGTTAACTTTTGTGTTTGCTAATATCAAGTGTGAACCACATCATCACCAAGACAAAAACATAACATTTTCTAGCCTTTTTTTCCACCTTCTAAATGAGATATGTGGGGTCACACAATGCAATTGTTGATATTCTCTGCTAAAAGCCTATAAAAGCCTATGGACCACTTAACAACAGCTAAAAGGAAATCAAGGGGGCCGGCATTGATTTACAAACCCAGATTGAAATGTGTTTTCTTGCTCCAAATGGTGCTTCAGAACATTCTGATTGCACCCTGAATGTCCTCAGTGCTAGTCTTTGAAGTGATTGGAGCCTTGTGCCGAGGCTCAGTGTGTGCTTATATCCGGAGCTTTTGTTAGTCAGTACTTCATATGTACTGAATCCTGTGCCATCATTATTCAATGATTCACACTGTGCATCCAAAACACTCTCTCTTATCTGTTAAGAGGCTGCAGAGACACAGTCAGACAGCTCTGGGTGGGTGGATGGGTGGATGGGTGAGGGACAGAGAGAGAGAGAGAGAGAGAGACTCTTGCTCTCTCTCCCTCTCTCTTCCTCTTGTGGGAAACTACTTTCCTCTCTTCCTCACAACATGAAGCCGGAGAGCATCCCGACTTCAAGAGCTTCAGATCCTAAATATTCACGCTGGTGGCATTTTACCATGTGTAGGCGGTGAGGGGTTTGCAGAGATAGGAGCGAGTGTGTGTGAAGTATCGATCAATGTTGCTGTTGTCCTTGTTTGCTCTGTGTCTCACAGTGCCAGCTAACTCAGAGGAAGACCCTGAGACACACAGATACAGAGCGAAGGCTGCTGGTATACACCACACTCGTTCAACAGGAATGAGGCAAACACGTTTAAGATTTCATTTAGAGATCTATAAAACGAGAAGGAAAGATCCTGTGTTACACATAAAAGGAGACCAAAATTGGTAATTCTGTTTTTGTTTTCCTCTGCATCAGTTTTAGGTGCAATAACTCTGCAAGCCTCAATTGTATAATAACGTTCTATTAATAGAGGAAGAGTATTTGGTTCAGCGGTGGAGAACGTACTCCAATATTGATTGTTAAGTCAACAAAAATATTACTTAAGTAAACAGATAGAGGATTATTATCAGCAAAATGTATTAATTATGCAGACTGTGTTATATTATTAAAATATGACAACTCTAATGTTTTGGATTATCAGTGTGGAGCAAATTTTAAATAATTTGAGTAGATTAATGTATTTATAACTGCTCCATATTGTATGAAAATTAAAAAAAACAATTTTTAACTATTTCAACATTTGGAATATTAAAAATATTCTTTCACATAAACTACTAATCTGAAAAGTAGGAAGTCAAATAAATGTATTGGAGTAGAAACCATACACACATCAGTTATGTGAGGGAATAGAAAAAGGTCCACCAACTAAATGAGTAAAGCCACGAGCTGTTAAGATATATTTTTCCACCAAGGTCTTGATATTTTTATGAGAAACTTAAGTTATTGTCAAATCTCTAAATACTGTAGCGCTATAAACGTGCCCACTGGATTCACATGGGTGAAATACAGTACCAAGGGTATGTTTCATAAAGATAAGCACACAGGGAAAAGAGATCAATAACAGAGACTGAAATAACATGAAAATGGATATTTTTATATAAATGATGGTATTTTATATATTTCCTTGCTATCTTTCTCTGTGTTGCAGCAGAATTTTAGTTACAGTTTTTTCCTGTGTTCTATCACAGTTAATTACTTTCTAATCACTATGATGTTTAGCTCCATGGTTTTTAACTAGTTACAAGCTATGTATTTATGCTCATGAACTAAGTGGACACAGATTACCATATCAAACCAGTTATTTTGTAAATAGGGTTTTTTTTTCTCACCAATAAGGACACAGAACAAAACCTGTGTGTGTGTGTGTGTGTGTGTGTGTGTGTGTGTGTGTGTGTGTGTGTGTCTCATACGAAGATGGAAAGGAGGGTTATGACCCATGAAGTCAGACGTGCAGTGACAACATCCTGATGCTGCACATTAGTTTACATGTTCGGTACAATTGGATAACACCCCATATAAACATATGTATAAATATATATACAGTATATATCAGGAGTGGATATTTCGAGCCAATGATGAGAGCTCAAGTGATGACACAGGCCTGCCGAGAAGACCCTGTGCATCACCAAAGACTCGTGTGACTGTTTAACCAGGACCACAATCCCAGTAGCTAATCTCACTTTTATCTGTGTGTCAATACACGGTTGCCTTTTGCAGCCCTACTGCAAGCCAGAGCCAGCTCCTGCTCCGGGGCCAACAGATGAACAGCTGTTTGGAGATGGTTGGCAAGGCGGTAGTACTGAGGGATGTCTCCGTTCCAGGACTGGCCCAAAGGATGGCACCTGACAGAGCTGGGGTGCACCGACCAGGGGGATGTGCAGAGGAGCAACAGATTAGCTGCGGCTACACTCACACAGCAAGCGTTATAGTCTACTAGGGCCATTAGTTTGGGTCACAATGAAAATAGTCAACCTATTGTAATAGGTTCATACTAAGGAGATAACAAGTCTAATTTTAGATAATTGACATGATTGTGCATAATTTAATCAAAATAAGAATTGGTCTGTTTATAGAACCTAAGATTACGCTGTCTAAATTATCTATGAGGGAAGTGGGTGGCTCAGAAATTTTTGTAGTTACAGTTGATTCATCGATCAGTTGGTTACAATCTGCAAACTTGCCACTAGATACCACAGAAAACTAGACACTGTACCTTTAAATTTGAAAAAAAGTATTGATCCGTGCCGAGCTTTTGATATATTTGACAGAGAAAGTTGAGATGCCAGTAGGGACTGAGCTCATGATTCTGCTCTTATCTTGTTATCTTGGGAGGGCCTTCCCTCTCTACTACACCCCCCCCCCCCCCCCCCCTCTAATTTTACAAGTTGCCCTTGGGAATGGAAAAAAATGACATAAATTTTATGGCAGCGATAGTCAGTGAAATGCTCTACTTGAACCCAGTGACCCTTCTGCACATTGAGTCAAACTGATGCTCAGAGAAAATTTTGGCAGCTTGTCCACTATTCTAATGTAATTTGAGTGTACAGTTTGACACATTTAATAGACAGTGGTTGTCTCATTGAGAACCACAGCCAAAATCAATTATTTTTATGACTTTGTAAAATCATGGACAGACTATTCTGTTTGTGCATCTCTTCACTCTGAGGTTTGAACGACATTTTATGTATTTATTTTTTTATTATTATCAAAGATTTAAAAAGTCAAGTCCACAATTTTGGAGATAACACAGTGTGACATTCTGTCAAAATCTATGCAGTGAGTTGAATTTTCATTTTTCTATTGCCCCTGACTGCCTTTTTCCAGATTTCACTTCCAGAAGAGATGCTATCATTGTCACTACAAGTCAAACTGATCATTCTGGGCACCTCTTGGGGGGGGGGGTACATTAGCAATGGCTTCTGTGTTTTGTAATGTATATATCTGCACACTCTTCTATTATCATTCCGACTGATTTATCTGAACCATGTTGAACTCGCTCCATTCTGTGCATTCGTGGAAACATGGCTGCCTTGTGTTGCCCTGCCAGGCCCCTTGAGACAACTCACAGAACATTTCCGTTGCAGTGACGTGTGCGAATGTTTGTGTCTGATGTGTTTTCTGGTCTGCATCCTCTCACCTGTGCACGTCATTCCTCAGTGTACTTCTTTGTGACTGTGTCAATGCTGAACACAAAAACTGAAATGCCTTTTGAGTGAAATTATGTGAGATGTGTGTCTTTTTTTCAGGGCACATTTATAATGTGATGGTTGATAATGAGACACTTTGTTGGTAGACTTCCAACATTCAGTAACAGTTGCAGAATTTAATAAATGCACTTCAGTGGGAGTTTTATGTGACAAATGACACAAATCGGAACGATTTTGTCAGAGGGAAGGCAAATATGTGACGGTGTTGTTTGGTAGTCACTAACTTTCTCTCTGTCTATGCCCTGGAGACATGGCTGAATCACAGAGAAACGTGTTCACCTCTCTCCCACTTGCTCACACATGATCCCTACTTACTGAGGCAAGTTCATGAACGATGTCCACTCTCTGCTTTCTCTCCCCTCTCCCCCCCCCACTTCTCCCCCACTGTCACTCTGTTGTCCAGATGGAGGAAGTAATAGCACGCATGCAGGAGGAGAAAAATGGCATCCCAATCCGAACAGTGAAAAGTTTTCTAACTAAGATCCCCAGTGTTTTTTCAGGTAAGGCTCATGTCTCTCTGCTCTGCTGTGTTCCTCTATCCTCTCCTCTCCCTTCTTTTCTCCCTTCTTCTCCTCCTCTCCACTTGGCTCCCACCCACAAAATATCAGACTAGTTCTTTGTACTTGCCAAACAAAACACTGAAAGTATTCAGAGAGTTTTTCCATTTTGCATTTCACACCAGCAGTGCTACACTGTCATGAGGAATTCTATTGGATTTTCAAGTTGCTCAAGCCAATGGATAAGAATGCACATTGGAACGATGCTCCATTTGAGATTGGTTTAACACTATATACAAACACTGAGGCCATCATCGCTGCTATGTGAATGAAAAAAAAATACTATACACTATATATACACTTCACATCAGTGCTGCCAGTAATCAATATTACATTTACATTAGTCCTATAAAATAAAAGGCTGCCATGATGTCTGTTACACTCAAATTAAAAGCATATCTCAACTAATATGTCAAACCAATAAAATATTTATCTGTTCTTCAATACAGGAATAAAATACCAATATAATATCAAGGATTCATAAAAAGCCTGCTATTACTCTGCCTAGGAATAAGTCTGAATAGTGAATGAGAAGAGCCTGACTATGCTAATAGTAGTATAACTCAAAGTGTATGACTACTACTACTACTGTTAAATTAATATTCTACATGCATTTTTCCCTTTAAGGTCCCGTCCCTGCAAATGGTGCACACGCCTTTTTTCTGTAAAGTTTTGCCTCAAGGCTCTGACAATGCCAGTCACTTGTCTTCACTGCTAAAAAAGGCCCATGCTTGGCTTGTCACAACCAGTGACATGTCTGTCTCATTGCTAAGATGAGGCACAGATTAAAAAAAAAATAAATAAATAAAAGTTATCATGAGCACCCACATACACATATACACACACATGGTTAAATTTAAAGACCCCCACCCATCTTTGTCTGTTGTGATTTAGATAGTACAAGACATATTAGGGGCAAAATAAGCAGTCATAGCCATGGTTGAAAATTTCTGCTTTGAAACTGCACAAGGACAGTGTCAAAAAAGGAAAAAAAATACAGATTCAGCCAGGCGAGTTTTCATTTGTCACAAATCCAAGGAACCAATCATTTTTTAATTAAAGATGTAGAGTGAAGAGTCTATATCCTCAGGTTTTCCCCAGCAACTGATTCTGATGGGCACGGTAGAGTAGCAGCCTGCCGGGTTGAATTATCCAGTTTGTTACAGTTTAGCCAAGTTTCCGTCATTAGAAAAAACACCCACTCTCAGTTGGATCAAATCCATTTTGTTATCCACCGAGTGAACATTGATGAGCCAAATGAGAGAGCGATGGAATAGTTGACGCATTAGCTTTTAGGTTGGCTAACAGGCCGGTCTGCTCACTCCATGGACGCCACCCTGGCCCCTGAGCTGCTGTAGTCTGCTACGCCAGGCCGCTGCCAGGTGTCCTCAGGCACCGCAGTCTGCTGAGTGCCACTCTAATGGTGCGGACACAGAGGGTGGGGAAGTGCCTCAAAGCATCATTTCCTGCAAGAGCAGACACCTGACCACTATAGTGACAAGACTCTCACCGCAGATTTGTTTTATTTCGAAAAAAAAATGAACAGATGCCCTATGCCATAGCTAGCGCTCAACTCTCTGCCTGGCGGAGCTTGACAAATTCTCTCAGAGAAAAAAATAGCCCAGACCCCGAGACAGTCACTGCAGAGCGCATGCTGGCCACGGTGTGAACGGCAGGTCAATTAACACGGTCACTGATGGGAATTCGCCGCGCTTCCGGGCACTTCCAGCCGCTTCACAGCACGCCTGTGTCCTGTGTGTTTTAGGCGTAGGCCCTCAGAGGAAGCGAGGCAGACGAGTTGTTGATCATGTTCAGAAGTTTGGTCTGGCTGTATCCTCTTGGCTTCCTGGCTGAGTTCCTACTCATGTTAAGAGGAGAGTTGTCCCCAAACAGTCTTTACAGTGTAAAGGTAAAAGTCTACACCAGAGCCAGGAGCAAGAGGAGTTTCTGCACTTCTGTGCACTGACATGAATATATTTGCATATAGAATATGAATTTTAATGAAGGAGAAGAAGGTGTCATTTTTGGGATTTGAAAGTGATAATTGGACTTTTTTGCAGGAAAATCTATATCACATACAACATAGTTCCGAGCAGTAGTATCTTTAAATATATCTTGACATGTCTGAAGGGGTTCTCTAAACTGTGGATTTAGTTTCGGAAACTGCTTAATGCTTTTGGCCAAATTGGCTGATGACCATAGAACTAGAGCCTAGGGCTTCTTTCCTGTTTCTCTCCTGATTCCAGGGTTAATCTACTATGTTAGCACTGGTGTGCACAGTCCTTTTGAAGAGCAGGGGAGGAAGGGGAAAAAAGGGCACATATATCATGTCATTGCCACAGAAGAAGGCACTTCATACATGTTTTATATGTTATCCAAATGGCACATTATGTAGCCTTAAAACAGACTTACAAGACAGACTACTAAGTGTTCACTGTGAATAACACACACAGTGACATGAATGTATTCTAGTGCATTTTAAAACCAGATAATCCAGCTGGTTTTGTAAGATATAGTTCTTGTTCAATATAGATCAACGAAGGGCCCAACATGAAAGTAATTGCAACAGTAATGTGTCATTATATCTTTTGGTCCTAACAGTCTTCTGGAGGTTGATGTGTTTTCTTCACACAAGAGGGCTCTGTGACAAAATCTCACAGGGAACAATACACATTTACACTATTAATATGACAACTCAAAAGAAACAAACTAGGATGAGAGCAAGGGCTGCTTTGTTTTTGCAGGTGGCAGGAATCACACATATTGGCTCTCAGGAGGCAATTTAGCATTTGTGTTGGCTCCTAGAGACACATAAGCACACAATTAGGCTGCTAAAAGGGCACTTAAGCATGCATTTTGGCTCCTCAGCGAACTTTAGCATTTGTTTTTGCTCCTAGGGGGCACTATAGCACAAGTTTTAACTGCCATAAGGGCATTTTAGCACACACTTTGGCTCCTAGAGGGCATTTTAGCATGTGTTTTGGCTCCTAGAGGGCACATAAGCACACGTTTAGACTGCTATGAGGGCACTTTAGCGTACGTCTTGGCTCCAATAGGGCCCTAACAATTAAATTCTTTATATATTAGTTAAGTCAGATCATAAAATATTTAGATTTGACATATTTATGGCAGCATGATTTGTGCTCCAACGTAGACTTGTGACCTAACTGGGGTGTATTTCCTTCAGGCTCCAGCAGACCCTGT
The DNA here is from genome assembly GCA_036785175.1 of Eupleurogrammus muticus. Lineage (NCBI taxonomy): Eukaryota > Metazoa > Chordata > Actinopteri > Scombriformes > Trichiuridae > Eupleurogrammus > Eupleurogrammus muticus. The sequence goes on from JAYKQN010000019.1 coordinate 12,635,864, forward strand.
GACCCTAGTGAGAATTAAGCAAGTCTATAAAATGGAAAAGTGTATTTTACTTACCAAAAAAAAGTTTCCATCTATTACTTTTTTCAAATGTATGTCAGATATTACACAATTAGTATAACATCGTACTACAGTATGTTTACTGGAACATGTCATAATTGCAACAGATGGCCTGTATTTGTATCTCAGTTTTGCATCTACCCTACATTACAAACACCTGTGCCTGCTATACATATAGTTCATCCACATATATATAAATACACTATATAATATTCATTACAATATCTTTTGTCAAAATTTGTACAGCATGTTTGTGTCATAATGGAGCAAAAGTAGTCAGTCATCTGTAGTGCAGTGCTTTCAAGTGAATTTCATTTTCTTTTTTGTCAAGCTTGTATTGGTCAGGTTTAATGTTATTCCCGCTGAACTCTCCTCCTTTGGCAGTTTAAGGCTGCAACAAGGACACAATCCTCCTACAGCTGGGAAGACAATAATAACATTGGAGAAGGTTCTAAAAATTCTAAATATGTACACAAACTGTATGTGCCTGCAATTGTCAGACACATATTTTTGAGGTTATTTACAAATAAATGAATAAAATATATCAGGATCGGAGCAGGTGCACTTCCTCTGATTGCTTCCTTGACTATGAGTGCTCAGCTACAATCAGTGGGGAGTATAAAAAAGCACAAAAGAAAGTGGAAAGAGTGGCACTCTTTAAAAAAAAAAAAAGTTGCAAGACTCTGACACAGATGCACATTTTTATTGCTACATCAGGCCATCGCCAGAGCATGGTAAAAGTTGATAATACAGTACATGTCTGTTTTTATCTTGCATGTAATTATTCCCACATGTGTTGGGGGGAAGGATCAGAAGAACAATAGCGAAGAATCCTTATCAAAATTATAATGCAACATCCTTCACGGAAAAGTCAAATTTTTGGAGCCTCAACTCCCAGGTCACTGTGACTATAGTAGCATTTTTTATTTTTATCTTATTTCTATTATCTCTTTTATCTATCTCGTCTGATAATACTCTGGTGACTTAATTTGCCGTGGGAATTCCTAGATTTTCAAAAAAATGTATCTATTGAAGACAAATCAATTGAAAGTTCAGAAGAATATAAATTAGATTATAATAAAAATCATGGAATTTGTTACTGATATCCCAGAGATCCATTAGTATCTGAATTAATTTGGTCAATAATATAAATGGCATGTAAATTTCTTGTGCTCTGTGCAAGAGCTCTACTTTGCCTCTCTCCCTTTTCATAAAATATGTGCCTTGCGTTAGAAGAGCACAGCCTGCTTATCTGCAAAACCCATACTCTCTGCAGTCTTGTACCTATAATAGTAGAGTTATTTCCGATCGTGCTCCCCGAACACTGGAAGAGTGTGTCTCTTTTGTGTGTGTTGTTGGGTTCTTGTGTGTTAGGAATCCCTATGTGTTCTTTCCCTAAAGTGGGCAACAGAATCACAGATTAGGAACAACTCCACTGCTCCCTGCCTACTCTTTATACTCATGAAAGTATCACACAGTTCAGAGGTCAGCAAACATTCACATTCTACACATGAGTACCATTTACAGTTTATTCTAAAATTTCACGCAAATGCCTCATCTTGTGAAGTTTTCATGAACCAACAAACATTTGATGTTCACATCTGTTACTCACAACACATTTTGTGTATCTTTGAGATCGAGATGCATTTTCTTTCCTATCGAACATTTGTGAAAACCGATTTTTGAAGTGTTGTTTACATCAGTGTTTACTAGCGTGACAGCTTCTTTCCTGCCTTTGCTGGCACTGCTCTGCGGCCACCTGTACAGTGGAAAAGTGTGAAACCCTTGGCAGGAATCTGTATTATATAACCCATGTGCATGCACTCATGCACGGATACACATGCATAGGTGTGTATGTGTGTGTGTGTGTGTGTGTGTGTGTGCACAATATGAAGAAAATGGGAAACCAGTCATAATAAAACTACTCTGAAACAGCTACTTGAAGTCTGTAACTCCACCTTTGAGTTTCTTTTTTGCTTTGCTTTGCTTATGCATACTGGTAGTTGCTTTTTTCACAATACATTTTTTAAAAAGTGCATTTGGTTTTAATTCTGCATATGTCTTTGAATGCTAGGGCCACTTTTATTCATTTATCATTTCTTCTCTTACATTCTCAAGTTTTCATCTGTGCATGTACTAGTTGATGCTATGATTATCCAAATGTTGCAGTCATTAGGTTAATTAAAGGTTCAGCTTATCTCTTATCTCTTCTCTGTATATATAAGTAAGCACACACTTGCGCCCCCAAACACATGCACACATACAAATATGCACACCCAATCTATGGGCTTGATATGAATAAAATCAGTGAACAGCCTTGTTAGAGGATTACCTTACATGTCTCATTTAAGCTCCCCCTTAGAAAGTGGGTCAACTCGGATAGTGTGAAAATGGGGTTGTACTAATGATGTTAATCCATGAAATATCTCATCTGGTTATGGGGGTGCTGAAAAACCAAGTGAGTGAAGTGAAAGAGAAATGGAGACAAATCACAGAGGGACTGATAACTGTAGCGTGATGGACAGAGAGACAGCCACAGGGACTGACTGACTCTCTGCATGAATTCCCTCATGTCTCCATTTCACACCTTTTTTTTCCTGCCTTCTGTGGCTCTCATCTCATCAACACACCTTCACCTGTCAGAATGACAGGCAGTAATACTAGCTCGGAAAATATATATTTAGCCAAAGTGCCAAGTCACATGTTGATGAGAGGTGTGAAAATGCCCAGGGGGCACAGGGTTCTTCTGTTATGTTTTTTTTTTTTTTTTTTTTTTTTTTTTTTTTTTTTTTTTTATTTCCCGAGACACGAAAATGATCTAGTTGCATTGTCAGATTAACATGATGGATTGCAAAGCAATATTCATTCATGCTTGATTTCCATTTTAGAAAAAAAATAAATGAAAAAGTGATATAGAAGTCATCTGGCTTTATTCAAAAAGGTATCTACTGTATGTTAAAACAAACAGAAAAAAATAGACAGTGATTTCTGCTCTGTCTGCGTCCCTCCTCTGCTCTGTTCTCCTGAACCCACAGTTAACATTGAGGCCATATTTTGACCCTTTATATTAGTTGTTGTTTTGCATTGGCACATTAACTTCAACAATTGTAGCTGTGATGTCTGCACTGCGAATGAGTCACAGAGATTGTGTTGTTACTGAACACAACGGACGCTTCATTATGCCACAGTGTGACTCCCTGGTCATTAATGGACTACAGCCAGGGAGAGCTGGCTTGGAGAGGGTGTCAGAAAAGAATATTTGGTAATGGATGGCCTATTACCCACCCACATGGTGGAAAGCGAGAGGAATTGGTATGCACTGTGATGATGGGGGAAGGTGGCTAGGGTTAAGTGTCATTGTTTTTATTTTTCATTTGCATCTATATGCAAAAGGTGCTTCAGCACTCTGTGAATATACCGGCTGTGTTTCAGTGATTGCTGTTAATGGGACTTCTCTTCTTTCAGGTTCGGATATCGTACAGTGGATGATCAAGAATCTGGACATTGAAGATCAAGGTAATAGAGCCCTGGTGGTGAGCTGATGATGTATATCGATCGGGCTGCTGATTCAAATATTTTTTTTGTTCCGCTCAATCTAACGATTCAGCGTGATGTTCCTACTGACGTGATGCTGCACGTCGATCCTGACACAGATGCCCTCAGTCATCAGTGAGGGCAGTTCTACCGTTAACAGCCACTGATGCATTCAATAACAATGGTGGCGCAGTTCAACGATTCAATAGATAAGATAACAGCAGACAACAGATTTGGGTCTTAAAGATTTGTTCGGACATCATTGTTACAGGCAAGATGAGAGAAGTGCTGATCAGAAGTTGTGTGACTTTCATTACCCCGTCAAAAAGACACGCCGAGATCACCGTACGTGCCTCCAATAGATTTCTGGATGTAAAAGACTCCGTTCTACATCCGTCTTTGATCTGTCTTTCTTTGTCCTTGAGCAACAGCAGAAATTGCAATTCTTGTTATTATTCTTCCTTTCTTCTTTCTTATTATTCTCATTTTATAGCAGTGTGATGAAGTAGAACTATGCCTGTCTCGAGGGAGTTGCCAGATCATTAGTAGATCCCCTCATTGCTCATTAAATGACTCGAGTGGGCAGGTTGAACTGTGATAAATAAGGAAAGTTAAAACGGGTTGCTTGCCTGCATTAGAAATTGCAATTCTCCTCCTCCAGTGACTTAAAAAGAGAGGAAATCCAAAAAAGAAGAATGGCTAACAATGTGAAAACTCTTTCTCTCTGAACTTTAAGTGCAAGTGTGTTTTGTACTGTATGTGTGTGTCAGCTGTACTGTACTTGTGCATTTGAGTGTATGTATTAGGGATGAGACGATATCAGATTTTGATGTTACGATTATTGCAAGAGAAATAATTGCGATTATACGATTATTGTGAACTGGACTGGAAGTCCGCTGCAAGAGGCCTAAGCTACACCGAGTCACGTTATCTCCCAGAGAAGCAAGGATAACGTTAGCCTACGTCCCTACTGAAAGCCCAACTCTCATCGCAAAGTTAAGACAATGATTAGGCTGTATCTATTTCCTCTTGCTACTCAACTGGAATTAACACATCGTCATTTAAAATACTATCTTGTACATTACCTTCATTTTCTTGTATAGTGTCGGGTGGTTGTCTCTGAGGTGACTCGTCATGTTTGATGTGTTCCCACTCTTCACGGCCACTTTTTTCCGGCATGTCTTACAAATTGGATGCCCGGCATCTTCAATGACACCAAGGTCATTTTTAGGAAAACCAAAAAACTCCCACACTGGCGATTTCAGTCGCTTTGATGGAGGAAATAGTTCCGTCTCCGCCGGTCCCTCTGCCATAACAGCTTTCCTCCAGCATAGGCAGGCCCATTCGCAGGTGACTAACGTTAGTTGCTTCAGGTGGCCACACGTGTGTGCTGTAGGTGCAACTTTAATTTTCTTCCGTGCGGATGCACCACCTCGTTCCAACAACAGTTCAGAACGTGTAAAAAATAAAAAAATAAAAATAAAAAAACTTACGATATTCTGGAGTCTTTGCGATAAATTTATCGCAACGTTTTTTACCGCGATTTAGCGCAAAACGGTAAATCGTCTCATCCCTAGTATGTATGTATGAATGAATGCATGAATTTTTGAGTGAATTTTTTTTTTTTTGTGTCATGCCACCTAGTGGCCCATCCCTCAAAAGATTGACACCTTTACATCATAAAAAAACCTAATATACATTACATAGATAATTACATATGAGCAACTTCCAGCTTAGCCAATCAGACATCATAATTATAACTTGTCTCGTCTCATCTCACTACTCTTCTACCACTTATCCATGTCAGGTTAGAATATTTATAACTAAACTAAATCAAATATGAACAGAGCTATTCACATTATACATTTACTGCTACAATGGTGTCTTCCTCATGTCTCATGCTTTCTCTAAATAATTTTCATTTTATGGTCATAATGGGCCAATTTGAATTTCTTCTTCAAGTCCTCCATACCCATTTCAATACAAAGTGGCAGCATGCTGCCTACTTTCTGAACACAAAATGGCCCCACATTTTTTTATTGACAAATTTTATAGAACAGAATTTTCAGTGTAAAGTTCATATTAGTTTAATGGTATCTACATAACTTTACTTTAAACCTCATCTGCCTAGCTATGTGTAACCTAATCAAGAACCAGCTAATATCTTACAATACCACTTGTTGGATAATTATAATATTAAATATTAAATATTTACGAGACATGTTCTGTTCATCTAAATGTGTTTTTAGTGAATCTATTGTCACCCACATTGAGAAGCCTATTCCCCAACATGGCTGCATATGTGTGAGTGTGTATTCGTCTGTTCTAGTGTGCTCCTCAGCTTTGTGTGAGCAGGTTCATCAGTTGTTCACTCAGCTGACTCATCAACTCACAATTCCTTTGTGTTTATGTCCTTTTTCTGTTTATTATTTAGGTTTTAAGCACTTGTGCATGTGAAGGGCTGGCGCATGTGCCTGTTTGTATATATCCGTACGCATTTATTGGCACTAAGAAGCAATTAGATCATGGCTAGATGCTCATTTGTGCTGTTATGACAGAACACAGTTTCAAACATTTAAAATGTTCAAGAGATGATGCTGCTTCCCCCCCATGTCTCAGACCACATTTTAATTAATAATCCATCTGTAACATGATACCTCTAATATGTAACACAAAATGATTAAAAATCAACTAAAAAAAAAGCCTATTAAATCTGTTCTGCTTAATGTGCTGAACGGTTACGAAATATTATTCCACAACACTACTTCTTATCATATTTTGTCAAGAGACTTCGGTTTTGTAACTGTGAAAAACATGTGTCAACCAGCAGATGTTCGATGTCCTTTAAAACAAATTATTCTTATCAATGCACTTATTTTTTCCATACCAACACAAAACATGCCATCTATCAGTTGCCTTGCAGTGATGAATGCGCTGTGCAGGAGGCTAGCACACAACAACTCTCGGTGGGGCTGACGGAAACAACAAAACGATACGCAATTAATTTGGCTCACAGCATGAAAGCAGCATGTTTATTATGTAAAGGCAGCTTATATATCAGTGTGGACTGGGGAATTAGAATTTCTCTCACCCATTGAATGCCACAGATAATAAACTGACACACGGTGATACATTATTATCCTATTTTGCAATCTATGCAGACAATCCTATTTGCATTCAATGCTGAACATTCCTTTCTTCTCTAAAGATGATTTTTAGTTGCACTCGTAACCCTATAATAGTTTCTCTACAAATTTGACGACCATTGTTTTTATTTGAAGCCAGTTAGTTTGTGTGCCCTGATTGTTCGTCATTAGCATGAAATGCAGAGCACTTTAATCCAGACAGCTACAGGTGGATGTGATGAAACCTCACTGTCTATAGCAAGTTATACAGATACAAGGTTTTATATACTTCTACACTCTGATTCACTTTAAATTTCTTTCCCAAATTCAATAAACATCATCCCACCACTGTGAGGGTGCAGTATGTGACTTGTCTGGGATTTAAAACCATGTCTATTCCTTTATATCTGTACACTTATTCTATATCACAAAACACTATCTCGCTCCACTGTTAATTGTATATTCTCACAACTATATCTGTACATTTATTTATATACAACAGTCAATATACATGTCTGTACTTTACTTCTTTATTTCTATAGTGTGTCCATACTCAGGATATGGCAATATTTCTATTGCTCCCATATTCCCGTATTCCTTTTCAATTTTTTTTTATTGAAATTGTATTCCTTTATGCAAAGAAAAGCATTCAATTATTTATTATTACTGCCTTACTTACTTTCCTTAAGACTTTTTCTATGTTTTCCCAAATTATCCTTTCTTTCTGGCCTATGCAAAAATGGAAAATGAATACAAATCTTAAATCTCAAATTTATAACTTGTATGTTAAGTTATAAATTTGAGATTCATTAAAAGGACATTGTATTAGCTTTTTGATATATAAATACTGTCCCATATTTCAATGCATTCAATCCATGGAGAAATACCACAGCCTCTATTCGGGATCTGTGTCTTAAAATGAAATTGTGATGTCACAACAACTCACAGCCCACATCCCCCAGTACCTCAAAACCACAAATACATTTTGTAAGAGATATCAAAAACACCCAGGAGAAAGTGTACGATATGAAACCTTTCTCTTACCAGTGATTTCAGTATCCCCAATTCATCATAAGCAGTTCCCTTAGGATGAAAAATAATCCTAACTGATTGTAGTCAAACAGCAACAGGAAGTGGTACAAGCCAGTTCCATAATACACATTCAGTAAAAGTGTATAAAACTGGGCTCAGGTGTAGCCCACAGCTGAAATAACTGCTGACAGTATGCTTCCTGTTTACATCAGCCAAAGCATGATGGGAACCCTAGAGGGGAAAATCTCCAAATATATTCACCTCATGAAAGAAGAAAAACAAAAGTGATGCAATTAATGAAATTGTACTTTTTTTTTGCTTTATACTATAAACACACAGCATGCTTCTCTAGATAAATCTGTTAATAAAGAGATATAGAACTGAGAAAAACAATTCAAACAGGATATATAATATATAGAAATATTATAAAAATTAAGTATATGCAATCAAACTACAGCATTAACATTCTGTCTGTGTACTGTAGATCAATTATTCACTAACATTAGGATGAGAACATCAATCATTATAAAGAGGAAAGATAATATAAGAAAATCAAACATAAGCAAGTTAAATGTTTTATGATGAAGTCTCTGCATTTATAAATCAAACAAGGCAAAAAAGTGCTTTTTAGCCAGCCATTTTCTATATCCTCATTAGGGTCACATGGCTCTGCTGGAACCAATCCCAGCATGTTACAGGTGTTTGTGCCCCAGACAGGTACCAGCCTTTCATGGGGCAGACTCACCATTCTCTCACCTACAGGCAATTTAGAGTCTCTGTCATGTTTTCAACTTAGAAAGGTCCCAGACCAAGGACGTGAACGTACAACCTTCTTGTTGTGAGGCAACAGTGCTACCCACTGCTCCACAGCGTTTCAGCTAGAGCCCAACTACAATACATGTATTCATGCAAACCCTGTTTGCAACCAAAAACTGAAAATTTGACATCACTAAACAACACCCCATGAATGCCATAGCCAAGTTCACCAGACCAGAACAACACGGAGAAGATAAACAATCGTCAGACAGGCGGGCTGTCAGTGAGCGTACCCGTGTGTTATTAATGCTGTGAGCTGCATATGTAAGAGCACCTTATCTGCTCAGTGGAACACCAGGGAACAGCAGAATGAACTCTGAGAGAGGATGTGTGGTTCATCGGAACAGATCGGAGAGGGTGCCTATATTCTGTATAATGATCCTGGTCTTCTCCTATACCCTTCTGTAAACCTCTTCCTTCTCATCACTCTCAAGAGTCACTCCTGTATAGCGGAGCACTTCAGATGAGCCTTTTCAGCCTCCTGAGATCACCCTTCTTTACATTGCCACTGCAGCATATGTATGTATGGAAGTGCCTCGCCTCCTTCAAAAGAAACGCGTGGACTTGTGCAATAGCGTCAGTATTCCTCGCACTTAAGTCACACACTCAGGTATTTGTGTGACTCCACTATATCCTCCTCCTACACCCCTGAAACAAAGCATCTTCATCACTTCGACATCTTCTGCGTGCCGCACGCTGCCAACAATAATAATCAAATAACACTTACAAATACAGAATCTGTTCACTTGTCTTCGGATAAAGCGCAGCTGGAGGAACACTCCCACACTCCCACTTGGCAGGGCTCCAAACTGCTGGATGTTTGGCACAGGGCTGGTAATATGATGAAATCAAAGGGTGTTTTTCCCCCAGACTCCGAGGCCGGCCCGTCTTGACAACTTGACTAATTCCAGTCCAAGGTTTAGTCAGCTGTAAAGCTTATAGAAGAGCCTGCAGTAGGTTTAATGGAAGCCAGAGGGTCCCTTGGTATCAAGAATTGATCTTTATAGACTTACTAGAAAAGGAGCCACAAAATAATCTTGATTAATGTTATACCAGGGGTAGGCAACCCTGGTTCTAGAAAGCCACTGGCTGCAGGTTTTTGTTCCAAACAAGCAGTAACACGCTGAAATCTACTAATAAAGGTTTTTAGCAAGGGCCCTAGTGGTTGATTAGTGGAATTAGGCGTGTTACTGCTTGGCTGGAATAAAAACCTGCACCCACTGTGTTATATGGACCTCATGGAAACTCCCATCTGTCTCAGACGTCATTTCTCGTTCTTCGTTGAGGTTTCTGTCACCTGACATTCACCAGATGTGAAGTAACAATTCAGAAAAATGACCTTTTTTCAATGGAAAACAAGCAACAAGGATGAGTGGCTCCTTGTACAAATGTGCTTTCAGTTCAAAGTCCTCTGTGTGTCTTAGACAGTGAAGATGCCTGACTGCACAGAAATTATTTCTCTTTCTAATATACGGAAATATTAAGTATTACATATAATGATTGACATATGCATTTGTGGGACAATATTGGTCCCACAAATGCAGGAAGGAGGAAGGTTGTGTGTTTATCAGTACACAGGTGTAAATAAATGATGAGTCATAATTTATTAATACATGTAGATATGTGCACGCGTACACATAAGTACCCTGACCTCTCAATGCTGTGACAGTCAACCCAGTGGTAAAGGAGAAGCAGGTCTATATTTATCTCACACGCACACACACACACACACACACACACACACACACACAGAGCAGAGATGGAATTGTAAACTCCTCTGCCCATGAATGGAACCGTTTTTTAACCGTTTGCCTGCTTTCTGGCTGGTTGGCTTTGTGTGAATTTATTCAGTTTTTAATTGTAATTTCTCTAAATGTAGTCTCAACATCAATGCAAATGATGGCAGGGCTTCAACGATTCTCAAGATTAAATGAAGGTTGAATGAATATTATTATAATGAATATTTGATGCATTCATACTGTAGGCTCCTTTCATAATATGCATAACTCAGCCTATTTAGCGTTTGTCAGCCGTTTAATCCTTTGTTGGTTTATTAATTATTTATTTTCATCAACATCTTCTGGGCTTAACCCCCCTCCTCTCCCCACAAAAAAAGTAAATCATATAAATTTAATAGAAGGAATAGAAAAGAATGCAACTGTATGAAACATCTAAATAAATAAAGAGAATCCCATGCTGTTAAAAATAATCCCAACATATAAAACTAAATTTGAATGTAGTTGTCTACAAAATGAAGGGGTTACAAGTTGAGAACAGTAGGAGCTAACTAGTGGCCATCGAGCTACACAGAAGAAGAAGATGATGATGATGATGATGATGATTGCGTTTTTTCATTAACTGATGGTTTTAATAAGGGGCAGCCAGCCATGTGCTGTGGAGCGCTGAAGAGAAGCAGTTTTTTTCTCTCCAACGAAGCAGAACACCGGGTTCCTCCTTCCCGGCTGAAGGAGGGCCAATCAGAGCGACCCCCTGCTGGGGTGTTTGGTCGGAGCCGAGACCTTCCCATCCTTCTGTCAACACTCTCTTAAAGCAGCGGCTCTTAACTCGGGTCACGGCATACGTTGTTGCAATTTTGTCTTCGTGTTTCCACCTGGAGATGAAAGGTAGTTGCAAGTTAATTAGCTGGTTGGGACAACCGGCATGCCAAGGATCTGCGATGAGGAGCCATTGATTGCAGAATAATCACATAATCTTCTTTTAATGAAAAAGTGAGATCCCAAAGTGCAATATATTTATCTCTTAATGCCTTAGTATTAACTAAATCAAGAGTATTTACAAAGACAGGGAATTAGGGTTTAGATTACAGAGGAAGGCCATAATCACTCCTCTTTAAACCTGCAAAGATCAATTAGAGTACTGATACACAGTGTTATTCATTTAAAGGTGAAAGTTATGTTTTACTTTTGCAGTTATAAAGAATTTAAACACATTTTTAAACTAATGATTCCCAGGTTGTGAATATAAAATATGACTGTATTATATACACATATACATATATAAAGGTCATTTATGATTTGAAAATTAAAGATCTATAATTTTTTAGTCATGACATCTGACTGTTTTTGAAATTTTACATTTTTAACACGTCAAAACTGCTTTCAAATTTCAACAGGACTTGTGAAGCTTCTGAGCCGTGGTGATACCTGTGTGAGTGTTCTATAAGGGAAGCCGCGTGTGTGAATGCGTGCGTGCAATCGACTGTAAATGGGAAAAGTGACAGACAGAACAGGAGCCCCTGAAATGTAAATGGCCTTTCTGTTTGTGTGTGTTTTTTCCTCAGTGGAGGCTCTTCACCTAGGCACTCTGATGGCTGCACATGGTTACTTCTTCCCCATCTCAGATCACGTCCTCACTCTCAAAGATGACGGCACGTTCTATCGGTTTCAGGTAAGAATGATAATAGTATTTACACTTTTTGTGTTGTTTATTATATTGTTATACCCCTGAGTTTGTTATATAATGGACTAATCCAAGATCAGAAAATCATCAAGTTATGGTATTTTTAGAGGCTTTGTTTTGTGGTGCTGTTGAATTTTGTTGCATTCATACCTCTATACCATATGTAACCCATTTATGTCAATGACTTTAGAATGAAAATAGAAACACACACACCGGGCAGAATAAAACAATACAATAACTAACCAACAGAAAAGTCATCCAGAATCATCATGCAGACAAATCAACACCTCACTAAAATATTTTGGAATGGATGTTGTCATAAATTTTCTGTTATGGAATGTTTTCATTCAGACTTTCTCAAGAGTCCAGAACCATCTGATGTGCAGCCAGGGATGCAAGAGATGTCTAGCATTGATAAATTGTTATATTTTTTTATAGAGAAAAACAGGCAGTAGCTTTATCATCATTCCGGCAAGAGACTTCTGATCTGTGCTGTTGAAAAAAAAGTACAAAAGTCATTTTACACATGACATACTTTAAAACTCTTATGGAACATAGTCGATTTCTGAATCATAAATGGGTTGAGGGGCTAGAGAAATGTGTTAAAGTGCCTCTGTGTGAAATGTCAAAACAATAATTTGACTGCCACAGAATTCAAGAAGAATAAAAAAAAAACACGCTCACATCACTCTGAATGTCAATAGTGAGATTGACACTTTTAGTGATTTTCCATCCAGTGAGCTCCCCCAAGTGTGCTTCTTGGAACTAACCAAAGTAAATCAATGCCTAAGGCTGTTTGTGCTAGAAGCAGGCTTCACTCTGCTCTTTACGTCTGAAGCCGGTCCATACGAAGCTACTGCCTGAGGAGGAGCACACTTCACGCTGGTGTCTGTGCTGTGTTCCCTGAAAGGAGCTTATGTGCTTTAGACATTATGCAGAGCCCATTATACAACAAAATGTTTTATTGTGACAGATGCAGCACTGTGACTAAATGCCCCCCTTGCATGACGCTTTGACTCAAAACACTATGTGGTTAGTTGTACTCTGTCGAAGATGCAAGGTTTCTTTTAGTTTTGCTTCTTAATGACCTGCTTTTCCCTTCAGACTCCATACTTTTGGCCATCAAACTGCTGGGAACCAGAAAACACAGACTATGGTGAGACGGCTGTTTAGTTGTAGTCGAATTCCTACTTTGTGCATTAAATGTCCTGAAGAAGCTAATGATGCTGTAAAACATAATATATTTTTATGTCTAATGTTAACAAAACTTCAAACCATGAGACAAAAATGATGCAACTGCAGTATCTGGATAGTAAACATAAAATCACTGTTAGAATCAGCTATAGTGCAATGCAATGCAATACAATACACGCTATGTATTCCCTATCTATTTTATATAATTGCATTTTCTCCATATTCCAATCACAGTCAGTTACGCTCAGGCTGACTCATTACAGCACAGGAATGAAGGCTGTGTTTATATATAAAGCATCGGGATTCAGGTCCCATTTGTTTGTAGGAGGGGAGAAACACTCGCTGTGGGAGTAATCACAGTGTCAAAGTGTTGCGGGTAGTTAAAGTGTCTGCCATGACGCAACTGAGTCACATGAACGACGCCCCTTAATGAAAAGGGTCTAATGGCATAATGAAGCTGCCACGTAGTCAGTTCACAAAGGGATGAAGGGAGGCTCGTGCATGTAGACGTCAAAAGTCAGAGCAGTGCATGCACACACCCACACACACACACATATACACACACACGCACACGGTAGCAGGCAGTCAGTCGCGCACCGTGCACACACAGTCAATGACCTTTGCGATTTGCAGGACAGTTTAAATGTGCAGTTGAGAGGATTAAATGAGTAAACGCAGGGCCACTTAAGGCTGTTAAAACCAAGCTGAGATCCAGTTCTGCCTCTGTTACCAATCTCTGCATCTCTCTCTCTCTCTCTCTCTCTCTCTCTCTCCCTCTGTCTCTCAGCTGTTTACCTCTGCAAAAGAACAATGCAAAATAAAGCACGTCTGGAGCTTGCAGACTACGAAGCAGTAAGTGAATAAGGTCCTTCAGTGTCTGCACCCCACCACCGTCAACACCCCCAATCCAGTGTTGTGTGTTGGCACCGCTCCTTATCTCTTGCCTTTTTCTTGACATGACACCGAGCTCATTTGTTTTTCTGTGTCACTGCTTCATTTCTAAACTCTCCTGACCAAAGCTATTAAATGAATCACTCCTGCTAGTTATGCTCTGTGTGTGTGTGTGTGTGTGTGTGTGTGTGTGTGTGTGTGTGTGTGTGTGTGTGTGTGTGTGTGTGCATGCGTGTGTGCCCGTGTGGGTTTTTATTTTCACTTTTGCATGTGAGCAGAGATCATTAAAGACGGAATCCAGCCGTGCACTGAACACAGCTTGTGCAATAAACATTAAAAAAAGCCTTTTTCTTGTTGTTGTTTGTTGTACTTGCAGGAGAGCTTAGCGAGGCTACAGAGAGCTTTCGCCAGGAAATGGGAGTTCATTTTTATGCAAGCAGAAGCACAAGCAAAGTAGGTTTTCACACGTTGAGCAGTTCTGAGTGAGCCCCTCATACACCCTCATTATGACACTATTAAAACATCCCTGCAATGTCCAGCAGGAATGGCCCCACACAGCAACAATACATGTTTAACATGTCAGATGAGTGGATGGATGTGTTGGAATAAACTACATGCTCTGACCTCCCGTTTTTCCCGCATCAGAGTGGACAAGAAGAGAGACAAAATTGAGAGGAAAATCCTCGACAGTCAGGAAAGAGCATTCTGGGACGTGCACAGACCAGTGGCAAGTGAAATTATTGATGATGCCCTCACTGTTGATTTTAATGTGTAATAATGTACTATTATATATCTATATATATCTATATATATCTATATATCTATATATAGATATAGATATATAGATATACATGTATATATATATATATATATATATATATATATACTTGATTCCTGTGGTGTGTGAACTGTAAATCCCCCGTCGTACATGTGAAATGCCACATCAATACCTGCCATGACACGTCAGCCTCAACGCCACTCTCTACATTGTTCATACACCCTTGCCTAGCATTAGCATTTGGTTTCCCTCTAAGGATAAAGGTGCTCCTTAATCAATATTAATTCACATTTCACAGTGACACTCCGGAAATGCCTCGGTTGTGTTTAGCTGGAAGTGGCCTCGATTAGACCACATGTTCAATCTGCCAGAATTTGCAGGCCAAGCCGCTGGTTTACTTGTTTTCTCGAGAAATGGCACCTCCCATGTTTGAATAAAGTAGCATCTTACACATTGTCCTGGAGACTTTTTTTTGGTTCACTTCACACCACACCACAGCATATTAGATTTAACTTAGTGAAACTAATGTAATGTTAATTTATAGCATTTTGTTATATCATCCTAGAGGGCAAAGCATGCGCATCTGAAATTATAAGAATTTGAATTGAAAAAAAAACTTAGAGTTTCATGATTTTCTTCTTACTCTCTCTTCCAGCCTGGATGTGTGAATACAACGGAAGTTGATATAAAGAAGTCCTCCAGAATGAAAAACCCCCACAAAACCAGAAAGGTACACTGCATCCTCCCACTCGTACGCTTTTCTTTTCAGGCCAGGGTTGATATCCTCGGAACACAGCCATGAACAGACCGGTTCACTGTGGCTGTCAGCTGCTCCTAGGCTGCTAAAATTGATAGTTTTACTTTATATTAATTGTTTTGTACTTGTTGTTGCCTCAGTCTGTGTATGGGCTGCAGAACGATATCCGTACCCACAGCCCGACCCACACCCCCACCCCAGAGGCCAAGCAACCTACAGAAGAAGAACTGCAGGAAAAGGTCAGACCTGGAGATAAAGATGGGCTCTTTAACTGCTTGAAATCAATGCTGATACTCAAATTGTAGTTGTAGCTTTTATTATATTATTATATCCACATACAAGTATATATATATATATATATATATATATATATATATATACCCGATTTAATTTAAAATATATACTGTAAATTATGGAGCGATTTACCTGCAGAGATGGGCTTTAGTGAGCATTATGTGAACTGGTTTAGCAATGACTGTAATACATGTGAAATTCCTTCATTTATATGTAAAAGTAAAACAGCATGCACTTGGAATATAAATAGGCATGCGAGCCGATGTTTTCTGTAATTCTCAGTGACAGATGTATGCTTGTTGTTCCCTAATATGGTTTCAGATCACCTTTTGGCAATTGCAATTAGACAGGCATCGACTGAAAATGTCCAAAGTGGCAGAGAGGTGAGCAATGTTCTTTGTGTCTTCATTCAGTTTAACCATTGATCTGTTTATTGAGCTTTTTAAACTGCTTAACACAGCATGGAATTAAGAGCTCTGATGACCTTGGCGAGTGATCGGGCCCAGAAAAAGTCTTCAGTGGGCATGGGCGGTGCCAGATACTGGATGGCACACAAAGTGCCTATTTGTCATTACCTTCACTGAAGGGGGAGAGGTGCACTCAGTGGAGGCTTCTCTACCCTTGTTTCTAAAGATGCAGGGTCAATCCCCTCTTTCAGACTCAACCTTTCATTTTTAATATGATGTATTCCAACTCAAGAGGATCATACGTCATTAATCCCAAAAAAAAAGAAATAAACCAAATAAAGGCCTTATTCATAATAAGTCAAATATAACCGGGGGCCTGATTCATTCTTGTGTGCATCTTATTCCCTCTGTAGTTTGCTGGGCTACACAGAGCAGTACGTTGAATACGACCCCTTCCTCACTTCTCCAGATCCCTCCAACCCCTGGAACTCAGATGACAACACACTCTGGGAGCTGGAAGCCAGGTGGGTATCTGTCTTCAGATAATAAACAGTATGGATAGATGCTTTTTTTTTTTTTTTTACTGATGCACACATCTGTGAGATAATAATGTCACCTTTATGCGTCCCCCCCTCCAGTAAGGAGCCAGGCCAACAGAGGGTAAAACGGTGGGCTTTTGGCATTGATGAGGTTCTCAAAGATCCCGTGGGGAGAGAGCAGTTTCTGAAGTTCCTGGAGTCTGAGTTCAGCTCAGAGAATCTCAGGTACGCCACAACTAGATGAACACACACACATGAAATAAATCTTTTTGTTACGAGAGAGGAATTTCTGCTGATTTAATGAATTCCCAATAGGATAATTCTCACCTTAAGGCTTCTGTGTATTTTTGATTACATTAGTATAACATATATATTCACATGTATAATTATATAGTTTGACCCACACCAACAAAACATTGCATTTTTATTTATTTGTTTCTCTGCTTATTATAAATAAAGATATGTTAGTTATTCAATTCAAAGCCTTGTCAACAGTTATGGAGAAAGGCAGAAATCTTAGGATGCTGCCGAACAAGTAATTCATTGTAATTATTGTAAAGTTTATTATTACTAAAGTACAAATGTATTATTATATGTGCATAATAGCTCATAAATGTCATAGTTGAGTGAAACAGAGCTCAATTAAACTACTTACCTGTACAATATGTATCAGGTTTACAGTTTTACAGTCATTTTTTATGGGTAAAATGTTCAGCAGCATTTTCTCCTGAAATGTACTTGTAGTCCAAAAGAAGAATAAAGAAGTGAATCATTTAAATGAATTAATCCAATCATTTGTTTTGATTTGGATTATAGTTTTTGCCTTTAACTGTAATTGCTACATGCCTGATCGCAAATCCAACCCACACCTAAAGCCTTAAACCTAAAATAAGCTGCTAATCTTCATGGGGAGCACAGCTTTTTGTTCTCACACGGGTGGATGGGTCCCCACAATGTGTCTGTGAGAACAGATTTTTTTTTCTTTTTGCCACATTGTGGTTAATACAAGTGAATGCGCACATGCACACAGACATGCACGCACACACACACACATGCATACAAACATGCACATGTGAAAGGCCATGGAGGATTTCATTTACACTTTTCTGCTCCCCCAGAACACACACACACACAGGCGCACACACACAGATGAAACGTTGTCAATGTTCTCATGTCAACAATGACTAACTCTCGCAGGTGTAAGTGGGGTGAATGATTCTCACCATTTATAAGTTCGCACTGCACTAATATTTTTTTTTGTTAGAGGATAACGGATGTATGCAGCTTTTTTTTACCACAGTTTCTGTGGGTAGAATAAAAAGGTGGAATATTATGTTAATGGGTTTATTCATGGCAACAGGAATACTGCAGGGAAACTAAATATGAATCAGGTATCCGCTGTGCATTATGGCTCCTGTGCTCCCTCTGATGGTACATGGCTATACTGACCAAAGCTGGTAATGGGTCGTCTAATTAAATTATAATTAACTACCTCAGTCAGTTGAGTGCTTTTCACACAGCTGTAATTGAATGCATGCATGCATGTAATATTAAACCTCACAAGAAGCACACTCTTTTTATATGTTACTGTATTAACTATTCCTTTGAAAGGCAAGGCAAGCCAACTTTATCTGTATTGCACATTTCTACAACAAGGTAATTCAAAGTGCTTTACATAAAACTTTTAAAATGTGCCAAGAAACAAATTTAAAAAAAGATGATTCAAATGGAGAAAATCATCAAAGATTAAAGAAGAAATTTAAAACTAATTCAATTTAAAAAATAATTACAAACAAAGAATAATTAGAAAACAGTTGATTAAAATGACAACAAAAACAGTGCAATGAAACATAATTAAGAAACAACATCAGCAATAGGCAGCAACAAACAGAAAAGCCGATGGCACTGACTTAAAAACTGTGGGTTGCAGCACACCTGTCTCTGTTCTCTAAAATGGAACCTGTGATATGGTGCTGTAACTCTCCACTATTTAAAAACCTGTCTCTGCACAGGCACAATATTAACATTTTTCCTGCTGCAGTTACAGCCACATATTTCCTAATAGTAGTCATACTTCTGTTGTGCTGAAGGTTTTACAGATTTTATTTATGCAGGAAATGAAGCCTGTGGTTCACAGAGACATAAACATGCACATTTTGTTCTGTGACAGCTTACTGTGAATAATGAGGCTGAATACAGTTTCAATTTATATTGTTTGTAAATTCAAATATTGAGTTGTTATAAAAAAGTGTGTACAAATCATACGGTACCAGTGTGGATCTCTTACTCATGATCTCATGTTTTCTGTTACTGTCTGTTCTATATAACATTGGGATCAGAGCTACTGCGTCAAACCTGCCACACTAACAGCATGTGATTACCTACTGTTGTGTTTGGTCTGTAGGTTCTGGCTAGCAGTCCAGGAACTAAAGAAGCGTCCCATCAGAGAAGTTCCAACCCGAGTCCAGGAGATCTGGCAGGAGTTCCTGGCCCCGGGAGCCCCCAGCGCTATCAACGTTGACTCCAAGAGCTATGACAAAACCACCCAGAATGTCAAAGACCCTGGACGCTACGCCTTTGAGGATGCACAGGTGGGTGATTTCATAGCAAATTATACAAACCTCTGCTTGAGTGATACCTGTCTGCTGTTCTTATGTCACTTTATATCATGTTATCTTTGTCTCACCACAGGAACACATTTACAAATTGATGAAGAGTGATTCTTACAGTCGTTTCATCCGTTCCAGTGCCTACCAGGAGTTATTACAGGCCAAGAAGAAGGTAAAAAAAAAACAACTAACCTGAAGGCAAATAATAAGATTAATATCTTTAGATGAGATGCAGAAAAGTACATGTAGCTTACAACAATTTGTACATTTCTGGTCATACTTTCAAGGAGGTGCAATCTGCCGCTGCTGCTTTGGTGATTTCATCAACAGGATCAAACAAAATGATGCAGACATGCTGCAATAGCGTACTAATGCTTAAAAACATACATAATTCATTCAAATTAAACACTCTCCGACTGAAATCAGCACAGAAAATAAGGTTTAATGTGGTTAGCGCAGGGAAAGCCAATAAGTCAGTCTGCATTGATCTATAAATAAATGTGGGAGAGTCTCACAGTATCTGCCGTCCATAGCTGCTTTATACTGTATGAAAGAGCTTCTCCTTCAGTTCATTAAATCCCTGCAACATTGGAAGGCAGCAGGGCTGATGTGTTCATAAATCTGCAGCCTCTGAGCAGTGCCACACCAGAGAGCAGTGCAATTATGCACAGTGTTGACTGCGTTCGCTTTCATTAAATCACTTGGAAATGAAACCAGGCTGCTACAGTATAACCACACACAATCTTTTTGGCATTTTATGTTTTATCTGTGAAACAGGATAAAATAGTACAAACTCTGTTCTGTATCATTAATTGCAAAACAATGTGACAATGTGAGACATGAGCTACATTATAATTATTGCTTCTTAATTTTTCAATATCCAATGTTAATATAGGGCCCACACTGACTCTTCAATCACAGTGATGCCAAAACCTGCCCTCCTGGCACCTACAATCAAGCCTTTTTTTTTTTTTTTTTTTGTAAGTCTGTTAGATCACACTCTAAGCCCATTCCCAGTAATCTGTTCACATACAAAGCATGGAAACGGAGTCACTGTGGCACACACCTGTAATAACATATGATGAACTAAATAAAATACACAGAGATTTCAGACCACCAGGAGGGCAGACAATCTCAAATCCCGACTTTCAAAAACATAATCTGGTATTATTATTACCGATTTATGAAGATATAGCTAACATTAATCAAACGATTGTCAGTAATAGGACAACATCCCTTTGGAGTTGTGCGTCTGTTCCTTTTAGTTGTGGTCTTTACTAACTCCCAAACAAAGACTTGTCTGACTGTTTGATTCTGTGGTAATAAAAAAATATATATGTATATATATACTGCTTATGTAAAGTGAAGTATAGGTGGAATGCTTAAAGGCACATTCTACCTCGTGTCTTCAGAAAAGTACTGAAGCGGATATGACAGAGTAACATGTCGCAGAGCTGCTGAATGGTGCTAGGTGGAACATATCAGACAAAATCCCACATGCCAACAATATCACTGCGGGCCAGACAGAACAAACACAACATATTAATAGGAACCTGCTTCAGGTGTGGATGATGGATTAGTTGATCAGGACTCCTGTCAGGCTCGTAGAAACCATTATGAATAGCAGAAAGGTTGTCATAACATGATGAATAACGGGGAATTATACAGGTGCGTTTATGTGCTTAGAAGCTGCTCTGTCTCATACCTCCTACACTTCCTCGCCTTGTCATTCTAGCAAAGAATATTGTATTATTATAGCTAAATGTTTTTACATCAGAAAGAAAGACACATTTCCGTCAATTTAAATCACACAAATACATAACTCTTCAGTATTTACCTTTTATATAAATCTTTTCTTGTCAATCAATTATTTTAGTTCTTTTGATGGCTTTGTAATGATAATAAATGATTATGATGTGAAATAGACGTTTTTTTTTCACATAGCCTGAACAGTACAGCTGCTGTTTGTTTAGCTCATAAACATGTAAATATAAATGGCCTTCCAACTGACCTGCATGGTAATGATAATCAATGTGCCATTTTTGTCCCTCTAGAAAAGTAAGAACTTGTTCTGAAGGCTGCTGCTTCCAGGTAATGTGAAATACAAAGTGATGTGCACTGTACATTGTTTTTTTTCATTATATGTAGTCAACTACATAATGTTCTATTTACAAGTAAACAAGTAAATGAAATGCAGAGGGTGGAATTTCTGCACCATGTCTATGTCTGCCCTCATTGCTATTAAACCATGAAGTATTTTTTCACTCCTATTTCCTATTACACATTTAACTTATTCTCTTTTCCTCCTGTTCATCTGGTATTGCGCTCTCTCTTCCCAGCACAGGGTAAACCACTAGTATCCAAGTGGCTGACAGAGTCGTGTGCCATCATGCTAAAATCAATGCCAACTCTCTCTCTGGGACATGGAGAGGGGGACCAGCTCATCTCTTCGTCATCATTGTCTGTCCCATTCGCTCTTGGCTCAGTCAGGTGATGAGCCGTCTGTTCGTCTGTAGTCCACCGGATGTTGCATGTCCAATGGGGGAGGAGGTTCCTGCTCCTCACTCCTCTTACAGTACCTGATATATTTCCAGTATTCTCAGAACGAAGGAGGCATTGCTGGACTTGTGAGGACACTGACAGACTGGCGAGATGCGAAACTGTCGTCTTGAAAGGAAAAGTCAAATCCAGTGTTTCAGTTCTTTCCATCGTAACTGCTGGATCAGCGGCCCCCTCTCTCACTTCCAGCTGAAACAAATGATGTCAGAGAGAAAAGAAAAAACACACATTAAAAAATTTTAAAAAATAAGTAAAATGACAGCTTAAACTGATCAATCTAACCAATGTCATCGCTTTAAATGATCCGAGGTCACAGATACTTTGTCATGCTATGGGAAGTGTTGTGCAGAATGAATATACAATATATATACATATATATTATGATGATGATTATTACTATTATTATGATTATTTATTGTGCATTTATTTTGCTTTGCATTATTTTATTGCACTACAATAATTAGCACATATGGTTTTCATTGCACTTGTAAAGTCACATTCATATTTACAAAAATGCTGTCTCCTGTCTAATGTAGAACATAATTCTTTGTTATTCTCTCCTCTCCTGCATTTATTTTTATACCATATTTAAAGACACTTTTACTTACTTGTATTATTAAAGTTGGCCCTCTATCTGTTACTATGGCTTGTTTTTTTTTTAACTTTGCAGACACACATAATAGTGTAGCTATTTTTATTTTGCAGGGTTAAAACAATCCAACAGTGCAATGCAGTATTTTTTATTTCCACCACTAGAGGGTGATAAATTATTTCTTACAACAGGGATCTGCCTCCTTTCAGCAGCAGGCTCCTCCTCAACCTAAACCTGCAGAATGCAAACTTGTGCTTTTGCAAACAAATGAACTTCTGTCATGCAAAATTGTCATCATGGTCTTGTCGACTAAACGGGTCATTGTTCAGTCTGTACCCGTCTGAGGTTTTGCAGGGTCTGTTGATGTCTCAGCTCTTTGATGACAGAAGTGACAGTCAGTGTTTTCCATCTCTGTGCCCAGTGGTCAGCATAGCCAGAGCCACAGAACAGACAAACATTATTGTCTCCGTTGCATCGAGGAATGTGAATTGTGGCATTTTTTTCAAAGCATCCTGTCACTGTGTCAGGGTACATGCATAGGCTATAATGATTTATGGTTTGGGGATTTTTATCTGATTCTAGGCTCTCTCAGCTGCTCATATTATGGGTTTTGATGTGGTTACAGTGCCAATGAGAAAAGATAATTTAGGGGTTTTGTAGGAGATAATTGTTTCCTCCACAATCTCAATCTCCTTTGTTATCCATGGTGGCAAAATGTCATGCACTTCCTAAAAATGGAAATGCAAATGTAAAACAGAGAAAGAGGGAAAGCAAACTTAAAAGGAAAAAAAAAGAAACACAAAGGAAAAACTGTCATTTTGATTAGTTTGACATAAAAATGGATTTAAAAAAAAGGGATATCAAAGAAAATATCAAGAGGCAAAGAAACACAGACAGAGAGAGAAACAGACTTAAATAAAAGAAGTAAGCTTGGTTTGATTCACACAATGACAAGGGCCAATAGGAAAAACCCTCCCAGTCCTGAGGAGGGAAGGGGGTGGTGGGGATTCAAACTAAGGCAGGCTTTACAGTGAGTCCAAC
The DNA here is from genome assembly GCA_036785175.1 of Eupleurogrammus muticus. Taxonomy (NCBI): domain Eukaryota; kingdom Metazoa; phylum Chordata; class Actinopteri; order Scombriformes; family Trichiuridae; genus Eupleurogrammus; species Eupleurogrammus muticus. The sequence continues at coordinate 12,659,509 of JAYKQN010000019.1, forward strand.
TCTCAAAGACAGACTACAGTCTCCACAGCACTAAGATATGGGCTTACTGTGACTGAAACTTGGAACTTTGCTCTTGAACCTGAACAACAAGAAAAAAAAAAAAAAAAAAAAAAAACCTAAAGAGGAAGTTAGATGTAGAGGGGAAACAAGAGATACAAGTAGGACAGGAAGATGGAAAACTGAGTTTCTAAGACATTGAATCTTTAACGGGGAAGGAAAAAAAAGAGGAGCAAGGACAAGCCTGAGGATACTACAGATTATGTTGCCATGGAAACCAGAACCTGGAAGCGGACGCAAGGACCACTGAAGGTGGACGACCTCCCCTGACTGCATCCTCGACACGTTACTGTCCGCTGTGCTCTGTGGTGAGAGGTACATGAACCCTTCACTTATTTATCACTTCGTTTAGTTACGTTTTATCTGTTTTATAAAACTTTCTACTGAAAACTTTAAACTCAGTGAAAAAACTAGCATGTACTACTCCCAAATTAGTGCCACCTTTGCCACTAACATAAGGTTATTGATGCAGTTTGATACATGTGGACATACAGGCTACCCCAATTCTATTTTATAGAAGGAGATGGATTTCCAACTCCAATTTGTGCTTTTGAACATTATTTGCAATTTATGTGCAGAATAGAGACCTTACATGTGAAACTACACTGTAGAGTTGAGCGTTGATCATTGAGTGCTGGTTCAATTTATCCCACGTGAGGGTTTCAACAAGTGGGCAGCAAGCGTCTGTGATAGTGAGACTCACTCAGCGAGTGACTCACTAAGTCTCTGAATGACTAAGCAGGGAAACATGTAATTTGAACAGCATAGTTGTGCAGCTATTTAGTATTTCTGCCAGCAGTTAGGGTTTGATTCCCACTGGGGCCACACATAATAAAACTGTACGCCTCCGAGGCACTGTAAGGTGTCCTGGATAAAAGTGTCTACGTTTCTAAATTACTATAATTAGTGAGTAGAGGATCCAGGGAATTAGTGTTGTGAGTGAGACAATTAGTGATGACAGTGTGTTGTACTGTACTTCTCGTTTTCCAGTGAATTTAAAAGTTATAGAATGAGAGATATTGATGTTTTAAAAACCTTTATTATATGTTTATAAAATAATCTCTATTCTTTTTCCCTCTGTTCATGTGTGCAGGTGTATATCCATTGTATGTGTGTATCTGTATGTTCATTTGTGAGTCATTAATGTGTTATTGTGTAGTCATGTGTATACTGACATCTGTATCCCCAGTGTGTGTGTGTGTGTGTGTGTGTGCGCGTGTGTGTAACGTGCGTGCGGTGAATGGTAGAGAGTTTGCCTTCTGATCCTTCTTACAGCTCCGGTGACTGCTCCACCTTGTACAGTCCACCCTGATGTCAAAGCGGCTTTGGCACACGGACACATTACAGTTTCTTTAGCAGCAGCAAACACTTCACTGTAAGCCTCTGAAGATAGTAAGATTGCTATTTTATAGAAGCCTTAAACAACATACTTAACAGGCGAAGGGGTTACGTTTTACACATGGACAGGTTTATGCTTCACGCAGAGAAATGTATGCTGAGGAAAGAGGATTAAATCGGCGGTTGTGGCGGCTGTTTCCGTTCAGATATGAACATTTTTAACCTCGTCTGAGAGCAAAATGGGGATTAGGGACAGCAGTCAAACATTGTACTTGTTCAGACCTACTGATCGCTATTTGAAGTTCTAGTAGAGATCCCAAACTTTCCAAAGATGCTGAATGTGTGTAAATGGATGACCGCCATATATGATATTTGTGAGGAGAAGGGAACAAATAGGGTGAAAAGAATGGCAACTCCAGTGAAAATATAAGGTGGTGTTAATCGCATCAGCTAAGTGGTGTCATCCTGGTCTGAAATGAGACACACCGTACTATCATAGCATCTCTGGGCTAATTGCCCCTCATCCACCACTAAAGCACTTTATGCTGTGGAGGCAAAGGACTTGACTTGCATTCTTGCCAGTACTTAGATTGGAACGCATTATATCTGGGCTGCTAGTCATTATCAAGATGGATTGTGGTGACAAATGGCTGCCCAAACTGCCTAAAGCAACCTCCTGGCAATGTTGGCATTAGACACATTTTAACAGCAAAGCCCCCCGAAAGGACCCCCCCCCCCCACCCCACCCCCACAACTGTTAATGAGCCAACAGCCGAGCGTAGTTTGGGAAAATACAATCCACAAATGCAGATAATGACATGGTTCCTCTTTGTGTAATTGGCTTCAAGTGAAAACGTTTCATTTCATTCTTTCCTTCTTTCTCTCTCTCTCTCTCTTTATATCCTGTGTGAATGTGTGTGTGTGTGTGTGCACGCACGTGTGTGGTCACGTATGGGTGTATGTGTGTGTGTGTGTGTGTGTGTGTGTATGTGGCTATCCGTGTGTGATTGAGGTTTGAGCTGCACGGTGAATTAAATGCAGTTCTACTGTAATTAACTGCACTTACCAGTCTGTGTATGAGACTTTCTGACGCACCAATAATTGAGGCATCAGGTTTTGTTTGTTTTAACCTGCCTTTGAAGACATGCTGGGAAGATGTTTCACATGGTCTTTTGGAAGTACATCTGTGTGTACAAATTTGACTGTATTAAAAGGATTTTTTTCTTCTGAATTTTTAAAAAATTAAACAACAGATGTATTAAAATATTTAGGAGTTAGGCACGAGATTTTTGTGACTATTTTTTTTATTCCACTTTAAGATTTGGAGGAAAAAAAAAAGACCCATTGTTATCCAGAACAAAACAGTACCATGGTATTATAATGCCATTCTGAAAAACAAAACATAACAAGTTCCCACTGATGATAATAGTTGTTTTCAGAAAGGCCTGTCTCTAGCTCAGCAGTCTCTCTGGTATTTGTTTCTGGTATTTGTAATTTCATTAGAGGTCTGAATTTTGGTCTGCCACAGTTCAGCGAAGCATAACCCCCAAGTATTTGTGGTTCTGGTAGAACATGGGGCTGTGTTTGTGGACAATATTAGTATTTTACAGACAGAGAGGACCAGTTCAGCTCCGTCTCGGCATTAACACAGAAAACCACAGTCTCCTTCCGTCTCCAGGACTCTATGATGATTAGTGCATGCGTTGAGCGGAGACAGACAGATAGAGTGACACAGAGACATGACAGGGGCGGGAAAAGAAATAGAGAGACAGCTCACGGTGCGATATACCGTTGTGGGGAGAGAGCATGTGCTATACGTGAAGCCCTAATGGAGTCGGTTTTGTTTCCCAGTGGGTCATCTGTAAACTATCATTACTGCCTATCCTAAACCCAACCATCTCCTAACCCCCGACCGCTAACCCCCCGCACCCCCCCTGCATCCCAAAACTGCAGTTTGTCAAGCTGCGGAGATTGATGAGGATAGCTTGGCAGCACCGGCCCTATCATACTTAGGCCGAGGTTGGGAGCGGGGAGGGAGCGGTGCTGCTAGCCGTACAGGCCATCTGTCACACGCTATGTACACAGACGGTCAGGTCGTCCCCTCCGAGGCGATGGATAGCTGAGGAGCAGCGAAACACAGGAGCAGAGCTTGTTCCTCTGACCGGGGGTTCATGCATTTAAACACACAGTCAGCAGGAATATGACAGCGCAGCGAAAGACAAATGAGTCCGAGTCGCACATGGAAGGTAGATCACTGGAAGACGGAGGGGGGTCACGACTCCCCGATGCAGTAGGTGGTGGAAGGACCCAGTGGGAGTCTTGGGTTTAGTTATTCTAACCTTAAGATGGGTGTGCGTGGTCGTGTGTTCTGGCTCTCACGGACCCTATGTGTGCGTCTGCAAAAGTGTGTGTGTGTGTGTCTACTGAAGGAGCACGGATTAAAGATATCTGACTAGATATCTCTGGCAAAAATAGTAATGATTATTATTTTTTTATGTGTTGCTTTTACGGAAAAAAAAATGTATTTCAAAATGCATTTTCCCCCTGGACATGAGGATTGTTCCTCAGATGTGAAATACTGAATTTCAGAAACAGACACAGCACACTCTGATTTCTTAGAAATACTTGCCTCCTGCACACTTTTGATCTCTAAATAAAGAAAAACAAAAAACTGAAACAGATTTTCTGATTTCAAAGGAAATCAGATTTGAAGTCAAGAATGTATCAAGGAATAAAATAGTTCTCTTGCATCTAAATAACTCCATGTCACTGGAACCACAGGATGTCCTATAAGAAAAATCCTTGTTAGAATTCATACTACGCCTGTGGATGGACAAACAGCTGCTGTCTAGCTTATGGCAAATGCTGCCGGGCCAGTGATATATAGACTCAAGTGCTCGTGCAGATCGGACAGAACTTGTAAAGGGGGGGTCAAGGGCAGAAAAAAATGAGTCAAAAACAAAGCGGATTATGATAAAGTAATTTGTTCCATGTCAGAATGCGTTGCGGGTCCAGGAAAAGGGAAGGCAAGGAACATACAAATTTGCACAGCAAAGAGGAGTCTGTGAATAAGAGCAGCCAATAGCCTTGAGGCAGTTTGGTTCTCTGTCAGAATTTCTGACTTGATGTCATGCAATGCTTGTCAAGAGCAACATCTGCTGAAAAGATGCTTGAGTGATGGTCAAAAATGTGCTGGCACCAATACTGACAGCATGCACACGGGCGGCTACTCCGGCCTGAATGGCAGGGAAATAATTCCTCTGGATCACACTCCGTCTTTATGACGCTGGAATGACACAGGAGACACTCTGGCTATCAGGGACACCATGGGTCATTCCCAGTTCAGTTTGCTCTATAGTATATCACCAAAGAGTAGAAGAGTGGACTCCCAAAGGGTACTGTAGAGTTCCCCAACTCTTCCCCTAATAACATGCAGATGGGCCTCTCTAATGCCTGTTTACATATCTGCGGCATAGTTCATGAGTAAAGTAAGCAAAGCCCTAATTATTTTACCCGGCGACGGGACCAATAAAATCAACTTCCCTTTCTCGTTATGGGTGTTTAAGTGTATCCTTTGATGGCAGGGCTTTGTTTATTTTTGGAAGAGTTGCGTAGCTGAGAGGAAAGCAAATAGAAGTAATGACACAGGGATGCTGACAAATGGGGGCCCTCGTGATGGATTCATTTCCTCAGTGATGCCTGGAAGGCCGGACGGCGAAGGTGGTTCGACATGAACGCACGTTCACACAATTGCGAAAATGATTGTCAATATCAACGTCATGGCAGGAACTTGTAGGACTGTCACATATCATTACGCAGCGCCTGAAAGCTTTTTGGATTGTCTTGACGTGATCACAGATGTTTCATTTTTTGTACGGTATCTGGCCTTTTTCTGTAATGCGTAGTAATTTGTGTTTCTTTCTTGTAGAATGCTGTGGAAAATCACTATCCCAGTCATACTGGCCGGGGTGCTCTGCATCACGGCAGAGACCAAGAAGCCCCGGCCACAGGGATCCATCCCGTCCCCGCACAAGACCAAAGGGAACCTGTCCTCGGAGCGCCACCACCGGCTTCTGCAGCAGAAGCCGGAGGTGCTCTCCTCCAGCCGGGAGGCCCTGGTGGTGACGGAGCGCCGCTACCTCCGCCGAGACTGGTGCAAGACCCAGCCCCTGCGGCAGACCATCAGCGAGGAGGGCTGCCGCAGCCGCACCGTGGTCAACCGCTTCTGCTACGGCCAGTGCAACTCCTTCTACATCCCCCGCCATATGGGGCCCAGCTCGGGTCAGGGCCAGAGCCGGGGCCAGGGCTCCGGGAGGAAAGGCCACAACAAGGCCCAGGAACCGTTTCAGTCGTGCTCCTTCTGCAGGCCGCACCGCATCACACAGCTCATAGTGCAGCTGGACTGCCCGGACCTGCAGCCGCCCTTCAGGCACCGCAAAGTGCAACGGGTCAAACAGTGCCGCTGCATGTCCGTGGACGTGAGCGGCCACGGGAAACTGTGAGGGGAGGATCCCAAAGGCCCGCTGTCGAGACTGAAATGACATCCCGGGCGTTTGCCAAAAGCGGAAACGAGGACCGAACTGGCCTCGAGTTGAACCATGGTAAAATCAGAAGAAACATGGAACTGATATTATTAAAAACAAAGGCTCAACATTGATTTAATCAGAGACTTGCAGCCATGTTGGCAAGCCGACGCTGTTAAAGAGACTGGTTCGTTGGGCTGTGCGAGAGACACTAATGATGAAGCAGCCAGTTTTCTACACGTTTTTCCCATTTGTACATTTGTCACTAGATTCTTCTGTGCTAAAGGAATTCTGAAAGAGCTTTAAAACCACAAAGCATTATGGATTTCGTCTGGGAGAGACCATGTTTGTACCTGTAGAAGCTATTGACTCTAATTGACTGTATTTTACAAGTATTGTATCCGTTATTCTCTTCCTTAAACTCCTCGGTGTCCCAACAGAGCACACTGTGATGTCAAGGAAAAGATTTAGAGAACATGATGCAACACAAGTGGCAACCACCTGCTTGGACACAAGACTGGCTGTTCAGATCAGCCACAAGTATACTAGCCAGTATAGAAAAACATACTGCAGCATGTTTAATGGAGGTGCAATGCAATATATACAGTATCTATATTTTACATATGTGTGTAATTATGTATGTAAAAAGTATATTAAATCTATTTCATATAAAACAAGTGGTGTTTTGAGTGCATGTAGTTCTTCACCTCGTAATTTGACTAGTGAACAGTGGAAGCAAAACAAAAACAGCAACAGATTTTCTATTACAAATGTACGTCATTTCTTTTTATTCAATAAATATTATTTTTTTTTTTTTTGGCTGGACCAATCACTGGTGTAACTTCATCAGTCCGAGTGTCACTACTTCCTGTATCCGTCATTTCAAATTAAAAGCCCACTAGCGTTTCCTACACGGTCCAGCCATATATTAGGTAAAAACTTGTTCTTGTTTCATTTTCAAAGGCATTGAATCAAAATCATATTGTTGGTATTGCACATTTAGGTTTTTACACACACACACACACACACACACACTCAATAAGTAGAAAAGGCAAAAGCACAGGATTTTGTTTAAAACAAAGCATTCCGACATTACTGCTGAACAAATCAATAGCAGATCTCACTTTTTTGTGGAAGACAAAGCATAATCAAATACAACAGAGGTACTGCATTTAAAACAAAGATATAATTATTACTAGAATGTGAAACATTAAAGTTAATGTTTCAGCTGATGTAAAACGGCTCTTTTTTTTCCTTCTTTACATACAACAGTTAATCACAGATGATATGTCACTATAGCACTGATTTGACCACTCCACTGCGTGATAAGGCACTTCCTGTCTGGCAGGTGATCTATACCCACCAGCTGACAAACCCTATAGAAGTCTAAACATTTCTTTATTGAGGGGAAGGCGATACAAAGAGGAAGTGTCCGTGCCCTCCTAGTAAACTTGGCTTCAGGAACTGCACAAAAAAGAAAAATAGGCATATACTATATACACATATGGCTTATAAAGTACATATACAAAGAAAGCAGGAATATAGTGTTGCTACAAATGTCAGACTGCAGCGAGCATTTTTCCGGCTTTTTCTGGCAAATGACTCAACTACATTTAATCATCTCAGCTTACGGATGTGTGTTGGCAGCAATATGTTCTTTTAATTATATAGTTTAGTATCAAAGGGTAGCTGTGAATGCAGTTTTTTTTATTCCACTTTTAAACGGTATAATATCCACTTTGGACTAACTCTCGATAAATAACAGTTGTAAATCAATTGAAAACAAATACTGGAAGTAAATAAATGTTGTAAAAATGACTAGTGAGTCATGTCAGATTGTACAAACAGTGCTTGTGCAATACGCTCGGTGATGATCATTTTCCATTCTCTGCCTCAGATCTTCGGACCCAGTTTTGCTTTCTGTGAAAATAAAAAAGTGCATTATTCACGAGTGACAGCACCACTTTGACTCATCTCAATACTTTCAACAGGAGATCTTCAACACCCTGAAAGCTGTTTGTTTAGTACCGAGTCTGCTAGGTGAGGAGATAATTTGCACAAACGGATGTTTCTGACAATACTCGTACTAGTCGGAATAAGTAAATAAATAGAAAAAAAAAATGATGTGAATGCAGAAGAAACTGTCGACAAGAAGAGTAGACTTACTATTCCAGTTGCATGTTTGGGTTTGACATTGTAGGAGGCCTTCTCTCTCGCCTGTTTGAAGCATTCCTCTGCCATTTTTAACCTGAAAAAGGCAAAGCATGCTTATTGGCATTTCATCCATATTGGTGGTACCTTAAATTACCCTAAAATGCTTAAAAATAATAATATAATGCAATTTAAGACAACAAAATAAGTGAATAGAAAATTGAAACAAGATAAATTAAAAGGAAATAAAGCAGGAGAATAAAAGAATGTAGTGTAAGCTATTACTCACTAAGGCTCAAACTGTATTCCCTAAAAAGCAGCTGCAAACAGAAGTACTCAGAGAAGAAAAAAAAAAAAAAAGACATTGTATGCACCTCAATTGCAAATAATTGGATGGCCACACACTCATTCACACAGCTGTAATTCACTATTTCACCATACAAAAGAAAGACACAGAGCAACAATTCCAGCTTAGGCCATCCAGACTTTGGTCATGTGGAATTTGGACACAATGATTTTGGTTTGTCAAATGGCCAGTCCTCCTCCTCTGAAATGACTCACTCTCGTTTACTACAGCACAGAGAGAGCCAGCAGTGTCGCTACTTATTTGCGCTTCACGAAAGACAAAAGATCAGCATGTTGGCATTGAGTCAGCACAAAAATTTACACAAACAGCATCTTGCCTCTACTCCTTACATGGGTACTGTGTGTACCAGCACTGCATGTTTGCATGCCATACAGTGTAGGTAAGGATAAACATCTACTTTTTTTTTTTTTTTTTTTACTGGAGTCTAAAAGGAAATCCAGTAGACCGAGAATTGGGATGATTGCTTATGGCAAGATGAAAACGGTTAAACGCTTTGAAATTCCTTTTTTATTTTTTCCCCACTGAACACGCAAAGCTTGTGTGACATTTTGCTTCTCTTAAAAAAAAATTACATATCGCAATTCAATCTTCATTTGGCATAATGGACCAATTTGCTTTTTGTTGACATACGCAGTAGTATCTTTATGTTCATCAAACCACTGGAAGCTAACTGGATGCTGCATGTGTTCTTTTCATTACTGGGGTGAGGACAGAGATTTGGGTCATTTAACCTCTTTCCCCTTCATGAATTTGAATGAATCTGATAGGATCTTCAGTGAGCACGGGATGTGCTGTAAGTTATTAATGGTTCGGGAACTTGGCGCTTGGGGAAAATTCTAAATGTAGAAATATTGGTGCATCAGAAAGTGGTCTCCCCTTCCAAAAGACACAAATAAGATCAATGTACAAACCCTGACGTCTCCGCAGGATTTTGTTTTAGGACAATCAGGCCCTGTGCCCTATCAGCGTAATGTCAGTTTTTACTGGTGCTCACCGTTCCTTCAACATCAGCTTATTGTGCTTCTTCCAAAGATCTTTGAAATCGGTGGAAAACTCGTGCCAAATGGAGAAAAAAGTGTTGAGAGAAACCTCTTTCTCTCCCGCCTTGGGTTTAACAGAGAAGGACGTGCTCAACTCCAAGAAGCTGAGAAAAAAGGAGAACAAAAACATTACTTCAAGACCAAACTATTACAACATGAGATTAGAGAAAACCTACGGTGATTATTGTGAAACCTGGCAGCGCTGAGCAAATATGCAAAATATGAAAGTTAATCTTGGAATAATATGCTTTTTCAGAGATTTAATAGAGTAACCAAAAAAAAAAGCACAAAGCAGTGATGACTGTGCATTTCAGGGAACAAAATGCAATTCCTGTCATTCTGTTTCCCCTGAGGGAATCTCTTTAAAAAATGAAAGTCATACATTTTATCTACAGTGTTCAGCATAGTCACTCCTCCCCCGGTGCATGCAAGTCTCATTGTAGGTTTGTGTACATATACACGCACACACATACACCCACCTAACAAGTGTATGTGTGTAACATCAGCGAGAACAAGCACGGCCACAAGCAAAAAAAAAAAAGACTGCACATGTCAGCGGATGACACATGTTAAAGTATTAAATGTGGCGGTCATTTGCAGTGGATCAATACGGTGGACAGGTTGGGGTCTCTTTGTTTGGAGTGCGCTATAGGAACACATTCCTCTGCAGCAGTAACAGAAGCCTGGAGCCAAGGCTGTCTACTCTCGCTCCGCTTAGATAAACAACACAGACACCGCGCCAGGGGCCTCCCGTCTACTGGAGGCCTGGCATGACGGCCTGCACCTTCCATGTAACTGAAGGAACCAGGAGTCCTAAATATTGACAAAGCGGCGAGATTATATTTCTTCACTGTAGTGAGAATACACCACTTCAAACCCTATTGGGGCGTATTAGGCTGCGTTGCCTTTACTTTCAGTTTCACAAGTGGGTACTCGGCGTTTGATGCATAAGAAAAGACACATCGTAAAGCTGTGGGATTGAATACGAGTGAGTAAGAGGGCCAAGATGCTGAAGAGAAAGGAAGCGCTTACATCTTCTGAGTCTCCTTCAGCTGCTTCTCCTGTAGTTCCAGTTCAATTTTGGCTGTGAAGAGAGAACAAGAGAGCTGTGAGTGCACGGGCGCATACGGGATTAGAGCGTTTCCTGTGTCACCTACAGTGCAACTTTACTGGAGGATTCCGCACGTCACCATTACTTAAATCAACAGTCGTCTCCAAGGTCACCGGCGTGTCACCACGTTACTGAGTGCCGGATTGTCCGCCGTTGCACAACTGACAAATGAGCGCTGCAGATCGCAGGACAAGTGCTTCTTTGTGCGGAGTTACTTCCAATGGAGACAGATGACTGTGTGCTTGTGTCTCAGTGTGTGTGTTTGTGTGTGTATGTTAGAGGTTGAGGTGTGAGAGAGAAACAGAGACAGCGAGAGGGTACGGATACTGGGAGTTGGACACCACAGTACACAGAAGATATTTCCAGCAGGCCACAACACTTATCTCAGTGGGCCATCAACATTGTTTCAAGTGTGCTATAAATTATGATATAAGAGGACCGCAGTGAAATGTGACAGCTTTAGTCAGGGAAATGCTGAGTTACTTCTTATCCGTTTTCCGATCTAATTTTTGATTTTTAAGACAATTTACAAATATGTCAGTGGTTAGCAGTGAAGTCAGTCCAGTTCCATTTTTATTGTGTTGGTCTTCAAATTTACCTTTGCTGCTGTATGACTGTCAAACGTTCAGACACAATTCTCCCCCTCAAGGTCCATAATCTTTAAAGACAGCGCTAACTTTCACTGTCAAATGATCAGAAATGACCTACAGTGAAGCCCCCTCCGGGTTCTCTAAAAAGCACACATGACAGGAGATGGGACAGAGAAGCTTTTCCTGGCACAAATGCATGTTCTGCTCTTATCCACAGAATATCTGGTTGCTGTGTGTAATTGAAGCCAGAGCCACATCTAAAAGATCTCAGTCAAATCCATTGGGGCCGGCACTATGCGTAACCATTCCAGGGTGCTAAATCTTTTTGTAGCCCGCAGCCCTGTCACGCAGTGCTGAAGGCTCATCAATAGATGATGACAAATCAGGAAATAATATGAATGTGACTTTCGAAAAGTATCTTAATATCAGGATGGTGGTTGGCTTTAGGCAATAGCAAATGTTATAAAAGAAGAAAATACTTTAACACTAATGTGGCAGAATCTGCTGTGAGTGATGTAAACTCTAGAGAAAAATAAATACCAATTTAAAAAGTTAACCTCAGATATTCTTTATTAAAACTTCTCCTGAGAATTGATAGAGAAATGTCCCAGTTCTGTTAGTGCACCAGCGTTACCATATGGTTTAACATAACATAAATCAACATGTCCATGTGTGGTTTTACCATAATGTGGTGAACAATCTTATTTTGATATTGATTTTAACCATATCAGCTTACTGCACGCTACGCTCGGTAGGAACGAGGGGAGAGAGAACATCGGTCTTGGTAATCTTCATGTCCATCAGAAACAGATTATCACATGTCCAATGCACTCTTGCTAGTCACTGAGACTCCATCAAAGGTCTGCATGCATGAGAATTTGTGAAGCGAGCGGGGAAAATCGAGCTAGACCAAACAGCGGAGCTCCAACAAGTCCGCTCCCACTGTTATTCTGTGGTTAGTTTCATGGTCAGAAAATAAACAAAAGCGGTTTTAACTGTGGAGCCAGAAACGGTTTAACCCCAGGCTTTTTTAGAAATTACAGAAATAACAAAAATAAGACATTTGGCTGTTGTTCTTTTTTCACCGCTGCAGTGTAAGGAACCCCAAGAATCCTGTCTGGAGCCTTCGAGAGTCACATGGCCATGTTACGGCGCTTACATTCTTTTCTCAGAGGAAAAAACTCGTCATTTGCATCAAAGAGAGAGAGAGAGAGCTCCCATATTTCTCTCAAACATAGGAGAGCACAGCAGAGGAAGAGAGAGAGAGAGAGAGGGGGGAAGACATGGAAATGGGAAAACGCTTTCATCTGCAGACTTCCTTTAAAATGGACAGTGAACATTACCGCGGAAGAACATATGCTATATATTATACTCTCATTTGAATACAAAAGCAGTTGGAGAGGGGCCTGAGCCAGGTCCTTCAGAAAGATTGGTCACAGTCAGCTGAATGTATAGCCAGGGTCAAAGCCAACGCTACATAAAGAATGACATTTGGCTTGTTATGTTAAAATAAGCATAACCGACCACATCTTACAACATTGAAGTGGACCACAATATCCCAATATTGTAGATGTCAGATTATGGAGATAAAAGCATGACTGTATGACATCTGGTAGACACGACTGTCAGACACGGCTACAATCTTTGCAGGCCGTAACATTATCTAGAACAAAGATGTGGTCGTGTTGGCCTCCCTTCTAACGTGAAGTTAAAGATTTTTTTTTTTCTTGATAGTTTGCTGTTGTGGTGTCTACAGGAGATTTTTTTTAACCTATGTTTTCACCGTTTGGGGTGGCAATGTTGGTCTGTTCACCTCTCTGGTCCGGACTGATATTGCCTTGAAATCTGTTGCAGATGCCCAGAGTACCCAGGGGATCCTGAGGACTCTGGTGAGCCCCTGACTTTTCCTCCATTGCCACAAGCAAGTTGAAGTTGTTCATTTATGCTGTGAAATAGCAACAACGGATAGATTGGCACATTTTGTGTAGATATTCATGGTTTCCAGATGATCCATCCTCATGACTTCAGTGACCCACTTACTCTATTGCTCTATTCGCATTCCTCATATTCCTCTAGCACTACCACAAGGTTCCCATTTGTGACTTTTCTTAGTAAGCAGTTTTGACAAGTAATGGGTGGATAGGCATGAAATTTAGCACCTACATCTGGATTAATTATTAACTAAAGTGATCACTGGCTTCATCTAACACTAGTGATCTCAGGATCGCATTGCCTGAAGTGATAGTTTTCGATCTTAAAAGATATAGGATTTTTGTTCAGGCCTCCTTCAAATACTTCACTTGTCCAATGCTTTACTTTGTGACCCAATATCTCCAAATCCCATATCTAAATGCTAATTAGCAAACCATGATATTCAACACTTCTGACCCAAGATAATGAGAGTGGTTAACATAATACATAAATATAAGCATTAAGTAACAAACTCCCATTAGAATTCAGGTCAAATGAATCCATGAGCAAGGACAGCCTCACAGTGCATCTAGCATGGCTAAAAAGAGCAAAGCAAGAGGAAGGTGCTCGTCTTTTACACTCAATTCATCATCATCATCATCATCTTTTTAGCAGCCATTGGTAAATACCTCACCTTGAAGGTTAGGTTAATTTGGATTGGTAATAGCAGTGAATGAATAATAGAGATAGATAGAAGGTCAAGGAGGCAAAAGGGTGCTTCCACCTCCTCTGTCATTTCTCCGACAGCGCAAAAGCCTTGTTATAAGAACAGGAAAGGAGTTGGAGCTTAAAGGAAAACTGGAACTGAGGAAACATTCTAAACAGCATGGAATGACAAAGAAACAAAAAAAAAAAACATGTGATGTCAAAACTACTCAGTGAAAAGAAGCAGGTGCTGAATGGGTTTGTTTTTCAGCCTCCCATAAATCAGTTCTAGTTTCTGCAGTCGATTTGGATGCTGCATGGCAGGTTCACATTTGGCTATCTTGAACATTTCTTTGAGGCAGAGCAAGATGTACTGTGTTTTATATGGTAAAGATCTAGATAAAAGTGCAGCCATTATCTGTCAACGCACATATAGGTAATCATGAAATAATAGCTGTGATTCATTCAATATACCCTGGAATACACAGAGATCCCTATGGAAATGACACGGTGAACCTTTGCGTGTGTGTATATTAACCAGAAAACAGCATGAAGCAGATTTGGAAATGTGCACAGACATAGAAGATTAACATCATTCTGATTGATGAGCTGCTTCACATACTCTCACACCACAGAGGAATTTTCGACTTAGACATGCCAAGGGTATACCAGTGCAGAATACTTTTTGAATTATTTGCCTTTTAAATTTTTAACCCTTTGTCTGGTGGCAACACACATGAGCAGACCAGCAGCATTGACCTATCATCTGTTTTCATCATATTGAAAGGATAAGGCTGGCATATATTAGAATATACTTATTGTGAACAAATCCCATTCCAAGACCAACTATGTATTAAGTCTGTTTCTCAGTACTTTCAGATTACTCTTTTCTGTCTGTGTTGTGCAGCCCCTAGACCGTTTGTTTCTCCTGAACATGGAAATCTTAAAAAAAAAAAGTTCAAAAACTTCAAATATAAATTTCCTAATAAACTTTGCATTGTAATTTTTTTTAGCAATCATAACTCATACAGGATTTAACAATGCATTTGTTGAGGGCAGTGGACAGTGGAATTCTGATTTCAACAACAGGACCAGTGCATGTGGAATCAGCTCAATAAGAATGTCAAACCAGTATACAGCTGGATGCTTTAGACAGGTTGTAAATGTGAAGCAGTATGTGACAGGGACAGTTTTACTTTGGTTCAACATCATTTTAATAGAAATTAGGTGCAGATAGCATTTTTCACCACACATTTTTCTAAATTAGATTCTAAACAGAAATAAAGGTTTAGATAATTTGTTTTATTTAAATCACAGCGCCCTCAACAATACAAGTGACTAAGCCAAAAGATAAATCTCTCATGTGCAGATGTACCTTGTTCTTCCCTGAAATTGTCTGGCAACCCGTGGCCCTATTTCCCCGAGCTCCCTTCCCTCCCCAGTTTGTTGACTTTCTAATTTCGACAAAACAGAAACACACGTTGAATAATCCAGGCCCGACAACGACGTGACAAAATCCTGCTCTGCAGCAGCTGAATTACAGAGGGCGCAATGGAAATAATGTAAACAACGCACCAATCATTGTCAATGACAAGGCCAACTGCCTGAATTTACACCCCGACATGATTTCAGTAGTTTTAGGAAAATTGAGGTTTTCGACACATCGGAGTAATAAATTATATTTGACTTTTATTACATAGGCAATGTCTCGCAGTCTGCTCGATTTATTGTTTTCATGGGATTTGCTGACGAGAAGAAGAAAATACAGACTGTCACCAGATTTCCCCTTTAATGAGTGCTGAGTTTTATCAGTTATTAGGTGTTTTTAGAAGAAAGGCTCACCTTTGATGAGAAATGTGTCCATCTTGTCCTTAAAGGGCTGCAGGTTCTCTTCAGAGGACACCTTGCATACTTTCTCTGTTTCGGCCGTGCATGCTGAAAGTACAGGACATGGTCACGGCCAGTGTGGAAAATGACTTTCTGAGCAATAATATCTTATCCAGCTCTTGTATTGTAAATTAAAAAGTACAGTGCACTTCAGCCTGGTTGGGCCTGCTTTGATAAATCCCTGCTGAATTTCTGCAACTGTCAGCAAATACTTAATGACCCTTAATGACTAATAAGGCATCCCCTGGAACCAGAAAGGCCTGCGCAATGATCCCGGGAGAACGTTATCGTCACGCTCTATCTGCAACCATAACAGATACACAAACTCCACTCAAGGCCTGAGAGGTGGAGAGGCCAGGAGACGCTGAGGGGGACTGGGAGGTCAGGACTAGGCAAGGGGTAATTCATAGACCATATGGGGCCTCCTCCAAAGGTAGAGAGTGAGTTTCTCCTGTGCTGCTTGCCGATGTCCTTCGGGCCAGCCAAGGCCGATTCTGCTCCGCCAACCCGGCCGAAACCTCCGCTGGGAACTTTCATCGAAGCCCGCGTCTGTTATAACACTCAGCTGGCTCCGCTAGATAATGAAGAGGTCTGCAGGTACAGCATGTGATGATGTGTTTATGTACAGTATTGAACAAGCATGCGCCACTGCTGGGGTCAGCCTAGACGCAAGTCAGTTTTCCCCTGCGAGCAACTCCGTCTTTATGAATCGCAAATAATGAACAGCTTCAGGAATCATTACGGCTGAGGTAAAGCAATATTTTGATATCAGATCGGTTTAGCAGCACGGATACATAAAAAGATGATATAGAACAGACCGGGTTCGGGGAATTGCTAGTCGTGCTGCAAGTGGACAATCTCAAACACTACGCATGCACTCACATGTGTGCTGCTCACATATGTTTGCACACAAACAGTCATTTTTTTTCCCCCCACCACCTGTAGGCACTTTAGTCTTTGGAAAGTGTTCTAATTGCTGAGTGACTTTTGACAGAGTAGCGAAACCGATAGTTTCATAAAAAAAAAAAAAAAAGGGCCTTGTTTATAAAGACTTGTTTCAGCCATTCAGTTTGGCTTATCAAAGCATAATGGGATTGCCACGTGTTTTCCTCTGCTGCCTTGATATGCAGCAACTTATCAAATTCAGACTTGCATGTGGACATTTTATATAATTCATGCGTTTACTATGTGATAAAATGCGACATCTAAGGTGCCTCTATGGAGTAATAATGTCATCAGATGATGACTCGTTTTATAGCGTTGTGACCTCATTGAGGGACTACATAATCATAGATCAACGGAAATTCTGACTCCTGACTCCTTGGCCGGAAAACCTTCTAAAACAATGGCACAGGAAAAGCCAATTTCTTTCTCCTGAAGGTTGATGGTTCACGGTGAAACCATTTCGATGATGAAAGCTTTGACCTCATGGTTATGGTATGCTCATGACAAAACTTACTTCTGAATAAAGTGTGCAGTCATGCACGGTTATGCAACAGATTAACCACAGGAACTGGTGGATGAACGAATAAGCGAATTAAAGCATGAAAGCCATCAACCAAATTAGTCTGTCCAGTAATTAAACTTTGAATCCCTCCGGGCGATGTGATGACACACAACACATCCACAGACACAGGCGTTATGAAATCCTCTTTAAAACTCTGTGTTGGGTTTTCCAGGGTCAGTGAGACAAATCAAGGGGAAGTCTCTTCCAGGTCAGTGAACCCCTGATGAACCTCTGATAACATACACAGGTAGTGGAAGTTCCCTCACCGTATTCTGATCTCTATTTCACAGGGACGGAGAAGGCAGACCAGTTCTAACAGGAGTCTACCCCTGACAAATCATATCTGCTTCTGCTTAGCTCATCTGTACGACAAACAGATGCTATCTCTCTGTTGACCCGTCTCGGCGATCCAAACATGACCATAGCTGGTCAGGTTTCGGGGAAAATTATTTTCCATTGTGCTGCGAGATGTGCACGGATTAATACTGAATTTATGGCTTTGTACATTCCTCGGCAGATTGTATTATAAACATGATGTGACACCTGCCGTGATTTGCTGGAGATGGCGGGGCCAAGTTTACTACCTGGTAAGCTTGTTGTAAATAAAACCTTTTGGATGTGCTTAAGCAGAAGGGGGGAAAAAAAAGGTTAATGACCATACCATTGAGGTCTTTTCTCAGTTTGCGGAGGTCTCTTTCAAAATCTTCAAACTTCATCTGGGAGGCCTGGAAGAGGTCCTGGGGCTCGGGCAGAGGGTAGACACATGTCTCTTTGCCAGCATCCTGGTACACACACACACACACACACACACATTTATGCAGAGACACACAATGTCAGAGACAATCTTCCTTCAATCTAAAGAGGGCCTCTCTACTATATACTATATGCACCAGACAGGATTGAAATTAATGTCTTGAGAGACCCGCATGTACTTATCAATAGTCCAAACATCCCTGAGAAGAAATGGCTGAATTTACAGCAGATAATGACCGTTAAGCTGTGTGCAGAAAACGCTCTCTTCATCAGTGTTACTACAAAGCCATTATGAGCGCTAGAACCTTGTCATGCAGGTTGATTTTGGCAGGCAGCGCTCTGAGTTCATCTCATCTGGAGAACCTAATTATTTACACTAGCACTCCTTTGGATGCCGTGCCAACGAACAGACTGCAGGTTTGAATGAACCCAGACCAAAGCAGAGCAAGAGACGAAGAGTGAAAGACAGAAAGAAGAGAGAGAGAGAGAGAGACAGAGACAGAGGAGGAGAGATTTCTTTCTGCCGTAAATGAGGAAAGGGAAAATAAATAATTTGATAAAGGATAAGCCATGGTATCCTCTGGCAAGAGAGGAGATGAAAAGAGAGCTCTGGAAGGATTTCTAAGCAAATCAGAGTAAAACAGAAAAGTGATTCAAATAAACAGGAACCAAAACATACCTCATCAAAGTGCCTTAGATAGTAAGCAACAATGTAGGACAAAAGACTCTGGGAGTTATCCTGAAAGAAAGAGAAAGATCCAAATAAATAAACTAAAATCCCTTTATTTATTAATTTAATCATTTTGGAGCAGGACGTTTTAATTTGTGCGGGGCAAACAAGAGGAGAGACAGCGGTCTTAGAAGTTTCGGGGGTTTAAATGGTGACATTGGAAGTGCAAACGCATCAAAAACGCGGCTCGCGCTGGGCCGCCCGTCGCGGCCACAGAGTTGGTGGAAAGTTTGATGTTCTTTACGGATACCCCAGTCAGCCAGCCACCACAAGAACACAAACTGCCGCGTCCTTATACGGCAGCGCCAAGGGCACGCGGAGACCGATGTGATATTGAATAAGAACAGTAAACAGAACGGCCTCTCCTCTAAATCTGGGCAGCGACGGTTCCCGTGTTTGGCAGCGGAGGAGGTCCCGCTCGACTCCTGCGTGTACATGGTGCAACTGGAAAACTGAGTCCAGATCAACATTTACAATCACCATTTTCCCCACTTTTTTTTTTTTTACACAATGCGAATTACAAAATAAAACAATGTGTGTCTGTGTGGCTGCACATTTATCAAACAGACGTGTCTCCTTTGCTTATTTTAAACACATTCATACAAACACTCGCAGTCTCCTGTTTGCTTGCGAATAACACTCCCAACACGTACTTTGAGTGTCTGCTGTTGCAGTGGGAGTGATGTTTGCTTTCACTCTTGAAGCACACACACACACACACTCACGCTGCTCTTAACGTCCTTCAGTTTTGGCAGAATGTCCAAGGTGAAGCCATCAGCCTGCCCTCGAGACCGATTGCCTCCGTTCATGAAGTTGCCAAAAGCGAGCACGAGGCCCAGGACCTGCAATACACACCCGCCGCTCTGGAGAGCCTGGTACACACAAACACACACACACACACACACACACACACACACACACGCACGCAGGCCCACACACAGACACACACAATGGTTAGAGATGTCGAAACCAAGATGAAGACCTCAGGGTGACAGACGGACAAAAAATAAAATGAAACGAGGGGGAAAAACAGCCAGCGTCTCACCTTACACACCCTCTGAAGGATTTCTACTTTGCGGAGGACTGAGGTGATACATTCATGGAAAGATGACTGAAACAGGATGCAGAACACCCGTTCAGTGAAGTTGGGGATTTGGGACAACTGGAATAGAAATCTGATAAAAAAAAAGGCAGGGGCAAATCCGTCATCATTACACACACATTTATAAAGACGGCTCTTATGGATTGTGTTGGTTTGGCTCTCACTGTTCAGGCTTGTCCAGTGGCTTGGCATCCTCCTTTTCCTCGGCTGATTTAATGTGCTTTTTGATGCCGTCCATTTCATCATTTTGAGCTCTCTGTAGAGATGAAAATGTGCAAATAATATTTGTCCATCTATAGCAAAAATGTATAGTAGTAGTAGCACTTTGTAAAACAGATCAGACCACCTTTTGTGTCGCTCAAAGCAGCTGAAAGAGTCAGATTCATTGATATTTGAGGTCATTTTCAAGAATAAAGTTTGAAGCTCAACATTTATGAATAAAAAGTGCTAAGATGGGGCTTTATACATCTTCAAATTGGCAAACTCCATCTACAGATGGAAAGACCATGTGATACTTTTAAAAAGCAACATCTAAATCGAAATTAAAATGGGTAACATAGATATCTATAACATAAAAGGTTTTATGTTAATAATCAGTCAAACTTCACTGTAAAACCTACAGTTCAGTTTTAAACATTGGTGAAAGTGATTACTACAATAGATTGCTGTATATTTCATAATAAATAGTCAGAGTACAATATTGTCAGAGTCAGAGTACAATATTGGTGCATTATACAGTTAATCACACTGTAATTACAACTGAAATCACAATTTTCTTTTACAATTTTACAGTGAAGACCACTGTAAATAGAAGTACAGCACTGCTACTGTAAAAACAATTATATTAACTTTCTGGATAGTTGCTGCCAGTTAGAAAATTGTTTTCTAATGTATCTACTTTAACTCAACTGTATGCCAGCCTATATGTGTAAATGTTCTCATTGCTAAAGAGTTGCCCTCTACCAAACTACATTCCTGGCTATTATCCTGCTCTTAGGCCCTGGACCACAGATTTATACAAGGTGGTTTAAAAAAAAAAAAAAGCAGACCAGAAATGCCCCCTTCGTTTCACAAGAGGCAAAGACAATAGATGTTAATGTGTCTGACGCAGACGGGCAAAACAATAAAACCATCCCTGAGAAGAGAATGTAAACTCTCTCCCAGTCCCTCCAGAGGCCAGAGACCCCCGAAGTCTGAGCAATCTGGTTTCTCCCTCGGTTTCCCTCGCTCTTTCTCTCTGGCGTTTGGCCTCAGCATGGATCCTTGAAAAACATCAAATACCGGCGCAAAAAAAAAAAAAAAAAAAAACGCACCGAGGGCCCGATTAGTATTCCACACACCGCTGCCTTCTGTCGACGGGGGCAAGCTCTCTTTCGCCTTCTCTCGAGATGTTTTCAAGTGTAAATATATTTAACACAAAGCAGATCCTTTTTCAAAGGGCAGCGGCGGAGCCCAGCAGTGTTTGGTGTAATTGGGGACAAGTAGGCATTAGCGTGTGATCTCTGAATTGCTAGGGCATGTTGCAAGGGTTGTTAGCATGAAAATACGGTCCCGCGTGGAATATCAAATGCAAAAAAAGGTAGGATGATATTTGTGATGCCAGAATTCGAGCGGTAGCCGAGTGTTATTCATTAGCCAGGTTTCTAGTGCAGGACTAAGCGGAGCCGGCCAGGTCTCAATCACTATTTGTGTCACTCCATTCTCATTGAAACAACGTTTGAGATTCTCTGTGCGCCGCCACGTCGCTTTGCCAAAAAAACGGTGTCCCGATGACAAACCGCGTTATGTCATCAACATGTCAAATATATTTCCACAACGACTTGTGAAAGCACACAGTGTGAGGGTGATCATTTATAGTGTGAAAGTTCGTAGGAGGAACTCCGGCTCCGAGCGACCTCTGTGACATTTAGCTACTGTCAGCTGAAAGAAGTCACAACTTCAGACGACCAGTCTGGGTCCAGATTATGGCTTGTGATATTACCGGGGGGGGGGAGCGGTGTCCCACTATCACTGTGACCCCTTTAATGGCGGTGGCTTATTGTTCAAAGAACAGGAGTGGCTATAATCCGCAGCTCATAGACTGAGCGGCTCTGTCCCTGCCTGTGTGAGCGTACAGTGTCTGTGCATATTTGTGAGGGTCCACATGGTTGTTTGTGAGCATGTTTGTGTGTGTGTGTGAGAAAAAAAAAAAAAAAAAAACTTGTGTGTGATCTAGCTCCTAGCACAGTGAGTAAGGGTGTAACCATTTGAAGCCCCTCGCATTCCTCAAGACAGGCTGACTGTGCTGCCAACTGTGGTTTAGGGGGCTGGAGACCCACAGACAGGATGGAGTCTCGCAATACAAAAGAGAAACAATTTGGCTCCTCGACTCAATAACATAGCCTAAGGCCATAAGGGGGAGAAGGAGAGAGAGAGAGAGAGGGCTGGAAGTCTCGGGGTGAGTGGCGAGGTTAGAAGACTTTTGATCCTCCGTTATGACACATTGGTTCATAACTACAGCTTGTCTCGAGCCCCAGTCTCATTCCCATGATCAACATTATTAATATGCCTCTTGTAGCCAAAGGTCCGGGCCTCTCTTGTGTAGTTGTGCCAAAAAGCAATTCACAGGAATTTCACAGCATCTTAAAACTGTATCACAGTTGAAATGTGGAAAACATGCCCCGTTTTCATGTTCCCTTATTTACTGACCTGACTTTGTACGGGTCCTGAACCGTTTCCACTGGGCGAGGGGAAGGTTTCCTATCAGTGAAGGTTGATGAATATGCATTTATCGTATACAACGAGTCCTTCAGAGCCAAAAGGGAGACGTATCGGGAAGTAGTGATGACAGCTCTGTAATTCTTTTTATGCTAATATTATACGATACAATGCGGTCATTTGACTTGGCGAAGCTCTTTTTATTTATTTATTTCGTTTTTTTTTTTTTTTTTTTAAACCACACCAGTACTTCCAAGAGGAGCTGCGTGATACAAATGTTGGGGTTTCTCAACTACCATTTCATTTTTACACAGGGGCATTACAAAAGTGGAATCAATCACATCCAGTGTGAAGTAAAAAACATGTTTACTATGTACAAGCGTTGGTCGGCGTCCAGGCCAGCAGACAGACCTACACGGGAGTGACTCCAAACAGCACACATACCAGTCCAGTTTGTGGCCGGCCTGTTTGTTTTAGTATCTAATGCACACTTCCTCTCGTTCACCCTTTCAAGTGGAACATATAGTCCGCAAAGAAAAACCCGATCGGAGTGAAGTGGCATCTCTGATTGACAGCGGAAAAAAGGCACATTGTTTCATATCATAAACACATCTTACTGTGATTTGATTAAAAAGTTGATTTTTCGCACCCATTCGGCCTACAAAAGTTCAGCTTATTGTCATCTTGGAGAGGTATGTTTTGATGGCTGGCCATTGGTGTTTCGTGGTTTACAATCCATGGAGAGCCAAATGAAACAACACTAACAGCTGATGAGTGACTTTTTTTTTTTGTTGGTATCACGGCTTGCTGAGTCCTCTCAGGTTTCATTCTATAATAAAATGATTGCCTGTTATTCATATATGGCATGAAACGCGTAACCATAAATCATTGTATTTGTCACAAGCAAACTGTTCCAAAATAATAGTTTACTGCAAGCCACAGAGGAAAAGAGGAAGAAAAAAAAGCTGCAAGGCAAGGTTTTCCCAGCCCGAATACTGCAGTCAAGATCAGCCCGAGCTGTCAGTGGTGTTACTTTGTGTAATTACGCGGGGTTTGTTGCTCAACACTGTGTATTTATATGATTTTACATTGGCAGGAAAGTGAAAAAAATGTATTTGAGTTTCGCTGGTCTATTGACTTTACTGAAACCACCGTCCACATGAGCCTTGATCATCCTCTCTTTCAAAGTCAGGAGTTTTAAGATGTTTTCTAACTGCTGCGACCGCAACGACATGGCTCCCGTCCCGAGTGGTGATGCAGCATGTTCTACTCACATTTTCATAAAGGGCTTGCAGAGTCTCCATATCAACGACCGTGTTCTCCATGTTTAGGACAGCTGTGAACAGAGGGAGGAGGAGGACAGGGTTAATGTTAACACTAAAGAATGTCAGGACACCTTCCAGGTACAGCCTTAACAAGTCAGAAACCAAACCGGCACGAGCAGGCCTCCACAAATTATAACCTTGTGATTATAATATTCTCTCTTTGGCGGCAACAATTATCACAAACAGCGGCAGAAACACCGCCTCAAGTTGGAGTTCCCTGAAGGTTGCGCTGGAAAACAAGTGCAGAACATGGCTCGCTCGTACGCTGCCAGTTACATATTTATCAGCTCTCATCACGATAGCATGCAAAAAAGGGGGCACAAACTAAAACATAAATATGGAGGTCTTAGAAATCTGTCAAAGGTACAAAGATCTGTGTTTGAACTTCTGTGTTTGAATTCCTGGTGTCGCCTTTTTGTCTCGGCGCGAGGACCTGGCGCCCGTGAGCATTAATCCTTTGAAAGTAAATGTTTAAAGACAAACAGAGCCCGGGGGTCTGTGGTGTTGAGGCTGAGGTGTTGCTGCGCGCACAATCAGCCGGTGAAGTGCTCGACACCTACAGTATGTATGTATTTCACCAGGCCTCGGCTGTCCAAATTGCTCACGTTGTTTTGATCTGTTGATTTGCTGTTGAGGTGCAGGGGGGAAACACTAGAGCGTCAGAAGGGATTAGGAGACACGGGGAAATGTAGTCAGTGCCCAGCGTTCACTATGTGCGTCTCGTGCTTGGACCTGGAACATGTCTGGCAACATTTTTGCAGACATAAACTTAAAAACTAAAATAAAGGAAGGAGGACCATGAGAGAAAAAACTAAATTAGAGGAAGGACAGGCATCTGGGGGGGGGGGCAGCCTCAAGTGGCTGCTGGCTGTACTGATCCAGTCAGTCCTTTCTCATGCTCTTGCTTTGATATTTGCTTTCTGTCTCATGTGCCGCTTTGGCAAATCCACTCCTCCTTTGCTTGGTCTTTTGCTGTTGCTGTCACTCTCTAACCCCTTCACACTCTCTTCTCTTCCAACGCCACCGCAGGAATAACTTCCTTCTCTCTGATTTTTTTTTTTCCCCTCTTCTATTTCTCGCACTCTCTCCCTCGCTCTCTCTGGTAGCCATTTGGTTTTCATTACGATCCGAACCAGAGTCTGCCTTGCTGCTTTGATTGGAGATGGGTTTAAAAAAAAAAAAAAAAAAAAAAAAAAGGCATGGGAGAAAGCCGTATCATTGCTCTGACACAGACCTCTTGTGACCAAAAGCCAGGCCTATCCGCTCGGGTTTACCCCCTTCCACCACATTCAGGCCCAGCATGGCGCCGGCAACCGCCGTCTAATACCGTGACTGGCGCTCTAAAGCCTCAGAGGAAGCAGACACCCCACGGAAGTGTCCTATGAAACATGCAGAGTGTCGGCCCAAGTCTGAGAACAAACAACAGCAGCTGTGAGGAGAGGGAAAAATGTGTTGACTTCTCGCTGAGCAATTGGACCGTCATAAAAACAAACACGATCTCAATCAATGATTCAGAAGTTGTTTCTCCTTGAAGTCGGCCATATCTAAGTGATGGCGGCTTTAGTCATTGTCTTCGCCGTGGAGTTAATAGGAAATAAAACAATGATTCACTGTAGTGAAAGGGAAAATTGATGAATGAATCGGTCTCTTTTGTAAACAAATTGTCCTTGGGTTCTTTCATCATCGTAAACCTCTGACAGCACAAGGGAACATGAGATCATCTCAGGAATTTGAAAACAATAGCATCGCTAATAGTCTCTCGGGATTAGTTCCTAGTGTGAAATTTAAAAAAAAAAAAAAACACTTCCTCCAAGGCATTATTTCGCTTGTGTGAGGCGGTAGGTATCCAACTGTTTCAAGGAATACGACTTCAAGGAATACGACTATCGAGAAGTACTTTAAAAAAATATCTTTTCTCTGAACTTACGCTCTTTGGTTTACTGAAGTTTTCAATCAGTTCTAATTATGTACCATGGTAAAAACTGTCCTAACATCGGAGATGAATGACAGTGCTGATGAGAGTGGCCCTTACTTGCCCTCTGCTTCTAACCTGAGATGGATGCACCAGAGACTGACATTAGGGCCAGAAACACAGGAGACAGTGAAAATTCTGTTTGGCCTTTGAAGATACCGTCGACGAAACCGCCCCAACAGGAGTAAATGATTATTGCTGCAAATATACAACATGGACCAGCTATTTTCCTGTGGTGCACATTAACTTTGATGTAACTTACCAAAGCTGCTACGCTTTAAGATACAGATTTGAAGCCCAAATAAAAGGGTTTCTTTGAATAGGATGGAGAGATGAGGGGGGAAAGTGTTTAGACACACGGATGAGGGAAGACAGGAGAGCAATCAGAGAGTAACTAAAACAGGAAGACAGTCAGTTCCCATCAGCATCTCCTGAGTGACTTCACTTTAACAAAGCCGTTTAGACAGGATGGTGACAACTCATCAGAGAAAGACAGAGCTGTGGAGAAACATGATGTGCATGTTAGATGGGGGAGAGATTATGCAAAATGAGAGAAAAGAAAAACAGAGGAGCGGGGAGAGGAACGCAGCATTTTGATAAAGCCAACTACAAGAGGGGGTTTTAGGCTTTGGCAAAAAACTTCAGCAATACTCAATCTTGCTGTTCAGTACACAGAACAAGATGTATTAGAAGATGTTTAAAATATAAGATGTGATTTGTGTATATAGTTATTGTTTAATAGGATGGTTTCAGAGCAGGATTTATTGTCATTGTTTAGTGTATGTTTGTGGGCATTTAATGGAACATGAGGAATGCATAAAAAGAAATGGGTGAACTAGCATTTTTTAGTACTGAAATTTGTTTTTGTGCATGTACATATGCAGAAAACAACTGTGTTGCATTTGAAAAGTATTTCATGACCCAGCAAAAATAAATAAATAGAAAGATAGATTAATGCAGTGCATTTAATTTAAAGGATAAGATTTGCATCGTTGTACTTTTCTCTGATTGTCACAACAAATCCCCGAAAAAAAAACCCACAAAAAAACCCACAAGTGTCTCGCAATACTTTCCAATTGTTCCCACCACTGTGTGTGGCTCTTAACCCAATTAGCCTATCCATACTGCAATACAATACACAGACAAAACATTTAAACACGGCGCTTTCAAATGTATACACTTAGCTGGATGCTTGTTTTTTTACATGCTGTCATTACCATTGGCCTAGAGGCAGATTACACATTCAACAGTGTGTGGACAAACTAGCTGTTTTTGTTATTGTGTCATTTTACTGGAATTTTCTTTTTTTTTTCCCCCCACAATATTTTATCAAACAGGCAGAACAAGTTCAACACTTACAATTCTGGATGTCCTTCATATCAAGATGAATGCTGGACATCAGAATACCCACAGCCTGCGAACGCTTGTTGCTCAAAAGCTTCACCACCTAAACGTTGAGACAAGAGACGCGAGGATGAAGGTTATACAAGGGCAGAGGCAACAGGGACGTTAATACTGCATGTACCACATCCAACTGCACAGACACACACGCGCAGACAGACACAAGCAGGCAAAAGACATTTAATAACCGACTAGGAGGAAACAAAAGACAGGAACATCACTCTCAGCCTTTCATTCTGTGGGAGGAAAACTTAAGACTATTCACCCCGCAAACATTTGGAAAATTATAATGTTGTCCGTCTGATTTTTCCATCTTTATGCTTTTCCTGCATTTCTCTGCATCTATAATCATCCAGTCGTGCAATAATCATACGATTCTTGTGAAAAGAAAAAACAAAACCATACAGATCACTTAAACAAGGAGGTGGTTTGCAGAGCACAGCAGGATCTGCTACTAATTAAACAGAATCTGCATAGTTTTGTGGTTTTGTGGTACTTTACATCGTCTTACACAATATAAGCATATCTGGTATTGTGTAATAGTGGTTGTGATTGTGCAACAAGGCTCTTATAGGATGCTATTACCATCCTGTTTAATAGCCAATACATAATTGCATTATAGACATTTTGTTAGGTTATAGGACAGGTTTAAGAATATCAGAAACTTTATTTTGTACAACATTAAAAGTTTAGTAAAGAACGACATAATAGGTATTTATAATGCTATAAATGATAGTAGAAATTTATATTTTTTATAACCTTGTAAATGCCTATGATCCAACGATATTTGCTTATGATATTAAAATGTTCATATTTAAAAAAAAAAAAAACAATGTGAATAAGCATCTTACCTTATATATCACAAAGTAATTATAAAAATACAAATAATACAAAAGCCTTAATTAAAAAAAAAAAAAAATCAGATTTATTAAAAAAGGAACATGTGGGAAAAAAACAAAGCTGATAACTTGCAGTCAAACCTGCTGGGGCAAAATGGTGCAATATTAATAAATGTTGGCTGAATAATATTGGGTTCCACTTTTCAAACAGCCAGAGTACAGTATGAGCCCTCGTTGTTATTAGGCATGAAAAACGGCATCCTAAGGGGGTCATTATGGGCCACGGCTCGCCTGAGCAAGCAGAAGTTTGCACCGGGGGTAGCGCGGTGGCGAGGGGACAGGACAGGAAACCCCGTAGCCTACTGTGATCCAGACAGAACGCTTCCATCTAAACCAGATCACACAGACCACAGGCCTCTCAAACACACAAGAAGTTATATCAGCAGGCCCCAAGTGTCTCTGTTTTCCCGGCTCGACCACAGCTTCGGTGGAGAGGCCGCGTGAGATACGATGCCCAGCGCCTTCCACTGTGAGCCTGTGGTGGCGAGCGGAGGCTGAGCAATGGCAGCGAGAAAATAAGTCCGTCAGGTTCCATCAGCTGACTCAACTCACCAAATGTAAAAACAGATTATAGTTATATAAGATGGAGTTCAGTAGTTTACTTCCAAGCAGAACTGCCTGACTTTATTAGAATGTTGTAAACATTTTTTTTTAAAAAACATAAAATTTAAATAAAATTCCCCTTGCAGTGTATCAGGAGTATTATTTTATAATGGAACGCAGCTGAATTCATGAACCACTTAGTTATTGACATTTTCGTGACAAACACTATAAGCAATAGCCTTACAGGACAACAAAACAACAACTCTGGAACTTTCATTTAATAGTGTTTTTCAACAGTCTCACGAGAACCATGTGTAAGTTTTTGGTCACGTTAATTTTATGTTGATTGTTTGATCCATTTATCATTTCGGAGGCCGGCCAATATGGACTTTCATTAAGCACGTACAGCATCAAATTATATGTGAGAAAGAAATCCCTGAAGTACAACTTGTTCTCTTGAAATAGGCTGAAAGAGACCTGAAAATAACACAGCATTTGAGGTTTGGGTAATAGAGGAATTGTTCACTTTCATCTAATCTTTTTCATTAAACTTTGAGATCAAGCATAAACCAAAACATACAAAAATGTCTCATATATATATATATATATATATACACTCAATTTAACATAATACACTTTTAATGAAACCACAACAGATTTCTAAAGATATTTTAAATATATTTCACAATCCAACAGTGCAGTATAAACTGTGGAAATCAGCAAGTACTGAAGTACTGAAAAAAAAAACATTGCTGCAAAAAATATCCTCAACATTTTGAAATCGTTAAGTCAATGGATTTTATGTAGTTTGTGTTTATGCATTTCTACCTTTACAAAGTATTTTACAATGCTGTTCTCTCATTCACCCATTCATAGCCTGTCAGGGACGACTTGGGGTTCAGTGTCTTCCTCAAAGACACATGGACACATGGACTTATGTTATATTACCAAGCATTATCAAAAATAGAAAAAGAAATGTACTTTTGACAGAAAAAACAGAAATCATACCATCAGGATTCAGTAATGGCTTTATACCACTGAAGACTAAATGGGGCTGATCCGTGTGAATTAGAAACGTCAAAGGTTTTCAGGGTTCGATTGGGTTCTGTCACAGTTCTGTGTCTGTTTTTATTTGCTTATTATTGGCCTCAGTATGCTCGGCACTATTGTTGTGTGTGAGAACATTCACAGCAGCATCCCGCAGTGAAGACCAAGGAAATTCAACCCACACCCATCTCAATTTGTCTCTTGTCTCTTACAATTTAGCAATAAAACCACAACATGTGCTGCTTCAAGATGTGGTAGCCGACTTATTCAGCGCTCCATCAATCAGGGAATTCGGTTTAATAGTGAGGAGGGCATGCAGGCTGCTCCCGCTCTCCCAGTGCTGTGTCATCCCAGAGATCAAACCACAAGTGTTGCGTCTGAGCTTACAGGTGTACTGCCTGTCTGTGCAGATATCAACCACCTCTGTTGTGTCTCTCAGGTGTCACAGAATCCATCTGACAGCTCCTGGAGTGTCAACACGTTTGCTGACGGCTATTTTTGAAGTGGGTTTGAAAAGGAATTCATGTGCAAAAGTATTATTTTCTTGTGAAGGGCAAACTTTCCGGGCTTATCTTTTCCTTCCTGTTTCTGTTTACTGTTTTACTCCACAGGATGAAAGTAACAAGTTTCCCCCCCCCCCTTAGCTTATTACATTAGCTGCCCTATTGTTGTACATTATACAAAGAATATAGGTCGAGTTTGAATGAAGTGAGTGGCCTAGCATTATATGCTTAATTCAATAGGATGTATACAATTATTTACTTAATATATATATATATGTGTGTGTGTATAGAATAATAAGGAGCGATACATTAAGTATTACCCCGTATATGTAGGATTTGAAAAGGGAGAACATACTTTGACCAGGTTCTGGCCCCACTGGGCCCGGTTGTCCCAGCAATAGGGAAGCATTGTGTCAGCTGCTCATTTAACTATTAACATTCCATTACCAATAAAAAGAAGCAAATTTCATAAGGGGGCACACAATTTACCATGCTTGTCCTTTGCCAAAGCTACACACAACATTTTATCAAAATCATCCCTTTAGTTTTTCTATAATCTAGATAAAATAACCAACAACACTGAAAACTCCCGGCAAAGGTGATAATAAGTACACAGAGGCTAAGGAAGGCTCATCAGCAGGTAACGGATATACATTTTTGTCCTTCTGATATACTTACTCTTTTGTTTTATTCATTGTCAGTCTTTGAATATCACTTTTCCACATTCCTCGAAAGCATCAGAGGTGTGATGTTTTCCACCAGGTGGTGATGTGCCGTCTGCTGGATGTGACACCTCAGTGACTACAGTAATAATCCTTGTGGGTGCCTATAAGATGGCAACCCAAGCTTTACCTAATAGGCCCTGTTCATCCTAGTTTAAAGTCCACTGGGCTTGTTTTATATTGCCTTCTTGACAAATATTAAAATCTGAAAGGCAAAATAAATCTCAAAACGGGCAAGGGTTCAACTTGGAAATTCAGAAACAAATTATGTTATGTGGCATCGGAAACCACTCAATTACTGTGGACCTACATTTCATATTCTTAGTAGTGTCAGGGGTATGTTCAACCACTGGAGCTGGTTTATGTTTTGGTGTTCGATTCCAATTCATCACTTTCCATGAAAAGATTTCCCACCAATGTCCATGCCGAAGGCCTCCATTTCATCTCAGCAGAACGCTGTCGGGTGATCCTACTGGGTCTCAAATAAATGGAAGTTCTTCCCTAGTGCAACATTCCTATGCGATTTCAACACATAATTTGGCCAAACAGTACATCAACATAAAAGCCTTAACAAGAACAGCTTTAAATTGTACATCAAATATTTCTTCACTTGCAGATTGATGGAGTGACATAAAGGGCATTCGGGAAGGAAACAGTGAGACTATTAAAGCACAATGGGAGGGACCGCATCATCAAATAGAGCTTCCAGGCTGCCCCCCATCCCCCACCCCCCCTCCCAACAGTCATCATCACCGTTGTGAGGTTTCCTCGCCGCACGCGAGACTCTGGCTCAGTGCCACTGTACGGTCACAGGGGAGTCGGGTGGGAGCCAGAGCTCACACCACATAATAACTGTCTGGCTGTAGCAGTTCCGCCTGCCACTCACACTAACTCGGAGAGCGACAGTGTGGAGAAATGGAAAGTGATGGGGCATCGGAGGAGCCGAAGCGAAGATAGGAGCTCTGAGAGGGGCCATATTTGGTGACCCCCGGAGGGATATGCAAACACACATTTGTATACACAAACAAATCAGCACAGATAGAGTAAATGTGTTTAAAAGAGACAAACAGAGGGGAGACAATGCACAAACCGCTCAGACATGGGACATACCTGCTTGGCCTTGGATTTGCTGATTGTGTCTGAAATTGGCTTTTTCTTTTCCTTAACAGCAGTTTTAGAGAAGAGTTCCACAAATTCTTCAAAGTTCACAGTTGGCTCCTTGATTTTCTCCCACACCAGTGAGTCACTTTCTCTAGGTGGAAACAGGAATAATTCACAAGGCAAGTATGTGAGCTATAATCCACCATGTATTATTTGTAAAGAAAAATGCAGCAAAGTATACTTTTATGGTGCAATTCATATGATTATTGCACCACAAGGCATTTATCACATTTCTCAATTGTCTCATACATTTTTTACCCGGTAAATAAGCACTCATTTGTCATCTTTCGCGGAGGAAAATCCAAAAGTTATATACGCTACAATTCTGTCAGCCAGCAAATTAAATTTAGAATTCAGTAAATCAAGTAGTCTATTTCTAGATGTTTATTCGACTACAATTTTCCAAGCCTTATTAAGGAAAGAAAACCTGGTTCCAGTCAACTCGCTGCTGACCACAGTGCCTGGACTGCATCACTTTCATTTTCCACAAGGTTAGCATCTCTATTGCCGTCACAGCATGTGGCCGATCTTTATCTTAAGTGGACACGTTTCCTCTCAAGTCTCTACTGTTCGGAGAATACCTTTGCGCAAATGATCCATATCTCTCTTCACTTTATCCACCATATGCTTACTTTTTAGCATGCAGCTGGATGCGTGTCCAGTAGAGTGGCTTCATTGGCTTGGGGGGCTCTATCACGGCCTTGGCAGCGACAGCTTCCTGGGCCATCGTGGAGGGCATGAAGCCTGGTGGAGGTGGAGGCCCAAACCCTGGGGGTGGCGGTGGGGGGCCCATTCCGGGTGGCGGGGGCGGCAAAGGGGGGCCCATGCCCGGCGGGGGAGGGGGTGGGGGTGGAGATCCGAAACCGGGCGGGGGAGGGGGAGGCGGTGGTGGTCCGAAACCGGGTGGGGGAGGGGGAGGCGGTGGAGGTCCGAAACCGGGCGGCGGAGGGGGAGGCGGTGGTGGTGGACAAGCTCCAACCCCAGGTAAGGGAGGAGGAGGTGGTGGAGGAGGAGCGACACCTCCTGGTAGAGGTGGCGGTGGCGGAGGCGGCGGGGGAGCCGCCTTGGCGCCGCTCTGCTGCCTCTTCTGGCACGTACAGACAAAGCACTCTGTCGATTTAGAGGAGGCCGCTCTGTCTGACCCTCCACCAGAAGGCACATCGAGCCTAAACCCTTCCTCCCCAGGCGAGGTCTGGATGGACACGTCCTGGGTCGTCCTCCCCAGTCGTCCTCTCAACTGTGAGGTCTTGTGATGGCCGGAACCCAGAGCCCCCATGGTGTCCACGCTGCCCCTCCCCAAGGAGGTCGGCTGACTCTGCAACACGGCGATCTTAATCCGCAGGTCATCGATGGTCCTCTCCAGCTGAGGGATGAGGCAGCTTTCATCTTCTGAGGATGACTGACCTGACTTCAACCTGCTGTTTTCTGTCTGTTGACAAGCAAACATAAAATGTTGATGTATACATAAAACATAAGGGCATATAAATTACAAAAAAACAAAAACAAACAGGCAGTTGGACCTACGTTGCGTTGAAATGTTAGAGTGTGAGAAGCGGGCCTAAAACTGTGCTGGCACATTTTGGACATGTTATCCTTCAATAAATAATGCTTTATAAACATTACAAACACCCACAACTGAGGGAGCTTAGTGACAAGGCTACGAGCTAAAGGAGGGTCAAGAAAGTCCATTATGTCTAGACTCCATCAGACCTCTGGCTCCAGACTGGTTAGAGCGGGGATGAGGGGATACCGAGAGATTTGACCCCAGAGACAGTGAGTCTCGTTGGGCCTCACATGGGGAGGGTCTGTGTCTGCAAGAACACATTCCCAAGTTGTGGTCACATCATTGAGAGAATGTTCAGGCAGTAGGGCCTTTCTAATTTATTAGTTCTTCTAGGAAACGGGCAGGCTTGCTGCTAACCAGTCTGTCAGGGCAAGCCTGACCTCTGCTGGACAAAGATCCAATCACAACCAAGATAATCCACTAAGAGCCTATCCAGAGCAACTAATGGGTTCAGGAGGCTGAGATTTACTGTTGCTGTCAACACTTTGTCAGGTCACGCAGGAATTGCTGGTTTGAGTTTCATATCATGATCTAATTTAATTTGCATCAAATAAAAACATTAACAATTGCCCCTTTCACAATGCACTCAAGCATTAATCCTGTCAGGAGGAAATGTTTTGCATTTTATGCTAACAAAAGACATTCGTTTTTCAGTCTTAGGAAGGAGGAAGAGAATCCTGATCAGAAATTTCCTGTACATGGAGCATTCTGTTTGATGCAATTTACACAGCATTTTGTGAAACTGGGAATTGGGAGTCTCCTGATAGAAATAGCATTTGTAGCAGCTCCTTTCAAATATTGTACTAGTGTATAGATAGTGGTTATTGCCGACTTATGTATGTTTGACAGTATAATTTAAACAGCATCAATTTTGAAAGTTTATAAAGAATGAATATTATGTGTAAGCAAAAAAAACCTGAAAAATAACGTTGTGAGATAAGACATAACATGTGCCTATTTATTACATTTTCACACACAGTTTCCAGCACTATAATGATGAGGTTTGTGGTAAAACCAAATCTTTAAAACTGGTCTAAACGGTACCAGCCAAAAAAGGGAACTGTACTCAAAGTAGACAGGTCAAACCCAGGCTACTGTAAAATATTTATAAATGCATAGTAAATGGAACCTACCGAAGAGTGTAGTGCCGCTCCCGTCTTGGCTGATGATTGATGCAAAGGAGTTCTCATGCCTTGTACTCTGCCTGTAGTTCTACCCCCATAGAGTTCCCACAGGTGGGAAGACACTGGCAGGCCGACAGATGCCCAAGTGTACAGCTGCTCCTCCTGCACAGAGTTAACAAGTACACATAAATGCAATCAAATGCTTGTCATTAAAAGTTAATAACATCCACCGGGGCTCTGAGGCAAATGGTAGCTCTTTTCCGTAAGCTTCGAGTGTGGAAACACTTTAGGATAATAAGCAGCAGGCACTGAACCATAAATTTTTGTCTCCTTTGCATAGTCACTGTAGCATTCTTCTTTTAGACAGAAGCTAATTAGGAGACTCGAGCTTATTGTCTCAGAGCATGATGAGGTTTATTCGCGTTAAAGGTACAATGATTAATGAGGTTTAGAGGGCTGGCTTTCAAAGTGAACTATTCTGCCATTTGTTTGATTCTGCAAAAAGTCTCTCCTGTTCCATTATGAAACATGTTTTCACTTGACATTACGAAATGTTCTAGGGTTACGGTCTGACCTCATTTACTAAGGGTTGTGCGTCAATGGTAAGAGATAAAAAATAAGTCCAGGGACACATTGAAAGAATTATTCCTGCATTCCTTCTCTCCCTCTTTCTTCAAACGGTCTACTTTATAATCACATAGACTTTTGAATGCAACGCTGCCCTCAAGATGCTTCAACGTGCCCATGCATCTCTAGCAGCTACTTTATGTTACCGTCACATGTAAAGACACTTCGCTGCAATCACAGCTGTAGGCAGTCTGTGTAAGAGAGTCTTATTCTACACTGAGAATTAGTGCAATTGTGTTTATAAATTCATAATATTTTAAAGTACATGTTCAAAAGACTGAGACCATATCAAACATTGCAGATGGAACATGCTCTACTGCAGATTTACTTTTAAATCAAAGCAGAGCTTGGGTTGTTTTCCTAAATGCTTGGGTGCCTTCCATATTCCCAAAAAAAGTCATTTTTTGCCAGGAAACTAACATGGTGAGCTTCATGCCACGCAGTGATGAACTACATGCTTGTATGTGCCAGTGCAAAACAAATCATCTGAATGTGAAGCCTAAATGTCAGTGCTGATGATCTATATAGTGCATGTTTGATGGTGAGTGTTACTCACAGGGCAAACACATTGTTTTGCCAAGGGTAAAAAAGGGATGACATGATTTATACAATTCTTTAATATTTATCTTCCACAAATCCCAGGGATGGACTGAAAGAAGCTGATGGAGGATTTCATTTCAGATGGTACACAGAAACCAGCTGCACATGCATTTATCCACGCAAAGTACAGTAATGAAACTGAATACAACGCCATATTAAGGTAGTAAAGAGGAGGACATATGTGAAATTATGGGGAAAGGATGGAAATTAAAAGGAAATGGAGAAGGCAGATGATGCATTAAGTGATTAATTTCAAGATGGGACTGTGAGGGGGAAAGGTGTTTAAAAGAGTGGGATATTACAAAGCAAAGGTTGTAGTGAAGCAAAACCAGACTGAGGTGCTTTCAAGCCATTCATTCTATCAGGGAGATTAACTCTAAGATAGAAAGCAATAACACTGAGATCTGCATTCACAATAGGAAGCAAAGCGAGAAAAGGTTATTCTTGGTCAAGCTGAATAATGCAGGACTAAGGGCCAAGACCCAGACTGAAGCAAGCAGAGACTGGCGGGGAAAAAAAAAAAAAAAAAAAGAATTAAACCATGGCCAGGAGTTGCTGTACGATCCTGACATGATGAGCTTTCTGCTGTGGAAGAGCAGCCAGAGCCCAAGGCACATGGAGCTGTTATATAATATGGTCAGCAGATGGTCTACGTGAGCACAGACGTGATGTGTGCTTTTGTCTGTGTGAGTGAGTGGCAGAGGGACTACCATTAATCCAGCCGTGCAAGGCAATGCCTGAGCATGTATGAGCGTCTCTAAATCAAGTGCATACATGTCTTGGACTCCTGCAACTGTGGATTTGCAAATTTGCACATAATTATGTGTACAGTATACATCCATATGTGTGGGTAGGTGTAATATTCAGCTAGAGGCTAACAAATTGAGAAAAACTGTGTTTCTGTGTCTCAAATGGCACACATATGTACTCAGCACTTACTATTGAGTGCATATTTGCATTAGGTGCATTCAATTACAACAGTAAATGCACTGCACTATGAGTACTCAGAATAGTCTAAAGGCTGAGTGTGGAACACAGGACATTTTCACCCTTAATGGTTGCCATCATGCCTAAGTGACGGAAGCGAGGGACTGTCATTACGCGATATAAGTTACACATGTGCAGCCATGTCTGGCCATGACACTGCTTAGACAAACCCATTTGGAGCGACATTGCTCATTAAAATGAGCCATTTGTGACAAAAAGGGATTCTACTCTGTCTCTACTTTATAACTACATCTACATTGAACTGCGCTAGCAATCGTTTATATATATATATATATATATCACCATTTCTAACCAACTTAACTAATGATGCTCATGTACTGGTTGCAGAAAGGGTTTGTGTTGCCACCCAAGATGGTGGAAACATCTGGACCTGACTGGTCCAGCATGACACACATTGTCACCGGGACCACCAACCTTTTTCTATTTGTGTGTACCTGATTGGCTAAAAATGCATACTGGGATACTGTGGTATGAACAGTAAACCGATCACGGATTGTAGTAGTATCTCGTAGGCTAGAAAAGTATGAGATGGCATAAAAGTCTACATCCTTGCTACTGGCTCTGTGAGGCACAACAGTACATTAAGCTAAATGCTAACATAATTTTACTTAAACTGCCAAATACAACAATGTTAACACGTTGACATTTAGCAGGTATACATTTTAACCATGTTCACCATCAGAGTCCAGCCTGTTAGTATGCTGAGATCTGGCACCTAGCACAAAACACAGTAGAGATCAGACTGATAGGAATCCCATTAGCTTTGCAGGTAGTTGACAAATTTAAATATTATCATACTATCAATATACCTCCATCCTCCCAACATACTTGCATCCAGTTCAGTTGGAAGGAGTTCAGTTACTGTACAAAGATACTTGATAAAAATGGCCCAGACAGTGGCTGTGGTGGACTGAGCAGGGCAATGTGATAACATATGATGAGCTTTGACTACTACTCCACTGCTTTTAAATAAAACATCTCTAGAATAAATCATAATACAGTAGCGTAA
This sequence comes from Eupleurogrammus muticus, assembly GCA_036785175.1. Lineage (NCBI taxonomy): Eukaryota > Metazoa > Chordata > Actinopteri > Scombriformes > Trichiuridae > Eupleurogrammus > Eupleurogrammus muticus. The sequence continues at coordinate 12,697,483 of JAYKQN010000019.1, forward strand.
ATCCTATATAGCAACACAGATTGGATAAGCTGTGCACAGCAGTAGTTTACTTTAAAATCACTTTCCTCACCATATCTTAATATGAGCATGTAGAGCAATGTTCTTATCTGTGCCTTAACTTCAGCCAATGAAGTGGTTGCACTGGAAGAATTCACTTGTATGATCATAAAACTTCCATCCATCCATCCATTTTCTATCCCGCTTATTCCCTTTCGGGGTCGCAGGGGTCTGCTGGAGCCTATCCCAGCGCATTTTATGGCGAGAGGCAGGGGGATACACCCCAGATGGTCGCCAGCCAATCGTGGGGCACACACACCATTCACACACCATTCACACACACACTCACACCTATGGGCAATTTAGATTTGCCAATTAACCTGAGCATGTTTTGTATTGTGGGAGGAAACCGGAGTACCCGGTGAAAACCCACGCAGACACGGGGAGAACATGCAAACTCCACACAGAAAGGTCCCAGACCCAGGCCCCAAGGCGGTCTTGAACCTGCGACCTTCTTGCTGTGAGGCAACAGTGCTACCCACTGCTCCACCGTGTCGCCCATCATAAAACTTAAAATTACATTTTTTTTTTTACAATGTATTTGAAACTTGCATCCCATCCTCAAGTTGTGTGTGAACAACTGCCATTGTACATAGTGGAAAGAAAAAGTCTTACATTAAAGACTGGTGCAGTTTCTGAGGTTGGGTCATCATGGAGATCTCCGACGCCATCCCCGAAGGCGAGCAGCAGACCCTGGGCCAGCATCCGCTGACATAGTTCCTTCGCCTCCTCCTCTGTGGATCCATTTCCATGATGCATACACAGCCTGTCCACGAGAGTGCCACCTGAGAACAGAAGAAAGCATGGCTCCCATTATCGCTTCAGTGGTGGTCAGATACAGATAAATCCATTTGGAACTTACTATTTTCGTAGGAAGTATTATTAAATATGGTAATGAATACAGTGTGGGGAGCCAAAGTGTTCAAGAAAACACCTCATGTTATCCAACCACAAACGAGGAAAGAAATCTCTCAATTTAAAAATGTGATAATTAAACACCTACAGGCGCAAACTTCACTCACATTTACACTGTCGGTGACTACATAGATGGTGTTAATTGTGCAGCTCAAGATATCCTAGAAGCTGTAGAAATGAATAAATGTTAAAAGATAACGTACACATTGCCACACAGTAGAACTAATAATCATTTTCTGTAAGCTTTTGAGTGTCAGAATCAGAAAAGAAGTGTCCGTAAACATTTAAAATTCTACATTTGAACATAAATTAATAACAAAAGTAAAGTTTCTTCACCTTTGAATAAGAATGAAAAGGGACATTTGTTACAGTCTCTCACATGCTGGATACCCAATAAGGAAAAATCAATTTCTTGGTGCTGGCAGGTGCAAATGTAATTATTAGAGGGCTTAAAATATATTGACTTCGGGAGAGAAGCTGAAACATGAAGCTCAGACAGAGGATGTGAAGCCTGAAAGAAAACACAACATTATTTAATAAGCCTGAGCCAGACAAACTTTGCAGAGAGTTGTTTACTTGGTTAGACAGACTTAATTTTTGACAAGCCATGTGATTCCGGTAACACATAAGTGAAAGCCTGTAACATATGGCCCTGTGTACATCAATTTATGTACTTTCTGACAAACAATAATTAAATTTGATGCTATAAAATGATTTCTCACATATATGGCCTATCCCTAACTTGTTTTATACCTCTCTAGGAATATGTATCTACCGGTCTGACAGTTAAATGTTATTTATTCTTTATTCTTTGTTTCCCCACCACCCTCTACAGACCGGATGTGACCTGGAAAACTGGCTGAACTGATCTGTATCACATGCACGGCTGAATGAGTGAGCGACTTGAGGCTTTGTAAATAAAAACAGGACACTATATGTCCTTCAGTGTGTCCTGTTAGGCCAAATGTTGCTGTTAATGTGATTTTGAGCTACAGTATACCTCTGTTTGGCTGCGGTAAATCCACCTGATGAAATGCAAACAGATCCGGTATCATGACTCATTTTTGTCACGCAGATAAACCGTCACTTGGGTTTAGCATCCACAAGTGTGCACTTGCGCGTGGATCTTTTTGTTTCTATGTCAGTGAATCCAGAGAATGGCATAGGTGGCAGTGTTGTCATTCGTGGGTGGCAGTGCTGTCATTCAGTTCTGATTTATGAGCACAGGCGGACATTGTAGAGCAGCTGAGCTTGTGGGAACCACAACAAAGGGGAGGACAGAGCAGCATTGTTTCATCAGAAGGAGGCATTCGAGTTGAAACACTTTCCACAGAGAACTTCCATTGTTTGTCATGGTTTTCATTAGCTATTGTGCTTTTTAAAATTATATCAGTAAGTAGTATTTCCATTGCATTCATTTGCATAATGTGATAATTTATCATTTTTAATTGTATCATTATGAATTGTATTCAATATGCAATTACCTTAATCATTTCAAAAGTACTAGTGCAAAACAACCTAATCTGTAATTGAGACAAGCAGAAGTCACATCCAGCCCACATCCACCCCAAACAATAGGATTAAACTAAAATAAACTATATTTCACTGGTAAGAATATTTATTTTAATACAATGCTTAGTCAGATGGAGGTTGCTTTTGAAGGAGCACGGGGTCAATAGGAGGACTTCAAAAATAAAAACATGAATGTATAATTTAGTCATTGAAAGATACAATTTCCACATGGTCCACTAAATTTATATACTATATGTATTTTACTGTTAAATCCCATTAAAAAAAACAAAACGAGTGCCACAGATCAGTTGAGGAAGTATTGAGAAATGTTTGTGATTTATTCTCAATAAGAACATTATGTAATATCCCAACCCTATTCTGTATCTAAATCAATGCCAATAAAAATACACTACAGGCCTCATGGTATTTAAATGGAGCTCTTGTCTCATATTGAAGGCCTGTGACGCAAATCAGCCAGATGTCTTTCGTCAGAGAGACCATTTGACTCTAATCCTTTCTTCGGTGCCTCTTCAGTCATAACTTCCTTTGAGAAAGACCTCCTGGCTATATTCCATGTTTTTCTACATGCCTGTATTATCCACTTCAACATTCGAGAGGCTACTCCCTTCTGGTTCACCAGTCCAGGAACCTAAAAATATCTCTCGCTCTTTCTTGCTGGAACAATACTGATTGCTCTGGTCTTGGTTTACAAAATTAGTCACCTTTGTAGTTCATAGAGTTGACAAAAAAGGGGATACAAACCTCTAACCACTACAATTGGCATCAAATGCAACCAATAATCATTGCATTGATACCAAAGAAGAGAAATTTGGTTGCTAATAGATTATTGGATTACTTTTTCATAATAATGCATTCATCACAGTGTGAGCCTACACCCAGACTAGACATCTAGAATATGTTTAATTAACTTTGGTTAAACTTCATTTTCAGTTTAATCTCCCGTTTTCTTATGTGACTCACCAGAGAAGACATCCAGGTTGGGTGCTGTAGTGGAGGCCTTGCGTCCATAATGTGCTCTCCTGGAGCCCAGTGTCCAATAAGTTCCTTCTGTGTAACCCTTCTCTTGTGACTCCTGCTCTGGGAATTTGCCCCTGCTGCCCTCCCTTCCTTTCAGCTCATCCAGGTCCGTGGACCAGTCTGCAGACACGCTGAGGGCCCCAGCAATGGAGCAGGACCTGTGCTTCCGTCTTCTAAATCCCTGAGTCCCACTTGATCCCACTGAAGCAGCAATGACATCCGTTTTCCTTGGAACATCTGGGCTGGTAATGGGGGAGTCGACTGGAGAGGTGAGCTGCCTGGTGGTGGTCTTAATGTAGTTGGAGTGGACTGGAGGGTAGACTCTGACAGTGGAGGGGGAGCTGGAGGGTGTTCGTCTAGGCTGAGAAACAGGGGGAAGGTCTGACGTTAGTTGCTTAATAGCCATATTCTTTTTCCTATTCAGGGACAGGAAGTCTCGTCTCCCATTTTCCGCTACCTCCTCCCTCTCCGTAGACAGGTCCATGCTGAATGCTCTCTTGTGACCCCCAGCACCGGCCCCCGTGGGGTCCAAATGGACACCTGGCACAAATTTGATTTTACTTTCTGCACCCTCATTACCTCGACTCCACTGTAGGTGCAGGTCTGGGCTGTCCAGGTCGTCCTGGGCATCTTCGGCACTCTCATAGGAAGATGAGTTGGTGGCTGTTGTGTCAGGGAAGCTATATGAGCTGTTAGTCTTTGGGAGAAGGCTGCCACTGCTTCTCTCTGTGTCTAGGGCTGAAGATGGTGGACCACTCTCGCTCAGAGACCCTGGAACAGATGAATTTCTTGATATGGATGTAACACAACCTTTTTTTTCTGAATTCCTATACTCAGCGCTCAGCTCTTGAACTACATATTCACCATCAACGGAGGGAGGGAAAATGTCCTCATCCAAGGAATGAGATTTTTTGTGATGAGATATTACATTCTCAGTCACCATTTCTAGGACCCTGTCACCGGCCACACGTCGTATGGCCTGCTGGATGTCAGTGAGTAGATCTTCATATTCATTTGCTGCTGAGTGAAAGCTGTCCAGGTCAGCGTCAGACCCAGAGCTTGTCTTCCGGCCAATGCCAGCCACCATGGATAGGTGACTGTCAGTGGTCGAGCGACTTAGAACCCCCTCAACATCTGATAGCATGCCAGTCTCGTCAGATGACGACACTGTACCGGGCTTGTGACCGTTTTTGCCAGACTTCCCGTCGTCCAACATGTCGTCCTTAGACATCCACTTGGCCTTGGACAAACTCCTCCTGATCTTCATTCCAGAAAACATTGAACCCTTTGACTCTGACTTTGACTTCTTCTTCACATTATGTTCCCCTCCTTTGTTGCTCTTGTGGGACTTCTTAGACTTTTTATCCGCTTCCCGCTCATCGGCATCATCGTCCTCGCAGGAGATGTCTCTTCCTGCTCCTCCACCTCCCCCTCCTTTCTTCTGCTTGGCTTCCTGGTTCCCCATGTTCTTGAACAGGCGGACACCCTTGGCTAAAAGGCCATGCTGCTGGGGTCGAGGTTGGGCATGCTGGGCTTCTTCCTGGGCTGATGCTGGTCCTCTGTTGGTCAGAGTACTTTCAGAGCTGCTTAATCCCTTCTGTTTACCAACCACAGTTAGAGGCAGCTGTGAGGATGATGCTGCCTCCCCCAGCGCCGTTGATGCTGATGATGAAAGGGGGAGGAGACTGGCACTGACAGCCACGGGCTCGCTACCACACACCGCTCGCTCTGCCCCCCTCGCCTGCACAGCCTCTCTCGCACTCTGATCCTTCCTCTCAGTTTGCCCCTCCTTTCTATCCCCATCTGCTCCTGCATGATCAGCCGTCTTGCATAATGGGCTGCTGGTTGAGCGAGCAAGGCGCTGATGTTCCGGAGTGCACTGCCCTTGTCTGCTTTCGGCTGGAGGGGATAGGAATTGCGTTGGATGCTGCTGCTGATGCTCTAAAATACACTGTTGCTGTACTCCTTGATTGAGCGAGTGCTGTTGTTTACGAAGGATGTTGGTAACACTACTCTTTCTCCTGCCTTTGAAAGTAGTAGTGAAGAAACTCTCTTTCAGAAAAGGTACTTGGGTCTCCACTGTCTTAAATGTCTGCATCCTGACCACTGTGGCTTCATCCAGAAAGAGAGGATCTAGACAGGCTGAAATAAAGGGAAAAAACTAATTACATGGATTCATTTTACATGCATGCTGTCTTAACTTCACAAAAGGATGACGGACGTTCTGATCTTGTTGAAAACAATGGAAAAGCTAAAATACAAGCAGGCATCTGAAGTTTGATTTCTCCTGTTGCCGTGCAATATGGGCCTGTATGGGAAGTCATCTCAAAATGTAGTTTCTCATTTACTCATCTTATTCTCTTCTCTAAATTAAAAAAAGACATACAATTACTGATTATAATGTAATTTGATTGTAGCAAATTTCCCTTTAGAATTCACAAATAAAAGCAACTTTTTATCAAATATTGTCAGGTGATATGTATTGGGTCCATTATAGAGTCTGAATGACATTTATTGGAAACATTTAATTTGCAAACATATCACAAACTCAGTGTGTGTGTATGCATTTGTGTGTCTGTCTGTGCGCATTAGGAATGCCAGACGTCTGATTGCATATGGGTGTGGTACAGGCAAAGTAAAGCCAGCTAATGCCAAATAAAGCTATACATTTCTTATATAAAAAAGTTAAAAAAAAAAAAAATTAAAAACAGAGTGGCTTTTTAGAAATCCTCCATATAAAATGACTTACAATTTATAGTATAAATAATGCCAATAATATTCATCAATGAAAAAAAAGTAATAAAACAAAAGAATAATTTTCATTCTGCCGTCACAAAGTATCTGATCATAGGCAAATGTTTATTTAGAATAGTGTTAGGAAATAGCTGTTTGGGACAAATAAAATGAATCAACTTCACATGCACACTCTCATAATGAGGATCCTAAGAAAGACTTTTCCAAGAAATGTTCAATCTGTTACTTCATTTACACAAATAAGTTTGTGTTTGTTCAGAATCCTGAATGTATGACTAAAGATTCTTGTTCTTGAGCATCAGGACACACATTATCAAATCACTTTGCGACATGAGATGAATTTAATAATGACAGATTCTTAATCAAATTGAAGGATATGAAATATTGAGAAAAACAGAAGATAAACCTTTTAGTACAATTTCTCTAAACTTATATCATAAATAACAGTGTACTTGCCTGACCAGTGGATTCTCCTCAGTGGTTCAGAGCTGACTGAGGAAAACAACACAAATGGGTGTTTGTCTTTGCCTATGAGACGCTCCTTAGCCATGGGTCACATGAAGTTGGTATTTTCATCATCACATGTCTGGTCTCCTCGGCCATCTCCTATTAGCACTGTCTGAGACTCCTCTCACTAACTTCATCAGGCGCCATCATGAGGACATTCAGAACTGTGCAACACTCAAAGACCACTCTTTTTTTTTGGTTTATTCAGTTTCTGATCAAAACAGATATGCCGTGATATTTTTGTAGTGTCTGTTCACTAATGCAGGAATCATATTTAACTGAATAGAAACTGAATATAAGCTGAAAGCCTCCCCACCCCCACCAACTACCATGCTGATCTGTACTGTTTTGGATTGGTGCACCCTTTTAAGTCTTTCCCTCCAATTTAGAAACAAGCTTCAGCTGTGTCCTCCTAACAAACTCTGCTACCAAGCATATCAGTCACTAACCAGTACTTAATATAACCACAGATTTCTGATAAGATAGGGGGGGTATTTCATTAAGATGTATCATTAGAAAATAAATAGAAAAAAACTTTGTGAAGATCTGAAATTTTAAATAGTGAAAGCTGTAATGATGAATGCAAGAGCTGGTAGAGACTGAAACTATAATCACCACATAGATATTATTTGAGATTTCGCTATTTTACATATGAAAAGTACAATTCAATATTATTGTTCTGACAGGATGTGTAGTTGCCACAGGGCCACTACTGAAGGAAGGACATAATCTGCATAAAAATGTAGGCCTATTCTGGGAAGTTATGTTGATTTGGCTTTGAGTAAAGACATAACTGAATTTTTTATATCATGCAAGACCCTCCAGATACTGTTTGAGTGGCAGAAAATTAATTGAACAGCTATATAATAAACAAGTGTTCTGCTAAGATAATGACACGATTGATAATCAGAAAAGCTGCTGAAAAAAGGAACAATTTTCAATTCTGAGGTCCAAAATATTGTGACATATTTCTTCACACAGCTCGAAGCATCTCAAGCTCAAAGCTCTAAAAACATGGAGGCCATTATAACAGTAACATGTTCATCTGTATTCTTAAAGAACTGATATTGTACAGTAATTGTGGAGATTGGTATTGTATAATATAAAGCAACTTGCATGTAAACTGTCTTTTTACTAGAAAGTTTGTGGTTATGGATTTTATTGCCAGAATGTCACAGTAAAAAATAAACCTCTTCTATAGTTGATTAGGGAACAAATCCTAACTGAACTCAAAAAAGTATTTCAGTTACCAGTATATTGAACTTAAATCACCTACTTTGCGACATATAATAAAACATGAAGACAGTCACTTATCTCTTTATCTGCTGCTGAAGTGGCCTTTAAGAAGAAGGGATCAAAGTGCTGTGGTGGGCTGTGGCATCTGACAGGTTTCAGATGTGAATGAGTAGTGAATCTATGAGGCAGGATAATATCACCTAAAAAGCATTCATGCTCAGTGAAAGTACCATAGAAGATAAGACAAAAGCAACCATCATGATTTATGACACAAAAAATAATTACTGTTAAAAAGTTTTTTGTTTGTTTATTGACTTAAAATATGTATGAGTATGATTGGCATACCTGAAATGTAACAAAACGTTTGCAATCACCATTTTGGTAGTTTACATTCCCATTTAAGTAGAAAAATCTCCACAAAGAATGTGTCATGACACTGAACCATTGTGTTGAAAGCAGACCAAATATCCACTGATGACAGGCATGGGATCATTTCTAACATTTTGTTTGCTACAGCACAGATGTCATAGCATTGTGAATGACTATTGTGTACATTAATAATCAAACATTATACTCTTTAGTATGTCAATTGTCACAATATAGTTTATTCTTTGCCTTCAATGCCTTTTCCACAATATTCATATTGAATGATCTGGTTGCTGAAACAATGTATAAACCACCTACTTATGAAAGAATAATATAATGTGCATTACAAATAAAAACATACTTTTGCCTATGTGGGCACCTTTATGATGACTTAAGTTAGTATGTGGTGTTCAATCACTGCCTGTACCCGATGAAATCACAACATATATAAATAGACCTTTTTCACACAGGAAAAGCACAGGTGTGAATAATAGCATTAATGATGGCTCAATTCAACGTAATTGTCCAGGTAAGCTGTGTCAGTGAATGAGCATTTACAATACCAGAGCACCGGGATTGGCTCACCTAAATAAAGTCATCATTAATGTCATTATCTCCACCTGTGCAGCCTTGTCCTCCCAAGTCAAGTCAAAAATATCTGCCAGGAAAATAATCTGTTCTATTTGTAAATCAATCTCTGTCAATCTCAGAAATAAGGATGAAGAAGATCTCAGTCACCCATAAATAATATGAAACAAATAAAATGGAAAACATTTTACCTTCAATGATTTAAGCCATTCTTTTTGACACGCCAAATATATTCTAAATTTAAATGAATGAGCCAATTGTGAAATTAAACTAACAGATTGGCATATGTGTGAATAATTGCTGCACAATTGTGCGTTTTCTCTTGTCTGGCCCTCATATTTTCCAGTATGCACTATGGGAGCTGGACCGACAGTGATAAGGCCTGAACAACAGGCTGTTCACAGGCCACTAGAGGCTGCAATTGCTCTACCAAATCACAGATCAATGGCATCTTACAAAGAGTTTCATATATGTAATTTTGTAGAAATGTAAAAGATAGTGTAAAATCAAAAAAACACATCTTTAGAAATGGACATCGTTTGTGTGTGCAATCAATCATGTGTATCAAGTCAGAAATATCCAAATGTACACAAACAGAATATCATCATTGTATAATCATTACGTTTTACAGAAAAACGCAAGTACATAAAACACAACTAATGTACTCATTGTCTCCACCATAAAAACAACAACAACCACATTGAACACAACAGCAGTTTGCTGACTGTAGTGCCACACAGAATATTCACAACTCAGTTCATCAGAAGAATAATTTTTCAGACTGGCTCAAAATCTCAGGAATATTTAGAAAACCAAAGATGAATATCACAAAAATAACAGATCTCTGTTGACTGAAAGTAAGGACACAATTTAAGAACTTTTTTATATTCTGACACAGAAAAGTTATATCCATGTAGAAAGGCAATGTACAGAAGTTCTGATAAAAACACATGCCAGTCAAGAGCATGGAAACTCAAATCAATACAATGCAGAAGCCTGTGAACACAAAATAGTTTGTCTTGGCTTTCAGTGACGCATTACAGATACATAGCTGTGTTTGAAATGCAAAACCACTCTGCACGTTACAGATCTAGCTACCCACAGAGAGACATGATAAGAAATGTGAATCTCCAACCCTGTGACAAAGATATCTTTTCCCCTTGTATAAATTGCACTTCAATAATTCTCCTGCAATGCATTTTAAAGCCCTTTTCGATTATTTCCCCACTCAGTTTGTTTTCTCTCAGCTACAACTGCATGAAATGATAGAGTTCTTCAAGGATAGGGGGATCGCTTCCATCTCTGGATCTCGCCTCATACAAACCCTTCACGGATACACACAGTTTTGCTGAATGGATGCACTCACATAACCTCAAAACCACCATGAAGGATTGCTGTGTTTGTGACACCGGCAGAGAAACACATTTAGGATCTGTAAGCAAAGAAACTCCACAGAAACGACTACATGGATGCTTCTTCCTTTTCCTATTCATATATGAAAACTTTCAATTTCCAATTATCAACCAACTGACTGTCCTTTACGTGGACTCCCTGGGAATTCTCCTGTGGAAGACCACCGATTGCCTTTGTTGGAACTGTTGCTTCCTCCTTTTTTTCTGGTCCCAGCGGCACAGCAGTATCATCTTAAAGGTTGTACGGAATGTTTTGTTGCACAGGGCGTAGCACATGGGGTTGACTGTACTGTTGACGTAGCACAGCCAGTACCCCACTGCCCACAGGGCCGAGGGGATGCAATCTTTGCAGAAGGTGTTGATCAGCACCATGATGTTGTAAGGTGTCCATGTGATGATGAAAGCGAGGAGGATGGCACTGAGAGTTTGCGCTGCCTTTTTCTCCTTCACTAAGGACATGCGCTTTCTCTTGGTAATCTGTGTCCGAGCTCGGGAAGCAAAACGGGAAGCTACAGCTGCCTCCTTGAAGGAAATTGGGACGGAGCAGGATTTTGTGGCTGTGCTGGTGGTAGTAGTGTCATTGGCAGTGGTCATGGTTGTTGATGGATCATCCAGAGAGCCTGTGTTAGCGGTCACCTGCATGGTAGGCATGGACTGAATCTTGCGGGAGCAGAAGTGTTGGTGGTAGCTATTTTCCGTATTGTTTGCTCCGTCGGGAGTATTGGCGACAGTGGTATTGGTGGTGACTGTTGAGAGGCTGTCTCGAGTATACTCCGCCCCCCTGAGGGGGTCCTCTTCTGAGGCTGCATCCAGATCCTCACATGAAGTGAGTTGGGAGTTGACAGCAGCCTTAATACCAGGCAGGCTAAGAACAATGGAGAAAATAGCATGACTCTGGGAAATCATCTCTCGACCACCACAATCCTCATCTTCCGAAGACCCAGAGTGGTCCAACGAGACTGCGGCATCATTGTTGTTCCAGCTGTCACTGCTGCTCTGGTCCGGGTCTGTCTCTCCTTGCCGGGTGCTACCAGGTCTCCAAGAACGAACCCTAGGCCAGCAGTGAAAGCGGCCAACCAGCTCCCGACATGTGCTCTTGCTCTTTGATAACCTGGTCAACTCGTAGCTGCTGCAACTTCTGGAACTTCCTGTCTGATGCACAAAGCGGGCTCTTTCACTCTCACCATTCCCACTTCTTACGCCAATAGCACCATGACACCCAGAACCTTGTAACCCAGCTAACTCTTTGGAGCGGTTTTCAGTCTCTTTGTAAATTCTCCAGTAGAGAACACTCATTATGGTCACAGGCAGGTAGAAAGCCGCCATGGCTGTGCAGAAGGTTATCGTGGGCACTGAGAGAAACTGAATGTAGCATTCAGTGGCAGGTACTGTCCTTTTCCCCTCAAAGTACTGCCATAGAAGGATTGCTGGAGCCCAGAGAACAAGAGAAACAAACCAGGCTAGGCCAATCATTAACCCAGCCCTCTTTGTGGTCCGTTTAGCTCGGTAAGTCAGAGGCCTGGTTATGGAGAAGTATCTGTCAAAACTGATGACCAATAGATTCATAACTGAGGCATTGCTGGCCACATAGTCTATAGCCAGCCACAGATCACAGGCCCAATTGCCCATGGCCCAGTAGCCCATCACAAGATAAGCTGTGTAGAGATTCATGGAGATGACTCCTATGATAAGGTCAGCCACAGCCAAGCTCAGCAGAAAGTAGTTATTGACTGTTTTTAGCTGGCGATTAACCTTGAAGGATACCACTACCAGGATGTTACCGATGATGGTAACAAGTGACAACATGCCTGTCAGAAAGACAATCAGGACAACCTGCCACATGGGATGGCCACCCAGGGAATTGAGAGCAGCAGGTTGGCTCCCATTTTGTGATTCAGAGGTGAAGTTTAAAAGATTGCTGGTGGAAGAGGAGTTGTCAACAAGGGTAAAAAACAACCAGGATTTTTCTCCAGTTCCTCCTTGGTGGAAAGCATGGGATTCTGGGTAGGCTCCTTGTGCTGGTTGTGAGTTGTTGGCAGTCAGGAAGAGACCAGGGTCTGTGTTGTTGGAGGTCATGGTCATGTTCTGGCATATTCTAAAGAAAGAGACAGAGTAAAACATACAAAAATCAGTTAGGAGGGGATGAAGAGAATGGGTAAGGGAATAAAGTATTTGGAACAAAAGAAGAGGTAGAAAAAGGGGGAAAGACTGTAGAAAAACTGTAGTCACTTTTCCCCCACTGGTCACTTTTTCTCTACACACACACCCTGCACCTTAAGTATGCATTGGCTATGTATGTGTACATGTGTGTATGCGCGTGGATATGTATGTTCATATATATATATGCAAATATGTGTGTATGTGTATGTATGCAGGTATGTACGTGCATGTATGTATGCATATATGCTTTGCTTATGCATACTTTTTTCTTTTTTTTTCTTTTTTCTTGCTATTTATTAGTATTTTTTCTCCATTCTATGTCCATAATGCATACTGTGTATGCGGATCAACAAATTCTACGAATTTGTACATGTGTGAATTTGTATGTGTTGTGTATTTTTATTTTTTATAGTTTTATCTTCTTATCTTTTATTGTCTTTTCTTTTCTTTACTCTGTACGATGCAGTAACAGACAAATTTCCCCATTGTGGGATCAATAAAGTCTTATCTATCTATCTATCTAAGACAGAGTGTCAGCGCAAATGAAAGAACACAATGAGCAGTTGACATTCTTATTCATATCCAGTAGATGAGGCTAGATACCTGCTTTATCATGCTGGATGTCTAGGAAGAAGTAAGATCTGTTTCTTTCTTTCTTTTTTTAAATATCCACTTGTAATTTGGTTTGTAGATGAACTGTAGTGTATGTACACATGAATATTGCAAGGCATATATTAAATTACAGATGACATCTGAATCAACAAGGGTAGACAGCCGCCACGGCTTTAGTCAGAGAGAAACGTTGCCATCACACCTGCTACTTATGACATCCAGAAAATTGCAAAGACATTTCACTTACACATAGGTAATGCAATTTCCCTAATGGTTGCACAGTCTGTATAGATAACCGTGTTGTGCACCTTACACAGGATTAGGACATAGAGACTGCTTTCTCTTGTCAGACCAGGTGATCGGATCAGATCAGAAAGAGTTATCATGCTTTATTCAAAATGTTCCTCCTGTCAGTTATAGTGTCTGTCAGTCAGCCAAATACAAATAAAGACTACTTTTTTTTTAGTAACACTGTTCTAACTGATTGAGTTTTCTAAAATTTGAATATGACATTGTAAAAACCAGACAGGAATTCAAAGACAAAGTCACCGATGTTTCTGGCTCAGCTAGGCCATAACATTTCTATGCAGAAAGCAGGAGGAATTGAGGGCAAACAAGAGATCAATGACTCGAGAAAGTATTCTAGGACCCTCTGGTCTGTCCAAGAGCCCTCAAAGAAAAAGAAGCCTAAATACAGATTTTAACAAGAGATAAAACCTAGTGCCTAAAGAGAAGAGAAAATACCACCGCTAATAGCAGTGTGATCCTGGAGAGTTACAAAAGCTGTTGTTATTTTATTGGGGATCACTACATGATGGAAACACAAACAATAAAAAGAAGATCCTGCTGGTTTTATCAAAGCTGTTTCTTGATAATTGGATAATAAGAGTTTCCTCTTATTATCCAATGGGCTGGCATTTTAGTAGAGCAGTGTGACCTACTCAATTTACAGCTTTGCTGTGCAATCATCTATAATTACCATGGTGTTTTGCATTCAGATTTATGTATGTGTATTTGTGCAATGTAAACTAAAAGAGCATAATGAGAAATTTAGTAAGTGACGAATGCAGAAAATGTTCTGTCAAAACACAGCGGGAGTGAATGTTTTGTAGTTTTTTCTACACTCAATGCTATTACACAGCTGCAAAGTAACATTATATTACAAACATCATTCTGCATTTCTTTGGAAAATCAAGATCGGGATGTTCGATTTTCTGTAGCTCCAAGAATCCACAGTGAAAACAGAATTGCTAGTTTTTGTGATTTGTAATTGCAGCAGGCTTTACTCTTTGGGTAGATAAACGACACCATGCTTCCTTTTTTATTGTGAAGGCTAAAAAGGTGGTGCTTTCACATTTCACATTTATGACAGTGGTACATTTTTAACCTGCCACTAACCTGAAGCAGCATGTGTGAAGAAATCAAATGTTATGTACTACTTGATTTATACAAGTATGTATGCTGGAAAACCTTTAGAAGCACAAGCACAAATACACATCTATAGCATTCATACAAAACCACAATCACAGTCACTATTTCATCCCACAGGGGAAGGTATTTGAAGTTGAGCATTGCTCCCATGCCCTGACAGAATCTCAGACCTCCCACAGAGCTGCTAAAGAACCCCAGTAGCCAACAGCAACTCACAGCCATTTGCGACACTGAACGCACACCGCTACTAATATTATCAGGAGGCCCCCTGCTAGTCCCATAGCACGGACCCACGGCGCACCCACAACTGCATGCATGCACGTGCACACACATTTCATTGTCAGATGCACTCTGACTTAACCTATGTATGAGCATCATATCTGTATAAACACAGATATGCATGCTTGCACACATTAAGAAAGAAAAAAAATTGAAACCTAGAATTGTATCATGTACAGTGATGTGTAAACCAAATCTCCAGCTGCGCACAAAACAGAGTTGCCTGCGAGAACAAAGTGTTCCAAAAATTTACAAAAGATAGCAAAGTTAAAAAGTCTCTAAAGAAAACAAGGTCTACTTTTAACTTTTCACAAAGCAAATCTTTGCTGAACATGTGAGACAGCGGTGTGTTACTAATGAGCGTTAAATATCTATAAATTGGCTTATTAGGGCAAAATGTGTCTGTGTGAAGATAAGGGCTTAAACGGGGTGGGGAAATCAGTCAACATGTGCTCCCTGGTTCTTGTTGTAAACTAATGAAATTAGGAAAAGCATATAATTAAATTTAAAAAGGGAAAAGGCAAAAACGAAACACAGCAAAGTGCTGAGCGTCCTGCCTGGAGAATAAAGTCATTAGGCAGCATGCTGAAAATATTGCCTTGGATTAGAAAACGTCCATCTTTTGAAAGTCGCATGTGGTCACA
This sequence comes from Eupleurogrammus muticus, assembly GCA_036785175.1. Lineage (NCBI taxonomy): Eukaryota > Metazoa > Chordata > Actinopteri > Scombriformes > Trichiuridae > Eupleurogrammus > Eupleurogrammus muticus. The sequence continues at coordinate 12,712,994 of JAYKQN010000019.1, forward strand.
GGTAGTTTAAGAAATCCCTCAATTTACCAGATTCACATGATTGAGCACTTTTAAAAATGACTAAACATTACAATTTAATCATACTCTATTTCTATGTACAATATAATATTCATTATTCATTGAACAATATAGGCTTACTGCTGCCTCAGGCTGCAACGATTATCTACCATGAATTTACCTCCACAGTTCCCTTGGAGTAAGAAAACACTTTCCCTCTGCACAACAGAAGGAAATTTTTTATGTTGTTTGCTTACTCCTAAAATTTACCTGATCAGACCTGTTTAGTTGAAAATTTCTTGTGGCAGATGCTGAGTTCTTTTTCTAACATGGACGGCCTAACGAGCTAAACAAACTGCTGCGGCTATTACAGTGAAGCAATTAGAATGTCTCACCGTGTCTCCAAGCCCACGTTAAGCCCTTTGACTTAAGTGAATTGCCAGGCGCAAAGGTGTAATAGGTTCAGGTACAGCGGGGGATCAATAGTCATTTACTGTGAGGCAACACAATTTGTGCACTGACATTTTGAGGCATTTTTCCCAGGATGGTTGGACATTACGATCCAAATTGCCAGGGTCCAGGCATTCATGTTACTGGTCGGGTGATGAATACACAGCAATTTTCAGGTTTCTATTTTCAGCAACTAATCTGGCAGGCTGACGATGTCTAGCGAGGATGAGTCACAGATGCTTTTTAACAAAGGTTAGGACTGTGCTATTATTCGAAACTTTATCACTTGGATAACTTTTTTTCATTTCATGCAGCCTTGTCTCAAACTTTACAGTGTGGTCTACCACTAGTGGTGTGTTATGTAAGGTGCACTTTGTACTGGCAAAACAGGGGGACAGAATGAGGTTTTAGCTGTTTTCTATGATAAGGGATTATGATAAAACAAGTTAGGCAGAGACAGCTTGAATACAACAAAAGGGCTGCCAAACAAGGCATAATTAGCTGCAACCACTACCTCGAAACAAAACAAAACAAAAACACTCAAGAACATTAATCAACTATTGGACAGCTAGATAAAACTGGAGTTCTCAGGCATTGGCAGCTTCAAGAGCGAAACCACAGACTGGATGCATAAATATTTAGATGCAATGCGTTTGTGATTACCATCATTGGCTGAACAGTGCTGCTTTGTCGCGCAATATTTTATTCATGATTGCTGCATTGTGACAAGGACGCACGCCGCGTGCATAGGAGAGAATCAGGATTTCAAACAATGATCACTTAGAGAGCAGCTAAGACATGCATGCAGGAGCTATTTGTGACTGTTATATACCATGTTCCTGAAGCAGTAAGCTACTGGGGAGCTCACATTTTAAACCAATCATTCCTCAGAGCTAGATAATCAATAGATAACACTCAAAGCTGTGGTCTAATCCAAGACATCCTACCTGATTAAAAGTGAAAGTGCTTGGTTTATGTTGAAATGAGACCTGGGAAGTAGTGCTGTACCTCCGATTGTTGTGGAGTTCTCAATTTCTTACTAAATGAAGCAGCTTTGCCTGGTAAGAGAAACCTGGATTGGATGAACTCTGTCCCACAGGTTTCATCCAATGAAGTACACAAATGCACGATTGCAGTGGCATTTGCTGAAAAAAATAAAGAATCTGGGTTGCATCAATACAGGCGTTGTACTCTCTGTCCTGTAGATTAAAGGGAGGTTAATATATATAGTATGTATAGAGCTAATCCTCTCACAATATTTTTACTTCAAGCTTTATCCAGACAAACAGACAGTTAACGATTAGGGAATTAGACATTATGGTAACCTAACATGAGACCATAGAACTTTTACCTCTGCGAAGACATGCTGAATAGTAATTCAGCTCAGGAATGAACACTTTATAGGCAAAATAAAGTTCTTAACCCCTGTATAAGTGACCCCTGTTTGGAAGCTTTGTTTTTTTTTCAAAAACTGCTGAATCCCAGCTGCACAGGAACATAGAAAAGGAGTAATTACAGTCTGTTGCACTTTTCCCACAACCTGTGACATGTGTCCCAATGAAACATCTGAGCCATGCGGACAATGCATTTAGTAGAGGAAAGGGAAAAAGAACACTGTGTGAAGCACACTAAAGGAAGAACTATATAAGTCTGCATAATTTTAATTTGACAATTACTTATTTGTTTATTTTAAAATATAATACAGATGGTTATAACAGAAATGATAAAATAAATATCCCGTTTTGCTATATACATGTATGTATAGACCCTTTAAATTGAATATTAGAAAAAAGTTGAGTTTTTCCATAAATTCTTTCAAAAAAGTGTATTTTGGTAGCTTTGCCTGTATTAAAACAGAAAAAAAAACTTACAGTTGCACAGGATAAACTTAGTCTATCACATGCTGGTGATGGGGCTGCTGCCAGAAAAAGGTGGCAAGGGTAGAGATACAGTACAAGGCCATCTGTCAGCTACTCACTGCTGACAAGAACAAGTATTTAGTGCCTTCTTGGCAACAGATACCCAAACCCGGATCCTTGAGCGATGATCTAAGTTGACCCTCAAATCTTAAGCGTGCATTGTCATGTGAAGCAGCAACAGCACCTGGTCTGGAAAAGAGGTTACAAAACCTGCAGATGATGACACAGCTGACACTTGATGTCTAGCATCACTGACACTATCATGACATGTCTTCACTGGAGGAGCCATGCTTTAAAACACAGAAAACAACAAAAAAAAAAAGTGGACGGTGTCTGATGGTGATGGTGGAGGGGGGTCAAGGGGTCAGGACACCACAGCCCATAGAGTTCCAAAGTGGGCAGATCAGAAGCTATGGAGGAGGAGGTCAGGCCAAATGCTGCAGCTGTATATCCCAAGAGGAGCAGGTGGTTCCTAAAGAAGCTTTTCTGGTTCGTTTAAAAAAAAAAAAACACTTTCTTTGAGTATTTCCAATTTCTGAGATAGAACGATTACCCAACAGGTTGAAATACAACACGGAGTAATTGAAATACGGCCCCTTACACCTCAGAACAGGGTGAGACAGAGGAAGAAGACATCAGGCCGACCACAGGGGGGGAAATACTTGACAGTTTCAAGACAAGCAGGAACATTGGATATTATGTAGTTTTTATATCATCCAGGTGTATGTGTGTATCTGTGTGTGTGTGTGTGTGTGTGTGTGTGTGTGTGTGGTGTGTGTGTGTGTGTGTGTGGTGTGTGTGTGTGTGTGTGTGGGTGTGTGTGTGTGTGTGTGTGTGTGTGTGTGGGGGGGGGGGGGTATCACTTTCCTGTCTTAATGAATACACGACCAGTAGATGGTTTCTCATAAAACCTGAGCACAACAGGCCATATTTCTGCAGACAGGAAATCTGTTAACCAGGTCACTTTTTCCAAGTCAGGTGGCCAATACAATGGTTTTGCTACACAAGCTTTTATTACAGAACCAAGGCCAGAAACACTCACATTTTCAGTGGTGAAAGTAATATTACAACCTGTCATAGAGAAGTTCTGTGGTAACTACTATTTATGCAAGTTGTAGTTTTTGCTTTTACTTGCATGTTTTGAGTAAAGTTTTATTGGTTGACATGATGTGTCTATGATGTATAGCCTTACATGTTCAGTTAATTATTTTTGCTATGACATATGGCTCTTTTTCTCTTTATTTTCTTGTGTTTTCTTTTTTAATAAAAATGACAATACCTGGTGTAGACAGCATTATTCACCACTACATTTTAAGTTAAGGTTGACATTATAAATCTACAGAATTTTGCTTACTGTGCTTACCCCACTGGATGTGTAAAAAATATTTTGTCACCATAGGAGCTTTATACAAAAAGGGAAATTATAACAATGTTTACAGCTTGTCGAATTGCTTCCAAGCTGTTTAACAAGCAATAATAATGCAGCCCTAAATAAAGAGTGAACAATAAAATGTGTTTGTTTAAATCTTAAATTGTTTTTTTCTTTTGTTTTGTTTGGGAACATCTGTGACAGAATCCCAACTGCTTTTGAGTTAAATTACAGAATCCAGGCAAGCATCACACCTGGTCACCTTGATATAAGGTGTAAAAAAAAATCTATGGTGTTTTCATATTTGTCTTGACAGTGTTTCCTTTCAGATATGTTGATCCCTACGGCTGTTTCTAAAGCATTCATGTTCAAATGTGGGTTTTTGGCATAACTAAAGTCCATGTGGTATTAATATATAGGATTCGTGTTATAAACCAAGATGGAGTCAGACAGTTTGAAATGACGGTGTGTGTTTTCCCAGGAGCAAAATGCCAGATAAGGACCCATTAAACTTCACACATCTCTCTGTGATTTATGGGATGCATCTGAAAGCCTCTCTCTCTTACACTGTAGGGCCAATTGACAAATAATATGCCCCTCTAAAGCCGCCAGCAATTCATCCCTCATCGCAAACAGAACTGGAGAGTTTCTCTAAATAAATCCACATAGCAAACATTAAAGGTGCTGATGGGAATGCCAGTAGTTTTTGTGGTAGTTTGTTATAAATCAAAGCATAGGACAAATTAAATTCTGACTTCATGATAGGGCTAGTGTTTAGAGGTAATTCACCATGACAGGAACATGTATGTGTGGGGACATGTTTCAAAACCACAAATATCAGTGTGGTGAGGGCAGGAAGACCAAAGTCAGTCAGTTTAAAGCTCCGTCAAAGTGAAAGTGTCTGTACGAAATGCCACAGCCTCTCTTTCCAATATATAGTCAGATATTTCAGTTTGGACCAAAGCAGTGGATCAAGATTTTGTTTGACTTTAGATTCCAAACCACCTCAGAGAAAAAAAGACAGAGTTATACGATTCATTTAACCCAACGTTTTCTTTCTTCTTGACATTGTAGTCAAGTTGGATGTATGTTTATTAATCAAAAAGGGAAGCGTCCATCTATTTATCTATTATTGTTTGCACAGCACAGTATTAATATAAGCAGAACTATCCTCATAATTACTATTTATAACTATTACAGTCATAAAAGTGCACATTTTGCTCTTGAGGATGAAAATAAAAAAAATAAAAAAAATCAGTAATCAGTGTGAAATTCTTTGCATGGAGAGCCAGAAAAACAGGACTTGTGTCTGTACAATGGAAGAGGTCCCTTCAGTCCCTTAATGCCAGGAAGCAGCTCAGCATAATTATTCTGCCCTAACCTTGTTTATTCTCCTTTATGACCATGGGCAGCCAGGAGATCTGCTTTTATTGAGGTGTCTCTTTTGCTGCAATCCAGATTACCGCAGCGGAGTGTCTGAGTCCTGCTTACACTGGCACCACCAGTCATAAACAGACGGCCGTTTGACGGGAGCTTAGTCTGATAAAATAACATTGCGAGGAAGTGAAATAATAATCAGCGTGAGAGGTTACGCAGGGTGCCAGGGATGGCTGTGCATGGAATCTAGCCAGCAGCCGTTACTCAGAAACATCTATGTTGGAGGAAACCACTAATACCTAATACCCAAAATGTAGGGCATTTTTCTTCTAAAGGTTTGATCTCTTTCGTTTTTACCATAGCTGGACAGCAGTACATTTTTCCTAACTAATTTACACTCGTCATTTACATTCACTGGAACATTTAGGTTGGATGCGGAGGAGGAGGGGATTGCAGGAGGAAATTCACCTTGAAACCAGGAGACCAGGTTCATATCTTGCCTTGTGCATTAGGTCCGTGGTGAGTTTTTCAATATTTAACGAGTGTTCCATCCTAATCTTGGCCGAGTGCTTTTCAGCTGCCTGAGCATAACTGAATCCTGCTGCTTTACCTTGCAATGCAGCTGGATTCGTGAGATCATGAGAGAATCCGTCTTATCAGGCTTCAAGTTGTGTGTTTGTGGCCAAACAACAGCATCCTATGAAAAACTACTGGCAGGTGGTGGCGATATTTTTTATTTATTTATTTTTTTTGAGGATGACAGTGGCTCCAGATGACAACAGATGTTTTTTGCTCTTTCGCTGCTGGTCGCGTTTCCTCTTTGGTGTTCTCTGAATGATCGGTTGAAGTTAGCGTTTGCTATGTAGGGATAGGCAGATCAGTTATCTAATCACTCGCCAAGTATCTTTTGAAAGTGCCAAAATACTTTCCAGGGACGACGTCTCAGATGGTTCTGTATAACAAACCATCTGGCATGTCAGGTTATCAGCTGCCAAGTTGGGTTACCAATTAAAAATGTTGACAGCTGCATTCAGTAAAAAAAAAAAAAAAGGCTGTCCTCTAAATAAAAACAACACTATGAATAATTTTTGCCCAGAATTAACATTTGTTTTAGTTGAAGTGATAAAACCCTCTAAGGAATCATGACTCTTAGTGAAGTGAAGAAGGTGTGAGGTCACAAAATCCTCTGAAGAATCAGCCAACTTTGACACATTATACTTTTCTTTTCAAATTTTCTACAGTCAACAGTGATGTTGCCATGATTGTTCCCTAGCCTTAAAGCCTAAAGCATAACTAAAATTCATATTTTTTTCATAATAGCAAAGTAACCAATGAAAATGTGTAATGTCAGAGGGGTCATTTGTAATCAGAGTTATCATAGACTCTCAAGACCTCCTTGACTATACAGAGCTTCATATCAAGACGTTTATGTGTGGTTTTATTTTATTTTTTCTGTTGCTGTTTTCAACCTAGGCTTTGTTTTCATTCACTATTTTACATAGCCTCCTCCCCGACCTTGCACTTCTTTCTGTTCATCTGTTTTGCTCTATTTAAAGTTAAAACAATGATGGCTCTTTTGGTTCTTCGGTTGTAACAACTGCTGTTGCTCAACCACTCGATGTAGGATATGTATAGCGTGCTTCTTATTAATTAATAGGACAACATCAAAATCAATTTAGACTTTAGTTTTCATTCTTGCATTTGAGTTGACATTTGAGTTAACTTTTTTTATTGATGATGAATTTCTGCGATGCTTCTAAATGTTGAAACTTGACATGTAGACAATCATGAATGCACAATATTTGCCAGAATTAATTTTTTTCTTAAAATTGTTTATCCCTATATGGTAGCACATTTAAATAAAAAAGGGATTTTATATATATATATATATATATATATATATATATATATATATATATATATATATATATATATATATATATATATATATATATATATATATATATATATATATATATATATATATACCATCCGTTTATTTATACAATGCTATACAGTAAGGTAATGTACTTGTTCTTTTTATAGGCTCCAGAGTGTTGCAGCTGGTGAATTAGACTAGTTACGTGTGAGGCGAGAGGATGTTGTTATGCTGCTGACCGGAGGCTCATGGGATTTCACACACATCCTCACCTCTGTGGTGGGTCTCCGTGCTTTTTGACAGCCCCAGTAACAAGCTGCTGGGGCTCTTTAGACATGGCACTCTTGACATGTCTGTGTCGTGTTTGTGTGTTTGAGAAGCGAGAGAAGAGAGAAAAGCAGAGACGGCGGAAGAATCTTTCATTCTCACAGTAAATCTGAAGCTGGATAAGGTCCAGCGCGTAGCTTGTGTGTGTCTGTGTTTTAAAACAAACGCTAAGTCACTGTTATTGAAATCAGCCTCGGTTTTATGGTGGATGTCAAAGCGGAGCCCAGGAAAAAAAAAAAAATTAGCTAGTGCATTACATTTGCCACAGTGACAGCTCGCTACTAACGATTCCCGCAATCCAAACTATGAAATACCACACTTTGAGAAGCACTGTCTTTTCGTGTGAGACTAATTCCAGGCCTGACCCTTTGCCTCACTCCTCATGCCTGCACTTCAATACAACCCTACACAGATGCTATACACATGTAAGTGATAGGCTATTGCGATCAATCCTTAAAAGGAAGTGCAACCCTCTGTCTATTGAACAGGCACTCGAAAGAGACGGAGAGGGAGAAAAAACACACACTCACTCCTATGTAAACATGCTTCAGCAGGAGGAGAGGGGTCTTTAAATGCTGGAGGCAGAGATGCAGGGTTGTGCAGGGGGTAAGTGAGAGAAAGGATATTGTAGGGGCGAGTGGAATGTGCAGGGAGACATAAGTAGTCACACACCTCCTGCTCCTCGACTTTAAGTTATCCAGCAGTGGGATATTATGTATTTATGTAAGAGGGGAGGAACAAAGCAGACTTCTCATCTCAGGACAGAGGGCTGTCAGATGATGGAGACCATACCTGACACACTGCACACATGTGCACTCCCCAGTAAGGGTAAGATGAAAAAAATATTACAGTATGTTACAATATCAGTGCACCTACGGGACAATCTCAAAACTGTCATGGTGTGTAACAAAGTGGAATAATTGATATTTAATTTATCATTCTTTTACACCATTTCGTGTAAAAAAAAAACAAAAAAAAAACAAATGGATTTTCAAATGACAAGAATCCAACACGAACAAACAAATGGATATTTTGAAAGACCTGGTAAATGCTTTTAAAATTATATTTTTAAAAGTTTTTGACTTTCTCATCTTGCCAATGATTGCCACTGACTCATGACATATTGATCAGAGGAGGGGGTGGGGGTCAAACTGTGGATTCTGTGAAACTGACACCTTGATGCTGACTAACCCCTGCATCAATATATAATTACTGCTTTTTTTGCCTCTTGAGGAGTGTTGTTACATATATTGTAATATAGATATTGTAACATATGCTATATCTGGTTGTGGACTTCAGGAGGAAGTCCCTCCCCACCACACCGGTGAGCATCCAGGGAAAAGACATTGAGACAGTGGTCTCTTACAAATACCTGGGTGTTCACCTGAACAATAAACTGGACTGGACCACAAACACTGATGTCCTGTACAAGAAGGGCCAGAGTCGACTTCACCTGCTGAGGAGACTAAGGTCCTTTGGTGTGTGCAGGACTCTGTTGAAGACCTTCTACGACTCCGTCGTAGCATCTGCCCTGTTCTACGCAGTAGTCTGCTGGGGGGGCGGATGCTCAGACGGGGACAGAAGGAAAATTGACAAACTGGTACGAAAGTCTAGCTCTGTACTGGGATGTCCTCTGGAGTCGGTGGTGGTGGTGGGAGAGAGGAGGATGTTGGCAAAGCTGACATCCATCATGGACAACCCCCATCACCCTCTGCATGGGGTAGTGGGTGCGCTGAGCAGCTCCTTCAGCCAGAGACTCAAACACCCTCGCTGCAAGAAGGAGCGCTTTCGCAGATCATTCATCCCGACAGCAATAAGACTTTATAACAACACATACAAATAACCCTCACTGTAGTCACTGTCACTTTTTCACTGGTCACTTTTTCTCTTCACACACACCCTGCACCTTAAGTGTGCATTAGCTATGTATGTGTACATGTGGGTATGTGCGTGGATATGTATGTCCATATATATATATGCAAATATGTGTGTATGTGTATGTATGTAGGTAGGTGTTTTTTTATTTTTTTTATAGTTTTTTTATCTTCTTCAACTTTACACACAAATTTCCCCGTTGTGGGATCAATAAAGTTTATCTTATCTTATCTTATCTTATCTTATCTGATGATATTGTGTTCAATATATCAATCATCATCTTCCTCATTGAGAATATCATAATCAAGCTACTCTCCACTCAGACAATACAAACTTTATCACACACTCTCTATGTCTTTCACTAACACATTTACAGATGTGCAAACACATCAGCAGTAGCCAGAGCATAAAACACTTGAAGGGTGGTGAGTCAACAACAAGGAAAGGTGTGTTGACAGGATTGGTTATTAAACAGTCTAAAAAACGCCTGGTGGATGTAGGCAGGCTCACATAAACAGTTAATGAAGCACTTTATTACAAACAGGGAAGCTCACAAAACACATACATACACAACCTCAAAATCTCTGGCTGCCTCTCTGTCTCATTCACTCATCCAAACTATCACCCCCGCTCTCTATCTCTCTCTCTCTCACACACACACACACACACACACACACACACACACACACACACACACACACACACAGACAGACTTGGCAGAGGGAGGGTGTATTCTATTTCATTCAATAATATCAGCCCAGGTGACTTGACTGTACCTGGCACTGGATCCTAAAATAGCTTTTAAATTTGATTCTCGAAATTCTCCGGGGAAGTCACAGTGGTCTCATCTGTCTTTCTCGGTATCAGAAACCTATTCTCTCATAATCAGCTCCAGTTCAACCTGGCCCCGAAGTGTAGCCCTGGAATGAAACATTTCCTAAAATAAAAAGACGAAGACAAAGACGAAGAAGAAGATGAAGAGGAAGAAGAAGAAGTAACATATGCACCAGTGAAAGGTCTTACACATATGGTTTACACATGATTTCACAGAGCATGAAAGTCTCTTTTGATTATAAGAAGGTCTAGTTGCTAAATAAATACAGGCCCACATTTCAAAATGCTCAATACACAGCGTTCTGAAACTGTACCTTAAACTAACTTAACAATCTGGACTTCCATGAAGTTATGATGCTATACAGTCACTACCCAGCCTCTGTTACAACCATTCCAATCAACTAATGAGAGGAGAGGCTCAGTAATGTTTGCATTATGTTGTATTTGTTTAGATTTTGGGGTGTGTTGTGCATTATGTAATCATCTACCAAAGGGACTATGGGTGAAGCCAAATCTGGTGATTTTCCAGGAACATGAAAACAGAAACATTCATAATTGTGCACATTCCCTGATGAATGAATAATACACCCCATGCACAGGCATACAAATCAGCCAATCGGAGGAGATCTTTAATATTAATGCGACAAGCAACCTGTTGTTTTTAAAGCTCCAGAGAGAAGCTGTAAAATTATATTGAGATGACTTTTAGGAACATAAAACCACAAATATTTTGAATTAAGGATATCAAACCTTCAAATAAAACCCAGGAAAAGTGTAAAATATGAGACCTGGCAGAGGCAGAGCAAGCTATTATTAAAAATGCAATTTTTTTCCCCATATCCACTTGCCATATCCAAACTACTCTACTCAAAGGAAATGCTTGCGTTGCATTTTGTCAGGTACACTCAACATTACGCACAGTGTAACAGAATCCCACGCTATCATAATATTGAAGATTGCAGTGTAGAAAGTCATTTACTCGCAGAGCAGGAATGAGTTTACCTGGATTGATCGATCTCACTTTCTTTTATCAATATTTAATGTCCTTGCCAACACAGCATCTTATACAAACTATTTGGTCTACAGTAATTGTGCTTACCTTTCTTGTATTATTAATTGATTGCACTCTGTGCTTTCAGTATAACTTTGTTATATTTAATTCATTGAGTTGGACTTTTCAAAGCTAGAAAAAATTGGGTAGTAATCTCATGGAATGTTAGCACTTACAGAAATTAGGGTTGACTCAGAGGTTTCATGAGGTTGGTTACTAAGCCAAAACAATGATTAATGTTGCGGAGATGAAGACAGAGACGGCATCTTTAAGTGTGTATACTGTGGGATTTCATATTAAGTCAATCCAAAGATTGCTAATTCACTCCGGTCAGTGGGAACTGACCCTTAGCCTTATGCAAAATGTTTTCACTAGAGCAAAAGGCGGGTTTTAGGAATATACAGAGAAAAGTACAAGGCTGAAAAAGCAATAACACAGAGACCTTGGTAAGTTGTGATCGATCAATGTCCAGTCTGTCACAGAAAATGAAAGCACAGATATGGTGGACACGTGACTTGTTTGGGTCCAGAGGGCAAAGTGACAAAAACTGCAGTTCCTCTAATGGCCACAGGGGGACTGAATACAGAAATGAGTCAATGCCCTAAGAGTCAGATGTTAAAAATGTCTGCCTGGTATGCAAACAGCTCTGGTCTCTATACTTTATTGAGCTTACAAATTACACCTAATTGAAGAGCTAAAGTTTTAAGTGACCAGTCCCTTCTAGGTGGACGCAGCTCCTCCCCAGCTCCACACTCTCCTTCAAATATGTTCCCAGGAGACCCAAATCGCATCACCCATGATTATTTCTGTTTATCAACTAATCGGGCCAGTGCTCACTGAATAAGTTGAATTTGATATATTTATGCCAAATTACTATATCACATGGTGTGATATAGACACCTTAACGGGTATTTGGAGTTCTGATTCTGAACCATGTTCAGTAGGTCAGGTGCCATACTAAGTTTATAGCCTACAATTATAGTTTCTATTGGCTGTTTGCTGGCTAATGAGCCTTGAATGCTAATGGCAAGAGTGATGGATCGGCCTCACTGACAATTGGCTTTTGCAGCTGAGCATTATTGTTATTATTATTGGTCTGGTAGAAAACAACACAGGAGGGAGAAATGAAACATAGTCTATTCATAGCCAAGGGCTTAACAGGGCTGGGTTTACAATGGAACTGATCAGAGAGGAAAGCAGTGATAGAAAAAAAAGAAAAGTGACATGTAAAATAAATAATAGTCTGACAGTTTAATCCATTTGACAAGAGTGTCTTGTCATCTGATCCTTAAAACTTACTTCAAAGCACATGAGACTCATAGTGAAATTAGCATAACGATGCAAACCACTGAGCTAATACACAAATGGTCTAATATCTTGCATAATAAAACTGCCATCATTTATGGGGGGCCCTGCATCTAGTGAATGATGATCTGTGGCATGTAATAGTTCCCATCCGGCACACTGACAGGAACATTATGAGGATGGAGAGTGATGAGATCCTCATAAGCCTCTGTGATACAGTATGGAGCCATGCTGAGTGGAAAAAGACACTCTTTGACTCCTTTAGCACTTACAACACAAATATGAGTGGGAGCACTCACTGCAAGAGACAACACAGAGCAGAACAGGCTCCAAGAATATGTTGTAGGTGGTTCGGCCATAAAAAGCATTGTCAGGCTATAAAGGAATCAAGCAACCAAATTACATTTTGGCTGTAAAGATTATGAATATTTCCCTTCTATTCTGTTTTTCTTTTAATTCAAGGCTTCAGACTCACAAGAGAGTCTCTAGCATATATGATAAAAAAGTAAAACAAGACATACAAGATAAAACCACAACAATTTATCATTAAATTTAATATATATTTGGATGATTTCACCAGGGATTTCTGAGCCTGGATGAGAACCAAGAGTGGCTCTTCCGAGAGCTGTTTAAAACTATCATGATGCTGGATCATTGCAATTTTCCTGTAGACTAAGTTGAACTGTAGAGTAGAGCAAAAATGAACATTTTAACATACAGAATGTGTGAAGTAAATATGGCATCATCATGTCGGCATTGAGTAAATGACAATTATGGTACATGTACATGAGGGAAATACAAGATTTCTTCTCATGTTATCAGTAAATGTTTTTCTAATATATATTATTACCACAAGCATTTCCCATCAGGGCTTAAAACACACAAACACCACCTACACTATAAAGAGTAGCACAGACGCAGCATTTAATAACATAATAAGTCACTCTTGGAGTATGCCTTTCAGTGAACCTCTCCGATATACACAACTTGAGAACTTTCATTTGTCATAATCACATTACACCTGCAGTGTTGTGTAATTCCAAACGATTTGTTCCAGAGAAAAAAGCAAATTAGTGTTTATTGATACTTCACTGCTGGGCTCTCATCATAATGTGCTAAAAGCAGCAAAACATCAGTAACTGTGTTTTTCCTGCAGAAAGCAGAACAGACCGAAGGTTTTAAATTTTCATTTAAATGAGTCTATTGCTCCTGAAAAAATATAAATAAATCACCGTTCAAACACTTGCACACGTTGCCAGAAAATCATAATCGTGCCCTGCTTTGAACTTCCTCTCTCTTAATCAACCGGACCACGTTTCTCACCCTCGTGGCTCTTGTGTGCCTCTTTTTTTCTAGATGTCAGCCCCGAATGAGGAAGCTCTGTGGGGCTCTTTAACTTATTTAAACAGTCCTGAGAGTGAGTGTATTACTCAATGTCGAGGTTAGTAGACAGAGATAAACACTATAACCACTCAAGTGTGTCAGCCGTTCCTGGGGACTATGATCCAGACATGTTTAGCTTTAATATAAATTATATCAATCAAAGAAAAAGCTCTATTAGAATGCAGTTCCTCACTTAAGCACATCCTTAATACACAGTTCCTTCCTATGGGTTAATAGGCTTTATGGCTTGCATTTCAATTGACTCAGAGCTGTTAGAGAGAGAGAAATAGAAAGCAAAAGCTTAGACATACTTACAGACATATACAGCGGGAAGAAAAATCCCCCAGTGCCCTGGATTCGACTGATAATTCCATTATGCCGCTTTCTATTTTTTCCTAGGGTGACCTTAACCTACACTTTGTGGGAATCTAAGTCTCATTGAGTTGTCAACCTTGGACAAAAAAAAACCTGACGACGCTACAAATACATATATCTCCGGGAAACCTGGCACTTTTCTACAGGATGACAGCCACTCCTGCAGTAGACAGTATTGGAATTTGGACCCGACTGGGATGACAAAAGGTGATTGAGATCTTTAAGCAGGAAGGGTCACATATTGAACAACCCACCTTAAAGATCCGCTGGATGGTGCAAAGAAAGCAAAATACACCTATAGTATGTTGTGCTGTCACTCATCTGATGTCAAAGATGAATTCAATCTTTTAAGCATTTAAAAAACACAATTACTGTCGTACTAGTAGTAAAAATCAGCAGTTGACAACACCTACAATAATGTTGATATTACCTTTGCCAAGGTGAACACTATATCCCTGAGGAAAAACACCTATTTAACAAGTGTTTTGGTGCGATTACTAACTGAAGTAAAATGTGTTTTATATCAACTAGACCTGATAAATGTGAGCGGGAGGGAAGAATGAAGAGCCGACAGCTTGAACGAACAATCGCCGTGTTTGAATTGCTCAACGTGATTGATGTTTGTTGAATCAGCTGACGATCATCAGCCCGGTGCACATGACTTACAGTACACATCCTGCCTGAACTAACGCAATGCTTCATTAACTTACTCTATCTATTCTTCTTCCAAGTCCCAACATGGCCACGTTAACATCCTTATGAAGTGCTGCACTCTCATGTATGCTAACCTCATGTGCAAACACCAGTCCCAAATAAGGGACTCCTTCACTCAGGAGAGGTGGTCAACTGGGCAAAGCAGAGAAAGCAACTCAGTGGAAGGAACAAAGTTTTTATAGACACTCCAAACTCAGTTTCCAAGCAACCTAATAAACACTAGATTGCTTGTTGTATTCGGAAATGAACCTCAATAAAAAGATTTAGGTGTCGGCAAACACATCACTCTTCGTTTATGGCAAGCACAGAGGCTGAACCAGGAGTTTCAGGGAAAATCCACATCCCGGATGTGTCATATTAATGGATGCATATTTGCCCTCTCAACTTGTTTGTCTATGTGACACAATGCCACTCTGCCTTTCAACCCTCTCTGTAAACACCGGCAGACTCAAACATCAAATTCAATGAGAATCACGTCTCCCAATCATGTGGTATTAATTATGTAACAAATGTTCTTTTTTTTGTTTCCCCTGATCTGGAAAAAATAACAGTCCATGGCTGTATTTTATCACGCTTAAATTACTGCAGCTCTCCATTCGCCCATCTCCATTGGCCCCAGAGGCAGGATTGCACCACACGCTATTAATTTCAGAATTGATTTTAAAACCCTTAGTTCTCAATAAGGCCTTGCCTCATGTTAGGTTATTGATCTTGAACTTTAACATGTGTGTTTAACATGAACATTTGTTTCCAGAGCCATTATTACAGTTATAAGTAATCACTCCCAAAGGCTTTTTTTGCAGTTGGAAAAATTCTTCTTCAAAATTTACAATGTGTTGGGCTCTGATCATTTCGGTTTAAAACATTCAAAAATGAACTAAACTAATTAAAAGTATCTAGAGAAATAACAGTGATGACATTATGTCACAGAACTATGTATTGTGTGAAAATAGCATGCTAAACAACTAGTCCTAAACCCATCTGTCCTGTAATACCACTTCTCCCCCAAGGTGCTATAATAGCCTGGAGAAGAAGGTAATAGCAATGCACCCAGGGCTTATCAATCATGTTGAAGGTTTTGCCCCAGGTGAGTTACTGAAAGACATAGTGAAGAAAACAATACCTGAATCTCCAAGTGAGCGACCTTTATCACTGTCTCAACCACCTGAACAATGTGCTCTGTCAAAGACCAGAAGTTATATAAACAGAAACAAATCATGAGTTAACATTTTCTTTTCTCCTGGAGAAAGCTGTTAAAAGTAAAGGGCTGATGCTAAAATCACAAAGTTTCTCCTAGACTGGGAAGTGAACTATTAAAGTTTGCTCTTTAGCAAAATTATTAACACAAACTGTAGATAAATACTCTACTGTACGTGATTTGCCTGTAAATTTAGTACTGACCAAGTAAGAGAGCTACTGAAAAAGTGGTATTTGCAGTGCACTTTGTGGCTGTAGCGTGACACTGAGACACAGCTGGTCCAGTCCGGCCTGGGATTAGTGCTTTGACCAGTGTGCAGCTTGTGAGATGCCTTTGCATGGGCCTGGAGTATGTGTTTTGATGTCCTGACGCGGTCGGAGGCCCTTCAGCATGGTACAGTTGCTGCTTACATAAACATTTGTCGTGTGCAGTCCCTCAGCCCCCCTCCCGTCCTCTGCAGCTCGCAGCTCTCTCTCCATCTCTCTCTCTCTCTGTCTCTGATCTAGAACGACTGACCTATGAGTGCCCACCTCTGTCTGTGTGCATGGTGAATAGATATAATAATAAGGTGAAATTAGTGAAAGAAAGAGTAACAAGAGGCCTTCATGCATCCCAACTGATTTGTAAAGATTTGTTTTTACTCGCCTAGACACATCATTTGTTATGCGGAAAGTTTGTTTTCAATATTCCACAAAGTTTTCTGTTGACATAGAATGAGTTTTCTTTGATACACATATATGAACTGAGTGACCTTTGAATAACGAAGAGCCTATGTTGCTGCATGAAACATCAAGAGTGTACGCATGAAATACAAATTTCTATTTAAACTAAGACTTTATTTCATTTGTGCTGCTGACTCTCTCCAGATCCACATCTCTGCATAATGCAAGGAAGCTCCGTCTTTCTGTATTTGACTCATATATCTCAATAACCATGTTTTTCAAATCAACTTCACACTTGGCAGCTGTGGAGTCTAGTTAAGTTCAGTGATAAATGTGATGCAATTGGCCAGATGGTGACACTATAATTTTGAACTGTAAGTATCAAACACAAAATGTTTTTTCATCACTTCTACACATGATTAGCAGTCGTCACCACATTCAGTACAGCACATCTCTGGACCAAGCAGGAAGAAGTATTTTGGATTTTGATTTGATTTTTGATGAAAGGTCTATAATTTAAAAAAATGGTCTCGCTGTGACTATGAAAATGTGATGCCATTTGACTAATAAGTGTTGCTGAGGAATCCCTGTCTGTATGCCTGCCCTTCACACATCTTGAGACCTGTTCACTCTATTGACTTCTCACTTGGCAGATGTATTGTCGAGGACCCATGTGAGAGCACAGTCAAGTGTAGAGCTGATCACTTGAGTGGAGCATTCTAAATGGCCACAAGTTACCGATGGAAACTGCAGGCAGTACTTTTGGGAACTCAAAACTTTCTGAAAGTTTTGAAGGGGCACTGCACTAGTTTAAATGAACGCTCTGATTTGCCATCTACATCATTCATTTTGTAATAAAGAGTTTTTCAGACAGCACCTGCTTGCTCAACAGACCATTATTCTTTTTGTTCATTCTGTCAATAGTTGTCGTGAAGCAGATATATTTGTTCCCTGACATAAACGCATTTACAAAAAACTGATAATCTCCCATATTGTTACGCAGACACTTCCACCAAAAATTACAGCATAACCCATCCCACACTGTACTCTTTGCACACAAAATATAAATAGCTTTAATGTTAACCAACCAGGCAAATCTGACATCACACATCCATAATCTTTATACTGCACCAGTGGATACAAAATAAGGTTACATAACTACAAGTTTCATCATGGGTGAGTCTTGCTTTCTATTGACAGAGTGATCACTCATTGCTATTGAGGGTGCAATTTTCAACTTTTAAATACAGCTTCTGTGTGTGTAAAATAAGGATATGACTGGTGACAACTTTCCTTGGTGGACAACAGACACGTAGGCTGGTGTGCAGCAACAGTAATTCTGTTTTATCATTTCTCCCCTTGTCTTCCAACATTGTTATTATCAGACTAAATATAGATGCGTGGTTCTCTCTCTCTATATTTGTTAGAATGTGTGACATTGGACATTTAAAATATGTAATTATCATCACAGTAAGCAGTTTATTTCTCCAAGTACCAGATTATGCTAAGCACCCCGACAGAGCTGCGGTACTGAATTCAGTGCAAACTGGCTGAGAAAAAGCCACACACGAAGCCACGCTTTTCCTGAGAGGAATCCCTGTTTTTCCCCGGTGGTTTTAAGTGTTTAGAAGCTTCTCTCAGAGAAGTAAGGACCTACTACAGAATAATAAACCAGGGATAATAACCACTTTAAAACTCTGCAGGTGGTGTTTCTCTTTCCCGTGTGGGAAGCTGTCACCTCTGCACGCAGCGCTCACTCTTTGCCAAGGATGTGATAGACTCATTACAGCGAAAAGGCAGCTTATACTATCAGCAACTTCGCTCCTGAGTTTGTGAAAAATTACATAATAGCATTTTATGCAGGTGATTACAGTAAACAATGATGAGTCAATTTTTATGCTCAAATTGGATTTAATTGAATTTGTTTTACGGTCTACAAGTCAGAAGAAGAACACACTGTTAGGATTATATTCCTTTCATATTTTGTGTTGTTTTCTCACTTTGTGGCTGTCTTTTTTATCTCTGTGTTTCTTGATGAAATGATCTCAGTCTAGACTCTGATTAAGTGAAAAAGTTGAAAGGACCTCTCTGAAGTTTTGCTATCCCTAACAAGATATATTGTGATTTTAAGAAACAATGATAATCTCAATATAATTTAAATCTCTTCTCTTAAACTTCTCTCTGGTGCTCTAGAAAGAACAGTTGCTTTTGTGTCTGGGGGGGTGGGTGGGGACTGTATTCTTGTGGCGTCACAATTTCATGACTCATGTCTATTTTAAGGTACAGTTTCTGCATATAGACTGTGTGAATTTCTCTGTGGATTGAGCGGGTTGAAACATGCAAAAGTGTTGTTCTTTTGTTTGTTTCTTTGACACAAAGCAATTGAATTCTCACTCTTTATGAAATAGACCCTTTAAATAAATTACTCTACTCGATATTTATAACACTAGTGTGAAAAATTAGGTTGAAATGTTCATTTTCACTTCCAATACTTCCCATCTGTAGTTTTTCGTGTATTGTTTCCAGAATAAATGAGAGAAAATGTGAAATGTGAAAATTCTCCAACAGGCTCATCCATCAAACAGACATTATATAAGCCTGTGGGAAACATACCTGTACATTATAGCTGGTGTCACCAGTGGAATGTGGTTACAGTGTGTGTGGTGGACACCCAGGATGTTATTAAGATCGAGTTTAACCCCCACAGCTACTGTAGGCCGCCCGCCCCCGTGTCAGCTATCTGTGCTCGCAGGCCGCGGAGGCTCATTGGAAAGATAGAAATTGTGAAATTCTTGAATGAACTCAAATTTATCTACGCATTTGTGTTTGCCAAGGATGATTTTGCTTTCCTGCCAGCAGAATTTGATGGTCCGTTTTCATGTGGTTAGTTATTTTTTTTTCCCCGGAATGAGCGAGTGGAGTGAGCAAATTAGGAAAATATCTCAACGAAATAGATGCAATGAATATTTCTATTTCGTGCGATTAAACTTATTTTCTCCTCTGGTAGATACAACTTGTTCAGTGCTCTTGGCCTTGATTTGTGTTCTGCCGGAGAGAAATTCAGTAATTACAACACTAAATGGAAAATGTGCTATAAAATTACATCTAACTTATGACACTGTTCAGCTTCTTATTAATCCAGCATTATCATTATATGACAAACATAACACGTTGCTTTAAATATGTCATTACCGACTCAAACTTCTATTAATGAGCAAGTGCAGCTATGTTTTCTGTCTTCAAATACTGTGATCTATCAATATTTATATGCCATTCATTAAAAGCATATTTAAGAAGTTATATTATTTTTATCCGTTTATTTTCCTTTATTAGTATGCAAGTCAGTGTCTGCCAAATTGTAACATCTACCTTACTAGGAGAGTCCCTATAGATGGATTATGAGCTTCTGAGAGAACGGACATGCCAGTTTTTGACGAGGTCAAAGGACTAGTCTCCTGCAAAAGCGAGGGAAAAGTCACTCTGAAATCCTGAAGAAAGTCATAACGATCAGTTTGAGGATATCAGGCATCAAGACATCACCACAGGGAGCGTTTGTCCCTCAGGCTTTCTGTCTGCTCCCTCTGACTCTGCTCAGCAGGGCCGGTCCATCGGGCTCTGAGAGCAAAAGACCCATCACCTCTTCATCCCATGATTCATCATATGTAGCTTTGGTGGCAATGGGGAACTTCACGTCATGTCATCCAGTTAACCTAAGGGAGAATTTAAGCAACACTTCATAAAATAATGTACTATCAACCATGTGAACTGAATATACAAAGTGAAAAGTTAAATTACATTTTATTAAAGTAAGGTATGATTTTATGTCCATGTAAATATGACACGCAGATCATGCACAAGCTCTGAAAAAAAAGCATTTCAGGGCAGATTTATTGTATTTGAGTTTGTTTCGTCCCCAGTTACCATGTATGCATCCGTTCATTATTTACTGTAGAGGAACTAAATACTTTCCTCCCAAACTACAGTGAAGTTGTAAAACTGGTCTGTAGTCATTTTGATTACCAATTTTCTCTTCCCCTTTTTTTCATGTCAGCACATTAAAATGACGTATGTAGTCACAGACCTAACAAGTAAAAACACCCACATTTACTCATGTTATCTGCAGCTGGGGTGTAATCTCTGGTATTATAGCATTTTCATGATCCCACTCTATCAGTTTTACTTGCTTATAAAGTTAAACATAGTAAATTACAATATAATAACTAAACAAAATTTAACTTGTAATTACCTTTTTTTGGTTTTAAAATGTAATTTTAACTGTTTTTGCATTAAACATCAAGTATACAACCTACATATTAGAAGATATCTAACTTGTTAGACAGTGTTTTATTGATTGTGGAACCTGGGGCTCCAAGGGGTGCCCCAGAAATAGATATTCAAATTTACTATGCTGATCTTGGCCTCCAGTTTTGCCAGTGATATCTACACAGTGCACAGATGCATCACTTCGAGAATAACAATGCCAAGTACTTTTAATTTTAAAATCACTTTTTTTAAAATGCATTTTTTTTTTTATTGAACCCTGTTTGTGCTTTTTCTTCTCTGTAGCCTCTCCATCACCTTCTTTCTGTTTTGGCTGTGCTCCTCTGACTCCGATAATCTGTCCTCCTGTTCTTCTCAGTTAAGGGATTTGTGCATGGTTGCCCCAGCGGGAGGGTGAAATGGAAGAGGGACAAGGTTGGGCGACATTAAATTGATCAGATGGGACTGACAAGTGGATTGCTTTGATCGGGTCTGTGGTTCAGCTGTTGGCGGTATCAACCTATTTCATACTGCGTATCACGTTACTAATGACTTTTTTTTTTAAGTGTTCCCGTGCAGCTCTCCCTCAACCCTTTTCTTTCTCACAAGCTGTCTGTATAATGTCACAAATAAGCAAGGAGTGATCCTGCTTGTACACACAGTAAATACTGTGCAACATAAACGCATGTGATGTCGTTTGGGGTGTTACAGGTTATTTATTTGGAGCTTTTTTTTTTTACAGTGTGAAGGACAAACTCTGTGTCCCACTGTCAGTCTCCCTGTCTGTCTCATTGGTATGAATAATAAATCCTCTCTTGGACATGAGTGATGGGACTTCATGCTGGCAAACGACACACAGAAGGTCACTTTTAGAAAAAAGACAATTCTTAGACTTGCAGTAAATGTCTTATTTTAAATTATATATATGATATGTATTTCTTGGGCTATAAAATGTAAACAGTTTTGACAGAAATTTCGGCATTCATTTTTAGAATTTCCAATATAGATTGATAAAATTATGTGAGGGGGAAATGATGCTCAGTGGACCGCCGTTCTGATTTTTGTCCTGGGTTAGGTTGTGCTTATCTGGCCAACCAATCCATGCTGCTGTACATTTTTTGTTGTAGGGGATTTTGTCACAGATAATAGAGCCACTTCCAATTGACCTCACATCCCCTCATCGTCCACAAATGGGTGAGAAGGAAGTCAATAGTTCCCAGCAGCTCTCCCCTTGATGCTGCAGCAAAACATTTGATCCCTAAATCCAATCCAAGACATCTTTTGTCCACTATTATCTGTAGTATTAAAAAAAAAAAAAAAGGGTGAGTGACAGTTTCCCATTTGTTGTGGGGAAGTTAAAAATGCATTTATTTTCTTTATAGATGGCTGACATATATAACATGTCATCGACTTTTAGTCTGTTCTCCATTATCTGGGGAAAATGTGTTTTTAGACATTCATTAAATTCAGTTGAGGAAAAACCTGCTACTGATTTCTTTCACAATAGATGCAATTTATTCAGTGAAACATGCCCTCTATATCATACTATAATTATATGCTGGTTTTGTTGGCTTTTGGCGCATGAAGCATCAGAATTTAAAAGCGTTCACAATAACTTTTCATTTTGAAAATCCAACATTTTCAAAAGCTGAATTCCACAGACCAAGATGAGAACATCACCAGCGTCAGCTCTGTGTTTCTGTGTGTGTGTTTCTCCCCTTCCTGCCTCGTCACACTCCGGCACACACAGACGGATCCCAGCTTGCCACAAAGACTTAAACCCAGGTTACCCTTGCTGCACCGACATGAGCTGATGTGGAATTGTGATGGGATTGAAAACGGAATGTTTGGAGGTTTGCGTATTAAAAAAGTCACATCAACAGCACCGTCGTAAATTGGCAAAATTAGAAAATGTTGTATTTTTATTTCTCCCGTCAGTGTTTTGCATTTCTGAGCTCCTGAGGGTCTCGCAACCTTTTAAACTCCTGAAAAATGTCAGCTTTCCCTTAACAAGGGCGGCTGCATGTTTAATGAAGGAGTCGTGTTAATGCTAATACAGCATGTAGAAATGGGAGTATAGCAGAATTACCAGATACTTTGCTAAAAACTAATTTGATGATGCCTTCAAGATGATGCAATTTGCAGGCAATTCATAATAAGGTTTTAGCAGCAAACTACATCGGGGTAGCCAGGGAGAGAGAGACACTAACAACAGGAAATTACCCGAATTGTCTTTAGCCTCTTTCATACGTTCAAAAAACAGACATCGGTTAATTTGCGCAGGCTATCAAGAGAAGAAATACTGCTTAGTCTCTCTTTCGCTTCCGAGAGTTAGGGGGGGGGTTTCCTTTTAACCGACGACATCATCAGCACAGTAATTTCCAGCGGGATAATAAATCACCTCTACCCTGGAGACAGACAAACACGGCATGTTTGATGGATAGGCAGAATTTTAAAACGTGAAAACATTTGGAAGAAGACAATACAGCACCACAGTCTATGCCAAGAGCCAAGATGAAACAACCCATTAACATGAAAAACAATCTTTAGGGAAAAAGATGATTTAAAACTATGTTGCTCGGGGGAAACGATGATAATCCCATGAGTGGGGGGGGGCAAAAATGTCAGAGTATGCAGTTTTGTGGCATAAACACATAAAAGACAAACTGTGAGCAAACACAATCTATTCAAATGAATGCCGTGAGGAAAGACAAATGGAGAAGAACAACAAAGTGAGGAAGTGCAAACAGGTTTGCAGCAGCTGAAGACAAATATATGACAAAAGAGGATGCCAGGGAAAACACAAGTGGGTAATGAGGCATGACATTAGGTAGGGAAAAAAAGGCACGCCAGGCTAAGAGGAAAAACATCAGCACATAAAAACTGTTATGACCTATAATGGAGTGAGGTGATTACGTGTTTGTAACGTCCTAGTGAGCCGGTGGAAGGCTGCCGTGTAGGATGCAGGTGTTGGGGCAGAAAAGGCGAGGAATGCATCATTTCGTCGGGGGTAAATTGTCTGTGACTGCTTTGCGTGTCCATCATTCCCCTCTGTGGTCTAATTACAGTCGGTCCCACCTGGTTACACTGCTCCGTCCTACTCAAGAGCAGGATGACGGTGACATACGACCGCGCTGGGATGCAGCAATGAGGAGTTACAGCTGGCAACAATTGCCGTTCGCAACGTGGCTAAAAGTCACACTCACAAGTTTTCCATTACTGCAAAATGACGGCACTATATCTCCGAGAAGCATTTTTTTTTTAAATTACAACTAGTGCAGGGCTGTAATAAGTATATATTCCTGTAGAAAAATGTCCTGCACCAGCTGTAAGACGTTTGAATGTTAACGGAAAATGATGGGATGTAATTATCATTGTGATCTGGAGCTTTAACACTGAAACTAAAAAGCTGCTGCAGGATAACTGTGTGATACACATTTTTGGATTTTTGACTTTTTGTGATAAAATATATTTTGTGGTATAGATGCAAATAAGTACTTTATCTAGGACTCAAACACAGGTCTGTTGCTAGTGAGGCAAGAACATCACCCCCTACACCACCACAACACACATATGGGACCTTACATTTTAACAATCATAATATAGTAATAAAGTTTTGACTATATATCTGAAAATTTTCACCAACAAGGATACAAATATCCATCCAAAAAAATGTTATTAAAAGGATACCTCAAATCACGCCATGTGCAAATAATAGCTAAAAGTGGAAGTTGTCAGTTCTAAAAACCAACCAGACTTTCTAAGACTAAAAGGGGTGCCTCTATGACGTGTCACAGTCAGAAGTCCCAGTCTTCACTGTGTAATGACAGGAATGTTCATTTACTCCTTCATCAAAGTAATGATGGAGGCCCACAAATACTGCGAAAGATAATAAGTCATCCTCATAATTGTTTTTTTTTCAGACTTTAAGCCTAATTGCACAACAGGAGAATGATACTCACACTCTTTTGTGTGCTTATTAATGAGGGAGCGTATTTGATGTCATCGATGAAACCCCTGCCACCTCCTTGAACGACAAGCGGTTTAATCTACACACGCGGCGGGCATTTTCTAGACATCACTTCGGCGGTCGTCCTTCAAAATAATAACTCATTTATTACACCATGACAATTCTGGTGTTCTAATTAATTAGGATGAGTATGACGTATATTTACATATTTACCATAATCATCCATAAATCAACTTGTCAGTTGTCATTTGCCATATAGAGTACACAGGACTAAGCAAGCAGCATTTTGTAATTCCCTGATGCAGCGCAACAGGCAGTAAATGAAGACTGACAGGCAGGACGCCTCCCAACTGCTGCTAACATGGCTGTCCATCACAGGAGGCACATGCCAATAAATCTAACAGCATCCTCTTCACGTCATAGGCAGGAGTTCAATAAGCAAGACAAGGAAAGACGGCGTTACAAGCGGCTCAGATTTACCACCTTCTACCTACAGATTTGCTATTTTATAGCTGTCCCTCCAAACATGTTATTTCCAGTCACTCAGGCAGAACGAGCAAGGGCTTCCCCAAAAAAGTGAGCCAGCCTTCACAACATGGTGTCACTGCAAATTTAAATAGAGAAAATCCATGAAAGGGAAAAAAAATCCATTAAGGACGGTAGCTCTACTGGGGAGACATCAGCCGTCCCAGGCAGAGCTGTAGAGAATCAGGAGGCTGCATGTGTTATATTGAAAAGAAATAGCACTTAACACCACTACACAGTTTATATTAAGAGTATTGGCTCACAATCCTGACAAACACAGTCACAGCTGATCAATTTCTCAGCTGGCGGTTGCTTTATAGCATATTTTGCTGCTTTATTATTTAAACCAGTGTGAGATCTACATGCATTTTAAAAGTGTTACAACAGGTTGGGTTCCATGTGAGGAATGAAATAGCGATCTAACTGTGGGAGGTGAGAGAACAGAATCAAGGGAGGATTTTATAACCTGATCTCCTCACCTAATAAAATACTGCCATATCAGACATTTATTGCAGTGAACCTTAAATTATCCGCGGAGCCATTTGGAAGTCAGATATCCGGCCTGCGTGAGGACATATTTTACAGCCTTCTCCTCCACGTTCCCACTTGGGAATTTAATTTGGTGATATTACACAGCACATGACCAGTATTAAGTCTGTGATCAAACAAATGACGTGCTCTTTCTGTCTACTAGGTGGAGTGTCAGTGATAATTGTCCCAGTGGCTTGTCTTGGTGCCGTGGCTGTCTCAGCACACAATGTCTTTATCTGCACAGAATTCAGACAGAGACATTCAATAATCATAGGAAACCTCAGTTTGCTATGAATCATGTCTTGATTTAGTCGTTAGTTAAGCTCCGCATTTGGCAATCTCCTGTTGAAATCTTATAAAGCTGAGATAAACAACAAACTAAATTATGTAATCAGAATGGAACATACAGATTTTGAGACAATGCAGTTTGGAAAAATTTCCACATTATCAGTCGTGGTATAATGATACTTAAACAATAAGAAGGGTTATTTGAATCTCATTTGAATTCTAGCAGCGTTATGTAAAATTTCATGCTCTGTGTCTCTGGTCACGCACAGTTTTTAAGGATTATCTGTTATGCTGAGGATGTGACCTCTGAGTCTGTGGGGATGGGGATGCAAAGAAGCTGTATGTAGTATTTTGTCAGTGGCATTTCATACTGTAATAATTTTTTATTACAACTAAGAGGACTTTTAAATCCTCTTTCTCATCAAATCTAATTAATCCATTGGACGTGCAGCCGCTTAATATGATTCTATTCATTGTGTAATTTTTTTTTCCTACCCCAAATGTGACTTTAGGATATGTCACAGAATGATTACAACTCAAAATACATATGGTTATCTTACCTGTGCATATCACTTCAAACTGTGCAACAGTCCTTTGGACGGAGGACAGCTGCATCTCTTCCAAATATGCTCGCTCACTTCCTCATAGCTCGCGTCTAATGAACCTGCAGTCTCTTCCTCTCACTTGCCTCCCTCTCAAGGTCTCATTTTTCTTATTTTACTACCGTCAGTCTATCCCCTTCCCTTCAGTTTTCCTTGATGTGCCCCCGCTTTTCTGCAGCCAAATCCTGCCTCCAATTATCTTGCTTCCTTCCAGAAACTAATGAAATCCTGCAGCTTTTAAACACTATTTGTTTTTCTTGTTCCTAATACATTTATTATAGTCCAGTATACTTGATCACATACCTACAGATACTATGAGAATAAAAAGACATAGTAAGGAATTTCAATTCAGACATGCTTAAAATGTGATTTAAAAACACGGACACATTGAGGCTGTTGGGGATTACTCTGAAAATTAGTTGGATACCTTTAACTCTATAATTTCAGAAATAAGCTTGATTGCAGCAGCTGGAGACAAATTTACATAGGTGTATATCATCATGGGCCAAACGTTATATAGAGAGAAGTGTTTGTCATTCACGTTCCTCTTCGCCGTGTCTTCCAGACGACTTAATAAGTACAGTTCAGTCAGTCACCTGAGCCACTGGCTTTTCCATTAAGTTGTTCTCGTGAAGCCGTTTAACCGTCGCCGGCTCGTTTCTCTGTTGATGGCTACGCCCCGAGGTGGGGATCACAATTCATCAAAAGTCAAGGCATACCCTCATCGCCTTTTGTCTGTATCGGCAGCAGGCGTGGCAACGGAATCAGCGACACACTATTCATCGCCACTGGTCTCAACGAAATAGGGATTTTCAATCTTATTGCCTCTACTTCTATTGAGACACATTGCATTGGAAGGGAGCCGCACACAAACCAATAGAAGCCGGAATCTGTCTGAGACACGATATCAAGGCAGTAAGCTGTAGCCAGTTAGCCGTACATGTTATTTCATTGATGGTAAGTTGGATTGATTGCATTGTGCGAAGCGAGGTGTTTCGCTGCTGTGTACTTTATAGAAGGTGAAACCACAGAGAATTCCTAGCACAATCTTCTTGCACCTAAACAATTACCTTTACAAGAGCAAGACGGAGCAGCATTTCCCTTTCATTTATATCTGCGGAGGAGCAATTTATCATTGCAGATTAAATGTGCAAGAGATCAGCAAATTCGGCTTAAGGAAATTGAGGCAAACTCTGACCTCCTCTTTGCACAAAGCAAAGAATTATCAATGAGTCATTTATTTCCTAAAGAATTGTGAAACCAGGGGAAAAAAATCTGTAAATGAGTAGATGCCTAGTGAGTTCATCAGCTGTAAAAAGCGAGTCATCAGGCGTCTCAACTGCAAATCAAATTTTCATTCTTCCCCCTGTTGATGTTTTACAGACATTCACACCTTCTATTAGTAAGGTTATAATTACTTATTATGTAGCAGAATGGTTCTTGTCAGTGCTGTTCTATTATGTGATTATAATTTCTGACACAATAACATGTGTAATAGGTTTCAATGCTGTAGGTTTTAAGAAAAGACACAATATAACAAATATATAATAAGTATTAGTACACATATAAACTAGTCATAGGTTTTGTATGTACATTTTTAAACTGAAAAAGAAAAGGAACCAGAGTTAGCTGTCCAATACAATAAAGACTACATAAAATGCAAAATGTTTCCAATGAAATTTATTGCAGGAATGGAGGTATAAAGTAGTAAAAAAAAATTAAGGCACTCATAAAAATGCAATCGTCTCAAAATGTGTATGGTAAAGTGTTTTACCACCATGGAATAAAATGTTGTGAAAAGCTATACAAGAGAAAGTGTGTTTGTAACAAAGCTGCAAAACTTGCACTATATTTATGCATTTATTTTAATTCATTTTTTAATAGATGCAATCTCATCTCTCACAGTGTAGATTGAGAATATTCAAGGTCAATGGATGTGAAGAAAATATATGTGAGGTTCATTTAAGGTAAATCTTTTATGATCCCAGCCATAACTTCTGGTAAGCTAGTTATTTTATAGCTGGACGACACGCTCTCTCCAGCCTCTCTATGACTCTCGGTGGTGGATAAGGGCCCAGGAACAGTCCCTAACTCTTTGGTATGGATAAAAGGCATTCTGGAAGCCATCTGCCACCCATGTGATCTAGCCAGTGTGTATGCTCCTGTATTTGTAAGATTATTTCTGACTAATTAGGCCATAAAGTAGAATACAATATGACGTGTTAAGTCGGGAAGGAAAAAGAGGACAAAGGATGAATAATGGGCAGGAAGTATTAGAGAGAAAGAGCATGGACTGGTGAAGTGGTGATGGATAATAATCTTTTTTTTATTATTTCTTACTCACTCTGCACTCGCCATTCCTCAAACAAAGTGCAGAAATATCACAAGATGTCAGCCTGGTTTCAGCTTTCCTGCTGAAATCCAGGCATGAGGAATAATCCATGCTACTATTCAAATCTTGGCTTTCAAATCAAATCACGTGAGGACTTCTGAATGAGCAGCATTAAGTTGTTAAAATGATTTTTATTTAATCCCACAAGTGCTTTGAACTTATCATGAATATTCAGACCCCTGCCTGCTTGAACTGCCCACGGTCACGCTGGGAGAGGTGAAACATTGAAAAAGACAAGTTTGGCTGGGCACATAAAATCCACGTCAATGCAACGGTAGCTTTTGCAAATAAACCAGGCGGGCCTGTACTTGCATGCAAATCAAAGGGTGAATAGACTCTTGATTTAGGGTCTGTTCAGGTTCACATTTTGGTGAAGCTCTGACTATTAGGTCCCTGGAGAAAGCTTTAAACTAAGTGCATTAAGCCAAAGCAATCTGTGGTTAGCATAAGCATCCCCAGGGGGACGCACCCCTCTCTCCAGAGCTTTTCTTTTCTGCTAAAAGGGAATGGGCTGAATCAATGGAGTGTCATTAATTGCAGGACAGGGTGGTATTCTTGGCTTCAATAACTCACAGAGGAAATGGCCGTCAGCATTATTGCACGGCACAAATCACACTGGCAGTTAGCTCGCTGATGGACAAGGAGCATTTGGGCTTGAATGTACCCGAGAAATGAACAAGAAATTATACATTAGAAGTGAAGCTCCATTAAAGTCACACTATCTGATTCTGATCAAAAGTCAGAGACAAACGCCCCAACCCCTGTCTATTCTGCTGCTTTTCTCACAGTCTGAAGGCTTGAACAAAGGTACCTTTACAGTAATATAAAATAACACTACAGGGGAACATATTGAAATATTATGTAAAGTACTATGTTTTTTTTTTTTTTTTTTGCATTTCAGTAACATTATACATACCATTATACATTGCACATGTACACACATCATAATTAACTAATCTGCAGTTTATATTTTGTCAAATCCATTATTTTTTTTAAGATTTCAGAATCCCAAATGTAAATGTAAAATTAGCTCAATTTTTTGGTGAGGCATGGACTAATAGTAAAACCTATTTATATTAGACTAAACAATAGCGAATAATCCTGTTTGAGAAAGTTTTGGATAAATTTCGTGTTGATCAAGTAATCTGTTATAACTGTTACTGTGAGAAAAAGGCAAGAATGGATTTGGCCAAAAAAGGTACATCTTTATAGTAAAATCAAATAAAAATAATTTTAAAAAGGAGTCTTGCTTTTCTTCTGAGACATTGAATGGCACACCCATGTATAATGAAGACATAGATATATAAACAGGATGGGAATATCTGTGAGGAAAGACAAATATACATTGTTGCAATTCATTTTATCTCCCGACCTGAGTTTCCACAATGGCCATTCATCAAATCATTATTGAAAATCTGTCACTGTCAGCATCAACTCCCCAGATCCTCTGCAAATTATAATGTAAATACACATACATAAATAACGTTGTGTCAAACACAGCAGAGGATAAAATATGTCACATACAGCAGAACCCAGCACCTCCATCTCCAATGTCTCACGTTTATTTTTTCCTCAGTGCCCTGCCAAATTACTGGAATTCCAATTACATATCAAATGCTTGATTAACCACAAATGAGAGGAGAAAATTGAACATGCCTCACGGTTTGTTTGCTTTTTTTTGCTCCGGGCTATGATGCAAAATAGAGAAAACCTGAGACTTCGAGTGCCTTATACATGTTTGGAGACAGAGGGAGAGATACTGTGGGTGTGTGATTGCTTACACACACACAGACACATACACACACACATTATGGGTACCTCATGGAGTACGGCAGCTTAAAAGCCTATAGCTGCTCAGGCATAACACTTTCCATGCATACAGTTTGGAGAGGTAATGAGTCAAATTACTTTGCTAAATGGAGAGGTCTGGTGCTCTGGAGTATAACACTGTGGAGAAGTGACCTTAGGAAGCCCTGCACTTTACTCACTTCTCTCTCTGTGCTGATGGACAAGGTTTTATCACCAAGGTTCAACAGGGTCTATCACTGGCTGCAGGATTATAGGGGAAAGGTTTCTGTCAAAAATGCCACGGCTCTCACAAAAATGCAAACTAAAACACTTAACAACATAAATACGCCATGTGCGCTAATTCTATGCAAATTGTCAATTAATCTATATATTTACACACAATTTAAAAGCAGGTTTTTACTCGATTAAACATAATGTGGCCAGTGGGGGGGCAAGTTGTCCCATTTCTTTAAATTTTTCCACAGTTACATTAATGTAATTACCCAGCAAAATTAGAACATTATTTCCATTGATGCGATGATTAAGGAGAAAAAAGACCAACGTGGATAAAAGCCTGACTGAGGAATAGATAATTTAGGACATTAACTCTATTGGGCCTGAGTTGATGTAAGGGGGGATAATGCAATCATTGGCTCTCTGTGGGTTGAATGCTCCATGGGTCGAATTTAAACGGCCACATTAGGGCTTGAAACACAGCTCGACAAGACGGATGGAATCTGAAACATACAAGTTAATTGTAATTAGCCATAAAGACAGATGATTCATCAACATAGACTGGGGATAACCTGACACAGTGGGTAGCAGATTGATATACCAAATACTAAAATCAATCAGCGTGAGTCCCAAGCATGTTGCACATTTCTAAGCAAAGCGTTCGCCTGACAGACAAAGACACTGCAGGACTCAATCATGTCCCTCATGTAAACTAAATAATGACTAATGGGGAAAAATTGCTTGAAACATTTAGCTTTAAAAATTAAGGAAAAACCTAAGGGGTGATTATGTTAATGAGAGCAGAGCATTTCGTCTCCTGGCTGCCTCAAAGGGAAGCCGACACAGGTGGATTCCTGTTCCTGCCAAACCAAGCAGCAAGGGCTGGAGGGCAAGTGTGAGGCGCGTTGAATTCAATGCGGTGTGTGCACAGGTGTGTGTGTGTGTGTGTGTGCGCGGGTGCGTGTGTTGACATGCATTTATCCGTTCGTCTCTGTCTCTCTCTGTGTGTCTGCATTTTATATCAGGCTCTGATCCAAGTGCCTCCAGATGCTGGTGGCATTTGCTCCCCTGCCAATCAAAGGCCCCAGCAGAACGCCAGGCTCTCACAGCTCAGGTTTACACGCAGCTTAACTGTACGTACGCCACAATTCCTCGACTCCACACTCCACACGCTCTGACGTTTGGTAATAAAGACAATTTTCTGACAGTTTAAGTGGCAATTGTCTTAATGAATTTTGTAATAAATATGTATAATCAGAACAGCATTTAATTAAACCTGGCAGGAGTATAATTCTTAAACATATATTGCAGAAAGTGAGATATGAATGACAGATCACAAGAGGGTTCAAGAGTTATATAAATATTGCACGTTTTAAAACACTCAATACACAGAAAATTGCACATAGCCTGTATTTAGAGACTGTAGCCTGCAGCATTTGTGATGTCACAATTTATATAGTCACTGCCAAACACCCTGACACGGCCATTCGAAGCCGATAAGAAAACCTCATCAATATTAATGGCACACAACAACCTGTCCTGTGTCGAGCTCAGAATGGAGTTTAGAGGGAAGATGTGAAACAGCTACAATCAGATGATTTTATTATAAAAAAAAAAAAAAAAAACACAAATATGTCTTGTTAGGGATGTCGAAACGTTACATAAACCCCAGGAAAAGTGAACTTTATGGGACCTTTAAAGTTTCCAAAAGGATTTCACTTCTGGATGATATGGCAACACCTGTGCTTATTAGTGGCAACACAAGTCCCAGAAATTCTTGGAGGCAGAAAACCATGCTTCAAGGAGTCATTCCCTCGTGACTCGGATTTAATGTCCTTTTCTGTGCAGCTATGTATACTTATATGGACACATTCCGCTTCAAAACAACAGGGACCAGCTGTTCAGATTTAACAGATTACATCATGAGTGACATATGCATATATTACATGCAACGGGGCGCATGCTTCCATGCTTGTCTGTCAAATTTCATCCAGTACATGCATGCCTTGTTTCCTGTTTATCCATGCATCTGCACATCCTTTTGAAGTCACTATCTGAATGGTGACAGACAATGCAAACTGCTGCATAGAGAAGTAGCTAGCTATCATGGGAATATGTGTTTGATATGATCAAAATTTTACAGAATAGAACTTTAAACAAACCGTTCCCCTCCCCTAAAAAAATACATTTAAACATGATAGAATCAAGTTTTATCAAGCCTTTTCATCTAAGATGTATTCTCCATACTGAATGAGTATTTATGGGCTACAGCATTATACATTTATCATCATAGAGGTCAAACGGGCCTCTGCGGAGATAATAGCTTTTTTAAGGCTTGGCATTCTGTTAAATTATGTGTCTATAGGTTAGGTGCCTCTAGCGTAGCAGGTTAATGGATAGCACACCAACAGAAAATGACAGCAGCAGTAACCGGAGCCAGGACAGTGTGAATGTTTCACACCGATGATCCACCTCATCCAATAATGAAGGTGAAATGAGAAAACAAGCAGGGGATGATAGTGACATCACCTTTGACATTTTGCCCAGTGGATGTCTCAGAAAAGACCATTTGATTGCAGCATGTAATACATGAAGCTAGATCTACAGGCCTGTACAAGGGCATTGTTTTATTTTGGTAATTACAAACTACAGTTTGTCTGCAGAGCTGCAACATGACAAGAGGCCTTAGTCACCTTCCATCAGTCTTGGAGAACTATTATTTTTCCTTGTCGTTGCACTGTTATATTTCATAGAATTGACTCAAAAAAACAGCAATAAATAATAAGAGAAATTTAAGGGATGACAACAGCGCAATAAAATGCCTTAATGTTCGTCATGGAAAAGAGCATCCGTCCCAATTGCATTGCTGATTCTGGCACAGATTAGCATAGCCTGTAAAGAATTGCTGACATCACTAAAACAGGCTATACTAATTAAAGCCAGAATCATCAATTCAGATCTTCAGACACCTTGAACCATAATAAATGGAAGAGAGTTTTGTTCCAAGTGAAGCTGAAGTTGGAAACGAATCAGAGGTTAGCGTCAGGAGATGACTAGATGGATGGGAGACAAAGAAAAGCACATGAGTAACTGGATGCTTCCTCTGTAGCAAAATGTAAAGAGTCATACATCTTTAAATTTGGAGTCAAATGTTAAAAAATACATCAGTTACATACTATACAAGCAATCCATTTTAGTCCTGTTAAGAGAAAAACGGTAGTTAAGCAGTTCTCGTTTTCACATCACTAAAGCCGGGTGTTGAAAATACTTCCAGTTTACAAATCCCTGTTCCATCTGAGAATGTTCAACACATGGTTCATTACAGTGAGGAGCAGCACAGGAGCAGAAAAAAAAGCTGATTCGCTATAGAAGTCTTTATAACACAGGAGGCATATCTGTGAATTCCACCGCACAAAGCATCACACCATGAACAATTTTTTGTTGAGAGCCTGCCCATAATGGATGGCTCAGTGGAGTAGAAATGAAGGGAGCATAGGAAAGAAAAGGAATAAAGTGTGGAGGCTGTGGGTGTGAAACAGGGAATAAACAAACCAATAAGAGAGTTAGAAAGGTGACAGCAGACAAATGAAAAGAGAACTGCTGTACGAGATAAGGAAAATATACAAGTTGTAGACCTAAGTAAGAATTACACGATGTAAAGAGAACAAAAATATTGCAGAAAAACGCCCTCACAGAAAGATATAGCAGTCATTAGGAAAAATGAGGCTAAAGCCCCAGTAATGAAGATACTTTGCTGACTTTAGACTCTCAGACATATATGTCAAAAGGATGACATCCGCTGTGTTTGGTTTGGTTTGTTCTTCGAAACCTTTGTGAATAAGTTTCTGAGAGTGCACTTGTTTGTCAGAATTGTCCACCAAAATACTGACACTCAGGACGTTCCGCTCAGAGGCCTCGATCCTTCTCTGTCTGTCTGCTGCTTGGCAAATGGGGAAGCTGTGTCGTTCATTATTATAATGATACAGACCTAAGATCCAGTATTAAGCAGACACTGTTCACAGATGCATCACCATGCCACTATGACGGTGCCCAGGTTTCTATCACTGACTTTGAAAAGGAAAAAAAATCCTAGGAGATCGTGTACACAAAATCAGAGAGGTCAAAAACAGAGAGAAGAAAGCGAGTTTGATCCTTTTCAAGATTGCTGGTGGACTGCTTCAGTTGAGAGAGGAGGGAAGAAATTCATATTTGGAAGCATAGAAAGAAACATGCATGGTTGACAGATGCTTGTTTTACTTTTTTGCATTTTGTTTTATTTGGTCTGTCACCACTGACAAATTCAATTACATCAAAAACTGGTTGCAAGCCCAACTCCTCGTGTATGAGAACTGACCCCAAAGTCTGATCATAACATTGTAATATTTCTCTTAAAAATGTATCATTTTCAGTATGAATAACAGTATGAATACTGCTTCTCAGTATGCTTCTCATACTGAGAATTTTTCAATATGAATTTTTTCCTTCCTCAGTTAATAATTTAACATGTTTTTGTGTATATATTTCGGCTCTGAGAACTAGCATACTGTAATTTGCCTTCTTTATTCTTTACAGAATGCTTGAGTCCAGTAAGACTATAAAGCTTTTGAAGTGAGCATTTTATACAAAAATAAACCATGCCGTTATGCGAGGAGTCCGGATATACAAGAATCAGATTCTTAATACTGCTTTTGAATTCCAAGTTGCCTGTGGAGCAATATTATAACATCTAAATACAACATGTCTGAGAGGATATAATGATCAACCAATGGCCAGGTATCTATTAGGATTCCTGAAGTGTCTGGTGATGGATGTACAGGTATGTGCACAAAATGTATTAATATTGCAAACATGTCTAGAGGTTAGACTACAGTGTTGTCTCCACCAATGTGTCTGCAGAATAACATGTCCTCAGGGGCGATGCATGAATCGAACGCTACCAAATAAAAATACATTTCTGCCACAGGAGAAAAGTTGGAGAGCCACATGTGCACACTGACTCCAGCAGGTATGGGACTATATGGTCTGACAGCTATAGTATGGAGTGTAATAAAACAAGGGTGTTTTGTGGAGGGAGGGGCTGGAAGGGAAACAAGAGAGGAGAAACAGGTTTTTGTTGCTAATTGTTCAGGTGCTTCTTCCCAACAAATTTTCAATGGTTTGGCAACATAATTACCCGTCTGCTTTTCACTATATGCACTATGAAACAAAAAAGAGATGGATGTGAGTGTGGAAAACTGCTGTATATCTGTTAGGCCATCTTCCACATGAAAACAAAAATGTCCCAATGCAAATTCAAAGGTAATGTTGGTAATATTCTACATTTTACTCTGCACATGCCATCATATTATCCATCATGAAAAGACCAAAATGAACAAAGACTTGCCAGCAAGTGGTGCATGTGGAGCCAGGATCTCTAATAGCTTATTTCTCTGTGCCACAGACTTACATTTTTAATCCAAAACCTATTAAAAATACATAATATGTGGCTGGAAATAGTCCCCAAATGAAGGCACTATTGACTCTTGTTTGAATAACTTTTCATTTTAATTTATTTATGTATGGTGTAAGTGTGGTGTGGTGCCCAGCTGTTTTAGTAAAAAAACAATGAAAACATAATAATCGACATATTAATGGACATTAGTTTCAAAACCTACATTTTCAGTACAACCCAGCGGTTTATGAGCTGCAGCTCACACAGACAGGGTAGAAACAGGACCGAGCAGCAGAAAAGCACATTGTTGTTTCATTGTCTGTTCAGGGGATTTATAGACAATGAGAATAATGTGGAATAATGTACTTCAGTTAGGCATATAAGTCTTTCTTTAGTCACATACATCCCTCAAATCACATGTCCATGCCCTTTCACTCTCAATAGGTGGTCCATATAAGCATTTGGTGCTCATTAAATCTGTGTTGCCACACTGATATTTTTATCCAGAAGTTTTAACACCCCCCCCCCCCCCCCAGCCTTATCCTGTATTAATTTTCATTTGTACATCGATTCGGAATTTCGTGGCCAAATGAATGTGTATCCATGTTGTTCATCAGATTGTGTGTCTCAGGCTGCGTCCAAACTGTTGCAAGGGGTGACTAAAAGTTTGACGAGGGTGTCCTGACAGAAACAAAAAGAGATGAGGCTAAAAGTTTCGGAAGGTATGTTACGGCCATAAATGAGATAAGATCATTTTTGTGATATAACACACAAGACATTAACGGGTATTGAGGAAACGGTTCACATACCATAGCCCTCAATTTCTAATAGGTGCGGTGATAAAGTTGGAATGTTTTCTTGGCGTATGCATGTGTGATAAAAAGGATCAAAAGTAGAGAAGTCGCGGAGGGGAGTCTTTGCAGAAAGGCTTTGTATGAGAAAACACTGTGAAACTAATTATATAGAGTCTTACAGAGCACACAGCCACATGGGCAGGAATACAGAGAACATAGTATCAATAAGGTAAGGTACAAGGCAATTAAATTTAAAAATAGCACCTGAAAGGCATATAGTGCCTAGACATTATAGAACAGGTACACCAATGTGTGGAGTAGGAGGAGTGGATCAGTGCTAAGCAGCAAATGTATGCAGCAGGAAAACTCAATCACAGACAAGAAAGCGTGCTTCGGAGAAAATATATTGATAGGCGAAGGCAGCATTTTGTGCCTAAAGATGCCTTTACAGCAATGTTTCCAATCCTGGCCCCCAAGCATATTTTCGATAGTTTGCATCTTCCAACACACCTGACTGAAATAATCAGCTGTGCAGCGCTGCAGAAGCCTGATAACCTGCCATTCATTGGAATTAGGCTTGTTGGAGCAGCGAGAGCAAACACTGCTTTAGACAAATCCGCCACTGGATGAGTTCGTAAAAAAAAGAGAAGGAAAGGGACTTGGCTACGT
Organism: Eupleurogrammus muticus; assembly: GCA_036785175.1. NCBI lineage: Eukaryota > Metazoa > Chordata > Actinopteri > Scombriformes > Trichiuridae > Eupleurogrammus > Eupleurogrammus muticus. The sequence continues at coordinate 12,751,193 of JAYKQN010000019.1, forward strand.
GCAATATGGCAGGGAACCAAATTAGACTCATTACATGCAACCTATTATGTGCCACCATCCTCCTAAAAACCTCAGCGGGAAAGCGACTGAATGTGAGACAAGACTGGAGAATGGCTGCTTTTTTTATTTTTCATTTATATTGTAGAATTATATGAATAAATATATATATATTTAAAAAAAAAACACGTGTTGATTCAGTGTAGTAAAATACCCGACCATAAGGTATTTCTTTGACCCTATAAACAGACTAGTATATAATTAATATTTCTATGCGCTGATAATAAAGGTATAGCAGCATATCTGTAGTTTTAGCTCCTGAAATAACCACACACATTTCTTTGAAAAATGTTAACATTACGAAACCACATTATCACAGATTTAAACGATACCAAAGAGTATATACGTGCATACTTCTGTCAGGATAACACCGTGTTTACATCCTTGTGTGGCAGCACCACGAGGCTCTGACTCTGGAATAAAAGTTCTCAGAAACAATGTGGATGTGCACCGCTGCAGCTGTGGCATGTTTCCTGTTCTTAACACCCTCGGCTTCTTCATTCTGGCCCCCGGAACTTCACTTAGTGCCCCACAGGGCCTCTCCATGTCAGCACACATATGGTTGTGAAGTTTACCACAGTCCCAGAGCAACTGAAGCATATGTAACAGACAGCATTATACTATGAAATAGAGACTGGGAAAGACAGGGCACTCATAGCAAAGCAGATTTCTGACTAAAACCTAATGAGCATACAAAACGAAGGTGTAGTTTTATTAGACTTTGTACGGCATGTGTAGATTATAGCTATTCTGGTGGAGTTATTCAAGGGAGTCAAGTAAAATAACATCTAACATCTATATATATCTGGACCAAATCAGCTCCTTTTTGTTACAAAACTAATATTGCTGCAGGTCCATCAGCTCTCAAATTGTCCCATTTTGCTCCATAAAACAAAGAAACTACTGCAAGCATGTGGTTTGATGCTGTGAACAAGTGGGGGAAAAAATAGCAGCCAGCTGTTTGAATTAGAATATGACAGTAGTAGTGTCATCGCTCCATACAGCATTAGGCAAGTTAAAAACTGCATTTAAACATCCCTGCTGGAGACAGAAAGGCTGCCCAAACTGACCCAAACAGAAGCAGTACAGCACATTTCACATAATCTAAACAAGTGTAGAAGCTATGGGCAGACTAAAGCGTCTGTCAGGGGAAAACTCTAATGCATGTCAAACAAGATTATTCACGTTTTTGCACGTTGGGGGAGGCACAGAATCGTTGATAAAGAGTTGATGAAGAGTTCCATCAGACGTCTTGTATTTCAGTTAATGTTCAATGTTCTGCTGAGTTATGAACAGGAGAAAAATGAAAATGTCAGATCAGGTTTTGACAACTGATACTAAATATTTAAATGACTTGGATCAGGAGAAAACATGATTTGCACTTTCCTAGATGCATCATTGACAACATTTTATAAGACCCGTTTGGCACAGCTGAAGTGCTTTTTAAAATACTGAACACAATGTTGCAGACAGTAAATATTTCAGTGGAGTGTGTGTGTGTGTGTGTTTGTGTGTGTGTGTGTGTGTAGTGATGCACTTGCACATTTCCTAACTTAGTCAAAGATTATTCTGTAATTGCCAGCATGAACCCCAGAGTCCTGCTGCAGAATACAAATGAGCTTTTTATAAGGTTCGACGTATTATTATGCAGAGCCTCCATTGCTTAGTCCGACTGAACTAGTTTTCCTCATTATGTCTCACCTTTTGTTCTCACAAACCCTCCATCAATTCAACTTTAACTGACATCATTAGGATACCCGGCTAGACAACAACAGATAGGCGATAACAGTGACAGAATATGTAGCTGGTGGCTTTAATGTTAGGATTAATATGCAGCTTGTGAGATATTGAAGTCTCGCCTGCAGGAATAAGACACACATAAAGAGTATATTCACTCCTGCACAACTTAAGGATTTATTAATGGAGTGCTGGTAGAGTGTCAGGAAAACGCATTTAGCATTTCATATCTCTTAGGAATAAAGAGTAGTGTCTACAGTCAGAAAAAAACTTAACTAACCTAACTATTCTGAGTCATTACTTTACAATCTTTGCACGACTGACAGGGTGACATTTCACTGTGAACGCACTGATCACATGTGACATATATGTGGTGTTTTCCTTGCGATCGAAATTCTGCAAAAGATGAAAAAAAAATATGTAAATGTGTAAAAATATTCAATCGATGTAGGGTTTCAAGAATATTAACATTCTCCAGTATTCAAATGATTTCTCCAGTGAGAAATGGAGTACCTCCTATTGTGGGGTTTGGATAAACAACATCCCTCAAATCATCTCCAATAAAATCTGCCACTAAACATCATCAACCATAAAACCAAAGGCTGAAACTGATAAGACGGACCAAACGCTTTTCTTTCAATGGGTAATCATACTTTAATAAATGAGGTGACAGAAATGGTTTATCTTCATTCACATGCCCCAAATGTGCGTGTCCATATCCCTTGTAGACCATGTCTGGGCTGTTACGGCAAACCTTAAATAAAACGCACGCTCACTGACTTCTATCCAACGCTCGGCTGCTTTAACCACACCTGCTGTTGTGTTCACGCTCTGTGTGCCACGCATCCATGACAAATGAGCCTTGCCTTTGGCAAGTTAAAGAAAATGACCATTTCTGATGTTTCCTTGTTTTGACTGTATTTGTGTTGCACCTAAAACGATTGCAGTGATCGTTAGCCTGAGGTTCCCTAATCTCAAATTAATACCAGGTCCACTATTAATCATATCCTCAGTGCAAAACATGATTTGCATATGGAGGCTACCTTGCCAAAGGCGACTTCATTTGATACTAATTTGTCAGCAAAGTTGAAGGTAAGATTCTATCACTGAATAGGTAGAATAGATAAAATTATCACTAATCAGCCACATGGCATGGACACACAGGGTTGAATTTAGTAATTTCATTAATTTTAAACAAGGTTATGAGATCATCTATATTATAATCTTGAAAATATAATTTTTTAACCTTAAATAGACTACTGTGAAATATTTTTGATGGTTGGTGGGAAGCACTGAACACGAAGGCATGGATTAATAAATAAGAGAACAAACAAATAGTGCCAAATAAATAAGTACTCTAGTTTAGTTATTTTCTCATATTTCCATTTTTTTTTATCATATTTGAATACATGCATTTTAGCATGTGCTGCAAGGCAACCACCGCAGTGGCACTTCCCAGTATGACTAATACCCTGGCCTCTCCAATTCTGGATCCAATGCACATATTCATTTAGAGTAAATCAAAGAACCCGTTCCTTTAAACCTCACATGCACAGCTGACATTTTTCCCAAGCTCTATACCTCAGGAACCCTGATCGCGTCATACATTAATTTCAATCACCCGCTATCATGTGTAGTGTAGCAGTGGTATTAATATTGGTGTGTGGTGTTTGTGTCAGTCTTCCGTACACTGATATTTACTTTCCACGGGTAATAACTAACAGATGGTTTGCGCCTGCCACTGATGCCTGTTTCCCTATACGGCCTTTTGCTTTTGCTAATAACAAATTGCCTGGAATGTGCATCCAAATTAAGGTCAAACATTATTCACTAACATCTTCACATGGGTACCAACGATTTAATAAGTTAGTGCAGGTTTCATGGGTGATACACAGGTTTTTATTTTTTCATCTTGTTTAGATTCAACAAAAACATTTAAAAGATTATGTTGGTGATATTTGCTTTTTTTCTGACAGCCCCATGAATCACCAGCCAACATTGCACTAATATGTGCAACAGACCTCCATAGTTGCATGCCATTGAGCCATAGCGTTGCAGTGGGTGACGTGTTCCTTCCATTATTGTCATCAATCATGTCACATTAGTATATTGTTCTGCTACTACTGTTTTTCTAATAATTTTTCAGATTTCCATCATGTGATCTGTGTATGTGTGCGTGTTTGGTAAATTATGATGATGCAACCAAATAAGATTATTGTACTTCAACTTTTACTGCATATTTTAATGTATTTTTGGTCAACTTGCCTGGGCTGGGGACCACTGTAATCTGGTGCAAAGCATCTATCTTTTCTCTCTGGAAGCAACGTTATGTTGCTTGTAAAGTGTCTCTGAGAAATTAAACTACAACCATGAGCAGTGTATTTGTTTGTTTTGAGTCAACCTAAAATTAACCATACTGCCTTGATTACCCTTACGAAAATTAACCATGGCTTTACCATGGGAAATACCGTGGTTTTACCATGGTTTTTTGGGTAACCATGGTTAACCATGGTTTTTTTGTGGTAACCATGGTTATACTATGGTTTTTATGTAGTAACCATGGTTCTACCATGGTTTTTGGATACCATAGTATTACTATGGTTGGTTCATGGTACTTCCAAAAACCATGGTAGAACCATGGTTACTACATAAAAACCATAGTATAACCATGGTTACCACAAAAAAACCATGGTAAACCATGACCCAAAAAACCATGGTAAAACCATGGTATTTCCCATGGTAAAGCCATGGTTAATTTTCGTAAGGGTAATGTTTGCTCTAAGCATGAAGCTGAAATAGTTTGCTGAGAAAAGCACAATTCACTGTTGTTTGAGTAACATTTGCTAAAGTCTACAATGCTCAGCTTTAATTAATCAACCTTGTTTATATTGAATATATAAGATGATTGACCGGCATGAGGCTGAATGACAACATTTGCGAATAAGACCAAATATCCAGCCTCAGTGTGACATCAGAGTGATAATATTTCAACCTTTTATCCTGAAACACAATCACACAGGCAGGCCATTTAAGTCTTTAATGGTTGATCAATACCCACCACCATATCTATATACACACATGCACAAGAACAAAGGCCTATTGATCCTATGTCAGATAACATATCAATGTATACTTTGTCCATTAAAGAAAAAGACAAGCTTGATTAGGAAAATAAAGACTTTTTTTTTCTTTTCACAGTCTTCGAAAGGTTTTTGCCACTTAGGCCAAGGGAGAAAACAGATATTTTGAAGCATGGATGGTTATTCAATGCTCCACGGAGGGTAGGTAAAAGAAAAAAAAATCCCACAATATGTTTTTTCTTCTTCTCCTAAATGCAGCTATAATAAATTCCTAGAAAAAGAGATTAAATACTGTGTCTAAAGACTTAGAACTGCACATCCTGCCAAACGCTGACACGGGGGGAGGGGAGATGGTGTAATTTGTGGATACAATGGATTCTCCGAGTCTTAACTCACCAAACGTTTTGGGGAGGTGAAGTGTCTGGAGGTCACCTTTCAGCGGAGTGCCTTATGGTGTCCGTGCTGTCTGCTGGGGGTGCGTGGAGATCCTCCTCCGGTCGGATCATTGCGTCTGCGAGGCAGCCAGAGAGCAGAGGGGGCAACGGGAGAAGGAGAGGACAAGAGAGAATTAGTCATAAAAATAAAAAGATAGAAAAAGATGTGTCCAAATTAGGAATTGGAACACCTACAGCTCATTTTTTTTAGAATCTAAAGAATCTCCGACAGGTGTGAAAGACCACATCCCTATGCCAGAACAATCGGAGCAAAAATCACTGCACTTTTTCCCCGAAATATAAATCCATTCTGCCTCTCAAAAGCCATTTGTCAGGAACTAACTTGTATATCTTTGCATGCATGTTGCTGCCAAACATCTCATATTGCTCACAGGAATCAACCATGTCATCTGTGGCAGCCTCAAAATCTTTATTTATGCTTTATTTATGCAATATGTTTTAATCAAGGATCTACTTAAGTAGTACAGCTACCATTCCCCACTGGATAATATCTGTCAAAGGGAAGAATGGCATGTCTTCATGTCTCGGGAAGTGTTCATGCCTTATATAGTCTTGGTCTTGTAGAGATGCCTGCTGCACATAGCTGGGTCTAGCCAGGGGCTAAGGAAGCAGATCTTATGAGAGCTCATTAAAACAGTCTTTAGGCTTTCAGAGGCAAATATGAATTCACAAAAAAAAAACAAAAAAAAAAAAATCAGAAGTAATGGAAGAGTTCCCAGACATAAAAATGTACAATAAAAAAAACGGAAGTCGTAGCTGACTGGGATGGCTCCGTTGAGACCTGAAGCCGTTTTTGGCCATTTTTGGCTTGCCTAGAACTGTTGAGTAATAAAGCCTGCAAACATGGAACCCTGTGATGCACTGACAATCTGTGAACATTTTTTTTTTTCAGAACAACTTAAGCTCTATGAATATTTATGCTGCAACGATGCCACTTGTAGCTATTTATTTATTTGATATCTTCACTGTAACGCCCTGTACATTGGCAGGGACCAGTCCCCGGTTAGCCACCCACGGCGTGTGCAGAATGTTGCTGCCCGCCTCCTCACGGGAAAGAAAAAAAACACACCACGGCAGTAGTGAAGCCAAGACTTCACGACGCCGGCTCCAGGTTCGCCTTCACATTGATTTAAAAAGTCCTGCTAATGGTTTTTAAAGCTCTGAATGTCTGGCCTGTCTTAACCCCTCTGAGCTCCTGCACCACTGCACCCTAACTGGAGCCAGAAAGGTAATGTGTTTGGTTTGACTTGATTTAATTAGATTTATGCTCGTCCCACTATTAAATCATTCACAGGATGCATTGGTCAACCTCGGATTGATCAAAAGTTACCTGCAAAACAGAATGGAAAAAGGGCTTAGCGTCGATGCCAGTTGTGATATATGATCAATGATTGATTGTTGACTCTGTCAGTATGGATTAATATTACATAGCCTCCCAAAAGACACATGTTTCAGGAGGGAAATAGAAAACCGTCTACATGGGTTACGGACACATCAAAGGTGCTACAATTTATTAAATATTAATTAAACCTTGCAGAATTTCGTCATGTAAGACAACTCAAGTCTCGTGGCAGTTGGGGAGATAATGAGCAGAGGAAGTTGAAGGTAGAGGTTAGGTAATAATAATCAAATAATTCACAAACACCAATCACAATTCACAATTCACCAAAACCGGTGACACAAGCGCTCCATGCTCATTTTCATGTTACATTTACAAATTACACCTTAAAGGTCACATTTCTCCTCTAAGGGGGAGCTGTATGACATTTCCAGGTGAGGATGATTCCCTCTGCACATTTTTTTTAGTAGCATTGACATTTTCCCTGCTATAAATACTGAAGTAAATTGTTTTTTTTGTTTTTTTTAAATCCACAACCCTTTTCTGGCCACTTATGAAAGTCATTTAAACATGCTGGAGTGTTTTATCCTCATACTGGTGACCTCTGCTGGCCTTTCTGCTGCACATCTCAGCTGAGTCTGCATGGGCCTCCTCAGGTGAGCCATGAAGGGGACTGGACAGGACAATTACCATCTTCCAGAATTGCTCTTTCAATCGCTTACAATATGCAATTTGCATGAAATACCACAGGAATTGAATGCACCTTCGCCACAATATTATGAATTGTTCATTTTTCAAATAAATGGAAATGTAAATGGTCTGTGTTTGTATAGCACCTTCCTACCACTCAGAGCACTTTACCCTACATACCCATATTCACCCATTCACACACGCATTCATACACACATTCATACACTGCTGGAGGAGGCTTTCATGCAGAGTGCTTCAACTCATCAGGAGCAGTTTAGGACGGGAGGAGCCGGGAAACAGAACAGAAGTCTGTCATAATGTATGACGTGTGAAGGCCATTGCTTTACAGGAAACAGTAAAGTAATCATATAAGTTTTATTTCTCCTCAAAGCAAATTAGGAAAAAACACCTTTATATGGTTATTTTTGAAATGCAATTGTGAGGAATAGAAAAAGAAACAAGCTTTTGTTACATGCCAGAATAAAAAAAAGGAGAGCTAGATTTCCATGCATGGAAAATAAAACCTGTGGTATTTGTTGATGGGAGGCAGTAACAGATCTTGTTCTTGTCCACTCCTACGGCTGGAAAAGGCATATGGTTATGGTGAGCTATTTGAGAAGCCGGTGCTTAAATTCTTAGTAACAAGCAGCGAGTTCCAAATGTCTTATCTGGTGAGGACATTAAAACGGGTTGCTAGGAAACATCTATGGTGCTATTCAACACAATCAACTAAGTAAACAGGACTTTCTGTAGTGTCACAGGCTGTAGAATGACTTCCCAAAATTAAACAAAGAGCTAACGCAGCTAATGTAGCTCCTGGAGGAAAATGGCATAAAAAAAGTGCATGCATTATGCAACAATTAAACGTTCGTCCAGTTGAGGCGCATCCGCCTCCGATGAACACGGGGAATTGTCCGTTGCAGCACACGACCCCTGTGATACACACAGAAAACCGCAGAGGCAACAACTAAAACATGAGTGTGCAAATTAAACATTTAAACCACTGCAAATCTCACAACACTTTCACTCACAGTCCCATTGGTCTCTTTCTCCAAAATTGAGCCCCTTATCTCACCGAGCTATGGTCCAATATAAATTTATGAGCACAGCTCTTCAAATTTATTGGCCGAAAATACATTGATATCACCTTTCACCAACTGTTTATCCTTTCCCTGAGAGCGCTGCAAAGTGAGAACAACCACGCAGACCCTACACCATTGCCCTTGATTAATGTGTTTTAGGATTTATGTTGTACTAGTTAAATAGCCAGTGGCAGCTTGATATAAGAGCTGCGAGTTCTGCTGGGACATGATAAAAACGGGGCTCAAACCCTGCTGAATGCTGAGGCAAAAGGAGAAGACCCTTCCTGAGCCTGTGTCTGATATTAACTATCAAAATACATCTCAACCTTGCAGCAAATACTTCATCCCCACTGTGGTAAATGCTCAGACTCAGTATCTAATCACCTGCTTGTAAGGGCTTTGCAAGTGCCTCTGTGCTTCAGTGCCTTACAAATGGCTTTTTTTGATGAAGTGATAGTGAGGAGGAGTGTATATTGTCTCCAGCTGTAATACTGCCTACAGGAATGTGTAGGAGCAGTTTAAGGGAGAGAGAGAGAGACTGAGACCTACAGAGGGCCACACAGAAAAGGGCAGAAAGCGTGTTTCTTATGGTTGAACCACAGTTGAGATTAAGCCAAGGTCATCCTCTTACTTATGACATACATGGAGCCAGACTGAGTCCCTCACTTGGACGCTTTCCATCTGCTCGCGCTGATAAGACGGGCTACTTCATGTGCAGCAGCCAGACACCACGGCTCTGCATTGTGTGGACGGCGTGTGATTAAACCATTTTCTGATTCCGTCGAATCACAATAAAGATGAATGTTCCCACATGTACAGCACATGTACCCTTCCTTACAACGAACTGGAAAAGAGCTTTATCGTTTTGATCGTCCTGATATCACATCTCATCTACAAAAACTTAAGAAAAAAGTTTGGCATACTTGCAGGTGTTGGTGCATTTTTGAATATTCAGTGATGTATTGTGGGGAAAACATTGCAGTCACACCTGCTGCTGGACAGGGATATGCTGTTAAATGGTTTATCCGTATCAGGCCGGAAACTCAATCGCAGGCTATTAAAGCAGCCTAAAATGGTTTAACCCGAAGAGGACCCTAACTGGAGCGAAGCCAACAATGCCACATATTTTTCCTCCAGTGTCTACTAAAGCTTATGTAAAATGGAAAGGTTATTAGGTGTAAGCAGGGCGCAATTTGCCAGCGAATATGGTGTGGATTTCAACCCGTAGTCAATGCATCCCTACCTCTGCCTGGTTATTTTTATCCCCAGTGGGGGCACAGATTTATACCCCTCACAGTGATTTATACTGCTTCACCACCATGGACAATATAAATTATATAAAATAAAAATAGGCTATTCAACCAAACATTTTTTCGAGCGCTGCAATGTGAGAACAGTCATTAGTGCAAGCAACGATAAAATGGGAAGTGAACTTTTAATGTCAGCGCCACAATAGAGATGACAGCATGACTCTGCTATATGACGGTGAAGTAAATGGACCAGGGATTGTCTCCCTCCCTGCCTGGAGATTTGCAGAGATGTGGGTAAAAAAAAAAGGGTCTGACACGCTGCCGATGACCCCTCCACAGGAAAAGTAAAAAAAGGAGACAGAATGACGTGACATCCCCAGTGACATTTACAACACTGACATGTTGAAGGTAGATCACACTTTGCCCCTCTCCCTTCAGGAAGAGGTTGTGTGGTATTAAGTGCAGAACTCCTTACTTCTGCAAAAATGCAGAACCTGAGGTAGGGAGGATCCAAAAAATGCTCAGACATTTGTTTTTTTTATTATTTTTATTGATTCATGATTTATTTATTCCATCTAGAGTTTTATGGACAGCATTCTTAATCTATAGCCTATTTATTTGCATGATGACAGCACATTTTGCTTTTCCATGTTGTGATTACTTCCCTATTCACACGGCTGAATAAAAGTGATTTGCAAGAATGACAGAGTCTTTTGGAACCTCAGTGATACCATCAACAGAAATGAAAGAAGCATTGGGGATTTACTTCCGATATTGATTTAGCATTTAAGCTTTTGTTTTGTAGTAAACTAGTTCAGTGCCTGTAGAAAGTCTGTATTCCTATAGAAAAGTAGATGGATTGGATTTAATTTTTCACTGTCCTACACTGCACTGCTAACCAAATTATGTGTAGTAAATGGTGAAATGATAATCTCACATTGTTTTAACAACTTGTTCAACAGCTCATCTATCTATCTATCCATCCATCCATCCATCCTTCCATAAAATGAAACTGTCAGGATTTCCTAAAGCTCTGTTAATGTGTCTTGAAGTTTCAGTGTCGTTGAGTAGCTGCAGATAGAGTGTAGAGAGTGGTTCTTCTCTAAAAGAAGAAAAAACAGCAGCATGTGAACTTTTCTTTCTAATTTTGTTTTTTTGGTGTCGGGTACAGCCACAGTAGCCTGTGTTTATGCAGAATAAAGTAGCAGCTAAACCAGGAAACATCCTGCTACTTTTTTCAATAAATTTAAATATTCTTGCAAGAGCAGTGGTTAACTTAAAGTTTTATCATTTCATTTTAAAATGCTATAAAAGTTATACTGCAAGAAATATAAATATTCTTCATTGTGTGTATATATATATATATATATATATATTTTTTTTTTTTTTGTGAAGCCAATTAAATTTAGGTTTTTCTGTAAGCCTCCTATTTAGTTGCAGCAACAGCTGTAACAGACATACAGACAGGAATGAATACTTTATGGGTGAGTCATTACCATTTGAAGTGATTGGATAGCCACTATGTTACTAGTCTTGCATCAGGATGGCAACAGATTGGACGGTTTAAAAAAGTGGCAAAATAATGAAGCAGCCTATGTGCTGTATAAGGAGGAGGATTTGGTTTTGTTGCATGCCACCTCAAATAAATAAAGCTTTGTATGCAGATCAGTCAGCTGACTGTTTCTGATGTTCAGCAAAGAAACTGCGAATTTGTGCAATAAAATAGAAAAAGAAATTCCTTGATCAAAATAAAAAATAAGACACAAACTCTTCGACAGCAACCCACAGGCACATTATCACCATGTTTTTGTCACTAACATTTCATGTCATTACCAGAACAAACTGTTGTCTTCGTCTGCTAAAACAATGCAGGTTTCACACAGTGGCCACACATGTTCAAAACTTGAAACAAATGGCCATACTCCAGGCGAGCTTCTGTACCGTCTACAGGCTCACGGACTGATCACCATAACTACAGCTGATGATCTCAACATGCAATGCTTCCTGTTAAATGAGCCTTGTCCCATGGAGGTGGACCAATTGGCAGGAAATGAGACCAAATTGATTGGGAAGCAGATGGAAGAGAAGCAGCCACTATAAAAGCCCAAGAGGCTGTAAAGGAAGAAAAGAGATGCGGGGTGTACATGAGAGAAAGAGAGTTGGAATGAAACAAAGGCTAGATTAAAGGAAAAGGGCACTATAGAGCTATTTCCTCTTTAAAATCATTTTGCTTCGAACTACTTCACAATAATATTAACAGTCAGTAACACATTTGAGGAAAAACTCAGTTTTCTTGCATCTGTAAAAACATTTTAACTCTGTAACTGCCTGTTATATAATATTTCCAAGAAACAAGTCGAGAGAAAAACAGAAAGGCTTGGAGAAATTGCCAAAAGCATTCACGCCCTCTCACATCTGTTAAAAGTCATCTCTCGCTCTCTAATGAGTTCCACACAGAGACAATATTTCCACTGTCACACTCAATTTCAGTTGTGTTCAATCTTTGTTTTCAGGTACATCACCACTGACGGCAGAACAGGTCTTTGTGACCAGCAAACACTGCACCGGCGAGACAGCCGCCAAGACCTCTAAACGTAATCAGTGATCCAAAAGGAGACAAAAGGCTGGCCTTGCTACCGAAATTTAAAAAGAGCCAGCTATACACTCCTAAATTAGCAGACACGTTTTTAAATACACATACTAAGACAGTCCTAGACAGACAGACAACTTGAAAATATGTGCACAAGGTCATACCTTGGCGTGGACAACGTGACTGTGAACTGATTATTAGTATTTCATTAATAGACAGTTGTGTACAATCTCAAGTTTTCAAAAACGAGTACATATCTTTCAAACCCAGTACTGTGAGTACACATTGGTTACAAATGACACCCCTGTATTTTTTTTTTCAACTGAACATATGTATGATTTGACAACAATGTTTCCGTGCAAGTGATACCAACAAGGAAATAATAGTTGGCCTGATGCATACAGCAATAAATGGCTCCTGAAATTCCATGAATAGCCAATCCATCCTTTGTGCTATTTGTAAGCTGCACAAATGACTTGTGGCCATATTAATGAATATCTGTATTGAAGCTCTCACACACACACACACACACACACACACACACACACACACAAACTGTGTTTATCTGGCTGACTTCACTTAGTTGAGGTCAGTGGATTACAATTTATCTTGTAGAGCCGGATATGAAAGCTTCATATAAATCTATATAGTATATGAGGAACAGCAGCATACTCAAACCCCCCCCCCCTTTTACTTCAAGAGTAGAGAATTATAAATATAGAGAGAGTCAGGATATTATATCGTTGATATTATTTTCTCTGTGTATGTAAGATGGACAGCTGTTATTCTTTAAGATGAATAGGGAATTATTCTAAGATTCATGAGAAATGATAAAAGGAAGAAATAGAGCCTTGGTGAGATCTCAATACCATTATTCCCCTCCACTGTGAACTACCTCTAACATCAAATCAGTCCGTGCACGACCGAATACTTCTACCATCGCTGAATTGAGATGTGCCATCTACTTCAAAAGCCCATCGATCCCCACAAAGTAGACAGTGTCAGATAATGACAGACCTAAGCCATCAAATTACGGTGTAATGTATTCATATAAAGTGCTTTAAAATGTAAGGTTGTTTGCAGGGTGTAAAGTGCAGAGGTAGAATGGTGTGACTGGAATGGGTTGTGGCTAATTATCTGCCCGGAATTTGAATATAAAAAAAATCAGAGCGGTGTCGGCGTCATTAACCCTTTGCTGCTACTCTGACCTTAGATGTTCATTTGATCTCATCGTGTTTTGGTGAGCGTGGAAGCAAGAGCGAGCCGAGGGTGGGGGGGCGAGGGGGGGGGCTTTTGATATTGTAATGCAAAATTTCTTTTATCTCTCAATGACAGTTTGAGCCCAGGCCTGCTGTCCAAAATCTCAATTAGTCTCAATCTGAATATATGCCAGGTGTGAGCGACACGGGGGTGTCGGCGTGTGGTGGAGCGGGGGCAAATGTAACTGTAAGGGGTAATAGGACTAGAAACTGTGCAACACATAAGCAGATTTGGACTTTTTTTTTTTTTACGCAGTCGAGGAAACGTTAAAAGGAAAAACAACAACAACAAAAAAAATCAAGAATGGCAATCAGCCTCTCGTCTGTTTATAGGTTTTTTCCTGAAGTTAATGGTCAGTATTGTGTTTGACAGATAATTGAAGACAGCTTGCTTGACAAATGATGCACATCCGTGCTGTACACAGTGAAATTCCTCGGCCCATTTAGCCAGCAGTCATCCAAGGCCTCGTAAAGTAGCCCGCAAGAATCCCAAAAGCTCAGAGCTCTTAGCATAATCACTCGGCCAAAGCAATGTGTTTTTTTTTTTTTTGCCCCCACGAAGGACATTGTACCTGCGACAAGGCAGGAAAAAAAAAAGGGGGGGGGGGGTGGGAACCAGCAGGGAGAGGGCACGACAGGAAGAAGAGCTAAAATATGCGCGTGTCTTCACATCTGTGGACTGTTTATACGGACAGGACTGGCAGAACCCCCTGCATTCCTTCATGACTGTGAGTAGATGCACTGCAGCTTAGGTGAGGAGGGAGGACGGCTCGGGGGGGGGGGAGCGGAGGCATGGCTTCTTACATTAGGCCTTTCATCTCTCTCCTGCCATCGGTCATCAGAAATGGGAGAACGCCGTCTCCCGAACACGGCGCGTCCTTCCAATTCCATTTAGCTCTGGATTGGTTGAGACGCGACAGAACGGGAAAATAAATAAGGCTACATTACAGTACAATGTCCCACAAGGAGCAAAAAAAAAAAAAAAAAAGAATTATTCATGCACAAAGGAATTTAATTGCATTGTCTCATCGCCAGTACCAACAAAGGAATCTTCTTGGTTTTCACATAAATGTGGTCCTCAATCAGGGAAAAGTTATTTCTAACCATCATCGCGCAAGACCGCTATAGTCATGAAATATTTCCTGTGGGCTGACTCTGTAGTCCAAAAGAGAAGCAAAAAAAATCTAGGGAAAAGGTCGACACTAACAACTTCAGGAGAACAAACTTCATATAAATTCCAGCTCCATGGGTTTGTTAAATCAGAGTCTACCGTATGTCTCTCACAAACAATGATGAGGGGTCTTTTCTCACATATCAGTGAGACTCACTGGTTAATTTTTAATATTTTGCGGCCATAAGTCGTCACGCAGAATGCTTAAAAAGTGTTTGTGTGTTCAAGGGGTCGATTTCAGCGAGAATCACACATCTATCGCATGGGAAGAACATCTTTGGGTCATTTTGCTTGCCTTTTGCCTTAAGTTATTTATTCAGTTTGACCTTTAAATGCTGCACAAACAGCAAGTCAGGAGCAGAGAGGAACAGACACGGGATCTTCGCTGAGAGAACATACTGACAAATGAGCAGAAACGGAACAGAGAGCTGAGCTCTAGTGTGCGCGGCGTTCAGAAAGAATGCCATGTTTAAACCAATTAATAATTGTTAGGAATGTTAGGACAAAAGCCTTTACAAAATATGAAATTCATGTTCATTTAAACAAAAAAAAAGAACATTTACACTTTTAAAAAATATCTGCTTTATCCCATGTCTCAAAACGCACAGAGAAACACGCACACTCTCTATCCACAATCTGTTCCTTTAGACAAGCCAGCAGGAGAGAGAAGAGACAGAGAACTTTGACATGTAAAATTGCAGTGAGATGATTTTTGGTCCTTAAAACCACACATATATCTTGTTAGGGATACCAAGACTTCAAGTCAACTCAGGAAAAGTGAACGATGGGGGACCTTTAAACAGAAATCAGTGATATACAGGAGATGATATGCTGCCCTGTGATAAAACAGCGAACAGATACGGTTAATTTTTCCTCCGAAAAGCAGCAGCGAACCACGCCACATGACAGTTGAAGGGTTATTACCAATTAGACCGGCAGTATCTCTATGTGTGTGTGACTGAGCTGCAGGGAGGGAGGGGGGGTCGGGGGTCGGGGGTCGGGGAGACAGCTGAGCCTCTGCCACAGGCGGCACAAAGAGAGAGAGAGAGAGAGAGAAAAGCAACAGCCATCAACTTGTTCTTACTGTGGGAACAAAAAAATATCTCCCCAGAAGGAACATTAAAAAGAAATCAGAAAAAACCTACAACGGAGAAAAAGCTTCAGAAAATGCAGCTATAGAAAAGTAAAAACCGAGAAATCGATGTTTTCGAGGAGCAGATGTGTATTAAATGGAGAAGTCAGTTTGCAAAAGTTTTGTTATTCCTCAACGTAAGACATGTTGCATCTTTAAATACACACACAGTTGTGAGTTGGACTGACAAAATTCAATAGTGATCTGGAAGGAAACTTGAGGGTATTTTTTTGGCACACACAGAATTACACTATCTGTGATTTATTTTTGTTGCAGCAGTCTCGTTGTCCAGTGGGTTGCCAATTAGCTTATCTGTGGGGCACAATTTATTATCCCGTGAGTGAGAAGATAATGATGTTGAGGTATATGCTAATGTCCCCACAAAAACTATTCTGATTTGGCTATAATGAGAGATTTTAGGATAGCCATCCACACTAATTAATACCGTATATCATCCGAGAGAGGCACTTTTCAAGTTCTTGCTGGTGCCTCTATGTCATTAAAATCTATTTTCTGTAACAGTTATTAAGAGTTTGAAAATGTAATTCAATTTAGAGGATAAAAGCACAACACACACAGGCATGCGCTATTACCTATTAAAAAAAATCACCTGTCTGAAAATATCCTAAATACAGATAACAGGGTGCCAGAAATGATAAAGGACACTACAATTATTAAAATGAAAAAAAAAAAACAATCAAAGCAAAAAGCATTAGCAAGCCTTACTAGAAAGCAATCATCTTCTCAACACAGTAATGGTTCCATAGTTTGTGGTTTGGAGTGAGACAAATATAACATGGATTATGCTCCTGCAGTTCCCTGCTTCTTCTCTGGATCAAGAGTTAATTCTGCTGCGAGTGAAGGTGGGCTGCAAGTGACAGCAGTGAATTAATGATTCATTATGCTCAGTGTAAGCAAAGAGTGGGCCAGTCATGGAGACAAATAGATTTACACACATCCAATAGCAGCCAATGCATATTTTCACCAAATAAAAAAAATATTCAGATACACTTGTCATAGGGAATAAACATGCGGATGTGCTGTGCAGGTCCACGGCAATATTTTGAGAACCTACTTCTTAAGAAATCTGAAACCACAAACTTTGACGGTCATAATCATTCATTATAAATATGATATATTGCTAGCTGCACCTGGGTCTTTCTGCTACATTCATTTTCTTTTTTTTTTTCTTTTTATTCAGGCCAGTCACTTGAATCCAGTCTAGACAGCCTCGCCACATGTCCGGGGGGGCAAAATGTAAAAGAAAATGTTAGAACTCCGCTGAGTTTGTGAGGCGCCTGATGACGCAGACATCGTGTAAATTTGATAGGTCTCGTTGAGAAATATTTCCTGTTTGGGATGACAAATACAGAGAAAACTGCAGAATGTGTTGCTCATGCATATTCCATTAAAGACATGTGATCTACAGATGCGGTTTAAGATGTTTTGTGTCTAACACATCAGACTCGTATTCTGGTTCAGATCTCATGGCATAGCTATAATATGAGAACATATTTTGTGGTTCTCACATACGAGTCTACAAGCCTCTTAATCTCCTGGGTCCACAGATCACCTCAAGGCTGTAAATCCAACAGAACATTACAGATCAGATAGTCTAGAATGGTTTCTATTATGGGGGCGATGTTGTTCAAGTTCACAACTGTTATATCCTCCTAATAGATCCAGGATGTGTAGACCATGTGTCAACAATTCAATTAGGTGTAATTCAAGTCTAAGTGGTTGAATGTCAGGACGATGGGAGCCTGTTATTCTAAAGTGCACCGCATAACTTGATATTTTTTTTATCCTATGAGCTGGTGTTGGTTTATTACAAAGCTAGTAAAAGTACAGATATTAGAATATCTCAAACTCCAGGGACGTGAGGTTGAAAACAGGTGGTCTCAGTCATACAGGACTTATGAGAAGGTTAAATATATGGAACCACTGATGTCGAAAGGCCTTATGAATGTACAGCAGACCATCTGCATATGTCATTTTGATGGATGAGCTGGGAGCAGAGATCGAAAGACCTCTCTGTTTAGACAAGGCCTGTGTTAGGCTGGGCCCCGTCCTGTCGCTTCTGTTGAATAATGGTCATACTGAACAGGAACATGCCGTACAATTACACCGACAAGGCTCCGGTAATGGCAGTGAGAAATTTTGTCTGTACCTGAAGGTAGGTATGTGTGTGTGTGTGTGTGTGTGTGTGTGTGTGTGTGTGTGTGTGTGTGTGTGTGTGTGGTATGTGTGGGTTTGGTGTCAATTCAATATGAGCTGATGCATTTTGTAGCAAAACAAAGAGAAAGTAGAAGAAAGAATAAATGTTAAAATGGTAAACTTAGAAAGAATGGAATGATGCACCAGCAGCTGTGAATAAATAAAATCAATGATTATTAGGTTATGTGGGATTTCTATTTTAATTCCCCCACAGTCTTCTATTTCTGAGGACAGAAATAGTTCACTAGGAGGGAATTGATCTCTCAGACAGCCAACCACCGAATGGAAGTCACAGCAGAAGTTAATCAAATGCGTAAGTGAGTGTGGGATTTATTATAACACCCACAAAACATCTCCTAATAGGGAAAATAGTCTAACTCAGTAACAAAATGACATAATTAAAACTTCTTCATGTACTTGTGTGGTAGTCATACATTCTGTCACTTAGGGGAAAACTGCTGCAACATGAAATCAAATTTGTTCTTGCAGTGAGAGTCACAGTAATTATTTGCTTTTAGGTATTGAACAATTGTAGCTCAAATGGCAGCAATAATAGACTTGGATAACTAAACTGAAAATGCTTTGGAAAAATGTTTACCAATTTTTTCTGTTAAACAAAGTAAAATTACTGCAGCTTTAGTGGAAAAAAATATATATATATGTCTGCCATGTGTCCTGGCAAATTATTAACAACAGTGAATAGATAAAATAAAGATCTGGTCATTAGATGACTGAGGTGTTGCTTCTTTTCTGGTCAGAGACTCAGTTCAACAGAGGTTAGAGAAGCAGTTGCAATACAGTTTTATACACTATATAAAACACGTCAAATTGTACTTTTAGAGGAGCATGTCTGATATCACAACTCAGGTTGTCCTAAAAAAAGTAATTCTAATGGCCTCTATATGGAAAGTTCATCTTCAGCATACAAATGAAAGGTCTTGCTTAAAGTAATGGCACAATCAGTAGTAATAATTATTATACACTCCTAATAATAAATTGTTCATCTCAGTCATTTCAATTGGCAATATCAACAATTTCTGTTACACATGGATGCAGCTATCTGCACCAAGAATTCCCCATTGCCCTTTGAATCTTTTCTGAAATAGAAAAAAAAAAAATTCTATTCCAGGGCCTAGCCCTGTACACCCAGCCAACGATAAGACTAGATGACTTAGTTTGGTCCTGGCATTTTAGGGAGATGCAGTAGCTGCATTACTGTCTGCACACATGCTGGAAAACGATTTAGCGCTACTTGGTACATCTGCACCACTAAATATCTCCACAGTCCAATCCAATTTTTGAAAAGTTCAAGAGAATGCTCAGGCACCCTGTAAACTAACAGTAAACTGCAAAACAGGTTTGACAGGTTTCTCAAGTAAGCATGAAAGTATGACTCAGCATTTCCTGTCTGAGGTGCAGGGACACACACAACGCTGGTTCTTATCCAATGAGCAGCTGCGTCTGACGCATCTGTCCGGACAATTAGCTCCAATTGAATAACCTGATTAAACCACGACTACATTTTAGGAATTTCAGAACAGATTTCTCATTTCATCCTTCAATGGCTCGTTGATATATTCAGGAGGGAGACCAATATATTTTTGGTTTAGACACCTGGCGCTGCAAAGACCAAAATGAGTCAAAACATAAGAGTCGCGGAATTTCAAACGCCTGGAGCCTCTCGCACACAGTAGTAGTAACATCAGTTTTGTTGCCTTGTTAACGTTACTGTTCAGTGATGAAGCATTCCGTACAACAGCCAAGGAGCCACGATCCCAACGCCACAAAGCCACTTGCGATTTAACACCTCGGCTTGCCAGAGGTATGATTAGCACAAGATAGCGCTTGGAAACTAATCAGGGTAATAAGACGGTACCCAAACACCAGCTTGTGAACAATGTAAATAACCTCTGCCACATCCTGATTATGATATATGGGAGTCAAACTGCCAAAACTCAGATACAATAAAAGGGATCATTACCAAACCAGGGGAATGACTCAGACTGTCTTTCAGCTGCTGGCCAAAGAACTGTTCCTCATTGTTAATGCATTATATCACCTTAGATCCTGATGTATGACATACAAATAATAATAAACTGAGGCTGCAGGGAGGTCACAGGGTTATCCTGCTGCCCTGGTGGTTCTCAGCAGTGCAGGATTAAGCAGGATGTGTCTGATGTAATGATAGCAGCTTAAGAAAAACGAAGCAGATGACTACAAACTCTTAACTGCCTCGGCATGTTCCTGTTGAAAAAGAGATTTGATGAGATTAATTTAAAGAGCTTTAGTGGGACTAATCTGGATATTCTTTTTTAAAAAGCTGGTTAAATAAACATGAACAGCAAAGAGGGTGGAACAAAGGTGGATGGAGGGAGAAACTCTCAGGAGCATATATGGGTCATAAATAACATGTACTTCACGATAATATCAACTGTTAGTAAGTTGAGAAATAAAATCTATTCTCCCAGTTTTTATTGCATTTGTAATATCTCCAGTTGGAAGATTTCATTATAAGCCACTATATGGTTGTTCTGGGATTATTGGATCCATGAAATTATTCTCATGTTTCCACAAACAGTTTGTTTGTGGAAATAACTAGTATATAATTTTTTAGTAGATTTATATTTGCATGCAGAAAGATAACAAATATCTGCTTCAAACAGAAAGATATCAAATTAGAATTTCTTGTGAGGAATAAACACTAAGTGGGGCACAATCATGAATCATCGTGGATCAAAATTGATATAATATTTTACACTTTTTTAGAAGATATAATGAAGATATTATTCGGCCTCTTTACTGTCAGTGCAGCCAACTCACTCCAGAAGTTTCCTGAGGATTTCTGAATGATCCAATGTTCAGCCCAAACAAGGAGAGACTGATCAGAAGCAGCCAAGAGCATCATGATCACTCTGGATGAACTACAGAGATCCACAGCTGAGGTGGAGGAATCTGTCCATAGGACAACTCATTTTCACTTCATTTTCAGAGAAATCCATAAAAAGTCCTGTTTGAAGTTTGCCATAAACCACCTGGGATACACACCAAACATGTGACATGTGACAAGACAGTGCTCTGGTCAGATAAAACCAAAGCTGAACTTTTTGGGCAAAATACAAAATGTTTCATGGTGTGTTCATCACCCTGAACACACCATCCCCAAACATGGTGGTGGCAGCATCATGGTGTGGAGCTGCTTTTATTCAGCAGAGACAGGGAAGATGGTTAAAATGAATGGAAGATGATGGAGCCAACTTTGGAAAAATAACTGTTGGAGTCTGCAAAAGAACTGAGACTGGGACGAAAGTTCCACCTTCCATCAAGAAAATGATCCTAAACATAAAGCAAAACCAAACATATCCAGGTGTTAGAAAGCCAAGTCAAATTCCAGACATGAATCCATTTGAGAATCCGTTGAAATATTTGAAAACTGCTGTTTACAACTGCTCTCCATCTAATTTTACTGAGCTCCAGCTGTTTCGCCGTGAAGAATGGGCAAGCTAACCTGCATTGCTCCTCCCAGTCTATACAAACACAACATCACCCTCCTCTCTGTAAGCACACTCATTTAGTGCAGCAAAATTCCCAAACAAGCAAAACCAACATGGCGCCCGCCTTTGTGCCTCTGCCAGCTTTGCTATGAAAATAGAGCCCATGGTGTCCTTTGTTTTGCTTGCTTGCCACTTTCATTTGAAGAGATTTAATCGGAGTTCTGTGCCAGAAATCTAGGCTATAAATCAAGCTGATTTAACTATTGTATTTTTATGTTTACGCTGTATATTTAGCCAACTAGATATTGATGAAAAATAAGCTACATTAACTCCAGTGTGTTTTCTGTATATGCAATAAATATGTCCAGCTTGGGTTATGATTACATTTCAAAGATACAGAGATGGTACCTAGCCAATAAACAGTTTCCTTTTTTTCAACCACCCTAACCCTGCCAGAGACTTTTGTATGGAAACATGCCAGACAATTCCATCTATCCACTGCTTCTGGCCTGTTCTCCATCCTAAAGACACAGCTAAAGTAAATGTAGCCTGGCTGTCTTGTCCTTCACCATATTTCTGCATTACTGTAATGCCAAGTGTTGAGCTTGTTCTTTACCGATTGGAAACTAGATTAGAGGCAACAAAACAAATTCTTCACAAATCTGTTGGATATGGTTTTATGCCCGGCCGTAGTTATTGCCTTGCCAAAGGGCTCGCACGGCTGATAAGGATGAACACGAAGCAGATGACCGATCCTAAAACCTGTCCCAGTGATTCATGTCATTGCACTTCTCCCACAAAGCTTTCATGTCATGCCAAGTTACACACATTCCTGCGATTGAGCTCTAGATTTTATCACTTGGAAGTAATCCCCAGGGAAGCGTTATAGGTTTAACGCCACAAAATCCTGAGGAGTGAAAAATGCCAGCCAGGGATTTCTCATCACTCTGACACTTTCTGATCATAATTAAGTTACATATTTCGGCTTCTGGGGACTGTACATCATCACATAGCACCCTGGTACATGCTGCTGTGAGTTTATTTGATTCACAAACTAAATGAGATTGTCTTCAGACCCAGGTGTACAGTGCAGCAGAAGCTAAAAATTAAAGCAAATTATTCATAATTGAGGAAAGTAGCAATGTATATGCACAATTAGGCACATTTGAATATCATATTTATTGTACATACAAAATTAAAAATTTACATTTTATGCAAATTAATCACAATAATTCATCTGACTGCTATGGTTTCACATTGAGACTTTACACTATTATAGTGTGATTATCATTGTCTCGCATATAATATTATAGGCCAGCATATAAAACAATTAAAATTTAGGTGCCTCAGGTTAGGTCTAAATGCCTTTTTCCATAATTTTTGCTGTGTTAATGCTTTTTCCCATTTTTTTCATATTTGCCCTATGGGGTAAATACATGCCACATTCCTGGTTTCACTAGGGGCTGCTAGGGCATGTGTCTATAAAGCATTTTTTTTCTGGCAGAAAAGCACTGGCAGGGCACCGGGGAGCACTGGGATAAAACAGGGAAAAAAAAAAACAATGCCAATGGGTTCTGTTTTTCTGACAACAATAATATGACAATTTCTATGACAAACACATCACTATTCTATCTGCTGCTGTATGATAGACCAGAATTGCTTCAGTCTGTTGCCAGGAAGTTTGGGTCCCATTAAAAGACAAACACCAATCCTGCACAACTGCTGTAACTATAAGTCCAGAAACCAATCCACCTATTTAAAGTTTTGAATAATTATATCTCTTCAGGCTTCCTACTTTTCTGTTATCAATACTTAATGTATGATATTAAATAACAGTGATTATAACACTGTTTAGATGTGCATGCAACAAGCTACATACAGTGGAATTCATTATTTGATGAATGACTCATTTGGTTCTTTTAACTATCTGGCATCCAATATGAGCTGTTTTTCCTATAATGATCATTATATTGAAAGAAATAATTACAGGGCTTGAATCTGATCACTGAAACATCAAACCTGCAATTATGCCAACTGACATATAATTTAACACAATGCTGCTCACCTTCTTCAGGTGGGAGTAGGGCTGCTGGGTGGGGATGGGGGGCCAGGGATGCTGTGCCAGAAATGTCAACTGAAAGAGAAGTAAAATGTGGGAACCTATGCCACTATGGACTAAGGTAATGGGTTTCCAATAGTCAGGAACTATGCCAACCCTTTCTGTGTAAAAGAAATTGAGTGTGTTTCTTTCTTTTCTCTCCTCTGTCTTTTTTTTCTTTTCATTTTTCTTTAGAAAGCTGAGATATTTCACAACCATACCAGGTTTGAAGGCAGAAACACACCATTTTTTGTAAATAGAAGAGGGGGCTTTCTTATATTGCCAGAGAGAGTGTGTGTGTGTGTGTGTGTGTGTGTGTGTGTGTGTGTGTGTGTGTGTGTGTGTGTGTGTGTGTGTGTGTGTGTGTGTGTGTGTGTGTGTTTGTGCAAATTTACACACGGTACTAAAGGTCTAAGGTCAAAAAATGGCATTTAGAAGGATTAAAAGCCTGAAAGCTAATGAATATTTAGTGATGATCAGGGCTGAGGTTGATTAAAAAATCCAACTCAGTGTAAGTGGAAAATAACATGAATATATAGTATTTTTTCCTCCAACAAATTTGCCACATTTTTCTAAATTGAGGCTGTCAGAACGATGTAGTAGACATTCATCAGTATTTGAGAGGATACCTGGAATTTTCTTGAGTGTTTAAGGTGAAACACTCTCTGCTTTCCCTTCTTCAAAAACTGAGTCAGCATGCAGCCCTCAGCTCAGATCTTGATGGTATTGGAGTCACAGTCATGTCAAACGTAGCCCTGGGGTGCTGCAGCGTCAAAGATGAGGGCAGAAGAGGTGTGTCTGCCTACCCTCATCACGTGGCATCGGTCCGTTAGCAAGTCAAAGATCCTAATACACATTAAGGCGTTTAATCTTGGGTGCTTGATCTTCATGACAAGCCTGGAGGGATTTAAGGTGTTGAATTCTGAACTGTAGTCAATGAGCAGCAGGCTCACACACCTCCCTCTCTTGCCCAGGTTGAACAGGATGGAGAATGTGGGCTATGACCTATTTACCTACTTGCCTTGATCGATTGGGACTGTAAGCAAACTACAGTGGTCCTGTGTGCTGGTTAGTGGAGACCAGATGCGCTGATCAGTTCAAAGTGCTACAGAGGTGAGTCGTTCAAACAGGCTGGATGAGTTTTCTTGGACGGGGAAATGATGGTGGATTCCTAGAAGCATGTGAGTATGGCAGATTGAGCCAGGAACAGGTGGAACATCACTGTGAACACTTGCGTAACAGCCCAAGATACAGTATACCCCTTGGCCAGAGTCTATGCAGGATTTAAGTGGGCTAGAATGTTTATACCCCAGGTGCATTTTGGGCTACTCCGTTTTATACCCAGGGGTATTATTTAGGCTAGGCTATTTCATACCTCAGGTTGTACCATCACAGACATCTTACTGGGGATTTTACATGTTTATCTCACCATTTTTCGGGAGATTTTACTGAACTGTTGCACATTTTGTCATGCATGCAATCTTTGTATTTTGAAGTGATCATTTTACCCCTAAACATTGTCTTTTCTAACCCATAGCGTTCTTTTTTCTTTACCCTAACCAACCTGTCCAGAGCATAGCCACAGCACTGTCACACCATAAAACATCATTCATGTTTAAAGTGGCGGCACATTACGCTTATTGGGTGGATAACAGCAGGTGTAAGCAGTGGGTTGATAAGCACCTACTCAGCAGGGGTAGCAGGGCCTTACTGAACCATATCTATGGCTCTGATAACCACTGATAACGTTCATTCAGTGGCCTGATAACATTTAAAATGGTGCATTTTATCAAAGCTTGTTTGCTTTATTTAATATGCCAATAGAAATATTCATGTGCTGCAGCTTTTATAGAGGGGGGGTATACTTTGGACTAGAAAGTTATAGTATAACCTAAAATATACACCAGCACGTGACAGGCTCTTTTTTATACACCAGAGTAAATATTAGGGTAGGTGAGACTATACCTGGGTGTAGTTTGGTTGGGGGGGGGGGTTATCTGGCCTGTTAAACTTGCATTAGGACCCACTGATACCGTCTGTTCAAGCTGCTTTCTTTTTCCCTCCTGACGTCATGCTCAGAAGAGGTGATAGGTGTGCAAGGTGCCCCCATTCATCCAATAACCTCTGATTCAGCTGTTTTTGCTCACTGGCTACTGATGGCCTCAACGTGCACATAAAACTTGTTTACAGTATCTCACTTAATGGAGTCGTATAAGCGCTTGACAAGGAGGGCTGGAGTGGGCAGAAACGACAACAAATGTTTTCAACAGAGGGTAATTGAAGTCTTAACACTTAAATTTTGCCTTGACTAATCCCTTCTTATAATTACAGCAGTAGGCTAGTGCCAAGTCCATTAAAGTGACATTCAGCTCACATCAAACTCTGTGTGACTTATCTACAATTTGTTGTTAGAAAGTTAGAAATCTGGTTGTACATAACATAAACACTGCAGAGCTGCAATCATATATATATATATATATATATATATATATATATATATATATATATATATATATATATATATATATATATATATATATATAGTGTGGTAGAAATCCGTTTACAAATTCATATTTAATACAATCAAGTCAGTGTGCAACTGCAATATTGCGTAGAATAATAAATGTTGAAAGTATGATGTTAGTCAAACATCCATCATTAACAGTAAATCTCTCTTTTTCTGCATGTTACAGCTCTCTAAGATAGTGTGTTTTTTTCCACTTACAATATACATATTTCACCAACATAAACCATCAATCACCATTGTCACATTTCTCACTCTCGCTTCATCTATATCACAGCGCTCTTACTTTCAATTCATTCCTCGGGACCTTCATTGAAAATGATGGAAGACGGGCTCTTATTGATTTATTTGCTAAAAAAGATAGAGAAGTCATAGAAGAGCAGCCATATATTAGACATGAATCTGAATGCCCTCGGGGGAGGTTTACTTTGTCATGAGAGCAGAAGTAAAGACAGTGAGACAGCCTGAGATAAAAAAGGCAATGACACATAAGAGAGGCAGAAAGACAGAGGGAGGGTGAATGATAGGATGACAAAAAAAGATCAGGCAAAAGAAAGAAAAGGTGGGGCAGTGAGCATGCCAGAACAGAAGAGAAATACAGGCAAAAAGATAAAAAATATATCAGGACAAAAGTTACCAGTGCATGGAGTGCAGCGAGGCTTGCAAGACATTTGTAAAGTGTATGGAAATACTGGTTTGTATGGCAGCACTGCAGGCTCTTTCTTAATTTAATTCACCCTTCGTATCCTGGCCAATACCTAACCTTTGAACTATAAGTCACTTACATTATCTTGATTTGTGTGTGGATTTCTGTGTGCTGAACATACACAATATCCTAGGGTAAACAAGGAGCAGCGTTGTTAACAGCCCTGAAATGAGCACCTTATTGCCACCAATAAGGGACAGCTCCAGCTACGCTTATGACAACTAGTGAAGGTCAGTGAGTGTTGAGTGTCAGTTTAACAAACTTGTTATGTTGGCTATAAAAGCCTCTATTGCATCCGCAGGGCACTATTATTGCAAGTATTAACGGTAAAACACCAAAAAAAAAAACACAAAGTCAACAAGTTTATTTATATTAGATGGCATTATAGTTGATATAATATGATTAATATGATTCCTCATGTACTGAATCCAAATTAACAACAACAACTACATAAAATATACTTACTGCCTAAAATATACTTACTGCCTAAAAGGGCCAAGATATGAAGCTGCTTATTTAGTTCCGAGCACCGTCTCTCTAAAGCTAAGCAGATGCTGTGGACATGGGACAACATCAGCACACAAACACAAAGAGGCAAAGCACCCACCTCATAAGACTTTACTGTAATCACACCCTCAGGCAGCATGTCAACTCACAGGAGGAACAACGGGCCAAGGGGGGAATAAGTGCTACACAAACATGGACTTTTTATGAAGTTAACTGAACAGACAGTTTTCTGTCTGATGCCGAGAGCATCTTCGGCTACACAGTGAAAAAAAACTCCTCAACGCTTGACATATGAAGGACAACTCCAGTGAATTCTTGATATTGTTTTAATAATTGAACTAAGCTGGAGAAGTTTCTGCCCATGTGCCGTCTAAAGATAGACAGTGTGCTTCGCTCTGTTGTGGTCTGCGTGGCTGTGAAAGTGGATTAAACAGGCTTCAACATCAAGACGAGCTCTAATGAAACCCAATAGGGGAGTTAGCCCGTCTGTTTGTCCAGCTGACTCCTGTAATATACCCATCACTGTCTCCTATTGCCTGCTATAAGTAGCCCGGCGGTGCCAGCCAGTGCACGCCATGCCTTCAGGGTTATGGTGCTTGATTTCTTTTGTTTGGATCATACAGCTTCTAAAATGATCTATTTAATCCTTAATCTTGTGCACATAGCTACTCGACCAGCCTCTCAGTGTCTTGACAACAGACGCTTTTGTGTCACTCATTATCTAATGGCTGAAATACGCATCACAGTTTTTGTTTTCTTTACCCACTATGAAGATTTATAGAAAAATGTCCCAGTGTGTGTTTCCAGGACCTCCCACTCCCTTCAATTTAGCATCCCCCCCTGCTGGCTGCGTTGCTAGTATTTTTCCACATACTTTAGATGATCAACTTCACTGCAGTCATATTGAGTAGTGCCAAGTGACAATGGAGTTAATTATACAGAGTTTGGTAGTGAATTAATTATCTAGATCAATCTTCATGAATCCAGAAAACAAAGTGATTGATTTGAATGTGCAATGTAAAAACACAAGGCTGCACTGCTGCACGTTTCCTCTGGTACAGATCATGCTCTTTGTTTGCCTTTTTCCTGTATCCTTTTTGCACAGGTCTATTTCGTTTTTACCAGTTGGATGGCTGTGGAGCCACATTCAGGAGATGAAAATAAATCGATCAATCAGTTATTGAGTTAATAGAGATGAGCAGCACAATGCCTGCATAGGTGCTTCAGTTGATTAGAACCGGCTGGCTTCACTCGTCACACTGCTTCCCTGCTTGGTGTGTTTTAGCCGGATGACATCTGTCACACCTTTGAACATGCCTTTGAAAACCCAAAAATAATTAAATCTGGACAGCATCTGAGGCTCCACGCCTCCCTACAGAAACCGCGACACTGTGATGGGGGAACTCCAATCTTCCCCACATCATACCCAGCATTTTGTGCGCACACTGCACTGTGTGAATTTCATGTAAAGAGAATGAAAAATCACCAAATCAGACAGACTTGCTGTTGCCAGTAGGTTTTAAAATTACGAATCAACACAGATGTGTTAATGCCAGATATGTTATAAAGTATGTCAAATTTGTTTTTAGAGCATGTTGACTACAAAAAAGAGGGTTTGAACTGAAAACCAGTGATTAAGGGATGCTATAGATCCCATCTCCTATGCCTAAGCCCAAATGCTATTTTAAATCAAACACTACATAGTAATCCAAAATCTGATGCGATTTAGTGCCTCCTAAAGGTCTATAGGAAAAAAAAAAGGGCAGAGCTTGTTGGTTACTACAGAACACAGTCATTTTGTGACTTCTGATGTGTTCAGCAATTTCCTTGACCGTAGGAAAAGTGGAAGCACCTAAAAAGGTTGTAGGATCAGAGAAGAGTAAGAAAAATAAAAAAAGTCATTTTTTCATAAGCAATAGAAGCAGGGACTTCCTGGAGTAATCTTTTTGTCCACTTTGGTTTTGTATAGATGAAATCTAAATCACATTGTACCTTTAGTCATACGTTTCCAAAAATTAACAATAACTACCAACAGAATAGTTAGCCTGCTAAACAGAAAAGAAGTTGCTGTCATTCTTGGCATTTATTAAGTTTTCATGCGTGAAAGTAAACATTTAGATTCTCAATGTGTAGTCAGTTTATACAAATAACTCCTGTTTAGGAACTTAGTCAGGCGTGTTGGAAAAGCTGCTGGATGAGAAAACCGCAGATTTTTCACTCCATGTGCAGCAGCTCTTTGCCTCTGGCGGCGTGATAACTTTATAAAGCTAAAATAAATCACAAGTTAACACTGGTGTGGCTTTCTATCACTGCAGACAGCTTTCGGGAGTACAGAGTTAAGGTTTGAAGCTGAAGTCTCGTAGACTGGTAAGTAAACAGTTTCAGTTGGCCTTTTGGCAAAATGATCTTCTAGTGAAACTAATGTCAACACAAACCATAGCCAAATACACTCTAAATGGCATTGATGTGGTTCCACTGTGGCCATTTCGTCGCTATTATGATCTGGCAGTATATTTAGATTGGAATGACCCAGAAGTTATAAAAAATCTATTGAAAACATGTTGATGGGTTCTTGTTACCATTTGTAAATGGGCATCGTAATTCTCTGTATGTTTTTTAAAGAAATTACATTGTTCATGGCATGTCTCAGGGGACAATCACACTGGGCGATTAATCCTGAGCTCAAGTTTTCCCCTGAAGTCCAAGTGTGTGACGCATCCTGGCATAAGATTACAGACCTGGAAAAGAAGGTGGTAGAATGCAAAATGAGGCCCTCAAATGGCTTAGAGCAGGTGGCCAGGTATTACATGTTGTACCTTTAAAGGTTCCAGTAGGTAGAAAGTGAGGTTTTATTATCTTTTGATTATAAAAAAAAAAGGTTCAAGTTGTTATATAACTACCGTCTCAAACTCTCAATTCTCAGAGAAAAGCACACAGCCTGTATTCATAAACTGTGCCTTAAAACAGGCTGCCAAAACTTCCAGTAAATTGAGATGTCACAACTATACAGTAACCAGTCACCCCTTATTCAAATCAGAGGAGGGACTCAGTAATATTAATGAGACTATAAAAAGTTTATTGAAATGATTTTCGGTACTCATAGTCACTTAAAACAGGGCCTGAATCAATGAATGTGTTTTAATTATTTTTTTTTAAGATTAAAAAATGTCTCCATTCAGTCCATTCCAAGATTGGCACAAAACTATTTGTGAGGTCACAAAATCATGTCTCTCTAATTCTAGTATTCAGCGGTCAACGTTTCCACTTTTCAGTGTGAAACCCTCCACATGCCTCATTCTGCACAGTGATGTTCAAGCATTCAATAGGAAAAACACACTTTTGAGTGGACTAAGCTGCTACTATGCAATAAAAAAAGTGCCAGCATCTGTGTACACACCATGAAGGCAGAACCCATGTTGTTGGATTAGTACAGTAGAAAGTAACAGGCAACAACAGTATCAACCTGTATCACCTGAGCCAGTCAACAATATCCTCGACACACAGCTTATTCAGGAAATCCTTTATGATAAATACAGTGGCAGGGTTCCGTACAACAAAACCATCTCTCAACAAAGCCTGAAAAAATTATTACAGATATTGACCAGCCGTGAAAGTTCTCCTGTGCTTCACCTTTCCCTCCCATCCTCTCTGTCTCTCTTGTGCCTCTCCTCTCCTCCCTTGTGCCTCCCAGCAGGCAATGGAAAGTCGTTATCATCTAAACACATTCCTGCTTCACCTTTAACAGGCTAGTAACAGAGCGTGCATTCATCAAGACACAGAACATGACTTGCACTGTTCCCTCACAATGGCTTTGTTGATATATTGATATGAAAACACGCCGGTTGTGTTGATACATGCAACATATTAAAATGTTAAACCATCACGGTTTGCGAGCATGGCGGAATAGTTTGTGATTCATATACGGCTACTGCATTGTCAAACTCACACTCTGGTTTCTGTGATGAAACCCTGCAGCCAAGGACTAAGAGGAAAATATTTGCACCATGGCACAGATGCCATTCCCCCTGCTCTTACTCATTATCCAGCACAATGTCAAAGTACCCCAGGTCACTGGGGGGGAACATTCCTTCACATCGCCATCTATGGGCACTTAAATAATCAGTCACCCCCATTCATGAAAGGCTTCCACTTCCTGTGTAAGGACACAATTAATTTGCTTCTCCGTCTGCAGCTATTCAATGACACTACATCTTATCACCAAAAATAATAAGGACCGGCTGTGCCACAGGAGGGAGAATACGCACCGAGATACCCATGTTGGTGATGAGGTTTTTTTCCTACGGATTGATTAAATTGCATTTTCAGTAATCATAGCACGAAAATAATTATTAGCGGCCTTTTTAATTAACTTTGCATGCACATTCAGATACTTGAGAAGCCACGTAGTGTTTCCGAAAGAGAAGCATCCGAAGAGCGCGCAGCGCGGAGGACTGGACTGGGATGCTGAGTCGGGAGAAGCAGCAGCGCACTTGTTTGCCAAACTTGTATTTAATAATAACAACAATAATAATAATGAAAACAAATCTTAAAAAGCTTAAACTATTATCCTGAAAACAGGATACGCACTTTTTGGCACGCGCGCAATCATTCAATAATATTCTGTGTTGTCCGCAATTTCATGTCTGCGCTATCAATAATAATAGTAATAATAATAACAAATAATCATAAGTAATTCAGTTATGGAAATATCAATTATTTCCCTTAAAAGTATTTCAAAAACTTTCTTTCTGTCTTATTCCCACCTACCTCATCACAATCGCGGATGCGCGGGTCAAAAGGAGCACAAGTAGGAATAACCGGCAATCCAGTCAAACTTGTGTCGGGTCCATGTTTGGACACAGCAGCAGCAGCAGCAGCAGCAGCAGCAGCACTGTGGTCCACCGTGGTCACATCTGAAGCCTGGCGGCGCACAGACAGCGCGGCTCCGCACCTTCCCAGCCGTAGGTTGGACGCCACTGCGAGGCGCACCGCTGGATCTCCGAGGGCGCACGGACAGTCATCGCGGGATTGGTCAGAGCGGCGGTGACGCGCCGGCAGGTGGCACACCCGTCGAATTGAAAAAAAAAAAAAGGTCTAAAGATTCATTGATAACAGCTCCGGGAAACTATGAGAGCTTAACAGACGCAATAACCTATATACGCAAAAAAAGAAAAATGGGTGTATGAGAGTCCCACAAAATGAGTGCCTGTTATTCGTTTTACTTCATGTTTGTCTCCTTATAGTCTGAGAGATTGTTTTTTCCCCTTTTAATAATAGGACCATATCATCAACTACTGCTTCAAGCGGTTTAATTTGGCACGAATACACTGAGCTATTTCATTTGGCACTGGCAGAAGTCTTCCCCCAGAAAGGACTCAGCTGCAATTTCATAACACAAAACGATTTGTTTCCCCCGGCAAGAAAATAATATATTGTGTGTATATAGATAAGTCAAACAAAATAGATTAAAATGTATACATTTGCTGGATATATACATATTTTTGGCTATTTCTAGAGCATCTCTCAAAAAAATGTAATTAGAGAAGGAGGAGGAAACCAGGGACAACAAAAAAGTCTGAGGTGGAGAGCGTAGCTCCCTGGCAGAGAGGAAACCTACAGAGGTGTTCAATCAGAGCTGAAAACTAGCGGTTGACTAACTGTTTATTTCACACAACAAGTGCATGGAGTCTTGTTTTGACACTTGCCTGAGTATAATTCAGGGAGCCAAAGTAAATGTTTTAATAATTTTTGTATAAACACAAATAAGGAGTGAGTGGTAATCCTTGGAGGAATGTGTAAGCCAATTACGGCTGGTTGCAGGGACTTGTGGAATGAAGCCTCGGAGTTTCCTGCCTCAGACTCACTGCAGACCCTCCAACCACATTTCCTGTTCCACAGGCAATATTCCTAGGAAAATAGAGAATGGTCCGAGACATGAATAGGATATCTCGCTGACTTCCTCCAACATCTACATCACCCTCATCACTCTAATGCCTCCCTGTCTATTAGACACTGTGTGTGTGTTTGTGTCTGTCTTTACTTTCCCATCAGCGTCTGCCTGCATCCTGTGAGCAGAGAACCGGCTCTTTCCATCTGGATGCCAGTGTATATAGTACTGTGTGTATAGGCTTACATAATATCATGTCTGCTGTGTGAGAGACAGTTGTTCATCTGGTTAGGGAGTGAGGTCATGTTGGGTGTGCTGTGTACTCTCCTATAGCCAGAGGGATATCCACTGATCCACCTGCATTACAAAAATCTTGCATACTTTGCAGAGATGTAAAGGAGGGAAGCACCTGACAAATAAATTAAGCTAGAAGAAAGACGACAAATATTGACATGAAAGCCCATTTATTAGATTTCCGTGTTGACTGGGGCCAAGCTGATAAAGCAAACGTTGCATATATATATATATATATATATATATATATATATATATATATATATATATATATATATATATATATATATATATATATATATATATATATATATATATATACACACACAAACACACAGGAAGATATATAGTTAGATAGTAAGTCTGATGTCAAAAATAATTTTTCAAATCATGAATAATAAAATGTTAAAAGGGAACTTAGTCATTGGTTCTGGACCAGCAAAACTACATGTGAGTGTTGATAAATGCCACTCTGCTGAGCCTCAACATTCACCTTCCTGCAATTTCACAGTGTCTGATTCCTCAAGAACTGCATGAACACACTGATAACTGAGCCACTGCAGCCCGCCGGTCCACAGAGACACTTTTCACTTCATAATGACCTCTTCCACCCCCCTCTTAAAGAGCACGATTAACAATAGCCGATTACAAAGAAATAATGTGGAGACCTTCAAATTCATTTTTAATGAGGCTGTATGGCTTCTAACAAAAAGTGTATTATATTCAGATTTCAGAGTTTGCAATAGTGACCATCCCATTCAATGATAATGAAGCATATTCTCCTAAAAACAGGTGTGATTTATTTCGTCAGGAGCATGAAAATCCAATTTAGAGAAATGTTTCAAACATTTGGAAAATGACATCAATAGTAATGTTGTTGCCCATAACTGGCTGCAAACAGCATGGTGGTTAGTGGGTATTAACGTAATACACCAGATGCCAGTATAACAGCAAATTTAAATTCTTCATAGCCATTTCTGAGTTGAGTATTGAATGTATGCATGAGTATTTTTTGTACACCAAGGGTGCATTCAAGCTTATCATTAAAATATGACAATAGCATAAAAAGTAATCATGGAGGATACCGGAAAATTTTCTGAAATGTAATTTCCAATTTTGCATGGGTAACAGTGTTTCACTGCAAACATAAGCCAAAAGTTTGTCTTAGATTTTTTATTTACAAAAGTAAATGCTGCAGGAAAGTTTAATTGGGGGGAGAGAAAGACATACTGTGAAGATATCATACATTATTGCTCCAAATCATGAAATGTTTCATAAACCACCATTGGGGTTATTCAGGGTTATATTCAGAAAACACTGCCTGCCTGAGCTTACATTTCTGGCTTCATACCATGAGTAATTTCCACCAAATCAGCTCAGACATCCTGTTAGTTTCAAAACCTTGGCAAATATTTTTGGAATAACACATCAGTGCTGATTAACAAATTACTACCACTAAAAAGTAATCACACTTTTACATTAGCCTGAAATCAACTATTCTCATATTTTGACACTGAGACACATTGAAAACCATCAGTCTTCAGAGTGCGTTAAAATAATTGGGAACTAACACCCTAGGGGGGATTCTCTTTGTCTCTGAATTCTGTGTGTATGTGCTGTCTCGTGTCCTTCCTTGACATGTTCAATAAGATATTATCATCTGAATAGCCATTACGTGTTGAATTATCCAGCAATCCCGTTGCTCTCTCATCTCCTTCCTCTCTTTTCAACTTCAACTTTCATTCTTGCCATTTTTCTTACTTCAAGGATACACATTCAGTCTTTTCCCTTTTATAGGCATCTCTTCATTCCCCTCTTCACAGGAATAAATCGCCTAATCCTCTCGCTGTGTCCAAAGAATTCTGCATTTGAGCCGACCTTGATCACAGCCTGACTTGTCATTTACACTGTCATCCCTGTCATTTAGCAAGTTGTTAGGAGAATAAACAAGTAAGTTCAGTCTCTGTATTTATCTCTACAGAATCTATTTGTCATATTTTCTGTCAACGGGACTTGGAGGTCTTTGACAATGAAAGCTCCTCAAAGTGATGATTGCTTGAAAAAAAGGCGGCAATCACAGAAACCACGACCAGACACTGCAGTTTATCAATATTTACCTGGCTTGTGCTTTGAGTCTGTGTGTTACATCTACGGAGAGACCACGGGGAGGCAATCAGGTAGCCTGTAGTTAGAGCTTGTGTCATATGGCGACAAAGAGTAATCATAATCAAATCCACATTACGTGTATGGAAGGTGTGTCTCTGTCTGGAGAGGTGACAAACATGCTCATGTCATAACCAGACCACCATGTCTCTCTTAATAATCAATAATTTTTAATCTGAAAATATCAACTGGATCATGGTAACATATGAAAGAAATGACAAAACTCATAACTTAAATTACAAAAACAGTTTTAAAGAACATGTGCGTGATCAATGATCACGATCTGGATTAAGCAGATTTTGTTGGTCAAATAGATATTAGTGATAAATCAACCCTGTTTGTGCAGTTTAACTTCTTCAATATGTACACACTCCTCACTGACAAACACTGCAGAGATCTATTATTCTTCTTCTATTAAGCTGAGGAGAAAATTACACTTCCCACAATGCACCTAACCCTACCGCACTGCACACCCTGCCAGTTTATAACAGAGGCTTTCTGCAGCTTAATCTAACATTAAACAACTATTTTCACTGGCTGCGTAGCCCTCTTTGTGAAAAGTAGACTGATCTTCATGTGCTGAAATCTTGCTTCAAAAATGAAGAATACCAAGTTTGTCCCATAAATTTACACTTGGTGTCTTTGCTGCAACACGTTGATTCACAGCCATCTGATAATTTTGACATATTTTCATTCCCACTCACTTCTATCAGCAGATTCAAGGTGAAGAAGCTCTCACCACTGGTTCATTTTGATGCAAGTTACTCTGTGTCCTTCATCTTGCATATCTCACACATCTCCTCAACGAAATCTGATTCAATTAAAATGATTGCTAAAGCGTACAGTGTAGCGATTCTGTTTCTAATACGGCTCCCACAAGGAGCAGCAGCATACCAAACATACTGGTAGACGCAGCAAGTTGACAAACACAATCAGTCACACCAAACGTTGCTGTTTCGCCCCATTTCTGGGTTGTCCCATCTGTCTCTAGTCAGCAGCTATTCAGTCAGAACAATAGTCAGATTATCAGGGGTTTTAATTACACTGGAGGCATTAGCTAATTATTTATTACTATCAGTGGTATGGGACATCCCTTTAGATGAAGAAAACTGAATCTAATTATCTTGTGACCTCTCTCTCTTTCCCTCCGCTTAATAAGCTCCTCAGCAAGTGCATAGTCAACGTGTGACACGCACAAACCTGAAAGTCAAACAGTGATACTGCTGCGAAATTTCACTGCAGAATTATACATCAAATCATGTTTGCTGGCATCCATTGTCTTGCAAACACACTTAGGACAGACTGAAGCTTTTCCATGCTCGAGTTGACTTACCAGCATGGCTCAGAGCCTTGACAGACCAGGGCTTCCCTGAAATTCAAATAGCACAATGGCGAAGAGCATGAATCACTTATTTGTATCAGTATGCCATGAAGCGGCCGCTTTCTCACCATATGCTGCTTTGTCTCCCCCCTCCCTAGGTCCCAGCTCCCTTCTTGTTGATTTACCAACTTCGCACCTACTCATCTCCCAATATTCATAAATGAAAGAAACCCAATAGGGGCTTTACTGGGTACAGTTCAAAACACGATCACTCGTGGGGCGCGTGTGTGCGTCTGTGATAAGGAATCAGGCTGTGACAGTGAGAAAACCAGCGATAGAAAAACAAGTAGTCGAAGGATGGATGGCAATGAAGGTTTAAAAACCCTTATATGTACTGGATTATAGCTGAACCTCAAAGGCCAAAATGTGCTCATCCTTTTTGTATCCTGAGCAGATTCTTGGCTTGGTTTTGTCTTTCCGAATTGGACATCCAGATGTCCAGATGTTAAAAATCCCAAAGAGATCTAAAGGATGCGAGAAATAATCATGATGAGCAAAGGCAAATAACGGGAAGCGATGTAATAACTAGCGGGTGCGCGCGTGTGTGCTGCCCTCTCACACATAGAGAATAGGACTGCATGCATGTCTACTCTAGGTAGCCAAATTATCTCTTTACACGTACAAATCAGGCATAAGTGCTGAAAAATACCATCCACCTCCTTTCTTAGAACTCTGAAGAAAAACCACATCTGGCCTTGGTTGTTAGCCTCATATTAGCGTTTCATGCAGGACTAATCAGAGCCTAGTCAAGCTTATGGGATAATGCTGGATCATACCATTTTGAAGGGCTGGGGGATGGAGCTCTGCGAACAATTCATCACGTCTCATTAACTCAAGAGCAAACGCTGTGATATTTGCATTCTGCTGAGGTAGAGCAAAATCTACAAGAGGTGAGATGTGATACACTTAACACAAATGCACAGATGTGCATTAGTGAAGCAACACTACCAGGTGTGGAGCTCATGGAGATATATGAAATCCTTTTAGTAGAGTCTACAGCCATGTTAGTGGCTCTGTGAGGCTGTATAGCTGCGTTTAGAGCTGAAGGCTAATGTCACATGTTTATATTGACAATGTTACTATGATAATGTTTTTCAGGTATGTTGTCTGTTTACCTTTATAGTTCAGCCACTGTTGGTAAAATTACAATTTTGATCGTTTTTTGAAGGCGTAGAAGGACAAGTTACTTTTGTGTTTAATATGGTATTTAGTCATTCTGTAAATCCTACCATCTCTAGAAAGCAGTAACTGTAGTTGGATGCCCTACTCAACATGAAATACATATCCTCTATGTCTTTAGGCCATCACTAAGTGTTTGTTACAATGGAGTCTACCAAAATGACCAGATATATTTTCATGGAAATACCATTGAAATGGACTCAACATATTAAAAAAATGTACCTTTTTCTCAGATGTAGAATGATATTGAATTTTATTCATTACATTTCTCCTTTCAAGAAAATTAAGTAATTTTTGTAATAGGAATTACCTAACTTCTTGAAAGGTCTAAACATATGTTACCAAAACAACTATGTATGCACTGCTCTAAACCATATATCCCATTATATCTGTTTTGTCTATCACTGTTATTCAAGTAGCTCCTGCACTTTTTCTATCTAACCGTTGCCAAGCAGCATCTCCAGTTGAGAGTCTCTATTGAGAAATCATTCAATACCACACACTCCTGTTTCCAGTATGTATCGTGATGAAAGAATGAGAAAGGGAGAAACGCATCTCATAGCGGAGTCGTCTGTTCCAGTTAACCATGACAGGCAACATAACACAATAAACATACGCACAATTTCAGGTTATTAAAATTGACAGACTGTTCATCATATCACTCAGGTGATGAACGGGGGGGGGGGGGGGGGGTGAAGATGGAGAGAGAGATGAGTTATTGTCACTCTACTATGTCATCAGCTGCTTTGCATTTGACGGTGATTATGTGTA
This sequence comes from Eupleurogrammus muticus, assembly GCA_036785175.1. Lineage (NCBI taxonomy): Eukaryota > Metazoa > Chordata > Actinopteri > Scombriformes > Trichiuridae > Eupleurogrammus > Eupleurogrammus muticus. Next base: position 12,790,253 of record JAYKQN010000019.1, read on the forward strand.
GATGCTATTTTATTTAAATTCATTGTAGATGACATATTCATGTAGAAGACAACCCTCTCAAAGTGTTTACACATTTAAACATTTTGAATACCACAAAGGCCTCACCACATATACAATAGGTTTTGTAGCAAGTTACACTAGAAAAAATAGCCAGGTCATTCCACAAGTACTTTTCTCTACAATAAACTAAGTTAAAATCACAAAGATTTATTGGTTTGTTTGTTTTTTTAAATATAAAAGCTCAAAGTTAATCAGGACTAATTTAATTAAAAGTTCAACCACACTGATAATTTGTCTTGAATATTGAATGAAAATATGGTTTGATTTTCTTTTTTTGTACCTAAATCAGGCCAAGGTTTATACCATTAAGACAAAGATAACATGCAACAAGAGGATGCATTAGGGCAAACTACATTATACACTCATTGATGAATTGAAAAGTACAAGTAACATCTGGTTTTGCTATTTTCCTCATTTTCCTAGATTTTTTCATAGACTCCTTGTGCAGCAGTTTTTCCCCTTTTTCATTGTGCAGTCTTCGGCAGCAGCATTCTGTGCATGTTGCACAGGTATAAATAACATCTGGGATTAGGAGTGCCCATAAAGAAAGTACACAATTTAGGTGACCCAGGATTGTCTATACGATGAAGACTCCAGCCACACACAAAGCAGAAATGTCCTCCAAAGTCCTTTATCCTGCTGATCGAGGAGTCTCTGGATGCAGACAGACAGAACAAATCACCTCTTTAGCTTAACAGGTCCCCTCAGTGCTGAGTTCTACCAGTGAGTTCTTGGGTCGCTGCCACAACAGTTATCAGGACACCGTTCAAAGCACCTGTCTCCTGAACATGAAGCAGTCTCAACCTCCTCACGAACAAGATGTTAAGATGTCTGAGGTGAACTTAAGAACTACCGGTTGACATATGGAGTTTGTATTGGACGATATATTATTCCCTCTCAATGTCATACAATCGATGAATAATAAAACACAATAAAACACCAACAAATTGCATCCAATCAGTTTTGGAAAAGTGGAAACGCAAGGTATCACTTTATTACAATATTAGTTTTACATTTCTGTCACAAAAAAAACAAATTTCTACATGCTACAATTGATTCGTGATTTGAAACTTTAATTCTAACATGTTTATGAAATGTATCAAAGGATATGGAACATTTCTTTTAGAAGTCACACACTTGTAAGAATACTGTTAATGAATGTGTTATCTTTTTAGAAAAATGTAATGTGTAGTGTTACGAGTAATGGTTATAGCACTATCTTATAATACAGGCTTTGATTATTTCAATCTATTTACATTGACCCTCAAAATACTGCATTTTCTCTTTTTTTCTGATCTTTCAAGAACTTTTTAATCTTCATACTCATCCATACTTGACATTTACCTTTTAAGATGAAAGACAGTCAATTCATCAAACTTTAAACTAACAAGCTTATTCTCCTCCTGCATCTCTCCCTTCTAATGCATTTGTCTGATTTATCTTCACGCACTAACTGCTGCTGTTGGCATTTCATTTTTATGAACTGCCGCTTAGCTCATTCACTGAGCAATTTCTCAAGCGCACACGTGTGGAACACACCCACATCCTGTCTGTCTGTCTGTCTGTCTGTCTGTCTCTCTGCCTGTCTGTCTGTCTGTCTGTCTGCCTGCCTGTCTGCCTGCCTGCCTGCCTGCCTGTCTGTCTGTCTGCCTGCCTGCCTGTCTGTCTGTCTGTCTGTCTGTCTGTCTGTCTGCCTGCCTGCCTGCCTGCCTGCCTGCCTGCCTGCCTGTCTGTCTGTCTGTCTGTCTGTCTGTCTGTCTGTCTGTCTGTCTGTCTGTCTGTCTGTCTGTCTGTCTGTCTGTCTGTCTGTCTGTCTGTCTGTCTGTCTGTCTGTCTGCCTGCCTGCCTGCCTCTCAGGTCATCAGGTGGAGGTTTGCTTCCAGAGTGGAAACTAAACACAAATAATTGAATCACTTTGCACAAAAGAGCTGGAGCAGACTTACAATGGAAATTAGACTTGTTCCAAATATAATTATCCTTAAATCCGGGTTAAACAAATGTTCTTTATTGCCTTCTGACTGAACCCTAAGTATCCATCTATATATATCTTATATGTGTGTTCCCTATTCTTAACTTGTTATAGTTTCATTTCAACGTTTTTATACAGTTTTGCTTTTTTAATATTATATTAATATTACAGTATTTAATATATTATACATCATGTAGCAAATCCCTTTGAATTGGCTTTCTGTGTAAAAATGTGCTGTACAAACAATTCTGCCTTGCCGTACATTGCCTTGGGAATAAAGTCATTTATATTCCTCTACCACTGTAAATGAACAACACTGAGCCTAGTTTTGAGTTCTGCGTAGAACAACTCTTGAAGAGGTGAATGTGCACATTCCTGTGTGTAGCGTATAGCTTAAATAAACACAATTCTGTAAATAGGCAAGATAAAATGTTTGTGTTCCTTATTGTTCAATCAAGTCTTTATTTGTCATCATCACTCTAAATTGGGCTAGGTGAAGAACCAATTACTGCTGTGTAGAACGGTTAAAAAGCTCATCCCCTCCTGTGCCAATCATCTTAATGCAATTTCAGATGACAAATTAAGTCCAAATTACTGGTGCAATTAAAGTAACTAAAGCCAGAAAAGCCAGAAACTTAGTATGAGCCCCTCTTTTTTTACAGTGAGGGCTTCACTGATATGCTCAGCTATTTCTTTTTTTTTCTTTTTTTTTTTGGGAAAAGGAGGAACGTAATGAATAAACCTTTACCCTTTACCTCAGCCGCACTCTGTGATAAAAGTCCTATCCACTTAACACAGACAGAGGGAGCGAACGCAAAGGTTGAGGGAGGCACAATTGGATCCAGAACGGTTGCATTGGAGATGAGCAAGCACAAGTTAAAGGTAAAAGAAGAATTACTACAGCGAAGTAACTGTCTGTCTGCCTCCCCTGAAACTTATTTACACAGTACAAAGGATCTAGATAGGAAATAATAGTGAAGTGTGTGTGTGTATGAGTTTGTAGTAGAAATAGAGGCAAGGAAGCGTATCCCGTTACAATGGAAAGCTGCCAATGAAAGGCAAGTGTTCATGACAGATAAGAGCAATCAATAAAGCTCTGGGAGCTGTTGTGGAATATCCACCATAAGATAAAGTCTCTCACAACTAACCAGACCGAATGACTATACTCTTCAGCAGCCTCTTCACAGCTTGAAAGGATAACTCCTCTACCTGTGTAAGACTGAGATATCAGAGAACAGCTCAGAGCAGAGCTGGTGGAGGTAAAGACAGTGTCGATAGAGATGTAAATACTGCGGCCAAATACAATGAAAATGTAGTGTCAAAGGAAGAAAAGTTCAGCTGTTGTGAATTTACAAATTATTAATAGTTTAGTTAAAATCTAATAAACACGGACTATAAACCATCTTCTGTTCTTTATTGGTGACAGTAAGTAGATATGATTGAAATTCATAATGCCATTGTTCGATTTCCTTTGTTATATATACATATATCCTTTTTTATTTTCCTTATTAGACCTTTTGGTTGGGCTCATACAACCAACCCGCTCTTCCCCGATAAAACTCGTATAAATTATGTGACTTAGATCCAGCAGGAAATACATATTCAACCTGTTAATGCTCCATCCTTTTATTTACGCAATCTAAGGGGGAGAGCGACGTACCTTGCAAACACAAATGACAAATTGCCACTCCAGCCTGGTGCATCTGTCTTATGAATAAATCGCATGTATCCAACTTATTTAAATTGCGCCTCCGCTCAGAAATCTGTTTTGCTTATTGTTACTTGAGTCGGGTGTTCAACATTCACTATCATGAATGACAAACATTTCTAAGTGCTGATTGGAAATATGAGCCAAAGCCCTGTGTCTACAAGCATGATTTGAGACATCACAGGTAGTTTGATGTGGAAATTAAGGTTCGAATGCACATGCAGTACAATGACAATTGACTTTGAAACAGCCGACAAATGAAATATCTTTGCATATTTATTTATTCAGATTTTTGAAGAGGGCAGAAGGATATAATGAGGTAATTTTGTGGGAAAAAAAAAAACATATTAGACACATATCATTATTCCAAGCTGAGTATTTCTTACAAATCTAAAACTATTCTGAAGGGCTATTTGAAAAAAAGGTATACATGCCATAATCTATGTTGAAAAACAACCCAAAAAAGGTACACTACTTGTCATCAGTACTGGATGGGTTAAAACTACACCTTCTACAACTAAGTAGTTAATGGTGACTGGAGCAAGTTGGACCAGCAAAACTGTCAGGTCAGATAATCAGCCTTTTAGCAACAAGTTGAGTCTATTTTTTGTAACTTTTGTGAATAATTACTCTACTCTTACAGAAATATTTAATAATATTCAAATTAATGTATAAAATCATTACCTAACTACTTACACTTTCTTTGTGACAAATCATAAACCATTTCTTACTTATGTATGACATTAATGAATGAATCACATCCATGGGTCAGAAGCATGTCCAGTGGACCTGTTCATAATGCAATCTATGTCTCACTTTGGCTCGATTTTTTGTTTGAAGCCAAATGGGAAAATTAGCATGTTTTACTTTAATATTGCCAAAAGCTGCCTCTCGCAGAAAAGAAAAGGCGATGACTCGAATGCAAATTGGCACATGGTACTAAAGCGCTGTGTCTCTCCTAATCTACGGAGCTGTAGGGATTACAGGGGAGCAATGTCCCAGTGTTTCAACCCAGCGTATTCACCAACCCCTACAGTCAGTCCATCCGACACACGCTCAGTCCTCCTCTGTGGCTGCGGGGAAGGCCTCCCTCGCTCCTCATCAGGCAGGAGGACTGGATAGAGACAGGCTGACTGACTGATAGACCTAGCTAGCAGCTACACTTCACTGGGAACACTAAGTCCAAAGATGACAACGCATTCTTATCATAGCAACAGAATGTTCTCAGAGTTGAACATCACATAACGTCCTCAAAAAATGACCCATGGGCAAAAAATATTGAAACTTCCCTGCCTCTTTCCAAAATGTATTAGTACTGTAGAGCTGCCGGGTCTTACCTTTCATAACCATAAATCCCCCAAGAACTACAAATATTGAAAAAGGAGCAGCTTAGGGCATTTGGGTTAAACACCAAAAGTCTGAGTGCATGCTCTGTAGAAATTGTAGACTACAGTTAATGTCACATGTCTTTTATAATTTGGGGAAGAGGATGTTGCAGGTAAAACATGTCTTTCAGATTTTGATGGCAAAAATTCTGCAGGTGTGATGTGGAAAGTTACTTTATTAACTAAAATATATTCACTATGCCCTTTGCATCTTGTGTTAATTCATTCATGCCTAAAGGCATGTTGCTCATTCTTCACAAAGGAGCAGGCACCTGTCATCTGAGGTGCATTTATTAAGGTTCACGCAATTTGCAAGGGTAGATTTAGAAAGTCGCCTGCCTTGAAAGTGGGTACTGATATGCAGATATACTGCATGTTAATAAAAAGCTGTGATGGGTATAAAGAGTTGATTGTCACTGCATCAAAAAAGAAGGAACACTGAAACTACCAAATTCTCAGACAGCAGAAAGTGCAGGAACAATTATATTATACTAGAGGTGTTGTAGTTTAGGGGTAGCAATTGGAGACCTCCCCCTCTACTGGGGATTTTCTAACTATAAGGTAGTTGCTTGAGGGGCTCATTATATCTGCTAGGAAACTCTCCTCATTCACCACTGTTTACAAGCACACTTCCTCATGTCACCCAATTTTAACAATGAACCCTAGGAGATTGTCCTCCAACTCTAGTTGAGCAAAGAGACTTGTGGGTCTATAACAAATAACAAGTGGAAGCTGAAATTATACTTTCCCCATCTGTATGTGCGTGTGACTTCAATTTAAATATCAAATGGTATGAATGTATTTCCAATTTTTTGTAAACAGACTGGTCTACTAGTTACATCCTAGACAAGGGGGGTCTTCCTGGTCTACATCTATGTAATGTTTCCCTTAAAGGGAATATGCATATAGATATAGGTAGATATAGATATTTAGATATAGATAGCATCTAATTATTAAAAATGTCTAGAGATATTTAGAGACTCATACAATAATGGGCTCATACTACTATTAACAATTTTATTTAGTTTTAAACAATCTCTGTGGTCAATTGAGAATAGATTTCAGGGTTAGTTCACATGCGTTTAATCAACGTTTGAAAAATTTCTTCGCTTTTCCTCCATGCAAGTCTCTGCAAGCTCTTGAGGGGCCACAGAATATGAGATGCCGGGCCAGATTCAACCCGCGGGCCTTCAGTTTGACGTGCATCCTAGACACTGACCTAAAGTGGATGTGTGAAACAGATACCTCAGAAAGTAGTACAAACATAACGACTACACTGCTGTCTGCAGCTGTCTGTGCATGTGTCACTTTGTCTTTGAGCATTGAGATGTGTCAGAAACTTTGTTGCAATCAAATTTTTTATTCATTTTGCCCATTTATCCTGGCAAGGATACAGGAAGACTAAATTACATTATACTTAAATATTTACATACTGTTAAATAAATAAAAAAAAATATATATATATATCCAGGCTTCTTATTTTGTCAGTTAACTTGAATTTGACATCCAATCTGCTGCTAAGCTTCAAATAGAAAGTAAAAGGCAGATTGTTTTGACAGCATTCAAGTTGTGAATGTGTAGTAAAGAGATCCAAAGTTCCTAATTTATAATTATTCATTCAGACCGCAAGTAGTAGCACTAAGCAGAAACCTGCTGAGCCCCACTCTACTCAATAATTTTCATCTTTGATTTAACATGTGTTGTAATGACTTTAATTACCCCCTTTTCCATCTGCCCATCAGTTATAATTAGTTCACCCACATCACTACAGAGCTTGCTTTCCCTCCATTGATTTTGCATGTTGTGAAATATCAAGGTTACCACCGATTTATAACAGCCATTGATAAACTGGACATTATTCTTCACATTCACTATGCAATAGCCTGTAAGTGATAAAATACTAAACTAACATCAAGGGAAGTGCAATCAACTAAAATGAAAGTGTAGATCACGGATACTTGATCAAAGCACCTTCTACAAAGCTGCTCATTGAAGAAGGTAACTTAATGATCTGAATATAATGACAAAGACAAGCAGTGGGGACAGCTGCAGTCATCTATCCAGATCACAAGGCAAAACAATGAGCCTGCATTCATATTCAGAAAGCTCCATATGCCAGACACAAACACACACACACACACACGCACCCTGCTCAATCAGGAGCCATCTTTGATTGCAGGGCCATCAAGAGGGAAATCCACACAGACGCATGGAGTTCAGATCGACCATGGCGATGACTTGTGTTCAATGTGTCGAACTGATGTGATGACACTTCTGTTCTGTAATTACACAACGTTCAAGTGTGAGTGACTGCAGCTGATGAAGAATCCATTTTAGATTGTGGTCAATCTGCTGCCATTCAGCTAATCTGTGGTCACTGACCTACATCATTACATGACATTTTGATTTTGATTATATACATGTGCGTGTCTAGCATGTTAATTTGTTTTAATTATATATATATATATATATATATATATATATATATATATATATATATATATATATATATATATATATATATATATATATATATATATATATATAAGAGCAAGAAAACAAAGGCAGCTTGTTGAATGCCATAAACTGTAATTAAACATACCTCAATATTTCAAGGCAACCAGTCTGAACTCTGACCTCCTGAAGAAATCGTTGGAGATTAGTGTCACTTAGTAGCTGAGCTGAGTCTGTCTGTGGTGTGTGATAGCATCACCATGATAACCTCCAGCAAGGCATTTCTACTGGCAGAAAAGGGGTCTCTCCATGACCTTGAGAAAGGAGCATAGATATTGTCTTCCTCTGCTCTTGTGTGTGACTGCAAGCAAGAGATTGCAAGATTGTTGCTTTTTTGATTTACACAAATGAAGCGTAGCAGGTATTTGAAGCCAACTGCTACACAATGAAAGAAATTCAAAAGTGAATATTGCGGGTTTGTTAGACATTGTTATGTGTAATGGGTTTGTCATTTATTTAAGACACATTACAAAAAGGTCCAGAATGTAACTAACCATTAAAATATCAAAAAATGACCAGAACTTTTCTTATACACTTTGTTGAGTTGTGAACAATACTAACATGATCCTATATTGATCAATTTCAAAGCTAGAAACACTCTGATCAAGGTAACATAACAGTTCATCTGGTCACCTATGCAACCAAGATCATCATCGGTGTTAAAGTTGGCGACTGCAATGGCATCTTCTTTAGCTTCTATGACAGTGTATATGCTCACAGGTCAAAATCACGAATTAAAAAAAAAAAAAAACAGATTCTTCACGTGAAACATTACTCTGTATTTTTAGTGGTCACTGGGTCCACAGAGAGGAGAAGGCTTCTGCTGATAATTCGTAGTAGTGAAGTAGTGGTCCGGGGCACCGTCAGGGAGTTTGGGCTCCATTGAAGGTGTCAAATTGGGCCCTGTCCCCACAGGCCACACCAATATTGCACAGTGGCTCTAATCACACCTCCAGAAACCAACTGACCATTTCAAAACTATAACGCTACCTTTGTGAGCTTTCCCCTCTATTATAGTCCAATATTTAGTGTACAATAATTACTGACAGTGAAATGTGAACAATGTGCAGACATGTAGTCAACATTCTACAGACATTTGAATTCACTATTTGATGTGATATATCTTCTATGAATATCATCATCTATCGAATTATATATTTCTGCATCAAAGCCACCTTGACTTGAAGGTGTTAATTTAATATTGGCGGCCACCTAAACAAGTCACACTATGCTCTAAACTGTACATCCAACACAACACAATGACAACAGAATGACAGTGTTTGGATTCTGATAATCATATTCAAAAAGAATCCCTAGAGGGATGTGACATGTCATTTACCACAATGTTGCTCAACCACTTCTTCAGATGAGCGCAGCATTTGTCATTGGGAAGATGAAGGGTGGAGGCTTAGCTGCTGCAGCTCCATCTGCTACCCAACTTAATTTCAGACTCACAAGAGGATCCATAGCACAGCTTCAGTATAAATAGCTTGCTTAAGGTATGATTGAATTGATGAAAAGTTGGCTAAAAGTAAATAAGAAATTAGATGTAAAGTGAAATGTAAACAGTGAAGCCTATTTTACTATAGATGCCACTCCTGTCTTATTCTGAGCCTGTTCAATGTGCTCTGTTTAGGATGAACCATTTGGATGCTACTTCTCAGGCAAGTTATCAATGGTTTTACAGGTAGATGACATGAGTGGTGGGTTACAAATGGAAAAAAAGTATCTGATGTTGTAGCCAATATCAATGGTAAAGTACCTCACATCTAGACACCAACCTTGTTGTTTCACAGATAACATTGATCACGTCTGATTCTAGAACAATGTCATGCTTTCTGAAAGTCACAAATAGGGCAGCACAACAACGACTTGTTGGTTCAGTGTAAAATCTCACAGTGTGTGGCAGAGGCCTAATGATGTGGATTCTTCTTTATGGTCGGATCTCATTGTGAATAAAGGCCTAGAGTTTGACAGTAACATCTTGACAAGAGTTTCATCAGTCCGCTCAGTAAAAAAATGTAACTCTAACGGTGAGTTTAAAGCAGTGGTTCTCAAATAGTGGGGTGCTCTGTCAGGGTGGATGTGTTTGACCTCGGGGAACATGCTTTTTTTATTTAAATTTTTTTTATGTACTAGAATAAAGTGCAATTGCACCTCCACTACATTAGGGCCGTTCTCATTGGCAGAGCATTCGTTCGGCGGTGTAGGTGTATTTATATGAAGTGTAAACACCAAGTGTAACAGACCCTCAAGTGACACCATGAAAAATATCTAGAGAGATGTTTTCTTCTTCCATGGAGGGGCATGACAGAAAATAATTGAAAAGCACTGGTTTAAAGCTATACTGCGGACATACGAATGGATGTCTGATCCATTCAAGCCACTGTCAAACCAGTTAACACAATGCTGATTATGATTAAACCCATTCCCAATGATTAAACCCATTCCCAATAAATTACTAGTATTTTTTACTTGTGTCTGTGGAGACACTCCCTGCTGACAGAAATTCTGACAATGAAGTCATTTTGTGGAGGTTGTGTATTGCTACAAACAATCCACCATTTTACAGTGGCAACCACAACACATCAGAAGGAGACAGAAGTCCCAAACAATGGCTTTAATTATATCACATGTGGTTCCCCTTGGAAATATCTGGGTCATTTTAGGAGACAATAAATGACAACAGGTCCATTATTCAACTGGGTTTCGAGGCTGGCACTGGTCTGTTTCCAAGGATGGTATAATTGGTGCAAGCTTATCATTTATTGACAGGATATGACGGTTTTAAAATTACCCCTTTTTTCAACCAGTCTGTGAAATGTGACAAATAATAAAATGCGTGTATATAAATATACACACACACATACACAGACATCCTGGCAAAATCATCAGCATCATGTTTTGAAAGCATTTTTTACATTTTTTATGCAACGCTGAAGCAGTAAATCTAAGTGACTTCTGCTGCATTCATGTGTGCTGTCAGGCAGGAGCACATCTGGCATTTAACTTTTCTATCATCACTTTTGCTGCAAAATTATTTTTTCTTCATTTATACATCTATAACTTTAATACTGATCCTATCAGATTATCTAAATCCCTTTATGTCCTGCTGTCAAACCTGATAGATTGGACCTTAATACTTGAGATCTGTATCATTTGACTCTTTGATTACTATCAATTGCATAGGATTTCTGCACAAAAAGGCCAAATTATTATTGTAACTGGTATGACAATATGGGCCAGAGACTGAAAATGGGTAAATTACAAAGAAGATTTGAAAGTAGATAATTTTGATCTTTGTTCCTCCAAGCGAAATCCATGTAAGTTTAATGAATTACAAAGAATCAGGTAGTATTGTATACTTTTGTGTTTTTGACTTATATTATCTCTCAGGTACATTCATTTTATGGTTTCCTGTTTATATTGTGTATTAGTTATTGTTTCTAGTTTGGCTATCCTACTGTAACACTTATTTCCCCATCGTGGGACTAAGGATTATTTAATAGATAATATTAAAAACAATTTGGAAATACACTTAATTTTAGCTGGTAAATGGGTACGGGTAATGGGAAGTATTTAAGTGGATTCAACCCGTGAATACATGCACATACAAATAAGGATAACAACTGAGAAGGCAGATGCCCACACAGCTGTTGATACAAAACAGTGATGAGTAGAAATAATCATTGGTTATTTTCTTTATTTTTGTGCAATGATAGCAGCCAAATTACTTTAAAATTCCAAATAATTCCTTCTGACAAGTAAGTGTTCCTCAGACTATATTTCTGGAAAGGAAAATAATTCCACTTGGCTGAGAAATGGGTCATTTCCCCAACTGCTCTAGCTTACCTTTGAGTGAGCCAATTTGCCCGTTTCAATTATTTAAGTCAGCACCTGTCTCATTTTAAATATCACTGCCTCAGATCACTGTGCGAACAACCCTACAAAGACAAAAATCCATTCTGTCTGCAAATTTTAAAATATCAGCCATCAAAATTAAATACGATGTTGGAGTGATAGCATACAGAACTAAAACAGACCTCATACTGGGATATCTAGTCACTCTCCAGCTATCCTCCATTTCATTTCTTTTTTTACTAAAGCCTCATTGAGTAATTGGCTTTCTCTTGGCATGGAGTTATCCAATCTAAATGGTAATTTGGAATACCCTTCTCATCACTGGTGGTAATGCTTGTTTACTGGAAGGCAAGGCAAGGTCTGTATGACTCATGAGACAATACATATAGAAACTGCGAATCTGACCTAAAATCTCTTCATGCGATGCAATACATATTGCCTACAACAAGGTACTTGTGATCCTACCAGGTGTTCCGGTTTTATCCTGCGTTCAAAACATAAGACAGGTGTATTAGAATCTCTGAAGTGTCCAAAGATAAAAACGTGTTTTCATTCTCTCTGTATTAGCTTTGATGGATGTCACCTGCCGGAGGCATGCCTTGGACCAAATAGATGCCATGATAACACCCAGTCCATCTTGGATTTGAGGACATGTGTGAAAAAGGACAATAAACAAATGTGTTGTGAAGGAAATGAGTGGGTGCATGTGACAGGAGTACAAGAGGATTTCTCTTCAGACTCTTTAGTATATCATGCTTATGCACTCAAAATACTGTATAAACACCTTTCCTGTTATTTTAGTTGTAGACATAACTGTTATTTAGTTACATTGCAGGTCATTGCAACTTTTACTTCTTACACACTTGAAATATGTCCAATGTCCTCTCTCGAGAAAATTAATAGCATATCCTTCAGAGGAGACCTTAAATTGAGGTCCTGTCTCACTGTAATATAAAGATCCTAGGGTAGGCTACCTATTGCAAATAGCAGGGGATTCTCTGGTGTCCTGGCGAAATTCCCACTCTGGTTTTCTCCATCTGGCCAACTAATCATATCCCTAGTGTAATTTGCTCAAAGATCCCCTCCTTCCATTGTTTTTGTTGTATCTCAATGATTGTTTTGATGGCTGTTAGTGGCTCCTGCTGGTCAATGGAAAATAAATAGTTGAATAAGCAGTAACACTCTGCCTCGGTGCATCATCAAGGCATAGTCGTAGAATTTTAAAAAATATGGCCTCACATTTTGGTTGTGCTGCAGATTTGCATGTCAGATAGATGATTCTCAAAGTGCCTACCTAGTTAGATTTTCTTTTATGACCTTGCTGGTTCTGAACATTTCACACAATTTAACTGGTCAATTAAACAATGAGCAAATAAAAGTAAACTAACGTTTTGAAGCCTACAAAAGTTAAAATTAAGGGAGTTACACATGAACATTTGACAAGAAAATCTTTATCACATATTTAGTGATTAGTACAGGTACTTAATCTGCTATAACCAGGTACAAATTGCCAAAACTGACAGAAAGTGTTGTCACGAGGTTCACATTGTTGCCTAAACTGACAACCTTCCATATGTATCCCATTTACCTGACTATTCATAGTGTTTTAGCTCTTTTATGTATAATGATAATTGGCTATGCCAGGACAGCTTTATTTGAACTCAAACATCCAATGGTTTGTGTCACGTCTCGTCGTAAATGTTAAGTTGTCACTCGTGTTGTCTTGTCCTGCACTTCCTGTCTTATTGTGAAATGACTCTTCCCCCTTGTGTCAGGCACCTTTGCTTCCTGCCCTTGTGTGTTTCCCGCCACAGTGATTGCCTTCCCCTGCCCTGATTGTTTCCACCTGTGCCCTGTTACCTCTCCTATATATTGTCTGTGTCTCCCCTTGTCCTGTGCCAGTTCGTCACGTCCCATGTGTCAGAGCCAGCGCCCAGCTCCAAGTACTACCAGGTTTTGTTCTCGTATGCTCAAGTTCCCAGTCTTGTTTTGTCGGCCTTTGCCTCGTTATTTCTCCTAGTCCCGTGTTCCTCGTTAAGAGTGATTTTTTGTTTGTTCCTCGTGAGAGTGATTTTTTGTTTATTCCTCGTAAGAGTGATTTTTTGTTTATTCCTCGTAAGAGTGATTTTTTGTTCTCCTCGCAAGAGTGATTTTTTGTTTTCCTCATGTTGAGTGAATCTTTTGTACAGTACCATAATAAAGACTTTTTCTTTTGATCGATCCGTGAAGAGTCGTGCATTTGGGTTCAGCCTCCGGCCCCGCCTCGTGTCAGTACGAACTGGCCAGCCATGAACCCAGCCGACTCCAACCAGCTGACCGCAGCGGTCCACTCCCAGGAAGCCCGACTGACAAGGCAGGAGGAACACCTGACATCCCTTGCCCGAGGGTTGCAAGGGTTGGCCAACAGCCAGGACAGCTTTAAGGCGGCCATGACCACGGAGATGAGGGAGTTAGCCCTGCAGATTAAGCAGGCCCTTCCTCGATCACAGCCTGAACCTTCTCCACCCCCGACCGCTTCTGCTACTCCGGCTTCACCTGGATCACCTTCAGCCTCGCTCCGGTTAGCCCCGCCAGAGAAGTTCTCCGGAGAAGGTGATGACTGTAAATCTTTCATTGTGCAATGTGAGCTACACTACGAACTCCAGCGCTCGGCTTTCCCGACAGACTCAGCCAAGGTGGCTTTTATGATTTCCCACCTTACGGGACGAGCGGCGGCATGGGCGACCGCAGAGTGGGCTCGAGGAGCGTCCATTTGCTCCTCCATAGACTCTTTTAAAGACTCGTTGCGGAAGATCTTCGATCGCGCAGTACCAGGGAGGGAGGCGGCAAGAGAGCTCAGCACGATAAAGCAGGGCAGCCGCACGGTGGCCGACTACGCCATCCGCTTTCGGACCATCGCTGCTGACAGCGAGTGGAACGAAGCGGCCCTACGGGACACGTTTTTGACGGGGCTTGCTGCCTCCGTCCGGAGTTTACTAATCCCCCTGGACTTACCCGCAGACCTGGACTCCCTAATCGCCCTAGCCATCCGGACGGGCAATCGGCTGAGGGACTGGGAGAGGGAGACCGTGACGCCTCCTCACCACCGGTTAGCTACTCAACCTGCCACGCTGTCTCATTTTTCTCCACAGGCTGCAGCACCCCCAGAGCCCAGGGAGGAGCCGATGCAGTTGGGGCGGGCAAGGCTGTCCAGAGAGGAGCGACGGCGCCGGTTACTGGAGGGCAGATGTTTTTACTGTGGAGAGACTGGACATCGGCTGGCTGCATGTCCAGTGAAAGGTGGGCGCCCAGCAGGGAGGGGAGATACTCGGGGGCGTCAGCGGTCTACGCCAGAGAACCCCCCTCGCGCACTGACTGCTGTCCAGGTAATCCTGACGGGTCGCTCATTTTCAGTAGGGGCCTTAATTGATTCAGGAGCCGACGAAAGCTTATTAGACTGGGGTTTGGCCCGCAAGTGGCAAGTTAAGACTGAACTGTTATCCCAGCCTCTGGAAGCCACTGCTCTTGACGGCCATTTTATTTTTAGGATAACTCATAAGACTGAACCGCTCCATGTTCAGGTTGGTGACCACCATGAACAGATGTCGTTCCACCTTTTTAACGCTGCTCGGCATCCGATGGTTCTCGGATACCCATGGCTGTCTAGGCATAACCCCCATGTTAAGTGGGAGACCGGAATCATCACAGCCTGGGGAGAGAATTGTTTAGAAAGCTGTTTAGCCGTGGGTCAGAGGCTGGCAGTAGGTCAAGTCGACACTAGAGGAGCAGACCCATCTCCAGGGGAAGAACCAGACCTAGCAACGGTACCCGTGGATTACCATGACTTGGGGGAGGTATTCAGCAAGAGCAAGGCTGCGTCCTTGCCTCCCCACAGACCGTATGACTGCGCCATTGACTTGATTCCAGGTGCCCCAATTCCTAAGGGGAGACTTTATGCCATTTCGGGCCCTGAGAAAAAGGCCATGAAAGAATATATCGACAGCTCACTCAAGGCTGGCCTAATTCGTCCCTCGTCATCTCCTGCGGGAGCCGGTTTCTTTTTCGTGGGAAAGAAAGACGGCTCCCTCCGTCCATGCATAGACTATAGCCCCCTTAATGCCATTACGGTTAAGAACCGCTACCCTCTGCCCCTTATGGCCTCCGCTTTTGAACAGCTCCAGTCAGCTAAGGTTTTTACGAAGCTAGACTTAAGGAACGCTTACCACCTGGTTCGGATCAGAGAGGGGGATGAGTGGAAGACTGGTTTTAACACACCATCAGGGCACTATGAATATCTGGTCATGCCATTTGGACTTGCCAACGCCCCTGCAGTATTTCAGGCTTTTATTAATGATGTCCTCCGTGAATTTCTGAACTTGTTTGTGTTTGTGTACCTGGACGACATTTTGATCTTTTCCCCTGATCAGCATACTCATGTCCATCATGTCAGACTGGTTCTCCAGCGCCTGCTGGAGAACCAGCTATATGTTAAAGCAGAGAAATGTGATTTTCATGCCGATACAGTATCGTTCCTTGGCTTTATTGTAGCCTCGGGACAGATACGGATGGACCCGGCTAAAGTTAGCGCTGTGGCTCAATGGCCAACTCCTGATAGCCGCAAGAAGGTTCAGCAATTTCTGGGGTTTGCTAACTTCTATAGGCGGTTCATCAGAAACTTCAGCGCAATAGCGGCACCACTCCATGCATTAACATCTCCTCTGACACCCTTCCAGTGGTCCCCTGAGGCCGACCAGGCATTCAGGAGGTTGATTGCCATGTTCACGACAGCACCCATTCTCACAATGCCTGACCCAAATCGTCAGTTTGTGGTGGAGGTGGATGCCTCCAGTGAAGGAGTGGGGGCTGTTCTATCGCAGCGGTCAGAGAAGGACCAGAAGATGCACCCCTGCGCCTATCTTTCCAGGCGGCTCTCATCAGCTGAGCGTAACTACGACGTCGGGAATCGGGAGCTGCTGGCGGTGAAGGTGGCCCTGGAGGAGTGGCGACATTGGCTGGAGGGAGCTCAACAACCATTCCTCGTCTGGACGGACCACAAGAACTTAGAGTATATTAGGAAGGCTAAACGCCTAAACGCACGTCAAGCTAGATGGACATTGTTTTTTAACCGTTTTGATTTTGTCTTGTCCTACAGGCCGGGGTCCAAGAACACCAAGCCAGACGCCCTCTCTCGCCTTTATGACCCCGAGTCTGTTTCCAAGGTCCCCGAGCCCATCCTGCCACTGAAACGTGTGGTAGGAGCGGTGAATTGGCAGATAGAAGCTGAGGTGAAGCAGGCCAATGGTGAGAGCCCGCCACCTAGTGGTTGCCCAGCCAATCGGCTGTTTGTCCCAGCGCCCCTGCGACCTCAGGTGATTCATTGGGCTCACACCTCCCTGCTTACCTGCCACCCAGGGGTGAGCCGTACTATGTTTGTCGTCAGGCAACGCTTCTGGTGGCCTGCCATGGAACAGGATGTCCGGGAGTATGTGGAGGCCTGTCGAGTCTGCGCCCAGAACAAGTCATCCTCGAGACCTCAGATGGGATTGCTCCATCCCCTCCCAGTTCCCAGTCGGCCCTGGTCGGACATCTCACTGGACTTTGTTACGGGACTTCCCTTATCTGAAGGTAACACCACTGTATTGACAGTGGTGGACCGTTTTTCCAAGATGGTGCATTTCATTGCCTTGCCTAAGTTGCCGTCAGCCAAGGAGACGGCTGAGATAATGTTAACCCATGTTTTTCGCCTACATGGCCTCCCTAGAGACATAGTGTCCGACCGGGGCCCACAGTTTGTATCACGTTTCTGGTCTGAGTTCTGTGCGCTGATTGGGGCCACAGTTAGCCTCACGTCGGGGTACCACCCCGAGTCCAATGGACAGACCGAACGCCTCAACCAGGAGCTGGAGACTTGCCTCCGCTGCCTCATCTCCCAGAACCCATCAACCTGGAGTAAGCACCTGGCTTGGGTCGAGTATGCCCACAACTCCCTCCCCACCGCAGCCACCGGTCTGACACCATTCCAAGGCGCCTATGGCTACCAACCTCCTCTGTTCCCTGACACAGAGAAGGAGGTAGCGGTGCCGTCGGCGCATGCCCTAGTTCGTCGTTGCCGGCGGGTCTGGGCAGCAGCCCGCAGGGCCCTCCTGCGAACCTCGGCCCGGATGAAGAGGGCTGCTGACCGGAGGCGCCGCCCAGCGCCCGTCTACAAGCCTGGCCAGAAAGTCTGGCTATCCACCAGGGATCTGCCCCTCCACGTAGAATCCAGGAAGCTGGCTCCCAGGTTTGTTGGTCCTTTCCCTGTGGTAAAAATGATTAACCCTGCTGCTGTTCGTCTTCGTCTCCCCAGATCCCTCAGGGTCCATCCCACTTTCCATGTGGGGAGACTTAAACCGGTCAAGGACAGCCCCATGGTCCCTCCTGCCAAGCCCCCACCACCCTCCCGAATGATTGACGGCGGTCCAGTGTACACAGTTAAGCAGCTACTGGCAGTCCGGAACAGAGGCAGAGGACGCCAGTTCCTGGTTGACTGGGAGGGCTACGGTCCGGAAGAGCGCTCGTGGATACCCTCCAGATTTATTGAGGACCCGGGCCTCATAGATGACTTTTTCCGCCGCCATCCTCAGGAGCCTGGGCCGTCTGGTGCCGTCCCTAGAAGGGGGGGTACTGTCACGTCTCGTCGTAAATGTTAAGTTGTCACTCGTGTTGTCTTGTCCTGCACTTCCTGTCTTATTGTGAAATGACTCTTCCCCCTTGTGTCAGGCACCTTTGCTTCCTGCCCTTGTGTGTTTCCCGCCACAGTGATTGCCTTCCCCTGCCCTGATTGTTTCCACCTGTGCCCTGTTACCTCTCCTATATATTGTCTGTGTCTCCCCTTGTCCTGTGCCAGTTCGTCACGTCCCATGTGTCAGAGCCAGCGCCCAGCTCCAAGTACTACCAGGTTTTGTTCTCGTATGCTCAAGTTCCCAGTCTTGTTTTGTCGGCCTTTGCCTCGTTATTTCTCCTAGTCCCGTGTTCCTCGTTAAGAGTGATTTTTTGTTTGTTCCTCGTGAGAGTGATTTTTTGTTTATTCCTCGTAAGAGTGATTTTTTGTTTATTCCTCGTAAGAGTGATTTTTTGTTCTCCTCGCAAGAGTGATTTTTTGTTTTCCTCATGTTGAGTGAATCTTTTGTACAGTACCATAATAAAGACTTTTTCTTTTGATCGATCCGTGAAGAGTCGTGCATTTGGGTTCAGCCTCCGGCCCCGCCTCGTGTCAGTTTGATGCTACAAGGACAGTGCAAAAATAAAATTCTAAATCGGAGTTCATTGGTGGTTGGATCCTTGTGTGTCTTCTGGTTTGTTACCTTGATGTCATGTATTCACACCATTTTGCCTCATAATTCAGTAGTTTGGTGTTAGTTACCAATGACTTAATCAATGTAACCACAGTGGATCCTTATGAGTATTTCCTACATGCTGGAGAGGCTGTGAAAGTCATACTATACCAGTGGCAATGACACAATAGGATCAGTGGACATATTGAGAAAAGAAAAAAATGGAAAAAAAAACATCTTGTGTACCTGGAAGAGTTCTCCTTCTGCAAATATACTATAAGCAAGATAATGAAATGTGAAGCTCAGCAGTTCTTCAAACTTAAGAACTTGCAACACTGCATGACTAAGATATTACCTCTGTCCTGAGTAGCTATAGTAACTACACATCCCCAGCCGACAGGGTTTCAATGACTTTCTCATAAGTCAGTAAAACTCAAAAAGAAGGATTGAACAAAGAAAAGAGACCCACCTTAAGCAACCATAGTGTATTGTGGACTGTTTGATTATTTGTTCATATGACCAAATATGTCCTTTTACGCAGAAATAGAAAGTAATATACTTCATTCTAGGGCTCTACTGTAAATCAACAAAATTAGTGATTGCCCAACACTGCCAAGTGTTCAGATAAATCAATGAATGACTGGTAAAGAGTGCTACTTAATACAATAAAAGCAAACTGGGTGTGATCTGATGTGCAAAACAGTCTCAACACAGTTTGAGGCAGCCAAACTCAAATCAGAGGCAGCAGCAAAAATGAGTCACAGCTCATATTTAATTCAGGATTCTTGGCTTCAGGTAAAACTAAACCCACAGCTGCACTCACTCCCCCTTTTTCTTTCCTGTCAGCTTTCATTGATTTACAACTCAGATTACATTTCTATGATATATTTGTGTGCAGAGGCAATATCTCCCAAACAGCAAGTGTCGGAGGCAATATTCAGAATGATCCAGCCACGTCGCCCAACATACAGAACCATTTCACAATGCCCTCCATGCATATGCAGCTTCTGTATGCCAACCTAAAGCCATCTGTCCATGCATAATTCAGGAGTTACAATTCTCTATCTGAGCGCTTTAGGTCAGATACAGTACATACAGTAAAATTTATGTTTGGTTACAAATGAGGCATTTGATTTCACTCTTTGAAATCATAAATTGGCAAATTTCATTGTCCTTCCTGCACTCACAAAACAGCACATGAGTCATATAGGTGTAAATTGTTGACAGTAGAAATTGCTTAAACAAAAAGTAATTTCAGAACATAGTTGGATTGAGAATAATATGGGTATATCACAATAAAGGTTTCTTTTTTGATGTAAGGCAAATGCTCAAATGAAGGAAAAAATACAATGAGGAACATTTTCTCTGGTGATAGATTGGGGGAAGCAATAGAATGTACATAACCTTATCAGGGATCATGCTGCTCAAGTCTGGATCTTTTTCTTTTGTTAGCACCTACCACGTGAAAAGTAAATGGTTGGGAGTATGTCAAGCTGGGAGCTGGTTGTAGTTTGTGAATAAGGGAAGCAGCAATTAATTTAATACTCAATCAATTACTAAGTTCAGCTGTTCTATACAGCGATGTTAGAGAAACAGAGCGGTGAAATTCACACTTCATGAAAAGACACATAAGGTGGTGTGTCATGCTGCTCAATTAACTGCTGCTCTGCTAGAGCCATATACATCTGATTTAGTGCTAGTTCCTGAAGGATTTCTTACCTTCCTTTGCTTTAAGGAGGAAAGAGCATGCACATTTTTCATCACACATCATGCCCTGAAGTGTTGCTTATTGTGTGACTGTATTATTGTACTAGAGTTAATATTTTGATCAAAAAGTGTATATTCTGTTATGATTCTCAACATAGACTACATCCATGACTTGTGGTCTTAACACACAACATCAGTCACATGATGGAATGATCATAAAGGCCATCAGGGATTCTTGGCAGATGCATAAGAACATCCATCTTTTTTAGATCCAGCGGATGTGGTGATTAACTACTGGACAGTCAGTATATTTAATTTGGGCTTTTGGGGGAAAGCTGGGTGCCCTGCTTAAAATAATACAGTGTTCCAGTAAATTAACTGGTAGAGGGTTTCTTGTGAAATTGTACCCAGAGTCTGTTGAAGATCTGTGGTGTGAGAGAACTGCAAACAAGGGTTGGATGTCTGCGGGTTTGATGTTATGACGGTATGATTGATTTTATACACACCAGAAAGAGATTCATTTCAAAATGAAATAGGCTTTTGATGAGAGGTTTTTCTCTATTCCCCAACCATTGAACATAAGCTGATATGGCGTCTGATTCACTTTCTTGTAGGCCTTATGAATCTCAAAACATGCATGTTTTTATGATGCTCTTATTTATAGACAGTAGCAGTAGGTAATCCTTGCATGAATTTATCATTGTCTTGTTTCCCTCTCTGTCTCTCTCTTACTTCTCAACCAAGTCAAATTAGACAATATAAAAACAATCAAGCCTCAAATACAATCACCCTAATTAATTATCTAAATACTGTTACAAAAGTTTGGGGACCACAGAAACACAAATATACATAGTGAAACTGTTACTCTAATAGCTTATTTATCTTTTTGTTTAGGCACAAAATATAACTTAAAACCTCCCAGAAGGTGGCAAGTGTTAATTATCACAGGCCTGAAAATGTTTGTGTCGTTCTTCATTGGTTCACAATTTTATGGTTCAAATCTGGCTTTACAATGTCTTTTGTGTTTATTGTAAGGATAATAGTAAGAGCAGTAAAGTCTAGCCATATCCAAAGCAACACACAAACAACCAGAACTTCAACCACAGCTTAACCAAAATACAGTCAGAGCAGCTACAAACATGGTCTCGAGTATAGTCAGAGCTCTGCCTTTCAAAGACTTATAGGTGATATATTTGTATGATGTTACTTGAACTTTTCTTTATACATTATCTGCATCTACTGTAACACAAAGACTGGGCCATGACATTAACTGACTAATGCAAAACATATTTCAAAGTAACACCAAACAACATGCAGCCAGGGGGGGAAAAAAATCCTACAATGACCTATCGGGGGCTTCATAAAATCAGTGTTTAAAAGCAACATGATTACACATCAATACATATGTGTAAAATAAACATTTGCATAGTGGATAGTATCTGTAGGTGGCACCCCCACACCTGTTATCAAGCTGTTGCACACTTACTCTGTGCACACAACAGCTTAACAATACTTGCCAACGTCCTCTAGTCAATGAATTGTACCCGTGAATCCCTCAGAGATTGTCTTGTTTTTAGGCGTAGGAGACAGCGGTCAATCACATCATTAAGCTTGGTGATCCATTCCCAAGGCAACATTTCGACCTGAACACTAGGAAACCTGCTGGCATGCCACACACTGGCTGATAATGAGAAAGGAAAAGAGCTAAAGATCAGCGAAGAGCAGACAGCAGAAGGAAGGAGAAAAAATAAAGAGTCGCAAGGACGAGAGGAGGATTAGGATCCTGGAGAGATGCACAGAGATGCAGACAAGAAGAGAAAGCCTCAAGACACAGGGTAGAGGATGTTAAAAATAACAAATTCCAGAGGGAGAGTGTTTATCTGGATGTCACACAAGGGAAAAGGGATGGGACTGTGATTAGAATGACAAATCACTTCATTCACAAACAATGATACACACATCCATTCAGCACAGGGTCAGGAACTGACTGTGGACAGTCCACTGTTAATGTAGTATCCTATTAGAAACAAGCTGTCCACATCTTCATCTTCCAAACCATTTAATAAATATAAATAGGCAAATGTATGCTGTGTATCAAGATACAGGATGCATGTTAATAAAAAGCCACACCAAAATATTAACCAATATAGTCCACACACAAAATTCAAGGTAATTTGGTGACTCTAAGGGGATTTAGATGGTCGAAGGGAATCAATAAAGGTAGCTTCTGTGCAAGGACTTCAGATCTCTCAGATTTCCTTTTATCCCAGTTGATCTTCATATTGCTTACGGAAACAGTCTCCCACAGGAAAGAATTCCCAGCAACGCTCCTGGTACATTTTCCACACATAGGATTCCTAGTAAAATTAACAGATTGGTAATATATCTTTAATTCATATATTCCAAAGCTATTTGAATATAATTAAAATGTTAATTGTTTGTCTGTCCTTTATTTTGCATGTAAAACAACAACATTCCACCTAGAAGCTCGAAATTTGAAAAACAGACAACAAGAACACTATCAGGGGATAAGTCCTGATACTGAATTCAATCCAGAAATTGCCTGCAATTGTCCAAAAGGTTTAAATGATGATAGATCTGTTATGTTGAGCCTATGCTATGCAGGATTTAGAATTTAGTATAGTGATCTATTCTGAAGCTTGTTGCTTTCAAAGATTTATAAAAATCAAGTATGCGAGACAAGATGGAAAGAAAAAAAAACTGCTTATTAAACATGGCATAAAGTGAATATTTTTTTACCCTTTGCTTTATGCTGCAACAGGTCATGTAAAATAGTGAAAAGATAGTGAATTTAACTACTTTCCTACTGGAAATTTGAAAGTTATATCTTTAAATATTGCAAAGGTTTAGGAGTAAAAAGAGAAATTGTAATCCTAAGGGATATGCCTGGCATGTATATTACCATAAAATGTGCGTGCCAGGATTGATATGACTTTTGAGAGACAGTATGAATGCAGGCTCTGTCTTAGTTGAAAAGGTTACACTACAGCCTCGTCATTACCATAGCAAATGCTGGAATTAATAGGTCACTGAGACATGCAGGAACCATTGTGGATATATTAAAGCATATAAGATTTGGTTGTGATTACTTTCAAAGAGCTCCCCCCCTGTTCTCACTTTGATTTGGTTAATGCATTAAAACAAAGGAAAAAAAAATATATACCTGCCCCGTGTGTTCAGTTTCATCCTTGTTAATGAGGTACATCAGAAAAAATCTGTAAGGACACAGAGGGGGAATCATGTAGCTAGTCACGCACTTCCCACATTTATTCAGAGGGTGGAGGGATGAACACTTTAGAAAGGTGTAGCATCAAACTAAGAGGCTGTGCAAAATGTATAGAATTGTGTGATTATGGAAGCAGTTGTGAGGCATCTCAAAAGGAAATACTGCCAGAGATTACAGCTTTATTTTCAGTTAAGTGACTCTCTCACTCAATCATGCACTAGTCATGCACAAGATCACCTTCAGCAACAGATTACCAGTCCAAGCTTCCCTTGGCCTGCATCCCTTTCCCCCTACTTAAAATAAATACCATGCCCTACTGTGGGCCTGTCTCCTGACCTCTGCATCTGCACTTGAGTGCACCTGCTCCAACACTATGTAACAACATAATCAAGGAAGAGTCACAGAATGCACAGGATCCATACTAATTAGGTTCTATAAACCCTTTCCAATGGAAATTATGCATGTAGCAACAGTGCATAATGCACCAATAGCTTCAAAATTACCAATACCATACCATTTTATTCACCCACAGAGTGTAAAAAGTATTCATTAACTTGATTAATAATTGTGTATCCACATAGGTGATGTACACCATTTGTGTGTTTTTTACTATATGAAAAAAGAATCAATCAAAGTTCAGGAAAATGGTTGTCGTATAGTTTTGACTTTGAATGTTTAGTTATTTTTCTTATAAAGATTTAGTGATGGTGGGGCATGCAGAATAATCACACTTTACTGTATCTGTTAATTGTAACAATAAACAGTTCCTGCCATATCAGTAACATAAAAAAACAGTTTTGAAAAGTAGTTTTAAAAAAATGATTGGTTTGAGACAACAGCAAGCCCAGACATAAAAGAAGTGAGTGTGAATCTACTCACAGATAGTTGGCCAAGTTGTGCTCCTGTAGAGTGTGAGTCTCAAAGCCATGAGGGACTTTATCAAAATATTCACTTCCCATTCCACATAGAAAACACTTTGTCTGCAGGAGGAGAAAATTAAGAAATGTCATGGTGAAAAGTTTGGATATGAAAATGTTTGAACAAAAATTAGAAATAAGGAAAACTACAATAAAATCCAAAAAAGTGTGTCTCAACTATTTTGGTTCTTAATTACATAATTAGCTATAAATCTGCTGGTAAAATGGAAGAAAACAAGCAACACAAAAATATATCCTGTGGTTAATCCAGGCAAACAAACAAACAAACCTGGGGTTATTATTGCGAGCTTTAGTCTTCAGTCAATCTAAGTGACAATATTTGACAAATTTGTTTAATTACCCTAATTTTTACTAAATCTTGCAATGTATTTTTTTCTTTTCACATGTAGAAAACATTGAGTTACTACTACTATAAAGCACTAAACAAATAAAATAGGTTAAACTTGTAGTCAAAATCAAACAAAAAAAATCTTACTGTAAAGATGCTGCTGGTGTCCATGTCTTAGCATAACCAATCAATATGTTAATAAAAGCCTTCTAGCATTTTATACATGGTCCGGTCATATGCTAGGTTTTGACCTAGTCTTGTTTTCCTGTGATGTGTTTTTTTCCATGTGAACGTACAAGGGCATTTGCAGACTTCTGTGTGTTTGCCGCTCAAGTGGGAGTGACTCCAGGAACTATGTGCTCAGTGACATCACATATGTACCCTTTCCCTCAGCCTTCAGAGGGTAGCTCGCCACTCTTTGTAGCTCTGTGTCAGAAGTCTAGCCTTGATTACCTGCCTAATCACACAATATAACCTCCTAACATTACTTGTTCTACCTGCAGACGATACTTTAATAGGGCTCTGTTCACAACTGTTACATTCTTTAGACATATTTCACTGTGGGATCCCTGCATCAGGAAAAGCTAACTCCACAGGCTTAACAGAACAAACAATATGTGTAACCCTGGTTCAGTAATGCCATTATGTAATTATTATTAGGAAGAAAAAGATCGTATTTGTATTTTGGAGTGTAATTGTTTGGTACTGACAATATATCCATCTATTATACATCTTTAATACTAGTTGTGTCCCTTTGCAACTATGTGTGAACACAGAGACTGTAAGTAACAAGGAGAGGTGGCAGGAACAGGAATTCTTCTCAGATTAAACATTATATATTGATTAACCCACAAATTATCCAGGAGAAACAGATAACAGTATCCTCTCATTAAGGCCAATCGGAAGATCGCTTCCTGTGACAGAAGATCCGTAACAACCTCCCAATCTACTTCATCTTGTACACACTGGTCATCATTCCACCCACCTTCAGCTTACAGTATATACGTAGCTACTGACATCATTGAACCTGCTGCTCAAACATAAAAAGCATTGTTACACTGGCTTGTAGTCACACTGTATCAACCATAATGTTCTGTAGTATGTCATGACTTTAGAGGAGAGGATAAAATATTTGTATATAATAGTCTTTGTAACTAAATCTAATACTGTCAGTAGTGCACTCGTCTGGGTTAAACTGCGTGCAATAGGGCACACAAGTACCATTTCATCACAATTTTATTTTCTAATCATTATAAAACCAAGATAATCAGGATTCAGTTCTCAATGATGCTGTCTCCAACGCACACCTCGTCTTTACAGAATTGTGCTTTTGCCGCTCCCTCATACTCACTCTCAGTCAGGCTGTGGCATGTTAGTGTGTGTGTGTGTGTGTGTGTGTGTGGCACCACCCATGCTTAAACAGAGAAGAGAGAAGCTCAGCGCAACACTTTTTTTTTTTAGTTATTTACATTCTCTGCAGTCATTTCTGTATTGACTGAGTTTTTCTGTCTTTTGATCAGACTGAGTTTCTCTCTTCTCTGTTGAACCACTGCCCCAAAGCTCAGCGGGGTAGAAGAGAGACAGAGAACATGAAGTCCTATTGTTACACTATTGTAAGTGTGATAAAAGCTTTGCAAGGAAAAAGCCATTAAGAGGAACTGTTTTTAAGTGTTAACAAATAGACTTGAAAAGGTAAAGGTCATCTTATAAATCAGCACAATTTAAAGACTGCAATCAAAGCATGATGTTTCCAAATGAATGACTAATTATATTAAACAGCCAATTTAACCAAAAGAATTGTTTTTTTTTTTATAATCAAGCAGCTCTAATGTATGCATTCAAGAGTGAATGTTTGTGTGTATGAGAGGGATGGTATCTAATCTCACCTCCATATCTTCTTTCACTTGTTCCTGCTGGTCACGAAGCTCCCCAAAGGCATCAATTATCAAGCCTGAGAGAAAGAACATGATTGTAGGTGTCTGTTTGTCCATTTGTGCTCATGTATGAATGACAGGTGTCAGTGAATCCTAATGACTCAGGATAAACACATACTATGTTAATAAAAAATGAAACATATATATATATATATATATATATATACACACACACACACACACACATTGGTAACTGCATTTGATCTAACTGCACTGTGTGACTCACCCTGGATGATGGCCAGGAGGATGACGATGACAAAGAAGAAGAATGTGATGTCAAAGACAATGCGTTCCACTTCAAACTTATCACCAGCAGGATCCTCGATCTCATCACCAATGCCACCACCTGCACGCACTCCCACATACATGTGGAACATGTAGCACTGAAAAAATATATAAAATCACATATATGTTTTAATTTACTGCAAGTATGCATTCCACCTTGTCTCATGAGACACTTATACTACATATATCAGACGAACAGTTTCCGACTGTGTTCACCCAGTGCACTATACAGAAAAGAAAGAAAATTTTATTCAGCTAAGAAAATAACTGAAAGGGAAAGATAATTGTTTTTCCAAACTCCAAGGAAACCACAGTTTGCCTGAAAACTCAAACTCCAAAACAAAATGAGAATTTATCTAATGCATTCATGCCTCCCTCTATGTTCAAGGCTTTTGGGGAAAAACAGGGCAATTTAAAAGTCTCAGGCAGCCAGCATTTTTGTACAAATTCACAGAATGCTAGAAGGAATTTTAATCAACATTATTCAGCTCTGACAGTACACTGCCATGTGATGCAAGAATAATTAACAGCCAGTAAAGTTGCTCCCAGAGACTGTGTTGTGCTTTTGAGTGCGAAGGATGTTTTTTACGAGAACCTTGTATAAAACTATACATAAATATACATTTGCTATACTGTCTAATAGACTGTCAAGGAATATCCAAGAAAATTGTGTATTTTTTTTTTTTTTGGGGGGGGGGGGGGTTTCAGGAATAAACTAAAAAGAAAATCATTTTCTTTGAGATGATTTTTTTTGCCATTGAGGAATCTACAAAAAATGGTAAACTGTAGTTATGGTGTTTTTATGATGTGAAAGGTATTGAAATTCACTGTTTAAAACATAAACAATGACACAGTGATTGGGACTGTGGATTTAATGTAATATCCCCTGCCTCCTATAACAACAGGGGTTTTATTCAAATGCTATCGCTGCCCTTCCGGCTACTTGTGTGAGTGACAGTGGCGTCTACATTAGAATAGAGCATGTGGTGGGGTGTAAATTTTTTTGAATGGCCAAACAAAGAGCTTTGCTGCAGATTGAGGGGCTGTTTTCAATCCATGTGTCTATCATTTCATGAAAAGTAGAGGACGGGTTAAGACAAAAGCGGCTATTCTCACTTCAACAATGGAAATCACTGTCAATATCCTCCTCCACCCTTCTCAATCTAAAAGAGAAAAATAGTTATGTGGTTGTGTTTGGGTTAGAGGGATGGCGAGATACAGATAGATAGAGAGGGATTGATATACATGGAGACACAGATCACTGTGTGTATGTGTTTGAGTGTAGCTCTGGAGTGGACACACTCATGAAACTCACAGTAAGCATGTCATTGCACTTCATGTCTTGGGTGTCCTTGTCGTCACTCTTGTTGTAAAACTTCCGAAAGAAGTTAAAGGCCACAACGGTGTAGAGATACACCACAACCGCCAGCAGGCCCACAGTCAGGAGCAACTGTTAGGCACAGACATAGACCGGAGGCTTTAATATGTTTCTTCATCTCAGAAAACCCCCTATATAACTCTACAGCATGAAAGCAAACATCACATGCTTGCAAAGGGCACCTATGAACACATTGAAACAGATGGATAGAGAAATAAAGACAACCTGGCACACACACTATCAAACACACACACACACACACCTGTTTTCCATTGTGTGTTACAGAGGAGAGGATGGTACGAAGTGTCTTACAGCCCATGGCGATGTCCAAAAGGTGGGCAGCAAAAAAGAAGTTGTTATAGTGACCCAGGACTGACATGGCCATATACCAGGCCAAGTACAAGAAGAACTGCAAGCACAGAGACACACACACACACAGACACATGCATACATAAAAACAGGCAAATAGATTACCAGACCAGATAGAGACAAATATGTATTTTAGATAAGACAGAATCACAGGATATTACCATCGTCACTTTTGCAGCATGTGCAATTGTATCTAACAGAATCTTAGCACAGCAGAATAAGGGATCAAACAAATAAGAGATGAGTCATATAACCTTAGATATGTTTTACACAAATTGCTTAGTCATATGACATTGTCTTTTAACATAAATTGCAGGAAGTGGCAGCTTTATCTTGGCTTTGTAGGAACATGACAGCATACACCAACAAATTAAGCAAAAGACATTAGATATTAGAGTATTTTGCCAATTGGACTTACATTATCAGTAAATACAACACCTAGTTTCCATATCTGGTACTTCATGTCGAAGGAGTTAAATCTGAAAAGAAAAATTGATTTATCAGACAGATACATGATGGTAAGAGCATGGAGTATACGTTAGCCATGGTCAAAATGACCATGGCTAAAATCAGACCCTCGTTGCTGCAGTGTTTTTTCGAAAAAGAGTCTGCCTGTTATGTGACTTCATCTCAGAATGTCCTGTTCTTCCTCAAGCACACCATGTTCTAGGACACTCTTTTGCTGCCCACCCCTGTTGTTAACACACAAATACACAAGCCCACAAAGATGTACACATATTATTGAATTGTCTATTAATAATAGCATAAGCAATTGATAATGACAGCAGCAATTTAATCATCTGAAATATTATTTCAGGGTGTAACCGACAAGGCCTGACATAATGGTGAGAGTAAATAAGCCCGTCTTAGATTCCCATTCATTTCTGCAATAAAAAGCATCACAGAAGATGTATTGATTTTCCTATTTGAACATTTCTCTTTTAAATTGCCTCTATGCAAACATTGTTGCAGCTCTTCCAGAGAAAGTGTGCCACATCATTAGCATTGCAAGTTGCTTTGTGTACATTCAACTGCTTCACATACTGAAATAAAATAAACAAAAATTGATCATGTCCTTCGATGTGTGATGTGTTGAGCCTAAAGGTATGAAAAATAACAATTTAAAATGCTATCCTATCTAATATATGACAGTTCTGTGTGAAACATAATTCAATGCAAAATAGAAGACAAAATTGCTTGTTTCCCACATTCCTTGAAGAATTCAGAATTTCAAAGACCTGGTTATTTTTTTCATGCTTTATCTACTCACAGAGCACTCCAGGCAGTTTCTCTCTTGAGCCTCTCTTTTCTCTCGGAGCTGAAGTCTAAAGCAGCTTGGTCCAGACCAAGGAGTTCACTGATCTTCTCACAGCCGTAAAAGTCACCATACTTATCCATCACCTGACAGAGTAAGAAGACAGGTTTACACGCTGACTGAAACAATCATTTCTTGAGAGTCTTTTCATCTGGATGAAGAAGGAAGAGAGATTACTGGCTGAATTCTTCTGTACAATCTTTGATGAGTTGGCAGCACAATTCTGTGGACATGCTGGTAGTAACAGCTATGGATTTTCTATGATACTGGTGTTGCCAAGATATGATGTTTAGGAGAATAGAGCATGGAAGATGTGTCAGCAACTAAATGTAAAACTTGTTCATATTATTTTCATTGATTGCAATCTTATGTACAAAAATATTATTTATGTACTTTCCGGTGTGTAGGTTTATAATTTGCTTTTTTATCTTCCAAATGTAGTGTGTATAGTAAACTTTGGCTGGTATAATATATATATATACATATAGTTACTATGATTCCCAGATGAACATGTTTTCATGATGCCTTGCAGAAATGGATCTGATTTGATTTGACTGAAACATGAAGTTGTAAAAGTACAGTTGCAATATAATGTGGAAGTGGATGCCATTTATATTTGCAGCCTCTATGATGAAGGTACATGACGATAAGCTGCTGCTTTTGAAAACCTATTGAGATTGACACATTTTATAGCTGGATCTCTTGAATGAGTGATTACCAAACAAGTAAAAATAGTTTTTTGTTTTTTTCACATTACCTTTCCTACAGCAAATTTTCTAAGCTTTTTCCGTGACTAAAATGTCTTAAAAAAAAAAAAAAGAACCAATCTGAATGAATGAACTAAAATTGTAGCACCGCCTCTTTCTGTCTCAAGGCATTTAAGTCATTTTGGCACCTGGGGATTTACACAGGCCATTCAATGGTTTATTACATTATTACATTTTTGGTCTGTTTTTTAAAGCAGTGTCACTGATTAAAAGACACACACAATCACATACGTGCATTCGCACATTTAGAATAGAATGTATAATGTTTTTATCATGCAGAATCACATTTTCTCAGAAGACATTACCTTCCTTTTCACGAATTTATCCCAATAATTACTTGGAAATGATCTGAAAAGGTATTAAAAAATTGTAATATTGGTTAAAGGTTATACACAGATGCCAGCAGTAAACTTCTTAATTATAAAACATGATACAAGTAGGAAACATTATTTGCATCTATCAAAATGATGAACATACGGTGTGTTAATAACCAGTCGATCCCACTGGCCTTTGATGTCCTCCTCTGGGGGCTGCTCTGTCACATACAGCCCATCAAACTCAAGGCTTCGGGCCACTTCCTTCTCACGTTTAAAGATCACCAGAGGTACCTGCCAATCACATATTTTGTCTGAATAAACAGACCGGCATTAAATCAAAGCCCATCTTTACTCTGTACTCAATGTACTCAATGTAATTAGTCAGTCTTTTTTTTCTTTGATTGGTTGGTTTTAAATACATTGTAGATCTACCGTATATGATGGATGTAAATGAAATGGAGAATGTAAGTGGCTTGATTTTAAATCTGAAAAATTTGAGCCGATATACCTTGAGGCAGTAGTAACCGATAATACAACAGAAGGAGATAAGTGTGTGTGCAACAGCCAGGAAACAGAGAGATGGCTCCATGTATCCACTACTCTCCTCCAGCACAAAATAAACTCTGCCCTCATTATCGTCTTCAGTAGTGGAGCACAGTTCCTCCCTGCAAACAGATGTGACAACTGCTTCCTCTTCTTGTGATGCAGGCAAGGATGTCACCTGGAAAGAGTATATTGAACTTATATATTGTCTAACTAGATGTATATATATATATATATATATATATATATATATATATATATATATATATATATATATATATATATATATATATAATGCTTATAATAATAAATAATATAATATCTATAATAAAAGACTTTAGGCTTTACAGGTGACATAATTTTATATATATTTCACAAATGCACTCTTACCTTGTAGAAGAGGAGGATGAAGTTGATTGCAAAGGTGACGAATAAAGCCAACAACCGCATATTATAAAAAATCCTTGCAAAGTAGTTCTGGATAAAGAGGGGAAAACAAACATCAAGGTGATTTCTGCCTGTATAGGTTTGGATCTCGGCATGCAAACTGAAGTGAATGTACTGTAAGTGTCCATGCTGTCTGTGTATTAGAATGTGTTCGTGCATGGGAGTGTATTTGTATATTACCAGGAGGCTCTTGTTATGAGTGCTTATCATCTCCCAGAGGGCAGAATGTTGGATCCCTGGATCCTCTGACTTATTAGAGCATCTCCTGGCTCTCCGTTCTACCTTTGCTTTAGCCTTCCCAATTTCCTCCTCAGAACCCTTCCCTCTGAAAACAGCCCAAGACAAACAGAGGGAAGGTCAAAGAGCCTCATTTCAAAAATGGAATATCAAAGATCATAAAAATCAGACTTGTTTCATAATGTTTGTTTTGTGATGAAGTATGACATTAACACCACTAGATTATTGGTTTTAGAACCAGAATGCACAACAGACTCACTTGGCATTTGTTAATTCAGACGTCATCTCATCTCCTGCTTGTTCTTCATTGCTAATGTAGGCCTTGGACTGCAGGCAGTAAAATTAAGGAAATGAAAAATGAATCAACAATAAAATAGCAAAGCAGTACAAAAAAAAGGAAAACTAAATTTGGGAGAAATGCAATACATCAAGCCTAACATAATAATATTATGTTTGTAGATACAAATGAATCCATACCATCCCCTGATGTTTTTCAGAAAAGCTGGTGGTTGTTTTGGGGACTGTGTTGAACAGATCAGTCAGACTTGCAGCGAGGTCTTCTCTTATAAGTCTGTATTGACCTCCCTCCTTTTTCACTTTGAGGCCGAATATGTTCGACAGTACACTCATCCTCCTGGAGGAGGTCACACCTGCCACCTGCTCAATCTCCCTCAATTCTCTCTCCGAAGAGAAACCAGAGTACTTCCTCAGCCGATTCACACAGCTTGGCACCTCCATGACCTCATCTAGTGTTGGTTCAAGGATACCACCGAGCAAGTCCGACATTCTCATCCTTTTGGCTCCCTCTATGAGCCCACCACTGACAAAGGCTATGTACAGCACATATATGATGCTGTGACCAACACCATAAATGCACCATGCAACAGTTGTCAAAATGAATCTGACAAAGTAAACAGCTGACATGAGGATATCCTTCATAGTCATCCTCATCAATATCTTCAGGTTTTTGATAGAAAGTAGAGATGAGAGCAGTAACCACCAACGATATAGGAAAAACATGCCTTTTCTGTCCAAGCTTTCTTCTTCACTTTCACAGTTTTCCTCGACCCCTTTTCCAGCATGTCGTTCCCCAGAGTCAGAGCCAGATATCTGGGCAGCGAGCTGCATCTCAAAGATGGTGTCCTCACAGAAATTGACAAACATCTCCATTTTTTCTTTCTCTCCACCTTCATTGACCACATCAAAAATAAACTGTCTTTTGGACTCTTTCACCTGAGGCTTCTCCCATTGTGTGCGACTGGATTCACTGATCTCAAAATAGACACGCTCAATCCGCTTCCCACTGCCAAGGATCTCAATACGTCCTAGATAGGGCTGGAAGTAAGTCAAGACACACTCTGCCATTTCTAAGAATGTCCTTAGTCTTGAGTCGTTGGGCATATGTTCAGACAAATTAGTGAGGAGAACAGCGATGCTGAAACCGATGTCTTTGGCCGGCTCATGGAAGCGATCCACAAAGGCCTCATAATCCAGGATTTCACCATCGTCGGTCTCTATGCAGGACAGAAGAAAATGAGTCTCCGTTGGGGAAAAGCACTTGCAGGTCTCCATGGCTTTCTGGAAGTCCTTCCTGGAGATGCATCCCTTACAATCAGCGTCATAGTCTCTGAAGGCATCTGAGGAGGTGAGGTCTTTAAGTTTGAGGAACATGTCAAAAAATTTGAGGATCATCTCCACATTGCCTGATGATTCCACCAACATATCCACCATCTGCTTTCCAATTGTCCCATTGACAATATTACCTACAGGGAAGAGAGGTAACCAGAGAAATACATTTCAGGATTAATGATAACCTAATTTAAGTGTAACCCATTCCTGAACATAAAATGTGTGATAGCTGAATGCTGAAATCTTACCCTCTAACATAGAAAGCAAAAAAACAACCATGTCCTTTTGTAAATCCATGAGCTCTTTCAGGAGCTCAATTTGCCTTGAATCCTGTATTGAAAAACACATTTTTGTTTTTTTTTACTAGAGCAGTTTATAAAGGGCAACACTAGATTAACATTAAAGTTGTATAACAACATTGTGAGTAGACAAAAGTTCTGCGATAAAAAAAAAACTACACCATCACCTCTAGCAACACAAAACCTATGCTTAATAAGAATTGTATAGGAAATGAAGTGGATGAATATCAGTGAAGCAATGTTCTATACCTGAGAGAGCTTCATCTGCATATGGGCAAAGACATGAAGTAAACCCACCACAGCATCCCACAGCCGACTGTGAGCTAGACTCTGCTGGTTGCCAGTACATGGGCCCTGGATACAAACACAGATAATGTGTCAGCAGTTTCAATTTCAGAGCCACAAGGCATCAGTAAATGTTTATGTTATAAATCCTAAGGAACTGGACACAGACTAACCTGTATGTACTCGGTGAGCGTGTTGAAGACCTGCTTAGCCACTTTGATGGCTTTGGAGAAATTGTGTTGGCCATGTACATCAATCATATCCTTACCCGAGTAGTACCAGTAAAAGTCACTGATTGACTCCTGCAATGATGCATAGGGGAAAAATAATGCATAAAGTACAGTCCAATACATGGAGGTAATTAAAGTATCAAAGTAATCAATGACATGATAAATTTGATATTCACAATACATCAAGATGAATTTAAGATTTGATAACAGATTTGATGACTCTCTATACTACAGTCCAATAAAGGTTTGCAGTGATTATCACACTAGTATAATGGTCATACAGATATTTTTCAATACAATAAATTGTACACAACATTGTAGGCTTACCTGTACTCTTAGTAAATAGTCCACAGTGGATATAATGATGTTAACAGTTGTGTTGTTGCCTGTCTGTGTTCTCAAATAATTCTGGAAATCTAATGCATATAAAAAGGTATGAACATGTTAAATAATACAAGAAGAGAGCTTTTTAATGTATTTTCTTTTATGTGGATAATGCTACAAACAATTCTAAACTTTCTTTTAATGTAATGGAAAAGGACTTTATTTCTAAAATGCATTGTTGACTTTTTGACCACTCAAAGCACTCACTATATGTGTTCATTCAGCCATTCACAGCGCTTAACCATCCATACATAGTCACACACTGATGGAACAGCCATCAGGAGCAATTTGGGGTTGAGTATTTTGGCCAAAGATGCATCAACATGCAGCCTGTGTATGTTTCTATCTCTAAGTAACCGCCGCCCTCAGTTACTACTTTCAATCAAGTAAAAAATTATTAATAAAAGACAAAACAAAGCTTGTTTTCAGTTTTTTCCCTTTTTTCTGTGTCTTTTAGACAGCAAATATACTTTTTGTGAACTTTATGACGGCATGTTCTGCAAAGGGTAAATAACCTGAGTTGTGTCCTTCACAGAGCAGCTGTAGAAAACGGAACAGGTCACAGGTTAGGTCTTTATCAGGCATCACCTTCTCTCCTGGGGAAAATGGGCAGGAAATAAAAGGATGAAAGGTAAAGTCAAAGGGAAGGAGCTATACTCTGAGGAGTATGACTGAACGGCTGTAGAAGATAACCGAGGAATCAGGCCACAATGGAGAGAAGGCAGCTAAATATATTTAAGACTGTGAAAGGCAAAAAAAAGTTAATATAAAAGGTTGAAATTAGAGTATGTTCATGACCAAGGATCTCACAGTATAACATGGCTTCACATAAGTTATTTTATTTCCATATGAATACAGTACCTGAGCTCTCATCCATAGCCATGCCTAATCCTTCTGCCTTGTTCTGCCTCTCAAATGCATTCAGATCCAGAACGCTGGATACACACATGCGCACAGACACATACACACAAACACAAAAAAGGATAAGCAAAGATTTGGCACTACCAATTTTATCAGAATCTGAAGCCTGTCATCCTATTTAACATTTGGAAGGTCTCGTCTGAGAACTTTCCTATATTCACTCACCTACATGACCGCATTAGTCCAGCCATGCTCTGAAAGAAGCCAACATCTCGTTTCTCTCTCAGATAATCCAGCATTTTCTACCAGACAAAAGCATCAAAGACAAGGTCTGATTAATGGAGAAGGACTTCACCTGAAGCTGATTAGATTCACACTCCAGAACTCCCCCAGAAAAAAAAGTCCTGGGGGAGTAGACGTGGTCATCTGGGCTCTGTAGTGAGTCAACACATAATGTGCAACCAGGACCTAAAAACTAATCAACAATGTCATTGTTATGTAGTGGCTTTTAACTATAGCACACTTCACTCACAGTCCATCCGGTACTGTTATATTTCACTGTTATATTTCCAACTTTACATTTCTTATTGTTTATTGTGCTTTTCCATACAAGGAATTATTGGACTCATATTTTTTATATTTATTCAATTGAACGTAGGTAGTCAAACTTCTGCAATAACCTAGTTTATTAGTGTCATCTGATCTAATACTAATCTTCTTTTTTATCTCATCTGTGTCACTTATAATATTCTTACATTTTATGACCTGAACGGGAAAATGGCCATCGTCAAAGATACAGTAATAAAATCTATTTTATGGATCCCAAGGACAGTTTTGCAGAAAACATCAAAGCTGTATTGTACCTGTTGAACAGTGGCATTCCCTCCATTGAGAACAGCAATACCCAGCTTCAGTATAGGGCCAATCATAGAACCCATGGCCCCTGATGGGATATGAAATTATTTACAATCAGAGAATGTACAATCAGACCTAAAGAAATTTATGATTGCTTCAATATGCACATTTGAAGTAAGGAGTGAATCATACCATCTCTGATCTGTTTCATCTAAGGAGTCACAATGTCTATAACTTACATCAAGCTCATTTAAAGAAATAATAGCTTTCTAAATGAGAATGCCTCTTAACTTAGTCACAGACAAACAATATGAATGATTTACCTTAGTATTTAACTTTTTTTTTTTTTTTTACCTTTGCTGGCACTGATGGTTTGCAGGACCATCTCAGAAGCTCCACGATGATGCAGCCTGGCCTGCTGGTACAGCAACCTTTGCTTCTCCATCTCCTTCTCCTGAGCCAAACAAGACAGTTCATTGTATTGAATAATTTTATTAGCTTTGCATTACTTATTTGTCTCAGTTTAAGTTGTATAAATTATCAGAACTGTTATTCACTAAAAACATTAAAAATATCTCTATTTCTAATATTATATTAGAATAATATTAAATAATATAATTCTTTATTATGTATTAATACTATGGCAACAGTAAACCTTCAAATCAAGATTAAAATCTTTAAAGAGAAAGCACTAAACACAAATTTTAAGACAGCCCTTCACTTACTTCAAAGCTTTCCACCTCCTGTTGTTCATCACCATCATCATCTGTGTGGCAACTCTTAAAAGAGAAAACATAGAAAAATAATACAGACATTCTAACCCTACAAATGCACATTATATTATATGTAATCCATTACACATGCAATACATTACATTAGAAGAAAAGAAAAAATATTAAAATGAATCAGTATTGAACAGAATGTTTAGTAACTTCCTTGAGTTTTTATTGCTATCAAATGCTTTTTGTAGCAGTGTATACATTTTTTATTCAGTCGTAATTTGAATGACTGACAAATATGAAGACACTACCAATGAGATAATGTCTATTACCTTGGCCATAATAGCAGCATAGGACCTATAGAGATAGTCATTTCCAGAGACACTGTGAACAGAGGAAAGATGAAATATCAGTATATGTTAATATTTGATAGATGTAGGATTTAAAAATAAAAAGGAATACTTTTATTATAATTTGATTCCATGTTTATTTACTTTTAATGCAACAGTGTGAGTGCTCTCCAAAACATATTACCACCAGTTGGGTGGTATGAGAATACATATTCACAAGTTTGTTTGACAGATTGATAAGACATAGTGCAGAGGCCATAGAAAGTCTGTATTCCTATTGAAAAGTGTAAGCTTAAGTAGCTGTCTGGGGCTAGTGTTGAGATTTCCCGAGGGTCTATGAAGGTGTCTTCAGAGTAAAACCAGTGATAGTGTAAGCAATAGTGTGAGCAATAAATTAGCAGCTTAACCAGCTGACACCCTAAAAGTGTGGTTTTTGAGAGACATTACAATACGTTTGTTACTTTGTACAGAAGCAGGAAGAAATAGGACATCAGAGTTTTGAATTGCAACCGTGAAGCAACACTGATACAGAGCAGGATACACGCTGCTGCAGGATAGCTCTTGTAATTTAAAAGTCTATGGGATTTTTAACTTTTTTTGTGGCATAGAAACATTTATTATACAATAGCCAGACAGGAGGTAATGGGAAAGAGAGAGGGGGGAGATTAAATAGAATTAAAGAGAGATTTAAATAAAATAGAGGGTTTCACTATTAATAAAAGAATAATAGGGTTCCTATTGCATGTGATCTTTTACAATGAATACATATGTACACACACACACACCTTTCTGTTAAGGCGCTTCGACTGAAGAGTGTAATGAGCTGTAAGAGGGGATCGATTGGTTTGACACCTTCTGTCAAATCTTTTCCTTCCTCTTTCTCACCTCCATACAGCTGCATCACTCTTCCCTTCTGCAGCCCAAAGAAAAAGTAAAGACACTGATGTGAGCTCTTAAAAAAGTCACACACTGGACATCCACAGCCTTTGGTGGTTGACACACACTACACAATCATAAACAAAATGAACACATAGCTAAACGGCTTGAATGTTTCATAATTCTACAGAATTACTCAATATTAAAGTTTTACTAAGAGAACATGGCCTCCACTCACAGCTAAATCCTCCACAAGCTTCTCCTCAAAACTGTGTTCCTCAGCTGACAGCCAGGATTTATTGTAGCCTTGGATAAACAGGTTGACAGCTCTGTGCCTGAGGAAGGAGATAGAAGATATTGATCTGATCTTACACAAATGCAAATGAGAGATATAATAGTGTACTTAATAGGCATTTTACTCTAATTATTTAGCATGGCCTCTTTTGCCTATCCAAGGTAAAATCTTTTATCCACCAGAGACCTGCACTACAAACTAACACCAAATTAATGTTCTTCCATCATTTACAAACCACATATAATCACAGGCCTTTAATACGCAATAGTTTGCTGCCTTTGGACTTGTCACAGTTGTGACCAAAAAGTAAATAAAAGTTCTTTCCTTTGGGGAAGAAAGAATTTTAATATGTGATGTTTCTATGGGCAGCTCAAAATAAAGCCTTCAATAAATGAAATCAAGCATTAAAATTACTGCAATTACAAAAAAAACATCACAAATTAACTAGTAAATTAATTTTTCATTATTTTTCTTACTTCTTTGTATCCTTCATAATTTGAGAGGGCTGAAAAGACTACAAACATAATAATCATCTCCAAAAGGACATAACTGGATCATTATCTCCCCATAACAAGGCTCATTTAGTGATAGTTTATAAGCAATTAACTTGAGCATTAATGTCAATTTTTGCACTGCAGTGCTAAGCATCAGCCTATATATCATGTGCCTGTACCTTGGGATGTTATAGAGGGGAGCCATCCTTAGACAGGCCACCACTGCTCGTTTTCTCTGCTTGGAGAGGACCTTGTGCCATGCGGGTTTTTTATTTCTCTGTGGATGTTCCACCTGAACCCAAAATGAGACAGATGAATGTAACAAGGCAGTACACATGAACATCCAACCTAAACCTAAATAGGTTTTTCTGTCTGAGTCAGTTTCCCATTAAGGAATACATAGAGATGGCTCTGAAGAATGCTAGACACACACAGAAAGTTCAAAATAAAAAAAAGTTTGCATAGTACTTTTTGTCAGCTTCAATATTAAATGTCCAGTGTGTGGTTTTAGTTGCATTTACAGCAACAGAACAGACTGTGTATATAATACTAGTATGTTTTAATTAACATATAATTACATTAAAATATGAATCACTGTTTTTATTACCTTAGATTGAGCAGTTTTTAAACTATATAGGGTGTAGGTCTCCCTCAGTGAAGCCTGCCATGTTGCCCCACACTATTTCTACAGTAGCCCAGAACAGACAACCAAACAATTGCTGTAGAGATGGCCTTTCACATTATTCAAGTTATAATTAGCTCTGTGGCCACTTTGGCCACTGATTTGTTCAACAGTTCAGTTTTAATATACACTACTTTAACAATATATGTCACCAAAACCTACTTTCTGAACCTTGGCAGAATTTAAAATCCCTGAATGTATCATTAGATATAGAACATCATTATATTATTTCTTTTAAAGTTTACCTGGTCCAGGTAATACAGGACCCGAGAAATTCCGACTATCCTGTCTACAGTCCTCTGGGCATCATGGATGGCTGCTTGCTGGTTCAGGTGTTCTGAATAAAAGTTGTCCTGCTGCAAGCATTTTGAGAGAAGTGAACAGCACGTCAATTTATTCAGTTCTAAGGTTCTGTTATCTGAGAAAAAAGACAATGGTGCGAATCAATAGGCCTTCAAAACAAAAAAAGCTTCACGGCAATAAAAAAGAGAAATATCGCTTTCATACATACACTCCTAACAAGGCACATTAACATGGAAGAGTGACTGAAGAAGCTTTGGTCTAAATGAGTAATGGTCACCACTAATAAATGTCGTCATGAATGTTGCTATTCCATTATCCTTTTATTTATTTTTTTTATTAAATTTCAGTACTTTCAACAAAAATACCGTCACCGTGGACTATCTCACCACAAACAAGAAAGGAGTTGTGTTTATGCTAATGGGGCAATATTTATACATTT
Source organism: Eupleurogrammus muticus (assembly GCA_036785175.1). Taxonomy (NCBI): domain Eukaryota; kingdom Metazoa; phylum Chordata; class Actinopteri; order Scombriformes; family Trichiuridae; genus Eupleurogrammus; species Eupleurogrammus muticus. The sequence continues at coordinate 12,831,555 of JAYKQN010000019.1, forward strand.
TTCATCTCTGACATATAAATAAAAAATCTTCACTAACCAAATATGTCACAGCTTTGGATTTTACAGGCTACAATAGTGTTGTTCAATTTAATATATACACACTTGTTACCTTAAACTAACAAATGTGCTCAGGCATGTCAATGAATATAAAGAATGTGGAAAAGATACGCACTTCATTCACACTTCATTCGAGGATAATCCAGAACAGCAAGTCCTACAACCAAAACATATCTATTTTCTTTTCATTTGCACTTAATTCCTGCTCCAACTGTGGAAAGACTGAAGAGTCTTATCTATGATTTGTTTTCTAACCCAAAGAAATCATACTCCAAATTGTAAAATGTATTGTAATGCAACAGAATGTCTTCCTTATATGTTATGTTTGAAAAATACTGTACTATATTAATATTTTTAACCAAAACGCAAAGATGCAGGGAAAGCCTTTACCTGACTTTGAAGATGCAAAAGGCATTTAAAAACATTCTCCCGAATTTCATCTTCAGTGTTCTTCTGTAAAAATTAAAAGAGTTGTAATATATCTACACAACAGGGACAGCTTAATGATACCATGCTGCAGATCATCAACAAAATATCAGACACAACTCATTTCTTAATGCTTTTGTCTAGATAATTAAAATAATGCTGGTGTTTTCCATAATTCTAACAAACCTGAGTAAAGCCGTTCTTAGCCGACATTATAAGGCTCTGGTCACTTGGAAAACAAACCCTGAGTCCCACAGGGAGCATTCTCTTCATGGAGGCAACAATGAGTGAGGTTTGTGTAGAATAACGATCTCCCTTTCTCTTCATCCCCCTCTTCTCATGGTCAAACTGAGTATTGAAAAGCCATAAATAAACACCCATAAAACAATATCTTACAATATGTGTGATATACAGGGGTGGACATCAATGCAAGAATTAGCTGACCTTGGACATTTTGTCATTGTTGACCAAGAAAGCCAAGTTGTTTATTTCATTTTGGACCACATAGTTCTGTTCCTCCCATTTGAAATTCTGTATGTATCAAACACAGGTGCGAAAAATGACAAGGTTTATAGGATAAGGTGTACACTTATAGGAATGAGAAAGAAAAAAATAAAACAATATTATGGGTCATCCTTACATGAGATTTGGACCAGAATATAAAGACCTCTGCCACCATGCCGAACAGCTGCTCAGCCTCAGGGTTTGATTCTTTCTGCCAGCTGGCTCTGAGACAGATAGTCCAAAGTACAGCACATTATCATCACAGAATGTACAACTGTGTAGGCAGAGTGAACATACACACACACACACACACACACACACATACACACACACAAAATCTTAGAAGATAAGCTTGGGACCCACTTCTCCGTATCTGAACTCTGTGCTGGCATAACTTACCGATTGGAATCTACAAATGGGATGAGGAGAGGATAGAAGGCATAGAGGTCTCGCACCAACACTGTGAACTTCTCCTGTATTTGTAACTCTGCTTCAGAGGCATCACAACCCATAGTCCTCATCCGCTCCTCTTCCAGCATCACACACTCTGCCCTGTTTCTCAACTTTTCCATCAGTGGCAGGAAGTGGCTCTTTAACAGCGCACTGCAGGGTTTACATATGATTTGCTGTGAAAAAACTGAGATATACAGTACCAGTCAAAAGTTTGGACACACCTTTATTCACTTGAATCTCCAAATTTAAGAATAGTATTATATAACAGAGTAATACACAATCATGGTATCATTGTTAACATTATGGAAATAAGAGAATAAAAGGCAGAATAAATGTATGTTAATACAGACACAAAAAGAAAAAAAATGAAATGACTACAATACCTGCCAGCCGTTTCATCCATTCACCCTGGCTAGCACCCACATGGTTGTGGATGATACGGAGAATGTGGCCAAGTAGGTCGCTACCATGTTGAGGAGTGACAGCGGTGCATGTTGGGTTGTCTAGCTGACCCTCGGGGCCCCAGTACAACCAATGGGAAATGTAGCTGCACAGCATGGGCAAGGTGACCTCCGTGACATGGATGTAGTGGGACTGACGAGCTCCAGCTCCAGCACCTGCCAACTCCTCCACCTCTCCCAGAGCTTGTTCCAGAGAGGGCAGCAGGGGACACATATCTTCCACCTGATCCTGCAACTCCATATCTAGCAAAAGAAATTAGTAAAATGATGCATAAATAAGAATAGATAGAAAAGAGAGATGTGAAATGTTCAGTGAGCCTAAAAAAGAAGTTTAGTGTGCATTTAATGTTTATTACCTTCTCTCTCTGTAGTGCTCATAGTGTTATAGATGGAGTAAGGGTTGTTTTGGTTGAGGGCTGGCTCCAGGAAACATACAGGAAAAGCCCCAGTCAGGGCTGCTAGACAAGCACCTGCTGCTGGCCTCTGTCTGAATGGAAACTCACCATTACATAAGCACAGGACCGAATCCTGTCCTAATCTTATCAAAAACTTCAGTTTATTTAACAGCTGCTTTATTTGTCACATTAGGCTTATTAAATTAATTTAAATGATTAATAACAGACCATAATGCTTCATTAAGTGTAAGCAATTCAGATATTTCATAATTTAGGTATTGCACTGTATATATATACACACAATACCAATATAACATTTAAAAAAGCTGCATTTTTAATGAAAAAAAGCTTGTGGAAACATAACAGTATCAACGTTAATCAGAGAAAAAAAACATTATAAGAAGGCATTACTGTCTTCAACTACTCTGAAACTGAAATCACTTTGTAAAATAGGCAATACCCTTCCATGTAGATGCTGCTGGTGGTGCCAAGAGAGTGTAGACTGTTGAGGATCCTGTAACAAGACACCTGAATACTGCCCACTGCAATAACAAGGTGATACATAGAGCTGTGATCTTTGCATAGATTCTTTCAGAAATGGTAGACAGACACAGCATACAGTACAAACAAAAAAAAATTGCTCGCTAGATGGCTGTTGATACAGTAATGGATGATTCCAGGAAGGTCACAATATTAGACAGGAGACAATATGCTCCTGCTGTTCTGTGGCCATAACCGAGCCACTTAATGAGACCTGGTTTCAAAGATATGGAAGGTGTGAAATTGAGGGGAGGGCGTCCCTGAGTGATTTCAGGGGTGTGGAAACCAGCTGTTCATCCTGTACCTCGGCATATGGAGAGAAACAAACAAGACCACAGGAAAAGCATAAAAAAAAAAGCATGGTGGTGGTTGGGTATTTACCATTGTGGGAGAATACAGGAAAGTATAGATATGGGCTATATCAGTAATTTTGTATTTTAATGTCACCTATTTATTAAATAATAGTTTTCAACCATCATATTACATTATATTGTGTATTCTATTAGTTCTTTACAATTCAGTAGCTAACATCCTAGGAGATATGCATGACATTTAAAGACATTCACAAACAACATTTATCTCTAAACAGAGCAATGTCGGTGGACATTTGCTTGGAACACTTTACTACACAGTTTAATATTCTCCCCTAACAGCAATCCACATTATAGGGAGCTAACTCTTACCCAAGAGGTCCACTCCATGGTTTTGATTGCCAAGGTGCTGGAAGAGGGAGGTTAGGGTGGGGAGGAGGATGGATGTTGTGTAACTGAGAACCTTTCCCACTCCTCTCGCCTGTTGACCTCTGCTCTGAGGCAGAGAAACTGAGGTCATTGTGAGAGTTTCCACAGTCATCTCCAGATCAGCTGCTGCTGTCTCAAAGAATAAATGCAGAGCTGTCTGGATCGATTCTGGGGCGGACTTCATCAGTGTCCTATAGGGTCAAGAGGTGAAAGCAAGATATAGTTTGAGTAAAAAAAGAGAATAAACTGTACATGTTATTGAATAAATAGTTGATTTTTTAATGAAAATAGATTTGGTAAAATGGAGAAACTCTAATTTAAAGTGGTTCACTATAGTGAAAATAATTAACAGAGAAGATTTGGAAAATGTTTCATGAGATCCACTCAGCTATGCAGCTCATCCCACAAATGCAAGTTTCTTACAAATAGGGAACCACTTAAAAGAGAAATAAACAGGCTTTCTAACAGTAAACATTTTTTTTTCCAAGAAGCATTTTTACAACACAAAAATAATCTTCCCACCACACATTTCTGAACTTTGTGCTTGATATTTAGTTAAGTGGACAAAATCTGTTGCTAATTTATTTGGCAGATAATTTAAAATTACATCAGTCTCTGTAGAGCCAAGATTCTGCTTCTAGCGTCATGCTTCAGAGGCTTTGTCTTCAGGGAGTAAAAGGATATCAACCACAATGAGATATTATCAGTGTATCAGTAGATCAATTACACTAGTCATCTCATCCTCAGACATGGTGGTTTGACACTGATGTGACCGCAGACAGAGCAAGGAGATTGATTAAGGCAGAGTGTGACTGCAGTGCCATCTAGCTACCTGGCATCCAGAGCCTGGGCTAGCACATGGAGACAGCTTGCAACTGATGAGGCTTCGTTTCCTGGGGAAATACAACCACACATAATAAATTCAAACCATGAGCACACATGTGCAGAAAAAAACATATGACACTACAGAACAGGTATATGTTAAGCATACTCAAAAAAATTAGATGAATATCAGACAATTATTGCATCCTAGGAATGCAGGGAGGAAATATTTAATACAAAACCAAAGTTTATTTCAAAACACAAATCTATATATAGCATATGGAATAACTATTCTTACCAAAGAGTGCGATCCTGTGACGCACTAGAGCTGTGAGCTTACAAAAGAGGCTGAATGTAAGAAGAACAGGCACATGAGATAATCAGAGAATGAAGTAATTAAGGAACGAAAAATCAGAAGAATGGCAGCACAGAACAATCAGGCTTCTGTAAAAACCCCTTAAAATCAAATAAAATGTTCTCATGCAAAATATATCAAAGGGAATTGTGCCTTTACAATATGACGTAAATTAGTTGTATGTATTCGACACTTCTTTTGGCATAAGATACCTTGAAATCATCTCCTTTTCCTTTTTTGAGGCATGGCTTTTAACATTTGAGCAGACCGAAATAGACAGGAAATATAGACGGTGGCTTTTCACGTATCGGTCCAAAAGAGGAAGGACAACCTGTTGAATGGATAAAGGATAATGTTTACTCCTAAATGGACGTGTACATGTGATTAGACTGAACATTTGTTAAATATTTACTCTATAAGTCCTTGTTATAAGCACCATAAATTCTCAGACAGATGTACCCATTTGTGTGAGTGAGGTTGTTGAAAGGGGGGGGGTGTAGAGATCTGAGGCATGATTGTTCATGGTCTAGGCTGAATGGATCCGACTCAGGGAGTCCCATCAATGAGAAATAAACCTTTTCATTCGCTGCCTCTGTAAAGGCAGAACTGTGTGGGAAGTTTAATCAATGTCCTAATGTCAATCGACACACCCACATGGATTTCTAAAATGGTTAAATAAATTACACAGTCACAAAGGGTTTTACTTAGACCGGTTGCTCATGGCAACCATCTAACAAAACTAATTAGCTAATATAAATGAAATAAGAAAAAAAGAAAATGGCATTTAGAAAAGGGAAATTGGATGGGCTAAATCAATCTTACTGATTCCTTATCAGATGACAGATTCTAACAGTGTTTTGATATGCATTAATCTCAGGCAAACCTTGGGAAAAAAATGGTTTAGTGCTTTCTCTCCTTTAGTCATCTGTCCTCTGGCTTGCATCACCTCTGTAAAGAAAACACGATGAAATATTTAATTATATGCATACTCTTAATCATATGCACTCAGATACAATTGTACTACAAACAACAAAAGGAAAGTATGAATAATTAAAGTGTTGTTTAGTTGGGGAGTGCAAATTCTCATCCTAGAAAGCTATAGTGAGGTCTATTTTAAAGTATCTAACAGTTCAAATAAAAACTACCCTAGGGCAGACTTGCTGAGTGCAGACCCAAGAGATTATTAACTGAACTGAGGATTCTAGGCCTCATGCTCAAATGCTTAGTGTATCAGGTAGAATGTGTATTCTGGGATGTATAATGTAAACCAACATATTCCCCTTACGTTTTTTTTCCATCTTCTATTTTGATTTTTGTTTCTTCAGGAAGTATCTACAATAAAATGATATCTACATATCCACATAAATGTTATTTGTGTGTGCTTATACTTCCCTTCACCTAAGAAGGAATAAACAAAACCGATCCATCAACCACAGGCACAATGTGCACACACAGTTTAGTATTCTTATATTAATCTCAGTCGATCAGATCCATAGTATTGTAAAAAGAGAAAAATCAATATTAGAATAAATTATACAAAAACGATGAAGAGAGAAAAATAAAGAAAAACCTAATTATACGTAATGCTAATAATGAGATTACTGTCAATACAATAATAATAAACACACACATATATAACCATATTCACGATTAATCCTATAAGCAGATATCATTTCCAAAGAAAATACAATATTTTGCATACATTCTTTTGAACATTCACGAACACTGTTACAGTAAGTTACCAAGCTCCATCATGTGCTCTTGGGCCTCCTCAGTGTAAGACAGCAGCTGCTGCAGCAGCATATAGCCAAAGCAGTTGGTTATGGCTGAAAAGTCAATCTCTACTGTCTTCCGATCCCTGTAGAGAGAAAGAATTCAAAGAGTAACAAGAAAAAAAGTAAAAATGAAAAAACAATCTGACACAGACTCACTTCAAGCATCACCTTACCCTTTTGCAATCATCAAACTCAAAATGCACTCACCTCCACACAATGTAGCCATTAAGCTGAAGGAACTTGAGGACATCCTGGGCTCTTTCTCTGAATTTGGTCTTCTCCTTGGCAGTCAGAGTTTCATAGGGCATAAGCATTGAACGACCACCTGCTCTTGGCGAGACAAAGGGTAAGCACACTGGAGGAGTAGAGGAGATATGTATCATACATTAGTTAACAGTGTACCTTTACTCTCAAGTTCTAATTTCTTCTTTTTAGCCCAGGTACTGTGGTAGTTTTCAGCCAACTGTTCAGCCATACCCTATAAAAGAGAAGAAAGAAAACGTGGTCACAAGGTATGTTTAAATAATAATGATAACTACATATAATTAGTATACAAACTCTTGTAAGTTCTTTTAAAATCTGCAGCCAGTATCATAATAGACCAGAAAGAATTAATTATGTACCTTGATTAAAAACAACATTTTACCTGATTTAATAGTGGTATGAAGCACAAGCAAAGCATTACTTACATGCTGGTCCCATGATAAGGTGATGCTGCTCATGTCCACAGGTTTTGGGCTGAAGGTTGATGCTCCTTCAAAAGACAACTAAGTCACAGAACACATGATTATTTAATTTAGAGAAACATTAAAACCCACAGGTGAAAAGCTTAATATGAATAAAATCTGACTGGAACAGACAGAGAGTAAAAACAAATTCAATCCATAAAAATCTGTGACAATAAACTGAGGCTTAGTGAATGTGACTTACAGTACAGAATAAACTCACATACCTGTCCAGACTGTGAGATCCTACGAGTGCAGGCATGCAAGCCAAATGCATCTCCTTCTTTAGTCCTCTCTATGGTCCATCCAAAGGCCAGCATACTCTTGATTGTCTCTTTAATGGCCCATCGGTATGCCTCCTTGTCCTGAAAAATACAGACATGTGTATACAGATACTTAGAACAGAACAGAACTTTATAGAACGAGCAGAGCAAAAAATGTTTGAACTGTTTTAATATTTCAAAAACTTCAAAGGAAGCATACTGTCTGCTCCATACACCAAGTTTAGTAAGAAAAGCAATGGGGTAATAATTCAAAGACCATGAACAGAGAGACATTTGAATATTTTATATTACATGTGTCAGGCAAGTGCCCCGAGGATTTGGCAGTTCAACTGCTTTCTTTACAGAAGTACATTCACATGCATACACTATAACAACTCTGTCTACCTTCTCAGACACAGCCCTGTATGGTTTGAGAAGAGGGTGAACCTTGGTGTTCTCACACAGCTGTTCCCCATGAACCCAGCCGTTGGCAAACTGAAGGAGACAACACAATAGATTCACTAAGACTCACAGAGAAAGAAATGCACACACCAACATGTAACTGTCAGAAGAAAGGTTCTTATAAATGTAAAGTGGTTCCAACCTGACCAGAATTTCATTCATTAATTTTTTGTCAGCTTCAACAGGACACTCGCTTTGAATAATTGCTGTGAAATTACCTTGTCCAGTGACCACTTCTCGTGAGTGTGCTCTGCATATTTGTTCACTACAAACTCCAGTCTCTCTGGCACTGACACACTAGTGCAAGAAAAGAAATTATGCATTTTGTGCTACATGTATTATTTTGTTCGATCACTGCAACACACTTAGATAAAGACAAATAATATTGGCAAGCTTTATTAATGGCATTCAAAAATAAATGTTCACATTGACACTTTTTTGACCCAAAGTTATTATGTCTACCAAATTAAAGTTTACAATACAATGCTGGATTAGCACAGGTCATCTACAAAATATGCAGAATCCCTTTAATAAATTAAGCTCCCTGGTGGATGTCTTACTTAGAGGTATCTACAGGTTGGGGGTCAAAGTGGCCATCTGTATCCATGGAGGCTTTTTTTTCTGTCAGGGAAATGCAGTCTGGATCAACATGGTTAGGAGGCAGAGCCTTGGACACTGCAGCCAGACATTGGACGCACAGCTTAAACAGCTGTGGCTCATAGGGCTGTAATGCAGAAAAGGAGGAGAGAAATAATAAACAAAGTGTGAGAAGAAGAAAAAGAGACATTGTGGGACATAATAAAGTAAAAAAGGACCAAAGTTGAAATTCTTGATGATATTTCACAGCTAAATGGATCGGGTCTGTCCTTCTGTTACACACTTCTTCCAACATTGTTTGCAATTGTAAGATATTGGTTAAACTTATTTTTTGTTTTGGTTTTTTGCAACATGAATGCAATTGTTATGTGTCCTGTGCAATTGTCTGAATTATACAAATCGACCAATGTAAATAAGTCAGTTGTCCTTCCACACGTTTGCTTGATTGCTTAATTCTATGCTATTTTAGATTACAAAAATGTTTGTTTTCAGTAATCTAAATCAACTCATGCAATTTAAACAGGAACTGTGTTACAAAACTAAGAATATTTCTCTGCTTAAATTGTGAGTTTTCTACTCCATAAAAAATTAACTTAATCGCAAGTGAATTGTATCTTCCACTCAGTTCCTTCTACAAGTACACTTAAGGAAATCTCAGGTCACAGATGCTCCTGAAATAGATTGTGAGGATGGAAAAAGAAAGTAGCCAATGAATCAATGATAGGATTACACAACAATGAAACTGTCAAAATATTAAAATATTTATTCACTTTCTTCCACTTTTTTTGGTGCTCTAGGAAAATTGCATGCTAAATGCAAATAGTTTAAATGTAATATGGATATTGATGCACTGTATAGTATGTTTTACCTTCTTTGCCAAGTCTTTAAACACCCCCCAGAACAACTTTTGTGACAACTGGAGCTCCTCATCAGAGGCAAAGCCCTGATGCCCCTGTCCTCCAGTTTGTGAGTAGTACCGCCACATTTGTTCGTAATGACTTGTTAAAAGCTGGTATACAAAAGACAAAAGTAGTAATAAAGTCAATAAAATTGATCATTTTTACTTGGTTTTCTGATGTGTTTTTACAATAAAATGTAAAACAGATTTCTGTAGCTACCTTTAGTGGCACCTTGCTGTGGTCTGTGAGATTGAAGACAAGACATTGAAGAAGAGGCTGCATCATGGATGGTTGGAGTTTACTGAGGACACCAATGACTGCAGCATTAGTCACACAGGCAGATAGACACCACATCCACAACACAGTGAATCATGTAATGACTCAAAAAAAAACACATTATTAAGAATATACCATAGGCAAAATATTAAATGACTCATTAACATGTTGATTGAACTGGGTCAAATGTATATAAATTTGCTAAAAAGAGGTTTCATAGTTTCATTCAACATAATAAGTGGACTAGCACATTTGCGTCAATTATCATTTTCTTCTCAATTTTTCATTCTTTTTTTCCACAATGAAATTTTGATGGAGGACAATGGATATAGAAAGCTAATGGTTCAATACTGAATAAATCAATAAAAACAGACCACAGAGGACACAGCTACCAAAATATTATTTTGCAAAAATAGATCAGTGACCTTATCTCAAGATATCATCAAATCATTCTAATAATAGCCTAGTGGAGACAAAGACCTAATTGTTTTGGTTGCTTTACCATAACAGCTAAAACCCTACCTGCACACAGCCAACAAACAATCTTCAATCGTGTCTCTCTGAGCTTTGGTCAAGCTTAAAGCCCTGGAGAGGCAGTAGATCGCCTGGATGAGAGAATCCAGGAGTGAGGCATGGTCCTCTAGACCAGAGAATAGAGCTGAACATTTGGTGAGCAGGGGGAGCACAGCTGTACATAAGTATCTGTTGAGGGCCAAGGCCATGTCAGTGGATCCTAAATTCACCTGTGATGAGAATGGACACAAAACTTACACACACCATCCAATTTACCAAGATGAATTAGAAAAAAACAAGATGGAGTAAAGTCTCAGCAAGACAAAACTTGAAGAATAATTTCAATACTTCCTCAAAATGGTGGATATTTTCTGTTATTATTACTACAGGATAAACTGATTGATATTGGACCAAAACTAATTTCCAGGTCAGAATGTCACACTGAACTTTCTACACTGAAAAACTTGAAATGTTAACAGATTAAAATATCTTGTTTCTGGTACAATTAGTCTAATATTGAGTAGAATTATCGCATTCCACTACCAGAAAATTTAGTTTTTTTCTTTTTTTCCTGATTTGGGTCAATTCTATCTATCACTATAAGACTAACATTTTCCTTAAAAAAAAAAATGCCTAAAAATAAGAAATTAGAAAATTGAAACGAAGTTAAATATATTATCTACCAGTGGAAAAAAATAATTATAGTCATTGTTGGACTAATTAAAAAAAACAATTCAATAATCATAACAACAAACTATATTTTCTCTGCTCACAGTGTCAAGAGAGACAGCTGCCTTTAGGTCAGGTAGAAAGCCAACTTCTAATAGGTGGAGAAGAAAACTCTGGCTCTCAATGCCATAGACCCGGTCCAGGAAGAGGACCATAGCTGCCTTGTGATCCGGGCAGAACACTGTAGATAGGTCAGGCTCAACCACTGTACCATCTTGACAAACAAAAGAAAAGATTAGATATTACAACTGAAAGTCATAATAACATATTTTGCATTGAAGATCGTTATGTTGTTGATTCCTCCTTGTGCAACTGTGGGTGTTTGTTACTCTTGTTTGTTCTGCTTTGTTGTTCTTGAAAGCTTGCTTTTAAAGAATCATCCATCCATCCATCCATTGTCTATCCCGCTTATTCCCTTTCGGGGTCGCAGGGGTCTGCTGGAGCCTATCCCAGCGCACTTTATGGGCGAGAGGCAGGGGGGATACACCCCAGATGGTCGCCAGCCAATCGTGGGGCACACACACCATTCACACACCATTCACTCTCACACTCACACCTATGGGCAATTTAGAGTTTACCAATTAACCTGAGCATGTTTTTTGTATTGTGGGAGGAAACCGGAGTACCCGGTGAAAACCCACGCAGACACGGGGAGAACATGCAAACTCCACACAGAAAGGCCCCAGACCCAGGCCCAAGGCGGGTCTTGAACCTGCGACCTTCTTGCTGTGAGGCAACAGTGCTACCCACCGCACCACCGTGTCGCCAGCTTGCTTTTACATTCCACCAAATTTTCCTTTGGTTATCTGTGTTGCAAAACTTGTTTACACAACAAGGATATCAGTAATACACAGTAACGTAAATAAAATAACAGGATTAATGCCATGTGCAGTCAAAAATCCAATACTTAAGGAAAAGTCACTACAGCTAGAAAATAACATTTGGGGTTGTCCTCATTTAACATTACCAACACAAAAAAATGGGACTACACAATATGAACTGTCTGCAGAAAAACAATAGCCTTTACTAAGCATTTTTTATAGTATGCCATGGGTTATATATCAAGCTGCTACAGCTACACATGACAACTATCTACAGTAACTCTGACTCATCCATTTCACCATAATGAACAGGAACAAGAATTTTAACAGTAGGGTCAAATGGACAATGGAGCTATACAAATTACAAGCAGGGCTTCTAATCGCTATTAATTAAGAGATTCCTATTAGATCTGAATTTAATAGAAAAAGCAGACATTTATGCAATGGCTTAAAATGAGTGATATGAGACTAAATGCAGATTTGACCTTTTGACACTGAAGGGATTTGAAGGAAGATGCTGATGACTCCCACAAGGTCCTTAATGGGAACAAGTGACCTCAAAATGGCCCGCATGCGAATGGCTTCTCCTTTGCCTCCTTGAATCAACTGCATTATTCAGAAAAAAAATATATGTGATATAAAACTTTATAAATAATCATACACAATAATACTGTGATATAATTGTTATTGCATTCACTTACTTGAATCGCAATTGCAGTATAATGCCCATCATTTTATGAATACTATAATGCAATGAATGCAAAATGCATGTTCAGTCAATATCCATTTTTGCATTATCGTAGCTGCCAATTTAGTGAAACGTTTTTTTTGGTTTTGTTCTTTGATGTCATCTATAACATCTCCGAGACTGTCAAAGCAAATTTCACAGACATTTTTTTTATCCATGGTCCATTATGCACGCATGCTCAACTCCTATTCCGGACTAGTCTGAGTTTTTGAATGTACTGATGCATGTGTACGCTGCAGGACAACTTCTGATGGGAGTCAATTATTCTTTCAATATCCAGTAAATAGCATCAAAGAAGGAAGAATTTTGATAAAAATCTGTTTTTATTTGATGACTCATTCTTTAAAAGGATGTAGCAGACTTCATTAGGTTTTATTGTTGGAGACATCGGTAGATATTGATGTGGGAAGGTGAAGTCTGGGAAAACACTCACATGCATCTCAGGAGCACAGCGACCCAGCAAGTCGATAAGGGCTGAGTAGAAGGTCATAATGGCGTGCCCCATGTGAATGAGGTCATCATCATTTTCCTGGACAAGATCTCTGTTACAGGAAACCATTATGACAATTAAAAGTGGGCCATGAAAAAGGATTTATTATCAAATGATTATGTATTCCTATGCTTGTTATCTTGCCTGAAAAATGTTTCTGATGAAATATTACAACACTCTAGAACAGGCTTATATCTGAAATACAAATATGTTATTAACTTTGATCCCATTAATTAGTGAAATTTCAATAGACAATCAATAAGCTTACAGATTGCCTTTACAAAGCCCTGAGATCTTCAAGTGAAAAAAAATCTCATTACTATTCCACAAATACATTCAAAAGCAGCTTTTAGACATTATGACTTTAGTCATTATGGTCCAACTTTTTGAGATTCCCCCCCCCCAAAACCTGCTCTGCAACAACAAAATGTTTTACAGAGACTAAAAACATATATTTCCCACTAGCTTTTAATTAGGGATGTGGTTATAAGCTAGTGTATTTATTTAAGTATTTGTATTGTCATTCTTGATTCATACTGTTTTATTATATTACCATCACAGCATTAGTTTAACTAATATTTTTTTATCCTCTTGTAATGTGACTTGATTTTTTGTTTCTTTTTTATATGTATATTATATTATATTATATTAAAAGCTAGTACAATTTCAAACTAATTTGCAAACTTTCTACACAGGTCATTTTCTACACAGCAGCATCACAATATTGAATTTCTAAACCATGTCAGCTAAAAACACATGCATATGCAAAAAAGCTCTTGAAAGCACTTAATATATAATCAATTAGGACTTACAGTGTTCTGTTGGATGGGTAGGTGGTGCAAAGCCCATCCATAGAAGTACCCTCTGACATCCTGATGGCTTCCTTCATGGCTGCTAGGAGGCCATTTCCGCCATCGCCTCGTAGGGCAGGACCGAAACACTCAGGTCGACGAATCAGCAACCTCAGCACCACATAAGCATTGTCCTCTACACTCTCACCTGCAATCAAAGAACATACAGAATAAAACAAGCTAGAAGTATAAGGGGTGAAATTGCAGAACCTGTGTGGGAGAACTCATTTTGTGTCATAATATAAATATGTTATAACAATCCATTTTATCCTAAATCTACCAACAGATAAAACATTTATTAGCAAATATTCTAATTGATTAAAAGTAAATAAGTAAATAAGCCAAAAGGATCAATATAATAATGGTATGTACAGCCCGTAGGCTGTAGTTGAAACAGGTCCAACTGAAATCACTAAGAGCCATGTGGTATGGAAAGCCAATGCAATTTGACTGAAATGTCAGCTGCCTGAAGGACAATTTGAACTGATGCCTTCTGGGCACTGCTTCAAAGTTAGGGAATCAATAGAAAAAAAACAACGCAGAGTTAATTACCTCTATGGCAAAAAGGTTACTTAAAAAGGAGTATGAAATGATGAACCCCTATTAACCTTTTTTTCCTATAGTATTTTAATTATCAGTAGCACACATTAATAAACAAGTCTGTAAATGAGTATTAACTAAGAGGCATTTTATCATATGTAGTCCTAAATCACCCTAAAAAACATAACATTTAAAGATATGAAGTTAGTGAGATGTTTTTTTTGAGTCCCAGAAGTAATAAAGGCTGTAAATAGTTTAACTTAAAAGTCTAACTGAATGCAGACATAAATCAATAAAGGTTAAATAATTTAAACTGATATTTTATCACTTCAAATTGAAATTCAAATGCAGTAGATTTTCAGCTGAAGCGAGGAGAAAGAAAAATAAAAACTCATAAAGAAAAGCAGTTAGATGAAACAAAAGAACCAATCAAATTATACAGAATAGTTTACATTTTGAAGAAGACAAGTCAACAGACTAGAATCATCCAATTAACCGTTGTTACTACAGCATGTTGGACAACAGGAACATTTTCATATTTTGTAATTTAGGATAACTTTTTGCTTGGGATAGCTTTAACAAATATTTCAGCATTTTATTGTAATCAATTGGTAAAGGACCAGGTTACCATTGCAGAAAACAGCAAAACGTAGAAAATCCAGATAACGTTCGCCCTCTACAGGATTCCACCCAATATCAGGATAGCCTTTAGCCACTAGGATCGGACAGCTCTGGAGACCACAGCCTGCAAGGTACTGCACCACCTTGAGAACAAATTAGAAACTGGGTTATTGTAGTTACAAGTAATAGGTACAGCAAAGAGAAAAGGTTTTTTTTCTGATATAGGACCCATATTGTGCAATTTTTGGACCCAAACCAATAAATCCAATTTCTGTTTTGCCCTATTGTTATTTCAAGTAACTAGTTTTACAATTGGTGACAATTATTATGCAGTACAGTATGTACCTCATTATACTGCAGTCATCATTAGTCACTACTGCATTTACCTCTACTGCTGGATGTTGCCCGTGACTAATATGCTGTCAAGACCAATATAGATTCTAGAATTCATATATTCCACTGTATGAATTAATGAAAAAAAGCTATTCAAATGGACAGACTGCTTTCTCCCAAATCTATAGTCAATTACATACATTTGTTGCAAAGGTGAGGAATACACAGAGAGTAAAGACTGTATTTTTATTTCATAGCTACTACAAAACTATGAAATGAAATGAATTAAATGAGCAGAATGAGAGAGACAATGAAAAATGATATGCAGCGACAGAGCATATTAATTACAGAGCAGAGCACTTACTGAAGCATAAATTACATCATGGAGACTATTAGCAGCAGAGCCGTGGAGGCTTGCACTCAATATTAACTCACCTTTTCCAGGTCAGGCTCCCTCAGCGCAAGAGCCAGCTCATTATTATCCATAACAGAGGCCGCTGCCACATCCAGAGGAGTGGCCCCACGCATGGAGGGCGAAGCTTAGGGCAAAAAGCATGAGACTCAAATTATATAATATCAGGCTCGTTGAGTTTCTTATCATGTGGACAAGATCCTTACACCTCCGCAAGATTATTTGCAGACATAAAATTAAATTCTCCACAATAAGAAGAAGTCAAACAAGAACTGTTTGTTTTTTTCTAATTTCCTTATGGGCACAATGATTCCTTAGCAAAGGTTGAAATTGTGCGACACAACAACACATATCTATAATATACATAGCAAATGTAATATAAATTATGGCCTTAATAAATATCACAGTTTAATCAACACTAAGAATTTCATTTTAATTAGAGAAATCTGTCTTAATTGTACTGTAATGCCATACAGAACATATAGGTTTCTGTTAAAAAAAACATTCATTCTAACACAGAGATGTTAAAGAATAAGATTTACCTAGTCCAACACTGCTGTTCTCCAAAAGGTAGCTGAGGTGGTCAAACAGAGCGCCCTGATTGTGACGGCTGATACGGCAAAAGTAACACAAGAACCGACAGCAACTGGCCACCATCTTTGGAAAGGAAATCTCCTAGCATACAAACATACAAAGAAAATCTAAATGTGAGGAGGCAATGCAAATCTGTTACAAAAAAAGTGTATTGTGGGAGTATTACAAAGTGACAATGCACAATCTTTAGCTTTGACTTTACAATTACCAGGAGTGTTCTAGTTACTAATTCATTAACTCACTTGAGCCACGGTTAATATCCCCACTGGGTTAAAAAAAAATAATTCTATCTTTGACCTTATGATTACCGGCAGAGTATAAGGAACTAATTCATTAACTCACTTGAGCAGTTAATAACCTACCATCTGGGCTAGAAACAAAATAATTTCTAAACATAAAGTTGTATTAATCTCACCGTTGATTCCCCTTCACCAAGAACATTGACCATCACCTCCATCACTGTCTCATGCATCCCCATTGCCCTCATTAGATTTGGGTGCTGGTAGAAAACTTTATTGTTCATAATGTCTCTGAATAGAAACAGTAAACAATAAAAAGACAAATTAATGTAACAATATTTCTCACACCAGAGGATATTATGATTACTCGCAATAATAAATGTGTGTCAATAAAAGCAACTCAACATTGTATTGCAAATTACCCTAGCCCTCTGATCATTAGCCTTTCCTCTTCTTTACCCATGCAGACACTGAGGAGAGAGCGTATTTGTCCGAGGGAAGAAAGGAGGGCCATGGTGTCCTCTACAGAAGCTTGGCTTATTGTATAGGCTCTGCAGAGGGGGTCTGTCATTTGGCCACCAAGGCCTTGATACTGGCGGTGTAGCAAGGAGAAGATCGCGCTGACCAGTTCAGGGTCCTCGATCTCAGTCTCCTGAGCCCAGTTCACCATTGTCTTGGAGATCAGCTTTTTAAGAGACACTAAAGAAGTACAAGGAGTTAAAAAATGTACTACTTTTGTGCTAAATAATCTGGATCAGCTGCTTAATAATCTTTAGTTTGCTGATTACAGTGACAGGCAAACTTTTTGTATCATATTATCAATTATTTTTATGTTTATTTACTAGCATTTTTGGGCCTGCTACAGCAGATGTGGTACTAGCCTAATTTAACAAAACACTGTTACAGAATATCAATATTGACATATACGTATAGTATATAATCTGTTTTCATATAACCAAATTATGTTTCTGAAATATAAAAACAAATGACTTTGCAAATTACACTCACTGGGACTCTGTTGTCTACACTCCACTACTTCTATGGGTGTCCTCTTCAGTCCAAGAATTCTTGCCACAAGACCGAGGAGTCGATCCTTTACAGACACCTCAACATCCTCTACATTCTCTGAGTCACTGTCTAATTCGATGCCTGCACAACAGCAAAATACACCATCAGAGGTAATCCCAGTAAATTCCTTCTCAGAGATTTCTGATTGTTTCCTTGCTCAGCTAGGATTAAAAATGAATCAGTCAGAGATTTGAGTGTTTCAACCACAGTGTGTCTTGAGGAGATGATGGAAGTCTAGCATGGTCTGTTGAATTTCCACTGGACATGGACAGCTTTCCTGTTGTGTATCCTCACTGAAGCTCAGCAGCATGTTGATCTAGAGATTGGTTATAGATGACAGTATAGACAATAACTTAAGAAATGCCTCTGTTCTTGAATAACACAGCATGACCATAACAGCATTATTACACAAAAATCCTCTCAAATAACATGCATAATTTAATTCCAGCCATTTATACAGCCATTTCAACCTGCTCCTGTGGAGGTGACCGGAACTCCTTGGTCTTGCGGGCAGTGAGGGCAGCGGACATGTTGAGTGCCTGCATGACCTGATTGTAGCGAAAACGTTGGTTCTCCTGCAGCTGACCCACAAATTTGTCAGAGAAAGAAACCACAGCTTCTACCCTGTGGCGCAGCTGGCAATCACACAGGTATGACAGCAGATGGCAAAGCTGAAGAGAATAATATAATAATAATTACTATTATAATAATAACAACACATTTTATTTGTATAATGCTTTTCTAGGTACCCAATGCTTCCCATTCACATAAAATCAGAATCATTTTAATAAATTAAAATGCAATAAAGAAAACAAAGAGAAAGTATATTAAAACACAGTGAAAGTATTCAATTTAAAAACATTAAGTAGGATGAAGGTTAACAGTAAAGCAAGCTTGAAGAGGTGAGTCTTGACTGCCTGTTTAAAGAGACTAGAGAGGAGAGTGGTTGATTAACGTGGGAGGGTGTTTCATAAGGAGGGTGCAGCAACATTTAATATATTAAATATTCCATTTTGATATATTTTATCACTGATAAGAATTGAGAATAACAGCACCTGAAACAAATCCAAAAATATATCACATGGAAGAAAGATGAAAAAAAAAAACATGGCAAAGAAATCAGCTTATTATTTTACCTCAAGTTTGACAGCTTCTGGAAGCTTCATTTGAAGAAGACCTTGTTTAGGAATTTCATCTTTGTTTTTGTTGGCCCCCTGCCCCTCTTCGTCATCATCAGTGGCCTCTTCTTCATCTTCAGGAGTTTCGGTCTCTGTGGCGAAGACTCCAGGTTCTATCAGTTTCAGAACTTTACCCAGTTCCTTATCCCCCAGTGCCCCAATTACCAGTAGGGTATAGAACAATCGAATTAGAGGAACCAGCAGAAGTTCAGTGCTGCCTCCTACAGGATCCCTCACACCCTGACCCACAGCCCATACTCCTGCAGTCAGCATCTCTACTGTCAGGTTCTTGAGTGTGTCCAGAGGGATTTCTGGGCTATCTGTACACACTCTTCCAACCTCTATATCACCTCCTAGCCCATCACTCCTGACAAAACAGGGAGAGGAGAAACACATCCGTGGTTTAAGAGATGTGCTAAGGCTACTGCTGGGCAAGCCCTCTGGAGGGTGCTTATTCCTCCCCTCACCACCATTTACAGGACTGGGATAAAGGGTGATATCTCTGGTCTGGTCTGTCATAGGTACAACGTATTCATGGTTCATCATGAGACATGCAGTGGTGTGGGTGCTTAGGTAAACCTAAAGACCAAGACAGGAAAATATTTTAGTTTGTTTATTATCAAAAGACTAAAGTCAATGAATGTGACCCAAACTTAAAAATTGTGTCCTGCGAAGCAATCACCTGCATGAGCAGCTGGTAAAATGCGGAGCGGAGAAGGCCAGGAAGATGGGGATTCTGAATGGCGTAAAGGATCTGAGACTGGTCCACGTGACTGCAGATGGCATGGCAAATTCTGGTGTTGCCAAGTGCGCATAAAGAGCAGTAGAGGAGGAGGGTGTGGTGGTGAAAGGTCAAGAGGTCATCAAGTTCTGACAGCTCCAAAATGTCCACACTCCTATGGTGTTAAAAAGTAAAGACTTTTAGTTGTTGACAATAAAACTAAATAAATATCAGATTTAGAAGGTAAAAACTGTTGTTGCATTTTTCATGATGCCATACAAGTGCAAAAAGTGTGTGTTGCCTGATGTTTGCAGATCACACTGAAACAGAAAATGTGGTTGATAATAACATCATAACCAAACAGGCATCATTTCCTGTGCATTTTGTTTATTTTGATTTCTGACCTGTTTTCATTGGGGATCTGAAGAGTCATGAATTGGAGGGAATCTAAACATTGGACCCTCCAGCCATGGTGCTCCTCTGGCCGATCTACAAACACTTTTAATGTATTGCTTGGTACTCGGGTCCATGAAAATGGGGTCAGGTGCTGGACCTGAAACCTCGGAGGGCATTGAGGAGTAGCATTCCTTCTTTGGCTGCGAAGCAAACCAGCCGACAGTGGCATTGCATTCTGGATCAAGAGGAAAACAAATACTTGTTATTGTACAACACTATAGAAAATCAAGCAGTTTAAAACAGCAAAACAAGCTGAAACACTAATTAAAAAATTATCATTAATTATGTAATTCATTAAAATGTTAACTAATTGGCCAAACTGCTGCATAATTAGTTCAATTATACAATCTGTCTGCAACAAATGTCTTTTATATTAGTATGTTGACAAACACCATAGATTGGAGTAGAAATGAAAGGTTCCGTTACCTTAATACGTCCCAGTTCAAACTGAAACATGTTGCTTGTAGTGGGCTTAACAAAAACAGCAGGGAAAAGTTTTGTACCAGCCTCCACCTTAATGGTAAAACAGTACTAATTCAGTTTACCAATGCAGTGCAGTATGTGTATTACTCACCATGATTACTTTATATGTTAATGTTCCCAAGTGCAACTGAATTAGTTAATGTATATTAAAGGTAGATTAGCATAATTGTTTTATAATTAAGAGGGGAGAAAATACTGAATAGCAAAGAATAAAGACTAATTATGATTAGATTATCAATTAATCAGCTTTTTTAGCCTCCCATGTAACCTACTTGGTGAAAAGCTGCCATTTCCACTCCACTGGAAGTAAAGGTGAGCAGCCCAGTGGCCGTATCAATTAAACAGCCAATTTCCAATCCTGCACTCCTCCGGCTCCGAGACAGGCCCGTCGCTTCTCCGGCACACACCATGTAACAGTTACATCGCTTCAAGCTGTGCAAGAGGATACAAATATGATTATAAGGTGGTTTGTTGCAATGAGATATGTAATGAACTTCACGATACCATCAATATATTCAATCACAAATGTTTTCTTTTTAAAAGTTCTTAAGTAATACAGATCTTAATTCGCAATAGTTTGTGAATATAAGTAAAAAAAAGTATAACCATGGCAGCACTCAATCACATCTCTGACTGCAATTATTATTTAAATTTACTCATAAGCAATAAATGGCTTAGTGTGCACTTACCTTTCCTGGACTTTGCCACTGTCGTCTCCAAGGGTGACCGTCACCGTGTGGATTTTGTCAGGGTCAAAAGTCATGTCATGCTGATGAAAATCAGAGGTCACCCAGCCCACCCACACATTGAATGGCTCTTGACCTGGAAGAACCCTCACTGAGTAGTAATACTAAAACAGATAGGTTAGTTAGTGTCATTTGCATTTTTTATGCAATGTTTTAACCAAGACTGATGATTACATCTACCAACAAAGGCCTGAAGCACAACACATGCACATAAGCCCTGCAGTATAATAATGTAGCAGTGGGCAAATACACTTTGTCTCATCTGTCATTATAATTCATCTAAAAATAATGTTTATTTCTTATTAGCACTGATCTTTTGTGATGAAAAGATGAAATAATGGGGAAAAATAAAAGCTTACTCTGGAGCTCTGAATTACATGATCTTTGTCAACTACAACATCTTCTAGAAGCCGTGCAGATGAGTTGCTGCTGACCAGCTCTGGTTTAGTCCTCTTCAGCATGAACCTTACCAAACAGAAACATACAGAGAGCATTGCTTCCATCTTTGTTTCATTTTACAAACTTATTTTCTTTTGTTGCCTGTAATTTAAATTGGGAAAATTTTAATATGCAACAATGCTTTTGTGATTTGAATGAGTAATGAACATACAAAACATGTGTCATGATAAGTGGTACATTATTATCCTAGCTACAGTGTCTGCTTAATTTTCCATATTCCAAATGACATCCTTGCATTATATATCTTTCCATATTTTGCATCAACCTACCTTTGTTTCAATCGTGAGGTTTTGTCATGGCTATGATCCTTATGGTTGAGCTCGTCTCTCGAGCCAGCAAAGCTGTGGGCTGACTTCATCAGCACTTCAAAGACAGAGTCCAACTCCTCCTGTTCTTTCCTTCCTAGAAGGACAGTGGGAATTAATTACAGCAAGGCACTAGGGAGCTTAAACAGAACGATTAATTAAGGTCATAATGATAAAATATCTGTATAGAGTAGGATAGAGTGTGTAACAGCAAAGTTCTCTAAAAATGTGTTTTCACCCTACTTCATTTAATGTTTAAGCTTATGACAAACCATTCCTTATTGTGGTCCTTTGTTAAGTCCGCTCTGTGGCTGACTTGATCATACTATTAATGAAATGATGTAACATCATATGAACCTGGAGAGAAGGAATTGGAGACCACTGGAGGCACACCCCCCACAGGGCTGGTGAGGATGGCAGCACACTCAATGGACATACTGAGACGGTAAAATCCCATTTCACTGCCTCCACTTTGGTGTGCAAATAACCGCTGAGAGATCCTCAGGCTGGATAAAGAATCAGTCGAGCCACTGACTCTAGTGACCTTGAAAGAGATTTAAACACAATATGACGATCAGTATTGTCAATTAACCAGTGCTATTAAAAATACCAGGGTCCCATTGAGCCTGTAGCTACAGGATCTGAACCATACTGCATGCTTCAAATGACATTAACTAAGCTACTAGGTACCATAAAGCCTATAAATTGCTGTAACTAACCTGTAAGTTTTGATCATCAGGCCTTATAGTGGTGAACTGAGGCTGTTTCCAACTCATCCACAGGGTTGGATCTCTGGTCATGTTGACAGCAAATGGCTCATAGCCCTCCTGCAGGCCACATACTGTAAAATACTGCAGAGAGCTCACTTGGTGGCCTAAGTTCAACCTCCCCACCTGGTTCACCCCAACACTGACCACCGGCAACATGCCTGTGTAACATAGAAAAAAAAGAAGGGGGATACATTTTTCATGAATGGATTGACCTGCTAAAATTTTTATCTTGATTTATTACACTTTATTTTAAGATTTTAATAGATAGATAAGTCTTAGCATTGCACAGAACGAAGTCAACGACTCTTCCGGACCTTCTCGGATATCAAAGTCCTTGGCAGCCAGCTCAGATCCTCTGTCATTAAACAGCACTTCTCCATTGAGTGTGACCATCATGGTGCGTTCTGACAGATCCACCAAACAGCCCACCACGTCACCTCTCTGCCACGGACGTCCCAGGGGCTCACTGCCTTGATGGTACCATTGAGCCTGTGAAAGGGAGGAGAATGATGAAGAAGAATGACTCAGACATAAATCAAAACAGGTTAATTACCTGTTTTATAATCTATCATGTTCTAGGATAGATTATATGAAGACAAGCGCAATTGTGGGGTTTTTTTTGTACTGATTTGCAATAGTCCAGCAGTTTGTACCAGTAAACAGCACTGAATAATCAGGGTTACAGATCTTTATTACAACTCTGTTGTTGGTCAAGCACTGGGTTTAATTCAGATGATATTGCCTGGACATGCAACTTTGATAACACAAGTTTGCACATACAGTATTTCTCTGGATATATTAACTTTAATTTAAATTTTCTTTTATTAGATGCATATTTTAAAGAAGACCATTATGTTTCAATGTGTGTTTTGAAAAATATCTTCTGGCATCAGTAATGATCCCACAACTAGAATACACCAGTTTGTAAACAGTTTTTTTTCAGATTATTCGTTTATTATAGCCGTACAAATTGTATTACTGTTAATTATGAGAGTATATCAAAACAATGTCTAAAGGGCTGTGGGGAAACAGACTCATGTTTTTTCAATATACTAGAGGAATGTTCTAGTAAAAAAACACATTGAAACTTTAATAGAGACTTAAGAAGGGACCTTAGCTCAATATTATTAAATCATCCATATTAATAACTGTAAAATGTTATTATCTCACCTCAAATCCATTAAAGGCATATGCATGGTCGTCTGAGCCAAGTTCTTTGTCAGGGGTACACCCTGGCCGGGCCCAGCCAACTCTCATATTCCCTGTTGTCACTACTTCAAATTCAAAGTACCACTTCCCCTGGGTCACAGCATAGGATTTATCAGGTCTGAATACTCTGCATTTCTTAGCAGAGAAAAGACCTGAGTTTGACAATGTGGCTGCAAAGCCAGAAAACAAAGAAAATCTTATCCACTACAATAAAAACAGTTACCTTTTAATAAAGTGTATCTTTGTATTATTATGTTGATCTTTGGAGAAAACAGATATTTTTATTTTTACTTGAAATAAGCACTTTAACTTAATTCTACTTACATTCATTAGCTTGTGATGTTTAGTACAATAAATAAGAGGTAATGAACTGAACTGAAACTCATGAGAGTGTTAACATACTCTGTTCCTGGCTGAGGAGCTCCAGGCTATAACCGTAGGCAAGCAGGGTGCAAACAGCGTCTCTGACACCCTCCCTGCCCGCTCTCTTACTCCTTTCATCAAGAAGGCTGTAAGGCACAAGGTAGGGGCTCCGCTTAGCTTTCACATCCTAAAAAAAAAAAAAAGAAGGGAAACAGGATGAATGTTTGAGCTTTTGAGCTGCTGCCGCCGCATAATTCTTGGTTGCATTTCCATGTTGTGACAAAGCTAAAATATAGGTAATATTATTTCTTTATACAATCCTAAAATAATTGGTAGACTTTCTCCTAAGCAGTGGTCAAGTAACGTCACAGAACATGAACCTGTTGGGCTCCATAGGTCCATCCCTGCTTGATACGCTCTCTGGCCCATATATTGTGATCATTCTCTGCCAACGAAATAACCACTTCCTCATGGGCGAGACTCAGAACAACCTGGCTTACGTCCACTGGGGCAGGCCTGTAACCGCTAGGCTGCTCATACCTGAGAAAGTGCATAAATTTAAACGTGTCTCACAATCACAACTCATATTCAAAAATGGTTGTGAAATGTAGGGTCATAACACAGTGCATGTACAGTGTTGCATGTACAGTGAATACATTTTAAGGCTATCACAATGGCTCAATGGCTTGAAAGTAATCCTTCCAAATGTTGCTGTCAAAAATAATCTTAAATGCGTGGTTAATGCTTACTTGGTGGAAAGTCTTGTGTATTTGACTCTCTCTTCAGCATGGTCATCTGTCAAACCAATGTGGAAACCAAGGGCAAGAAGTGTCCTGCAATGAAAAATAAACTGAAAGATTTACTATGATTAAATTAGAGCCCTGAAGGTTTAACTTTAAAGCGATCTTAGTGGAAACAGAGTTGTGGGTGATAATATTTTTATCCAAAACTGAAATTATATTGATAAATTAGACCGAAAAAACTGAATATAACAATAGTATTATGTAAAATCGTTATTTTTTGAAACGAGCTCACCTGAGTGTATCCTGGGTCATCTGAAGCTTGTGGTTCCTGTCCTGCTCTGGCAACTTGGAGAATTCCACCAGACAAGGATCATGCTTCTTCCCCTCATCTCTCACCTAAATGACAAATCTAGCTTGTCACACACCTATATATTACAGACAAAACTGAGGCAAGCTAGCCAAGTTCTTCTAGAGATTAGAAAATGTCATACATACTTCAGTCAAGAGAAGTTTTAACTATTATTCTTTAATTGTTATACATCAATTATGTATTCATTTTGTTATTTCTCTTTCCTTACAGGTCCGTGTGTCCATCCAAGATCAATCTTGTCCATTGCCCAGAGTTCATGGATATTCTCAGCCATTTTTTCTCGGATATCCTCAATTTGTGGGGACAATACTACCTATAATATTATTACATAATGTGAGCACAAAGGAAGACCTTCAAATAAAATATATACATATCAATAGGAAATCTTTAATCAATAAAAATAAAAAATATTTAATGAGAAATGTGAATAAACTGTTTTTACCTTGCTGATGTCTACTGGTGTGGGAGTGAAGGTAAATGGAGTGACCAGTACTAAAGGACCAAAGACTTCTTGTTTTCCATCTTTACAATCTAAGATGTATCTATGGCACGGTTGCACCTTCAGCTTGACTCGAGGAAGCAGGGCCTCGGGGCAGGGAGCAAATCCTGGTGGGGGCAGGAAGCGAAACTCTCCGTGCGTTCCCCCAAACAGAAAACGGACCCTTGTTTCCAGAAATAGGGAAAGAAAATGTGTATGTAGTGTGGCTTTAAACATTCAATGTTTAAAATAATTTAAGGTTAGAGTATCCAGAAATGAACTATAGCCCTTAAAAGTGCCCGAACCAAAGTTATTTTATTATTAGGAGTATTGCATATTGCTCTTTAAATAAAACACATGTTTTGGGATAGTGTTTCATTACAATTTTTAACTTTAAAATTTATGAATCTTCACATTTTCTAAGACACATCATGAATAAAACTGAATGCAGCATTTTAAGTTAACTTTTGAGCGGAACTTAAAGCCATCCATGAAAGAGAGTTACTGACTTGACTCCAGCTGAGAAGCTGACCACAGGATAAAGAAGGCCATCAGCATAGAAGTTTTCCAGCATGCCCTGGACAGGTAGACCATTAACCCGAAATGAGATGCAGGGCGCACTGAGATCAAGGCAGCAGCTGACAATATCATCATTTTTCAGCAGGTGAGGAAAGGGGGAGCTCACTCTGCGCGCCACGTTGCCTGAAATTCAGGAAATACTGCAGTCATCCATGTTCAAATTCATTTTGGCTGTTTGATCTTTGCTTCTTCTTAACTCAAAATGAGACAGCATTTGTTAAACATGGAAAAACATCACTAAGACTGAAGGTTTTATCATAAATTATTAAATGAAACCACAACAACTGAGATAGAACCAACCACCTATTACTAATATCTAAGCATCTTTTTACTATTAATAAATGGTAAATGTGCTTTTATTATAGAGATATGTGACCATTTCCATTTAGGCTATTACAGTGTAACACAAAAAGACATTGCTAAATACAGCCACATGAAATCTATTTTAATCTTAATATGAAATGGCTGTTTTACATTCAGTGTTGTACAGTAATTCCCTTACCATTCTGTACAATACTGAAAAAATGCCCATTCATTATCACAAGTCTTCTCGTTTTGAGTGAATTGATCAACACATCCTTTCCATAATAAACATAATGACAAGCAATTTTTGTCACTACCTCACATCTTTCTTTGTACAGCATTAAAAGAACACATAGAAGTATGTTACTTGCTTTGTCAGTATAATTAATGTTTTCATTGCACTAATTCAAACGCAGCATCTTCATAACATTTTGTAACATCTCTGGATACTGATTTCAGTGTTCAAGTACCATGGAATATGTAGTGCAATATATTTGATTGTACTTGTTTTCCTTTATTTTGATGATAAATTCTCTGTAAAAAAAAAAATGTAAGATTACATGATTGGAATATAGGAACACACAAAATGATAATCCAGTGAGCCAATTGCCCTGTAGTGCAAGTCACTGAATCCTTGAATTAAAAAATAAATATCTATAATAACATATATAAAAATAAGGAAAAATGCCTTTAATATAATAAGAATATTTTTAAAAGGATAATGGGCCAATGCATTACCGAATTATTGGCTTTCCTCATAGCATACACACAGAGAATAGAACAAATGTTAAAATGCTTCAATGGGGAAAGCCTTTCTATTATGTCACATGCAATGTAACTGGCAATTACTAAGTTACACAAAGAAGATCCATCATAAATTAGAAAACTCTAACACAGACTTCACACTAAAGAGACAAAGAAAGAAAGACAAGATAATAAATATCAAAATGAAAAACTAATCCTCACCTGACCAGAGGTAGAGCCCATCAAAGCCGTAGGAGCAAAGGTCGTCTCCCACCCCGTTAGCCCCCCACCCGTCACCTCCTGTAGGCCTGGGTTGGTAGCCCTCAGTGCAAGCCCAGCCCACACGCAGGTGGGTGGGGTCAGATGTAAGGAAAGGGTCTACATGATCCACCGCCAGCTCGTAGTACCACTTCCGATGCTGAGCTGAATCTTCCCCCATGGCCAGAAAGATGTTTGGTCTCATGCTTCGATAGGGAGTGCAGGAGACATTGACTTTAAACTTACATTAAAAGAAATATGATGATCATGACTACTGACTACTATGAATGAGAAAACAGTCTCTGAAAGGTGTTTTTTTGAACTGAACTCAATTCTTATTAGGCAGAGCACCTTGCATTTTTTTCCACAAATCTAAAAATGAATAAACAAATACAGAAACAGAATCATGGACTGGGTCCGCTTTTAACCTTCTAATATCAATGGTGAAACAGACTCTGCAGATATCATTTGGGAGCACTGTGAGAAACAATGAAATGGATGGGAATGTGGAAAATAGATCACCACGAGTTGCTGGAATAAAAGGTCGGGCCAACAGTGTGTCTGGATAATAAAGAGCTTGTATAGTGCACAACTAATTTACCTTGCCACTGACAGTAGTTTTGAGAGAATGGAAAAAGAATACAGAGAGAAAAGTATGACCTGATAAAAGAAAAGAAGAATGGATAAAGAAAAAAAGGAAAGAAAGGAGAGCACACAGGACAGTTGTTTTTAAATGTGGTGAGTGGAAAGGAGAAGCTGAGATAAAGGAAAAGAGGATTGATCACAAAGTAAAAGTGATAGAACAAGAAATGGATTGAAAAGCATAAGTTGGGGTAAGCTAGAAAATAAACTGCACAGGTGTAAACGATATGAAAAAAGAAAGCTATCAGGCCTAAGAAACAAACTTGGCTACTGATAGAATAAAGCATGATAAAAGAAGTCAGCTGCTTACGAAGAATAGGCAAAGCAAAAAAAACAAGCTAAAAAGAAAAATAAAAAATTGAAACTGCCTACAAGATCAAACTGACAGTGGTTCAAAATATTTAGAACAGAGAAATGATGATGAAACAGGCTTAAAGATGCAAAGATTGTTTAGCCATCTCACTATGGCCAGTGGTCAACTTTTCCAATGTCCCATTACGAGAGGCTGAAATGAGGACATTTCTGCTCTGATGTCAGCATATATTCAGACAAAAAATGTTGAATGCATGACATAGAAGTTATTTATTCCTTAATTGACTCAAGTCCAACCGAGAAAAGATGAGTGCTGTACAGAGAAATCTGAAGTATTTCTTGCATCAAGGATGCAGACATCATTACAGATGGAAACTTCAAGGATACCAAGGCCCATGGCAATAAGATCTCTAGAGTTGACAAGTGGCGCTCAGCTAAACAAATTAATGAGAAAGCATGAACATTGCTAGGATGAAAAACTCATTCAATGCAAAGAGTGGAGACAATCAAGGACAGGAATATGAGGAGACATATTCTATGCAACACAAATCCTAAAAATGCACTTTTGTTACTGTCATGGTCATAGGCTCAATTTGTCACCGATTGGTTGAAGAATTTCAATAATTATCTACAATGAGCTTGTCAAGCAGCAGATGCCAGAAGAAGTGCATAGAAATTTGAACAAAAGAAAAACATTTGTGCAGCAAGATAAGAGCTAAAATAATTATGGATAATAAGTTACAGCTAAAAAGAAAAAGTTTTCTAATTTATAAAAAAAAACTTTCTGAATTGTACCTGGTGACCTGATTAACCAGTCGTGTTTGGAGCAGCAAGTCTCTCTCTGGCAGCAGGTTGTCACAGATGAGGTTCTGATGAGACCGCACCGCAACGCCATGGCACACACACAGAGAGCTCAGCACCTCCAGCACCTGGAACACAGCCTGTCAGCACCTCATCCAGCTTCATCAACACATTCATATTTTACACGTTGGGGAAACATTGAAACCTACTGTTACAGCTGCAATACTTGCATTATATAATTTAAGATTGATTAAATGCTGACATTATAGATTTCAATTGATTTTGCACATACATTAACAGTCTAAAAGGGAAATTCTGGCATGTCATATTGAACTAATGTGATCATTCTTTGCATCTAAAAAAGATACATGTATATGAGCAAATATCAACACATGCAACAATAATTGGTAATTTATATTTTAAGGTATTACTTTCATAATAACACAAAAACCCTGTGAACACTACCTTATGGTTGCATCCATGCTTGTCTAGAAAAGAGATGATAGAGTGAATGTGTCCCTCTTTGATGACATTGAGTGCTTCAGGACTTTCCACTAGGACACAGTGCAGAACCTCCAAAACTCCTGTACATGACAGTTATTAATAACAATAACATATCCAATGAATAATAGCATATGTATACTATCTATAAGGTTATGTTTTACTATGATAATCAAATAAGACTTAAGTAATATACAGTAGTATAACAGTGTATTCCTAGAATATTTCACCACATAATCACGATCAATGATGTAAAAGAACGTAAACAGCTGTCCAAATATATAAGAAGATTGACGTTTACATTTTTTTTTTTACTTTTGCAAATTGTAAAACCTTAAATCCAACAGACCAGACGAGGCCTCTAGCCGGTCCAGCCTGCTAATCAGCCAATCAAGGGAACTGGAGAAATGTGCACAGTTTACACGGTTTCCCCGGATCAGAGCAGCTAAAGGGGAAAGAAAAAAAGAAAGAGTGTTCAGGTCTCACAATACTAGATTTAGTTGGTGTAGAATTAAAAGGTTTAGGTGTTCTATAAATGCTGTCTAATGTTTCAAAACTCTTAATGCACAGAGAAATGCCCACAGCATGTATTCAGAAACTTTGCCTTAAAATAAGCCATTAAGACTCCTGTGAAGTTGCGATGTAACAAATCATGTTGTCAACTAAGTAAGACTGTTGTTTCTAGAGTAACAAATCTTGTCATGAGACCAACATTTACATTTTTCAATATATTCTTACAGAAGATGTAAAACTATATTGAGATAATTTTTGGCATTTAAAACTACAAATATCTTAAGAAAATGAATACTTCAATTAAAACCTACAATAAGTATACACAGTATACACACACACAGCCTCCATACTGTCTGTGAGTTATTCAAAATGTGTTTTTGGTAATTAATTGATTGTATTTTAATCAAAGTACATACCGTATGTCTATGGATACCCAGAAAATATGTGAATTCTTACCTAGTAGCTTATAAAAACTGTTGAGAATGGTTTCCCAATCTTCTCCTAAGCCACCTTGGGGACCTTCAGCCAACTGTGACGCATTGTTGTCTTGTTGTAGATGGTCAATACAGTCCAGTACCAAATCTATCACACCCTGAGAAGAGAAGGGGGAACACTTATGCGACACAGACAAATACAACATTTAGGACTCATCAATTTATATATTATTTTATATATTTACCTCCTCTTGAAACATGTTCTGGCGATTCTTTAGCACTGTCATGCTGTTCTGTTTAGCTTCATGGCCTTGCCCCTCCACTGGAGGCTGGAAATAGTTTATTAGATCCTGTAGACTGCATGTCACTGTCTCCACTGGCATCATGGCAGCAGGGAGGTTCCCTTGTTGACTTAAACCATCAAATTTCCTAAAGAACAGGTGGATTAAGAATGCCACAATACACGGAGGAGATTAATTTCTGTTTTGAAACCTCTAAAATATATGCGTGATTAATTCAGGGCAATATGTTGTTTTATAAAGGGAAAGCAAGGGTTTTTCTTCTGTGCAAAAATAGCTTTGTTATGAAACAGTATTTGAAATGTTCCTCTGATATTGTGATGGTATACCACGAGAAATGTTTTCACGTAATCCAGGACAACCAACTTCTGTAAAAACAAAACTTGCCATCATCCTTGTGTGTGATTGAAACGTGGAAATTTGGACGTTCTGTGATACCTAAATCACAGAACATCCGATGTATACCACATGGGAATGTGCTAGGGCTGAACCAATTACTGATCATTTGATGACAAAAAAATCAATTTGTGATCAAAGCTTCAATTTTTTGCAGACATGGAGGGGGCAATTCACCAAAAATTGCAATGTTTACCACACATAGACCAATCTGTGGACAAAACAGAGTGCCACAAATTGATTCCACCTTTTTTTTCCCCTCTCTCTATTGCTCACACGCACAAATATAGAGAAGGAAAAATAGAGAGAGAGAGAGATATTTCAACAGGCACACATACATGTCAATGCAGAACTGAGATTTCAAGTTACATTAAGTTAAAATTGCCCCAGACACTTGACTTCTTCATCTATATCACATCCACACTAATTAAAAAAAAAGACAGACCTTATGATCGATTACCATGGCAACGATTAAAGCTTCAAAGCTTTGATTTGTAATATAAACTCGTTCGAAGATGAAAATTTAGCCCCACATTTAGTTGTGATATAAATTGATAAAGACAATGAAACTGGAAACAAAATCTTTGACTGTGTCAGTGTAAAAACATCTTTATCTTTGTTGTTACATGTGGCATTTAGTACCTGATGAAGCGTGTGAAAAGGAGAATAGCAGTCCTGATAAGTCTGGCAGTGTGAGATTCTTCCCTCTGAGAACGAGACAGCGTCAGTCCATCGTCCATGTGACCCTCGCAGTGCAAAATAGCCTGGAGACATATCGTTTGCAATCAGTTCCCCCTGAGTCTTTAGGAATGTTAAAATGTAATTTAAAAAAAGAAGTCATTTTGATAATCAACAACAATTCTCTCCTGATATTGCTTTTGGATTTATAGTTTTACCTTTCTCTGAGCTCCTCCCACACGTGTAGATTTGGCATCAGTTGTTTGGTAGGTGAGCCAGAGCCCAGAATCTACATGCTGAACATAACAAATGGAATCTCCATACTTGATCTCAGGGGTCCCCATGCCATCAGTATTAGTCTTTGTTCCAGTGTCAAACTTCTCCTAAAGGCAAAAATCTTTTGTTAAAACACATTACAAATATATGTGTTTCTTTCATAATAAACTCATCAGATTGTGAACTGGTTAAACTAGCGCAATGCCCTTCTGTAACATCAACATTCACATCAAGTTGACAACATCAAAGATGATGGCACAGACAATGTGAGACATCAAACTAAGCATACGCAAATGGTATAAAATTCAACAGTCGTATTCCTTGAATTTCTAGAAATATACCTGCGAAATTTGTAGTCAATCGGATGTGCAGGTCTCAAGATATGCAGGGAAAATGCCAATATTCAGAGATTTCATGCATTATAGATAGACGTACTCATACATAGTAATGACCTCAAAAACTGAATTATGAATTGACTTGAACAGCCTTATAAAAAAGTTGTACATATTTTGACTCCTGACCTTCGATGATCGGAAGCAGAAGGATGTTGTGTTGATGTCAGCTTTGTCCCGGTCAATCAAATGCAGGCCTTTCTCCTCTGTAAGGCCCAGATAGCGCCCAGTGGTTACATGGCAGAGTCGGAAAGGCTGCCCCCAGCATGTATGCCTACCACTCCACCTGAGAAACACCACCATCATTGTTTGTTTGTTTGGCTTTAAAGGAAACTGAACAACCAGCTAGATTCAATTCTTCTTATTGATATTGCAGCTTAAAAGGGCCAGAAAACCCCAGATCTGGGCTGTCAATATTAGATATCATTCCAGCAACTCTGCACAGCTGTGTAGACAGGTCTTGCAGGGACCACCAGCACTGTGTTTTCAACATTTGATTTTTTTTTTCTTTTTCTGCCAATGTTCTTTAGTGAAACTAATGTCTTTAAAATTTGATCTTTGATCCTTCTTCTTAGGATAAATATTACTTGCTGAAGTGCAAGTGAGCTGATCATCACATCCATGTATACTTACACAACATGAAGAATCTCTAGTCTCCAGAGAGAGCGAGCATGGCTGGAGACTGAACCAGTCTCATAATGCATAATCCTAGATTAAGAAAGAAGACATCACTATACTAGAAAATGATGTTTTGTTTAGTAATAATGAGGGCGGATTAGTCTTTTCACCTAACCTTTGCAGCTCTTCTCCTTGATCTGTGGAGGCAATAGTCAGACATGCATCACTATGGCTGTGGTGTAACCGCAAAGTGTCGCCCCCCTTCAGGAATCCTAGAGGTAAGCACAACAGAGTTGCAGTTTTAAATAAAGGGACACCTCTATACAGTTTGCAAAACAGTGAGTCACTAAATACATCCGATTTGCCTCTTTGACCAATCGCATTTCCTGATAACTTGGATTCTAATTTTACAGATGAATAGATGAGTGTATGACAAATAAAGCAAACTTGCCTTGAGCAACTCCTCCTACAGAGCAGATGGGAGCAACACTCCATAGAGTCTGCTGGAAGGCTGCATTAGCAATCAGACTGTCACTCAAGCTTTTGTTGTCAGATACAGTGCCAAAGGACAGGTGCTGGGAAGATAAATAATAAATCCAATTTCATTTTTTATATCAGTTTTCTATCCATCCAAATTAGGTAAAAGGTGATGTAACCATTTTCTTCTGATTCTGCAAAGGTCAGGAAAAAGCAATAGATGACAAAGAAATATGGTGGAAAAAAACACACATTATGATGTTAAACGAAAGCATTTTTTAAATTATTTTTTGACATCTGAAATGCTGGAAAATTCATTGTGACATAAAAATAAATGAATTGATTTTTCCTGATTTACCAGATATCTTTCTGAGGATACATTGACCAGTATTAGGTCGTCCCCAACACGCACTTTCTCACCCTCTGACCTCTGTCTGGATGCTGGATGGACTGTCCACCAACATGCCTCACCTGAGACACACCAAAAATCTAATGTTACAGATATCTTTAAAAGCAATATTTTGAACTGATATTCCAATCTTATGTTTAAAAAAAACAAATACCTGTCTTGTCCTCTTGCAGACCAACATCAAAAGCCAGCTTGTCAGTTGAAGATTGAGATGAAGACAAGCAACTGAGATACTAAAAGTTTACAATAAAAGAACAGTAATTTGTGAGAATAAAATTAAAAATAAATAAAGTTAAAACAACTTTTGGAAAGAATAAGCAGTTTATATCACAATGGCTCACCATGCCACTGTATGAGTGAAGGAACAACACTGCCTGGCCATATAGAAGCGTTCTAAGGCTACCTCCAGCTCCTACCTGTAATGAACAACCACATGGAACATAATACCTCATATGATGAGAAATGACACACATTTAAAGTAAAGCAAAAAGTAAATAAACACAAATTAATAAAAAAATTGATAAAATAAAAAGGGAAACAAAGACATACAAGTTTGTTTAGCAATTAAAAAAATAGTAGTTGAGTAGTAATAGAACAGAGAACATTATGATTGATCAGTGTTGTAAAATGTGCAATTTTATGGCTCCATAAAAATGAATAATCAGAATAAATATAGTCCTCTCAAAGAAGTCATTGTCTCCATGGTAGTAAGTGCATTAATTAGTACAGTAAGGTCTAACTGAAATCACATTTAGACAATTCTTTTGGAGTCAGATGTAACTGTTTGTTTGTTTTTTTTGTTTTGTCATCCTTAATTTTTATTACTAAAAAGAAAGATAAAAAAAATCTGTGGGAAAATTTTTAATAAACTTAACCTTAATCAAATCTGCGATGCTAAAGACGTGTCTGTGTCTGATTGAAAGGAGCACAAACAAACTCATGTTAATAACAAATCATGGGCAAACAGTGTTATGTAAGCAGTGGTACTGAAGAGTAAGGACCTTAAAGCAGTGAGCAGCTAAATACATTTATTATCAAGCCTGTGAGCTGACAGCAGTGTATTTTTAATGAGCATTCATTTGTGGTCAGTTCAAAAAGCTAAGGTGCAGGTGCAATAATGTGTTCATTTTTGTAAGTTAGACAAAACGAGACTCAAGCAGGAAAGTAATTTGCTGTTGTTCCATCATTGACTTGTGTTTGGTTCAAGAGAATAGAAGAGAAGAGAAGAGAACACAAGAAAACACAAGACAACACAAGAAAATACACGACAAGAGATTCTCACCTCTGCAGTCAGGTTTTCACTGTGGGCCAGCATCTCCTGCAGGGCTCTGACAGAAAGACACTGGGCCAAGACAAAGCCACATACAGACAAGTCTGGTGGGACATTCTGTTAAAATAGAAGAGTATAATAACTGTCATTGAGATGCAGTAGCTTCACATCTGTCTAATACCCCTCAACAGGTCAATGCAGCTAGCACAGAGAATTGGAAACAAGGTGGAGAGAGAGTGAAAAAATTCATAAACTGTTTGCTTACTTTGAAAAACATATTTTTATAGTAAGTGGAAATTCACTAAAACCCTAACAGGCGAGAGAATAACTGTGTATAACTTTCAGGTGAAGCTTTTTACCTTGCAGTTAGAGGTGGACTCAAGTCTGCAAAGTCTGCTGCCAAATCCTTCAGTAGCAAGACAGAGTTTTACATGTTCCTCTTGGGAGGTGAAGGTACTCTGCAAAACAACCTCATCACCCTGAGAAACAAACACCAATACACAGATAAGTGTTACAGATTGCCATATAGCATATAAATGGAGCACATTCACGGGATTGATTGGAATTTTTTTTTTATCCTGTAAACCAATTTTCTCAAAACTAACTGACAGAAAAACTTAAAATGTGAAGTTTATCGAGTAGGAACTCATGTTCACTGCAGGTTTTATACACAATTTTGTAAAAGCACCTACAGTAGATCTTTGTCGCCGCAATTTTATCTTATCATTGAAAATGTCAAATGGACAGCGTCAAAGGAAATCAGGCACGTATGTCTATTTAAGGAACTTTAGAGAGACACCAGACAAGAGATATTTCTCACACTTCTCTGTACCCAGGCTGCATA
This sequence comes from Eupleurogrammus muticus, assembly GCA_036785175.1. Taxonomy (NCBI): domain Eukaryota; kingdom Metazoa; phylum Chordata; class Actinopteri; order Scombriformes; family Trichiuridae; genus Eupleurogrammus; species Eupleurogrammus muticus. The sequence continues at coordinate 12,868,291 of JAYKQN010000019.1, forward strand.
CTGCCATGTTGGGAAGATACTGCTCTGTCTGACCCCTGATTCGCCCTTCCTGCCACTCTTCATATCAGCGGTACTCTGCAATCAGTCAAACACACTGGCCGAAGCCGCCGCACTGTGGGACACTAAGTTGGCTAGAGCAATCTGGTGTTTTTCGGGGCACAGTAAGAAGACTTAATCAAATGATGAAAGCCCTGGCAAGTTGGAGATGCATGTACAGGCTTTTAAAAAAAATCTTGATTTGAAATTTCGTTCTGTACATCGGATGGGACAGGCATCTGCCGTGTAATTTCATATAGTAAAGCGGATCTATCAAAAATGTTTGGTAGAAATGTAAGATTATGTGTATAGCACTTTGAGAGTGATCATGATGCAAATATTATTCTTCATTATTATTATTATTATTATTATTTTGACTTTATCCAAATCTGGGCATGTCGGTTAAGAAATCATCTCCATCAGTGCTTGTGTGAGCACCGAGCACACTGTGAAATGCTCTTATCAGAGGGCAAAGATAACAAGCTGTGAGAGGACAAGTTACAACTAGGGAACATGATAGCATCTTGCAGGGAGGAAAATGGAAAAAGAGCATTTGAGGTCTTTCTTAACTGTGCCTGACAGTGACTAAACAAAACAGAGTGCACTAAATGTTAAGCAATTAAAAATTATTTACTTACTTCAACTGTTATGTTCCTGTCCTATATGAATAAAACATCTTCAATTTCATATTATAAGGAGGAATATACAACTTTTATCAGCCTTGAATATGCATCATAAAGTCAATCCACCCTGAAATGAAACTAGCTATTCTGAATCCAATGTTACTTCAATAAGGAATTGGAGGCAATATGAAAAACAAAGAAATATCCTGGAGCTACTCAGTTAACTTACTTAGGATTTCTCATTTTAAAAATAATAAGAGAAGGAAAGAGACCTATTGTTTCACATGATATAGAAAATATTGGGAAGAAACTGACCCTACTTTTTTACCCAAGAGATCAGTCAATTAAACACTAAATTGTGCATTTCTATAATTATACAGATGAAAAATAAAAGATTGGTCTGTTGGATTTATTAGTGCAAAATGAGCAAACTGTAAGGTCTTTAACAACGTAAATGATAAATCATTGCTAGAGGATATTTTAGAGTTTAGAAAAAATATATAATTCCATATATACTCCTTTTCATAAAGTACAGAATGAGATTAATATAGAAATTCATCACTCGCTCTCATTAATGCATGCATGACATACATTAGAATAAGTATAGATATGAACATGTGTAATAAACGTATGCCGTCTATAACCGCCTGAAAAGGTGTTTATTACAGGACATGTAAATTCTGTAGCATCTTGTTATTGTGTCTCTGTATTAGTACTGCAAAATAGTCATTCTGTAAAACAAGTATCCCTGAGCATGGACTTTTATAAATAGTATATTTAAAACTGAAGTTGACAGTCTTTAACATGCAGACAGTGAGGAGCCAGTAACTTTTTGCCTTGTGAGAATTGAGTAATTTATCAAATTAAGTGTTGAATTAAACAGTTAACTCTAAATCATGAATTGTGGGCTACCTGGTTCCCTTCCTAGGAGCTACTTTTAATAGTTAATGGTTGTAATTGTTGACACTGAATGTGTTAGGCAGAATTTAACTCCATGGTGACCTCACATTAAATTGAAAGTTAGTTTGGCATCTTAATTGGCCGACTCACCGTTCGCAGAAACTGGAATTCATCTTCATTCTCGCCAGTGTCTGACATTGTTTCAGGCAAATTACCTCATTTAGAGGCCAGGAAGCGGCTGGTGGCGCAGTTACAAGGAGGCACAGGAGAAGTGGCGCAGGAGCAGCGCAAACTCGGTGTTCAGCCGCAAAGAAGTGGGCGGAGCCTGCTGTTAAAGACCTCGCATCACCTGAGGCTTTTCATTCTTTTTCTTTTTTTTTTTTTTGTTGAATAATGAAGCATATATTCAAAGTTTAAGAAAAATCCTTTTGTTGAGAGGGAATAATTTCAGATGCTAGCTACCATCCGCTACATCTTACAGGAGCTGGAAGTCCACTTTAGCTCAATGGGCATTTAACTTTACCTGCAAGTCTTCCTGAATTCCAAAGGTAAAGAGAATTACATTAACATTACCATTTGTATTCTTTCCTCTACCATTATACATCTCACGACCCCACAGATTTATCTGGTGACGGTTTGGAGGAGCCCAGCACCAAGTTTGAGAACCACTGAATTAAACTCTCTACCTGTATATAAAGTATAAAAAACAGACTGGGCTAATTTTGCTGCTAATGCTGTATTTTTTATATATATAATTTTATATAAATCCATTTTCTCTTCCAAAATCTCTGTTTGATTTCACAATTTTTGTGTAAAAGTTGTAAAAGTATATTCTTAATACAATAAGATTTCTGTGTTCATTCAATTATTTTCTTTTATTATGTCTTATTTGTCTGATTTGAAGTCTTCTTAAATAATATTTGACATCTTTAACATGGTAGAATACACTCTTGAGGAGTTACAACTGCAGGACTGGAGAGGTGTGAGGTGTGTTGGACTTATATTGCTCCAGAAGAAAAAAAATTCAAAATACAACTTTGAAAATCCAAATCTGTGTAATGTAATGTCTTTATAGCTTGAACAGGTGACAATAGTTCTGAATTAGTCTGAAAATTCCTACCATTATAATTTTAAATGCTTTGAAATCACTGCAGGGGCGACACGGTGGTGCGGTGGGTAGCACTGTTGCCTCACAGCAAGAAGGTCGCAGGTTCAAGACCGCCTTGGGCCTGGGTCTGGGGCCTTTCTGTGTGGAGTTTGCATGTTCTCCCCGTGTCTGCGTGGGTTTTCCCCGGGTACTCCGGTTTCCTCCCACAACACAAAAAACATGCTCAGGTTAATTGGTAAACTCTAAATTGCCCATAGGTGTGAGTGTGAGAGTGAATGGTGTGTGAATGGTGTGTGTGCCCCACGATTGGCTGGCGACCATCTGGGGTGTATCCCTGCCTCTCGCCTTAACGCGCTGGGATAGGCTCCAGCAGACCCCTGCGACCCCGAAAGGGAATAAGCGGGATAGACAATGGATGGATGGATGGATGGATGGATGAAATCACTGCAATATTTAAAATAAAGAAATGTGCTAGAACCTTTTTCCTGAATGAGCTGTACAGACTAGGACTGGTTAGGGACCTAAAGAACAAAGTTTGTGTGACGCACAGCAATTCTGCAGCAGGACGCCAGAGAAATTTATAAAAACATTTATTCCCAGCACATGTGGTTGTGTACATCACACGATACAGCATATGATACTGTGCACATTAGAAGGCAGATGTTACTGATGAGGCACCAGGAGGTGTTAAAGAGGCAGGAGGTGGTGATGAGGCACCAGGAGGTGTTAAAGAGGCAGGAGGTGGTGATGGCAGGAGTGGGTAAAAAGGCACCAGGAGATGGTCAAGAGGCACTAGGAGGTGGTAAAGAGGCAGGAGGTGGTGATTAGGTGGCAGGAGGTGGTGAGGAGGCAGTGTCCATCACTGGATGTTGATGAGAAGGAACAGGTGGAAAGGTAAATTTAGTCACAGCTTCAGAATTATTCAGAAATTATTACTGTATTTTTCCAAATCGGTTCTAACCTGTTGTCTCCTCAGCCGCCACCGGTTGTAACAGCTCCACCAGAGCAGGCTTCCTTTTGGGGTTCTGCAGTCTGATGCATCGTCAATGCTATCATTCATTCAAGGTTCATCTGGAATAGTGCCCTCTGACTGACGATGTTCTCTGTGCTGATATCAGCTAAGATTTGAGTCTTGAGGGCCACGATGAACCTCTCTAGCATTTCGTTGCATTTCCTGCAGGTCCCAAACCAGCAGCAGATGGTAGAGCTGTCACTGTCCACTGCCTCTGCAGAATTCAGTAGCACATAAAGGACTGCTCCGGTGACAGATCTGGCAAGGATATTATATACCCTGTCCAGGATCTTGATGTACTCGCCAACACAAAGCAGTCCTCGGAGTGCATCACGGATGGTGCTTTGAACTCTGCCCATGATGTCCTCATCGGTGAGTTTAGGTGTCTCCCTAAGCATCTCAGAGGGCAGGCCCTGATTGCCAGGCTCAAGCCCACAAATCTCGAAACAGGTTTCGTACTGAGGAGCCTGCCGATTGAGGACCTGCTCCAGTTTGTGGATGATGCTCCTCAGGAAAACCTTTTACACCTCTCGACCGACTGCGGTCATGTCTTCCTCTGTCTGGCTGTCAAAAAGTCCCGCCTGCATGTCTTCCACCTGACTGCAAAAGGAAACAAACAAAGCAACACTGTAAGAAACAAACACCTAATTGTACAATCGCAGCCAACTGAAAAGGAACCGAGCGTTTGAGTGGAGAGTCACAACTCACATTTCAGAGAATCCAAGGATGACTTCTTCAAGGATGAAGACCAGGTCACCATCCAGGGCTACGAGGTCTGCCACTCCACTGTCACTCTCCTCTCTCAGTTGAGTTTCTGGGAGCGACACAACGACCTCGTAGCTTCGATTCTCTGCTTCCTCAGGGGATGAGGAGGGACCAGATCTTGCTCCCACATCAGTGACCTTGTCGTCATTGACAGCCCCCACATCCAGTTGCTGATCAGATTTGGCCTCCTGATCAAGCACGGCCGGAATCCTGATGAGGGAGGATGATTAAAGCCAGGTCAGTTTTATTAGTATAATTCATAATTATTAATCACAGATCAGGCTCAGGGGGCTTGACAGTCAGGCAGCGAAAAAACATCACCTGTGGATGTAGGAGCTGTAAAGGAAGACTTCACTGACATGGTCCAGCAGGTCTAGGGAGGGACATGGTGAGACATGATCATCTCTATCCAGGTCACTGGTGATGTCCAGCAGCTGCACAGGTTCACAGCTCTCGAACTCGGCAATCATCCAGATGAGGGAGGAGGATGGAAATCAAGTCAGTTTTATAATTATATCTCATAATCAATAATCATAGATGAGCCTCAGGGGTCTTTACAGTTCTGCAGGACCAGGGTTGGAGACCCCTGATGTAGAAAAAACACATCACCTTTGTTCAGAGGAGCTGCGATCTCCTGACCCAGCCTTGTTGACATGGCCCTCAACCTCCAGTGAAGCTGAGAAGGGTCTTGTTGGAGCATCAGCTGTGACCTGCACATCCCTCCCTTCAAGACACTGGATGGGTGGGGTGCACCCAAATATGGCTGGAATTCTGATGAGGAAAGGCAATTTAAATCAAGTCAGTTTTATTTATGTAGTTACCAATCACTAATCACAGAAAAACCTCAGGGGGCTTGTGAGAAGGTGATGACCCCTCCCCTTCTCACCTGTTTATAAGGGGGGAACTGAATGGCAGCGGAAGAGTTTCCCCCGGACATGTTTGGGTGCGGGACAGGCAACGCAACGCGTGGGACTGCCTGTCTGGTCCACCTGGTGCGAGGTGGATTTTTGCCTGCTGAGGTAAGCATATGCTGCGGTTTTGTCTGTACCACCGACAATAAATGTTTTTGTGAGTTCCTTTGTCTCCTGTCTCCACTTCGTCTTGTGGTTGCCCGGATCCCTTTTTGTTGGGAGACCACGTCGGTCCCTCACAGGGCTTCACAGTCACAACGTCACCTGTCCACAGAGCAGCTGAGCCATGACCCGGCTGCATTTTCCTCAGCTTGGTGCAGTACCGGGTGAACCTTGTTCTTTTTTTAGAAAGAAGTTCTTTATTCTCTTGAAGAAACTGATGTTCTGATGGTGAAAAAACACAACATTAAGACACTTAACACTACGCTGCAAAAAAATTACATCTTAAAGTGAAAATATTTTGATTTTGGTACAAGTAGTCCAGTGGTGATCAGAATTCTCTTAAATTATCTCATTTTGATGGAAGATCATTGTTCAAGCATACTTTGTATTGAAAATAGTTTGATAATAAATGATGATCTGAGTTCTTCTCCTGCCACTGGTTAGCAGGTTAACATCACTGGATAGAGTACTATGATTCTTTGACTAAAAGTAGAAATATTGTCCTCTTAAAATTCTCAAAAACAAGGACCTGAATTTAAGATAATATTTGATTAAAAGTCCAGAGGTAATTTGAGCAAAATGTACTAAAATCCATACATATAAAAACAATCAATATCCAGTATATTACACTACTTATGTTCAAATTATAATACTTATACAAATAGTTTAATCTTTTTGCTCATTAACATTGAGCTAACTTGGGAGACTGTTTAGATTAATAGTAGAAAATGTACTGCATCATAATATTTGGCAAAATATTATAATTTAAAACAAGAGCAACAACAATTTATTATAAATTAAAGTATGATGTATAATGTAGTATATGTAGTATAATGTGAAGTATTAAAAACCTGCATTTAAAAGTAATACGTCACTAGGATACAGACTTTGTTATTCTATGAATCAGTGCATTTCATTGCATTTTTTAAAATGTTAATCAAGAGCAAATTCTTCTTGATATATATATATATATTGCATAACATGCATTTAAAGTATACATATTCATATATATCAAAAAACATTTAAAAAAGAACATTAATATAAGATCTTTGTTCCAAAGGCTCACATGATAGTGAATGTGAAGCAACAAGTTTTAATAAATATATGTAATATAAACAGGAACAAATTCCGATGCCACTTCCACTCTGCATTTCAGAAGAAATATTGTACCTTCAATTCCACTACATTTATCTGAAAGTTTTAGTTTGTCCAGTTTTAAAATTTCCACTTTTGTGAAAGTTTTACTATTAATCTATAGGTATTTTAAATTGTCTCCATATTGATAAACTACTAAATGCCTAAAATGTTTAGAGAATAAAAACAACTAGCATAACATGAAATAGTAATAGCTAAAACAGAGTCTGCATCAGTGTAATTTTACTTAAGTTGACTCACATTTTCTATTTAAGACATTTATTTCTTTTTTAATTGAATGAACGATCTGAGTATTTTTTCAGCTACTGCATTCCAAGGAAGATTTGACTTTAAAGACCTCTTAGTAGATATAACATAGCCTTAAATGTACACACTCAAGTAAAACAGCCTACTGTTTATTAAAAGGTTGATTAATTAACTCACCTCACGGTGCACAAGGCTTCTCCTTTTGGGTGGAAACTCGTCTCTGGAAAATTTCATCAAAAAAAGCTATAAAAGCTAATTTGTTTCTGAGTTTGTTCTTGTTTACTCGCTATAGAACTGTCAATGCAATAAATCTCATCAAACGCTATGTGATGCTGCTCAGGTGGTGTGTGAATAAGTAATGACTTTATTCAAACATACACATTGTACACCACAGTTTGAGTAACATCATAAAAAACATGTTTATATTCAAATGGACACATGACTCCTAGTTCAGAGAGGACTTACAGAATTTAGCTTTGAATGATATTCTATAAGAAACATACACCCAGTTTACTGAATGAATAAAGTATTGTTTTTACTTAGTAATGTTTCAGAACAAACATGACACAATTTTGTGTTAAATGCACCAAACTACACATTACATCACTTGTTTAAATGTGCAGCAGCAATGGTGAGAGTGTGGTGTTGTTTGTGGGGAAAGCAGATATCAGGGAGTCTGTTACTAGGTCTGTAATCCTGAAAATAAAGTTGACTTGATTTATGGAATTTTTTCTTCTCATCTTATTAGCCTAGACCCCATATAGTTCTCATTCCAGATAATAACGGTGCAGAACCCTGTCCATCTTCATATTAATATGTTTCTATTTTTTTTAATGAGAAATACACACTAAATATATATATAATATATATATTATATATATGTATATATATAATATATATATAATTCAAGATAGGTATAGTTCCATTTGATTGGCTAAAAAAATATATATATATATTATATATAAAATATATATGAAATTCAAGATAGGTATAGTTCCATTTGATTGGCGAAAATAAATTGTCATTTAGCAAGCTTGTTTGTTGGAATAACTCCCAAAGTATTCTCTGACAGCACCAGCAGAACAGAAGTTAAACTTCAACAAGAGGTATATCAGATTGCCCTGGCTTACATTTTCCTGAGTGTCCTGTGTCCATTTTGATTGCATGACCTTTCCTTTGTGCCACCATTGCACCAAAATTCCACTTCCACAGCAGATATTGCATAATGTAATAGGTTGATTGCTGTGACATTTGCACACATTCATGCTCCTCAAAGGGAGAAGCCGTTTGAATTTTGTGATTCACTGACCTGTTCTGCAATGTCATCCAGACTTCCATATGTTTGGCCCTGGGAGGCCAGACTCTGTGAAAAGCTAAATCATTAACACATTGTTCATTCCATCAGACATTTTCATAGAGGGGTGAAGCAATAATTGCAGCCTCTGAAGATGATATTGCAGATGTCAGTTTTCTACAAAGTGTGAACTACATAAAAGGATAGGCTCACGATTTTAAGCCTGTCATGTTCATTGTACTTTCCTGTATCCTTGCTGTATTGTCTACAGAGGAATTAACTGGTGCGTCTGCAGTTTAGTAAATTACTGCAATATGATTTTATGAGCAAAATGTGGTCTTTGTTCTAACATGCTGTCTAAAATATACATATTAAAAAAATGTTACTACCAATGCAACTCACACAACCATCTATGAACATGTATATTTTAATTAAAATCTTTAATAATATCTGAAGAGTTTGACATATAGGTGAAAATGATCACATATATATATATATATATATATATATATATATATATATATATATATATATATATATATATATGTGTGTATATATATATATATATATATATTGTTCCACTATTGACACTCTTAGAAACAAGTACATGTACATGTACATTAAGGCTTTAAATATTTACCGGTGACCAGGCATGATTTATCGGGTTGAAATATAAGTTTAAACAATTTATTGATTATTATTGCATTACCTTCAAGTACAAAGTTAAACAGCAAATTTCTTCAAGGTGTCCAAACTGCATCTTTCTTCTCCTACCAAAAAAATAAAAAATAAAAGCACCACAATTGAGAACATCTCTAGAGGTCAGTGATGTCTAAGGCTTGTTATATTTGCAATAAAATAAAAGGAAACCTTTCAATTAAAGGGTTTATGGACAGGTGAGGTTGTAATGATATTTCTAACTAATGCTTAAATGTTGTCCTTATTTATTGTTTATTGACTATAGAGGCAACATATGCAGCACTCCTGAGGCTAAGATGAATTTCCCCACAGGGCCAATAATACAGTAGTATGTATATTGTATCATATGGTATTGCTCTACAGGCTGTGGAGGGCCCTGAGGCAAATCATATTCAAATAATAAATGGCTTGACTTCTTAATAGTGTGTTCCAGTGGCTCAACCTCAGCTGATGATCGTTTCAACAGAAAATCCCAGAAGGTAAATAACACACAGTTGAATACAAGAACACAAAGCATTGGATTTACAATATACTGAAGCATAGTATAACATGTAGATTGTTTTAGCAGACAATAATTTGCTAAGAATTAGTATTGAGTCATTTTAAGTAATTTTGTATACATAATAGTGTATCTTAAATGATAGATTCTTTTAATATAATTTTTGAATGTAATTCTTCAAACAGCATACTACATGAGTACAATGAAAAGTAACATGTGGCCAATCCAGCTGTGTAAAATGGCCCAGTAGGAGAAAACTGAAATCTGGATGAATAATGTAAATTTCTACCAGCAGCAAGTCTTGACGTGCATCACTGAATTTGGGAAATCACTTGATTACAAAAGCAAGCAACGACAACCAATTGCTTACTGAACATGTTTATAGCAATCCAACACAATGATTGTGGCCCATAGACAAAACAGAAAAGAAATTAGTTAAGGATGAACCAATTAGCAAAGTAATTGCTCAACTGACAGAAAATTATTCCCAAACTTTTGATCATCAATGAACTATTTAAAAAAATGCTGTAACATCCTCTGGTTTTATCTAATCCAATGTGCATCTTTGTTACTTTTATGTGTGTTGTATGTATGTTGTAGTAGGCTGATTATGTTCATCACACAATTCGAATGCTGCACATTTTTTCTTCTGTGCCTTACGCCTTCACAGCACTAAGCAACTGTAAACATTTGCTTTTGCATCAATATGGTTTTCCACTTTTCTTCTCTTGGTACCATCTATGTTTGGTCTTTGGGGAATGCATTTTCTACATTTCATTATTGTGTGGCAGCAGGTTTTAAATTGCTTTTGCAAACTGTGATTCAATATGCACATCTTAAAAATGCTTTTTGCACACATAACCTTTTCTGAAGATCTTATTTCCAAACTAAATGCACTATAAGGAAACATGAGAGACAAGACATTGCTAGATAAAACAGGATATTTATGTATTTTTTTTTCAACTGATTAACTGCTCAATGACTAACTTTTGCGTGTTATACAAGTATCAAGTGTTCTGTATTTTTTCTCTCACCATACCACACAAGATTAAACCTACAATGTGTTGTTTCTCACAATATGAATTCGAACATGGAAATAGGGGACATGTTTTATCCAAGAGGACAGAAGGAGTGGACCACGATGCATGAAAACACTCATCATGATTGCAGACAGAGTAATGCCTCAGATAACTAATCAACAAAAACTTGGTATGGTCACAAACACATTTCATTCAACATATTTGATCCTTCTTTAATTATAGATTCTTTAAATTCATCAAGAGATGGTAGGTGGAAGGGGAGAGGCTGGTTAGGGAAGCGGTCAGTAGATGAATGGTTTTTGTAGTTGGTTAAAGGTCGCTCTCTCCATAGAGGGCAGTAGAGAAGGCAGTGTAGTCCAGTGCCCCCGGTGGTGCTCCAGGGCCGCTGCAGGGTGGCATCCTCATGATGCAGTATTCTGCCTGCTCAGGAGGGAGTTCTCTTCTCAGCTCCTCCACTAGTATATAAGGCTGTGGTGGTGAAAGGAACATGCATTTCAGTCATACGGTACTGTTCGAAAGTTTTTCACTCACTCACTCACTCACTCACTCACTCACTCACTCACTCACTCACTAACTAACACACGCACGCACGCACGCACGCACGCACGCACTTTTTAAATTTAAATTTAAGGAATTAAAAGTCCAAAAGGTCCAACTTTATAGAATTCATTATACCCACATAGATATTCTACTGTATATATGACAGGAGACAGTGTCATGCACAGAATCAGCTCTGTTTTCAGAAACTGTGCCTTAAAATAAGCAGCCATGACTTATGTAAAGCTGTGATGTCACAACTATACAGTGACCACAGGAGAGAAGAGGCTCAGAAAGAAGCTTGAGAAAGGAGAAAAACTATATTGAGATGATCATGTTTGAATGTATATTCTTAGGGATGTCAAAATTTTAAATGAAAAACAGGAAAGTGACTTAAGACTTAAGTGGACATATTTGAAGGAAACATTTCCTACAAGTGCTGCAAGTTTAGCTGTCTAATTAACCCTTCCTGTCTGTATATAGGCATGGAGGCTAGTCTGATGCCAGTTAGTCAGTTCATCCCAAAGCAAGATAATCCAAATCATACCTCTGGGCTGTCAGATCATCATCTGTCAGATGAGACATTAAACTTTGCAAAGTTTATTAAAAACTGAAAAATCAAGCTGTTCTAAAACTTTTGACAAGTAGGGTATTTTCACAAAGATTGACACTAATACCCTCTTTTACATTCTGAAATCATGAACATAATTGTAGACGATAAATCAGCCTGGCATGGAAATACTTGGTAATAATGACGAATAGAATAGATTATTGTCAGCTAAGAATATCATGCCCATATGCCAGTAAGCTACACTGACTCACACACACAAAGATACCTTGTCAGCTGCCAGGATCCGGAAGGATGCCACAACCTGCTCGGCAGTGTCTGTATCAGCGGTTTCCCTGGTCATAAAGTCAATGAAAGACTGGAAGGAGACAATTCCAGTACCATTGGGGTCCACCAGCATCATTATACGGGCAAACTCCACCTCTCCCTGAGTAGCGTATGGTTGGACAAAGAGAGAATGAGGCGGCACACATGAGTAATTCTGTCGGCAACTGATAACGCAGTCCCATCCATCCACCCATAATTAAAACACCATACCAAGTCATAGCCCATAGAGATGAGGCAGGCTCTGAAGTCATCGGTTTCCATTGCTCCATTCTTCTTCTACAGTCGAGTGCCAAATTTCATGATATGAACAGGAGGAAAGTCAAGTCAGAACAGACAGAAAAGATCAAAGCATGACAGAGACCAGTTACCGGCTGACGAATAGTACAAGGCAATGCAGGGAAAGAAGAAATATAGTAAGGAAATATGTACAATTCTGACAAATACACTCTGCTTCCCAATATTCCATTAAACATGAATACTGATTTAGTAAGACTAGATCCTAAAATGCATGTAAAATGTGCAATGTTTTCAATAGTTTTTTTTTCCATGTCAATGACAATTTGATGTATAGCACTATGGTATAAATAACACTGAGGAGGAATGCTTTGAACTTGAAGCACTGTATCTTTTCACTTTTGTGATAAGACATTAAAGAAGGAAATGTTTCATGATAGGTGAGATTTGAGAGCTCAGTTGATGTGGTTTCATACAAAAAAAGGTTCACATTTGTTCTGTGTATTATCCGCTGAGTTCAGGCAGGGTGAGCCACAGTCTCCGTGTATTTCCTAAAAATTAAGCTTGAATAAATTAAACATGATTGGATAAGTCACCCATGATTGCACTTTAATCAAGCCTACAAGAATCTGACAAACAAAATGCATTGAATTTAAATATGGCTTGAAATTCCAATTTTTGTGGTAATTTGTAATACCCAAGGGAGGAACATTTCATTTCCATCCACCTTCTCTACCAGGAGTCACTTTGGGTCAAATACAGTAAAAGATACCGCCTCTTAACACTGCTGCTGTGTCTGACAAGAATTTAGAATAAAGTACTTTAATGCCCGACTAAGAAAGACATTTGGGCCTTGGTGCTTCTAGTTACAGGTCCATGTCTAAACAAACCCCCTGCTGGCCTTCTGAATCCCTTCATACCAATCAATCAAGTAGATGAAAAGGAGGAAAAGAAAAAGAGTGTTTTAAGATGTTGGAGAGCTATACCCGGTCAAAGTGGTTGAAAGAAGATCTGAATTCATTCATCTGCTGCTGGCTGATGCCTTTGGCATCACGGGTAAGGATCTGAGTCTCGATCTCATTGATGGTTCGGGCGATGGTTGTCAGGAGCAGCTCCCACCCAACACGGATGTGCTGTTGATGTGAGAACAAGAGCAAGCATGTGAACACAGAACACACACCTTTAGCAGTTCAATAATTCATCATTCAATAATCACCGTTCAATAATTAAAAAGCTCTTATAACTTGTTGATGTCAATGCATGCATGCATCAGTGTTTTCTGTTTGCCACTGTCCTCTACCTCCATAGTGTAGTTGGTGTGCTTGTTATCGAACACCAGTGACTCCTGGATAAACTGGTGGTCTCCTTCCAACTTGTCCACATTGGGCTTGTAAGTGACAATGATGTGCTCAAATTGCTTCAGTTGGGTCATCTGGTCCTCGAGGGCTCCTCCTATCCCCAGGGAGCAACGTCCAATTTCCTGTTTGGGGAAAATAACATGCAGCAGGGTCAACTCCATTTTTATGGATATAGATTATATGGTATTGGTCTAAAGATCTCATAGTGTGCTTATTGATACTACATGGAGTCCTTTACTCGTGTCTACGATTAAATTCTATCAAAACATACTTTTTACAAAGAGTAATTGTATATGTGTAATAAAGTCATTTTACTGTAGTTTCCATCTGTACAATGCATTTGAATATAATTGGCTTCCGTATTTTGGTCTTTATATGATTAGATGGAGATAACTGTCAAATTTCTTATGGAGGCTGTATGTCTAACCTCCATCCTGGCTTGTATCCAAGGTCCAATGAGATTAGCCTGGGCAGCAAACTGCCGTCTCAGCCTCTCATGGGCATGCTGGCGTGCCATCTCCTCCTGGAGGGCACCGTCCCTCTGAGGAACCAACTTCTTCACCTAGGAAACACATACACACATAAAAACAGCAAACAGTACTTGGTATTCATATTAGAATCCTTCAGTCCAGTGATATAACCCTAAAGCAGAGTTTTTTGTAACAGTGGACTGCAACGACTACTTTCCTTACTATCATTCATAACAACTATTAAAATATATAATTGCTATACTCCCCTATATATGAGCCTGTGATTTTTACCTTACCTTATCCCACTTGTTGAGGAGCTCTTCAGTTGTGAGGGTGCTGTAAGGGTTAATTATGTTGGCTTTGATCCCGTAGCTCTGGGAGATCTTTTGCACCTCGTTGTGGATCCCCAAGATGGCCTGTCTCTCTGCGTCCGCCTCAGGTAGAGTGGCTTTGAACTGCTCATGAGCTGCGATTAGACTCTGAAAGGGATAATGAAAGGAAGGGGGAGTTTAAAAATGTTATTTAAATTTTAAAAAGGTGTAATGCCATTATGTGGACTTGTCAATATAACATGGGCTACATAATACCCGAACATAAATCGTGGTAAAAAAAAAACGGGAACGATATCGCTTTTTAATACCTTTAATACCAAAATAGACCTGTATTTAATTTTTTTTAACTCAGAAAGAATTTACTATTCACATTGTTTTGATCACAGCCAATCACTGCAAGTGTTCCTTGATTTAATACCACATGTGACTCACTCGTTACCACAGCAGCTACAACCCATACCCATGGTAGTGGTATAGTATTATATTGTTTAAATAATATCCAGTCCTAGCTCTCAAGTACAAGTCAAATCTCAAAAATAGCAAGTGTGTGAGTGTGCTGTGAGGAAAGCCTACCTGGATTTCTTCAATAGTATGCACCATAAACATGTCCTGCAGATCCTCCATGGCTCCTTCCATCCAGTTGTTGAAGGGAGCTAATCTCTTGGCAAACTCCAGGAACAACTGATCAATAGTCTCCAACAGTTTCTCGGTCCGCTGAGAGGATTACAAGATGTCATACTGTATGTTTTGCACAATTCCAAGCCAAGAACACCCCTCTCCCCTCTCCCCACACACAATATCCAAACCATAGTTCACTATACTTTACCCTGACCTAACAAGGAATAACTGTCCTCAGATCTCACATTTAAATCCCAATTAAGCCTCTCACCTGTTTTGATAAAGAATTCTGCTTGCAAAATTGTCATGGCCTTGTTAAGCCCAACTTTGGCTTACTTGTGCCTGTCAGGGTCCCACCCCTCAGGAGGGGATCATGGGGCGCAGGAGAAGGACAGACAACAGACTGTCTCCTGTCCCTGTCTTTCAGCCTTAATCTTTGGCCCCTTTCCCGGGCCCTCACTCATTTACACATCTGAAACGGTCAGCGTGGATCAGAGGAAGTGGCTTTCAGGCTTTGAGCCAGTCACTTCCTTCTATCTATTTCTCCTTCATCCCCCCATCATTATATCAGCCTATCTGGGTCAGGGAGTTTAGAGGGGATTTGGTTTTCTCTCCTCATCAATCAGTTATGGCTTCACTATTCAGATGTAATTGACAGGCACTCAAATATGCTTACACTGACATTTTGATTACAGTGGTTATAGATGCCACTATTCTGGTCACGTTGGACCACTAGCACACTCTTGTGGGGATTTATTAGCATATCCAAATATACGCAATGAAATTCTAGAATTTTATTGACCCTCAAATAGTGAATGAACATGACAACTGCCATATTTAACAGGATATGGATGATTTCCATAATAAATGTTTTATTTTATTATCCTCACCTCCAGTGACTCTCTCCTCTTCTGAGTCAGGGTACCCAGCCTGTCCCACAAGTCACAGATGGTCTGACAGCGCTGGTTCACAGCAGCCACATCATGGTAGTCCAGCTCACTGCAAAACAAAGCATGTGGCATTGTATCAGTGGTGGAAAGGGCTCAACAGGGTATGGTGGTAGACATTAAGATGTCCAAAAAAAAAAAAAAAAAAAAAAAAAGCCATATGAAAATCATCTGAGACCAAAGTCAGACCGCTGAATTTAAAAATCAGCCTTGTAAGTGTATCTTAATAGTGCTAGTATGACAAAAGTACTTTCTCTAGAAAGTGCACCTGTTACTGTAGTCATTCCTTGTCACACTAACCTGGAGACTATTCCTTTAGTATGTAGGAACTAAAAGGTTTCAGGGCTCCTAATTGTCCAAGAGGACACTATTAGACCGCATGTTCCCGTTTAGCTGCAGGAGAACAAGCTTTCAAAAAAAAAAAAAAAAAAAAAAAAACTGCCTTAGCATATGACCCGTGTCAACCTAGGCTTTATTCCCCCCCATCACAGCTTTTGGTCATTGGAATTTATCCTAGCATTTGATATTGTTAAATTCAAAAGATGCTTAAAAGAAAAATCCACCCATAGACATTTTGCATTTTTATTATAGTCAGAGCAAGCAACTTTACACATTTCAGAGTAAACAGACTAATGGAGCTGCCTTTTCTGTGGGCCACATCAAGTTGATGGAAAGCTCTACAGGTTACACAAATGAACCCAAGAAGTCCCGCAGCAGTAGCTCAGCATTAGGGTCCCGATTGGATAGGTCTGGATCTTGAGAAGGGTGCGTCTGATAAAGGCCTTCATTCCAGTCTTCTCCGGTCTCAGTCTCTGTCTGATAGTGTGAAAATTTGCCACGAAGGGGACCAGTCAAAAAGACATGGTACAGGTTTAGGCCATCTGGTCCCAGGTCTTGTGAAGCTAGTTCCTTAGGGCCTTCGGACTTCCAGGAATCCACCACTGCTTTAACTTCAGGTTGAGCGGGATGAGTTGGTATGAAGTTTTCGGGTTCCATCAGTTCATCGGTTGACTCATACGGGCTCATTGCACCAGCCTGGAAATTCGGTCCCAGATATGAAGGTAGGACATTAGTTTCCCCGTGCTCAAAGTAGTACTCCTGCCCCTCAAGCTGCTCTGCCTGATCTAGAGGTGGAATGGGACCAAAGTCAAGTCCAAGGTGAGATGCAGATTTTTCTTTAGGATCCCAAACTGGACCAGAATTCCACATACCCACACTAGACATCTCTGGGGTAGCGCTGTAGTGGTCTGGTGAAACCAGGGCATTTACACCGGAAGGTTGAGCAGGAGCACTGGACTGGATTGAACTGTAACTAGAGCTGTAAGGTATCTCCACATTAAAGAAACTGTCCTCAGAAGGCTGATGCTGGCTCCAGGCAGAGGTGCCTGGGGAGGGGGAGGCCTCTGAAGTGACAGCATCACCTTTCTCAACAGGAGAGCAATGAACATTGCACCTTAACAGTGCAACAAGGAGCAGGTGACTGCAAAAAGAAATAGTTTGGTTAAATATCTGAGTAAACAAAAAAAGCATATCACAAAGAAACAAACATACTGTGGTAATTTGACAAAAAAAACATACCTTGGAGAGACCCAGGCAGGCATTTTGCTGGTCAGACAAAACAATTTCTCTTCTCACAAAGAGCAGCAGTTATATAGAAAGGGGAGTATTCAGTGGCCAATCACAGACTGAGAAAGTAATGATGGACAGGTGGTTGTCATTATGGGCTGATTGAACATCAGCATGCCTGTGAACCACAGCCTTCACTCTTCTGTTGAGATATATGACATTCAGGGTGAATATATAGTACTATAGTATATATAGTACTATAGAATATAGTACGTTCATACATTTGTTTCCCCAAATGGTTCAAAACCATCTAACAGAAACCACTGCTGAGCTTTATAAGGCTAATATTGTTCCAAATGTTTTGCACTGCTTTGTTTTCCTCTTTTTCTTTTTATCTGCCTCAAAGGAGAACAGATGTTTTTGGACCATTGAACTACATCATATACCATATAAGGGCAGTATTGTTTTTAAATCTATCAAATTAAATCAATTTGGCACAAACCCGTTGTTGCTTGTTATTCTTAATCTATTTAGGCAATCTCTTCTTGATGTTATATACACTGTTTAGAGCCAAAATACTATTAAGAGAGAAATAGAAAACAACTGACTAGTGCAGACTAATAGACTGCACTGGCTGATTTTGCTATTAGACCCCTGATGTTGTGTTTGGCTGGAGTGCAAATATACAACTGGTCCTCCATGACACATGGCTGCAAGCGTTTGTAATAGGGAGCACATACTTTAGTTCCTGGGCAATGGCGGCAATCTGCTCCACTCTGTCCTGGTGGGCTGCCAAGTCGCTCTCAAAGGCCTCGTGTTTTCGGAGCAACGCTTTAAGTTCTGGCAGGGTGGCTGTTTCATAGTCCTTCTGGGAGAGGATCAGTTCTTTACCTGGATACAACGCATATGAAGAGAGAGAGAGAAGGATAAAATTGGAGTGATGAATGATTAGGTAATTTGTAGCTACGATCTTAACACAGACCTTATTTGGTCCCTGTGCTGATTGCATTGGAAAGATTTTTTAAACCTTTAATCAAATCTAATTAGGAGCCATTCTAAAAAAAAACCAAGGCTAAAGAAATACTTGAAAACTAACAAAGCAGGCAGATAAGCAGTAATACAGATATTAGAGATAAATGTGAAAATCATGTCAGAATAAACAGACAAACATTAAGGCCTATAGATATAAAAGATGAATATAGAAGCAAGCATGCAGACGGGTAAAAGGCCAGACGTATATCTACAACTGACCGCTGGCCCAGTTCTCATGATTGGTGGCTTTTTGGCGAAATTTTTCAGCCAGGTGGTCCAGCCTCTCCAACCGACGGATCTCTGTCAGGAGCCACTCCTCGTAGCCCTTCTCTGCCTGCTCCAGGCCCTGCCATGCACTGGCTATGTCCTGAAGACAGCATAAAAACCATAAATCTTTAAACATGTGTGAACTCAATTCTATCCTTGCAAATAAGGTCATTTAACAAACACTGTAACATCACCTATAACAGTATTTCTGAAATGCCAGTCCCTGAAGAATTACACTTAAACACATGTGCCAAAAATAATGAACACACTTCTTTAAAGTGAATTAAGAATGTTGAGTTGTGACTTACAGATACCATCTTCCCCTCAGAGGGCATGAAGGCCGGGCGGTTGCTGATGCGCAACTTGGTCTGCAGGGTGTTGAAGTTAATTTCCAGCTGGCACTTCTCCTGCACCTTAGGGGGCTTGTGCTGACGTCTGTAGTCTCTAAAATCCTCCAGCTTCCGCTGCATCTCTGCCATGGTCTTCTCAGGGGTCCGATTCTCCAGCCAGGGAGTGGTGCGGCGTATCCATTCCAGCAGCTGGGAAACACAGGAACAATGTGGGATTAAGTGGAGAGTCAAGAGAGCGCTATGTTAAGATAACAGTGAGTTAAGAAGACAATGAATTATTCATTTCTTTCAGCAGATGTATCTCAGCTTATGTGAGCATTGGGATCCACAAGTGGAAGAATAATCAATATGTTTTACTTCAAACTAGTTTCTTGTTAGGGACAACTTTTAGTACTATCATCCAAGGTTTATAAAGGTTCATTTCCCTTTTCATTATACCAATTGTCATCATCATCAAATAGAAGATTTTTTTTAATCAATCGCAAATCTTGATTTACCTCACTGGCCAGTCTCTCATACTCCTCCATCAGCTTCTCATTCTCCTGATTTACACCCAACACCTTACAGATCCTGTTGGCAGCCGTCTCTGCCTAAGAACATAGGGAATCAAATTGATGCTGTATATTTAATTGAGTAAAGTAACACAGTACCTCATGCTCTCATCTATAGCTTTCAATATTTCTCATACCATTATTCTTACAACACATGTTGCTCAAAATAACAATATAGAGATCGCGAATAAATGAGGCAGTGATAGCTACAACATCTTAAAATAATAAATGTAATTTAAGGTGATAGGTTCAATGTCTATACCTGCTCTGCTCCAGCAAAAGCATGGTAAAAGCAGGACACATAGGTCATGATTGCTCTCTCATCAGGCTTGGGGGTGTTGATGATATCTATGGCATTGAGGGAGAGGAAAGGTCAAGGTGGCAGAAAGGAAGAAAAAAGGAGAAAAATAATAACTAGTGAAAAGGAAAAGGACAGAAACAGAAAATCCAGAATTTTTCTAAATGACTTTAATTTTGTTCTAGTTTCAATTTCAGGAATTACACGTTTTAGTGCATACACGTGTAATTTTTGAATATGAATATGATCACATGCTTTAAAACAATGTGTTTATCTCTTATGCCCAAAAAAATGCTCCATCACAAAGTGCTAACTGCACAAAGTACATGTCAGGATACATTTTCTGGTTGTCTAACAGAAAAAATATCTTTATACACTGTAAAGTTTATATTGAAAAAAAAAAGTTTGGGTCATTCTAGTCTATAAAACATTACCTTCAGCATCCAGCATTTTGGGAATGTCCAGGTGTTTCTCCGCTATGTCAAAAGCCAGGTTCAGGTTCCCCAGAGGATCATCCTAAATAAAGAAGCACAATTCTACATCACTGAACAGCAATGTTGGACTTAAAATGCCACTGAGCTGACCTTCCTGCTATGGTAGACAGTGGACATGTTATACTCCCTGATCACCTACATGCACATTAATTTAACAGGACTTAAAACTGTATTTGATAAACCTACTGGAACCTACTACCTAGGTTAAATGTCCTCTTGTTAATTAGGCAATTGATCTTTACTCTGTTTCATGTGACATGTAATTTCTTTTTTAAATTTACAATCCTGTAACCTCCCTGTGTTTTTTTTACCTAATAAATTCCAACTCATCTATTATGATAAATTCTCATAAAATGATCAGCTAGTAAATGAATCAACAAGAGATTACACTAGTTCATATTTCAAAACCACAATATAAAGTGTTTGACGAGAGAAACCAAGTGCTTGGCAGACTGGGAGTGGTGCATTAGGCCAGCAGCTGACAGTGAACCCTTTCCTACAAATGCGACAGTCAGTAAAAGTGCATTGGGGTAAAGGGATCATGCTATCATGCTGCTGCTATTGTCCCTTCTCTGTACTGCTGTTCCATAAAGGTAGCATTGGTCTAATGCCACACTACATGACAGGGCCAGCTGCTCACAGATCCAGGGCAGGAGAGATAGATGGGTGGAGTGGTAACATTACTGTGGGATGGACGGATGGAGGGATGGTGGGATGGATGGATGAAAGGATAAAAGGATGCCCCGAGCCCTCTGTGTGTGTGTGTGTGTGTGTGTGTGTGGGGGGGGGGGGGGGGGGGGGGGGGTGGGGGGGGGGGGGGGGGGGGGGTTGTGCGTCAGATCAGAGCTGTCTCAGC
Source organism: Eupleurogrammus muticus (assembly GCA_036785175.1). Classification (NCBI taxonomy): domain Eukaryota; kingdom Metazoa; phylum Chordata; class Actinopteri; order Scombriformes; family Trichiuridae; genus Eupleurogrammus; species Eupleurogrammus muticus. Next base: position 12,889,546 of record JAYKQN010000019.1, read on the forward strand.
AGGCTGTAACACTGCTGGCTTAACGAACTTGCTCACCTGGAGCCAGATTCAACAGCTGCCTGGCACAAAATGTAACTGTCTCCTGGCAGCGCAAGCAGAACGAAAGTGTGTGAATACATATGTCAAAGAGACTGAAAGAGTGAGAAAACCAGTGAGAAACAGATCTGGGTGTGCCTCATCACTCCTATTAATCCGAGGTGCCCTTTTTCCTTGAAAAAACACTGGGAGTAGATTGAACCCAGAACATTTTAATTACCTATGGATTTGTTATCCTTGAAAGCCACGTACAGGTCATATATTTTACATTTTCCCTGGCTTTTATTTGAAGTTGTAATATCCCTAACAAGATATATTGTGTTTTAAAGTCTCTTAAGTTTGTCTTTGGAGCTCTAGAAAGAATAGGTTGTTCTGATTCTGTAATAGTAATGATCCTCCGCTCCTCTGATTAGTATTTTATTTAAGCAAATAAAACCTCACTTTCTAGGATGAAGAGATTAAAGATACAGTAATGTTCACTTTTTACACCATAATGCCCAAATGGTAGACTTAATGTTAGATAGATAAGGAAAGTCAGGGCAAACTGTATCTGTTCATCAGAATTCATAGTCTAATGACTTATTTGCATAGTTATGACTTTGTATCTGTGTTATTCAAGAGGAGGTATATCTCCACCAATAAATCCAATATTGTAAATGGTGGAATGGGCTGCACATAAAAGCTGACTCAAAACCCTGAAACAAAGGTCTTAGTCCTTTTAATTAAGCTGAAATTGTGTGTCAAGGACACTGGTTTATTAAAGAATAATGAAGCATGAGGTGAGACTGAATGAATTCACACTGCTGCAGAGAACCATCCACAGATTAAACTAGCATTATATCCATGAGGCAAATATCACTTTGTTTTTCTACAGCAAACACGACGATGCTCACTGCTTCGGCCTCTATGACAACCAAGTAGACTTCACCTAGACAGCTTTGTGATTGTCCCTGGATCAAACAAGCTAACTTGATCAAAACAGGCAACCCCATTAGCAGTGAAAGTGTGTCATTAGCAGAGGAAATAGGAAATGCATTCCTAGATATAAACTAGTTTTCCTCACAACATAGGTCAACACGTCATAAAAAGGCAGTGCAACGTGTCATTATTCTGCTTTCAGTGTGTGTTTTTTAAATCAGTTCACACCATGACAGAAATGTTAATTTTGTGGACTGTTAGTGTTGGAGGCTAACACACAGCATCCTGGTTACAAGTGAGGCCACACGACACCTTGTTGAGCTTAGAGTAGTCAAGGAGGTCGGGTCTGTGTCTATGAATCAGGGCGCAGAAGGCCAGGCCATCCTTCCAGCTTCAGAGAGCAGGAGCAGAGAGAACCAACATGTCAGATCAGAGAGGCACCATACCAGCTAAACTAGAAAACTAGAAAAAGCTTCTTCAATTCCATTTCCAGCATTGAAAAATAATAACGAAGGGGCAACAGCAGTGCCATCTAACAACTTCCTGATTCCAGACTCATGTCCTCATATATATCCTTGATGTTTATTAGGAAAAAATGTGATTAGGTACATTTTACTGTCATAACACAATAGGTTGTTTTTATGTCAAATGTGTAGCAACATTTATTATTATTCTATTTTAAATGTGAATGAGGTAAAAAACATAGAATAGGACAATTCTCAAAATAAAAAAAGCTATTGATTACATAAACTGTCAATATAACCAAACAGCCTTTAACATTCAATAAACAGTATTTCATGTGTGGAATACTTACCTGACATGGAAGTTTTGGACATTGACGTTCCTGTAGGGGGCAGTCTTTCTCTGACACCACAGGAGGAGCCCTTCCTTAGCAGATGTTTCTGGGGAGAAAGTGAATTTGCAGTAATTTAAACACTGGAATGTGGTTGCATTGTATATTTCGATTAACTACAGGTAACAGGTCACTTTGACTTCTACAACTCACAAATATACATTTTTAAAATGTTTTTATACGTTTTGCATCACATTTTGGAGTTTCCCATTTCCAAATTCAGTGCTCTATAAAAAACATACTGGATTCAGCTTTATTATGTCACCTTCAACAGAAATGTCCTGAATGGCAAAGCGGAGGATGATAGTCCAGATCATTCCAAGAGTCATCTTTACATTCCCGTCCACAATCTCTGAAAAGCCAACAACCTGTTACAATCAGACTTCACTAGAAAGAACAATATAGTCATATTATTACACATATCGTTTTATATCAATGAGTTCATATTGGACAACTGATGGCTTCATATATTCACATATCCAGAAAGGGAACAAACCTTCTGCTCCAATGGAGACCAGTTTCACTCCTTTGCTTGTGATGAAGTCTAAAGCTTTGTTGACATTAGCAATTTTATGAAACCGCATCTTTCCTCTGTCTGGCTTGGGTAACCTCTCTCCTGCATAACAGGTAAATAAAATGAATGCATAGTTTCCTATATGTAAAGAATAAATCATAAAAAACAGAAAAATCATGAGGTGAGCTGACCTGAGATGACTTCCAGAAGTAGCATGAGCTTTAGTCCATTCCTGAAGTCCTCTTCAATATTTTCAATTTGAGTACCAGCTTTCCTCAGGTGGGAGTTACACCAGGCTGTGAAGGTCTACAAGGAGAGGGACACCCAGGTCAATTACAGCGGGATTTCATCAAATGTCAGCATACAAGTGCATCATGTTCTATTTGCATAGAACATAGGTCCCATATCATAAAGAGATTTGAGTACCTTTTTTTTTATATATAAATACTGTCTGTTTCAAAACTCTCAATCTACAGAGAAATTCACACAAGCCATATTCAAACCCTCAGGACTTCCATGGAGGTGTGATGTCAAAACTATACAGTCACAGCCATTCACATCAGCCATTCAGGGGAGAGGACCATAACAATAATGAGATGGGAACAAACGCCCTGTTCTTTCAAGAGCTCTGGAGAGAAGCTTGGAAGAGTAAAAGTACAGTTATGTTGAGGGGAGTTACTACCTAAACCTGCAAATGTCTTATAAAGGGTATCAAATCTTCAAATAAATCACAGGAGAAATGTACAATATGGAACCTTTAAAAGTAATTTGTGATTTAAGTCTAAACATCTCTTACAGAATATCTCCTTCCTGCTCTTAACCTGAACCATCAGTGCTGCGAATAGTTTAACAAGTCCCCAATATAAGTCTATCAGTGTTAACCCGGTTGACCAATGCCAATTTTAAGATTAACCTTTTGTGACCCATTAGTATCCAAATTCCAGTTTTTCCTGAAGCAGTTCCATAGCTAACAGTCGTCAGGACAAATGTGCTACACGTGGTACACCGAAATACTGTAAATCAAGTTAAGACAGGATCATTGTCTTTCTCCTCCTATTTTTATAAAGTCTCTCAATAGCCAGTAGCAGAGTTCACCGGCGCTCAGCACTTTCCAGATGAAAGCTGCGAGCCGACCACAGAGCACATTCCGACTGATATAAGTTGTTAAATTTAGACTGCTCTGGTGTACTTCATGATAAGAGACTGGCAGGAAAAAAACGTCAAAACGTATCACTGTGTCAACAATGTGTGTAGGTGTCACGTGGATACGGTGCAAGTTTTCCCTTCACGTCACTTTCTATCACTATTTTGCCACTCACGGTGTGATTACAGCTGCAAGGAGATAACTTTATCACAATACATGTACACCGTGCTTCCAGGTCACATTCATTACTGGATAAGGATACCCTGCATACAGTAGATGAATAAAATGATGTCATTGTGATAAATTTTTCACTTTATAAAAGACACATACATTCAAATAAATGAGCTGATTAACAGACACTGTAGCCTTTAAGTATAAAGTAAATTCAAATTCTATTCAAATATGTTGTAATCCAATTTTAATTCAATATTCATGTTCATTTAAAGTAAATTTTTAACAGAACCTTTGATGAATTGGGTCTCCTACCATTTAGAAAATAAATTAAAACAATATAAATAATTGTTTGATGCCTTTTACTCTGAGTACATACGCAATATTTACTTAATGTGTGTTTTATACCTGTAGTTCTACTTGCAAAAGATATTAGAACACCCTTGGTTCTTAAAATTCCTTGGCCCATGGAGGATGACCCAGCCACTGGTGGTGAGTATTACAGACTTTGGTGTAAGGGCCATCACTTTCTCCTCTGAGAGAGTCCCCGAGCCGTAAGTGACTTTAAACTGCTGCCCTCCTTGTTAAAAAGAAGTAGCCTGCCTGTCCTCCAAATTTGTCACAGGAACCCTGAACTCAGGAACCCTGCCCACTTTCCAAGGCCCCTGCCTCCCTCTCCAGCACTACTGACCAGTGACGATCATAGCTAAAAATATTTATGAATCACATCCAGCTAGGACCAAGTGAACTGAATGATGACTTTGGGGCCTTTGTAGGACAGGGGCTGTGTCCAGGAGGATGTAATTAAAAAAAAAGACGCAAATGTTCAACTGAAACAGCTGCTGCCAATGAACAGATCAAAATGTGTTTTCTTGTGTATCTTCTTTATACTTTATTATATTTTCATTAATTACTACTTTCTCCATTATGCTTTCAATCATCAGAATCTGGGCCACGCAGACATGAGTCTAAAATCTAAACTAAGTATTTTAGTCTCTGTTACATAAATGGGCACTAATGGCATTAGCAGGCTGATTGTTAAAGCCTGTGTGCCCATTTATGTAATGTAATCAAAAAAGTTTACATAAGTGCTCACATTAATATGGACTGAAGCACGACAGCTGCAAGCAAGATTTTAAATAAGCCCACTGTATGAAGGCTGGAGCGAGATAAGAGGTGTAAGGCTACAGGAGATGCATTATTTGGAAAAAGCTACTTAAAGTGGCCCCTAATGTAGTCAACAACAGCGTTGTGGCAACGCCACTGCTCACTATAGCAGGCAGGGGCAGGGCAGCGGAACTGTTCAGTCAGTGATGTCATCACCTTGCACGGTGCCAAACAGAAACACTACACCGGTGTTACAGTGTGCTGCCATCAGAGATATTTCATCAATTCTGATCACTTTGAACAGCCGCTAACAGAACCAAACACAGCTCCAGTTTAAGTAAAATAATAGCTGTGTGTATGGGACACAGTGTTGTAATGGAACAAAGTTATAATGCTCTAATACAGTATGTATGTATTTTGGCGGGATTTTCTATATTTCTATCAACTTTCTTTCCACTACATTCTCGGGCATTTTTCATTCCGAAAAATAAAAATAATTTTCAACAACTCAATATCAGGAGGACATCTTGTGGCACTACAGATACTTTAGATGTGTGTTCAGTTTACACAAGTGATTCACTGAGAATAAACATCAAAATTCTGACTTTTTTTCCTGACAGCATTTACTTTGACTTTGTGACTTTAACTTCTACCAAAGTCTCGTTCTGCTCAGACATCTGTACTTTCACTGAAGTGTGGCTGTCGGGTTCATCATGCACCAGATGGGATAGGAACCTGATTATCGTGTTGCAGCTTTGTGTTGCCTAAAATACACTGTTTTGTCATCCCTATGGGGACAACAGGAGGCTACGGAGCTGGAGCTGATGGCCTCCAGTTGTGCATGGAGCTGCAGTTTAATGCCCAGGCAAACTTATAAAGCCTTAACATCAACTGACAGTGTGGGAGGCCGAGGCTATATTCAGGCGGCTGCTGCTGCTTCCATATTCCTGCACGGAGCACTATAAACAAAAGAATTCCGCACCAAGGACAGTGGATTAACCCCAGTATAATGCCTTTTGGTCCCTGAGGTTAAAATTAGACGCAGCGTCCATTCTAATCCCAAGAGCGTCATCATGTGTTCGGAGCATCTGTTGACAGATCGCATTCCGCGCGTATCAGTGGAGAGGCAGCAGTCTGGAGAGCCGCTGGAAGGCACGGCTATTGTTAGCTGGTACCCACCGCATCCGTCCGTCAAGCCTCCCCCTCTCTCCCTCCCTCTCTCTCCCTCCCTGTGTGCCGTCAAGTAAAGAACGTTCACACCGAGGATTTCATGATGTGCCCTTCAGAATAAAACATCGACCAGCCGGAGAAACTTCCAAAAAGTATACATAGACCAGTCTGTGGCACCTTTTTATGACAGTTGACGGTTCCTTCATTGCTTATTTCACATGTTTGTACTTGCGAGGAGGCAGCTAGCGTATAGCCTACGTACATTTGAGGCTTACGTTAGGAGAAAGCATAACTTTGCGACTGCTGTCCATTGGAACGATGCGTCAACGCAGCCGCCATATTATGTCGGGTATCTGTCTACAAGTAAAAACCATCACTAGTTGTTTGCCCCCTATGTGTGTGAAATTGTTTCCGTTTTCACAGTATCTAAGTTAAGTTTACAAAATAAAAATTTACCTTTAAAACTCTATTCCTTGTTCTTTAGATTGGTTTAATCGAGATATCCACAACCGGCACAAATGTCTGAACCGAACGCCCAGAATCCCCGACACAAAATGGCGACCGCGTAACCGTGATAACTGGAAGCGGCCTCTCGCTAGTTATGGGTTACTAGACTTGACTGGCTCTGTGTAAATTCGCACACACTAGAATTTATGTAACATGGGATCTCTGACATACACATGTTGTATAATATACAACGTATACAATTTAAAATCGCAACAAACGTTTCAAACATTAGTTTCTTCGACGTAAAACAAGTATTTTGAAAACATTACCCGGAAGTCGAGCTCTTAATATGGTGCGCTTAATAGTCTCAATAGAGCTTTTGAAACTCTTTTGTCCAGTAAAGCAGTTACATTCATAATATCAAAGTATTTTGGCACATATTAAATATACTTTTGAACAATTGAAAATGATGCTCTGTAAAACTGTGAGCGAGATCACTGACACAAGCTTCTTTTTCCTTTATTGCTCAAAAGTTGCCCGGTTTATTCTGATTCAGGTTGATTTGGATGACTTTATTACTTACTTTCCTCTGCTGCTGCTCCCAGGCAGGGTCCAGCAGCATGTCCCTGTCCCATTCCTCCTCCTGGAGCATGTACACATCTTCATCGTAGCCGTTATCATAACGCACCGTGGTCTCCATCTGGGTCATCATCATCATCGCACCGTTAACGTGGACTTTCTAATGTGCCTGCTATTATCCTCCTAGACGGACAGCTTGGAGTAAATGTTGAGCTGGGGGTCGCTATCTGTCAGCTGCTGCGTTGTCTCTCTCTCTCTCCGTGACTCTCACGCTTGCCCTTGTCCTCCCGACCTGACAGACGTCTGGCCCTGGTTGCCACAGATGAACAAGCGGCCGCCTCATTAGTAGTGGACAGCCATGTGATGCCTGCATGCCTTCCCCTAAAATCCCCATCACACACCCACCTACCCACACACACACACCCACGCAGACTGCAGCAGGATAGTTTATTACCTTGAGATCAATAAAATAGCTTTTATTGTAGAAAAAAACATTTTCAGGTTTTCTTTTAAGACACAAACACGGGTTGGGGCCAAATAAATTAAATGCTCTTCCTTGGGAAACCCATATATTTTCACTGAAAAGCACTGACCACCATTGGAGCTGGTACAAACCTACCATGAGATTTGTTCATAAATCACTGACCTTATAGAAAACAGCAGATCAGATTCAAGCATGTTATGGTACAATGTAGTTTATCTAATACAGATGTTTGTTCAATGTGGGCTCAGTGAATGTAGAGAGATGTGTATTACATTAGTTACCAAATAATTGGAATTGGGAAATTTGACTGTTTTTCCCACTTTTCTGTCACAAACTAATAAATTCCCTTTCCTTCCTTTAATGTATTTGACACCTGATGACAAACAGCAATATTAGGTTATCCCGGCTCAACTGTTGAGTGTCTACAGGTTTTATCAACAACATGAATGCCTATGCATAAATGCCTTTTTTCATGCTTTAGGCCCAGTCTCAGACTTTGAAAACTCCTGATCTAGTTCATTTTTCTACTGTTCTTTTGTTTCTTTTGCTCACTGTGAATAACACCTGATGGTAATATATGTCCTTAAAAAATACTGAACCAATTAAGATAAACTATTTAAATACCAATTGGAAGTTGTGAACTATAAAACTAAATTCAATGCAGCACATAAAAATATATGTAATTGTGTTTTTGTGTCCAGGTGGAAATGCATCTATAGTACAACAAATTTAGGAATATGACACAGGATTTGACCTTTAAAATTAGTTCAAAAACACTATAGCTTTGAGGCAGTCAGATGTGTGATATGTATAATAATATACCGCAGAAGTAATCATTGAACTTTAACATGAAAGAAGTGATTTTCCCCCAAAACATTAACCAGTACTGGACTGAAGTCAGATTTTCCATTTCTTTGAAAGTCTTGTCATTTCGTAATGTGCTGTAAGTGGCATTAACTTTCTTTTTGTTTTTCTCAAGTTGAGTAACTGAAAGCAGAGATTGCAACCCTATGTAAATATGAAATTCAATAAACCTACCACATGTCAGTTCCTTTGTAAAATCACAAGCAGGGAAAAGTTTCTCTGAATAGAAAGCCGTTGAGGAAACAGAGAATTTGCATTGTTGAAATGCTTTTAAAAACATCCTTTCATTGTCTCAAAAAATCACAATTCCAAGGGCTTAGCTAATGAAATCAGAGAAATTCAATGAAAAAGATAGGCTTCTTAAAAACATCTGTTCCTTTAAAGTTCAAACCGACAGGGAGGAAGCTGCTCCCTACAGTCTCTACTGAAGGATAACACCATCACAGAGCTCAAGTGCAAACACATGAAAGTGAAAAGGGCACAAATGTGTCTTACAACCATCCAACAACCTTAAGAACATGTTATTTGTCACAGCAGTACCAATACAATGTCTGGGCTCAGAGCACAACGGCTGGGGAAAAAAAGGGAGTTTGTGAGGGGTACTAAGCCGCTTTGACCCCACGTATCCATGTGGATCATCTGTGATCTGCAGCAGTGTTCTTTGGTCCTGGGTGGTTCACAAGGAAGGGGAGAGAAGGGGGCAGTGGGTCGAAAAGGAGGTTTTCCATCATTCAGTTTCATTTAGGCCACAAGGTCGCCGCCACTCCTGGCCTCGTTCATGAATCCATTTGTTTGAAACTAAAGACAGAAAGAAAAAACAAAATAATTAGAACCTTGCGGTAGCCTGGTGGTTACTCGAGACAGCTCATGTGTTTATGATCCCATAACAACATTTACTCAGGCTTTTATAGATGGTTTTATAGGAAACAGACAAAATAAACTCACCCCACTTGTTGCCCACCAACACAGGGCAGGCTGCATGTCGGGTGCTGTAGTCTCCCTCCCCGCTGGGAAAGAGATTATACCAGAACACTGCAGTGCCCTGAAATACACACACAAACAGGCACCAGAGGTTAGCAGTGTTGCAAACATTCCATTGAAGGCCAGGAGTTTCAGAATCAGCCTCAGACCCAACAAACAAAAACAGCTGGAGTTGGTTACAACAGGTTCACATCAAGTTTATGGTGTAATCTAATTGTAGTGAATGCGTTTGTTACAAACACAGCTACTGAATCAGTAACAAAGGATGGTAATATTTGATGAAGTGATATAGTTGATAAATAGCTACCTTTTGGGGCCCAACTGATGCACCAACATCTGGAAATACTGTGGCTCCACCTGCTGATACGTCACTCATCTGCAACACAGACAAAGAGGCAAAGCCAGTTTAGTGTTTAATGTTGAATCAAATAAATCTGTTTATCTAATAAGTGAAATTGAATGAATGAAAGGCATGGGAACATTTCATTTTAATGGTTACATGTATTTTAATATTTATTTATGTTAAGTTATATAAAACACATTTTGCATATATCCAAATGCATAATTAAATATAATATGATATATAGATAGATAGTCCATGAAAGGGATTATACTATAATATAAATTATATATCTATTTAAATAACACATGCCAAAATGCATCTTAAAGTGCTTAAACAAACTTCAAGAAACAAAGTAAATAAAAAAAAAAAAAATAGCAATAATAACAATAGAGGTATTTTAAAAACAGCAAACATTCACAGTAGAGTAGAATAGAATTATTGACAGTACTGGTGAAATTAACCCAAATTTAAAAAAAAATTATCTTGATTTTCTTATAAAAACCCAGGGAGTTTGCTCTGAAACAGGTTATAGATTATATAAAGAACCTTTGAAAAAATGTCGAAAACCCGTTCGTCCCAGTCTGAAACTGGTGCTTTTAGTAAACAGGGATCAGGGATATGTTTACCTCATTATTTGAAACTCTGGCAATGTTTACTACAAATATATGCCATATATGCCATTACCTAGATAGCAGAAAAGAAGAAAAAGCAAAGGTCTCCTTTGATATGTAATACCAGGGTGTCACCCTGAACAAAGCCAAAGATGGAAAAGTAGGGTTTTGCCATTTCATTGGTAAGTATGAGACTATGCAGTTTAGTCATAGCTTTTCTAACCACAAGGACTAAATTTACTTGTACTCTGTGGGTGAGAGTGTACAACTTTTTCAAGGCCCTGCTTTTTTAAACCCATCATCACCTTAGTTAACTTATAACCTAAAAGGGTTTCCTTCAGCTAATTCACCTTTCATAAAAGTAATTATCTGCAAGAAGCCACCGATTCTGAATCAGTAATCTTTCAAACTAATGATGGCTGCATGTATATATAGCACATATCCAGTTCTGTTTAAAATAGACTTAAATGGACCTGAGGGGTGACTTTTGTTAATTATGCAGCACAGAGCTGCTAAATAATGTGCTCTATAATGTGCAAATGCTTTACTGATTACTGACTACTGCAATTATTTAGCATCTTTGACCAATGAAGCACTGATTACAAGTAACGTTATTTACTTTCTATATTTACTGTTTGTCTGCTTGCTCTAAAGCATTAATAAATCTACAGTACATAGTGCCTATACTGGGTAAAATATTAAAAAGGATGATACCACAAGATTATTTGTGTATATAATTCTACACACATTTCCTCCATAGTAGCATATCTGTTACCCATTTTAGTCTTTGAGTGCAATGATGAAGATTTGACTCACATAGAAGAGCCATGTTGCTATCCGGTTCCCAGTGCCCAGCTCTTTAAATGCATCTGGCTCATCTTTCTGTGGAGAACCATGAAGATAGGGTTTAGTGTGCTGGCATACAAACCCCCTGACATAGAAATGGATTTAAATTGCAGAGGTCATACCCTTCCAAAGTCAAAGTGAGGTTCGTATTGACCTCCAACACCATAATTTGCAACCTACAGACAAAGAAAATTGTACACAGTAAGGGAGATTATTAAAATATTGTTACATAAAAACAATTTAGGAATACATTAATGTGACAAGATAAAATCACTTTACCTGCAGCTCTTCTGCAGTATCCATTTCCAGCCCTGTAAGATCCTCAATTCTCTGGTTGACTCTTTCAACCAATGGATGTTCATAGCCAGTGAGCCAAGCACTGGAAAAAACAGGAGGGAAATTTGAGTATGAAGAGGGACAGACTTTTCAGTATGCCAGTGAGTCACACATATGCCCACTAGATGGTAGTAAAGATTTCTTTACTGCCATCAGGCAACTGAGCAATGTCATGCCAGAAACATGCTGTGAAAAGCTCAAACATAAAGTGAAGGAGTGAATTACAACCAGATGACAGACAAGGCGAGGGGAGGGAAGCTAAGAAGAACCGAAAAACACAGATTCAGAATCTCCAATCAGCTTAGGGTACAGACTATTTCGAGCAAGAGTCTAGTTGAGCACCTTGACAAAATACTTTTTATGTATTCAACTTTCCTAGCATTATCTGCTTTTCATCCTCATTCTCACAGCCCAGTCTAAAAGAAGGCCTATGATAAAAAAGTAAGCTCTTAAATTGTAGGTAGACTACTATGGCAAAAAATGTAACAGTATTTTTCTGTCTTTTAAACTGAAAAGCCACAATACCCACATAAAAATGGAGTTTTAAAAGAGACAATTTAAAAGATGTTATCATACTCTGCAGTAGCATGAGACAGAGACAAAATCTATTCAAAGCATTTTCTCTGTGAACAACATCAAACTTAGGGGATTTTGATAAACTCTATGTCATCTATGATTATTTCCACCCCACTGGCTCAGGAGAATGCCTGAAAGCGATGAGTCATCTGTATTTCCTCAGTTTGTGCTGATAATGAGTTACAGTTTTGAAGGAGGGCTGAACCATATGTCAGCCAACACATTTGTCCCCTAATGTGTCTGGCAGCTAATTTAGAGAGGGGTCAAACTCTTCTTAGTTCTTCTGTCTATCTGTCACCTCTATTACTATGTGTTGACTGAATTTGTAAATATGTGCAGGCCAGCACGTACAAAACGTCAAAGGAATACAGCACCCTTTCACCCACACATTAATTATTAAGCACAGTAAAACCAAAGAAACGTGAGGGTTTGGTGGGCTGCTAGACAGCTATTTTTAGTATCTATTCAATGTGGAATCTTTTTACATTAAGAGTGATTGTAAACTTAGAAGCTCTTTCTACACATTTGCTAAATACATAGATCTTGCGCTTGTAGATTCAGACTCAAGCATCAGAAAGGTTTCTGTGTCTCTTTTGCTGATATGAAAGCTGAACAGGCAAAGTAGGCAACAGCTGCAATGAGCTTATATGAGAATGCAACACAGATTAATTCCTGGAAAGTGCAATGGAGTTTCAGTGGCCTGGCTCTTAAATAACCTGGGATGGAAGGCTGGCGGAAAGATAATACTCAGTTGCAACACACCAGTGCCATGAAATTGCCTCGATCACCGTGTGGACAAAAAGAATGAAGAAAAATGCCGCTCCACCGAAAAACAACACCAGAGGATTGTTTAGACTTGTTGGATCACGGCTGGGTTTGGTGTTGAGACAGGATTCGGAAATAATACAATGATAACAAAATTCTTTACTTAAACCAAATCGAAACATCCTTTGGTGATTGTTTTCCAAGTGTGGCTAAATTTGTATTTTTTTTTTTGTTTTTTTTGCTGACTTGTAAACCCCTTACCTCTTGGAGACTCTGTACTGTGCCGTGGTAAGTTTCCCAGTTTGGGGGTCATGCACCGTGGCTCGCCTCAACTACAGTCGTTCACAAGGACATGGAGGTGGAGGAACAGAAAATAAAAAAGGGAAGGAAAAATGGAATGTGATACACACCACAGGACAAGTGGAAAGTAAGATAAGAGAAGAGGAAGGAGGAGAAAAAAGAAACCAGATCCAGTCACTAGTTGTCTTAAGAGGGGCCAAGAGTATCCCATGAGGCAATGCCAGAAACCAAATTCCCATGTAAAATGTACCTGTAAGGAATTAATCTATTTCTCTGATACACCCATTGGCTCACAAAAAAGCAACTATGTTAATATTAGCTGGGGAAAAAGTAACACATTTCAACACCTCCCCTGTCTTCTTGTGTTACTTTCTACAACAGACTCTTGAGCAGCAACTTATCCATAGCAGACAATCAAAACGGAGCAGCATTACTTCTATTACTACTATTTTCAATTCAAGTGTCTTCATCCCAATCTATCATCCCAAACTATATTTTTTCCCATTTATTGGTTATTTGGAAAAGCCCCTAAAGATACTTTAGCATAATACATAATTTATAACTAATCATCTGTTTGTATGGTGTATAAAGTTTGATGGAGCCTTTGCTTCAGCTCAAGAGCAGTTAAGCTACTAAAAGAGCAGCGAAATGAAGTTCTAGGCCCGCAAGAGAACAGAGGAAAAATGGGATGAGATATTGAGGAAAGAGGGAAGAAGAGATCTAACTTTCTCCTTCTCTGCTCTTTCTTCTGCCCTCGGCGGCTCCTGGCTGCATCTTACCTTTTGCTGATCCGGTATGGGGCTGTCTCCAACACTCCTGTTATAGGGTTGGAGATGGTAGCCCTGCGTAGCTGTGAAGCCAGGGACATGATTTACCCACACATAGACACACATACACATGTGTGCTCGTGTGCAACATCACATCGACCAGCCTCACAGCTCTGACCCCCCCCCCCCCCCAACACACAAAACTACATACCAAAAGCTGATGATGCTAAATAAATATTCCTGCTAGATCATAGCGAACTGAAAGTGACCAAAACATTTTTGTAGGCCGTCGCCCTATTAAATAATGGTGTAGGTAAGAATCATACTGATGATCTTTCTTTTCATGTCCTATATGACATTAACATTTTACTTGTCTAAGTACATTTTTTTTTGCCCATTTTTTTTTTTATTCTTTTTATCCTGACTCGGGCAATTTAACAAGCTTTAATCATAGCAGCTGTTTCAAGAAATCTCTATGGTGCAGAAGAAGCTCTAAACATGATTCTTGAATCGAAGTATGAGTATTAAAGTCTAAATTTTACAATGTATACCTTAATAATAATTTATTGTAAAATGCTGTGCATATCAATACATTTTGTAAAAGAAAAAGAAAAATGTAGCCAAATATATAAAGAAAAAAAGTTCCAGGATCTTCAGTCCATTAAACATGTTGATGCCCACTGAGTGTCGCCACTTTAATGACAATTTTCTACATCAGTTCAAAAATTTGTCAAAACTGGATGTCGGAAATGAGTTATGTTCAATAAAAAACAGGCAAAGACAACCTGGAAAAGTAATGAATAATTTGACTCCAGGTAATGTACGTTTTGAGTTTGCTCTATGGAATGAACATCTAAATCAGGTTTAAAGTTGTCTAAAGTCACACTAGAATGTTAAATAATTGGTTAATGACACTCTTTTTTGTTACAAGTCACTCACAAAGTTCTATGTATGTCCAAAGGCCTTTTTTAGTAAAATGATTAATGAATAAAATATTCTCTGTTTGATAAAGTGTTCTATGTTTTACCAAAAACTTGAAAAATAACATAGTCAAGTATTTTAATAGTGATGATGTGTAGAATAATCGGAACACTGAACACATCACAGTAGCAGCATCGAAATACACAAAAAAAATGTGGCTTACTCTTGGCTTTGCCAGCTCCTTAATTGTCTCGATTTCTTTGTCAGAGATGATGTCGAGGTAGCGGACAATGTAGGGGCGATCCCACTCATCCTGCTGTTTGACAGGTGCCAGCACATACTTGGGGTTGCGATTGTTGTCATAGTAACGACAGAACAGCCGGCTCTGCCTGCGGGGGGTCTGAGTGTGAAAAAAGGAAAAACGGAGAACAAAGGTGACGTGACATATTCTGTAAACGATGGCTAATGTTTTTTACTGTATGCACATTCTCACCATTTTGATGCCCTCCCCTCGACACAGCATCTCATACTTCTTCCTTTCAGGGAGCCACTGATTGACTTCCTTCTTTTTGGGCTTCTTCTTCTTTTCAGTTGTTTCTCTTTTTCCTCGCGCCTTCTCTTTCTCGGCCTCCTCTGCTGCAGCTTTCTTCTGTTTAACTAACTGGAACTCAAAATATTTTAGGTTGCCCTTAGCACGTTGATGCTCTGGGTCTGAAAATGGAAAAAATACACAGCACCATGAATAATAGTGATGATTACAAATAGTGAAGATCACAGCAATGTCAACTAAGAATATCACACCGCCTGCACTCCAAATAACTGAGCTACCCACATGACATAATTAACTGCTATTTATTCAGTCTGACCTTATCCAGTTCTCAGAACCAAGATGCACAAACAGGACCAAATAATTCAGGGGATCTTTTGGAAGGAAATGTGGAGGTAGCAAGGTCATATCATGACTTCATCATCACATTTTTTCAGTTTCTAAGACAAAAAATGCTGTGAAATATATTGCAGTGTCCAGTATCGTAATCTATAGTTTCCATTTTTTGGCCTGTAACTAGAGCTGTGGCAATTATTGCTGAATCAAGGCAGCATATTGCTTTATCACAGACTAAAATTAATGTATTAATTTAAACTTAATTTTGTCCATGAAAGATCATCCTTTTGAAAGTCTGCTGGTAAAATACAGAAATCCACAAGTATTAAAGAAATAAATGTTTTTATTCTCAATTTTGTGTCCAATCATCTTGTATCCCTTTTGATTAATGCAGTGACTCCTTGTAGAGCCCTAAACCCCAGGTTAAGTCCCTATGTATAGGATTGATTTGTTTTATGAATCAATGACAAACCATGGTTAGCAAGCTAAAAAAGTCTAAAACTTTTTAAAATAATAAATAGTTTTCAGAAGTATTCATTGGGTCTCTAACAAGGTAAATTTTTGGTTCATGGTGGTCAAATCATGAAAGAATAGAAAGAATAAATACATGTGTTATATTTAATCCACCTACAATATAAAACAAGTTAGAAACACACATTTTTTAATTTTTAAAAACATTTTTAAGAGACTTAAACTATCTGGTACCAAGATTTTAGGCTCACGCCACAATGCAGTTTTGGCATTGTCCTTTGTGCCAAATTCCCACCGATCACAGAGTTTACAGATTGATATCTAACAGCATGCTGTTTATAAACCCCTGGTAACTGTCTGCGCTGTTTATGTCTACGAGACTTAGAAATGTTGCCTCTGGCTCACTCTTTTCAGTCTTTTGGTTCAAACTAAAGTCAATATCTGTATTTGTCATTGCTCACTGCTTAGATTATCCAACTTATTGACAGACTCAATTTAAATAATGAATATTGATATTCTTTTCTTCTTAGTAATGACTTTTTTCAATCTTGTTAAAATCTAAGAAATCCCATAAGCTAATTTTTCCTCATTTAAAAAGTTTCTACATCAGACGTGTGGTGTGGGGTGTGTCCCTTCCTCTCACCTGTAATGTACTGGGGTTGGCTACACCAGACCCCCGCTACCCTAATAAGATATAAGCAGCTATAGATAATGAGTGACTAACTTGATAATGAATATTTGCCTAAGAATTGGTTTCCAAACTTTCGAGGTCACAAATCAGGCTTGGAGCCCCTTCCCTTTAAATCAGAATTTAGATAAGCTCAGGGAAACTTTCCACTTTTAGCAGATGAATGTGAAAATGGCCTTTAAGTGTCAAACCCTGCAGCTGTCATTTTAAACAGTGAAGCCAACTGAAGGAACAAGAAAAAAATACATTTACAGGACTTTACATTTTCTTAAACTGAATATTTTCTGATTAAACAATATAAATCAATTACAGTAGAAGTCTAGAAAACTATTAGAAGCAAAGTTAGCTGATTCCTAATCTACTGAGGTGCATATATTATTAACCATGAGCACACATTTTTCAATCCATAATGACAATATCACTGTCAAAAGATGCCTCCTTGTATTCAATTCTCCATAGTGTTGAGGGGCTCACCCAGTTCAAGCAGCTTCTTGGTGTACTCCAGGGCTCGCTCGATCTCCCCCTGCTGGTAGATTGAGTAGCTGAGGTAGTCGAGGATTGTCACTTTATCCAAGGTGGACTCCTCTCCCTGTTCAAGCTGTCTCAGGGCCTGGGCCATCCACAGCTCTGTGTGGTAGTAGTCAACATCGGTGTAAGCAATCTTTCCCAGCTCGTAGCAGTCCTCCACTGTCATAGGGCTTTTGTATTTTACTCCTAGAACATAGGCAAGGAATAGAAGAGAATTCAATGATCTCCTTCATCATGTCAATAACACAATAACAAGAAAACATTTTTGAAATTATACAATTAGTCTGTTAATACCAATACTTCATTAAAAAAAGATTCATAGGTACTGCATTTTGGGCAGGCATGGCATAATGTCCTTACCAGGTAGGTCTCCTGTAGAGATGGTGTTGGAATCCAGTCTGTATGTGTCTTGTAACCGGAGGAGAGCTTTGGCAGCACCGGTCTGGTCTTCGTCCGTGGGGAAGAAGTTTCTCTGGATGGTCAGGT
This sequence comes from Eupleurogrammus muticus, assembly GCA_036785175.1. Classification (NCBI taxonomy): domain Eukaryota; kingdom Metazoa; phylum Chordata; class Actinopteri; order Scombriformes; family Trichiuridae; genus Eupleurogrammus; species Eupleurogrammus muticus. Next base: position 12,907,335 of record JAYKQN010000019.1, read on the forward strand.
TGGAAATGAATACTGATGGAGACAGACAGTAGAGGACAGATGAGGATTTAGCAGTGAATAGCTTGGTCAGGAATACATAAGAATATGAGAAAAATAAATAATCTTAGTTTTTGGTCAGTGTGGTTGCTTAGAATGAGTTTGAGTTTGAATGAGAGTAGCTTGTGTAATGTTCACTTCTATCCCACTTCCTCTTCTTAAAGTAAACAGTATGAACATGCAGCACAGTACCGACAAGCACGTAAACAGTATACACAGCTTTCCCAGAAAAGAAAACTTACAGTCTTTAAAAAGGTCTTTGTTTTAGCATGTTCCACATTGCTCTAGAAATAACACGCACAGCTTTGTGTTTGTTAGCATTTTTTTGGATTTCACTCTGATAGAATCCAGAGGTCAAAGTAAGATCAGTTGCAAAAGTAGTATAAAGTACTCTGTCCATACCATCAGTGGTGTCACTAAGTACAAGGCTCTCCAGGTCCGCCCACTCTGTGTTCAGCCTCTTCATTAGCTTGAAGGCATTGACAGGATGCCCCAGGAAGTTCTCGGGATCTTGTGTGGCTGTGACTGTCAACAAATCTAATTTATCAGCCCACCTAGCACAGAGATGGTAATATAGAGTTAAGTGCATCGCATTACAACAAGTTAAGAATTATGTGCAGAACTTTGGGTCAAACTCACTTCTTGACCTGCTCAAGTTTGTTCTCCTCGGCTCTGATATAGTCCTTTAGAGAAGTGACAAGGTCTTTTTCTGTGTACAACAGATCTGTCATCTGGCCTGAGGAACATAAATAAGAGGAACATATATATATATATATATATATATATATATATATATATATATATATATATATATATATATATATATATATATATATACAGAAACAGAAACAGGCTGACTATATTGATTGCACAATGACTTAACAGCCTCTTTGCAACTATTGTGTTTTGCATACTGTACACTCTGAACCAGACGCCAATAAACCCATTAAAATTAACCTTTAATGTAATAAAATTATGTCATTTTATCTTCCATGTGTGCGGTAAAAATAACTAGAAATAATCACTGAAGTAGGAAAACACAATTATTTTTTTTTACAACATAAGTAATAAATAATCATAGATGTTTTAACCTATAGAGGTGAAGAAGTCATTGTGAGCTGAGAGGGACTGAAGGCAGCTCAGCAGCAGGAAACACCAACAGGGTAGATCCACCCTGTAAAAAAGACAGAAAAAACATATATGCATGGTCTCTGAAGGATCACTAAAAGTGATTATTCGGACATGCATATCAAAAATAATGGCTTCAAGGTTAATCACAAAATGTGTTTTTGTGCCACATTGGCACATAGCTTTGTACTTTTTTTATATTACGACCTCTGGCAAGCTCACAACTGGATGTCAGGTAATCACATCAAACCTATTTTAAAAAGTCAGCCGCCGTGTTCCCTGGTAAACTGTGACCTTCAAATGCCCTCTCCGCCACAACTGACAAATCCACAATCAACCACAAAATATCACTGTCTGTTGAAGTTTAACGCCCCCACAAATCTGGTAAATGTTAGAAGAAATATTAACTCATCTCCTGTCTCAATATCTTCAGACTTCTCCTCGTGAGCCACAGAACACATTCCAGGCCTTAAAACTCATTCAATGCTTCCTCTGTTGTCTTAAACCCCATTGCACCATCTGGACAGTTTTTTTTCTTAACTCCCTGTAGAAAACAGTTCCTAAAGAGGACTTTTGCCAAAAAGGTCTGTGGATTAGTGTGAAATAACTTAGTACAAGAAAAAAACAAGGTACAGTTCAGTTCAGATTATTACTTTATTGTCCCACTGGGGAAAATTTGTCTTACAGCAGAGCACTGATAAAAAAGGACAGTATATCATTCACAAATGCTATTCATTTGTGTTTTTACATAACCTAAAAGCACTCCAACTTTATCAAGCCAACTTTGTATAACATTTCTTAAGATAGGTTAAACATTTTTTTTCATCATTTGAGTTACCTGACCACTCAGGAAAGAAGTATGAATGCATATGCGTAAAACTGGATCAAATAAAAAAGAGTAATCCTTGAACTGTATAATAAATCCCTAAATTCTCCTTAATCCTTGAAGAACCACAGACTGTCACACACCAAACAACACCAAATATAGCTCAGTATAGTTGCAGTCACTGTGTCTGGTTTGGTTTGTTGGCAGTGCAGCAATAACTACTACAGGGTTTCTGGCCTGAGTGGCACTTTTCTTTCTACCCATTCAGATAGAAATTAAACGAAATCCACTGCAGACAGGCAAGAATAAATAAGAAGGTGTGTACATTTGTGCACACGTTGTCTTAAGAGTATATGCACATCTAACTGTCAAACGAGGAATCTGTCTGTGATAGAGACACACCTTCATCCTGATCTGCACTAAAAAACGATCAATCAACATCGTTGATGATGGTAACATAATAACAAAAGCACTGCAAAGGCCTATTCTTTACACAAATGCAGATACCCACATGCTGTATACATTCATGCTAGCAACAAAGACATACACATATGCATACCTACATTTGCACATGGTAGCAAATGAAAAAAAATTAAATTCATGCATGCAATGTAACCAAGGCAATTTTGTTTTGCATATAACTAGAAACAGTGTACAGGTTCAGGCAGGTTCTGACTATGCCACAAGGACAAGCTTCCAGTGGAAATAAATGAACTACTTCATAAGGGATTTAGATGTCGGTCAGTGGCAGAGAGGAAAGAAAATAGGACGGGTCATTCTCTTTCATATTAAATTATAACTTAATTGTCATCCCCAAATACATAAAAGAAACTGGAAAGCAAGATGCAATTGACCATTATCCCTAGAACCCCTTTCCCCATTGCATTTCCATAAAAACTGTGCCACTCATTTACAAGATTAACACCATTAACATGCCTCTGCCATTTAGATTTCCAGGATGGAATATAAGCACAAAGTCAGCAATGTAATAACATGGTGAGTGCTGCTGTCTGACTTGCAATATTGTTGTAGGAGTGTAACATCATGATTGAAGCTGCAAGTTGCAATTTAGATTCATGTGTTATGGCAAATACGACTGTGAGGGTGTTTGTCTGGATGCATGCCTGTGGTGAAAACTCCAAATCACTCTTGATGGCTCAATAACCATTATTAGGCACCTGCGGGGCAATTGGTTTAAACAGGTTATAGAAATCTTTTTTTATATCTGAAAATTCTTTTGTCTGACCTTTCTTGCTCTGTATTCTGTTTCAACATGCAGGCTACATTAGGAGACTATTTTACCCTACAGCCATTTGTAAATAGTGGGCAAACTGCAATATCAATGTGTTCTCATTAGCAAGGAAGTATGCATCCTCACAGACTCCTGCAAAAGCATCATGAATTTTGATGTTCATTGTATTCCCGTAGTTATTTGGTTATTTCCCCCCTTTCCTCTAATCTAACTTGTTACAAGTGCGATTTCATGGTTTCCATAGACTGATGTTTAACAAACCCCAGAAATCTGGAGTAAACATGTCACTTTCAAGCAACAATAACTTACTGGAGTCTAAGAGCTTTTTTTTATTGGAGAAAAGGCTTACCCTGTTTTCAAAATACAACAAGGCTGCACTATATAATGAACTACTGACATTGTTATTAGTGCATAAAAACACACAGTGAAAAATAGCTGTATGCAAGAAACAAAATTATCACCATTACCAACAAAAGAATGGTAAAATATGCAACTGGTTGGTAGATTTTCTTCTTCAAAAAGAAAAACAAAAACACTGGCAATCTAGTAAATGGCTGAGCCTGGTGGATGAAAAAGATCATTTTGCACCCTGCCACACAGTAATATAATATTGATAGAGAACTGGATCTTAAAATAAAGTGGCATGCTAAACAGTAATAGTAATAGCAAAAGCAAAATGCAATAGTAAAACACAATTTATTATTTTTGGCTAGTTAAAAATATATCTTATTCACTACTAGCCAGCTGGGTGGAAAGCCAAAAAGTTAATGTAGGACCCTGCCTATGAGATTATTTGCATTCAAAGAATCTCTGCAAAATGATGCATGTCTGAAGAGGCCTTGCATTTTTAGATTCTAAACTAAAACATAAGACACCAGAATAATAATAGTTAAATAGTTTAATCATACAATTAAATAGTTTAATTGTATGATGTAAATTTCTGTGATGCTTGTAAATGTTGTTGAGCACTTAATTTGAAAAAATCCAGGAAAATCACAATTCATTTTTTTCTTAAAGTCTATTTCAAGTCAGTAATGTATGAAATCTTCTTTATGAAAAGTGTGATGCCTGGGGTCATATACTCATAAATAGTATTTTTTTAATCAAATTATATATACTGACTGCTATGGATTTCATTTAATATGACACTAAAGTCATTATCTGCTTTTAGAACAGTTTTATGGTATATTGAACTTCATGGTGGGATTTTTTTGTTTAGCATATACATTGTGTCATTCAATTTTTTTCTTTCTTAATTCTTTTTCACCACCATTTATATCCTTCTGTGTGTATTGATGGTTGTTCTCTGTTTTGCTTTTTCAGTTTACTTGTTTTCTCATTATAGTGCAAATAAAGTAAATTAAACCATACAGATTCACATTTGATATTAAAGACACCTCAAATAATAAGATGTAATACATATTTCCAGCTTCACCATGCTCTGGTGTGAGACTACTCAACATGCATTGTATTTCTGCAGCTTCTTCATCACAACTATCTTCATCAAGCAGTGTTGGAAAAAATACTCAGATCCTTTACATGGGTAAAAGTAGAAATGTTGCTGTCAAAAAAGTCTCAATAACAAGTCAAAGTCCTAAATTGAAAATATTCCTAGCTAAATGTTCCTAAAGTATTGAAAGTAATTTCACTAAATTACCTGTCAGACTATTTTATTGTTGCAGATCATTAATGTGGAGCCAATTTTAGATACCCTTTATAGATTAATAGCAATAGTACCGCATCATAATATTTGGTACCATGCACACAAACAGCACATTTTAAAAGAAAAGAAAGGAAAGAGGAACAATTTGAAGAATGAAGATAATGTGATATTAAAGTGAAAAAAATACTATTACTCCAGCCTATCTGAAAATACTTAAAGCTGTCAGATAAATGAAGTGGAAAGTACATTTTCCTCTGTGATGTAGTGGAGTGGAGGTATAAAGTAGCATTGAATGTATATACATCAAAAATACCCTGAAGTACCCAAGCTAATGTACTTCGTTACTTTGGCTCCAAGTGTTAAGGGAGGCGGCAGCGGAGGCTGCTGCGGACTCGAGTAGCGCTCGATGTGGATGAAGAGGACTGCCACGTCTTCACGTCCCTCCCCGCACGAGAAACTCATGCGAGGACGCTGCCCAATGGAGTCTGTTCTACCTGCTGGAGCCCGTCAGTAACCCGTCATAACCCGTCAGTAACCCGTCATAACCCGTCAGTAACCCCTGGACACTGACTGATGACAAGGGGGCTCTTCATTTCTGCACAGAAGCTCGTGACGTTTACGTCCAAGCTAAATGCACACAAAGCTTTGCAATTAATTAGCCCGCAAAACAAACATAACCATAGAGAAGTTTCCCGTGAGCGTTCGCTTCCTACACCCGAATAAGGTGGGCTCCATACGCCAGGTTGTACAACTTTTCACGTCCAAAGTATGGCATTTTATCTCAACACCACATATGTGCTGCTGCGTGAAATCACGCACCAAACGGGCAGTATAGCATCCCACGCTGCACCGCACCGGAATGCCACAACAGTAGTTCCACACTTTAAACCCTGCCAAAACGCCATGCTCTTTTCCACTTGGAATAACTGTATTTTATTCTTTCTTTTATTCCATATTAATTGTTTTATCCTTGTATTAACGTTTGCCGCAGATATAAAAGACAGTCTCCTCGAGCTTAGCTAATTTCTCAGCTAGCTAGCGGACCCTAACTTTAAAGGAATAGTTCAACTGGATTAAAAGTGGAAACAGTAAAGCACTGTGGGGAAAAAAAGATAAACTGCGCGTTTAGGAGATAAATACATACACTGAACATACACATAATACATACACACGCTAGCTGTTGCCATGGTTATGTGACTCAATGAGACCATATTTACCTAAACGAGACCATCTTGTCAATGAGTATAAATGTGTCCCAGGCCGTCGGGGGCTCTGGAAGTCCAGGGGGCTGCAGTTCTCGGGAGGAAGATGAGCAGCGAGTGTGGTGGATGCAGCGGAGCTCTGCTGGCTGTCTGACGACCAGGGCTGGATGGGTCTGAATGCTACGTGCAGAATCTCACATGGGCTCTTTTCTACTAGGGACCTGAGGGCTGTCGTGTGTGAACTGCGAAGGGGAGGTGTTTAACTTTAGTTGTCTTTATGGGAGCCTCTCTGGGAGCTACGCCCTCCCAGAGCTACCCTCCGAAAACGACATACGGACTCCTTATATCCTGCCCTTACTTTTTATTCATGTACCAATCATGAAGAAACGACGCTGACCAGAAAGCCGACAGTGTTATCCGAGGAGTCGGTGTGTTCGTTTTATTCGACTAAGTGTATTTTTTCCAACAGAACGGCATTTCCTCTAAGTTTCTTTCAAAATCTTTCTTCGGCTGTCGAATTTGGATTTCCAGTCGCTCCACAGCGCCCCCACCTCTGCTTCACTATGCCGCAGGTGAAACTCGGAATTACACACCAGAAGCAAGATTTTGAGACAATTCAAAGCGCACGCGATATAAACCATTATCTTATTGGAAAATGCACAACACTGAAACAAGTAAATACACCGATGTATCGGATGGTAATTTTAGCTTTCTAATGACCACTGTTTTTTTATGATTGGTGTATATAGGACAACGTAGGGGCAAAATGAGAGGCGCCAGTTCCTAATATTTGTGGGATGGATGTGGGAGTCTTCCAAATGCGTAGTCTGTCTTAGTGGATGGGTATTTTGGTGGTTTTTACTCTAGAAATTGTGAGTTCACGTCACCACTCACACTTCAGATAGCCACGTGTTAAAATGATGCATTTATAACTTAGACTAGCCTATGCGTTATTGATTATTATGTCCTATGTTTATGTCCACTATAATACTATTTTATTGAAATACATTTCTGACAAACTTATCAGCAACCTATATAGCTCAACAATTTATTTCAAACTGGTGTTCTGTGTAGTTTTACAATGTTTAACTGACACATTTTTTTACACAACCCCCCCTTTTGTTTTTGTTTTGTTTTTTTTGGTGTCATTACAGTTTTTTCTTCTTATTTCTCCCACATTCCAGAAAATTCCTTCCTCCCAACAAAAACTGACTGGAGGGGAGGGAATTCCTGCTGCATTCTACTGAGTTCAACAGGGTGGAGCTAAGCAAGTGTGTGGGGGGTGGGTAGGAGTGTGTGTGTCTGTGTGTGTGTGTGTGTGTGTGTGTGTGTGTACATGCATGTGTGTGTGTGTGTGCATGCATTTAAATGGCATGCCCTGTGTAAACACCAACAACTGCAATAAACACTACATATTTGAAAGCCTCCCTTCCTCTTTTAAATACTTTTGCAAAAATATTATTAAACAAACCAAATGGCTTAGAGAATTTCAGATTTATTATAAATTGCCTCCTGGAGTCAAACTGCGGCAAGGAGTTCTTTCTAACATAAAACATAATAAATATGTTTCATTAATGAACAAGTAAAAGTCATCAGGGATTATACCACATCATAAAAAAGCCCCCCCCCCCCAAAATCATCTGTATATGATTATTGTGGTTATATATTCAGAAACGCTGTGTGGGGTTTTGATGGTAAAACAAGATTAATGTCAAACCCGGGGGGGGGGATACTCTTATCTGGTCTTTCTTTTGGCATAAAGTCCACAACTTTTGTTCAGTATAAATTTATTGTACACTTTATCTGAATGTGACCTCTAAGGACAAAAAAGTACATCCACTCCCATTCTAGTTATCCGTACATCCAGTGAGTTTCCTGCCAACAGCTTCTCCTAAGTGGCTGATGCAGGAAGGTTAAGTTGGGTGCTCTATGCATGCTTTGTGCATGCTTATTGCATGCATAGCATCCAACTGCTGCAGTTTTGACATATGCCTGGAAGCTACAAGAAGTGTCTCCATCAGGTCCCGCTGGCCTCATCGCTCAGCCAAAGTCTCAGGGAGCCAAAGATGTTGGGGAAAGCATCAGGGCAGTTGGCGGTTGTCTTGACCACATGGGATTATATTCGGATTTTTGTGGTAGTCTGGGAGCCTGGGACTCAGAGCCCTGATAGAAGGCATCCTCCAGGATCTCTTAGGGGTCAATAGTGAGGGTGTGCCACTCAGGTTCCAGCAGGACAGACCATATATAGTGTGCACAGGAAAGGGTAAAGGACATGAAAATCTTAGATTCCCCTCAGCAGGATGACAGGGTCCAGAGTCTGCCCTGACCATCACACTGTCTACTAAAATCCACACAGAGACACACACAGATATCCAAAAGATAGAGCACATAAAGTAAAAATAATTTTATACAAGTAGACAGTCTGGTAGATCTAATGTGTATTTATATGGGTGTGGGATGCTTACCTGGGCAACACCACTCTTCTGCATACAGCAGTATTACTACAGGTCTGTACAGCTTATTTGACAACCCAGGACAGGGTGGATCACCATCACATAGGCCCCCACTGTCATCACACAGCTGTCCTTGTATTTAACATACAGTCATTCATAACATGCACACATATAGATTTATCATAAATGCAACAGTTACTCTATGCGAGGGTGACAAGGCAAGAGTAACAACATTCTTTACAACTTCCCTACCTTGTCTTTATGACAGCTGTTCCTACTGAAGACATAAATCTTAACAAAAAGTCATTGATTTAAAAAAAAGGTAAGTCATTTCCTGAAACACACCCCAGTTAGCAAACATTTTTCATAGATTTCAGGTGCAAGAGGATATAGAGTAGAAATGTGTACATGGAATTGATGTTCACCGAAATGCAGGAACGTGTCAAAGCGTGTTTTTAATAGTTTTTGGGCAAATAACACAAATGACACAAATACATTTGACAAATATTCTATATTATGCTTCAGCTACACACAAAACACATATCATTCATTGTCAGTTTTCATATTTTCATGATCTGTTGACAACAATAAAAATTCAGCTAAAAATTAAAAAAAAAAAAATTTAACATTTGCAGTGTCTGTATATGACTGTGTAAACAAAAAAGCAATCCGTGTACAAAATAAAGTAATCATGTACAAATGTCTGTACTTATGTTTATCATTGTTATTAAGGCAAGCGTTTGTTTTTGAATCAGGATTGTTTAATTCACGTTGGTCCCTTCAGAGGCCAGATTGTACTTTCAATGGGTCGCACCAATTTGTATTACCCAGTTTTATCTGTCCAACACCCACCTCTCTACAGTGTGACAATCCAGGATGACAAAGTAATAGGACAACACAAGAGAGAGAGAGTTATAAGTAAAGTAATATTGCCTTTAAATCACTGCCGCTACCATTTTCATTTTCTGGAGGCTGCTTTACAAGCGTTGTTCATTCTGACACACACAGACACATGCAGAGTGCGATCTCTAGACAGTATTACAGCAGCATAATAGGAGACTTAAGGGCGTCAATTTCAAATGACTCACAAATGCATGATTTAGGATTTAAGAATAACAGAGCTCTTCACTTGAACAGTATAAGCCTATTTTCTTCAAGTTATCAGCTATTCCCGCTATCACTTCATTAGAAGAACATGCTACATAAAGAAATATATAGACAACCTGAAAATGGTGAAAATTGCTCTCTCAACACTCCCATAGATTATTTAGCCGGTAGTCTTGGTAACCCAGTAACAGTTAAGTACACTAGAGGGTCACATGGTAGGCTACTTAGATTATATTTACTCCAGACAGCTGCAGTATACATGATAATTTGGTCAGGATGAGGTTTCAATGTCAGGCAATAACAGAAAAAAGAAGTAATAAAGGAAACATGTCAGCAAAAAAATGAAACCAACTCTCCTGACAAAAAATATATTTACATTTTACTCAAAAACCTGGCATGAAACAGTTTAATATCATCGCACCTACATAGTAAATGACATACAGTATGTTGCCTCATAACTTAAAGTATAATTTTCTCTTCCACTATCACATCATGGATATTTTCACACCAATGACAATTATTTTTACAGCTTGTTGTAAAGTTTTGAATCTTACTACAAGTATATGGTTTGCTGAGTCACTCCTTCTTCTACATCTTCACATCACTTATCCCACACATTCCCTTAGTCACAGCCTCTGCATTCTTTATCCCACTCACTGCTTTCTCTTGAAACGTCTACTACCTTCTTCCCTCTATCCTCAACTGACAGCTGAAAACTAAAGATTCCCCATCATCCAGACTACTGTCTGCACATAGAACTGGTTTTACTTCCTCCACCATGTAGGTCCTTGACCCCAGCCTGTGAGTCAAAACCTTTTTATCTGTATGCTCATATGACAACCAAATCAACTTTATTAAACTCATGGCAGCTGGTTTGAACACTATACTACACAATGCAAATGCATGTTACTGTATGTTTTTCTTTCTGATGTATTTTGTTTTTTAGGCCACCAATGCTCCCACTTTAAAGATAGCATCAGGAGACTCAAAGAGGCAGATAAGAAATTCAATGTATGTTTAGGTGAAGGGTTAAAGAGGTATATGAAAAAGGGATTCAAAATAACACTATTTGTCATTATTTGTATTTTCCTAATATAATTTTTTCTTACAAACCTCTGTTCTTAGCTCAATGCGGTCAATTAAAACAGAGTATGACTGCACCCTGTTGTGGTCCAGATTCATTTTTATTGCAAAAAACCTGCATGTGAAGTAGGTCATTAAGATGTACACACATATTAGTGTAGATATGAGATGAAAACACCAACAAAAAGGGACTATAATGAAATTAGGAGAGAAAACAAACAACAAAACAAAAAAAACAATTAAAATAAAATCTGATCATCAGAAATTTTACAGGTAGCATGTAATAAAACATTAATTTAAAATACATTTTACAATTTTGTAACACTGGGTCTAAATAACATAATTTTAATGGGACTAAAACTAACCCAATGATACAATGGTGCTATATTGACCCATATTGGGTGATTAGTGTGTATCATCAGTGAGGACACATGATCAGTCACTGTCCTCAGCCAGCCTGAATGACACAACAGGGTCATGAAAGAAAGCTCACAGCGTGCAGGCTTGTTGCTATAGTATTCTGGATCAATCAGAGATGGGGCCTCATGCTGCTGCTGTGTGTGTGTGTGTGTGTGAGCTGTCATGTACAAACCCTCCATCCTCTCAGTCAGATGAGTCTGTTTGCTTAGAACACAGCCTCACTCATGTGGCTGCTGGACTCCATGATGCCGTGGTGGCCCAGAGGGATCAGACAGAGGGGGGCTATAGGAAACATAAAGCTGGGGGAGGGGCCACCAGGAATGTTGCACACAGGTGTCAAAGCTGGAAAGAAACAGAGAACAGGGTTTTATTCTGTCTCATCAGCAGCAGCATAACAATAAGAAAAATGTGAAAAATCTATAATCACTTTCAAATAATAAGATAAGAGAGACACTCCTCATGAGGGATGTCAGCAAACATGCACACACCTATTCACACATGCACACATGCCTACATGCCTACACACACACACACACACACACACACACACACACACACACACACACACAAGGGCATCAGAAGAAATTTGGGGCATCAAATACTTCATTCTGGTGAATTTATCTGCAACATTTTGTCCCTTATCTGTATGAATTCATGGTGAAAATGTCATTAAAACACATTCCATATTGCTTTCAAATGTTTATTTATCTGTAGATCATCTTTTTTATTTAATATTATCCATATGAGTCACCACACATATAGGCATGATTTACATTAAAATAAAAATCCCCATGCTTTTTAAATGTTCCTATTGGGGTTATGTACAAATGGCGAGGACAAATGCAATGCACCTCCCCCCCAATCGTCTTAATAGCTTCCACAGACGGTGTCTTCAAGCTGTTTATACCATTATTACCATTTCCATATAGTCAGCTATATGTCAGAAACATTTGAGAACTACAAAAACTGTCCCCTGCATCTTTAATTATGGGAGGACAAACACAAGGACCAAAGTCCACAGAGAATAAATGAGGTGAATGACCACCGCGCATTCAGCAGGGTGATGGCAGCGGAGACACACGTTTGTTAAGACCAGATAATAAACCTTCATCATTACACAATGGAGATTAAAGATGAAATATGACTTAATGAGGAAATCCAAGTGGTGAGTAGCCTTTAATTTTTTGTGTTTACATTAAAAGAAAAGACAAAAAAACAGGTGCATAATTGATTTTAGGTTAAAGTTTTGAAAGGGATTTTTTTGCATAATTTCTAGACTCATAAAAAAAGAAATGTTCACCTTTTATCGTATTTAACTGTGCTGTAATTTCTTGTGCATAAATGATGATTCAAATCTGCCTTATTGTGTGATTTGCATAAGGAAATTTAAGTATTGATGGTTTTAAAAAAAGAACTCCTCATAATTAACAAGGTTTTACTTTGCAGAAAGAGATGTCATCTATAAAACAGTGTAAATGGTACATTTTATTTAATTGGATCAGTAAGTAATTCACATGCTGGCTGTACAAATTCTGAATAACTTGCTTCTTGCTGTTAACTTTGGTGCAATTATTGTTATGTTTAAATATCATTTAGCATTATATTATCAACTGAACATGTAAAAGCTGAACAATGGTAAGGGGTTCATTCAGATTTTTATTCTAGGGCCCAGGTAAATGAAAACCTTCTAAAGTTAGTGGGTATTTAAAAAGATCAAAATTAGATAACATAAAGGACTGGTTTTGGTTTTGGCTTTTGTTATATTCACTAAAACTGCAGTGTTTTACCTACTACTGAACTGTAATTAGGGCTGTGTAAATGTACAAACTAAGAACTATTGTTGCCATCGTGTGCCTTTCCTCTCCTGTGCTGTATGTGGTGCAGCTCAAGGAGGCAGAGGTGGGGCTGCTGGAGCCCAGCTGTGAAGAGTCTGTCCTCTAATCATGTCCTGAAGCCCCTGCTGCCCATCCTCTGTGCGCTGCTCCTGGTGATTTATGGCCTGGCTGACAAACTCCGAAACTTTGTGGTCGGCATCTTCATCCCTCAGTACCACTACCCATACTCTGTGGCTCTCTGCTTTGCACAGGTTGATGCCATTTTTCAGGTTTTGTCTTTAGTTAGTTCATTTTGTCATTGGATTGCTGTTAATCAGGGGGACATGGTGGTGCAGTAGGTAGTACTGTTGCCTCACAGCAAGAAGGTCACAGATTAACATTCTATGTTCAATTTGCTTGTTGTCTGCATTGGTTCTCTGAGGTTGATTAGAAAATAGCCCATGGCTATGAGTGAATGATGTGTGTCCTACAATAGGGCTGGCAGGAGTGTATCCTTGCCTGTAATGCTCTGGGATTGGCTCCAGCAGACCCCTGTGACCCTAATGAGGAATAAGCAGGTATAGAAATCAATGATTGACTGTTGTTAATCCATCCATCCATCCATCCATTTTCTATCCCGCTTATTCCCTTTCGGGGTCGCAGGGGTCTGCTGGAGCCTATCCCAGCGCATTTTATGGCGAGAGGCAGGGGGATACACCCCAGATGGTCGCCAGCCAATCGTGGGGCACACACACCATTCACACACCATTCACACACACACTCACACCTATGGGCAATTTAGAGTTGCCAATTAACCTGAGCATGTTTTGTATTGTGGGAGGAAGCCGGAGTACCCGGTGAAAACCCACGCAGACACGGGGAGAACATGCAAACTCCACACAGAAAGGTCCCAGACCCAGGCCCCAAGGCGGTCTTGAACCTGCGACCTTCTTGCTGTGAGGCAACAGTGCTACCCACTGCTCCACCGTGTCGCCCTCTGTTGTTAATCATTTGTGCAAATTTCATACCTGTACAGTGCAGTGTAGATGCCTAATGTCTAATGTAACTCATTGCTGTGTGTGCTAAGGGTGGTGGTAGAGGGGCTTTGTGTTGATTTACACCTGTGCAGGATAGATGTTTAACCAAATGACTGAAGGACTGATATGTAAATTTGACCCAGTCTGAAGGTTGATGCTAATCATCTGTTTATGTAAATGAATGGATCAATTAGCTTTATGCATAGGACATAAATGTAGACACCATTTGCATGAGTAAGTAGCTTACTTACATACAAATACACATTTTCAAGATGGTGTCTATGGGCAGGAAGCCCAGATATGAGACACTACTTTCTAGGTTTATGACTTACAAAAAGACAAATGTTTTTAATGACAATTATTGTCAAATTTTATGTTTGAACATGTAAATGAGGAGGCAAGTTCCCTGATGATATCTGTACCCTCCTTACCTGTAGTGCCTTATATTTGTGCTTCCTGCGATGCATGTGAGTGTGTGTGTGTCCATTTATTTATTTTTAATAACCATGTCTAACCTACAACCAATTCTCTACCCATTTACTCTTCTACTCCTTTTGCCCATGTATATTCTTACATTAAGCATGTAACATTTTTCTATGTTGGTGTCAGTATTTGAGGTGTTTTTGACATAATGCTATTGAGGCAATCTTATATTTCACAAGAAATACTAGCTGTCAAACAAATGTAGTGGGGTAAAAAGCACACACAAGTACCACAGACTTGTATCAGTACAGTATTTGAGTGAATACTTTCCAAAACTGAATTGTTAACATTATCTGATCGTTTCCAGGTTCTGGTTTCTCTGTTATTCTTAAATCTCCTCCATGTACTGGGTGTGGTGCCTCTGAAGCGGTACTCCAGGTGTATGGGTGAGCAGCTGCTGGTCCCAGCTGTCTGTAGCAGCGTCTGTGCTGTCCTGGCCATGTGGGCCAGAGCCAGCAGCTCCTGCACCGGCCTCGTCCCCCTCAGCACGCCACTGCTGCCCCAGTTGACTGTGGGCTTGAGCTTTGCCCTGAAGCTGTCATCGCCGCCGCCACTCCACATCTCCGCTCTGTTTTCCATCCTGAGCGGGTCATCTATTGTCATCAGAGGTAGAGCTTGACATGTTCTTGGACGGTCATTGCATTGGTAGTTTTTTCACTTCAGTTCACATGACCTCTTTTGTGTCCTTGCAGCCTCCCAGGGCCTGTTAGGTGTTGAGCCCCTGGAGTATGTGTATGCACCTCTGGCTCTAATCCTCCAAAGTCTTTCTCTGACTTGGCTGACTAAAGTGTACGAAGCTGAGCGCCAACAACCCCCCGAAGGCCAAGCCTCAATGTTTGACATCTACTACATGCAGCTGGTCAACCAGAGCTGGGTGCTCGGCCTGCTGTGGCTGTTGCACCCCGACAGTCCCTGGCAGGTGTTGAGTAAGGGCAGCTGGCACAGCCTGTTATTCCACGGCTACCTGCATGCTATTCTTCTGTTGGGGATGGTCCTGAACCTTACGGTGGGTATATCGGCTCTGTGCATCTCACCGCTTGCTGCTGCGCTGCTCAGCTCAGCGACAGAGCTGCTGCAGCCCTTTATCTGGCTTCTGTAGTTTCACACTAAAGGACAAATATATATTCGCGACTGTTTGTACAGTACCAACAAAATATGCACACATAGTAATTTGATCCAGTTCATTGATCAGTGTTATTTTATTCTGTGGATTTTATTCTTTCTCAGGCACTTCACTCTTTATACATATTTCATGTTTTTATAGGATACAGTCAACGATACAGTATCAGCGAAGCAGCAACACAGCGTTAAATGAAACACGGTTATAATAATTCATTATAACATTGCAACCACGATGAAACTAATAATTAAAAACTAGGTCCTATGGTCTCAACACAGACAAGTTTGGATCTTTTATTTAACTTTATTGGTAAACTTACAAAAGCTTGACCACGGACCACATCTGTTAAGATTTTTTTCAGCAAAAAAATAGGTAAAACTGAAACTTGCATGATCAAAAATAAATGAATGACTCAGTACATGAAGGAATATGTCAGTCAATACCTATATTTTATTCAATTTATTTATGTATTGTTTTGCCTTTTACACATAAATACCCTATGTATTTAACTTTTCTTTTCGTCATATCATAGTAACTGAGCATTGTTTTTTCTGTATCTGTATTTGTTAAAAAATCTGCTTATGGAAAATGTTTCTGATAAACAATGAAACTAAGAGTATTGACAACGGACAGAGGTTTAGACACTTCTGTAAAACATTTTTACCATACATTCTACAAAAGGTCTTACGGTAAATCCTTGAGTTATCCTTGAATGCTGCTCATTTGAAAATAAAAGGATAACAGTGAGTAAAAGCTTGTTTAAATAGTGGACTGTTGAACCTAGTTTTTACAGCACATTTTTTTATTTTTATATTCAGTATTCAGTTTACTTTGCAGTGTTTCAAATATTTAAAATCAGATCCTTAAATGAATGTTTGACCAGAGGTTTGTAGATGTACCCTTGAATGAATTTGCCTGCTTTTTTTGTCACACATTCAGAAATGCTTCATTGATGTTAACACAGATGTATGTTATTTTCAAGTGTACTTTAAGTTATTATCAAACCCCAGTGTTTTCCACACCTTGACCATTGTGTGGCGCTACACAAACTGAATCTGCTTTGTGATGTTATTCTCACTAACACACACGGTGAGCAGCGAGTCTATACGAGTGTGAGTGAGCGAGCAACAGCAATCACACACAGCTCAGTCCTAACACCACACAGTGCTACTTCATCTGTGGGAAACACTGTAAGCTAAACCCTTGCA